>CM066043.1:100997944-102202329 GCA_033557465.1 Ichthyophis bannanicus
TCATGGAGAAACCAGCCCCTGGTTTCAAGAAGTGTACCAAGTGTAGTGCTGTTATTTCTGTCACAGACACCCATGAATGGTGTCTTAAATGTTTGGGACCTGACCACTCCATTCCGGACTGCCCATCCTGCTCCCAGATGTCTAAACGTGGTTTGCAGAACCGGGCCAACAAATTCCATGTGCTGTTTGCTTCAGATAATCCAGCATCAGTCATCCAGGTCTTCCTCTCCGGATGGATCTCAGGTAACCAAACCTTCTTCGGGCAGGTCCTCAAAGAGCAAATCTCCTTCAAAGCATCGAGAGGCTCTCACTTTTGAATCTGAGGATCCTGCCCCAGCCAAACAACCCCGGCGGGAAGCTCTGGCTTCCAAAGCACCATCTATGGGGTTACAGGTTGACATCGATGGCACGGCCTCGACTGATCACCTGTTAGACTGCTCTGGGGTACCGGCCCATACCGGTACCGACATCCAGGCAGCAGTGGCGTCTATGAGCAATACTGTTCAGACCATGCAGCAGGCCATGCTGGCTTTTATTACAGCTGCGACGCCCTCGGTACCGCGTTCAGCGGTACCGGGTCCGGTTCCAGTATCGTCTCCCATACCGGAACAGAGACCATCGACTTCCAAACGCAGATCGGTTCCGCATGCCGGATCCGGGTTTTCACCCGATACCGATCCCATACCCGGTACGCCCGATGTCGATACCGATCGGTATGCGTATCGTGCGTTGGAAGCAAATAGAGAATACTCTGATTCTTCTGAGGATTTTGACTCCTCTGAGGACTCTAATGAGCTGTCTCTAGTTCTTCATGAAGACCCTTCTTCCCCAAAGAGGAGAATGTCTCCACCAGAGGATTTGTCCTTTCAAGACTTCATTATAGAGCTAGCTAAAGGACTTTCTATTACCACATCCTCTGAAAAAGAACCTAGGTCAAAGAAATTGGATATTTTAGGATACCCTAAGGTTCCTAAAGAGGCAGTCACCCTGCCTATCCATGAAATCCTTCAAGAACACTTGATGGACTTATGGGAGACTCCTCTAACGTTGTCTCCTTACTCTCGTAGGTTGGACACCATGTACCGGGTCCCTCCTTCTCCTGGGTTTCAAAAGACTCAGCTGCCTCACCATTCCATTGTGGTGAAGTCTGCGCTGAAAAAGATTAAGAGCACCAAAAGGCACTCTTCTACCCCTCCAGGGCGAGAATGTAAGACCCTAGACTCTTTTGGCAGGAATATTTTCCAGGCTAGTATGCTTATAGCCAGGATTAATTCTTACAGTCTGTATATGGGCATGTTTCTCAGGGAACTTGCCCTAAAGGTACGGCATTTTGCCTCCTTTATCCCTGAGGATAGAAAGGAGGAGTTCATTTCTCTGGTGAAACAGCTTCTAGATGTTTCTAAGTTCTCCAACAGAGCAGCTTTTGATTCCTTTGAGGGTGCCGGTAGAGCTTCGGGCATTGCTATTGCAGCCCGATGACTTGCTTGGCTCCAGGCCTCTGACCTAGAACCCTGGGTCCTGGATGGCTTACGGAATCTGCCCTGTACAGGTGAGAACTTATTTGGTAAGGACTGGCAAATTAAAGCCACTCAAATGGACGCAGAAAATGCTACATTAGATAGACTTTCTAAGTCTACCTCTACTCCTGCCAAGAAAAAGTCTTTCAAGAGGCCTTACTACAAGAAGGCCAGATTTTCCACAAATACTGGCCAACAATCTTCTCAGCCTCGCTTTGCTGCTAAACGTCAGCAACCTAAACAGGCAAGGTCAAAGCCTGCAGCGTCTGCCACTCCTCAGCAGGCTCAACCCCCTCAGGGGTTTTGACTTGCCCCTAGAGAACTTAACATTTCTGGCTCTAGAACAACCAGAGCCCCTCACCATTCCCGGAAGGTTAGCTCACTTTGCTCCCAGATGGGGGCAAATTACATCAGAGCACTGGACCCTCTCTATCATCAGAGGGCTACAAACTTCATTTTTCCAACCTTCCTCCATATACCATGGTGAGGCACTTCAATTCTCCCCCATCTCTCCTGGGCCTGTTGGATCAGGAGGTCTCTTCTCTCCTTGCCCAAGGGGCAATAGAAGAGGTTCCTCTTCTTCAACAAGGGACAGGATTCTACTCCCCTTATTTTCTCATAACAAAGAAGACAGGGGGATTCAGACCTATCCTAGATCTGAGAGAATTGAACAAATTTCTATACAAGGAGAAATTCAAAATGCTTTCTCTAGGCATTCTCCTTCCATACCTTCAGAGTCAGGATTGGCTTTGTTCTCTAGATCTCAAGGATGCGTACACACATATACTCATCCACCCATCCCACAGAAAATATCTAAGATTTCTGTTTCAGGGAAAACATTTCCAGTACAGAGTACTTCCCTTCGGTCTAGCCTCTGCTCCAAGAGTGTTCACCAAATGCATGGCAGTGGTGGCTGCATTTCTAAGAGGTCTGGGAATTTTTGTATTCCCATATCTGGACGACTGGCTCATCCGAGCTCCATCTCAGTCAGAGGCCCAGATTTCCCTGGACCGCACAAGGCACCTTCTGCAGATCTGGGACTGGTGGTAAACCTTCCCAAGTCTCAACTTACCCCTACTCAGTCTCTAGAATTCATAGGGGCCCAGTTGGACACCACCACTGCAAGGGCCTACCTACCTCAAGTCCGGGGCCAACGTCTGATGTGCTTGGCCTCCCAAGCTCAGTCCAGCAGTCACTTGACAGCCAGAGAAATGCTACGACTTCTGGGCCACATGGCCTCCACGGTACACGTGGTGCCCTATGCTCGTCTTCATATGAGAGCAGCTCAATGGACCTTGGCCACCCAGTGGACTCAAGCATCAGGAGTGCTCTCCGACCAAATACTCACCTCAAAGCGTCTGTTTTGGTCCCTCCAATGGTGGATATCCACCAAGAATCTGTTGTTGGGGACCCCCTTCCAACCTTTGTTGCCCCAAGCAACCCTCACAACAGATGCCTCCCAAACAGGGTGGGGAGCCCATCTTCAACACCTTTCCACTCAGGGTACTTGGTCTCCACAAGAGACCACCCTTCACATCAACCTCCTGGAACTGCGAGCAATCTTCTTTGCCCTCAAAGTCTTCCATACCCTCCTAGTCAACCTGACCGTCCTAGTCCAGACAGACAATCAGGTGGCCATGTTCTACATAAACAAACAAGGAGGGACAGGCTCTCTGTCGCTTTGCAACGAAGCTCTCAGATTATGGGCCTTCGCCAGAGAGCATCAAATTCATCTTCTGGCAGTCTATCTTCCAGGGGTTCAAAACTCTTGGGCAGACAGACTCAGTCGAGTTCTGCTTCCACACGAATGGTCCCTACATATGGACCAGATAAACAGAATCTTTCAGGAATGGGGAACCCCGGACATAGACCTCTTTGCAAGTCCGTGGAATGCCAAACTTCCCTGGTTCTGTTCCAGAACTCCGTGTCAGAGAGCTCAGGCCAACGACGCCTTTCTCCTACATTGGGGTCAGGAATTCCTATATGCCTTTCCACCCATTCCTTTGATTCCCAAGACTCTGTTCAAACTCCAGAGGGATCACGGATCGATGATCCTCATAGCTCCACGCTGGCCACGCCAAGTGTGGTTCCCTCTACTTCTGCATCTCTCCCAGGGACCCTCCCTGGACCTGGGAGCTGCGCCAGACCCCTCTCAGGAGGAAGGGACTTTGTGGCACCCAAACCCCAAGTCCCCTACACCTCAGAGCTTGGTTACTGAAGGCCTAAGCCTTCATGACTTCAATCTTTCTCAACCAGTGAAAGATATCCTTCATGCCTCTAGGAAACCCTCCACGAGGCGTTCCTATGCTTTCAAATGGAAACGCTTTTCCATTTGGTGTGCTCAACAGGGTCTTGACCCTCTAGCACTTCCTTTGAATTCTCTACTAGACTATCTCCTGCATCTTTCTAATGCAGGCCTTAAGACGAATTCAGTAAGAGTCCATTTGAGTGCTATTGCAGCATCCTTAAAACCTATAAATGGACAACCTGTCTCCTCTCATCCGCTTGTTGCAAAGTTCATGAGAGGCCTGACTCTAACTAAGCCTCCCATCCGACCTCCTCCGGTAGCATGGGACTTGAACCTAGTTCTGGGTCAGCTTATGAAGCCACCTTTTGAACCGTTGGTTTCTACCTCCTTGAAATTTCTTTCCTGGAAGGTCCTTTTCCTTATTGCAGTCACTTCAGCTCGCCGTATCCGTGAACTACAGGCCTTAGTGGCTCATCCACCTTATACCAGGTTTCATCATGATAAGGTGGTCCTTTGGACGAATCCCCACTTTATGCCCAAAGTGGTCTCGCCTTTTCATCTTAATCAAGAGGTATATCTACCTGTCTTTCTTCCAGCTCCTCATGCATCCAGTGCAGAGAGGAACCTTCATACTTTAGATTGTAAAAGAGCTCTTGCCTTTTACCTCAACGGGACTCAGCCACATCGAAAGTCTTCCCAGCTTTTCGTGGCTTTTGATCCTTCTCATTTGGGACTTCCAGTCTCCAAACGTACACTTTCCAATTGGATTGCTCAGTGTATTTCCTTTGCTTACCAGAGTAAAAATATTTCTCTGGAAGGCCATGTCACAGCTCACAATGTGAGAGCCATGGCCACTTCTATGGCTCATCTTCACTCTGTATCCATAGATCAGATCTGTCGAGCCGCCACATGGGCCTCGGTTCATACCTTCACAGCCCATTACTGTTTGGACAAGGACTCCCGCCGGGATGCCTTGTTTGGTCAGGCTGTCCTCAAACACCTGTTCCATACTTGAACAACTCCTGCCCACCTTCCCAGGATGGATGCCTGAGATCCATACGAAGATGGCGAACCCTTGGAAGGGGATCTCCCAGGCATCTTAGCTAGGGAGTCCCCATAAGTGAGGACTTATTCCTGCTTGTTCCTGGAGATAGCACAGTTACTTACCTGTAACAGGTGATCTCTGGGAACAGCAGGAATTAGTCCTCACAACCCACCCACCTCCCCTAGGAGTTGTATCTTCTATCTATCTTCCTTTCCTCTCTCTATTGTCTCAGCTATAAACTCGAACTGAGGAGAGCTGGTCAGGAAGGCGGGAAGGCAGCGCGCATGTGCAGTGGGAGGCCCCAAAAGCTTCCTTCTGGGAAGCTGGGGAGCTTTCCCGCGCAGGCTCCGTCGGTACCGACGTACCCATAAGTGAGGACTAATTCCTGCTGTTCCCAGAGATCACCTGTTACAGGTAAGTAACTGTGCTCTCTCTCCAGGACATTCACTGGCTCTCTAAGTTCAGCCTAGTGCCCCTTGAAGAGCTCAGTCCTCCCACCTCATACAGAAGCTTCTGCTTGGCTTACCCCCCTCCCTGTCATTAGTGCGGCCTTCCAGTATCTTCTCAGTGGATGGATCCTACCCACAGTTTCTGTTACTCATGTCCTGGGTCCTTTCTGTATGGGATTGGTGGATGGGAACATTATCTGGACGCTGACTGACTTATGCCAGAAGCAGGTAGATCTGGTTCACGCCTACAGAGGCAGGATTGGAGAACTGCAGATAGAGCACAGTTACTTACCTGTAACAGGTGATCTCTGGGAACAGCAGGAATTAGTCTTCACATATGGGTACGTCGGTACCGACAGAGCCTGCACGGGAACGCTGCCCATCTTTCAATCAGAAAGCTTTTGGCAGCATCCCTCGCGCCTGCACAGTGACTTCCCGCCTTCTCCACAGCCTCTCTTCAGTTGAGTTTCAGAGCTGAGACAAAGGCGAGGAGAGAAAAGGAAAAAAATAAAAAAGATGCAACTCCTAGGGGAGGTGGGAGGGTTGTGAAGACTAATTCCTGCTGTTCCCAGAGATCACCTGTTACAGGTAAGTAACTGTGCTATCTCCAGGAACAAGCAGGAATGAGTCTTCACATATGGGGACTCCCTAGTTGGAGATGCCAGGGGGAGATCCCATAAAAATGCAAGTGCCTGGATCAGGGGTGCATTTTGTCTCCAGGAATCCCCGGCATCCAATGTGGGATGGAGGGTAGGAGTTGACAAAGGAGCTGTGAGGAAAGAAACAGCATAGTCAAGGACTAGAGGGTTCTACAGACTACAGGAGTCCTTGGTAGATATGATGAGTAGCATTAAAACACATTTAATGTACACTTAAAATATGCAGCTTACCTACTGTATTGTAGGAAGTAGAAAGCATGATGGAGTCTACTGGATAAGCAGTGGTGGAATCTTCAAGGTGACCTCTCAGTAGTGAGGATGAAGGTCCAGACCTGGAGGTAGTAGATGATCCAGGTGTCAACTGGGTAGGAGTAGACGTCAGGTCTTCAATGGAAAGCTTTATGGGAAAAGCTGAAAACTCCTTTAGGGATCATTAACATTGAGGACTAAAGGAAGAAGACTGACGGAGTTGGAGAACGAGCCCAGTCCTGGCGGGAAGAGGGGGACTGGAAAACCCCTATTCCCACGGAAAACAGTTGTGTACTCGAAGATAAAGATGTACACTGTTTTTCCTAGCTGGCGAGAGATAGGAAAAATATTGAAGCTTGATGCTTCAAGGACACAAAGAAAAAATGGAAGATGTTAGCACCAAAGTGGTTATTGGTGCCTAACAGTTTCTGTATCGTAATATGGTATGGGACATAGGGCGACAGACTGTCTAAAACCTCTAGGAGGTAAATCATGTAGTATAGACAGTAAGGGTGATAGTGTATAAGACAGACCAACCCTTAAGAAGCCCCCCATCAAACCCATATACATAGGGATATATATATGTGGCTGGAATATATATATATATATATATAGAGAGAGAGAGAGATAGAGATATGATATACCTAGATATATGTAAATTGGTGGGGCATGGTTTAGCACCACCAGAGTAATGATATAGGTATGTGGACATATATGGAGATGCTACATACAAGACAAGAGATTGAAGATACATGTCTACCACCCAGCCCCATAATTGTACATGGGGAATATAAAAGAAAAAGATTCTGCGTTCTACAAGAGGGTGAGCCCACTTGGGATATGTATAGAGAATCTATTTTCGTGGGTTGAAGGATGCAGGAAGGCAATCCAATGAGATAACCGTGATGTTCGCGTGAGAACAGATGAAGATATGAATCTGTAAGGAACAAGGCGGGAGTTCCACAGAACACTGACATGGTAGATGCCTTGGATTTTCACGCAGAAGAACTGATATCTCGTGTTAACACCCCAAGCTAGAGGGGGTGTGGAGAACCCTCACAGGTATAGAAAGGGTTTATAAGTTTTTCTCTAATAATAGAGGAACTTCAGAGACAAGGTCAATGCTCTATAGCAAGGCCCTCATAGTAGAAAGCTTCTCTGAAGACTGCAGAGAGCATTGTGCAGGAGAGCTATGAGATAAACTGACTGAAAGTCAGGTATGTTGCTATATCCTAGGAAAGGAGATGGTTAGAATAATGTGAGAAAGCCTAAACGAGTAGGAGGATCCAAGATAGCTTGGAATCACTACTGAGGCTAGACAAAATTTTGAACAAGGGACTGGAACTTGGAAAAAGTCCCAGTAATACAATTACTGTAACTCCTGCAGGCAGAGCTGCTGACGGAAACAGCAGAGAGATTGTCCTGTGCTGAATAAAGAAAAACAGACAAGAAAAAAGAGAGGATATCTCTTCTCCCTGTCTGGGGAACGAGCTTGCCAGAGAAGCAGTTCAGTATGGTAGCCCTCAAGTAGTTGGAGGGTGACGTACCCATGGGGTAAGTCAACTGAAGGAAAAAATGTTCAGTTGGGATAGAAACTATCAGGTGATAGTTGCAACTGTTCTTCTAGAGAGTAAGAAGAGGAGAAGTGTGTAGTTCCTGAACAAAATAATTTTTTTGACAGGTTAGTACACTGAAAAAGAAAAGCACAGTGAAGAAACTTCTAAGATGTAGAAGTAAAGTGTAAGTTGCAATTCCCGGTCCCTATGGTTGCTGGGAATGCGGAGACTGGCCAGAACTGGAGGACTTAAGACTAGGTTGAGGTGTCCCTTGTTTAGGTACAGCCGAATGATGGGCAGGAGATGAATGAAACTTTCTTTTCTTAGGGAAAGAAGGTTTGGTAGGAGATTTCCTACTATTTGAAGAAGGAGGTGGCGTAGAATGGTTTCTAGTGGAAGAAGAGTCAGTGGAGCATTGAGCAACCTGATGTAAAGCCTCCCTATTAAAAAGACCTTCGCCTGTACAAGGAGAATGAGCTAGTATAGTTTGTGCCCGTTTGCTCAAGTCTGAAGCCTCAAGCCAGGCTCTGTGACGTGCTGCAATGGCAATAGCAGAGGATCTGCTAACGGACTCAAAAGAATCTATAGAAGCACGAGACAGGAACCAGGATATATTCCGGCTGTGATTGATGAGCAAGGAATAATCAGTAGCCTTGGGTTCTGGTAAAAAAGGGGTCAAGAGAGACAATTTCTCTGTGACTTCCTGGAGTGTTAGACTCATGTGAAAAATATATGAGAGAACTCTGGAAGCCAGCATAGAGTTTTGGAAGGCCTGACGGCCAAAAGCATTGAGTGTTCTTGAAGAACGACCTGGCGGAAAAGAAGAATGCTGCTTCTTGCTCTTAACTTTCCTCAGTGCCGATTCCACTACAAGGGAACGATGAGAAAGTTGAGGCTTTTGGAACCCTGGAGAGGGTGGCACTCGGTACCGAACCTCAATGTCTGTAGAAACTTGAGGAAGTCGTAAGGGCGATTTCCAAACCCTGAGAAGGAGATCCTGTAGAGCAGGATGTAAAGGAAAGTTTATATTTTCCATTTGTGCCGGTGAGCCATGAGTAGGATCACAACCAGGGATAGAAATATTAAGAAAGGTTGCCATATCCCGGAGAAAAGCCTGGAAAGACTGATCTCCTATGGGAACCATCCCTGGTAAGGCTAAAGAAAGAGCCTGAGCATCAGAGGACGTACAGGGTACTGCACCAATGCCAGGTATCGGTTCCAAACTAGGCATCGGTGCAAGAACAGGCATCAACATCGATACTGATAAAGGACTAGCAGGTGAAGTAGCCATCGGGAACTGCTGTAGTGGTACCGAGATCATGAGGGAGTTATGGCTAGGATCTTCGGAACTGCCTATCTGGAAACGACAGGAGTCGGTTCCGGGACGCATCGGTACGCAGTCCTCGAGACTCGATATCGACTCAAGACTCGGCATCGAAGAGAGCGAGACTATCGTTGCATGTCTCGACAGTTCCGACGCCGGTGGCAGTATCGGCGATGCCGATACCACTAAGGCAGCCTGGGTTACATCGATCGATACCGACGGTACCGAGGATACCCGATGAGCACCTATCCACCCCGATGCCGATGCTAGGGTATCGGAACCGATCGACGCCGGTACCGTCCCGGAGCATGGCTGAGATTGAGGGAAGTCAATGCGGTGCGTATCGATCGGTCCCGAAGGTACCGAGGATGCCCGATGACGATCCCTGGTGAAGAGTGGAATACTCGACACCGGTGCCGATGCCGGAGGCTCGGTACCGCTCGAAGCGGATACCACCCCCGCGCATGGCTCAGGCATGTTCTGTGAGGGGTGAGCCCCAGGAACATCCTGAAACCCCTTTAATGCTTTGGAGCCCGAAGACTCCCGCAGGGTAATGCCAATGGATTCTTGAGGGTAAGGCCTGAGCCGTCACCATGCTGGGCATGGGACATACCACTCAAGCATTGACTAGTCTTAATAGACTGTTTTTGGGTTACCTGATCCTGTGAAGACTGTTTTTGGGTTACCTGATCCTGTGAAGTAGAGAAACCGGGTACCCTCACTGCCGAAGAAAAAGCGGTATCGAGGGAAACTCTAAATACTGAAGGTTTCCTCACAAAATTATCTCCTGACAAGTCAGGGGAAAAAGGGTCAGGACCCACACAGTTGAGACACCAACTATTGGTGTCTAAAAAGAAACAGGTGGCTCCATAATGAAGGCTCCATAATGAAAAGGCCTAGTAGGCCTAAGAAGTTAAGGCAAAAAAACTGAAGAAAAGTTTTACAGAATTTAGTCAAAAAACCACCGGCGGTACCGGTGGTAGCGGGAAATATAGCCGTGACCACAAGAAAACAAAAAAACTAAAGTAATTAAAGCAATTAAAAAGAAAAGTTTCTGCGGTGACAGGAGGACGTCCTGCCGGCTCCGCGGAAAAACGAAAACTGAAGAGAGGCTGTGGAGAAGGCGGGAAGTCACTGCGCAGGCGCGAGGGATGCTGCCAAAAGCTTTCTGATTGAAAGCTGGGCAGCGTTCCCGTGCAGGCTCCGTTGGTACCGACGTACCCATATGTGAAGACTCATTCCTGCTTGTTCCTGGAGATAGGTCTATACTCTGGACATTTTCCAAATGTTTTTGGAAAAATCAGTATAGTCCTGAAAAATCCATACAAATGGCAGACCTAACCTCCTGAGGCCTGCGCACATCTTAGAGGGCCCCCTTAAATATTTTGACCCTGGGCATGGGCTTTGTTTGCATGTCTTAATCCGCTATATCCAAAAGAGTCAAAACACACTGTATCAACAAAATACAAAATTGAGCCCGAACAGTGACTAACAAAAATCCTTGCTGTATTCATAAGTTATTTATTTTATTTATTTTACTGGTTTTAATATACTGTTTTTCTACCAGGCAAAACTGTTTATATGGAACATAAGGAAGAGTTTACATTGAACAATTGAATGTGTAATTATCCAGACAAACTTATTAATGTGGAACAGCAAATAACAAGGGAAGGGGGGAAAATGCAGGAACAATATAACTTACATATATATATTTTTTTTGTGCCATCAAGTCAGTGTTGACTGATAGCGACCCAGCTACCTCTGGGTTTTCTTGGCAATGTATCACCGGAAGTAGATTGCCAGCCTTTTCTTCCGAGGCAATGGAGGGTAAAGTGACTTGCCCAAAGTCACAAGGAGTGCCAGTGGGAATCGAACCCTTGATCTTCTGGGTACTAGGCAGTTGCTCTAACCACTAGGCTGCTACTCCACTCCTGAACTTATATTACAATGATCTTATGAAGCAGTAGGGGCATAAAGTATGGTAGGATTATTTTGTATTTATGCTTATACAGGTGGGCATATAATGAGGTAAAAATGGGGTATGTCTAATAGTGAAGGGTTGGATGTCAATGAGTATTTAAGGGGGGGGGATTGGGGAGGATCAGTGGGAGTGGATGAAAATTCATGCTGGGGTCATTTGTAGGGGATGGACCATAGTGTTCTTCAAAGAGGTGTGTCTTGAGGTGCTTTTTGAATACGTTGTGAGATTGAATGCTCCGTAATGTAGGGGATAGTTGGTTCCAAAGGGTGGGAGCATAGAATTCAAAGGCTCTGGTGCATTTGCGTTATGAGCTCTTGCGCATCTGAGGTGGAGGGAGAAGACGATTAAGCATACTCTGTCTACGTAGCCTGTTGGTATTTGGACATCTGATGAGTGCTTGGAGATGCTCAGAGGAGGAGTTGATGAGTTATCCTATCAATTCATATTTTTTGTCAGAAACAGCATAGAACAATACAAGCAAATAAACTTCCATATCGTCCTGTTAGACCAGTCCAGACAAGTGGGTTGTTTTCCCCTACCAGCAGATTGGTGGAGACAAAGAACCCATGAAAAGCCCAGGTTTCAATGACAACATTCCCATGCCTCTATTCGCCTCAGCCACCAGAGGTCCCTTTCAGTATTTCTTTGTCTCCATCAGATGGTGGATGGATTTTCTCCTCTCTGAAGAAAATCTGAGGATTGAGAGGAAAAGACTGATTAAGATTGCTTGTGAACGACCATCTTTGAGGGTGACTGACTTGAGCGCGACATGGTAGGCTCCACTTAGACTGTGGTCTTTTCGGAAGCCATAGGAGAATGGAAGATTGGTTCAGCTCCACGCTGTTATGATAAGAGCCTGTTGAGCAGCCACAAAATTGGAAGGATCTGGAAGAGTGCAGCAGCCTCACACAACCTCAATGCCCCCTCCCTCCTCCTCTGATCCCCACTGCTCTCTCCTGAAGATTGCAGAAAGCTCTCAGAGGGATCTGCCTGCCAGCTACCTTAAACGCAATGCTGCAAAAGCCAGTAATACAATATCATGGGAGCAGAGCTGAGCCTGGCATGGATCCTTTGTCTGGGGCTCTCAGGGGGTGAGTACTAAGGCTTGACTTCATCATTGTCCTTGTTGGGAGCTCTCGATTCAGTCTGTGTAGGACACGGTTCGGGGTAGACTCCTGACAACCATGGTGCAGTGTGGGGGTTTTCTGGTGTTTCTACATGCATTTTCTCCTCTTATACGCCTGGCAGTCGTGAGATCTGTATGCGTGTTCCGCCCAGGCAGCTCCAATGCACATTCCTACCCTAGCACCTGCAACATGCATTACACCTTTGGGCCGCCACATCCTTAGCATGCACTGTTGTGATTCTTGCTTTAACTCTGTTTTCTTCAAGGAAATGTTGTTTGACCTGTGGCAAGTGAAGTGCCTCCTCTCCGGATGCTGCTCTTGCATGGCAGTTTCTGAGCCATCCCTAGAGGGCTGCCTCCTCCCCCTCTTTCATTCGGAAGATGCGATTAATCCAGCCTTGCTTGAATTAGGGCAGGAAGTGATGGATGACATTGTGAGTAAGGATATCCAGCCGGCCGGAAGATCAGGCAACCGTCCTCATCGTCCATTAGGAGGTCTGTGATGGCTATGTCCCCCAGTGTTGGGAGGTCATTTCCATCTTCCCATTTCTGGATGCGATCAAGGATATGATCTGGTCAGAGTGGGACTCTCCCAACTCCCTGCCTAAAGGGTTAATGGTATGCAAGAAGATCTTCGCTTTTCCAGAGGAGTGTGTTGAATGGTTTGGCATTTCCAAGGTGGATGTGCAGGTCACAGCAGTTACCAGATGGACCACTGTTCTTGTGGAAGGCAGATCAGCCTTAAAGCATTTTCTGAACCATAAGGTGGATTTGTGGTTGAGGAGCCAGTTTCGCCATGGTGACTATGCTGCAGTTAGTGGTATGTACTAGCCTGACGTCTCAAGCACTGCTCCAGTGGATTCAGTCTCTTCTGCCAGATGATATTATGCCTCTTTAGAGTCAGCTACGGCCGTCCTTTCTGATACCATGTGTGGCAGCCACAGATGATACCCTGATGACTGTCACAGCTTGGATTTGGCTCCGGCACTGGGCAGTGGACATATCTTTCAAAGCCTACTTGGCCCATCTGGTTTTTAAGGGGAAGCTTCTGTTCAGAGCCTTATTGGTGAAACTGGTGAAGGAGCTGGGTGAGACCAAATCTACCACCTTTCAGAAGATGGGTCCAAGCAGTCTGTGAAGCAGGCTGGTGCCCCTTCTCGTCAGCCTACGCCTGTCCACTGAGGGCACACTGGCCAGATTTCCAGGGGTCTCGGGACTCTTATTGTTATTGATCTGGAAAACTCTTCTTCCCCTCTTTCTGGGCTTTGGGCTGGTTCTCAGTCCTTTTGTGGAGCTCCCGGGCCCAAGGATTCCGAGGAGGACCCTCCCAAGCTGCATTTTAAAGGTTTTGGGGCCCATTCCCTAGTTTCCTCCAGTTGGAGACAGGCTTTGCCTTTTCTTTCAGGAATGAGCCTGGGTTACCAAGGATCACTGTGCGCTAAGCACCATTCAGTTTGGTTATGTCCTGGAATACAAAGAGCTGATTTCAGATGCATTCGTCATCTCCCCTTGTGGGTCTGCAATCAAAATGCCGCTGTGTGGATCACCTTGGACAAGTTGCTGTGCCTAAAGGTGATGCCCTTCCTGACAGACGAGTGGGGCTAGGGCAGATACTCCATCTACTTCATGGTGCCCAAAAGGATGGTTCATTCTGGACCTCAAGGGTGGGGTCAACAATCACTTGCGCATCCTGCGCTTCCAGATGGAAACCATGCGCTCTGTGATTCATGCAGTGCATCAAGGGGAGTTCTTGACTTCTCTGGATCTGGCTGAGGCGTCTTTTCATAACCTGATCCAGGTGGATCAACAAACCTATCTGCGTTTTGCTGTGCTTGACTCTCACTTTCAGTTCGCCGCCCTTCCTTTTGGGCTTTCCACCACCCCAAAGATGTTCTCCCAGGTCAAGGTGGTGATGGTTGCGGCGCCAAGGGATCTGTATCCTTAGAAAGCCTTGGTTGGGTAATCAATCAGGGAAGAGCCATCTATAGCATTCCCAGTCCCTGGAGTTTCTGGGAGCACGTTTCAACTCTCGAGTGGGCAGAGTTTTCCTGCCAGAAGGGAACATCAAAGTCTGTTGGATTGCCTGGTGCTGTGCTATGCGCAGTAGGCTCCCAGAGTTTGAGATTCTCTTTGGCTCCTCGGATTGATGGCGGCGCCCATAGAGAGAGTGCCATGGGTGCGTGCTCACATGCAATCACTCCAGTGATCCTTGTTGACTTGGTGGTTCCTGATTTCTCAGGGGTTCGCATGTAGGCTCCTGCTCCTGTTAATGGTGAAGTCCAGCCTGCGGTGGTAGCAAACAACCCTGTCATCTCAGGAAGGGCATGCCACTGGACAATTTCTCCTGGGTTCTCTTGATGGTGAATACCAGTCTCTCAGACTGGGGAGCCCATTGCCAAGACCATACGGCCTAGGGCCATTGGAACCGCAGGGAAGCTGTGTGGTTCATCAACCACCTCAAGGCGAGGACCATCAGGTTGGCTCTTCTGCATTTCCAGCCTCTGATCGAGGGTGGGGTAGTTTGAGTGTTTACAGACAACGATACGGCAGTGGCTTATGTCAGTCGGCAAAGCAGCATGAGGAGTGCCAGGGTATCTCTAGAGATGGCCCTCTTGCCTGGCAGAGAAGAACGTCCTAGCCTTGTCAGCTCAGCACATTGCTGGGGATGGACAATGTAGAAGCGGACTACGTCAGCTGGCACTCTGGATCGTAGAGAGTGTGAGTTGAGTCAGGAGGCGTTTCAGTTGATTCTGCGCCGCTGGAGTCGCCCCAAAATGGATCTGATCATGGGCTGCTCCAATGCCAAAGTTTGCCGCTTCCTCGGTCCCCACACAGAGACGGGGTCTGAGGGCGTTGATGCGCTGACCCAGCCTTGGCCATGTCAGCACAGTTGTACGTGTTTCCTCTGTGGCCCCTGATGGGGCATGTGATTCAGTGTATAGAATGCCTCTCAAGCAGGATTGTTCTAGGTGCACTGGATTGGCCGAGGAGAGCATGGTTTGGAGATCTGATGCAGCTCCTGCACGCGCTACCTCTTCAGTTGCCTCTGTCTTGGGGCCTGTTGCAGCAGGGACTGATCGTCATGGAGGACTTGACTCCTGTCTCGCTTTGTCTTGGCTCTTGAAAGGAGACGGCTAGCATGTAAGATTTACTCTCCAACAGTGGTCTCCACTCTGCTTGGAGCCCAGAGGAAGTCTACCAAGCAGAGTGGAGACCACTGTTGGAGAGTAAGTGTGTGGATATGTGTGGATCGGGTACCTCTTTGAGTGATGGTGCAGCGCTTGGCAATTGGCTCCTGAGGCAGCCAAGCTACTATCTCTGTTGGTCTTTCTGCAGGATGGCCTGGAGAAGGGCCTTTTCTTTACCTCCCTGAGAGTTCAGGTAGCAGCTTTGGCCTGTTTCAGAGGTCTGGTGGCAAGTCTCTAGTCTTGCACCCAGATGTCCCGTGATTATTAAGGGGGTTCGGCAACTGCATCCTTTCCTCTGGTCTGTGATGGGGCCCTGATGGTGTTGCCTCTTGAGTTGTTGAAGCATGCTACTTTAAAGGATTTGACACTCAATATGGTCTTGGTTGTAATTTGTTCCACAAGACAGATTTCTGAGCTGCAGGCTCGGTCTTGCCGAGATCCTTATCTGTCTTTTTCAAAGGAGGCTGTTTACATTCGGCCTGTGCCTTCCCTTATTGCCTAAGGTGTATTCTCCTCTTCATGTGAACCAGGTGGTAACACTTGCCCTCCTCCTTCAGTCAAGGGAAGGATAAGGATCTTTATCTTGTGGATGTCTGGAGGATGCTTCTCCAGTACTTGGAGGTTACAAATTCCTTTTGTACGTTCAACCATCTTTTTGTGCTGTTTGCTGGCCCGCACAAGGGTGACACGACAGCTAAGTTGACTTTGAGGCACTGGATTAAGGAGGCCTTTGCCTTGGCAGATCTGTTATGGAACCAGCTGGTCCCGAAGGTTTTAAGGTTTTCTTGAGTTGCTGTATCTTCTTCCCACCCAGTGGAGTTGTAGCTTTGGTACGTCCCACTTGTACTGGTCTAGCAGGACAATATGGAAGGTGACGTTTTACTTATCAGTTAATGTCCTTCCCTTGAGTCCTGCTAAACCAGTTCAGGGCCTGCCCCTGGAACTATATTACTCTGTTCTTTTGCTGCAGTACCCTTTTGTCCGCTCCGATTTTTCTTCTTGGCTCTGCAGGTTCATAGTCTACTGGCAGCCTTATGTTTATGCTTTTCTGTACAGATTTCTCTACTGTTGATCACTTATTGTTGCCCACGATTGAGGTTGTGTAAAGCTTGCCATGTTTCTCCCATATGCTTTGGGACAAATACTGAAGGAGCCTCTGGTGGCTGAGACAAATAGAGGCATAGGAGTGATGTCATTGAAACCTGAGCTTCTCATTGTTTTTGTCTCCAACAATCTGCTGGTGGGGGAATACAACCCATTTGTCTGGATTGGTCTAGCAGAATTTAAAGAAAAAGCATTAACTGGTAAGTAAAATGCCATCATACTGGCATATAACACAGTCCATTTTGCTTTATATTCATGTAATTCCCTTAGTCAAAAAAAATAGAACTGTAATTTTCTACAGTCAGAAGAATATAGTTTCATCTGACATAACTTGTTGTTATGGTCATTGTGTTATGATGTAAACCACGCTGATACCGAATAGTGCGGTATATAAGAAGTTTTAATAAATAAAAAATAAATAAATAACACCATTTTGATGTGAATAAGTAAGACAATAGTCCAAATTACAGTCCCTTGTTCAAGGGAAAGGAAACTTTCCGATTTTCTGGTTAAGACAGTGATTTGACTAATGCACAAGATGATGTGGACCATTTTTCCTGTCAAGACTGTGCTATGTGTGCTTTAACTATAGAAGAAATCTCATGGACGGATCCAGCCACTCAAAAGATGATTAGGGCTAGATCTCTGATATGTAAATTTGCAATATATGGTATGTCCTCATTTGCCTCTGCCCACTGGTGTATGTGGGTTGAACTAGGAGGAAGATGGTACACAGATTGCGATTAAATACCAAGAATTGCTCAGCATCAGTTGTAGACCATTGTCTGTCTTATTCACATTAATTTTGCCTAATAAATGGAATCAATCATAGCAGTGTGCTGGAGGGGTGGCAACACAGATGTGATCTTGAACAGAAGGGAACGATTTTGGATTTATACTGTGATCTCCAGGAAAAAGCAGGAATGTAGTCTTCACATATGGGTATCATCGGTACCGACGGAGCCTGCATGGGAACGCTCCCCAGCATCCAATAGGAAAGCTTTTGGGAGCATCCCACAGCACCTGCGTGCTGGCTTCCCGTCTTTCCCAACTGTGCCTCTCCCGTTCTTTGTTTTCCGTGGAGTCGACAGGTCGCACATCCTGTCACCGCAGAAAATAATTCCATTTTATTCTTTTTTGTGGTCGCGTCTGCCTTCCTTCGATGCTACACCGGTACCGCCGGTGGTTCATTCTTTTCTTCCAACCCCCCCCCCCCTCCAAAAAACAAATCTATCTTCTGGAGTCTCTTCCTGGTATTTTCTCCTCAGCTGCCACGCGCCATTTTCGGCACTAGGCCCAACTTAATCCTTTAAAATGGAAAAACCCGCTTCGGGTTTTAAAAAGTGTTCCAAGTGTGGCAGTACCATCTCCATCACCGACACCCATGAGTGGTGCCTTAAATGTTTAGGTCCTGACCACTCTATTTCGGAGTGTGTTGCCGGTGGGATGATGTCAAAGAGTGATGTCCGGCAGAACCGAGCTGCTAAACCTAGCACCCATTTTTTTTCCCTCCGATGCAACCTCTGTGGCATCAACGTCTTCCAGGGCTTCGTCTTCCTCCCATGAATCTCAGGTAACTAAATATAAATCTAGCAGGTCCTCAAAGGGTAGATCTCCCTCTAAGCATCGAGATGTCTCTGGCGTTGCCCTTGAGGGACTTTCACCGGCAAAATTGCCCCGGCAGGAGGCTGAGGCTTCGGCTTCCAAAGCACTAAAGGGGCTCCAGGATGTTCTCGAGGCCTCAACCTCGGCAGAACTACTGGTGCCATGCTCTGGGGTACCGGCTGCTTCATCCGGTACCGATACCCAAGCATCGGCAGTGTCAATAGACCAGAGATTCTTGGCTATTGAAAGCAGTCTGGTGGCTCTTCTCACGGCCTCGATGCCCTTGAAACCGCTTCAGACAATTCAACCGGTACCAGCACCGACTCCTATGAAGAAAGGCTAAAAAGGTTAGGGCTCTTTAACCTGGAAAAGAGACGGCTGAGGGGAGATATGATAGAAGTCTATAAATTAATGAACGGAGTGGAACGGGTAAACGTAGATCGATTGTTTACGTTATCAGAATATAGAAAGACTAGGGGACATGCAATGAAGCTACAGGGTAAACTATTTAAGACTAATAAAAGAAAATATTTTTTCACTCAACGTGTAATCAAACTCTGGAATTTGTTACCGGAGGATGTAGTAAAGGCTGTTAGTGTAGCTGGGTTTAAAAAAGGTTTGGACAAGTTCCTGGAGGAAAGGTCCATAAACCATTATTAAGAAGTGACCGAAGATATCAATGCTTGACCCAGTACAAGCATTGTGGAACTTGTGTCTCTTGGGGAAACTGCTAGGTACATATGACCTAGATTGGCCACTGTTGGAAACAGAATACTGGGCTTGATGGACCTTGGTCTGACCCAGTATGGCATATCTTATGTTCTTATGTACCGGCACGACTGCATCGACATCGGCAGGTATTCTGCCGGGACCGAGTCATGCTTATCCATCCAGTATCGACAAGTCAGTACCAGACCCCTCCGATGCCGACTGCGATCAGTACCGTGCCTTGCACGATCACCCAGATCGGAGGTACTTTGAATCCTCGGATGAGTCTGAAGACTCTGAAAGCTCTTCCGATACCAGAGTTACTTCTTCCTGAGGATTCCTCTTCTCCTCAGCGTAGGATGTCTCCACTAGAGGATATGTCCTTTCAGGATTTTATCCAAGATGTGGCTCAAGGTCTTTCCATCACAGTGGCTCCTGAAAAAGAGCCTAGGGCAAAGCAATTAGAAATCCTACAATACCCTAAAGCTCCCAAGGAGGCAGCTACCTTGCCTATTCATGAGATCTTGCATGATCTCATGTTAAGGATGTGGGAAATACCTCTAACCACATCTCCTCACTCTCAGAAACTCGACACCATGTATCGAGTTCCTCCTTGTCCTGGGTTTCAGAAGACTCAGCTACCACACCATTTCATGGTGGTGGAATCAGCTATGAGAAGGATCAAGAGTGCAAAAAGGCATGCATCTAATCCTCCAGGACGTGAGTGTAGGACTCTTGACGCCTTTGGATGTCGAACCTTCCAGGCTTCCATGCTTTCTGCTAGGATCAGTTCCTATATATTATATATGGGAATGTTCCTTAACCCTTTCAAGGCCTACTTTAAATTTTTAATCCACATTCTGCAGCCGGGTTAATTTTTGCATATTTCAGGAAAATTGTACCCGTCTTATTCAATATGTTCTAATAATGATTTTCCTTCTGCTATGGTCATGTATTATATACCATTTGATAGGAATGTTTAGTCAGAATTTTGGATCCCAAGAGTTTTGGGCTAGGCCTGGAAAGGGTTAAGGAGGTCACAGGAGATTTAGAGCTTATGAGCCCTCTCCTTACTGATGATAAGAGTCAGGATTACCTCGCCCTTGTCAAATATGCTCAGGATGTTTCCAAGTTTGTCAATCTGCAGCCTTTGACTGCTTTGAGTGCATAAGCAGAACCTCTGCTATTGCCATAGGTGCACGTAGGATTGCCTGGCTACAGGCATATGACTTGGAACTTTGTGTACAGGATAAACTAGGGAATATTTCTTGCACAGGAGAGAATCTCTTTGGCAAGAATTGGCAGGAAAAAGCTAATGAGAGAGATGCTGACAATATCACCTTGGATAGATTGTCTAAATCTACAGCTGATCCTGCAAGAAAAAATCCTAGAAGAAACCATTCTTCAGTAAGTTTTATCCCTCCTATACCCAGCAGGGGCATTGTTTGGGTCAGTCTGCCCAAAAGGGACAGCAGCAACAACCTAGGCAAAAAAAACCAAAAGCTGCTAAGCCTCAACCAGCTCAGCAGACTCAGCCTCCACAGGGGCTTTGACTCCTATCTAGAGAACCTTATCTTCCTGGCCCTGAAGGATCCAGATCCCTCCACAATTCCAGGAAGGTTGTCATTTTGCCCCCAGGTGGAGTCAGATAACAGCAGAAAATTGGACTGTCTATTGTAAGAGAGGGGGTACAAGCTTCATTTCCTCAGCATGCCCCCTCCTACAATGTAAGACAGTTCAAATCTCAGACCTCTCTCAACAACCAGTTCGGTCAAGAGGTCACTGTGCTTCTTGCCCAAAGGGCAATAGAAGAGGTACCCATTCTACAACAGGGTACAGGGTTCTACTCCTCCTTTTTCCTTATTCCAAAGAAAACAGGAGGGGACAGACCCATTTTAGACCTCAGAGAATTGAACAAATTCCTGTTCAAAGAGAAGTTCAAAATGATTTCTCTAGGAACTCTGCTGCCATACCTTCAGAGTCAGGATTGGCTTTGTTCTCTAGATCTCAAGGATGCGTACACTCATGTTCTCATCCATCCAACTCACCAAAAGTTCCTTCGCTTCCTATTTCAAGGGAATCACTACCAATACAGGGTTCTTCCTTTTGGCCTGGCCTCGGCACCAAGGGTGTTCACAAAATGCATGGCTGTGGTGGCAGCATTTCTTCGCACCCTAGGAATATTCGTCTTCCCTTACTTAGACGACTGGCTCATTCGAGCCCCTTCAAAGACAGAGTTGCTCTCTCTCACACAGTGCGCATCCTTCAGAATTTGGGACTTGTCATAAACTTCCCAAAATCCAACCTTGCTCCCACTCAATCTCTAGAGTTTATAGGAGCTCTGCTGGATACCAGATGGACAATGGCCTACCTTCCACAGCCCCGCTGCCTTCGCATTGTGCAGTTAGCTTCCCAAGCAGTGTTAAAACCTCACCTCACTGCTCGAGAAATGTTACAGTTGCTAGGCCACCTGGTATCCACTGTGCATGTGTGGTTCTTTATGCTCGCCTCCATATGAGGTCAGCCCAGTGGACTTTATCCACTCAGTGGGCTCAGGCGTCAGGTTGCCTGTCAGACAAAATAGCAAACTCAGATTGCCTTATTTTGTCCCTCCAATGGTGGCAGTCACCCCAGAACCTTTTGGTGGGGTCTCCTTTTCAGCAACCCCCGCCCCAAATCACTCTAACAGATACTTCACAGGTGGGTTGGGGAGCCCACCTGCAAGGCCTCTCTACCCAGGGTACCTGGACTCCACAGGAGGCCTGTCTACACATCAATCTCCTGGAACTCAGAGCAATCTTCCTTGCTCTTCGAGTAATCCACACCCAGCTCAGCTACAAGACAGTCCTAGTTCAAACAGACAGTCAAGTAGCCATGTTCTATGTGAACAAGCAGGTCGGAACAGGCTCTCTGTTGCTATGCAACGAAGCTGTGCAACTATGGGCCCTCGCCAGAGAGCATCAGATTCATCTCCTTGCGGTGTATCTTCCAGGCATTCAAAACTCTTGGGCAGACAGACTCAGTCGAGTTCTGCTTCCACACGAATGGTCTCTCCATGCAGACCAGGTGGCCAAAATTTCCAAATTTGGGGAACCCCGGACATAGACCTTTTCGCAAGTCCGCTGAATGCCAAACTTCCCCGGTTCTGTTCCAGAATTCCGGCTCAGGGTTGTCAGGCCAGGGATGCTTTCCTCCTCCATTGGGGCCAGGACTTCCTGTATGCTTTTCCACCCATTCCCCTAATTCCCAAAACCCTGTTCAAGCTTCAGAGAGACAGAGGTCATATGATTCTCATAGCTCCACATTGGCCACGGCAAATGTGGTACCCTCTGCTCCTACATCTCTCTCAAGCTCTGCCTCTGGAGTTAGGATCTGCTCCAGATCTCCTTTCTCAGGAGGACAGGATGCTGTGGCATCCCAATCCCCAGTCTCTGCATCTCAGGGCCTGGTTGCTGAAAGCCTAAAACTTCACGGTCTTAACCTTTCTCAGCAGGTAAAGGATATCCTTTATGCTTCCAGGAAGCCTTCCAAAAAACGCTCTTATGCTTTCAAGTGGAAAAGGTTTACCATATGGTGCTCGCAGAAGGGTCTTGACCCTCTTGGGATACCTCTGGAATCATTACTGGAGTATCTCCTTCATTTGTCTAATGCAGGGCTTAAGACCAATTCAGTGAGTTCATTTGAGTGCTATTGCAGCTTCTTTCAAGCCTCTAAATGGGCAACCTATTTCCTCTCATAGTGAGATTTATGAGAGGCCATCTTTTAACTAAGCCTCCCATTAAGCCACCGCTGATGGCATGGGACTTAAATTTGGTTCTTGGGCAGCTTTTGAAACCGCCTTTTGAACCGTTAGCCACTACCTCCTTGAAATTCCTTTCCTGGAAGGTCATCTTTCTTATTGCAATCACATCAGCACGTTGCATCAGTGAATTGCAAGCATTGGTGGCTGATCCTCCTTATACAAGGTTCCGTCATGATAAGGTAGTCCTTCGGACTCATCCACATTTTATGCCAAAGGTGGTGTCACCTTTTCATTTAAACCAAGCAGTTTACCTTCCTGTATTTTTCCCAAGACCTCATGCCTCAAATGCAGAAAGGAATCTTCATACTTTGGACTGTAAAAGGGCTCTGGCTTTTTACTTACAAAGGACACAGCAACATAGGAAGTCCTCTCAACTCTTTGTTGCTTTTGATCCTAGCCTTTTGGGACTTCCAGTCTCCAAAAGAACACTGTCCAACTGGATTGCACAGTGTATATCTTTTGCCTATGAGAGTAAAAACCTTCCTCTGGAAGGCCATGTCACAGCTCACAATGTGAGAGCCATGGCAGCCTCTATGGCTCATCTTCACTCTGTGTCTATTGACGACATCTGCCGAGCAGCTACTTGGGCTTCGGTTCATACCTTCACAGCCCATTACTGCTTAGACAAGAACTCCCTCCGGGATGCCTTGTTTGGTCAGGCTGTTCTTCAACACCTGTTCCAGACTTAATCAACTCCTACCCCACCATCCCTGGTAGGATACCAGAGATCCATGGGGGGAAGTGGAGCCCTTTCACAAGGGCACACAACTTCTGGGGTTTTCTCCCTGGTATCTGCAGCTAGGGAGTCCCCATATGTGTAGACTACATTCCTGCTTGTTCCTGGAGATAGCGTAGTTACTCACCTGTAACAGGTGATCTCCGGGAACAGCAGGAATTTAGTCTTCACAACCCACCTACCTCCCCTAGGAGTTGTATCTCTCTTACTCTTTCCCTTTCTCTCTCTATCTCAGCTATAAACTCAACTGGAGAGGGACAGTTGAGAAAGGCGGGAAGGCAGCACGCAGGCGCCGTGGGATGCTCCCAAAAGCTTTCCTATTGGACGCTGGGGAGCGTTCCCGCGCAGGCTCCGTCGGTACCGACGATACCCATATGTGAAGGCTAAATTCCTGCTGTTCCCGGAGATCACCTGTTACAGGGGAGTAACTATGCTTTCTCTGTCCAATCAAGGGATTTAAATTCTGATCGTGACTGGTTTCAGTGATTTGATTTTTCGGTATATGAGGGATTGATCCAATTGGAGGATGCTCCGGTTGGGAGGAACTTAAATATCTATATCCTCTTTTTGACCTGAGAGTGTTGCTGCCATAATGGAAATCAATATGCAAAAATAAAAAGAGGAGACCGGAGAGACCACAGCCGCAGACACATGAATGTTTTTCAGTCAAAATGTATTATTACAAGATGCAACTTGGCTGGGTTTTCGGCAAACACGCCTGCGTCAGAAGTCTGGATGTTAACACTTTGTGTACCAGTAACCCAAGAGTGCATGTGAAAGACAATACAAAGTGGGTCTAGTCAAATCATCTGAAAGCTGAGGTTTGCTATCAGAAAAGCAACCAAGATATGGAAAACACTTGTTAAGGCATAAAATACATTTTTTTTTAAAATTCAGATTTGCTATGAGTCATTAAATGTAAAAGTGAAAAATTACTTTAACAGTGAGGAGTTTCTGCTCTCCATTATTTATTCATGTCCCTTCACTTTCTCTTATGTCTTAAGTCAAAAGAGAGCCTTGATGTGACGGAGAGTCAATCTGCAGATGCTGAACCACCTCCTCCGCCTAAGCCAGATCTCAGCCGATACACAGGACTGAGACCGCCACTCAACCTGGCAACTAATGAGGGTAGGAACGAATACTCCCCAGGGAAAAAGACCCAAAGATAGGAGAGGAGTATTCCTCTACTCTCAGATTACTGACAGGGCTGAAGGGATGTGAGGGATTTTAGTACAGAATTAGCAGAGGGTGATGACTTGCAGAGCTGTGTGTGGGGAGTTCAGTACTTGAATAGCAGGGGGTGGTGCATACGTGGAGTTTGCCTGCTTACTGAGGGGGCAAAGAGTAAGTGTGTTTTGGCAGTGGGGGAATGGGGGCCAATTCAGCATTAATATCCATATATGGAGGGGCAGTGCCCCCATATCCACCCCAAACTACACCTATGGAGTGGTGTGGTCTTAAGGCTGTGTATTTTGGGACTGAATTAAAACAGGAGATAGTGATTTGCTTTTGTTACCATCCTCTGTAGAAAACAGTCTGCTGGCCAGAGACAGTCCTCCAACGCCCACGATGTACAAATATAGACCTGGATACAGTAATAATAGCACCTCAGGGCTCATGCCCCACTCCACCAGTGCCAAGGTAAGTAAATTCAGGCAGTACAGGATTCTACTGGCTGTTTTCCCCTTTCTGATAAGAACATCATAGGGACTTGTATTAAATGTTAGAAGTGCTTTTACACTTAGAAAATTTCCAGTTCTTCATTTCATTTCATTTTATTGTCTGGTCACTTCCTGTTTGGTTAGACTTGGCCCCAACTGAACATTGATGCCACATATCTTTATTCACAATTACAGTTGTTTTTCCACATATTTGCGATATCCCCTTTCACTGTAGTATCACAGCAACAATCCTCACCTAAGGGCCATAGCCTAGTATAAATCCAGTATGCGTACATCCATAAACCTGACCAGTAGGTTTTATTGTTGCATAGGGGCTGAGCCTCTCCCTATGGGTCTTTCAGTGCTGCTTCTGCTGCATGCCAGGCTCTTTGGCTTTGGCCTTGCGACTGATTGCAACTCCAAGTACTAATGCCATTGTGAGAAGAAAGGGATGCACTAACAGTACTGCATAAATAGCATGGAAGATCCCAGCAGCAGCACAAGCCCTCAAACTAGCCTACAATCGACCTGGATCCCAAACCTCTTTCAGCTATACTGGACAAAAATATCTTTGATTGAGAGGATGGCCTTTTCCTTTACCCAAAATGCTAACAAACAACATTGCCTGACCATGGTGAGAGGAGGAAGCTTGTTTACTAACTTTTTTTTGGGGGGGGGGGGAACCCTGATTGAAGGAGAGATTAGAAAACATTGTTTTGTAAACCTGTTTTTGGAAGGGTTTCATGTGCCTTAGAATTCACTCTAAAACAGGGTGCCGTGAAACTTTGTTTTGTTTTAGAGAGAAGTAAAAAAAAAAAGAAAGTCCCAAATTATGCCCTTATCTGAGTTTTTTCACATAGGCAGAGATTTCTTCTCCAGGAACAAGCAAGAAGTCAGCCCTCACATATGGGTGACGACGGCGCCAATGGAGACCCGCGGCAGCATCTGCCTAGCTTTCAAAGAAAGCTTTTGGGAGATGCTGCCATACAAGCATGGACCTTTTCCCTCCCAAGGGTGCCATCTTACTCAGTCTCCCTTTTTCCGCAGAGCCCTGCAGACGTTCGTCTTCCTCCCGGAAAAAAGTTGATTTTCTTGTACATTAAAGTGCATTTCTTTCTCCGATTAGCACCGGCCCCTTTCCCACCTCCAAGCACCATTGCCTCTGCTTCAAGGATCAGAACTGTTTTTTAGGGGGGGGGGGGGGGGGGTTTCCCCAGCACGGTTTTGTGCCTTTTCTAACCACTGGCCCTGTCAAGGGTCTTCGACCTCGCTGGAATCCTTTTTGCCCCAATGGACAGTGGGTTCAAAAAGTGTGATTGGTGTGCAAAGAACATGTCCCTTACTGATACACACAACTGCTGCCTCTGGTGTCTAGGTGCTGACCATGACCCAGAGGTGTGCACCCTGTGCAAAAAGATGTCTGCTAAGCCAATCCAAAGTCGCCAGCAGAAGCAGGACGACATCTTCCACAGGTCAGATTCAGCCCTGCACAGATCTCTTGAGTTGCATAAAGCTGCTGCAGTTCCCGATATGGCCCGCGGACACTCCGACAAGGGTTCCCCAGAGCAAGAGCGCAAGAAGAAAAAAATCCTTGGGAATCTCATTCTGGGAATTGGACACACACAGCAAGTCTCGTCGAGGTCCAACAGTCTCCAGAGGGTATCAGAGTAGTCGGAGCGGCTGGCGAAGGTACCCAGAAAAGAACAGACACCAAGGCCTCCAGAGACAGATATCGGACCCCTGAGGCCCGTCTCATCAAAGACTCCCTCTCACCGACGCCAGACTCAGTCACTCTGATGTCCGTGTCGAAGGCTGCAACTCCCGAGTGGGAAGCCAGGATGATGGCGTTGGAACGCAGCGTTACTGCCTTCCTTGCCTTGCAGCAAGCATTGATGCCCGGCTCTGCCACTTGCCTCGCAACAAGCATCGATGCCCGGTTCTGCCAGCACTTGTGCTGAGACCACAGGGACCTCTATGTCAAGGACTCCCTGGGCTGCCGAGCCGATCCTCGGCAAGAGTCTCTATCTCTCTCCCGGTTCTCAAGAGTGAGATCCTCCCCGGCAAGCGCGTCTGGCTCCGGCCAAGCAACAGCTGAGGGTCACCGAAGACCGGATCCGGCGCCTCAGGAGCCATCAGGCCTCGAGCCCTTAACGGACTACTCAGACTGGGAGTCTGAAGATAAGGCTTCCCTGGAGACACATGCACACCGTGATCTCTCCTCGAATCAGTCTCCACCAGCATCGAGGCACCGGTCCCCTCCTGAGGACACTTCGTTCCTCGAGTTTATCCGGGACATGGCGAAAGGCATTGTCTCTTACCATGGAGTCAGAGGAGAACCCTTGCACGGAGGAACTCAAAATCCTCCAATATGAGGCTCCACCTAAAGAGGCCTTTGCGGTCCCCATCCCCACCATTTCGGGCGACTCCTCCAGATATGGGAGACAACGGCATTGGTGCCAATAGTTAACTGATGCCTGGACAACCATGTACCAGGTCCAGCAGGGCTCCAGCTTCAGGAAGGTGTAACTCTCTCACACATCCATGGTGGTCGAGTCGACCATGCGCCAACAGAAACCCAAAGACGCACTCTTCCATGCCCCCTGGCAGGGAGTCCCGCGTCCTCGATGCCCTCGAGCGGAAATACTACCAGAGCTTGATGCTGGGTTGCCAAATACAAACATATCAGCATGTATCTCTGAGACCTAGCTAAAGAACTCGATTTCTTGGCAGGTCTCAGCGGAGATCACCTCCATCGATTCCAAACCGTCATGAAGTCTGTCAGGGAGTGCTTAAAGCACATATCTTGAGCAACCTTCGACAGCTTTGAGTCTAACGCGAGGATGGCCACTACAGGCATCTGTGCCTGACGCCAGGCCTGGCCCCAGGCATCGGACATCAAGCAATGGGTCCAGGAGAAACTCCTCAACATCCCCTGCCTTGGTGAAAACCTCTTCGGCAAGCCAGTGGAGGACAAGGCAGCAAAGATTGAGACAGAGTATGTCACCAGGACCTCCGCTCTTCCCAAGAAGAAGCCACCTGGTAAAAGGCCTCCCTTTCACCAGAAAGGACAGTCTTATAAAGGCTGTCCCCAAGCCTCCCAGACCCCTCAGCAGGGTCACCAGGGCAAGGGAGCAGGCCAGGGCCCACGCAAGCCTAAGGGCCCCAAGCCCCAGACACTAACTCCAGCCCAGATTCGGTTGGGATTTTGACTCTCTACCCATGGAGGACCAGCTACCAGCGGGCGGGCGGGGGGGGCGGCGGCGGCGGCATCTGATTCATTTTGCCCATCGGTGGCATGTCATCACTGACTCCTGGGCACTTCAGGTGGTCAGGGAAGGCTTCCTTCATGTGGACCAGACGCTGCCTCCTTTCCTTCCAGGAGAGCCCCCTCAAACCCCCCTGTACCAGACCCTGCTACTGCAGGAACTTGCAGGCCTTCTCAGGGACAAAGCCATGGAGCCGGTACCCCACCACCTAAAAGGTGCTTTCTGGTCCCAAAAAGAACAGGAGCCCTAAGGCCCAATCTCCAGGATATAGCAGGCATGTAGTCCTCACATATGGGTATCGTCGGTACCGACGGAGCCTGCGTGGGAACGCTCCCCAGCGTCCAGTAAGAACGCTTTTGGGAACATCCCTCAGCACATGCGCGCTGCCTTTCCCGCCTTTCCAACTGTCCCTCTTCAGTTCTTCATTTTCCGCGGAGCCGACAGGACCTATTCCCTGTCACCGCAGAAAATTACATCTTTAAACTTCTTTCTGTGGTCGCATTTGCCTACCGCATGATGCCTACCGGTACCGCCGTTTCTTTTCTTTAAAAAAACAAAAACAAAACTTTCAGTGTTTCTTTAAGAAACTTTCCTTTTTGGTGCTAGGCGCCATTTTGGGCACTAAGCCCCCATTTTCCTAAATCATGGAAAAGCCAACTAGTGGTTTTAAAAAATGTACTAAGTGTGGCGGTACCATTTCAGTCACTGACACCCATGATTGTGTCTAAAATATTTAGGACCTGATCATTCTCCAACTGAATGTCTCTCCTGCATGGGGATGACCAAAAGAGGAAGACAGAACCGGGCCGCAAAGCTCGGTACCCTTTTTTCTTCAGATGCCAAATCCATTGCATCAACATCGTCGAGGGCCTCTTCTTCCTCCCATGGATCTCAGGTAACTAAACATAAGAGCCGGTCCTCAAAGGGTAGCTCTCCTGCTAAGCATCAAGAGGCCATTGGCATTGCCCTTGAGGGAACCACACCGGCAAAACAGCCCTGGCGGGAGACTTCGGCTTCCAAAGCATCGATGGGCCTTCAGGATGTTCTCGAGGCCTCAACCTCGCAAGAACTACCTGTGCCATGCTCAGGGGTTCCGGCCGTCCTTACCGGTACCGACACCCAGGCATCGGCAGCATCGATAGACCAGAGGTTCCTCGCTATCGAGCGCAGTATCGCAGTTCTTCTCTCGGCTGCGGTACCGGTGGTCCCAAGGGCACCGGTGCCAACATGCCGGTACTGACGCTGGCGATGCCAGTACCGACAGTGCCAGCCCCGGTTTGAACTCTTCCTATGCCATCTCTGGCTGGAGGGGACAAAGTGGTACTGGGTCACCTCTGTATCGACTTCGATCGGTACCGGGATTGTGCTTTGCAAGAGCATCGGGGTCAGGAATACTCCGATTCCGAAGACTCTGACAATTCTGCTGGCACTAGAGGGTTTCTCATAGAAGATCCCTCTTCTCCCCAACGCAGAATGTCACCTCCAGAGGACATGTCCTTTCAGGATTTCATCGGTGATATGGCCAAAGGTCTTTCAATCACAGTAGCTCCTGAAGAAGAACCCAGAGCAAAGGAATTGGAAATCCTCCAATATCCTAAAGCTCCCAAGGAGGCAGCTACTCTGCCTGTCCATGAAATTCTGCATAGCTTGATGCTCAGAATGTGGGAGACACCTCCTGACTACTTCTCCTCACTCTAGGAAACTTGATACTATCTATCGAGTTCTGCCATGTCCTGGATTTCAGAAAACCCAGCTGCCACACCATTCAATGGTAGTGGAATCAGCCATGCGTAGGATGAAAAGTGCAAAGAGGCATGCATCCAGTCCTCCAGGTCATGAATGCAGGACTCTGGATGCTTTTGGACGCAGAACTTTTCAAGCTTCCATGCTTTCAGCTAGGATCAGTTCATATATCCTATATATGGGAATGTTCCTTAAGGAAGTCACAGGAGACTTGGAACTTATGAGCCCATTTCTCCCGGACGACAAGAGACAAGATTTTCTTGCTCTAGTTAAGCATGCTCAAGATGTCTCCAAGTTTGTCAATCGTGCAGCTTTTGACTGCTTTGAATGCATCAGCAGAACTTCTGCTATTGCCATTGGTGCACGATGGATTGCCTGGCTGCAGGCATCAGACTTGGAGGCTTGGGAACAGGACAAATTAGGCAACATTCCTTGCACAGGGGAGAATCTCTTTGGCAAGAACTGGCAGGAAAAGGCTAACGAGTTAGATGCTGACAATTCTACCCTAGATTGTCAAAGTCTACAGCCATTCCAGCCAAAAGGAATCCTTATAAAAACCCTGTTTTAGCAAAAAGAGGAAGTTTTATCCTTCCTATACCCAACAAAGTCAGACTTCAGGTCAGGTTGCCCAAAAGGCACAACCTAGACAGCAAAAGAAACCAAAAGGACTGAGAGCCCAACCAGCTCTCCAGGTTCAGCCCCCTCAAGGGCTTTGACTCCTTCCCAGAGAGCTTCGCCTTCCTACCTCTGAGGGGTCCCCAACCCCCCAATATTCCGTGCAGGTTATGCCACTTTATCAACAGATGGCATCAAATAACAGCAGAAGATTGGACTTGTCCATTGTAGGAGAGGGGTACAAACTTCATTTTCACAGCATACCCCCCTGCTACAATTCTAAAACAGTTCATTTCACAAACCTCTGCAGACAATTCTGCTAGATTACGAGGTCTCCACACTTCTTGCCCAAGGGGCAATAGAGGAAGTACCCATTTTTCAACAGGGAACAGGATTCTACTCCCCCTATTTTCTTATCCCAAAGAAAACAGGGGGACACAGACCCATTTTAGACCTCAGGGAATTGAACAAATATCTGTTTCGAGAGAAATTCAAAATGATTTCTCTAGGAACTCTTCTGCCATACCTTAAAGGCCAGGTTTGGCTTTGCTCTCTAGACTTAAAGAATGCATACACTCACATTCTCATCCATCCAGATCACAGGAAATTCTTATGTTTCCTTTTCAGGGGAAGACATTTCCAATACAGGGTTTTTCCTTTTGGTCTGGCTTCAGCACCAAGGGTGTTCACGAAATGCATGGCAGTAGTAGCAGCATTTCTACGAACCCTGGGAATTTTTGTTTTCCCTTACTTAGACAACACGCTCATTCAAGCTTCCACAGTTGCAGAGGCCAGCACTACACATTCTCGTACAATGCGAATCCTCCAATATTTGGGATTGGAAATCAACTTCCCGAAGTCTCAACTAGTTCCTTCCCAATGCCTAGAATTCATAGGAGCCTGTCTGGATACCAGGCAGGCAAGGGCTTTCCTTCCACAAGCCCAGTGTCTTCGCATTATGCAGTTAGCTTCCCAAGCAGCAGGCAAATCCTCCCTCACGGCTCGAACTACTGCAGTTACTGGGTCACATGGCATCCACAGTTCATGTAGTCCCATATGCTCGCCTCCACATGCGAGCAGCTCAGTGGACTCTCTCCACACAGTGGACACAGGCCTTTGGTCATTTGTCGAACAAAGTAACAGTCTCTCAAAGACTAATTTTGTCCCTCCAATGGTGGCAATCACTAGAAAATCTGACAGTGGGGGTCTCCTTTCCATCAACCCCTCTTTCAGGCCACCCTAACAGATGCATCACAGGTGGGTTGGGGAGCACACCTGGATCATCTCTCTACCCAGGGCACCTGGACTCCACAGGAGGTACATTTACACATAAACCTCCTCGAATTAAGAGCAATTTATTTAGCTCTTCAAGTGTTCCATGCCCAACTCAGCTACAAGACAGTCCTGGTCCATACTGACAATCAGGTAGCCATGTTCTATGTGAACAAGCAGGGCAACGAAGCTTTACGACTATGGGCCCTTGCCAGAGAGGACCAAATTCATCTTCTAGTGGTATATCTTCCAGGCATTCAAAACCTTTGGGCAGACAAACTCAGTCGCTTACTGCTACCTCACGAGTGGTCACTCCACCTAGACCAGGTGGCAAAGATATTTCATCTCTGGGGCACTCCAGACATAGACCTCTTTGCAAGTCCACTGAACGCCAAACTTCCCCGGTTCTGTTCCAGGATACCGGCACACCACTGTCAGGCAAGGGATGCCTTCCTCCTTCACTGGGGTCAGGACTTCCTTTATGCATTCCCACCCATTCCCCTCATTCCCAAAACACTCTTTAAGCTTCAGAGAGACAGGGCTCGCATGATTCTCATCGCACCACGATGGCCACGCCAAATGTGGTATTCCCTGCTTCTGCATCTCTCTCAAGCGGCACCTCTGGAGTTGGGGCACGCTCCAGATCTCCTTTCTCAGGAGAACGGGATGTTATGGCACCTGAATCCCCCCAGTCCCTGCACCTCACGGCCTGGTTGCTGAAGGCTTAGACCTCCAGGATCTCAACCTCTCTCAGCAGGTAAAAGATATCCTTCGAGCTTCTAGGAAACTTTCCACAAGAAGATCTTATTACCTTCAAGTGGAAACGTTTTACTATATGGTGCTCCAGGAGGGGGATTAAACCCCCTGGTCGTACCCTTAGAATCGATACTAGAGTATCTCCTTCTCTTACCGAATTCTGGGTTAAAGACCAATTCGGTAAGAGTCCATCTTCGTGCAATTGCAGCTTCTTATAGGCCTCTGAATGGACAACCAATTTCCTCTCATCCGCTCATATCAAGATTTATGAGAGGCCTTCTATTAACCAAATCTCCCATCAAGCCACCACCGGTGGCATGGGATCTAAATCTAGTTCTCGGGCAGCTCATGAAGCCGCTTTTTGAGCTTTTAGCCACTGCAGCCCTTAGGTTTTTGACCTGGAAGGTCATCTTCCTAATTGCAATCACCTCTGCCCGTCGCATCAGTGAATTGCAAGCTTTAGTGGCTGATGCTCCTTATACTAGGTTTCATCATGATACGGTTGTTCTTTGAACTCACCCACATTTTATGCCAAAGGTGATTTCGCCTTTTCATTTAAATCAATCAATTTACCTTCCTGTATTTTTTCAGAGGCCTCACGCCTCTAATGCAGAAAGGAACCTTAATACTTTGGATTGCAAAAGGGCCTTGGCCTTTTACATACAAAGAACATAGCAACATAGAAAGTCTTCACAACTTTTTATAGCTTTTGACCCTAGTCATTTGGGACTTCCAGTCTCCAAAAGAACTTTATCTAAATGGATTGCCCAATGCATATCCTTTACTTATGAGAGTAAGGGTCTTCCTCTTCAGGACTATGTCACAGCTCATCATGTGAGAGCCATGGCAGCTTCTATGGCTAATCTCCACTCTGTCTATCGATGACATTTGTCGAGCAGCCACCTGGGCTTCGGTACACACCTTCACAGCCCACTACTGCCTAGATAAAGCCTCTCGTCGGGATGCCTTATTTGGCCAAGCTGTTCTTCAAAACCTTTTTCATACTTAAACCAACTCCTACCCACCAACCCTGGTGGGATGCCAGAGATCCATGGAAGGAAGGATCTTCACCTCTGATGGTGGCACCTTCCTGGGGCTATCTCCCTGGCGCCTTCAGCTAGGGAGTCCCCATATGTAAGGACTACATTCCTGCTTGTTCCTGGAAATAGCGTAGTTACTCACCTGTAACAGGTGATCTCCGGGAACAGCAGGAATTTAGTCTTCAACCCACCCACCTCCCCTAGGAGTTGTCTCTCTCTCTCTCTCTCTGTCTCTTTCCTCTCTCCCTCTATCCTTTCACTCAGCTACAAACCTAACTGAAGAGGGACAGTTGGAAAGGCGGGAAGGCAGCACGCATGTGCTGAGGGATGCTCCCAATAGCGCTCCTATTGGACGCTGGGGAGCGTTCCTGCGCAGGCTCCGTCGGTACCGACGATACCCATATGTGAAGACTAAATTCCTGCTGTTCCCGGAGATCACCTGTTACAGGTTAGTAACTATGCTTTCTGGACTTGCGAAACCTGAACAAATTCCTGATGCGGGAGAAGTTCAAAATGCTCTCCCTTGGAATATTGCTGCCCTACCTCCAGCAAGGAGATTGGCTATCCTCCTTGGACCTAAAGGATGCTTATATCCACATCCTTATCCATTCCAGCCACAGGCAGTACCTAAGGTTCAGGGTCAGGGGTGACCACTACCAGTACAGGCTACTACCCTTCGGCCTCGCCTCCGCACCAACAGTCTTCACCAAATGCCTGGCAGTGGTGGCAGCCTACCTCCGTCTCCAAGGGGTCTTTGTCTTCTCATACTTGGATGATTGGCTAGTTAAAGGGGACACTGCCTCAGAGGTGCAACAGGCCATGGCCTGCACCATCAAGGTCGTACAACATCTGAGGTTTGTGATAAACTATCCCAAATCCCACCTCACTCCAACACATTATCTGGAGTTCATAGGAGCTGATCTGGACACTTTCCAGGCCAGGGCCTGCCTTCCCCCTAGACAGGGCGGATCACTTCAGGGCCCAAGCGACCGAGGTGCAGTGCCATCACGCAGTGTCTGTGCGGTCCATGCTCCACCTGCTAGGCCACATGGGCGGTTCAGTGGTGCCTCTGCTCACAATGGACTCAAGCCACGGGCAGGTTCCAGGACAGGGTCTCAGTGTCCTGTAAACTAGCAGAGTCACTCATTTGGTAGCAGGATGCACTGCACCTGCAGAAGGGCATGCTCTTCCACACCCAACCCCCCAGAGGGTCCTCACTACGGATGCCTCCTTACTGGGATGGGGTGCTCACTGCAAGGAACTGCGCAGACAGGGCAGCTGGTCCTTAGAGGAGAGCCAGCAGTGGATCTTCTGGAGCTCAGGACCATTTTTCTGGCAATCAAGGCCTTCCACCACCACCTGCAAAACTAGTTGGTGCTAGTCCAAATGGACAACCAGGTCGCGGTGTTCTATCTGAACAAGCAGGGGGGCACAGGGTCTCAGTGCCCTCGGCTTTGTACATGACCAGTCAGGGAATATGAGTACCCTTCGGGGCAGTATACCTTCCAGGCCAGGACAACGCCCTAGCAGATAGACTAAGCAGGTCACTCCAGCGGTACGAGTGGTGCAGCAGCTATTCAGACTATGGGGAACCCCCAGGTCTGGCCCTCTTTGCCTCTTTGCCAGTCTAGCCAGTGTTCAGCTGTCCCCAATCGCATCAGTCCTGGATAGCAGCAGATGCCTTTCTCATCTCTTGGTCAGAGGGCCTTATGTATGCCTTCCCCCTCCCATGCCACTAATCGCCCGGACCCTCTTTAAGGTCCTGCGGGATCATGGTGGCCCAGGCAGCCTTGGTTTCCCCAGTTGCTCCGCTTCTCGACAGAGCTCCAGGTTCCTCTGGGGAGCGCCCCGGATTACTGACCTAGGAGGAGGGCTCGCTTCTTCACCCCAACCTGGGGTCCCTGTCACTAACAGCATGGCTGCTGAATGGGTCGCTCTAGCACCCTTCAACCTCCCCAAGGAGGTGGAGGAAGTTCTCCTGGCCTCTTGTAAGAACTTCACAAGGCGAGCCTATGCCTTTAAAGTAGCGCAGATTCTCAGTATGGTGGGTAGAGCAATGGGCAGACCTGTTCTTTTGCCAGGTGCACACGGTGCTGCAGTACTTGCTCCACCTTTCGCAGACGGACTCAAATCCAACTCCACCAGGGTACACCTAAGCGTGCTCTTGGTGCACCATCACTCCATAGAGGGCAAACCTCTTTCTGTGCAGCCCCTTATTACCCGAATTATGTGGGAGCCTGCTGCTTTTTGATCCTCCCATCCGTCCACCCCCGGCAGAATGGGATCTTAACATGGTTCTGACACAGCTCACCAAGCCGCATTTTGAACCTTTGGCTACCTGCCATTTGCGTAACCTATCTTGGAAGGTCATCTTTCTGGTGGCGCTTACCTCTGCCCACAGAATCAGCGAGCTTCAGGCCTTGGTGGCTGAGCCACCTTACACCAGGTTCTACAAGAATAGGGTCATGCTTCGCACCCACCCAAAATTCCTTCTGAAAGTGGTATCTGCCTTCCACCTCAACAGGAGGCGGTGCTCCCTATCTTTTTCCACAAACCCACGCAGACAAGGCGGCAACTGTTCTCCATACTCTGGATTGCAAGAGGGCCCTGTCCTTTTACCTACTACATACTCAGGACCATCGCAGAGCTTTGCAGCTTTTCATTTCATACGACCCCAGTTGACTAGGGGAGGCTGTGATCAAGAGGACCCTGTCCACCTGAGTAGCGGACTGCATCACCTTCACCCATGATCAGGCTGGGCTCTCGTTTGAGCGCTGGGTCACGACACACAACGTCAGGCTATGGCGACCTTGTTTGCGAGCCTACGCTCTGTCCCTATGGCAGACATCAGCCAGGCCACCACCTGGTCCTTAGTCCACACCTTTACAGCTCACTACTGCCTGGAGAGGGAATCCCGACAGGACAGTGTCTTCGGCTAGGCCATACTCCGTAGTCTGTTCAGGGTTTAGGCAACTCCTGTTCTCAGACCCTTCTTGCTCAGGCTACCGGAGCCATAGCTCTCCCTGGACGCTGGGGTCCTCAGATTCGCTTGCCGGCTGGGCCGTGTGTTTCTACAGGTTCATGGTAGCCTATAGCTAGGGAGTCCCATATTTGACGATCGACTTCCTGCTTGTTCCTGAAGAAAGTGTAGTTACTCACCTGTAACATGTGTTCTGCAGGGACAGCAGGAATCTGCCTCACAATCTTCTCTCCTCCCCTTGGAGTTGCTTTACAATTTTTGCCATCTTCTTTTGTCGGCTCTAGCTATGCCATCTGACTGAGTAAGATGGCACCCTTGGGCGGGAAGGGGACCACGCATGCGTGGTGGCATCTCCCAAAAGCTTTCTTTGAAACTTGGGAGATGCTCCCGTGGGACTCCGACGGTGCTGATGTCATCCATATGTGAGGACCGATTCCTGCTGTCCCTAGAGAATTGTAAGAGGACAGTCTATATGGCCGAAGAAATTTAATGTAGGCAAATGCAAAGTGAGTCACACAGGAAAAAACTTTGAACTCTGTTCACACGGTGCATTAGGAAATACTACCTAGAGAAGGCTCATGGATTCATTGGGGATAATGCATTGAAATCCTCAGATCAGTATGCAGCAATGGCCAAAAAAGTGCAAACACTATTAACAATATTCAAAAAGGGAGGGAAAATAAAGCTAATATGTTGATGCCTGTGCATCAATCCACGGTGTGATTGCACCTTAGATATTGTGTGCAGTTCTTCCTTCCCCATTTCTATAGAAATAATTAGAAACGTGCAGAAAACGGCAACAACAGTGACAAAGGGGATGGAACGACTCCTTTATGATGATAGGCTAAACAGGTTGGGGCTCTTCAACTTGGAGAAGAGATGGCTGACAGATGATAGAGGTCTGTCAAATTCTGAGTGGAGTGGAACTGGTAAATAGGGAACAGTTACTTACTCTATGAAGCTATCTGAAAAAGTATCTCTAGTTTTAGTATTTAACTTAGTATATTTAACAAATTTAAGAGTTTTTTTATTCAATGCATGATAAAGCTGTGGAATTTGTTGCCAAACAATTTTTTTTTTAGTGCCATCAAGTCAGTGTTGACTCATAGCGACCCAGCTACCTCTGGGTTTTCTTGGCAATGTATCACCGGAAGTAGTTTGCCAGCCTTTTCTTCTGAGGCAATGGAGGGTAAAGTGACTTGCTCAAAGTCACAAGGAGTGCCAGTGGGAATCGAACCCTTGATCTTCTGGGTACTAGAACAATAGTCAAGGTCATAAGAACATAATATAAGCTTTCCCGAGTCAGACCAAGGTCCATCAAACTCAGCACCCTGTCTTAGTCAGTGCCAGTCTGGTTCACAAGTACCTGGCAGATCCCAAAAAAGCTGATCTGTTTCTCAAAACTAATTTCCAAGGAAGAGCAATGTCTTTCTCAAGTCTAGCTGGCCAGTAATTTATGGATTTTTTTTTCCTTCAGGAACTTGTCCTAACCTCTTATCTGTAGATCGACTCCTCAGCTCAACTTCAGTTAGGGAAGCAGCCATGTTTAATTGCCTTTCACCGTGTCCTCTGGCAACAGATTACATATCTTAATTGTGTGCTGCATAACAAAAATGATTTGCTTACAATTTGCTGGTTATGGTGTTTGAAGGTTAAAACCACCATCCTCTACCTGTTGCACACCCCATTAATTATTTTATAAACTTCTATCATATCCTCTCTGGCTCCTCTTTTCCAAGATGAAGAGCCCTAATCTGTTTAGCCTCTTTTTAACCTTTTCTAGTTTCATTACATCCTTTTATTTTTTGAGGTAAAGTGACCAGAGCAGCACACAGTTATCAAGGTGTGACCACTCCAGGGATCTCTTCAGAAGCATAATGATATTCTGTTTTATTCTTGATTCCTAATATCCTTTAGCTTTCCTTTTTCTTGGCAGCCACAGCACACTGGACTGAAGATTTCATTGTAGTTGGGTGGTGATTCGAAATATTGAACAAAGCACTGTGCATACATCTAGTTGGGGATTATTTTTCCCTTTGTCATCACTTTGCAATTATCCACATTAAATTCAATTTTCCATTTAGATATCCAGTCTCCTAGTCTCAACAGATCCTCCTTCAATTCCTCACAATCCTCTGCCTTTTTGATTGAATAATTTTGTCTCATCTGCAATTTGATCATCTCATCACTCCTATCTCCAGGTCATTTAGGAATATGCTAAACAGCACATATCTTTGGGTGTATAGCTATTAACCCCTTTCTATTTGGAAAACTGATAGTTTAGTCCTATTCTGTTTCCTGGTTTTTAGCCAGTTTCTCCAGGAACAAGCAGGAAGTCAGTCCTCACATATGGGTGACGACACCAATGGAGCCTGCGTGGAGCATTTCCTCAGCTTTCAAAGAATGCCTTTGGGAATGCTACCACGCATGCATGGTCCCCTTCCCGCCCAAAGGTACCATCTTGCTCAGTCTCCTTTTTTCCGCAGATCTCAGTGGACGTGGTCCTCTACTCTCCCGGAAAAAGCTCTTTAATTCCTTCCTTTAGTCCGGTTTGCATACCGTTTCCTTTCCTGCCTCAAGGCGATCTCAGCTCCCTTTTTTTTTCTTGGTCTTTTTCATGTTTCCTCGAGGTTCCACCTCAGCCGGTCTTTGAGCCTTTTTGTGCCCGGGGTTCCTTGACCCCTGCCGTGTATGCTCTCACCATGACTCACGATGGGTTCAAGAAATGCAAGCACTGCAGACTCTCTCAATCACTGATACTCATGGCTGCTGCATCCGCTGCCTGGGCCCGGATCATGACAGTTCCACCTGCAACCGGTGCCAGGCCATGACCCCTAAAATAAACAGGAGGTGGTCGGAGTTGCAGGGGAAGCTTTTCGCAAGGTCTAACTCTCCCCTGTCTTCTCCATCACTGAGCCACAAAGCTGGCGCTTCACGAGAAGTCCAAACATCCTCCAGCGGCGGTGGCTCCTCCAGAGCAGTCCCGGACCCTCCCAAAAAGATGGTTCCGAAGGAGGTGCCTCCGATCAAACCTGACAAGGTCCCTTGACGGGACTCAGGTGACTCTGAGCGACACCCCCAGAAAGTCTTGAGATGAGTTCTTGGCCAGTGGAGACCGCACCAGGACCTGTGAACCTATAGTCGTCCTTGAGGATGCACTCTCTAGAGTGTTGGTGTCTGACCCGAGGTCTTCGATGTCCACGTCGAGTGCTGCACATGCCTCGAGTCCCGCATGGCTGCCATGGAACAGAGCCTCTCCTCCATCTTGGCCTTGCAGCAGGCGTTTGTCGAGACCCCGTGCCGCGTGGGAGCCTCCAGTCGAACTTGGCAGCGAGTGCCACCAACCTCGGGTAAGTCCTAGGCATCGATCAAGGTCTTGATTACGCTCCTCGGGGTTCTGGTACCCTCCGGCAAGTTTCTGGGAGTCTGACCCCATGTCCTCCAGGGGGGGAGCTCATTCCTCGGAGACGCCCCTGGGGCTGATTCCTCGACGCCCTTGGGCTCCGACTGGGAGACCGAGGACGAGGCCTCTCCGGAGACATCCTGACCCCGGGACGGTTCCCTCCGAGCTGTCTCCCCCGGAGCCTTAGTGCCACTCCTCGCCTGAGGACGTGGCCTTTCATGACATCCTTCATGACATGGCCTGGGCTCTTTCAACCCATACTGAGTCTGAGGAAAACCCGCGCACCGAGGAGCTCAAGATCCTACAATATGAGTCCCCTCCCAAGGAGACTCTCAAAGTGCCAGTTCCACCCATCCTCGAGAGATTGCTCCTCCGGATGTGGAAGTCCCCGACCTCATTGCCGGCGGTCAGTCAGCACCTGGATGCCATCTATCACATCCGGAAGGGTCCTGGGTTCCATAAGCCACAACTCCCTTACAATTCGATGGTGGTTGAGTCCTCCATGCAAAAACTGAAGAGTCAAAAGGCTTACTCTTCAGTTCCCCCCAGCAGGGAAGCCTGGGCCCTCATCGCCATGAGGTGCAGATGCTACCAGGGCGCCATGCTCGGGTGCCGAATACAGGTATACGAATTGTACATCGGAATGTATCTTAAGTGCCTGATTCAGGAACTCTCGAGGTTCTCAGTGGGCCTCGCCAGGGAACCTCTGCAACGGTTCCAGTCCCTAGCGGCAGGCATCTAAGACTGTTCCAAATTCCTCTCTCGGGCCACTTATGACGGGTTTGAGTCTGTGGCCAGGGTTGCAGCCGCCAGCATCGGTGCCCAGCACCAAGCATGACTTCAGACCTCGGACCTGGAGCAGTGGGTACAGGAAAAGCTCCTGGATGTCCCCTGCAATGGTGAGAACCTATTCAGGATACCGATGTCTGATAAGGTTGACCCAGTACAAGCATTGTGGAACTTGTGTCTCTTGGGGAAACTGCTAGGTACATATGACCTAGATTGGCCACTGTTGGAAACAGAATACTGGGCTTGATGGACCTTGGTCTGACCCAGTATGGCATATCTTATGTTCTTAAATTGAGGCAGAGGTAGTGACCCGGCAGAAGCTGTCCAAAAAGACCTCGGCTCTCCCAAGGGAAAAATCCTCAGGGGGGGGGGGGAAAGGGCTACTTCCAGGCTGACCACTACCAGCCTTACTCGGGACAGCCTCACCAGGCATCACAACCAAAAGGCCAGGGACACAGGCCTGGAAAGCCCCAGACTCCCAAGCCCCCATATACCAGGTCCCACGCAACTGGAGGGAAGCTTTTGACTTGCTGGGCTGGGCACACCTCAGCCCACAGGGGGTCGACTGGCCTCTTTCACCCACAGATGAGCCAGCATCACCACAAACCAGTGGTTTCTGCAGGTGGTGCAGGAGGGATATTTCCTCCATCTGCAGCAGAACTCTCCAGATTTCTTTTTAGGAGAGTCACCAGGCCTTGCTTGCCACAGAACTTGCAGGTTTGCTCAGAGACAGAGCAGTGGAACTGGTACCCAATCATCTCTGGGGGAAGGGGTTCTACTCAAGGCATTTCCAAAAAGAACGGAGTCTCCGGCCCATCCTGGACTTACACAACTTGAACAAGTTCCTGGCAAGGTAAGAGTTCAAGATGCTCTCCCTTGGGACACTGCTGCCCTACCTCCACCGGGGAGACTGGCTATGCTCCTTGGATCTCAAGGATGCTTACACCCACATCCTGATCCACCTCTTCCACAGGCATTACATGAGATTCGTGGTGGGGAGGGCAGCACTACCAGTACAAGGTGCTGCCGTTTGGCCTTGTCTCCTCCGCCAGGCATTTTGTAAAGACTCTTGGAGTCATAGCAGTCTGTGTGCCCCCAAGGGGCCCACGTCTTCCCTTACCTGGACAACTGGCTCATCAGAGGCAACACACCTCTCAAGGCCAGGTGGGCCACAAGGCTCACTATGCACACCCTGCAGTAGTTGGGGTTCATTATCAACTACCCCAAGTCCAGCCTCTCCTCAGCCCAAGATTTGGAATTCATAGGGGCCCAGCTGGACACTGTGCGGGTCAGGGCCTTCCTCCCTTTGGAGAGAGTCCTCCGCCTGATGCAACTGGCAAGGGACGTGCAGAGCTCCAGTTCAGTGCCAGCTCACCTACTCCTCCCCCTGCTAAGCCATATGGCCTTGACAGTTCACATTATGCCTCTGGCCCGCCTGCATATGTGGGCAGCCCAGTGGTGCCTCCGTTCCCAGTGGACGCAGGCAACGGGCAGACTGAGGGGACAGAGTGAAGGTTACCCACCAGCTGGTGGCCTCCCTCATCTGGTGGCAGTCCCTACATCACCTCAGGGTAGGGATGCCCTTCCAGGCACCAACCCCTCAGAGGGTCCTGATGAGATGCCTCCCTTGTAGACTGGGGCACACATTGTGAGACCCAGGGCACCTGGTTCCCAGAGGAATCCCTCCTGCAAATCAATCACCTCAAGCTCAGGGCCATCTTCCTGGCACTTCAGGCCTTCCGCCACCTCCTGTGCGAACTCCCAGTCCTCAGACAATCAGGTTGCCATGCTCTATGTAAACAAGCAGGGGGGGTACGGGCTCTTACTCCCTCTGTCAGGAGGCAGTGGCCCTCCACTCCTTTGCAGTGCACAACCATATCTTTCTGAGGGCGATGTACTTATCGGGCCATGACAACTGCCTGGTGGACAGCTTCAGCCGGGTCCTTCAGTCTAACAAGTGGCACCTGGACCCAAAAATGACCCGGAGGCTTTTCCACCTCTGGGGAAGACCCTGGCTGGACCTGTTTGCCCCCCCCCCCCCCCCCAGACAACTCACAGCTGCCCAAATTTTGCTCTCCTCAGCCACACTGCAGGAGGGTGGCGGCGGCGGACACCTTCCTGATCTCCTTGTCACAGGGCCTGCTTTATGCATTCCACCGACACCTCTGATAGCCAAGTGCCTTTTCAAGATCCAGAGCGAGCACGCCTCAGTAATCCTGATTGTGCCCACGTGTTCCAGGCAGTCCTGGTTCTCCCTGCTTGCTCTCCCTGTCGGTGGCAACCCCAGTACCACTGGGCTGGGACCCGGACTTCCTCTCCCAAAGGGGGGGCTCCCTGCTACACCCCAACCTGGGGTCCTTAACACTGTCAGCATGGCTGCTGAACGGGTAGCACTGGCCCCTTTCAACCTCCCAAGTGAGGTTGAGGAAATCCTCCTGGCCTCCCGGAAGCCATCCACCAGAAGGGCTTATGCCTTCAAGTGGAGGATGTTCTCCGTACGGTGTGCAGAAACGAATGAGAACTTGTTCTCCTGTCGGGTAAAGCTTGTCCTGCACTACCTGCTGCACCTTCACACTCTGCTTGAAATCTAACTCTGTGAGAGTGCATTTCGGCATCATAGCTGCTAACCATTACCCTATAGAGGGGAAGTCCCTCTCAGGCCAGCCTTTGGTCTCCAGATTCCTCAGGGGCTTCCTGCTATCCAAGACCCCTCTCTGCCCTCCGGCAGCGGAATGGGACCTCCATATGGTGCTCTCCCAGATCACTAGGCTGCCGTTCGAGCCTTTGGCCACCTGAGACACCTCTCCTGGAGGGTGGCCGCCTTGGTGGCATTGATGTCTGCTCACAAAACAAGTGAGCTGCAGGCCCTGGTGGCGGACCCGCCCTATACCAGGTTCTATATGAACAGGATGGTACTTCGCACGCACCCCAAATTCCTCCCAAAGGTGGTGTCCACTTTTTACCTCAATCAGGAGGTCCTTCTTATCACAGCCACACGCCGGAGGGAAGAGGTCATCTTGCATACCCTGGATTGCAAGAGGGCCCTGTCCTTTTATTTACAGAGGACCAAGACCCATCATAAAGCTCCTCAGCTTTTCATCTCCTGTGACCCTAGCAGACTGGGGCTACCTGAGTGGCAGACTGCATTGCCCTCGCTTATGAGCAAGCTGGCCTCTCTCTGGAGCACCGGATCGCTGCTCATCGCGTGCAGTGCTGTTGCAAGAAATCTGTAAGGCCACCACGTGGTCTTCAGTCCATACATTCACAGCCCACTACTGCCTTGAGAGTGAGTCCCACAGGGACAGTGCTTTTGGCCAGGCCGTGATCAGAAGCATTCTCAGTGTATAGGCAACTCCTGCCCTATCCTTCAGTGTTCAGGTACCGGAGTTATGGTGATGCTGGACGTTGGGGTCTGCAGAGCCTCTTGGTAGGGACTCCCCGGCAGCCTGGAGCCAGGGAGTCTCATATGTGAGGACTGACTTCCTGCTTGTTCTTGGAGAAAGCGTAGTTCTCCAGGACCAAGCAGGAAGTCAGTCCTCACTTATGGGTGACGTCGGCGCCGACGGAGCCCTCGCGGAGCAATTTTCCCCAGCTTTCAAAGAAAGCCTTTGGGAATTGCAGCGCGCATGCGCGGTCGTCTTCCCGCCCGAAGGTGCCATCTTAGCCAGTCTTCTTTTTTCCGCGGAGCCCTGCAGACGTCCCCGTCTTGTCCCCGCGAAAAAGTTGATTTTCCTCTTTATTTTATACTTTTTTCTTTCGGTTCGACGCCGATCGTTTTCCCGCCCGGACTCGCGACGCCGGTCTCGAGTCCTCTAGCGTTTTTTCGGTTTTTCTGACTTAGTCAGCTTTCATTTTCGTTTTCCCTGGCAGCCCGGTCCTTTGACCTCGCAGGGGCCCTTTTTCCCCCGATGGCTGCCAGTGGCTTTAAGCGGTGTGGTCGGTGTGACCGAAATATGTCACTAACCGACACACACGACTTTTGCCTCCGCTGCTTGGGCCCAGATCATGAGGAACTGATCTGTGGGCCCTGCAGCAAACTGTCCTCGAAGGCGTTGAGAAGTCGGCGGCATCAGCGCGAGAGAATCTTCGCTGACCCCAGCCGTACCCGGACCTCGTCGGAGGCCTCCGTGTCAAAGGGCTCCAGCTCGGACCGTCGCAGGAGCTCCTCCGACCGGGGTTCTCCCTCCGGGGACCATCGTCGGAAGGAAAAACCCGCGAGGGCGGCGTCGGTGGACGCCCCTGGCTCCGCGAGGGCCAGGTCGCATAGCCCCGACAGCCGCCCCGGGTCCTTGGAGAAGGAACATCTCCCGAAGCGACCTCGCCTGGAGTCGGAGATGCCTGCCCGGGTAAGTCCTGTAGTCCTTCTGGACTCGCCTCCGCGACAGCCGACGTCGGGCCCGACGCCGTCGGGGCCCGAGTCGGGGGCTGCTGGGTCACCTGAGCTCGGACTCAGGTTGACGGCCTTGGAGAGCAGACTGTCTGCCTTCATGGACCAGCAGCGGGCACTGCTCGCTGGCCTCGCTGGCGCCGCTGCCCCGACCGCCGGGACGTCGACGTCCAAGTCGACCCCGGAGACCGAGCCGATCCTCGAGTCAATGAGAACTCGAGTCGATCCTCGGTCGAGGTCACCCTCGGCCTCCCGTTCGGGACCGAGGTCGCCGACGCCGACTCCCTCGACGTCGGGGCGGCTGGCGCCGCATCCTGCCCGGGCCGACCCCACCGAGTCCTCGTCGGAGTCGGTCTGGGAGTCTGAGGAGGAAGAGTCACCTGATTCTTTCCGGACTCGGTGTGTCCCATCGGACTCACCGGGGTCCGAGCCTCGGAAGCAGTCCCCCCCGGAGGATGCCCGGTTCTCGGACTTCGTTAGGGATATGGCCAAGGCTTTGGCCTTCCCTGCGGATCCCGAGGAGGAGCCTCGGGCCGAAGAGCTCGACGCCCTCCAGTATGACTCTCCCGCGAGGGAGCACTTTACTGTGCCGGTTCCTCCTATGCTGGAACGACTACTCTTCCGCATGTGGGAGAGTCCGGCCTCCTCGCCGGTCCTGAGCAAGCGGGTCGATTCTATCTATCGGGTCCGCAAGAGCCCTGGCTTTCAGAAGGCACAGCTGCCACACCATTCCATGGTAGTGGAATCGGCCATGCATCGTCTTAAGAGCCAGAAGATGCACTCCTCAGTGCCTCCTGGAAGGGAGGCCCGTAACCTGGATGGCCTTGGCAAGAAGTGCTTCCAGGGCTCTATGCTCGCATGTCGTGTCCAGACTTACCAGCTCTACATGGGCATGTATCTCCGGGATCTGGCTAAAGAGCTAGCCGGATTCTCCGCTGGTCTCTCCGAGGAGCCCTTGCGGAGGTTCCTAGCCTTGTCCACGGGCATTCGGGAATGCTCAAAGTTCATGTCCCGAGCAGCCTATGATGGCTTTGAGGCCTCGGCTAGAGTGGCCGCAGCCGGCATCGGTGCCCGCCGACAGGCTTGGCTTCAGTCGTCGGATCTTGAGCCCTGGGTACAGGACAAGTTGGTCGATGTCCCCTGCCGAGGCGAAAACCTCTTTGGCAAGCCCATGGCGGAAAAGGCTGCACAAATTGAGACTGAGACTCTCACCAGGACCAGGCTTTCTAGGAAGACCTCCGCCCCTTCCCAGAAAAAGAAGGGCTCGGGAAAAAAGTCCTTTTACCCGAGGAAGGGGGCTGCCTACAAACAGTACCCCCATTATCAGGCCCCTGCAGCTCCCCAACAGGGCCAGCAGGCCAAGGGACGGGGTAACGGGTCCCGTAGGCAGCAAGCCCCCAAGCCTGCACCACCAGCCCCTGCTCAGCAGGGTGGGGGTTTTTGACTCGCTCAGCATAGCCTCTCCCCCCCCGCTGGTTCCTCCCAGCACCGGAGGCCGGCTGGTTCACTTCGCCCACAGGTGGTCCAGCATCACCGCGGATGCCTGGGTGCTTCAGGTCGTGCGGGAAGGCTACCTTCTCCACTTCCATCAGGTCCCTCCCTCCTATTTTCCGGGAGAACCTCCGCGCCCCCCTCTGCACAGGGAGTTGCTCCTTCAGGAGTTAGCAGGTCTTCTGCAGGAACAGGCGGTGGAACCGGTGCCCCACCACCTGAGAGGTCAAGGCTTTTATTCAAGGTATTTTCTGATACCAAAGAGAACAGGGGGCCTCAGACCCATCCTGGACTTGCGCAACCTCAACAAGTTCCTTGTGCGGGAGAAGTTCAAAATGCTTACCCTTGGAATCCTTCTGCCCTACCTCCAGCAGGGAGATTGGCTATGCTCCTTGGATCTAAAGGATGCCTACACGCACATCCTCATCCACCCAAGCCACCGCCAATACCTAAGGTTTGTGGTGGCAGGAAATCATTACCAGTACAGAGTACTGCCCTTTGGCCTATCCTCCGCACCGCGAGTCTTCACAAAATGTCTCGCGGTCGTGGCGGCCCATCTCCGGCTTCACGGCCTCTGTCTTTCCGTACCTCGACGACTGGCTCATCAGGGCAGCGTCCGCTCAGGAGGTCACCAACGCCACGTGCCGCACGGTGACTCTGCTGCAGCACTTGGGCTTTGTTATAAACTTCGCAAAGTCCACTTTGCTCCCCTCACAGGATCTCGAGTTCATCGGCGCAAGGCTGCACACTCCTCGGGCACGAGCGTACCTACCGCTCGACAGGGCTCAACGGCTCATGGACCTAGCCGGCCGCTTTCGCAGCCAGCCCCTGGTCTCCGCCAGGCGCTTCCTGAGACTGCTCGGCCATATGGCTTCCACCGTCCATGTGACCCCCAATGCCCGCCTGAATATGCGGTCTGCTCAATGGTGTCTCCGCCAGCAGTGGCGACAAGCCACAGGCGGCCTGGCAGACCTAGTGCGCGTCTCCGAACCGCTGCTCTCGTCTCTCCGGTGGTGGCTCCGGCAGCCGAACCTGATATTCGGAATGCCTTTCCAGTCACCTCAGCCGACCCGGGTGCTGACCACCGATGCATCCCTCCTGGGCTGGGGAGCACATTGCCAAGAGGCACGTACTCAGGGCCTCTGGACCACGTGGGAGTCTGCTCAGCAGATCAACTTCCTGGAGCTCAGGGCGATCCGCCTAGCTCTCAAGGCCTTCTCCCACCTGACTTCCCAACAGTCCGTCCTTGTCCAGACGGACAATCAAGTTGCCATGTTCTACGTGAACAAGCAGGGGGGCACGGGCTCCTTCCTCCTCTGCCGGGAGGCACAGAAGCTCTGCTCTTGGGCCGTCAGTCACGGCATTCTCCTCAAGGCAGTTTATCTCCCGGGCCAAGAAAATTGCCTTGCAGACAAACTCAGCAGGGTCCTCCAGCCGCACGAGTGGCGTCTGGATCCCTTGGTAGTTCAGAAGCTCTTCCTCAAGTGGGGTCTCCCCACGGTGGATCTCTTTGCCAGTCCTCACAACCGGCAGCTCCCTCGCTTCTGCTCTCGTCAGCCACACCCCCTTCGGGTGGCGGCGGACGCATTTCTGATCTCGTGGTCGGGGAGCCTTCTGTACGCTTTCCCTCCCATCCCGCTGGTCTCTCGGACTCTTTTCAAGGTTCTCCGAGACAAAGCCTTCATGATCCTGGTGGCCCCTCGCTGGCCCAGGCAGCCGTGGTTTCCGCTCCTGCTGCAACTGGCGGTGGCGGATCCAATCCCTCTGGGGGTACAACCGGATCTCCTCACTCAGGATCAGGGGTCCCTTCTGCACCCCAACCTCAGGTCTCTCAACCTCATGGCCTGGCTGCTGAGAGGGTAGTCCTTGCTCCCCTTCTCCTGCCGGCGGAGGTGGAGGAGGTCGTCTTAGCTTCGCGACGGCCTTCTACCCGCAAATGCTACGCCCTTAAATGGCGTCGCTTTGCAGTCTGGTGTGCCCAACAGTCTCAGGATCCCTTCTCCTGCCCGGTGTCGGTGATCTTGCAGTACTTGCTGCACCTCTCTAATCTGGGACTTAAGTCCAACTCCGTCAAAGTTCACCTCAGTGCTCTTTCAGCACATCATGTGCCAGTGGACGGCAGACCTCTCTCCAATGACCCTCTCGTAGCGAGGTTTCTCCGAGGTCTCCTTCTACTTAAACCACCTCTGCGCCCGCCAGCGCCTGACTGGGACCTGAATGTGGTTTTGCAGCGGATCACCTGTCCGCCTTTTGAACCTATGGCTACCTGTTCTCTCCGTTTTCTGTCTTGGAAAACACTGTTCTTGATAGCCCTCACTTCCGCTAGACGCGTAAGTGAATTGCAGGCCCTCGTGTCTGATCCCCCTTACACTAGGTTCTACAAGAATAGGGTGGTCCTACGGACTCATCCGAAATTTCTGCCTAAAGTGGTCTCCCCTTTTCACATCAATCAGGAGGTGGTACTTCCAACCTTCTTTCCCAGACCACACTCCAGCCGAGCTGAGACGGTCCTCCATACCCTGGACTGTAGAAGGGCTTTGAACTTCTACCTTGACCGTACGCGGGAGCACCGTAAAGCTGCTCAGCTTTTTGTGTCTTTTGACCCCAATAGATTGGGGCTCCCGGTCTCCAAGCGTACTCTGTCCATCTGGGTTGCGGACTGTATCTCTTGGGCTTATGGGGCAGCCGGACTCTCCTTAGAAAGTAGAGTCACGGCTCATTGCGTTCGGGCAAAGGCCACATCAGTGGCTTACCTCCGCTCTGTTCCGCTGGCAGACATCTGCCGGGCCGCTACTTGGTCTTCGAGCCAGACTTTTGCGGTCCATTACTGTCTCGAGAGGGAGTCCCGTAGGGACACTGCTTTCGGACAGGCAGTCCTCCGTAATCTCTTTGAGGTCTGAGCAACTCCTACCCTCCATCCCGGATGTGGGCTACCGGTGGGTGATAATTCAGCGAAGATTCTATCCTTCTGTGCTGCTGAGCTAGAGGGAGCTCATTTTTGTGCTTAGGGTCTCCGGTAGCCTTGAGCTTGGGAGTCCCATAAGTGAGGACTGACTTCCTGCTTGGTCCTGGAGAAAGCGTAGTTACTCACCTGTAACAGGTGTTCTCCAGGAGCAGCAGGAATCAGTCCTCACTACCCTCCCTCCTCCCCTTGGAGTTGCAATCGTCTGCTTATGTTCTTTTGCAAATTTTTATGCTGTCTTTTTAGCTATGTCATCTGACTGGCTAAGATGGCACCTTCGGGCGGGAAGACGACCGCGCATGCGCGCTGCAATTCCCAAAGGCTTTCTTTGAAAGCTGGGGAAAATTGCTCCGCGAGGGCTCCGTCGGCGCCGACGTCACCCATAAGTGAGGACTGATTCCTGCTGCTCCTGGAGAACACCTGTTACAGGTGAGTAACTACGCTTTACTCACCTGTAACAGGTGTTTTTCAGGGACAGCAGGAATCAGTCCTCACAACCTTCCCTCCTCCCCTGGGAGTTGTCTCCTTTACCTTTTTGTCTTTTGCCTACGCTTTGTCATCTGACTGAGCAAGATGACACCCTTGGGCGGGAAGGGGACCATGCATGCCTAGTAGCATTCCCAAAAGCTTTCTTTGAAAGCTGGGGAAATGCTCCGCGCAGGCTCTGTCGGTGCCGATGTCACCCATATGTGAGGACTGATTCCTTCTGTCCCTGGAGAACACCTGTTACAGATGAGTAACTACACTTTCTCCATCCACAACAGGGCACTACTTCCTATCCCATGACTATTTAATTTCCTGAGGAGTTGCTCATGAAGGGCTCTTGTATAGCTAGCTTTAAAAAAAAAAACAATTTGTACAGGTCTATTAACAATTATTGGTTTGCTTCCAGTAGTGAGCAAGAGGGTGGAGGGATCTTAGTTATGATTGTTGGGTACTTCTAAGTCACTTTCAGAGGATACTAGGCTCTGTGGACCCTCTGTCAGACCCAGCAGCTTTGGGGCCCTTCTAACTGGTTTACATTTGGTACATCTCCTAGAGCAGTGGATCTCAACCCAGTCCTTGGAACACACCTGGTCAGTCAGGTTTTCAGGATAACCACAGTGAATATGCAAAAGAGAGAGTTGTATTCAGTGGAGGCAATGCATGCAAATTTCTCTCATGGATCTGACTGACTAGATGTGTCCCAAGGACCGCATTGAGAAACTACTGTCCTAGAGCATTAATGCTAATTAGAGATTCTGCTCCTGAAACACACCAGCTGCTTTCTATAGAGCAGCCTTTACTAGTTTTCTCTCTCTTATGCCAGCTAAATCGGGAAAACAGTCTGAAGGAAGCCCCCTGTATCGCAGACAGTGGTCGCAACTACGGTTATCGTTCAGAGCCAAGCCTGGAACCAGATACCTTTCGCTCCCCAACCTTTGGAAAGAGCTTTCCCTTCGACCCCCTGTCCAGCGGGTCACGCTCCTCCAGCCTCAAGTCTGCCCAGGGCGGAGGATTTGAGATGGGTCACCTACAGTCGATCCGCTCCGAGGGGACCACCTCCACCTCTTACAAAAGCCTGGTGAACCAAACCCGCAATGGGAGCTTATCATATGACAGCTTGCTCACCCCTTCCGACAGCCCCGACTTTGAGTCTGTGCAGACAGGGCCTGAGAACATTGGCTACACCTCTCCATTCCTTTCTGCCAAGATCACACAGCAGCGAGAGGCTGATCTGCACCGCTTCCCCACAGCCTCACCAAAGCACCCTAGGGACCCATCACCGGTGCACTATGACAATCTCTCACACCACATCATTACCTCCCTGCAGGAACGGGAGAAGCTGCTGAACCAGTCACCATCCCCACCGCCATTGCCACCACTAGCAAGAGATGAGGAGCATGTACTGGCCGACTCTGGAATCCAGTCTACACCCAGCTCTGGCCACATCCCCCGCTTCAGTTCCTCCTCTGAGGATTCCAAGCCCTCCCCAGTGAGCAAGAACCCACTTACCAGGCCAGCACCTCCCAGGTTTGGCAAACCTCTGGACTCTGGGCAAGGAGCCGCTTCATTTTACAACCTGAGAGGACGATCGCTGGGGTCTCCTGAGCACCATTCTGCACCTTATGGATCCAACTTGGGAAAATCTGTCTCTTATAGTAACCAGAGGTGCCCCCACCCATCTGGGCCTCTGGACACCGAGGAAGTGGCCCTGCAGCCTCTACTACCACCAAAGTAAGTATCATTAAGTCTCAAATACTTTGAGTACTGAAACCACTACATCCACATGTAAAGCTGATATTGGGTCTATACTATGGTGGTGCCAATGGCAGAATGGGCTGGTGATTATCAGAGAACACACAAGTGAAGAGAGATGGCTCTGTTTCAGTTAAATGGACTGTAGTTCAGAACAAAAATTTATACATTAGAAGGAGCAGTTTCCCCTGGAAATTTTAAAGCAGATTACACACAAAAATCCCAGGGGGCATACTTTAAGGAAGTAGCTTAGTACAGTACAAACACAGAAGCCAAGGCTTCAAGGTGCATGGGTGTGCTAAATTTAACCCACATTTTTCCTCTAGATGCAGCAACGTTTGCTCAGTATTGAGGGGTACTCAAGCACCCAGCATTGGCACCTTATGAGTGCAAGCAAGGAATGGTGTGCTCTGACAAATCATTTTAACATAGCGTAAGACCCTTTATTCTAATCAATAAAACTAGTTTGTGTGTATATATGTATATATATTTATTTGGAGACTTACAAGGAAATATCACCAAACTGAAGGCAGCTCATGTCAGTATTCCAAGGTGATTCGTTTCCAACCAGGTGGACGTGCCTGCAAGTCCCGAGGTAAGAGACACAATTTGTGGAATACAACTTATTGCCCAGCCAGAAGATGACTTTTACTTGGCCCAATGATTAAGTGCCTTGTAGTCTGAGCCTGAAATTTGCATTTTAACAAAAAAAAAAATTAGGATTTAAGAGCTGCTGTGTTCCATGGACAGAAGGGCCACCTGAGAAAAGAGGGTAGGGGAATGACTTTGTATGCTCCTAGTGGATAATTAATAGAATGTCACCAGTTGCAGTCATTTCAGTCGGCATTTTTGCAATGATATAGAAAGGTACTGGTGCTGTTGTGTATGCAGCTTTGAGCTGCTTATAAATTGTAGCTTCCACTGATGTATAGAAAGAGTCGAGTCTTTCCTGATGTCTATCTTTCTCTTCTCCCTAGGGATGAAATCCAACTGAAGACCTCCCATAGCAAATCCAATGGGCAGCCGAGGACTCTGGGGCCTTCTTCGCCATCCCCACCCCCTGGCCCAGCTCCTCTCAGCCCTACACGGGTTGCTGGAGGGGTGAAGAAGGTGTCTGGAGTGGGAGGGACTACATATGAGATTTCAGTATGAGATCTGGAATCCTGTCTACTTTTGTTTTTCTTTTTTTTAAAGACTACCAAATGCACTGACTAGTTCTGCTGACAGTGCAAAGTGCATCAAGGATCCAGTCAGAGCTCTGCAGTGGAGGTCAGCATTGTAAGGCTGGATGTTGGAACCAATGAGGAACTGGTGCCACAGTTCTTGCTGTGGCCTGAAATGTCATATACTGCACTGAATTGAGATTAGGCGCTGGGGTTAGTGCAACCCCCCCCCCTACTAATGGTGAGGGGCTTTGCTCTGTGCAATCATTCATAAGCCACACGGCCAACAGAAAACCTTTTAAGAAGCTCTTTTTTCGTTGTTTTTGTTTTCCACTCTTCAGCATTTCAGGTGTGTGTATATTTTGTGTGTTGAAATTCCTGGCTGGAAATGAGGATGGTAAAAATTTCCCCTTCAGCCATGACCCAAACCTGTTTAGCCCCTGTGCTGCTAGGGAGGCTCTTGCACAGATATCATGAACGAAAATTGTACTGGCAGCCACCATTTTTGATATCCTGGCCTTTGTCCTATGTTTTTATGGTTATTTCTTTAGCTCCTTCACCTAGGTGGAAAGCAGTATGATTTTTTTTTGGGGGGGTGGGTGGAGGGTAGCTTCTTGGGCTGTCTCCTAATTCCAGGACCTGCAATAGAGGAAGCTATTCTGGCTCTCTTACATCTTCCCGCCAGCATGCACAGAGAGAAGTGGGGTCTGTTATCAGCTAACATCTGGTCCCTCCCCACACAAACAGGGCCATGCACAGCACAGTAACAGACGGGGAGAAGGCTAGTGCCAGAGATCTGTAAAGAAACAATATGGTTCTTGCTATTGCTTTTTTGTTCCTGTCCTTTTCAGTTTCTCAGATTTTTAGCGACAAAATGTGTAAAGAAGAAAGAGAAAATGTACCACTGAAAAAGCAATATGTTCACATTGGATGCCAAAAAAAGTTATACAGTAGCTGTACCGCTGCTTCTGTTCCTAGATGAACTCCTGGTATTCTATCCATGGGAGTGGGCTGAATGACTGGGGCTGGTATTTTTATTATTATTATCCATTTTAAACCAAGAAAAATAAAAAATATATATATATATAAAGTGGATAAAGGCTGCAATGTTTCTGTAACAGAAGTTAGGGCCTACTACCTGTGCCAAAAGTAACACTGAACCCCAGAGGGTACAGCTGACCCCAGCACCAATAAATCAAACCAACGCAGACTCCTTTACCAGCAACACCCACATGAACAAAAGTGAGAATACAGTGTAGTGAACGTTTTTCCAGAAAAGCCTGCTCAGCCTGCCATAGTTACCGGGGGGAGGGAAAGAATTGAGGCACAATCTATTGCGAATCCAGGAGAAGGGGAAAGCCGTGGGACGGGTGCAAAAGAACTTCTTTAGGCTGGCCCCAATTCAGTACAACCTGGAGTTTGTCCTGGGTAAAGAGGTGTTCACTAGGTGGGAAGCATCTAACTCTGTTCATTCAGCACTGGGGAGAAAAAGCCTGTAGTTAATTACAGGCAAAACTTGACATCCTATCAAAAGACTTCTTTCAAGTTTTATAAGTCCAACATTACTTAATGAGGAAAGGAGTAGAGGCTAGGGGAAAGGGGGTAGTTCACTTTGCTGGAGCAAATGTGGCTATCCCAGCATGGATTGAAGGAGACAAACAATAAAATGTTATATTTGAATTGGACAAAGTTTGTCAAATTTAAATATGTTAGCATGGGAGAAGGCTTTAAGTGAAGAAATTGGAGAAATAAATGTATGGACGATATCTGACTACTTGTAAGTTTAACTGCTTTATCCAGGGGCATTAGAGCTCTGTTGGAACGCATCTTTTGAAAGAAGGATCCTTTTCCACATTTGGAAGACATATCATAAATCCAGGCTCAATGAATGCCTTAGAAAGCAGAAATTTGCATTTGGTGCCTGGAATTTACTTGCCCCCCCCCCCCCTTACAAAAAAATCACAATCATGGAGCAAGAACCCATCTGTCTGAGGGAGATCGATCCCCCTGGGCAGAACAGATGGAGAGGGCTAGGATTGTGGCCTGGCAGGCAAAAGAGAGCTGATGGGGGGCGACAGTTTAAAAAAAACTCCAGGAATAAAACTGCAAAAACTTAAAGGGCCAGTAACGATAACAAAAGGAAAAGGATGGGGGGAATGCAGTGCTGGTGGGGGGAGGGAGAAGAGGAGAGAGTCTGGAAGGGGGAAGAGTGGGGAGGAGTTGGAGGGGGGGGGAAGGATCCGTGCAAGGTGTTGGATGCTAAAGAGATGAAATCATGGGGACAAAAAGGAACAATGCACATTTGCTGAAAGGTGCATTCCCCTCACCCAGAACACACACAGGCACCCTAGCTTTGTAGGACAGATATGCATCCCAGCTCCATACTACATACACACGCATACATATAAGCACCTCACCTCTGCAGCACACACACAGACATGGACACCTCACCTCTGCACATCACACATTTAGGCTCCACAGTACACATACATGCACCGCAGCCCTGCACCCCACTCACACAAAGGCACCTCTCCACCACCTGTTTCAAGGATCAAATCACAAGAGCATCCACGACAAGACCAAGAAGATCTGTAACCCAGAATCTCCTGTCCATCCCTCCTCTCAAGACCAAATGCACAGAACAGACAGATAGGGCCTTCTCGATATATGCCCCCACGATCTGAAACTCTCTACCCAAAACTATTAGATCTGCATGGTCCACCAAAGATATGAAAAAATGACTAAAAACACACCTCTTCATAGAACACTTTGGGCCAAATGACATTAATAAGTGTATATACAATAACCACCAAATGACCTGTTAACTTAAACATAGCCCCCATATTTATCTCCAAGTTGTATACTCCTTGTTCTATGTGAAACAAATCTCCAGAGATTGTGCTGCTGTTCACAGGGAAAGGACTGGCCAGAAAAAAGGAGGCAGTAGTGCCTCTGTATAAGTCTTTGGTGTGATCTCATTGGAGTATTGTGTGAAATTCTGGAGACTGCACCTTCAAAAGGATATAAAGAGGCTGGAGTCGGTACAGAGGGTGGCTACTAAAATGGTTAGTGGTCTTCATTATAAAGCATATGAGGACAGACTTAAGGATCTTAATATGTACACCTTAGAGCAGGGGTCTCAAACTCAAATTGCTTTGAGGGCCGAATGAGGACTTGTAAAGTAACCCGGGGGCCGCATAAGACACGGGCCTCATTTGCATAAATATTTGCATAATGTTGCATAATGAGTGCATGGATAAAGAAAGACTAGAAAATTTCTATACAGTATTACTATAATCCAGTGCCAACCGCCAGGCACATTAGGAACTACTACTAACACTGCCCATTTGGAACCCATAGCAAACCCCCCGTATCATAACAGCACTACCAGGACTCACAAAGCACCAGACCCTACCTATCAAAAGGCAACACTGCAAATATTAAATCAATACATTTCAGAGAACAATACATGACCTACTGGGAAAAGAGAACAAGTAGCAATGTCAAATAGGAATTACACAGAATACCTCAGCACTGTAGAAATAAAACTATAAATAATTTCTTGTACCAAAGCACAGACATTAATGATGCACATTTCCCAGAGCTGACATATTCCAGTTAATAAATTCAAAATAAAGAGATATTTTTCTACCTTTTGTGCATTTTTTTTCAGTTGCAATTGCTCCAGCCACTTCTGGTTTCTTCGTGTCTTCTGCTATCTCCATCGTCTGCTGTCCATTTGTCCTTTCTTCTCTCTTCTAGTTTTTTTCCATTCTCTCTCTCTACATCTGCTTTAACATACTAATCTTTCTCCTTTTGCTCTTTCCTCATTCCTATTTCATCCACTCAAATTTTACCCCTCCATCCTCAATCCCCACTTACTCTCCCAATACCTGGCCAATTGTAGATTTGTCTTCTCTTCCAGACAAAATATTTTTCCCCTCTCCATTTCACTTTCCCAGCTCCATCCCATTCTAATCCTCCCCCAACATCAGCTCCCTTCTAGTTCCAGCCCCACCCAGCATCTGCTCCTTTCTAGTCCCTGCATCAGTCCATTTCCAGTCCTATCCTAGCCTCACCATCAGCCCATTTCCAATCCTAGCTCCCTCCCCTCACAGCCCATTTCCATTCCAAGCCCCCCTCCCCATCAGCCATTTGCAGTTCAAGCCCCCCTTCCACTCAGCCCATTTCCAGTCCTAGCAACCCCCCCAGCCCATTACCAGTCCTAGACCCCCCATAGCCCATAACCAGTCCTAACCTCCCCATAGCGCACTTCCAGTCTTACCCCCCCATCACCCCATTTTCAGTCTTACCCCCCCCCATAGCCCATTACCAGTCCTAGTCCCCCCCATAGCCCACTTGCAGTCGTATCCCCCATCACCCCATTTTCAGTCTTACCTCCCCTCATAGGCCATTACCAGTCCTAACCCCCCAATCAGCCCACCTCCAGTCCTAACCCCCATCACCCCATTTCCAGTCCTAGCCCCCACCATAGCCCATTACCAGTTATAACCCCCCCCCCAGCCCATTACCAGTCATAACCCCCCCCTCCCCCCTCTGCCAATAGCCCACTTCCAGTTCAGTCAGCCCCTCCATAGCTCATTACCGGCCAACAAAAAACCCCCAAAACCCTGGCTTCTGCTGCTGCCGTTGTGGCAGCAGCAGAATCAATTGTCAAATTTTAAAAAAACACTGACTTCTGCTGCTCAAGCAGCTGTCCTGCGGCCCCTTTCCCTCTGCCCGGAGATCCGACTCTGCTCTATCAGCGGCGTGCTTTTCAAGCCGCGACGAGAGTATTCCCCTCTCGCGTGGTTTTTGAAGCCGCGCGAGTGGGGAATACTCTCTTTGCGGCTTGAAAAGCACGCCGCTGAGAGCAGAGTCGGATCTCCGGGCAGAGGGAAAGGGGCCGCAGGACAGCTGCTTGAGCAGCAGAAGTCAGTTTTTTTTTTTAATTTGACAATTGATTCTGCTGCTGCCACTGCGGCAACGGCAGCAGCAGAAGCCAGGGTTTTGGGGGATTTTTGGTTTTCTGCCGTCGCGGGCCGCACAAAGTTGTCTCGCGGGCCGCGTGTTTGAGACCCCTGCCTTAGAGGAAAGGCAGGATAGAGGTGATATGATTGAGACATTTAAATACCTTCATGGCATAAATGCACAGGGAGAGAGCCTCTTTCGATTGAAAGCAAATTCTGCTACCAGGGGACATGTGATGAGGATGAAAGGGGATAGACTCAGGAGTGATATGCGGAAATATTTCTTTACGGAAAGAGTGGTGGATCCGTGGAATAGTCTCCCAGTGGAGGTGGTAGAGATGAGGACAGTATCTGAATTCAAAGAAGAATGGGACAAACACAGAGGATCTCTAAAGTAAAAAAGGGGACTGTTGCAGTGGTTGATATGGAAGGACAGACTAGATAGGCCATGTGGTCTTTTTCTGTCGTCATGATTCTATTGTAAACCGCTTTGGTATAAAAGCAGTATATAAAAACTGTTAAATAAATCCACATACAGATAGGAACAACACATAGACACTTGCTACCTGAAACTATAGCTGCTGTTATCTAAAGATGGCATGCGATGCAGGAACTCTGGCGCTAGACCAGCCCAAGAGACAACTGGGAGTAGGGGGGGTGGGGCCAATAAAGTCATAAGCACAGACTTATAAGGTTTTTAGCATGGCTCCTAAATCCACACAAAATTGAAGGCCTGTCCTAAATTATTGAGATTTGGGGGGTAATTATGAATTTTCTCCAGGACCAAGCAGGAAGTCAGTCCTCACTTATGGGTGACGTCGGCGCCGACGGAGCCCTCGCGGAGCAATTTTCCCCAGCTTTCAAAGAAAGCCTTTGGGAATTGCAGCGCGCATGCGCGGTCGTCTTCCCGCCCGAAGGTGCCATCTTAGCCAGTCTTCTTTTTTCCGCGGAGCCCTACAGACGTCCCCGTCTTGTCCCCGCGAAAAAGTTGATTTTCTTCTTTATTTTATCCTTTTTCTTTCGGTTCGACGCCGATCGTTTTCCCGCCCGGACTTGCGACGCCGGTCTCGAGTCCTCTTACGTTTTTTCGGTTTTTCTGACTTAGTCAGCTTTTGTTTTCGTTTTCCCTGGCAGCCCGGTCCTTTGACCTCGCAGGGGCCCTTTTTCCCCCGATGGCTGCCAGTGGGTTTAAGCGGTGTGGTCGGTGTGACCGAAATATGTCACTAACCGACACACACGACTTTTGCCTCCGCTGCCTGGGCCCGGATCATGAGGAACTGATCTGTGGGCCCTGCAGCAAACTGTCCTCGAAGGCGTTGAGAAGTCGGCGGCATCAGCGTGAGAGAATCTTCGCTGACCCCAGCCGTACCCGGACCTCGTCGGAGGCCTCCGTGTCGAAAGGCTCCAGCTCGGACCGTCGCCGGAGCTCCTCCGACCGGGGTTCTCCCTCCGGGGACCATCGTCGGATGGAAAAACCCGCGAGGGCGGCGTCGGTGGACGCTACTGGCTCCGCGAGGGCCAGGTCGCATAGCCCCGACAGCCGCCCCGGGTCCTTGGAGAAGGAACACATCCCGAAGCGACCTTGCCTGGAGTCGGAGATGCCTGCCCGGGTAAGTCCTGTGGTCCTTCTGGACTCGCCTCCGCGACAGCCGACGTCGCGCCCGACGCCGTCGGGGACCGAGTCGGGGGCTGCTGGGTCACCTGAGCTCGGACTCAGGTTGACGGCCTTGGAGAGCAGACTGTCTGCCTTCATGGACCAGCAGCGGGCACTGCTCGCTGGCTTCGCTGGCGTCGCTGCCCCGACCGCCGGGACGTCGACGTCCAAGTCGACCCCGGAGACCGAGCCGATCCTCGAGTCGATGAGAACTCGAGTCGATCCTCGGTCGAGGTCGCCCTCGGCCTCCCGTTCGGGACCGAGGTCGCCGACGCCGACTCCCTCGGCGTCGGGGCGGCTGGCGCCGCACCCTGCCCGGGCCGACCCCACCGAGTCCTCGTCGGAGTCGGTCTGGGAGTCTGAGGAGGAAGAGTCACCTGATTCTTTCCGGACTCGGTGTGTCCCATCGGACTCGCCGGAGTCCGAGCCTCGGAAGCAGTCCCCCCCGGAGGATGCCCGGTTCTCGGACTTCGTTAGGGATATGGCCAAGGCTTTGGCCTTCCCTGCGGATCCCGAGGAGGAGCCTCGAGCCGAAGAGCTCGACGCCCTCCAGTATGACTCTCCCGCGAGGGAACACTTTACTGTGCCGGTTCCTCCTATGCTGGAACGACTACTCTTCCGCATGTGGGAGAGTCCGGCCTCCTCGCCGGTCCTGAGCAAGCGGGTCGATTCTATCTATCGGGTCCGCAAGAGCCCTGGCTTTCAAAAGGCACAGCTGCCACACCATTCCATGGTAGTGGAATCGGCCATGCATCGTCTTAAGAGCCAGAAGATGCACTCCTCGGTGTCTCCTGGAAGGGAGGCCCGTAACCTGGATGGCCTTGGCAAGAAGTGCTTCCAGGGCTCTATGCTCGCCTGTCGTGTCCAGACTTACCAGCTATACATGGGCATGTATCTCAGGGATCTGGCTAAAGAGCTAGCCGGATTCTCCGCTGGTCTCTCCGAGGAGCCCTTGCGGAGGTTCCTAGCCTTGTCCACGGGCATTCGGGAATGCTCAAAGTTCATGTCCCGAGCAGCCTATGATGGCTTTGAAGCCTCGGCTCGAGTAGCCGCAGCCGGCATCGGTGCCCGCCGACAGGCTTGGCTTCAGTCGTCCGACCTTGAGCCTTGGGTACAGGACAAGTTGGTCGATGTCCCCTGCCGAGGCGAAAACCTCTTTGGCAAGCCCATGGCGGAAAAGGCTGCACAAATTGAGACTGAGACTCTCACTAGGACCAGGCTTTCTAGGAAGACCTCCGCCCCTTCCCAGAAAAAGAAGGGCTCGGGGAAAAAGTCCTTTTACCCGAGGAAGGCGGCTGCCTACAAACAATACCCCCATTATCAGGCCCCTGCAGCTCCCCAACAGGGCCAGCAGGCCAAGGGACGGGGTAACGGGTCCCGTAGGCAGCAAGCCCCCAAGCCTGCACCACCAGCCCCTGCTCAGCAGGGTGGGGGTTTTTGACTCGCTCAGCATAGCCTCTCCCCCCCCGCTGGTCCCCCCCAGCACCGGAGGCCGGCTGGTTCACTTCGCCCACAGGTGGTCCAGCATCACCGCAGATGCCTGGGTGCTTCAGGTCGTGCGAGAAGGCTACCTTCTCCACTTCCATCAGGTCCCTCCCTCCTATTTTCCGGGAGAGCCCCCGCGCCCCCCTCTGCACAGGGAGTTGCTCCTTCAGGAGTTAGCAGGTCTTCTGCAGGAACAGGCGGTGGAACCGGTGCCACACCACCTGAGAGGTCAAGGCTTCTATTCAAGGTATTTTCTGATACCAAAGAGAACAGGGGGCCTCAGACCCATCCTGGACTTGCGCAACCTCAACAAGTTCCTTGTGCGGGAGAAGTTCAAAATGCTTACCCTTGGAATCCTTCTGCCCTACCTCCAGCAGGGAGATTGGCTATGCTCCTTGGATCTAAAGGATGCCTACACGCACATCCTCATCCACCCAAGCCACCGCCAATACCTAAGGTTTGTGGTGGCAGGAAATCATTACCAGTACAGAGTACTGCCCTTTGGCCTGTCCTCCGCACCGCGAGTCTTCACAAAATGTCTCGCGGTCGTGGCGGCCCATCTCCGGCTTCACGGCCTCTATGTCTTTCCGTACCTCGACGACTGGCTCATCAGAGCAGCGTCCGCTCAGGAGGTCACCAACGCCACGTGCCGCACGGTGACTCTGCTGCAGCACTTGGGCTTTGTCATAAACTTCGCAAAGTCCACTTTGCTCCCCTCACAGGATCTCGAGTTCATCGGCGCAAGGCTGCACACTCCTCAGGCGCGAGCGTATCTACCGCTCGACAGGGCTCAGCGGCTCATGGACCTAGCCGACCGCTTTCGCAGCCAGCCCCTGGTCTCCGCCAGGCGCTTCCTGAGACTGCTCGGCCATATGGCTTCCACCGTCCATGTGACCCCCAATGCCCGCCTGAATATGCGGTCTGCTCAATGGTGTCTCCGCCGGCAGTGGCGACAAGCCACGGGCGGCCTCGCAGACCTAGTGCGCGTTTCCGAGCCGCTGATCTCGTCTCTCCGGTGGTGGCTCCGGCAGCCGAACCTGATATTCGGTATGCCTTTCCAGTCACCTCAGCCGACCCGGGTGCTGACCACCGATGCATCCCTCCTGGGCTGGGGAGCGCATTGCCAAGAGGCGCGTACTCAGGGCCTCTGGACCACGTGGGAGTCTGCTCAGCAGATCAACTTCCTGGAGCTCCGGGCGATCCGCCTAGCTCTCAAGGCCTTCTCCCACCTGACTTCCCAACAGTCCGTCCTTGTCCAGACGGACAATCAAGTTGCCATGTTCTACGTGAACAAACAGGGGGGCACGGGCTCCTTTCTCCTCTGCCGGGAGGCTCAGAAGCTCTGCTCTTGGGCCGTCAGTCACGGCATTCTCCTCAAGGCAGTTTATCTCCCGGGCCAAGACAATTGCCTTGCGGACAAACTCAGCAGGGTCCTCCAGCCGCACGAGTGGCGTCTGGATCCCTTGGTAGTTCAGAAGCTCTTCCTCAAGTGGGGCCTCCCCACGATGGATCTCTTTGCCAGTCCTCGCAACCGGCAGCTTCCTCGCTTCTGCTCTCGTCAGCCACACCCCCTTCGGGTTGCGGCGGACGCCTTTCTGATCTCATGGTCGGGGAGCCTTCTGTACGCCTTCCCTCCCATCCCGCTGGTCTCTCGGACTCTTTTCAAGGTTCTCCGAGACAAAGCCTTTTTGATCCTGGTGGCCCCTCGCTGGCCCAGACAGCCGTGGTTTCCGCTCCTGCTGCAACTGGCGGTGGAGGGTCCGATCCCTCTGGGGGTACAACCGGATCTCCTCACTCAGGATCAGGGGTCCCTACTGCACCCCAACCTCCGGTCTCTCAACCTCATGGCCTGGCTGCTGAGAGGGTAGTCCTTGCTCCCCTTCTCCTGCCGGCGGAGGTGGAGGAGGTCGTCCTGGCTTCGCGACGCCCTTCTACCCGCAAATGCTACGCCCTTAAATGGCGTCGCTTTGCAGTCTGGTGTACCCAACAGTCGCAGGATCCCTTCTCCTGCCCGGTGTCGGTGATCTTGCAGTACTTGCTGCACCTCTCTAATCTGGGACTTAAGTCCAACTCCGTCAAAGTTCACCTCAGTGCTCTTTCGGCACATCATGTGCCGGTGGACGGTAGACCTCTCTCCAGCGACCCTCTCGTAGCGAGGTTTCTCCGAGGTCTTCTTCTACTTAAACCACCTCTGCGCCCGCCAGCGCCGGACTGGGACCTGAATGTGGTTTTGCAGCGGATCACCTGTCCGCCTTTTGAACCTATGGCTACATGTTCTCTCCGTTTTCTGTCTTGGAAAACACTGTTCTTGATAGCCCTCACTTCCGCTAGGCGCGTAAGTGAATTGCAGGCCCTCGTGTCTGATCCCCCTACACTCGGTTCTACAAGAATAGGGTAGTCCTACGGACTCACCCAAAGTTTCTGCCTAAAGTGGTCTCCCCTTTTCACATCAATCAGGAGGTGGTACTTCCAACCTTCTTTCCCAGACCACACTCCAGCCGAGCTGAGACGGTCCTCCATACCCTGGACTGTAGAAGGGCTTTGAACTTCTACCTTGACCGTACGCGGGAGCACCGGAAAGCTGCTCAGCTTTTTGTGTCTTTTGACCCCAATAGATTGGAACTCCCGGTCTCCAAGCGTACTCTGTCCATCTGGGTTCTACCTTGACCGTACGCGGGAGCACCGGAAAGCTGCTCAGCTTTTTGTGTCTTTTGACCCCAATAGATTGGGACTCCCGGTCTCCAAGCGTACTCTGTCCATCTGGGTTGCGGACTGTATCTCTTGGGCTTATGGGGCAGCCGGACTCGCCTTAGAAAGTCGAGTCATGGCTCATTGCATTCGGGCAAAGGCCACGTCAGTGGCTTACCTCCGCTCTGTTCCGCTGGCAGACATCTGCCGGGCCGCTACTTGGTCTTCGAGCCAGACTTTTGCGGTCCATTACTGTCTCGAGAGGGAGTCCCGTAGGGACAGTGCTTTCGGACAGGCAGTCCTCCGTAATCTCTTTGAGGTCTGAGCAACTCCTACCCTCCATCCCGGATGTGGGCTACCGGTGGGTGATAATTCAGCGAAGATTCTATCCTTCTGTGCTGCTGAGCTAGAGGGAGCTCATTTTTGTGCTTAGGGTCTCCGGTAGCCTTGAGCTTGGGAGTCCCATAAGTGAGGACTGACTTCCTGCTTGGTCCTGGAGAAAGCGTAGTTACTCACCTGTAACAGGTGTTCTCCAGGAGCAGCAGGAATCAGTCCTCACTACCCTCCCTCCTCCCCTTGGAGTTGCAATCGTCTGCTTATGTTCTTTTTGCAAATTTTTATGCTGTCTTTTTTAGCTATGTCATCTGACTGGCTAAGATGGCACCTTCGGGCGGGAAGACGACCGCGCATGCGCGCTGCAATTCCCAAAGGCTTTCTTTGAAAGCTGGGGAAAATTGCTCCGCGAGGGCTCCGTCGGCGCCGACGTCACCCATAAGTGAGGACTGATTCCTGCTGCTCCTGGAGAACACCTGTTACAGGTGAGTAACTACGCTTTATTGCAGAATTACCTGGGATATATTTAGAATTAGAACTTAAATTTAAGAATGGATCACAAACTGGCCCCTAGGGGCTTAATAGCAGCCAGATGTGAAATGGTAGTGAACTGGAAATGGTGCAGTTTTCTCTCGTTTTATCAATGGCACAGTAGGTTTGGACCAAATTGGGCTTAAGTTAAAATGTATTTCTCTTCGTAGTAAGTGGTATACATTTATTAACTTCTTGCATTAGCATAAGTGTTTTTGGGAAAGACAAAATAGTGAAATTTAAATCTTGCCTGCTAATATTTTTTCCTTGAGTCCCTCCAAACCAGTTCAGACATGTAGGTTTCTCCATGGAAAAGCAGGGGGAAAAAAGTGCTCACATATGGGTGATGGCATCCAACAGAGCAGTCCACAGCAACATTCCCAGCTCCTAGAAGCTTTTGGAATCTCTACCACGCCTGCTGCTGGGCACCATCTTAGATTTAATCCGTTTCTTTCCACAGAGCCCTCCAGATGTCTTTGACTTAAGATTGTAACTGCCTTTGGGGCCCACCTTTTCTCACTATTTTCCTGGTTCCTTCTCAAGCCTGCTATTGCAGTCCTTTCTCTTCCCATATTTTTCATAAGTTGCCTTTCTTTTCTACAAAGCTTCAGTCCCCTTAGGCACTTGGCATTTTGGTTGGGTTAATCTTTTTTTCAAGCTGTTCGATTTCTCTGCGGTTATTTTTGCAGAGACTTGTCACAAAAACTCGCCAGTGGGTGTAAAAAGTGTTCAAAGTCCTTGAGGACCATATCAATTATGGACATGCATAAATGGTACTTCCAATGTTTGGGACCTGGTCATAATTAAAAGAAGAGGTCTCATGTGTCGAGAGAAACAGCGCAGCAAATGTTTCTGGTGCTTTTAAGTCCAATCCATTGGCAGCATTGGTGTATATAGCTTTCCAAGGCTACACTGGATGCCGGTGGTGCATCAAAATCAAGAAGCGCTCGAACCTACTTGGAGCCAAGCAGCCTGGTCATCCATTGATGATCTCCTGAGGATGAGGAAGGATCCAGCTTCATCTTCATCAGTATCAAAAGGCAGAGATATGCAGCATCAGGCAGAGGCCCAGGCATATTGGTGTCATAGTCCTCGGAGGCATGGTGCCAAGAGTATTGAAGGTTCGCAGGAGCACCCCTTCAAGCTCCCTCATAGGGAGGAAAGTGCAACCTCACTATTTCCGTAAGGGCAGCACTGGCCTTCCATTAGCAAAGACCAGCCTGCCAATACTTGCTCTCAGGTTCCAAGAGCATCAGCCCATTCTTTTGCACCCAACCTGCGCTTTTGGGGATGGTAGCTATGGAGAGTCACCTTCAGAAGGCTGTCGAGAGAATCATGATCTTCGGCATGCAATGTGTCCGAGCCTTGATGAATGTTGCCATGCCATCTCAGGACCTCAAGCCTATTTTCAAGAAGCACAGCATGCCTGTGGGAGAGTCACTGACATCGGGGCATCAAAGGTCCCCAAAACAGATTCTCCAGGAACAAGCAGGAAGTCAGTCCTCACATATGGGTGACGGCACTGACTGAGCCCTCGTGGAAGCATCCCCCCAGCTTTCAGAGAGAGCCTTTGGGAGGTGCTACCACACATGCATGGTCCCCTTCCTGCCCAAGGGTGCCATCTTGCTCAATCTCCTTTTTTCCGCGGAGCCCTTCAGATGTTCGTCTAGCTTGTCCCCCAAAAAAGTTTATTTTTCTTCTCTGCGTTTTATACTCGTCTCCAGTATCGCACCGGTACTCTTCCTGCTACCTGACTTCACTGCCTTGGTGTCAAATTCAGGTCTTTTTTGCAGTTTGGTTTGTTTTTATTTTTCTAGTGTCTTTGTGCCTTTTTCCCCACGTCTTCGACCTTGCGGGTGTACTTCCCCCCCATGGCTACCAGTGGCTTTAAGAAATGTGATTGGTGCTCGAAAATCATGTCTTTAACCGACACACACGACTGCTGTCTGGCCCAAGGCAGTGGAGACCACGATCTAGCAGCATGTAGTCTCTGCAAAAGGATGTCCAGCAAGGCCCTCGAGCCGCCAGCAGCAGCACGATAAGTTTTTCCCTGAGTTCCCGGTGCCTCCAAAGGCCAGGGCCTCATCTGAAGCCTTGACACCTCGGGTGGACCCCTCCGAACCAGAGCCACCCCTCCCCAACTCATACAGACCGATCTCCAGCCTGACGTTTCTAGCAAAAATGATCAAAAAAGTAGTACAAATCCAATTACAAGACTTTATTGACCTAAATTCTCCCCTTGACAACTAACACGGATTCAGACCATATCACAATGTAGAAACTCTGATGCTAATGCTTATGGACAGACTCCATCGCGGACTAAATACCAAACAAGCCTTCATACTTGTTTTCATTGACATCGCTGCTGTCTTCAACAGCATTAGCTATAGTACATTAATCTTAAGACTGCAACAGATTGGCCTCCAAGGCACAATCCTAACATGGTTTAAGTCCTATCTCATCGATTGCACCCTACAAGTTCAAATTGGCACAGTTATCTCCTCAACCTTCGAACAATCACAATGAGTCCCCCAAGGCTCCTCCCTCCTATTCAGTCTCTATATGCAACCAGTTTGTGACGTCTTCAAAAAACAAAGTAAACTATCACCTATATGCAGTTGATATTATGTTCTATCATCCAGTAGACATCTCAGACCCCACCTGTCCCCAAATCTAAGACTGCCTTGCTGACATAACTGACTGGCTTAACACACACAATCTAAGAATTAACCTCAAGAAAACTGAAGTATTATACAGTACCCGCAATCAAAATGTTTTCCCCCCTAAACTCCACTTACAAGACTCCGAGCTGTTAGTTAAACAACAAGTCAAATACTTAGGAATCATCCTAAACCAATCCCTCACCATGGTCCCACACATAACAGCCATCTCAAAGAATATATATTTCAAACTAAAAATGGTGCAATATGTCTGACCTCTACTGGAAAACCATTATATCACATCAGTACTACAAGCCCTGATAACACCTCACTTCGATTATTGTAATAGCATTCTGTTTGGTTTACCCCCCAAAAAATCCACCAACTTCAACTAGCACAAAACCTAGCTGCCCAAATCATACACAAGGCCCATTACTCGGATCATATCACACTGCTACTCCATTCCCTTCACTGGCTACCCTTTGCATCAAGGACTAAATAAAAATATCTTATGATAGTATTCAAGCTCTATAACAAAGTAGCCCCATCATACCTCTGCTCCCTCCTCAATCTACCTAGCGCCACAAGAACCAGAAGAAATTGTTCCCAGAATACACTTGCCATTCCAACCCACTTCCACAATGCCAATAAAACTACCAGTGCTAGTGTTCACCTACGTTGCCCCATCTATCTGGAATGCTCTATCCGACTATTTAAGGATCATCAAGGACCTACAAACCTTCCGCAAAGAGCTTAAGAGACACCTTTTTATAGAACACTATGGTTCTACCAATTACCAGCAATCACAAACAACGTAACATCTCCGCTTACCCTTACACATGACATAACTCTCAAGCATCAAAGCTCCTAAACAGTAAATTGGGTATGGTGGTGGTTGTTAAGTGCCGTCGAGTCGGAGTCAACTCATGGCGACCCTCTGGATAGCTATCCTAAATTGTGTTCGATCTTCAGTCAGGCGGCTCATTGTTGACAGACTGGTACCCGTAGCTGCTGTTATTGTATCGATCCATCTCATTGCTGGCCTTCCTCTTTTGCGTTGACCTTCTATCTTGCCAAGCATGGTGTCTTTCTCTAATGATCTCTCTCTCCGCATGATGTGTCCAAAGTATGAAAGTCGAAGTCTTGTCATCTGAGCTTCTAAAGAAAGCTTAGGTTTGATTTCCTCTAGTACAGAATGGTTTGTTCTTCGGGCAGTCCATGGTATACACAGTATTCGCCGCCAGCACCATAATTCAAAGGCATCAATTTTCTTCCTGTCTATCTTTTTCACTGTCCAGCTTTCACATCCATATGATGTTACTGAAAATACCATGGCTTGAACAAGTCGAATCTTTGTATGGAGAGACATATCTCTGCTCTTGAGAATCTTATCTAGGTCTTTCATAGCCATTCTGCCAATAGCAATGCATCGTCTGATTTCTTGACTGCTTGTTGCTTCTTTATTGATAGTTGATCCAAGTAGGTTAAAGTTATTCACGATTTCAATTTCTTCTCCTTCGACGATGAACCTGTTGATTAAGGCAGGTTTCATGATCTTTGTCTTCTTTACATTAAGGTGCAGGCCCATTTTGAGACTATGTTCTTTGATTGTGAGAAGCAAATGTTTCAGATCATCTTCCGCGCAGTTTAAGTTTGGTGTTGTTGCCGTTGTCACAGAAATGTGATCCTCCGCCGTCAACACTATCCCATTCTGCTGCTGCCCAGATGGGTGGTTTGTCTTGGTCTGGCATCTCAGCTGAGACCTGTCCATCTTGGGAGACCCTGCCAGTAGTTAAACTACCAATAGTTTAGCTCTCAGCATCACTGATGCACACAAGCCCTCACAGCACGACAAGCTGCAAACCAAGTGAGGGTGGGTATGGTATTTTGTATATATTTATGGTAACACAGTTCCTGTTACCATCTTTACCTTGTAAATATGTTCCATTGATATTTTGATGTAAAGTTCCTGTTGTGTTAATTGTTCATTGTCAACTGCCACTGATCTCTGGAAGTGGTGGTATATAAAAGATAACAAATAAATAAAAAATAAATAAATAAGGAGAGAACTTCTTTGGCAAACCCATGACCGACAAGGCTGCCAAGCTGGAGACCAAGTTCATGATGAGGACTAGGCTCTAAGAAGATCGCTGCCCCTCCCCAATGGAAGGGCTTGGGTAAAAAGTTCTTCTACCCAAGGAAAGGGGCTGCTTACAGAAACTACCCACTTTTTCAGGGCTCCCCAGCCCCCCAACAGGGTCAGCAGGCCAAGGGACATGGGCATGGCCCTTGTAAACAGAAGGCTCCAAAACTCCAGGCCCTGGCCCAGCCAGGGGGGAGTTTTTGACTCCTTGGGCATAGCCTCTCTACCCCAAGGAGGTCAGCAGTCCACAGGGGGATGTATAATCCACTATGCCCAGAGGTGGTTGACCATTGCCACCGACTCCTGGGCACTTTGGGTGCTCAAGGAGAGTTACCTCCTCCATCTGACTCAGACACCGCCCCCTTATTTTCCAGGAGAGCCCCTCAGGTCTCCCCTCCACCGGGACCACCTACTGAAGGAGTCGGCAGGTCTTTTCAAGGACAAAGTGGTGGAACCGGTGCCCCACCATCTCAAGGGCAAGGGGTTCTACTCCAGGTACTTCCTCATGCCATAAAGGACAGGGGGCCTAAGGCCCATCCTCGACCTGCGCAACCTCAAGTTCCTGGTGAGGGAGAAGTTCAAGATGCTGTCCCTTGGAACATTGCTGCCCTACCTCCAGCAGGGAGATTGGCTATGCTCCTTAGACCTGAAGGATGCCTATCCCCACATCCTCATTCACTCTAACCACAGGCAGTACCTGTGATTCATCGTGGTGGGCGGGCACTATTAGTAGCTGGACAACTGGCTCATAAAGGAAGGCACAGCCACAGAGGTGCAGCAGGTGACTGCACACACCATCCAGGGCCTGCAGCACTTGGGCTTGTCATAAGCTACCCCAAGTCTCATCTCCTTCCGACACAATGGAATTTATCGGGGCAAAACTGGACACTCTACAGTCAAAGTCCTTCATGCCCAGGGACCAAGCCGACCGCCTCTGGACTCTGGCATGGGATATACAGCACTGTCCCTCTATGCCCGCTCGGTGGCTCTTGTGCCGTCTCGGACACATGGTCTCCATGGTCCACGTCACCCCAGATGCTCGCCTCCACATGAGGGCTTCACAGTGGTGTCTTAGAGACCAGTGGATTCAGGCCACGGGGCACCTCTGAGACAGTCTCCATAACCTGTCAACTGGCGGACTCTCTGACCTGGTGGTAAACTCCCCAATATCTCGAGGCGGGCATGCCCTTTCCGACCCCAAGCCCCTTAAAGGTCCTTACCATGGACACCTCCATGCTCGGCTGGAGAGCCCACTGCGAGGAACTCCGCACCCAGGGTAGCTGGTCACCAGATGAGTGCACCCAGCAGATCAACCTCCTGGAAGTATGGGCAATATACTTAGCCCTTCGAGCCTTTTGCCACCACCTGCGTCACCAGGCAGTGCTGGTACAGACGGACAACCAGGTGGTGGTGATCTATGTGAACAAACGGGGGCATGGGGTCTCATGCCCTTTGCCAGGAGGCAATGCTCCTCTGCTTGTACGCAATCCAACAAGGTATTCTCCTATGGGCAGTATACCTACCAAGCCAGAACAACCTGCTGGCCGACAGGTTGAGCAGAGTCCTCCAGCCACATGAGTGGCAGCTGGACCCCAGGGTGGCCAACCAGCTCTTCCGGATCTGGGGGAAACCCATGATGGACCTGTTCGCCAGTCCAGACAACTTCCAGTTGCCCATTTCTGTTCCCGGCAGGCCCATCCCTCCAAGGTGGCAGCGGACGCGTTCCTCATCTCGTGGTCGGAAGGCCTCATGTATGCCTTCCCTCCCATGCCGCTGATTGCCAAAAGTTTGTTCAGGACCCTCCGCAACAAGGCCTCGCTCATCCCGATAGCCCCTCAGTGGTCCAGGCAACCATGGTTCCCACTGCTCCTCCAACTAACGGTGGAGACTCCCATCCCATTGGGATCTTCTCTGGGACTCCTACCTCAGGAAGGGGGCTCTCTTCTGCACCCCAACCTGGGGTCCCCCTGTCTCTGACAGCGTGGCTGCTGAAAGGGTGACCTTAGCTCCTTTCAATCTCTTGGGTGAGGTAGAGGAGATCCTGCTGGCCTCTCGCAAGGCCTCTACTAGGAAAGCTTACGTTCTCAAATGGCACAGGTTTGCAGCCTGGTGTACCCAGCACGGGACTGATCCATTCTGCCTGGTGGGACTGGTATTACAGTACCTTCTCCACCTCTCGCAATCCAGGCTTAAATCTAACTTCGCTCTACGTATCTCATAAGTTTAGTTCAATCATTCGTTGTTATATGCTTTCCAATTTACTAAGGTCTCAGACAACCTATAGCACTACAGTTTAGACATGACATATACGTCTGTCTTATGTGCTTGTTGACATCAATGACCTCTGTGATACATGAACTTTAATTTTCATATTCCAATTAACTTTATTAAAAAAATTTAATTGTTTTATTTATATATTTTTTTAAAAAAAAATTTATTTTTTTGAACTTTTTTAACCCCAGAACCCCAGAGGGAGTACTTAACTTCACTCTAGTTTTACTTTGAACTCCTCATAAGCCGTTCCGTTTCTAAAATCCCAACGCCATTATTTAGGCGCCCTTGCGTTTCGCTGAAGTATGGTTCATCAGGGGATTTTCTCCTTTCATTTACTCTAAAAAGAAAACACAACTATTTTAACACTAAACGTACCTATAAAATCATTTTTGTCATAATACAGCCTTATTCAAAACTCACCAATCAAACCAATGTTGCACACGTATTCATAAATCAAAACTCCGAGCCTTTCTGAACATAAAAACAATTCCAAGATGTTCGCCCGAGTAAAAAATGCGCATGCGGGTTATTGTCTTCACCAGCCAATTTAAAGCCCTACCTTCTCCCTCTTATTGGACAATCCGTACCTCCATTCATTATTCAACCTCTAACTCAACTAAAACAATTTCTAATCATATAAACCACAAACCAACCTATGGTTCTGTTTCTACATCTCCTTCAAACAACTCACCCCGCTCCTACAAACACTATATTAACACCGCTGTATGCACCACAGCCAACATCCACTCTTTCAATCAGAGGCAAGCTGACCATTCTATAGTTGCATTCAAACCCATAGGAGCAACTGAATCCAAATTAAATATCCACTGTTCTCTAATGATCAGCGTCTGTTCTAGCGATTTACCAAACATACCAGTTACTACTTGGTCAACACACTAACATCGCAGCTGTTCAAAAATGTGTCCATCAGCCATACAGTGTTGTACCAAAGGGGCCTCCTTCGTTTTACACTTTAATCTGCTTCTATGTTCTCGCACGATTTGTATTTGAGACCATTATTAGTTGATACAGTCAAACCTCGGTTTTCATGATTAATCCGTTCAAAAAAGTCTGACTAAAACCGAAACGGACTAAAACCGAAGCAAGATTTCCCATAAGAAATAATGTAAATTCAATTAATCCGTTCCAGACACCCAAAAATATTGACAAAAAATACATTTTATAGAGAATAACTATCTTTTTACATACAGAAAACAATGAGAAATACATATAAATGACTAATGAAATGGATAAATGAGCATGTAACATCACTTTTACCTTTATTGAAGACTTTTGTTGGCATATGGGACGCACTCCAGCCAGCTCCAGCTGCTCTCCCCTCTGGGGATCGAGCAATCACCACCAGCAGCGGAGGTGGGAACAGCCATCTTGGCCGTCTGCACAATCGGGGCTCCAGCCTGCCTTTTAACTTAGCAGCCATCACACCCAGTTACCAAGCTCACAGTGTCAGGAGAGGTAGTGCCAATGTCAGCAAAAGTAAGGGCACCAGAAAGAGGACAGTGCCCGAAGTCACACCAGCCTGTAGGGCAGCCACTCCTACACAGTGTTGGGAGAGGTGGAGAGGCAGTGTCAGCCAAGCAGCAGGCAGTTGAGAAACAGTGGGACAGAGAGTCTTAGGCTGCCTCCGGCCCCCCTAAGGTAGTAGCCTGACACAGGTGAGAGTCAGAGAACAGCGTGGGGCTGTGCCAGCAGGAGCCTGCAGCTGCAGACTGCAAGGTTTCAAGGAGAGGCCACGTGTGCAGGCCTGCAGGACACCCAGAATCCAATCGGGAGGGCAGGGGCCCCGGCGGGAGACTGGGCCGCCAAGGAGAAGCAGATTCGGTCACCAGCTCCTGTCCCGGTTCAAGGGATGTGCAGGGGAAGAGGCAGCAGGCAGACGTACCCCTCTCAGGATAGATCGTATTGGTGAGGGATGGTGACAAGCGCCGGCGGCTGCCACGTGGATGTCGCTTGGTCCCGATAAATCTCCCCTTCAGTTCTGCAGCGCGACAGCCAAGCTCCAGACGTTTGTAATAGGTTCCTCCTCCCGTTTATCAGACCGCTGCTCAGACCGCAGGCAATAGTGAGGGCTCAGCCCGCAGGAGCCTATCAGGCAGCTTTCTTCTGTGCCGGATACCGCGGCTGGCAGCAGCGTCAATCGGGGGAGAGTCCGGGGCAGGAAGCAGTTTCGGGCAGGCCACGCTGGAGCGTTGAACTCCTCGGCTCCCCAGAGGTCCCGCAGAATCGCTGGCTCAAGCTCCGTGGGAGATCGCTGGCTCACGCTAATCCATGGCAGGTACGGGGGGGGGGGGGGGGTAAAATGCTGTACGAAAACCGAGACAACGTACGAAAACCGAAACAAAATCTTGATGAAAAAAGTCAACGAAAACCGAATCGTACGAAAACCAGGGCATACGAAAACCGAGGTTTGACTGTATTCCATCATACGTGCAAGACACGATTCATTTTTTGAATATACTGGGGGGTTTGACACATTGGGTGATAGTGGTGGACATTCTGTTGGTCACTATGGATGGGGCGTCGCTCTATACTAGCATTCCCCAGTCAGCAGCCTATGGTGTCGTAGAACGAACACTGCAATCTCGGGGAGATCTCTCTGAGGATTTGATTAAGTTTCTACTGCGGCTTACAAAGTTAGCGGTTTATCAAACTTTTTTTGTTTTTGAGGGGACCCTTTATCAGCAAATCTCGGGGGTGGCAATGGGAGCCACTTGCACACCCTCCATAGCTAATTTATATATGGGGGAATTTGAAAAAAGATGGATAACACAGTCTCCATATGTGACCAACATAATAGCATGGCACAGGTATATTGACGTGTTTGTTGTGGCAGGGATCTGAAGCAGCTTTAATAGCTTTTTTTGCGTGGGTAAATCAGTGTGATCCCAATATTAATTCACACATGAGTATCATAAAGATAAAATAACATATTTAGACATCTCAGTAACAAGAGGTATGGGGAACTGGGAAACCAGTGCATCAAAAAAATACAGATCGGAATACGTTTTTACATTTTGATAGTGCACATCCCTCACAATTAAAGGCAAGCCTTCCACTGTCCCAAATTTTGCGGTATAGATGCAATTGTTTGGCTAAGCAGGAGTTTAAGGCTTTGTCAAAAGGATTAGCCTGTAATTTTAGAGATAGGGGTTATCCTCAGAGGGTTATCCATCGAGTGTATTCACGAGCGCTTTATAACAATAGGGATTTGTTGTTGGGGTCTCAAAAGTTCAAAAGCAATTGATTCTGATCAAATTAATTTAATCACAGCGTATTCTCCAGGACCAAGCAGGAAGTCAGTCCTCACTTATGGGTGACGTCAGCCGACGGAGCCCTCGCGGAGCAATTTTCCCCAGCTTTCGCAGAAAGCCTTTGGGAATTGCAGCGCGCATGTGCGGTCCCCTTCCCGCCCAGGGATGCCATCTTGCTCAGTCTTCTTTTTTCCGCGGAGCCCTACAGACGTGTCTGTTAACGCCGCTGAAAAGTTGATTTCTTTGATTTCTTTTCGTTAAAAAAAAAAAAAAAAAAAAAATTTTCTCGGTTCATGTGTTCCTCTTCCCGCCGGGTCTCGATATCCCCTATCGGGCCCATTTACGTTTTCATTTTTTTCCAACTGGCGGTCCCACCACTTTTCTCTTCATCCCTGGCAGCGCGGTCGTTCGACCTTGCAGGGGCCCTTTTTTCCCCGATGGCTGCCAGCGGTTTTAAAAAGTGTGATCGCTGTGTCAGGCTCATGTCTCTTACAGACACGCATGACTGCTGTCTCCGCTGCCTTGGGGCCGAGCATGACCCTATAAGCTGCGGCCCGTGCAGCAAGATGTCCTCGAAGGCGCTGAGGAGTCGGCAGTCGCAGAGGGACTGGATCTTCTCTGACTCCACGCGGACCTCGTCAGAGGCCTCTACGCCTCGCGGCTCCGGTTCGGAGCATCGTAGGAGTTCTTCTGAACGGGGCTCCCCCAGCCGGGAACGCCGGCGGGAGAAGCGGCCCGCAAGGGTGGATCCGGGTGGCGAAACTGCTCCTTCGAGGGCCAGGTCGCTTAGCCCGGTCCAGCTCCCCAGGCCCTCAAAGGAGGAGAAGCCTTCGAAGATCCCTCGTCTCGAAGTGGAGTCACCTAGGCACGTGAGTGATATAGTCCTCCTGGACTCCCCCACGGATGAGCCGACGTCGGGCCCGACGCCGTCGGGGCCCGAGTCGACGGCTGCAGGGTCTTCTGAGCTTGATCTCAGATTGACGACCTTGGAGCGCAGTATATCTGCCTTCATGGACCAGCAGCGGGCATGGATCACCGGCCTCGCCAGTGCATCTGCCCCGACCACCGGGACGTCGACGCTCAAGTCGACCCCGGAGGCCGAGCCGATCCTCGAGTCCATATGTGCTCGATTCGATCCTCGGCCTAGGTCTCCCTCGGCTTCCCGTTCGGGACCGAGGTCCTCGACGCTGGCCTTGGCGTCGGGGCGGAGGTCCCCGGGTCCCGCCCCCGCAGAACCTCTTGATTCCTCCTCGGAGGAGTCGGGCTGGGACACGGAGGAGGACGAGTCACCCGGTTCTTTTCAGACTCGGTGCGTCCCCTCCGGTTCGCCCGAGTCGGAGCCTCGGAGGCGGTCCCCTCCGGAGGATACCCGGTTCTCCGATTTCGTGAGGGATATGGCCAAAGCGTTGGCCTTCCCCGCGGATCCGGAGGAGGAACCCCGAGCCGAAGAGCTCGAGGCCCTTCAATACGACTCCCCCCCCGAGGGAGACCTTCACTGTACCGGTTCCCCCGATGCTGGAGCAGCTTCTCCTCCGCATGTGGGAGAGCCCCACCTCGACGCCAGTGTTGAGCAAGCGGATCGATTCCATATATCGAGTCCGCAAGAGCCCCGGGTTCCAGAAGGCGCAACTTCCACACCACGCCATGGTGGTGGAGTCGGCCATGCATCGACTTAAGAGTCAGAAGATGCACTCCTCGGTGCCCCTGGGGAAGGAGGCCCGGAGCCTGGATGCCCTCGGTAGGAAGTGCTTCCAAGGCTCTATGCTTGCTTGTCGGGTCCAGACATATCAGCTGTACATGGGTATGTACCTCCGAGACCTGGCAAAAGAACTTCAGGGTTTCTCGGCCGGTCTCTCCGAGGAACCCTTGCAGCGGTTCCAAGCCTTGTCCTCCGGGATTCGAGAGTGTTCGAAGTTCATTTCTCGAGCGGCCTATGATGGCTTCGAGGCCTCGGCCCGAGTAGCTGGAGCTGGCATCGGGGCTCGCCGCCAGGCTTGGCTTCAGTCATCCGACCTCGAGCCCTGGGTGCAGGACAAGTTGGTCGATGTCCCTTGCAGAGGGGAAAACCTCTTCGGCAAACCCATGGCCGAAAAGGCGGCAGAGCTCGAGTCGGAGACTCTCACCAGGACTCGCCTTTCTAGAAAGTCCTCTGCCCCTTCACAGAAGAAGAAGGGCTCGGGGAAAAGGCCTTTTTACCCGAGGAAAGTGTTTGCTTATACGCATCACCAAACACAATACCCGGCCACAACCCCCCTTCAAGGTCAGCGGCCTAGAGGACAGGGTAACGGATCCCGGAAGCAGAAAGCCTCCAAACCCGCCACGCAGGCCCCGGCCCAGCAGGGCGGGGGTTTTTGACTATGCCAGCATAGCCCCTCCCCCTCAGGGGCTTTCAGCCGGCACGGGGGGTCGGCTGACCCACTTTGCTCACAGGTGGTCCGCCATAACATCCGAGGCCTGGGTATTGCAGGTGGTTCAAGAAGGCTACCTCCTCCATTTTCACCAGGTGCCTCCCCCTACTTCCCAGGGGAGCCTCCCAGACCCCCTCTGCACAGGGACTTGCTCCTTCGGGAGCTGCGAAGTCTGCTTCAAGAACCGGCGGTGGAGCCCGTGCCCCAACACTGCTGGGGTCACAGGTTTTACTCGAGGTACTTCCTGGTTCCAAAGAGAACAGGAGGCCTCAGGCCCATTCTAGACCTATGCAACCTCAACAAGTTCCTGCAGCGGGAAAGGTTCAAGATGCTTACCCTTGGAACCCTGCTGCCTTACCTCCAGCGGGGAGATTGCCTATGCTCCTTGGATCTAAAGGATGCTTATACCCACACGGCTCTAGCCGGCAGGTTCAGCAGCAGGTTGCCGGCCTCGGCCAGACAGTTCCTGCAGCTACTCGGACACATGGCCTCCACGGTCCATGTCACTCCGAACGCCCGTCTACATATACGGCCTGCGCAATGGAGCCTTCGCACTCAGTGGCGTCAGGCCACAGGGAGGCTGTCGGACCTGATACAAATTTCCGACCGCCTGGTCTCCTCCCTGCAATGGTGGCTTCACCTGCCCAACCTAGTGCTCGGCATGCCATTTCAGTCTCACCCACCGTCCCGGGTGCTCACGACAGATGCCTCTCTCCTGGGATGGGGGGCGCATTGTCGAGGGACATGCACTCAGGGCCTTTGGACGCCTTGGGAGGCTGCCCAGCAGATAAACTTCCTGGAGCTCCGGGCGATCCGCCTAGCTCTGCGGGCCTTCTCTCACCTGAGGTTCGGGCCAGTCCGTACTGGTGCAGACGGACAATCAGGTTGCAATGTTCTACGTGAACAAACAGGGGGGCACGGGCTCCCTTCTATGTCGGGAAGCCCGGAGGCTGTGCTCTTGGGCTGTCGATCACGACATCCTCCTCAAAGCGGTTTACTTGCCAGGGCAGGACAACTGCCTGGCGGACAAGCTGAGCCGGATGCTGCTACCGCACGAGTGGAAACTGAACCCCGAGGTGGTCCAGCAGATCTTCTGCTGGTGGGGCTCTCCCACTGTGGATCTTTTTGCCAGTCCCCTGAACAGGCAGCTCCCCAGATTCTGCTCCCGGCACCCCATCCTTCTCGGGAAGCGCCGGATGCTTTCCTCATCCCGTGGTCCACGGGTCTGCTGTATGCATTCCCTCCTACGCCACTGGTGGCCCGGACATTGTTCAAAGTTGTCCAGGACAGGGCCTCCGTGATCCTGGTGGCGCCTCGGTGGCCGAGACAGCCGTGGTTCCCCCTACTACTACATCTAGTGGTGGACACCCCTCTTCCTCTGGGGTTCCACCCCGACCTCCTAACCCAGGATCGGGGCACTCTTCTGCACCCCAACCTCCGGGCCCTACACCTGACGGCCTGGCTGCTGAAAGAATCCTAGCTGCGCTACGGCTAGCCCCGGAGGTGGAAGCCGTCATCCTAGCTTCTCGGCGTCCTTCCACCCGGAAGTCGTACGCCCTCAAATGGCGTCGCTTCTCGGTCTGGTGTTCTCAGCGGTCTGAAGACCCCTTTGCCTGTTTAGTATCGGTGGTGCTGCAATACTTGCTTCACCTCTCCGACCTAGGTCTCAAATCCAACTCTGTCAGAGTCCACCTCAGTGCTCTCTCTGCGCCCTGTTTTCTCTCCTGGAAAACTCTCTTCTTGGTGGCCCTCACTTCCGCGAGGCGCGTGAGTGAGCTACAAGCCCTAGTGTCGGAGCCTCCGTACACTAGGTTCTACAAGAATAGGGTTGTACTGCGGACCCACCCTAAGTTCCTTCTGAAGGTGGTCTCCCACTTCCACATCAACCAGGAGGTGGTTCTTCCGACCTTTTTTCCCAGGCCGCACGCCAGCCGAGCGGAAACTGTGCTGCACACCCTGGACTGTAGAAGAGCCTTATCCTTCTACCTTGACTGTACGCGAGAGCATAGGAAAGCCGTCCAGCTTTTCGTATCTTTTGACCCCAATCGGTTGGGGGTACCTGTCTCTAAGCATACTCTGTCCTCCTGGATAGCCGACTGTATCGCCTGGTCTTACGGGGCGGCCGGTCTCTCCTTGGAGAGTCGTGTCACGGCTCATCGGGTCAGGGCGAAGGCCGCGTCGGTGGCTCATCTCCGCTCTGTTCCATTGGCAGACATCTGCCGGGCCGCTACTTGGTCTTCAGGCCAGACCTTTGCGGCTCATTACTGCCTTGAAAGGGAGTCCCGCAGGGACAGCGCTTTCGGCCAGGCATTTCTCCACAATCTCTTTGAGGTTTAGGCAACTCCTCCCTCCAGCCCTAGTGTTGGGCTACCGGCCGGATTCGTATTCAGAGAAGACTCTTTCCCTCTGTACTGTTGAGCTTGAGGGAGCTCTTTTAGACTTGAGGTCTCCGGTAGCCTTAAGCTTGGGAGTCCCATAAGTGAGGACTGACTTCCTGCTTGGTCCTGGAGAAAGAGTAGTTACTCACCTGTAACAGGTGTTCTCCAGGAGCAGCAGGAATCAGTCCTCACTACCCTCCCTCCTCCCCTGGAGTTGCAGTCATTCTTATTGCATATTTGCTAACTTTTGCTGTCTTTCCGCTATGTTATCAGACTGAGCAAGATGGCATCCCTGGGCGGGAAGGGGACCGTGCATGCGTGCTGCAATTCCCAAAGGCTTTCTGCGAAAGCTGGGGAAAATTGCTCCGCGAGGGCTCCGTCGGCTGACGTCACCCATAAGTGAGGACTGATTCCTGCTGCTCCTGGAGAACACCTGTTACAGGTGAGTAACTACTCTTTCCCCATTGAGTTTTGGGATACAAAAGGTGTTGAGAAAACATAGTAATATTTTACGTGTAGTGTCGGGTTTGACCGATAAACGGCTGCGCTGTGTATGGCGTAGGAATAGGAATTTAAAGGAACGGCTTAGTCCAGCCATATTACGATCAGTGACCACTGGGGGAGCGACAGGGAATTTGATGGGGCATAAAAAATGTGGAGCATGCATGATCTGTGAAATAACTATGGAGATAGTATGTTTTGCACATAAAGGGATAGTCTACAAGTTAAGACACAATACCACTTTTAGTAAACATGCCTCTTAATGAGTATATGGATAAAGAAAGACTAAAAGATTTCTACATTGCTATAATGCAGTACCAACCGCCGGGCACATTAGGAACTACTACAAACACTGCCCATTTAGAAGCCATAGCAAACCTGCCGTATTCTAACAGCACTACCAGAACTCACAAAGCACCATACCCTAACTATCAAAAGGCAACACTGCAAATATTAAACCAATACATTTCAGAGAACAACAATACATGACCTACTGGGGAAAGAGAACAAGTGGCAATGTCAAATAGGAATTATATAAACAGAATACCTCAGCTCAGTTATGCATGCAGAACATAAACCATCACCAAACAACGAATCACAATTTAGAAACAGGAAGACAATAATTAAACTGGGAACCACAAAAGCCAAACTTGGAATGTACAACACTGTAGAAATAAAACTATAAATTAATTTCCTCTTGTACTAAACAAAGCGCAGAGGTTAATGATGCACATTTCCCAGAGCTGACATATTCCAGTTAATACTCGTCAATTCAAAATAAAGAGAGATTTTTCTACCTTTTGTGCATTTTTTTTCAGTGGCCATTGCTCCAGCCACTTTCTTCTGGTTTCTTCGTGTCTTCTGCTAACTCTCCATCGTCTGCTGTCCATTTGTCCTTTCTTCTCTCTTCTAGTTTTTTTCCATTCTCTCTCTACATCTGCTTTAACATACTAATCTTTCTCCTTTTGCTCTTTCCTCATTCCTATTTCTTCCACTCTAATATTACCCCTCCATCCTCAATCCCCACTTACTCTCCCAATATCCGGCCAATTGTAGATTTGTCTTCCCTCCCACACAAAATATTTTTTCACTCTCCATTTCACTCTCCCAGCTCCATCCCATTCTAATCCTCCCCCAATATCAGTTCCCTTCTAGTTCCAGCCCCACCCAGCATTCCCTCCCTTCTAGTCCCTGCATCAGCCCATTTCCAGTCCTAGCCCCCCATCAGCCCATTTCTAATCCTATCCCAGCCCCCCATCAACTCATTTCTAGTCCTTTCCTAGCCCCACCATCAGCCCATGTCAAATCCTAGCTCCCCTCCACTCAGCCCATTTCCAATCCAAGCCTACTTCCAATTCTAGCCCCTCCATGAGTCCATTTCAATTCAAGCCCCCACCACAGCCCATTTCCAATCTTAGCACCCCCCAACAGCCCATTTCCAGTCCTATCCTAGCCCCTCCATCAGCCCATTTCCTGTCCTAGCCCCCCCCCCCCACTCAGCCCTTTTCCAGTCCTAGCGCCCTTCCCTCACAGCCCATTTCCATTCCAAGCCCCCCTCCTCATCAGCTATATGCAGTTCAAGCCCCCCTTCCACTCAGCCCATTTCCAGTCCTAGCAACCCCCAGCCCATTACCAGTCCTAAGCCCCCCATCAGCCCACTTCCAGTCCTAACCCCCCATCAACCCACTTGTAGTCTTAGCCCCCCCCCCCATAGCCCATTACCAGTCCGGACCCCCCCATCAGCCGACTTGTAGTCGGGGGACTGGTAATGGGCTATGGGGGGGGGCTAAGACTACAAGTGGGCTGATGGGGTTAGGACTGGTAATGGGCTATGGGGGGGAGGGTGTTAGCCCCCCATAGCCCATTACCAGTCCTAACCCCCCCATCAGCCCTCTTGTTGTCTTCGGACTGGTAGTGGGCTATGGGGGGGCTAAGACGACTAGTGGGTTGATGGGGGGGGGGTTAGCCCTGGTTAGGGGCTTTGGGGTAGTAACACCACCCCCCCCATAGCCCATTACCAGTCCTAACCCCCCCATCAGCCCACTTGTAGTTGTAGCCCCCCATAGCCCATTACCAGTCCTACCACCCAACCCCCCATAGCCCATTACCAGTCCTAACCCTCTCCCCCCCCCCCCCCCATCAGCCCAGCTAAGTTTAAAAAAAAATGCAAACCGGTGGCTGCTGCTGCCGCCGTGGCAGCGGCAGAATCGACCATCCCGCGGGGCCCCCCCTTCCCTGCAGAGTTCTCCGTGCAGTCTCAGCGCGGGCTTTTCAGAGCCGTGTGAAGGGAGAGTTTCCCTTTCTCGCGGCTCTGTTAATCCCGCCGCAGGGCTGATGGGAAATCCCATCAGCCCCGCGGCGGGACTAACAGCCGCGAGAGGAGAAGCTCTCTCTTCACGGAGAGCTCTGCAGGATGGGGGGGGGGCCCGCGGGATGGTTTATTCTGCGGCAGCAGCAGCAGCCGGTTTGCGTTTTTTTAATCTAGCTGGGCTGATGCAAGATGTGTTTTGCGCGGGGCCCCGTGCAAAACACATTCTTGCTCAATGGATGGGCTGGCCCTGCTGGAATATGTCAGCTCTTGGAAATGTGCATCATTAACGTCTGCGCTTTGTTTAATACAAGAGGAAATTAATTTATAGTTTTATTTCTAGTGTTGTACATTCCCAGTTTAATTGTCTTCCTGTTTCTAAATTGTGTTTCCTGGTTTGGTGATGGTGTATGTTCTGCATGTGTAACTGAGCTGAGATATTCTGTTTATGTAATTCCTATTTGACATTGCTGCTTGTTCTCTTTCCCCAGTAGGTCATGTATTGTTATTCCCTGAAATGTATTGATTTAATATTTGCAGTGTTGCCTTTTGATAGGTAGAGTATGGTGTTTTTGTGTGTCCTGGTAGTGCTGTTATGATACGGCGGGTTTGCTATGGGTTCTAACTGGGCAGTGTTTGTAGTATTTCCTAATGTGCCTGGCGGTTGGCACTAGATTATAGTAATGTAGAAATATTTTAGTCTTTCTTTATCCATACACTCATTAAGAGGCATGTTTACTAAAAGTTACTGTATGGTAGCATTATGTAAATATTTATGCAAATGATGCCCCTTATGTAAATGAGGCCTGCGTCTTGTGCAGCCCTTGGGGTTACTTTACAAGTCCTCATTTGGCCCTCAAAGCAATTTGAGTTTGAGACCCCTGCACTAAGGACTAGGTCCAAAATGGCTTCACCTCTTGTAGGTCCATGAACCAGCTGCTCCAAGAAGCAGTTATTTATTTCATCTAGAAAGTTTCTCTCTCTAACATGTCCTGCCATGACACTGACCCAGTCTATACCAGGGTAATTGAAATCACCCATTATTATTACTGTGCTGTAACTTTTGTTAACTTCCCTGATTTCTGTGACCATTTCCTCATCCATTTGTGCATTTTAAAAACATAAGCTGTGCCATCCTGGGTCAGACCAAGGTCCATCAAGCCCAGTATCCTGTTTCCAACAGTGGCTAATCTAGGTCATATGTACCTAGCAGTATCCCCAAGAGAGACAGGTTCCACAATGCTTGTATTGGGTCAAGCATAGATATTCTGGGTCCCTTTTTAATAATGGGTTATGGACCTTTCCTCTAGGAACTTGTCCAAACCTTTTTTAAACCCAGCTACACTAACAGCCTGGCCAGGCAATCGGTAGTATACCCCCACTGCCCTTGCCTGCCCCTTTTTACATAGAATTTCAATCCATAAAGATTCTACAGAGTATTTTGTTTCCTGGAAAACTTTAATCCTTTGTGACTCAATGCCCTCTCTAACAGAGCACAACCCCTCCACCAATTTGATCTACTCTATCATTGCAGTGGGAGTGGAGGGGTAGCCTTGTGGTTAGAACATTGGTTTGGTAACCAAGCAGCCAGGGTTTGATTCCCACTAGCACTCCTTATGGCCTTGGGCAAGTCACTTAATTCTCCATTGCCTTGGAAGAAAGGCCTGGCAATCTATTTCCAGTCACACTGCCAAGAAAACCCAGGAGTCATCATTGACTAGAAGGTACACATTGCATCATTGCGATATAGTTTATACCTGGGTATCAGTGTCCCACTGGTTGTTCTCCTTCCACCATGTCTCTGAGATACCAATCCATATCTAACCTCTCATTTAGTGTGTTATATTCTAACTCTCCCATCTTATTTTTTAGACTTCTAGCATTTGCATACAAGTATTTTAGAGACTGCATTTTATTCATATTAATCTGGTTATTGGCAGGCAGTGGTAATTTGTCTGTCTGTTCTGCACTTAAGGGCATTTGGATTACTTTTTTCTTTATTGGAACTTTTCTGTTGATATGCCCTAACTTAAATCTAAGGCAACCTTGGAGGTTTCAAAAATAAGTGACATAACAACAACAACAACAACGTTGATAGGAAAGTGCCATTGAGTCTGTCTCTACTCATGGTGACCCTCTGGAGAGTTGACCTAAACTTTGTTCAGTCTTTAGCCAAGTGGCTTATTGATAGAGCGGTATCCATAGCTGCTGTTATTGTATAGATATATCTCATTGCCGGCCCTCCTCTCTTATGGTGACTTTCTACCTTGCTGAGTATAATGTCTTTCTCCAATGATATCTCTAATCAAAATGACTACTGTGTTGAAGCATGGGGGCTGAAAGTACCCTGGTCCACAGTCTGGTAACATGCCCAGCCAATTACTTAAGGAGCCAAACGGTATGGCCAACACACGTCAAACCACAAGTACAAAGTAGCAAGTAGACCACATATGATGTGTTGAGCCACTATAGGGAATGGCTTTTGCCATCTTTGGATCCTCCTGCATTTTCTGAGGCAAACCTAAGCAGTGAGGGTCATATTGCAGCTCATAATGTCATAGCCAGGGTTGTGTTAGTGACTCACTTGCGCTCAGTATCCATGGAAGAGAGATGAACAGCTGCAGCTTGGACCTTGACCCACTCCTTAATCTTTTACTTCCATCTGGATGGGGATTACTGATACAGTAACAGATTCAGCTAATCAATACTACAACCAAGCTGCACCCCCTCCCTGCCAATTTCTTTCTGTGAAGAACATAAGATATGCCATACTGGGTCAGACCAAGGTTCCATCAAGCCCAGTATCCTGTTTCCAACAGTGGCCATTCCAGGTCTCAAGTATCTGTTGGGCTCCCAAAGGTATACACATTCCATGCTGCTTGTCCCAGTCCTCTTTAATAATGGTTTATGGACTTTTCCTCCAGGAGCTCATCTAAACCTCTTTTGAACCTAGTTATATTAAAAGGTTTTACTACATCCTCCGGTAATGAATTCTAGAGTTTGATTACACGCTGAGAGAAAAAATGTTTTCCTAGCTTAGTCTTAAATGTGCCACATTGTAGCTTCATTATGTGTCCTCTAGTCTTTCTACTTTTTGAAGGCGTAAACAACTGATCTACATTTACCCACTCCACTCCATTATTTTATAGATTTCTATCATTTATTTACATTCTCTTATATACTGTGCTATTCTGCATCAGTGCTGTTTACATTGAACAAGCTGAAATTACATTGAACAGGGCATTATAACTTGGAGATAACTATTTTACAGGGAACATGGGCTATGGAGGGTTAAGTGGCTTGCCCAAGACCACAAGGAGCACCTGTGGGACTAGAAACCCCAGTCCTTCTGGCCTAAGGTTGCTGTCCTCTAGTGGGATTTGAACCCCTGACCACCTGGCTTGAAGTACCTTGCCCCGGCCACTCCTCCATATCTCCCTTCAGCTGTTTTGGCATATGGTGACCAGAATTGCACATAATATTGAAGTTCCAATCGCACCATGGAGCAATACAGAGGCATTATAATAACCTTGGTTTTATGTTCTATTCCGTTCCTTATGATTCCTAGCATGCCATTTGAATATTTGGCTGCTGCTGCACATTGGGCAGAGGGTCTCAACCTACTATCCACAATGATGCCTAAATCCTTTTCCTGAGTGATGATTCCTAATGTGAACCTTGCATCATGCAATTGTAATTTGGGTTGTTCTTCCTTAAGTGTATAACTTTGCACTTGTCCACATTAAATTTCATTTGCCATTTTGAATAATTTTGTGTAAATTTTCATCACCTCACTTGTTCCCATTTCCAGGTCATTTCCTCCCCCTCCCTCTTCCTCCCCCCCCTCTTCCTCCCCCCCCTCCCTCTTCCTCCCCCCCCTCCCCCCCCCCCTCCCTCTCCCTCTTCCTCCCCCCCCCTCCCTCTTCCTCCCCCCCCCTCCCTCTCCCCACACCCCTCCCTCCCCCACCCCCTCCCCCTCCCCCCTCTCCCCTCCCCCTCCCCTCCTCCCCTCCCTCTCCCCCTCCCCCTCCCCCTCCCCTCCCCCCCTCCCCTCCCCTCCCCCCCTCTCCCCCTCTCCCCCCTCTCCCCTCCCCCTCCCCTCCTCCCCCCTCTCCCCCTCCCCTCCCCTCCCCTCCCCTCCTCCCCTCCCTCTCCCCCTCCTCCCCTCCCCCTCCCTCTCCCTCCTCCCCCTCCCTCTCCCCTCCCCTCTCCCCCCCCCTCCCCTCCCCCTCCCCCCTCCCCCTCCCCTCCCCTCCCCCCCCTCCCCCTCCCCTCCCCCCTCCCCCTCCCCTCCCCCTCCCCCCCTCCCCTCTCCCTTCCCCCCCTCCCCCCCCTCCCCCCCCCCCTCCTCCCCTCCCCTCCCCTCCTCCCCTCCCCCCCCCCTCCTCCCCCCCCTCCCCCTCTCCTCTCCCCCCCCCCTCTCCCTCCCTTCCTTCCCCCCCTCCCCCCCCCTCCTCCCCTCCCCCCCTCCCCCCTCCCCCCCCCCCCCCCCCTCTCCTCTCCCTCCCCCCCTCCCCCCCCTCCTCCTCCCTCCCCCCCCCTCCTCCTCTCCCCCTCTCCCCCTCCTCCCTCCCCCTCCCCTCCGCCCCTCTCCCCCTCCTCCCCTCCCCCTCCCTCCCCCCCCCCTCCCCCCCTCTCCCCCCTCTCCCTCTCTCCCTCCTCCCTCCCCCTCCCCCCTCCCCCTCCCCCCCTCTACCTCCCCCTCCCCCTCTCCCCCCCTCTCCCCCTCCCCCCTCTCCCCCCCCCTCTACCTCCCCCTCCCCCCCCCCACCTCCCTCCCCCCCTCCCCCCTCCACCTCCCCCCTCCCCCTCCCCCCTCCCCCTCCTCCCCCCTCTCCCTCCCCCCCCACCTCCCTCCCCCCTCCCCTCCCCCCTCCCCCCTCCCCCTCCCCTCCCCCCTCCCCCTCCTCCTCTCCCCCCCTCTCCCCCCTCCCCCTCCTCCTCTCCCCCTCCTCCCTCCCCCTCCCCCCTCCCCCCTCTACCTCCCCCTCCCCCCCCCCACCTCCCTCCCCCCCTCCCCCCCTCCCCTCCACCTCCCCCCTCCCCCCCCTCCCCCTCCACCTCCCCCCTCTCCCTCCCCCTCTACCTCCCCCTCCCCCTCTCCCCCCCTCTCCCTCCCCCCCCCCTCCACCCCCCCGCACCTCTCCCCCCCCTCCCCCTCCCCCCCCCCCCCCTCCCCCTCCCCCTCCTCCCCCCTCTCCTCCTCCCCTCCCCTCCCCCTCCCCCCCCTCCCCCCTCCTTCCCCCCCCCCTCTCCTCTCCCCCCCCTCCCCTCCTCCCTCCCCCTCCTCCCTCCCCTCCTCCTCCCCCCTCCCCCTCCCCCCTTCCTCCTCCCCGTCCCCCCCTCCCCTCTCCCCTCCCCCTCCCCGTCCCCCTCCCCCTCCCCTCTCCCTCTCCCCGTCCCCCCCTCCCCCTCCTCCCTCTCCCCGTCCCCCCCTCCCCCTCCTCCCTCTCCCCGTCCCCCCCCCCTCCTCCTCCTCTTCCTCCCTCCTCCCTCTCCACCTCCTCCTCCCTAAGACTACTATGCCTTTCTGCATGTTGAAATGAGCTTTCAGGTACTTCAAGGACTGCACTGGCACCATCCTGCTCTTCATGAAGCGGACCACCCAGTTCAGCTTCTGCAGGCACCACACAACAAGCTTGGTAGCCTCCCCTGTGGGGACTTCGCTTGAATTAACCAATCATCCAAGGTAGGATGGACCAGGACCCTCTGCTTTCACAGAACAGAAGCAACCACCACCACTTTGGTGAACACAAACAGAAAAGTGGCCAGGCCGAACAGAAGGGCCCAGAACTGGAACTGCTTCAGTGGGACAGCAAAACACAGGAAATGCTGATGGTTGGGGGGAATAGGAATATAACTGGGTCAGTGTCACATCAGGACATGCTAGGGAGATAAAGTTCCTAGATGAAATAAATGACTGCTTCTTGCAGCAGCTGGTTCATGAACCGACCAGAGGGGAAGCAATATTAGACCTAGTCCTTAGTGAAACACCAGATCTACTACAAGAGATAAGGTTGTTGGGGCCACTTGGCAATAGTGATCATAGCATGATCGCCTTTGATTTAATTAGTGGAGGAGGGATAGTAAGGAAATCCACTACTCCCTTTTAACTTTCGAAAGGGAAGCTATGATAAAATGAGGAAAACAGTTAAGAAAAAACTAAAAGGAGCAGTTGCAAAGGTTAAAGACGTACATCAGGCTTGGCTGTTGTTGAAAAATACTATCTTGGAAGCCCAGACCAGCTGTATTCCATGCTTTAAGAAAAGTGGAAGGAAGTCCAAAAAACTGCCAGTATGGTTTAAAGGTGAGGTCAGAGAGGCTGTTGTTGCCAAAAAAGCATCTTTCAGGAAATGGAGAAAAGAGCCAAACGACAAAACCTGGAAACAGCACAAGCACTGGCAAGTCAAATGCAAGGCATTGATAAGACAGGCAAAGGGAGAATTTGAGAAGAAGCTTGCTGCGGAAGCAAAAACGCGAAGTAAAGACCGTTTCAAGTACATTCATAGCAAAAAACCTGTGAGAGAGTCAGTTGGTCCATTAGATGATAAAAGGGTTAAAGGAGCACTAAGAGGCAACAAGGCGATAGTGGAGAGATTGAATGAATTCTTTGCTTCAGTCTTTACTGAGGAAGATGTAGGGATGTTACCCATGAAGAATTGAAGGAAATATAGATACATCGGGAAGATGTATTACAACTATTAGAAAAACTGAAGAGTAGCAAATCACCTGGGCCGGATGGTATACATCCAAGGGTGTTGAAAGAACTGAAATACGAGATTGCAGACCTGCTATTAGTAATCTGTGAACTATCATTAAAATCATCTCTAATACCTGAAGATTGGAGGATCGCCAATGTAACACCAATTTTTAAAAAGGGTTCCAGGGGTGATCCGGGAAACTACAGATCGGTGAGCCTGATATCAGTACCGGGGAAAATGGTAGAAACCATCATAAAGAATAAAATTACTCAGCATGTAGATAGTCATGACCTAATGGGAGACAGCCAACATGGCTTTAGACAAGGAAGATCTTGTCTTACTAATCTGTTATGTTTTTTTGAAGGAGTGAATAATCAGGTGCACAAAGGTGAGTCGGTTGATATTGTCTATCTGGACTTTCAGAAAGCCTTTGACAAGGTCCCTCATCAGAGACTTTTGGCAAAACTAAAGAGTCATGGGATAGGAGGCAGTGTACTATTGTGGATCAGGAACTGGTTAAAAGATAGAAAGCAGAGGGTAGGGCTAAATGGCCCGGTAGTCCCCAAGGCTTCCAAGCTGTTTGCAGCATTTTTACCCTGCCTGGGCCCTAATCACTTCAATGCTTGGGTGTTGCGAGACTATTCGGGCAGGCTATGTAGTAGATTTTGAGTGGCCCCTTGCAGACCTCTTTATGATTTTGGCTTGAGGCTCTCGGCAAGGCACAAGTAGTTCAAGTTAGCCTGGAGAGCCTCCAGCTGAAGGCTGTTGTCCCAGTGCTGAGGTCTGATTGGAGCACCAGCTGGTACTTTAATTTGTGATTCCAAAAAAGGAGGGCTCCTGCTAGTCCATCCTTGATATCAAGTGGGTGAAAATAGAGCCCTGAAAGTTCCCCTTTGTCGAATAGAAACCTACTACTACTATTTAGCATTTACATAGTGCTACGCACGCAGCGCTGTACAGAAATATAAGCAAAAAGACAGTCCCTGCTCGTCAGAGCTTACAATCTAGTCAAGACAACACAGAACAAGACATCCTGCGTTTGGCGATAGTGGCTGTTTGAAAGGGGGAATATCTCACCTCTCTGGATCTCCTAGAGGCCTGTCTTAACATAAGATATTCCATACTGGGTCAGACCAAGGTCCATCAAGCCCAGTATCCTGTTTCCAACAGTGGCCAATCTAGGTCATACGTACCTAGCAGTTTCCCCAAAAGATACAGGTTCTTCAGTGCTTCTCTGGGTCAAGCATTGATATCCTGGGTCCCTTCTTAATAATGGTATATGGACCTTTCCTCCAGGAACTTGTCCAAACCTTTTTTAAACCCAGCTACACTAACAGCCTTTACTACATCCTCTGGTAACAAATTCCAGAGTTTTATTACACGTTGAGTGAAAAAATATTTTCTTTTATTAGTCTTAAATAGTTTACCCTGTAGCTTCATTGCATGTCCCCTAGTCTTTCTATATTCTGATAACGTAAACAATCGATCTACATTTACCCATTCCACTCCGTTCATTAATTTATAGACTTCTATCATATCTCCCCTCAGCCATCTCTTTTCCAGGTTAAAGAGCCCTAACCTTTTTAGCCTTTCTTCATAGGAGTATCCTTCCATCCCCTTTACCATTTTGTTGGCTCTTCTCTGAACCTTTTCTAATAACGCTATATCCTTTTTAAGATACGGTGACCAGAATTGCACACAATATTCAAGGTGCGGTCTCACCATGGAACGGTATACAGGCATTATAATATCATTTGTTTTATTTTCCATTCCTTTCCTTATGATACCTAGCATTCTATTTGCTCTCTTGGCTGCCGCTGCACACTGGGCCAAGGGTTTTAACATGGTATCCACAATGACGCCTGAATCTTTTTCCTGGGTGGTAGTTCCTAATGTGGAACCTTGCATTGTGTAACTACAGTTTGGGTTGTTCTTCCCTAGGTGCATAACTTTGCACTTGTCCACATTAAATTTCATCTGCCATTTTGATGCCCAGTCTTCCAATTTATCAAGATCCTCTTGCAATTTTCCACAATCCTCTTGGGTTTTAACAACTTGGAGTTAGTGGCAGTTACAGAAACATGGTTCACAGAAAACCATGACTGGGCTGTAACTATACCTGGCTATACTTTATTCAGAAAGGACAGGGTAGGAAGAAGGGGAGGAGGAGTGGCACTATATGTAAAAACTACTATTAAAGCTTTGGAATTACAGAGCTTAAAAGGGAGAGAGGAGGCATTGTGGGTTAAACTAGAAAGAGGGAAAGAGAAATCTATTTGCATTGGTGTGATATAGAGACCTCCCTCCCAAGAGGAAGAGGTGGACAGAGAGTTAATTGAAGACATACGCAGCATTGCTAGGAAAGAGGAAGTGCTACTGCTAGGAGATTTCAATATGCCAGATGTTGATTGCACATTCCTGCTCCAGTATCATCTAGAAGTAAGGAGATCCTGGATTCTCTACAGGGAGAACTATTCAGGCAATTGGTAACAGACCCCACACGTGAAGGGGCCATACTGGACTTGGTGCTTACCAATGGTGAAAGTGTTTCTGATGTTGTAGTGGGAGATCATTTTGCATCCAGTGATCACCAGATGGTGTGGTTCAGTATTAGGACTAGGGCTGTTAGAATCCATTCCAAGGTGAAGATCTTAGACTTTAGGAAGACTAACTTTGCGAAGATGGGCCAATACCTCAGGGAGTCGTTAGTGGGATGGGAACAGCTGGGGGATGTAGAAAAACAGTGGGCAAAACTGAAAGGGGGTATTTTAAAGGCAACCAACCTTTTTGTTAAAATGGTAAATAAAGGCAAAAGGAACAGGAGACCGCTATGGTTTTCGAAGGAAGTAGCTGAAAAAGTGAAGAAAGAGGGAGGCCTTCATGAAATACAAGAGATCACAGAGAGAGGAAGACAGGCATCTGTATTTGGAAACACTTAGAGAAGCTAGCAAAGTAGTCAAGAAGGCAAAGATTCAAAAGGAGGAGGAAATAGCCAATGCAATAAAATGGGGGGATAAGACATTTTTCAGATATATCAGTGAGAAGAGGAAGGGCAAAAGTGGTATTGTCAGACTCAAGAGTGCAGGGGGGGAAGATGTAGAAGCTGATAAGGATAAAGCGGAATTGCTTAACAAATATTTTTGTTCTGTGTTCACAGATGAAGAACCAGGAGCAGGACCTCAGAAAACACCCACAAATAAGAACAGAAGCGAGGGACATCTTGAACAATTTTCAGAAGACTGTGTTCGTGAGAAACTAGCTCAACTTAAAGTAGACAAAGTGATGGGACTGGATGGGATACACCCTAGAATACTGAGGGAACTTGGGGATGTTCTAGCAACTCCACTGACTGACCTTTTCAATGCCTCGTTGGAGTCGGGAGTGGTGCCAAAGGACCGGAGAGAGGCTCATGTGGTGCCTTTACACAAAAGCAGAAGTAAGGATGTGGTTGAAAACTACAGGCCGGTTAGTTTAACTTCGGTGGTGAGTAAATTATTGGAAATGCTGCTGAAAGAGAAAATAGTGAGGTTTCTGGAGTCCAGCGGATTACAGGATCCGAGGCAGCATGGATTCACCAGAGGCAGGTCTTGTCAGACAAATCTGATTGATTTCTTTGACTGGGTGACCAGGGAGTTGGGCCGAGGGAGAGCTCTAGATGTGGTGTATTTAGATTTCAATAAAGCCTTTGACACTGTTCCTCACAGGCGACTTATAAACAAACTGAGCACCCTAGGGATGGACCCTTAAGTTACTGCTTGGGTTAGAAATTGGTTGGGTGGGAGGCGAAAGAGTACAAGTAAATGGAGCTCACTCTGAGGAGAAGGATGTTACCAGTGGTGTGCCCCAGGGATCTGTCCTTTTTAACATCTTTGTTAGTGATATAGCGGAAGGGCTGTCGGGTAAGGTTTGCCTCTTTGCGGATGATACCAAAATCTGCAATAGAGTAGACACCCAGAAAGGTGTAGATAACATGAGGAGGGATCTAGCTAAGCTTGAAGAATGGTCTAGAATTTGGCAGTTGGGATTTAATGTTAAAAAATGTAAGGTCATGCATTTGGGCTGCAGCAATCCAAGGGAGCAATACCGTATAGGAGGTGAAGTACTTTTGTCCACTAAAGAACAGCGGGACCTAGGCGTGGTTGTGTCTGATGATCTTAAAGTAGCTAAACAGGTAGAAAAGGCGACGGCAAAAGCTAGAAGGATGCTTGGGTGCATACGGAGAGGAATGGCTAGCAGAAAAAAGAAGATGATAATGCCTCTGTATAAGTCCTTGGTGCGACCTCATTTGGAGTATGGTGTGCAATTCTGGAGACCGCACCTTCAAAAGGATGTGAACAGGATGGAGTCGGTGCAGAGGGTTGCTACTAAAATGATTAATGGGCTTCATTATAAAGTATATGAGGACAGACTTAAGGATCTTAATATGTACACCTTAGAGGAAAGGGGGGATAGAGGTGATATGATTGAGATGTTTAAATACCTCCATGGCATAAATGTTCAGGGAGAGAGCCTCTTTCAATTGAAAGCAAGTTCTGCTACGAGGGGACATGTGATGAGGGTGAAGGGAGATAGATTCAGGAGTGATATGCGGAAATATTTATTTATGGAAAGAGTAGTGGATCCATGGAATAGTCTCCCAGTGGAGGTGGTAGAGATGAGGACAGTAACTGAATTCAAAAAAGCATGGGACCAACACAGAGGATCTCTAAAGGTAAAAAGTGGACTGTTGTAGTTGTTGTTATGGAAGGACAGACTAGATAGGCCTTGTGGTCTTTTTCTGTCATCATGTTTCTATGTTTCATTTATGAATATGTCAAAAAGCAGCAGACCCAGCACAGATCCCTGGGGTACACCACTATTCACCTTTCTCCATTGGGAAAATTGCCCATTTAGCCCAACCCTCTGCTTTCTATCTTTTAACCGGTTCCTGATCCACAGTAGTACACTGCCTCCTACCCCATGACTCTTTAGTTTTGCCAAAAGTCTCTGATGAGGGACCTTGTCAAAGGCTTTCTGAAAGTCCAGATACACTATATCAACAGACCCACCTTTGTCCACCTGTTTATTCACACATTCAAAAAAACATAACAGATTAGTAAGACAAGATCTTCCTTGTCTAAAGCCATGTTGGCTGTCTCCCATTAGGCCATGACTATCTACATGCTGAGTAATTTTATTTTTTATGATGGTTTCTGCCATTTTTTCCGGTACTGACGTGAGGCTCACCGGTCTGTAGTTTCCTGGATCACCCCTGGGACCCTTTTTAAAAATTGGTGTTACATTGGCGATCCTCCAATCTTCAGGTATTAGAGATGATTTTAATGATAGTTCACAGATCACTAATAGCAGGTCTGCAATCTCATATTTCAGTTCTTTCAACACCCTTGGATGTATACCATCCAGCCCAGGTGATTTGCTACTCTTCAGTTTATCTAATAGTTGTAATACATCTTCCCGATGTATCGATATTTCTCCAGGACCAAGCAGGAAGTCAGTCCTCACATATGGGTGTCATCGACGTCGATGAAGCCCCTTGCAGAGCATTTCCCCAGCTTTCCATGAAAGCCTTTGGGAATGCAGGCACGCATGCGTGGTTCCCTTCCCGCCTAAAGGTGCCATCTTACCTCAGTCTCTCGTTTTCCGTGAAGCCCACTGGACGTGAGTCCTAGTCATCCCGGAAAATTGTTAGATTTTTTGCGATTTTTCGCTGTTTTTCTTCCCGGTTCGATGCCAGTTCCCCTCCCGCTGGGTTCGGTACACCGGTATCGAGCCCAATCCTCTTTTTTCGTTTTTTGCCCTTCGTGGCTGGCGTTCGTGCCCTTTTTTCTCCTTGGGAGGCCCAGAAGCAGATCAAGCTACTGGAACTTCGGGCTATTCGCTTAGCCCTCAAGACTTTCTCTCAAGCCCTGGCTCATCAGTCTGTCCTAGTTCAAACAACCAAGTAGCCATGTTTTATGTGAACAAGCAAGGCGGAACTGGATCCAGGCTCCTTTGTCAGGAGGCACAGGACCTTTGGCTTGTTTGTTCTCAGACACAACATGCTCCTCAAAGCAGTGCATCTACCTGGCCAGGAGAACTACCTGGCAGACAGGTTGAGCAGGATTCTGCAGCCCCACGAGTGGCAGCTCCATCCTTTGGTAGTTCAGAAAATTTTCCTGAAATGGGGACTTCCATCCATAGATCTGTTTGCCAGTCCTCTGAACAAGCAGCTGCCAATGTTCTTCTCCAGGCAACCGCATCTTCTGCGAATTGCAGCAGATGCTTTTCTGATTCCCTGGTCTCAGGGCCTCCGGTATGCGTTTCCTCCCACGCCCTTGGTGGCCCGAACTCTGTTCAAGATTCTTCGGGACAAGGCCTCGGTCCTGCTGGTGGCTCCCAGATGGCCGAGGCAACCTTGGTTTCCACTTCTTCTTCAATAGGCGGTGGATCCCCCACTGCCTCTGGGGTTGCAACCCGACCTTCTCTCTCAGGATCAGGGTTCCCTTCTGCACCCCAATCTCAAATCTCTCAATTTGATGGCATGGAGGCTGCAAGGGTAGTTTTGGCTCCCTGGGGCCTACCTCAGGAAGTTGAGGAGGTTGTCCTAGCCTCTAGAAAGGAGTCCACTAGGAAAACCTATGCCCTGAAATGGAAAAGGTTTTCTGTGTGGTGTCAGTTACGTGCGGAGGATCCCTTCTCCTGCACTGTACCTGTTGTGCTTCAGTACTTACTGCACTTGTCCAATCAGGGACTTACGTCCAATTCTGTTCGGGTCCACCTCTCAGCTCTAGCAGCTCACCACTCACTGGTTGGAAGGACATTCTCTATCGGTTCACCCTTTGCTGTCCAGATTTCTCAGAAGCTTGCTCTTGCTAAAGCCTCCAATCCATCCTCCTGCTCCTGAGTGGGAGCTGAATGTGGTCTTGCAGCAACTGACTTGCCCACCTTTTGAGCCGATGGCTACTTGTCCTCTACGCTTCCTGTCCTGGAAGACACTCTTCTTGGTGGCCTTAACCTCGGCTAGGCATGTGAGCGAACTTCAGGCCCTAGTCTGTGACAGGCCTTACACCAGAAGGGTAGGCCTCAGGACTCATCCAAAGTTCCTCCCAAAAGTTGTCTCCTCTTTCCACCTCAACCAGGAGGTGGTTCTTCCCACATTTTTCCCTAGGCCTCATGCAAGCCAGGCTGAAGCCGTTCTGCATACCCTGGACTGTAGGAGGGCCTTATCCTTCTACCTTGACCATACGTAAGGGCACAGAAGGGCTACTCAGCTCTTCATTTCTTTTGACCCTAATAATTTGGGGTTAGCTGTGTCCCAGCATACCTTGTCCACCTGGGGGGCTGACTGTATCACCTGGGCTTACAAGGCAGCTGACCTTCCTTTGCAGGGTCGGGTCACGGCAATGGCTGCCTCAGTGGCTCATCTCCGCTCTGTACCGTTGGTAGACATCTGCAGGGCTGCTACTTGGTCCTCAAGACAGACTTTTCTGGCCCATTACTGTCTGGAAAGGGAGTCCCGTAGGGACAGTGCTTTTGGCCAGGCAGTACTCCGGAATCTCTTTGAGGTTTAGGCAACTCCTGCCCTCTGTTGGGCTACCAGTGGAGGTTCTCTCAGTGAAAAGCCTTTCTTTGATGCTGGGACTAGAGGGAGTTCTCTTGTTCAGCCTGGGTTCCTGGTAGCCCAGAGCTAGGGAGTCACCCATATGTGAGGACTGACTTCCTGCTTGGTCCTGGAGAAAGAGTAGTTACTCACCTGTAACAGGTGTTCTCCAGGAGCAGCAGGAATCAGTTTTCACAACCCTCCCTCCTCCCCTTGGAGTTGCAGTTGTACATAGTTTATATTTTTCATTTTTTTGTGTGCTGTTCTTAGCTATGTCATTTGACGGAGGTAAAATGGCAACTTTAGGCCGGAAGGGAACCGAGCATGCGTGCCTGCATTCCCAAAGGCTTCATGGAAAGCTGGGTAAATGCTCCGCAAGGGGCTTCATCGATATCGATGACACCCATATGTGAGGACTGATTCCTGCTGTTCCTGGAGAACACCTGTTACAGGTGAGTAACTACTCTTTCCTTCAATTCTTCCGCACCTTTAAATACCACTTCAGTCATGGGTAACATCCCTACATCTTCCTCAGTAAAGACCGAAGCAAAGAATTCATTCAGTCTCTCCGCTATCGCCTTGTCGCCTCTTAGTGCCTCTTTAACTCCTCTATCATCTAATGGATCAACTGACTCACAGGTTTTTTGCTACGAATGTACTTGAAAAAAATCTTTATTTCGCGTTTTTGCTTCCGCAGCAAGCTGCTTCTCAAATTCTCCCTTTGCCTGCTTTATCAATGCCTTGCATTTGACCTGCCAGTGCTTGTGCAGGCATATGACCTGCCAGTGCTTGTGCAGGTTTCGTCGTTTGGCTCTTTTTTCCATTTCCTGAAAGATGCTTTTTTGGCAACAGCCACCTCTCTGACCTCACCTTTAAACCATGCTGGCAGTTTTTTGGACTTCCTTCCACTTTTCTTAAAGCGTGGAATACATCTGGTCTGGGCTTCCAAGATAGTATTTTTCAACAACACCCAAGCTTGAAGTAAGTCTTTAACCTTTGCAACTGCTCCTTTTAGTTTTTTCTTAACTATTTTCCTCATTTTATCATAGTCTCCCTTTCGAAAGTTAAAAGGTAGTACTGTGGATTTCCTTACTATCCCTCCACCACTAATTAAATCAAAGGTGATCATGCTATGATCACTATTGCCAACTGGCCCCAACACCCTTATCTCTTGCACTAGATCTGGTGTTCCACTAAGGACTAGGTCTAATATGGCTTCCCCTCTGGTCGGTTCATGAACCAGCTGCTCCAAGAAGCAGTCATTTATGTCATCTAGGAACTTTATCTCCCTAGCAAGTCCTGCCTTGACACTGACCCAGTTGATACTGGGGTAATTGAAATAACCCATTATTATTACTGCACTGTAACTTTTGTTAGCTTCCTTGATTTCTTTGAGCATTTCATCATCCATTTGTTCATTCTGGCCAGGCGGTCGATAGTACACCCCCACTGCCATCGCCTTCCCCTTTTTACATGGGCTTTCAATCCATAGAGATTCTACAGCAAATTTTGTTTCCTGCAAAACTTTAATCCTTTCTGACTCAATGCCCTAACAGAGCGAAACCCCTCCACCAATTTGATCAACTCTATCATTACGATATAGTTTGTATCCAGGTATCACAGTGTCCCACTGGTTGTCCTCCTTCCACCATGTCTCTGATATTCCAGTCATATCTAACCTCTCATTTAGTGCTATATATTCTAACTCTCCCATCTTATTTTTTAGACTTCTAGCATTTGCATACAAGCATTTTAGAGACTATTTTATTCATATTAATTTGGCTATTGGTAGACATGGGTAATTTGGGATCTTTAAGCTCTGTCTGCTCCATACTCGAGGGCATTTGAGCTACTTTACTCTTTTTTGGAACCTCTCTGCTTTTGGTAGTATCCTTCAAGAATACATTCATCCGAACCATCCGCTCTTGGGCAATTGTCGGCTTTCCCCTATTATCTAGTTTAAAAGCTGCTCTATCTCCTTTTTAAAGGTTAATGCCAGCAGCCGGTTCCATCCCGGTTAAGGTGAAGCCCATCCCTTCGGAAGAGCCCCTCCTTTCCCCAGAATGTACCCCAGTTCCTAACAAATCCAAACCCCTCATCTCTGCACCATTGTCTCATCCACACATTGAGACTCCGGAGCTCTGCCTGCCTTTTAGGTCCTACACATGGAACGGGAAGCATTTCGGAGAACGCTACCCTGGAAGTTCTGGATTTCAACTTCCTACCTAAAAGCCTAAATTTAGCCTCCAGAACCTCCCTACCACATTTTCCTATGTCATTGGTACCGACATGTACCAAGACAGCAGTCTCCTCCCCAGCACTATCTAAGACCTTATCTAGGTGGCGCGTGAGGTCCACTACCTTCGCACCAGGCAGGCATGTTACCAGACGATCCTCCTATTCCACCAGCCACCCAGCTATCTACATGCCTAATGATCGAATCACAAGCTATAACGGCTGTCCTAACCCTTCCCTCATGGGCACATGGCCCTGGAGAAAATTGCTGCACCAGCTGTAAAGCCAGGGGCTCTGTGCATACTGCTGGGCTTGCAGCAGCCGTGGCCTGCACCAGCAAAGGCAGCATGATCACAGTCCTCAGGTGCCCCTTTGGCCATCCCTTCCACAATCTGGCTACCAGACAGAAGATCCGCAGCAGCTGCACTCTCTCACACAGTCATAGCATAGTCCTTCCACAGCGAGCCGTGCCCGACCGTTGCTACTACAAGTCACGCACTGGCTGCAGATCTTCAGCTCAGCCATGCACCCAGCGTCTTGTGGCGCTCTGCTCCACCGACCGCCCGGGCCCCTTCCGGCTTACCAGGCAGCTTCACAGGAGGCTCACTGTGCTGCTGCTGCACGAACTTCCTGGTCAGTTTTTTTATATAAAAAGCAAAAGGAGGCCTCTCCCAAAGGGTAGGGAGGAGGAGGAACAAGTGAGCTTCCAGGGGCTGCTATGGGGAAGACCACCTCTCCGATGCCAACAGTTCAATCTCAGACCACAGACTAAGCTCACACCATCTGCTGTAGACTGAGAATATTGACTGAGTGAGGGTGCTTAGGTCTCTTTAGGGCTGCTTTTCAGCTCCATATTAGCTTTACTTGATATACCGCCTATTATAAATGATAGCTAGGCAGTTAATTAAAAGTTCAATATAAACACAAGTTTTGGTTTTTTAATCAAAGTTCATACGCTACCGGAAGAAGTCTCTCTCAAAAGTGGTGGATGCAACAAGATGACTTTTGATAACCATTCAACATCTGACAATGTTCATGTTTTGCTTTGGAAGCTTTGTGAAGGAAACAAAAGCATGATTCACATCAAAAAATGCTTTTCAAAAGAATTAGTCTTCTCAGATGACAAAAAAAACAGGTCTACTAATGGCTATTCTAAAAAGCTTTCAATCCATCTCTATCACTTGCAAAAATGATTTACCAATCACAGAGCAGTCCCAGTGAACACAGCCTAAAGTTTCTCATATAACGTACTTCACAAAACCGAATGACTACTGTTTCAAACATTTGGTTCCTAGCCTTAGGGGAAAGTGTAGACATGGGCCCATAAACATTTAATGTAAAACAATGTAGGTTTTTAAGTCAAAAACTATTATAGCAAGGTGTCTTTGTGCTGTGGTTTAAGAAGTCACTTACATTTATTTCATACCACCAAGGGGACACTAAAGCTAGTGTAGTGTTTTTGCAATAAAACTCACAAGAGGAGAAAGGGAATAGAGGAGTTGCATCATCTGACGTGAACAAACAAGGGGAGGATGCAAGTATCACTCAGCGACAGTTTTGAGTGGCAGATCTTGTTTCAAATAACTTGTGTGGATTGAAAGCTTTTTAGAATAGCTCTTAGTATATGTCTGTGTCGCCAGCCAAGACCGATTCGTTTGGGAAATGTTTTGTTATGTGCATTATACTGCCACAGCAAAACATGGGCATTGTCAAATTTTGAGTAGTTATCACAACTCACTTTATGGTATTTGTCATTTTTGAGAGAGAGACTTACTATAGTAGCATATAGACTCTCTTTTTCAAATCAAAACAGTGCCAGCAGCCAAGTTCAACTTTTGGTTTAGGCTCTGGATTTATTTAGTTTTTAAGTTCTTAAAAAAAAGAGAAAAAGAAATGTTGGTAGATAAATGTGATTAGAAATTTAAAAAATAAAACAAACATAAAGGAAGTTTAACTGACGAAAGATCTGAGGGCTGTTGAAAAGCATTGCAAAAGCCCAGTAGTTGACATCTTTTTTCCTTTGTTTTTGCTAAGAAGTTGTTATTCCACAAACCATAATACTGTTTTTTTTAAAGATATGATCGTAGCCAGTAGTGTTTTTTTTTTTTTATATCTTGATTTATCCAAACACTGATAAGCCACAAAATAGTCCTTTTGTGTGAGGAGTTTTGAAGCTATTTTTTTTTTACACTTTTTAAATTAAATTAAAAACAAGTGTTCATCTGTCCATCTTGAACTGTCTCAAAACATTCAGTTGCTCAGTCCTCGACTCCTGGAAGGTGTCCTTTCTTTAATCACAGCATGATTGGGGTGCAGGGGGTGTGGGGGGGAAGCCCACTTTCCACAGCTTGCTTCATACCCAAATACTACTGCAGCAAGGCAGCCTTACTATTTCTATATACAGTTGCAAGGCTGTCCTCCCCATAGTAACAGTAAAGCGCCACTTGAGGTACACGCTCTCTGCTCCTCTCTCTCCGGTGTCGGGCTCCTTCTCCTGCTGCTGTTCCTACGGCAAGGGCTCTACCGGAGGCTGCTACTGCTGCTGCTGGCCTGAGAGTTGCCCACAGCAGGGTGATCTGGGCTGTGACGGTTCTGTGTGGAGGATACAAGTGTTAGAAGCAAAAACACAGTGCAATGTCTCACAAATGGCTGCTGCAATATGCATGCAGGAGATATTTTTAAATCAGTTTTAGGAATTTTAATCAAATAAGTTTCCTGCAACTCCTTTGTACTTCCAGCTGCCAGAATCTGGACCGATATCTGGTGCCATGAACCTTCATTAACCACCTACCTAGGGAGTTTTCATCCTACTTCGGGGTCAAGGAGTCTAGCCCTAGCTCTCACCCTTAAACAGAGACAATGAATGCCACAATAGCAGCAGCCCTAGTTAATGCTGTGTGCTGTCATGGGCAAGGAGCCAGAGCCTTCCTTGCATCACTGGGCTGGCCAGAGATGAGTAGAGTGGAATACAATTTACCTTCTTCTTCTTCTTCTCTTTCTTTTTCTTCTTTCGTTCAGGGTCGTCCTCTTTCTTCTTCTTCTTTTTCTTGTGATCAGAATCAGATGGCGTCTCTGAGAAACAGATTGAATTTAAAAAGTTATGGAGATATCTTTCAAGACAGGGCTGCTTCCTGAACATGTGCCATTGCATACATGTGTCCAATGTAGGGGGAGGGGGGAGGATATTCCTTGTTCACAGCACTGGAATAAAGAGGGAAGGAGATCACTGTACATTCCTTACCTGGGGGCAAAGGGTCTTGGGTGCGACTCTGCTTATGTTTGTGTTTATTCTTTTTCTTGGGGGGCTGGATGTGCATCAGACGACATTGCTCGGGTAACTAAGGAAACAAAAGGAGCAGCTTAAGATTATATGTCTGTAGATGCACCAGATTACTGCACCCATGCACTAAACCTCCTTTATGCTAAGCCCTTTCCTCCATCCTTATTTCTCATGCACTTCCAGGCTCAGATTTAAGCTACTCGTCCCATATCTCCCAAGATGGGAAAATATTACATAGATCAGACTTGCTAATATGCACCTCCGCTGTTGAGAGGCATCTGTATAAGCACACTAAAAATCACAACACTATCTCCCCACAAGGTTAAATTCATGCTACCCTATAGGATTAATCCCATGGATGCTTAGAGGAGCCGATAAAGCAGCAATATTTAGACCCTGTCTGACCGAGCACATGCAGATGGTAGCACAGGGGCTCATTGCGACAAGTTACCTATACAGCCCCCTGTCAATTCAGTCTTCTGGGTGGCTAGCGGCAGCTGTGTGCCACCGCTTTGGTGCCCATAGCAGGCCATCTGTTTTGGCACAGACACAGCCTTTTGCAGGTACCAAAGAAGCATCACAAAGCCACCGTCTCTTGCCCTAGGTGGCCGCCTAGCCCTGTATGAACTCCCAAAGGAGGCTCTATTTGGCACAATGCAAGTACTACAATGAACATTAGCAGTAAATTTGACACACAAATCATATTCCACAGACCCTGGCTTAGGAGCAAGGTGCATGACTGTCATAGTATGCACAAAACTAACCCATTAGAGAAATTGCCCCAACCACCTGCCTGGTGATTGGGTTCTTGCTTAACTCTGGGCAAGTACCCCACCTCTTCACAATCTACTCTATAGTATTTTCTAGGAGCACAGACCCTCATAAGACCCAGCAGCCACCAAATTTCATTTACAGCCTCTCCCAAAAAAAAAGAAAGAAAAAAAGGATCAGTGGCCAGTCATGGAGCTGATAAATCAAAATATTTAACAAGTCATTGGAAACTGAACAAAAGGTGAAATTTTACTTACTAATCTTTCCCGGAGTTCTGCTAGACCAGTCAGAAAAGTGGCTTGTGTTCCCCTACCAGCAGATATGGTGATAGAGAAAGAACTAGAAACTTTCAATGACATCACCACCATTACTAATGCTGATGCAACTAGGGGCAAACTTCAGTATTTGTACTGAAGCATATTGTTAAGAACCCTTTACCACACACAACTTCAATAAGGATAACAAGTAAGGAAAGAGTAGTTACTCACCTGTAACAGGTGTTCTCCAGGAGCAGCAGGAATCAGTCCTCACATATGGGTGACATCGACGTCGATGGAGCTCCTGTGGAGCATTTCCCCAGCTTTCTATGAAAGCCTTTGGGAATACTGCACGCATGCGCGGTCCCCTTCCCGCCTAAAGGTGCCATCTTGCTCAGTCAAATGACATAGCTAAAAAACAGCACACAAAAATGTAAAATAAACTATGTACAACTGCAATTCCCAGGGGAGGAGGGAGAGTTGTGAGGACTGATTCCTGCTGCTCCTGGAGAACACCTGTTACAGGTGAGTAACTACTCTTTCTCCAGGACCAAGCAGGAAGTCAGTCCTCACATATGGGTGACTCCCTAGCTCTGGGCTACCAGGAACCCAGGCTGAACAAGAGAACTCCCTCTAGTCCCAACATCAAAGAAAAGCTTTTCACTGAAAGAACCTCCACCGGTAGCCCAACGGAGGGATGGAGGGCAGGATTTGCCTAAACCTCAAAGAGATTCCGGAGTACTGCCTGGCCAAAAGCACTGTCCCTACGGGACTCCCTCGCCAGGCAGTAATGGGCCGCAAATGTCTGGCTTGAGGACCAAGTTGCAGCCCTGCAGATGTCTGCCAACGGTACAGAGTGGAGATGAGCTACTAAGGCAGCCATTGCCCTGACACGATGGGCCGTGACCCGACCCTGCAAGGGAAGGTCAGGTCAGCCGCCCTGTAAGCCCAGGTGATACAGTCAGCCACCCATATGGACAAGATACGCTTGGACACAGCTAACCCCAAATTATTAGGGTCAAAAGAGATGAAGAGCTGAGTAGCCCTTCTATGTCCTTGCGTACGGTCAAGGTAGAAGGATAAGGCCCTCCTACAGTCCAGGGTATGCAGGACTGCTTCAGCCTGGCTTGCATGAGACCTAGGGAAGAATGTTGGAAGAACCACCTCCTAGTTGAGGTGGAAAGGGGAGACAATTTTAGGGAGGAACTTTGGATGAGTCCTAAGGACTACCCTGTTCCTATACAAGCGGGTGTAAGGCCTGTCACAGACGAGGGCCTGAAGCTCTCACCTGTCTGGCCAAGGTTAAGGCTATTAGGAAGAGTGTCTTCCAGGAAAGGAAGCAGAGAGGACAAGTAGCCATCGGCTCAAAAGGTGGGTGAGTCAGTTGCTGCAAGACCACATTCAAGTCCCACTCAGGGGCTGGAGGACGGACAGGAAGTTTGAGCAAGAGCAAACCTCTGAGAAACCGGGACACCAAGGGGTGAACCGATAGAGAGTGTCCTTCCACCAGTGAGTGGTGAGCTGCTAGAGCTGAGAGGTGGACCCGAACAGAATTGGACTTAAGGCCCTGATTGGATAAGTGCAGCAGGTACTGCAGCACCACTGGTACAGCACAGGAGAAAGGATCCTCTATACGCAGCTGACACCACACAGAAAACCTCTTCCACTTCAGGGCATAGGTTTTTCTAGTGGACTGCTTCCTAGAGGCCAGGACGACCTCCTCAACTTCAGGAGGTAGGCCCCAAGGAGCCAAAACTACCTTTGCAGCCTCCAGGCCATCAAATTGAGAGATTTGAGATTGGGTGCAGATTTCAATTACCCCGGTATCGACTGGGTCAGTGCCACGTCAGGATATGCTAGGGAGATAAAGTTCCTAGATGAAATAAATGACTGCTTCTTGGAGCAGCTGGTTCATGAACCGACCAGAGGGGAAGCCATATTAGACCTAGTCCTTAGTGGAACACCAGATCTACTGCAAGAGATAAGGGTGTTGGGACCACTTGGCATTAGTGATCATAGCATGATCGCCTTTGATTTAATTAGTGGAGGAGGGATAGTAAGGAAATCCATAGTACTACCTTTTAACTTTCGAAAGGGAGACTATGATAAAATGAGGAAAACAGTTAAGAAAAAACTAAAAGGAGCAGTTGCAAAGGTTAAAGACTTACATCAAGCTTGGGTGTTGTTGAAAAATACTATCTTGGAAGCCCTGACCAGCTGTATTCCACGCTTTAAGAAAAGTGGAAGGAAGTCCAAGAAACTGCCAGCATGGTTTAAAGGTGAGGTCAGAGAGGCTGTTGCCAAAAAAGCATCTTTCAGGAAATGGAAAAAAGAGCCAAACGACGAAACTTGGAAACAGCACAAGCACTGGCAAGTCAAATGCAAGGCATTGATAAGGCAGGCAAAGAGACAATTTGAGAAGAAGTTTGCTGCGGAAGCAAAAACGCGAAATAAAGACCTTTTCAAGTACATTCGTAGCAAAAAACCTGTGAGAGAGTCAGTTGGTCCATTAGATGATAAAGGGGTTAAAGGAGCACTAAGAGGCGACAAGGCGATAGCGGAGAGACTGAATGAATTCTTTGCTTCGGTCTTTACTGAGGAAGATGTAGGGATGTTACCCATAACTGAAGTGGTATTTAAAGGTGCGGAAGAATTGAAGGAAATATCGATACACCAGGAAGATGTCTTACAACTATTAGATAAACTGAAGAGTAGCAAATCACCTGGGCCGGATGGTATACATCCAAGGGTGTTGAAAGAACTGAAATATGAGATTGCAGACCTGCTATCAGTAATCTGTGAACTATCATTAAAATCATCTCTAATACCTGAAGATTGGAGGATCGCCAATATAACACCAATTTTTAAAAAGGGTTCCAGGGGTGATCCGGAAACTACAGACCGGTGAGCCTGACGTCAGTACCGGGAAAAATGGTAGAAACCATCATAAAGAATAAAATTACTCAGCATGTAGATAGTCACGACCTAATGGGAGACAGCCAACATGGCTTTAGACAAGGAAGATCTTGTCTTATGTGATAAGGAAGCTTATCATAGCTCAGGAAGGGGCTATAGAAAAGGTGAAGTGTCTCTGAACAAGCAACCTGTCAGTGCTGGTAGAAATGAGAAAACAGAATTTTGCCATAAAAGACTACCAGTCCCAGAATGCACCAGGTTTCCAACAGCCATGAGAGGAGCTGAAGTGAGAAAACATGTGTTCAATCAAAAGGGCTATGAGGTAATCCCCAAGCACTCATTGCAAAGGGCAGGGCTTGATTCAGCACAGCTGCGTTGTGCTAGGATGAAACACTCATCTCAAAGGGCAAGGCCTGATTCAGCACAGCTGCGCTGTGCTAAGGTGGAGCACTCATCAAGGCAGAATAAAGATAGAGTCTATTCTACAGAGAATCATCCAGAGCTGGGATGTCATGATCATTGCTATCTTGATCATCCACGGGATCCTGATCTTCATTCTCATCAGAAGCAGAGGTCAGAACGGACGGACAGAGAGAGCAAGAAGCCCTTTAAAAGAAGGAAGAGAAAAGCCTCTGGGAAGTCTACAGGAGTCCAGCACAGTACATATACTGGGAGACAGACAGAGGCCAGCATACACCATTGGACTGGGGGAGACCAGAGGAGTGGTATTGCAGAGCCAGGAATCTCCAGACGGCACCTGTGAGGGAAACAGCTGCACGTGGAAGGGACCCTAAGACCCATGCCAGAAGGTATGTGAAGAGAGATCCAGTGTCCAGGGATCTAGATTGGAAGGCTGGACACAGAAACTGGACTACATATTGGCCAGGCTATTTAAAGGGGAACTCTAACAGCAATGGAAGCTCAGGTATGAACACTGATCTATGCCCTAGCTATAACTTTGAAAGGAAGCAGGGAAATGATTATTCTCCTGGTAGTGCTCCATTGACAAATTCCTTTGTGCCAAGCCAAGATACTGAACCTATGATTATTGAAGAAAGGGGAGAGGTCTTAGAACCAGAATGTGAATATATGGACTGCTCTCTGTCCAAACTCAAATGGTAGTTTTCTGTTACAAAGTGCAACAACCATCACAAAGAAATACCAACTTGTTCTTTAAATCTACTCAGAAAACCTTCTGAGTAAGATTTTGAGCTACACAGTGAAAGCAAGCCAGCTAAGGGGTTTCAGCTGGGTGATTGCTAGCAATTGAGCTTACCTAATTGCTTGTGGATTGTGAAAAATTGCAAGAGGATCTTGATAAATTGGAAGACTGGGCATCAAAATGGCAGATGAAATTTAATGTGGACAAGTGCAAGGTTATGCACCTAGGGAAGAACAACCCAAACTATGGTTACACGATGCAAGGTTCCACATTAGGAACCACCACCCAGGAAAAAGATTTAGGCGTCATTGTGGATACCATGTTAAAACCATGTTAAAACCCTCGGCCCAGTGTGCAGCGGCGGCCAAGAGAGCAAATAGAATGCTAGGTATGATAAGGAAAGGAATGGAAAATAAAACAAAAGATATTATAATGCCTCTATATCGTTCCATGGTGAGACCGCACCTTGAATATTGTGTGCAATTCTGGTCGCCGTATCTTAAAAAGGATATAGCGATTTTAGAAAAGGTACAGAGAAGAGCCACCAAAATGGTAAAGGGGATGGAAGGATACTCCTATGAAGAAAGGCTAAAAAGGTTAGGGCTCTTTAACCTGGAAGAGAGACTGCTGAGGGGAGATATGATAGAAGTCTATAAATTAATGAACGGAGTGGAACGGGTAAACGTAGATCGATTGTTTACGTTATCAGAATATAGAAAGACTAGGGGACATGCAATGAAGCTACAGGGTAAACTATTTAAGACTAATAAAAGAAAATATTTTTTCACTCAACGTGTAATCAAACTCTGGAATTTGTTACCGGAGGATGTAGTAAAGGCTGTTAGTGTAGCTGGGTTTAAAAAAAAGGTTTGGACAAGTTCCTGGAGGAAAGGTCCATAAACCATTATTAAGAAGTGACCGAAGATATCAATGCTTGACCCAGTACAAGCATTGTGGAACTTGTGTCTCTTGGGGAAACTGCTAGGTACATATGACCTAGATTGGCCACTGTTGGAAACAGAATACTGGGCTTGATGGACCTTGGTCTGACCCAGTATGGCATATCTTATGTTCTTATGTTAAGAGACCCCTGGTCTTGAGAAAGGTGGTCGGGCTGCAACCCCAGAGGTAGTGGAGTGTCCACTGCTAGCTGAAGCAGAAGTGGGAACCAAGGTCGTCTCGGCCACCTGGGAGCTACCAGAAGGACCGAGGCCTGGTCCTTTAGAATCTTGAACAGGGTTCGGGCCACCAGAGGCGTGGGAGGAAATGCATATAGGAGGCCTTGCGACCAGGAAATCAGAAAAGCATCTGCTGCTAGTCTCAAAGGATGCGGTCGCCGGGAGCAGAACTTGGGCAGCTGTCTGTTCTGGGGACTGGCAAAGAGATCTACGGATGGAAGTCCCCATCTCAGGAAGATCTTCTGAACTACCAAGGGATGGAGCTGCCACTCGTGGGGCTGCAGAATCCTGCTCAACCTGTCTGCTAGGTAATTTTCCTGGCCAGGGAGATAAACTACCTTGAGCAACATGTTGTGCCTGAGCACAAACAAGCAAAGGTCCTGCGCCTCCTGACAAAGGAGCCTGGACCCAGTGCCCCCGTTTGTTCACATAAAACATGGCTACCTGATTGTCTGTTTGCACTAAAACAGACTGGTGAGCCAGGGTTTGAGAGAAAGTCTTGAGGGCTAAGCGAATAGCCCGAAGTTCCAGTAGACTGATCTGCTGCTGGACCTCCCAGGGAGACCACAGACCCTGGGTGCACTTACCCAGACAATGTGCACCCCAGCCCTGTAGGGAGGCATCGGTGGTCAATACCACTGTGGACCCAGGTGGCTGAAAAGGCATCCCTTTCAGTAAGTTGGGAGGGTGCAGCCACCAACGTAGGGAGTGCAGGAATGGTCTGGACACCCTTACTCTGTCGTTGAGGCTCCCTGTGGCCTGCGACCACTGACTCCTGAGACACCATTGCGCAGGCCTCATATGAAGCCTGGCATTGGGAGTCACATGTACTGTCAAAGCCATGTGGCCGAGAAGCTTCAGGCAGAACCTGGCGGAGACCCGTGACCTGCTAAGAAACTGGTTTGCCAAGGTCATCAGTCTTTGGGCTCTGTCCTCTGGCAAGAAAGCTTTTGCCTGCATAGAGTCTAGCCTTGCCCCTATGAACTCTAAGTTTTGGGAGGGGAGCAAAGTGGACTTTGCGAAGTTTATGACAAACCCCAGATGCTGGAGTAGCGAAATCGTTTGGAGGGTGGCTTGCCTGGCCTCCTGGCAAGTCTGACCCCTGATGAGCCAGTCGTCCAGATAGGGGAAGACAAAGATACCCCGAATTCCTCAAGTAGGCCACCACCACTGCCAGGCATTTGGTAAAGACCCTGGGGGCGGAGGTGAGGCCAAATGGCAGCACTCTAATGGTTTCCTCCCACAGTGAACCCGAGGTACTTTCTGTGGTCTGGATGAATGAGGATGTGAGTGTATGCATCCTTTAGATCTAAAGAGCATAGCCAATCTCCCTGCTGGAGGTAGGGCAGAAGTGTTCCAAGAGTAAGCATCTTGAACTTTTCCTTCTGTAAGAACTTGTTGAGATTTCTGAGGTCGAGAATAGGCCTGAGATCCCCTGTTCTCTTTGGTACTAGGAAGTACCTGGAGTAGAAACCGTGACCTTGTAGGTGGGGAGGCACAGGCTCCACCGCCTGGTCTCGTATCAGACCCTGGAGCTCCTGCAGGAGGAGGGCTGTATGGAGTGGAGGCTTTGGAGGCTCCCCTGGAAAATAGGGAGGCAACTGATGAAAATGAAGCAAGTAGCCCTTGTTTACTATGTTTAAGACCCAGTTGTCCCCTGTAATGGGTGGCCACCGGTGGGCAAACAGGGTTAGGCGACCTCCTGTGCAGGGATGGGGCAGCAGAGATGGAGAGGCTATGCCTTGGGAGTCAAAAACCCCCACCCTGCTGAGTGGGAGCAGGAGCCGGAGGCTTGGGGGCCTTCTGCCTATGGGGCCATGTCCCTGCCCCTTGGCCTGCTGACCCTGTGGGGGAGCAGGGGAGGCCTGGTAAGGTGGGAACTGTTTGTAGGCAGTCACCTTCCTCGGGTAAAAGGACGTTTTACACGAGCCCCCCTTCTTGTGTGAAGGGGCAGAAGTCTTTCGAGACAGCCTTGTAATCGTGAGGTGCTCAGTCTCGAGCTCAGCAGTCTTCTCAGCTTTGCCAAAAAGGTTCTCACCTCGGCAAGGGACATCGACCAACTTGTCCTGAACCCATGGCTCGAGGTCCGATGACTGCAGCCATGCCTGGCGTCGAGCCACGATGCCGGCAGCCGCAACACATGCCGAGGCCTCGAAGCCATCGTAGGCCGCTCGGAACATGAACTTAGAGCATTCCCGGATCCCCGAAGACAAGGACTTGAACCTCTGCAAAGGTTCCCCGGAGAGACCAGCAGAGAACCCGGCAAGCTCCTTTGCCATGTCCCGCAAGTACATGCCCATGTACAGCTGGGTAAGACTGGACACGGCAAGCAAGCATCGAGCCCTGGAAGCACTTTACCGAACGCATCCAGGTTCCGGGCCTCCCTGCCAGGGGGCACCGCGGAGTGCATCTTCTGACTTTTCAGACGATGAATGGCCGATTCCACCACCATGGAATGGTGCGGCAGCTGTGCCTTTTGGAACCCAGGGCTCTTACGGAGTCAATAAATGGAATCGACCCGCTTGCTCAGAACCTGCGCCGAGGCCAGTGCCTCCCACATCCGGAAGAGGAGCCGTTCCAGCATCGGAGGAACCGGCACAGTAAAGGCCTCCTTCGGAGGGGCGTCATACTGGAGGGCCTCGAGCTCTTCGACTCGAGGCTCCTCCTCGGGATCCGCCGGGATCGCCAAAGCAGTAGCCATATCCTGAACGAACTCTGAGAACCGGGTATCCTCCGGAGGGGACCTACTCCGGGGCTCAGACTGCGGTGAGTCCGACGGGACGCATCGAGTCTTGAAGGTATTGGGGGACTCCTCATCCTCCGTCTCCCAGGCAGACTCGTCCGAAGAGGAGTCGGGCTCCGACCGCGTGGGGCCCGGCAGCACCCGCCCCGACGCCGAAGGCCCCGGCATGGACACCCTTGGTCCCAACCGGGTGACCGCGACCAAGGACGATCTCGAGCCTTCATGGTCTCGAGTATCGGCTCGATCTCCGGGGTCGACTTTGACGTCTATGTCAATGTCCCGGTGGTCGGGGCAGATGCGCCAGCGAGGCTGGCCATCAGCACCCGCTGTGATCCATGAAGGCAGACAGTCTGCACTCCAAGGCTGTCAGCCTGAGACCCAGCTCAGGAGACTCAGCAGCTACCGACTCGGGCCCGACCGGCTCCCTGGGAGGAGAGTCCGAGGATAACAGGACTTGCGTGTCCAGCAGACTCCGGCTCCACTCGAGGTACTTTTGACGGCTTCTCCTGTTCCATGGGTCCGGGACGGCGGTTGGGGGTCCGAGACCTAGCCCTCGAGGAGCCAGGGACCTCCTCCGACACCGCCCTCGCGAGCCGCTTCTTCCTCTTTCGCTCCCACTCGGGGGACCCCCTCCCCGAGGAACCCCGACGATGCTCGGGGTCAGACTCCCGAGACGTCGAGGCCTCAGATGAGGTCTGGGCCCGGCCAGAGGCCGAATCGGAGAAAAGCCTTTCCTTTTGGTGCTGACGACTTCGAAGTGCCTTAGTGGACATTTTTCCACACGGTCCACAGATCTTAGGATCATGATCAGGACCGAGGCACCGAAGGCAGCAGTCATGTGTGTCGGTGAGAGACATTAGTTTCTTACACCGATCACACTTCTTAAAACCACTGGAAGCCATCGGGGAAAAAAAAAAAAAAAAAGTCCCCGCGAGGTCAAAGGACCGGCCTTCCAGGGAAAAGGAAAAAAAGGGCGCGAACGCCAGCCACAAAGGGCAAAAAACAAAAAAATAAGATCAGGCTCGATACCGGTGTACCGAACCCGGGGTCGAACCGGAGAAAAAACCGTGAAGAAATCGCAAGGAATTGATGAAAAAATCTAACTATTTTCCGGGTGAACTAGGACACACGTCCGATGGGCTCCACGGAAAAAGAGAGACTGAGCAAAATGGCACATTTAGGCGGGAAGGGGACCGCACATGCATGCAGTATTCCCAAAGGCTTTCATAGAAAGCTGGGGAAATGCTCCGCAGGGGCTCCATCGACGTCACCCATATGTGAGGACTGACTTCCTGCTTGGTCCTGGAGAACAGAAATGTCCAGAAGAATCAATGGATAAATCTCTTCCATGGACACAGGTGGTGACAGGTCCTACAAGGCCAAACTGAATGGTGGTTAAAATGAACTGCAAGATAACCTGGAAGAACAAAACGTTATCCAGGGCCTAATGGGAGGAAGGAGTTGCCTAGTAGATGGTGCAAGTTACCTCAGGCCGGAGGCCCATGGGATAAATATCCCACTAGAGGATAGCAACCTTGGGCCGTAAAAGGACTACGGTTTCTAGTCCCACAGATGCTTCATGTGTGTGGCCTTGGGCAAGCCACTTAACCCTCCATTGCCTCAGGTACAAAAAAAAAACCTAGAGACTTGAGCCCTTCGGGGACAAGGGAAATATATATATATACACAGTACCTGAATACACTGTTTTGACTTATAGAAAAAGCGGTATATAAGCCTAATTAAATAAGCAAATACATTAAATAAACAGTAGCAGACAAACATCTTTAAACACTGTTATAAGCCATGCATGGCCAATCACAGAAACAGCCAAGTACAAGAGTGGGTCCTGGGCTGGTCTATCAGGATTCCAGGAAAGGAGATCATCAGTAAGTAAAATCGCACCTTTCAGATGTTCCTGCTAGACCAGTCCAGACAAGTGTAATGTTCCCAAGCTACTACTCCACTGGCCAGAACACGTTTGCTTTCAAGATTTCAATGCCAAAGGCTGCATCCGCCCTAATGTGTATATCCCAAGTGGTAATGCTCAAAGGGATGACATGTTGTTGGCCTACAGATGGCAATGACACCAAGACAAAGCAGCACACTGCCACACAGGCAACCAGCAAACAATACAAAAACCTAGGCAGGTGTGAACTCTCAACAATACTTTATTGATCCATATATGTAAAAGGGAGACCTAACCCGACACAGGCCGTGTTTCGATAAAATTCTTCTTCAGGGGTTGGCTCACCTCATACTAAAAACACATTATAAATAAATTAAAACACAAGCATAAAAACAAACTAAATGCATAATTATAAAACTGTAAGAACACGATAATAAATAAATAATATGTATGATATATATAAAAAACAAAACTGCTGTTCATCAACTCATAAGCGAAATCATATATCAATATGTATCACACTAGGACATTTAAAAGTCTAAACGTATGAGACATAAAAACTGTTAAATGCTAAAACAAAACCCCCTTTCAAAACTCAAATAAAATAACACATTGTATATATAAAACATTAGTGATGAACAGATATTAAACAAAAACTAATAAATTAGATAAAAACAATAAATACTTAAACATGTTGTAAGTACCATTGTCACCACATAAGTGAAATCAATAATACAAATAAACGTGTCAGTTCAGCATAGAGAAAAACAAAAGAGATGGAGGACAAGGAGCAGGAGTGAAAAAAGAGCAGGAGTGAAAAAAATTACCTTAAAAACGTAATAGGGATACGTCACTAAGATTAATTTATTGCACTGAAAGTTAAACAACCTTCTGTAACTGCAAATTAAATGAAAAAAAGAGAAAGTTATGTATTGAAAAACTAATTACATTCAAAGAATTCATTAACCGGTTCAAACTTTGAAAGTGTCATTAGTTAGAAACATATCAGACCATCATGATATGCCGAACGGCGTTGACGCCAGCATCCCTCTCCTACCCTCCCTAGCGCACTTCCGTCACCGTCACTCACACTATCATTCCCTGTTACACTCTGCTAAGCGAGACTATTTCTCCTCCCGCATTTCCCAGTCAGTTAATTCCACCCGACAGCTCTACTCTGTCCTTCGGTCCCTCTCTGCCTCCCATTCCCTTACTTCTCCAGCGGCCCCCGATCCCGCTCTCCTGGCTTCATATTTTGCTACCAAAATTCAAGACCTCCAGTCACTTTTTCCTACCTGCTCCCCCCCCTCCTCCAATCCTCTTTCTCTTTCTCATAAGTGGTCCTCCTTCCAACTAGTGACAATGCCCGATCTTTCCAGAGTATATTCCTCACTTCGGAAGACTACCTGCATTTCCGACCCCATCCCCTCCCAATGGCTTCTGGACACCTCTCTGGCCCTCTCTCCCTTCATTCTTTCCATTCTCAATACCAGCTTATCCTCCGACTCCTTCCCCACAGTTTGGAAACACGCTATCATCCTAAAAAAGGACTATCTTGACCCGTCTTCCCCAGCCAACTGGCGCCCTATCTCAAACCTTCCCTTTCTTTCTAAGCTTCTCGAGAAATTGGTCTATGCACAACTTTCCTCTCACCTGGAGGCCACCCTGTCTCTTCACCCCCGTCAATCAGGTTTCCGCCCCAATCACAGCACTGAATCTATTATGCTCTCCTTTCTTAATGAAGTTTGCACCACACATGACCAAGGATGCATCACCATTGCCGTTTCCCTAGATCTCTCCGCCGCCTTTGACCTCGTGGACCACCATACTCTTCTGACCCGCTTACATGATATTGGGCTCACCGGTTCCGTTCTTTCTTTGTTTCATTCATTTCTTTCCCACCGAACCTTTTCTGTCTCCACGGGTGCCGCCTCCTCTCCTCCCACTCCTCTTCCCTGTGGTGTCCCTCAGGGTTCCGTTCTTGCCCCTCTCCTGTTTAACGTCTTCCTGGCCCCTCTTGCACTCCTTGTTCAGCAACATAGCATTTCGGCCCACTATTATGCAGACGACATCATCCTCCTTCACCATACGGACCCCTCTGCCCCAGATCTCGCCCCCCTCAACTCCTGTCTAGCTTCAGTATCCTCCTGGTTTTCCTCTAATCTACTGCATATAAATTCTTCTAAGTCATTTGCCATTTGGTTTACCTCTGGCGCCCCAATTCCCCCTCTCGCCCCCACCCTGTCTTGTGCCCCACTGCCAGTAGTGTCATCCCTACGCTACCTGGGAGTCACCCTGGATTCCGCTCTTTCATTTAAAGATCATATTTCTTCTGTTGTACAGCGATCCTTTTACACTTTACGTCAGCTCCGCACCATCCGCCCCTTTATATCGGTCCCCTCCCTGTCTACTCTGTTACTGTCCCTGGTCGTATCCCGTCTGGACTACTGCAATGTGGTCCTCGCTGGTCTTCCTCAAACTCAATTGCGAAGACTACAACTCGTTCATCATACCGCTGCACGCCTTCTCACTCACGCCTCCCGCTTCGACAACATCACCCCCATCTTGATTCACCTACACTGGCTTCCCCTTGTCTATCACATTCAGTTCAAAATTCTTATCTACGTCCATAAGACTATCCACACTGGTGTCCCCCTCTACCTTGCCAATTTAATACGTCTTCACTCTTCACATCGTTCCCTCAGATCAGTTCATCTGAATCGCATGTCCCTTCCTTCCCCCTCACAGGCTCACCTGGAGTCCACCCGCTCCTCAGCATTTTTCTTTCTAGGACCGAAGCTCTGGAACTCGCTTCCCGTCGCCCTCCGCTTAGAACCTTCTTATACAACTTTTAAGGCCAGATTGAAGACCCACCTTTTTTGCACCGCCTTCAACCTTCCTCCACCATCTGCTTCCCTCTCCCCCTCACCTCATTGATTCTGACTGCATCCACCTTTGTCCCGTCCTTCTGCTGTATTAGCTGCTGTCTGCTCTGTCTCCTCTTCCTATCCTGCTCTTTAAATTTTTGGCGTTCCTTTCTATTTCGGCAGCCTGTATATTTTACTATTGTACACCGCTCTGATGCCACCGGTAAAGAGCGGTATATTAAATCTGCAAATAAAGATAAAAGACAAAACCTGAGGAATGATATCATTTAAAAAAATGACGATACCGTCTGAATACGGAATGCAAATTATAATTTATTACTGTAGCGTATAGCGATGTATAATTTGTAAAAATAGGGGACACAACCATGTGAAGACCATTCAAAAACAACCTTCTATTTTTGGCTAAATACTAGATAACCAACATGCTTATGATTACAAGAGCGACGTCTATTCTTATTACATAATTCCCTCTGTAAACCAAAAACCGCCGCACAGGCTATCATTTTGACTGTGCAAATCTTTTTCCGATGAAGTGGAACAGGCTAATAACTTAAAATTTCGGCATGCAAACATGTCATGCCATACAGTCTGCCAAACAGAGAGGCCTTTTGTATAAAAACATTTTCACCAAAGTGTAAAAACGTACCTTCACAGAGTAAACAACTAAAGAAAATCACCTAAGACGCTACTGTGTATCTCCGTAGGATCTACCGCCAAATGTTATAACCACCTTGAAAGGTAGAATAAGTATCTTAATAATTATAAAACGGTTGCATGAATATCACCCTGAGACTACCTATTAATTTGTAGATGCCGCGTAATTTAAAAGAACTTACATTCGTGAATTGCCAATACTTCTGAACAAGGAGGCAGCATCAAAATGTCAGCGGCAACTCGCCGAATAAAAAAAAAAGACGCCAGTGCATGCGTATAGGTCTCAGAACGGCGCGGGCAAAACCGCAAAAAGAAAATGTTTGTGTATTCAATAAAGCAGTGTTGAAAATTGACGATTAATCCAACCTTTGTAAATAATATCATTATCATAAGAAAAGAATTGGAGACCGGGCAATAGCTGAAACCAGCACATCTATGAGAAAACGAATAAATAAGAACGCTGCGGATTGGAATGAAACCTTGTACTACAAGAGTTAAAAGGTCTTGTTTTGTGAAAAACTGTAACGGCCACTATCGTAATTAATATGGCTGATATAATGCCAAAATCTACAACAAACAATCAGCATTGTTATTTACAAATATGAACAAGGGCAATTCTTAGGTAATCAAAGAAATAATGGACAAGCAACAAAAAAGACAATAAAAGCCACCGACTTTTACATTAGCCAGCACCTTTAAACAACCATAAACCATATGTGTCAATCAAAACAATAAATAAATAAATAAAACCGTAAAATGAATAAATATATAAAACCTAAGGGTAAAAGACAGCCAAACTATAAATTGATCCAATTAACGAATATGCAATCACATTATTAGCACATTACAAGAAAACAGAAAAATCTCGTTCGGAATTCAACCCATGTGGAGGTTTTATATATTTATTCATTTTACGGTTTTATTTATTTATTTATTGTTTTGATTGACAAATATGGTTTATGGTTGTTTAAAGGTGCTGGCTAATGTAAAAGTCGGTGGTTTTTATTGTCTTTTTTGTTGCTTGTCCATTATTTCTATCTAAGAATTGCCCTTGTTTTCTCATAGATGTGCTGGTTTCAGCTATTGCCCGGTCTCCAATTCTTTTCTTATGATAATGATATTATTTACAAAGGTTGGATTAATCGTCAATTTTCAACACTGTTTTATTGAATACACAAACATTTTCTTTTTGCGGTTTTGCCCACGCCGTTCTGAGACCTGTACGCATGCGCTGGCGTCTTTTTTTATTCGGCGAGTTGCCGCTGACATTTTGATGCTGCCTCCTTTTTCAGAAGTATTGGCAGTTCACGAATGTAAGTTCTTTTAAATTACGTGGCATCTACAAATTAATAGGTAGTCTCAGGGTGATATTCATGCAACCATTTTATAATTATTAAGATACTTATTCGACCTTTCAAGGTGGTTATAACATTTGGCAGTAGATCCTACGGAGATACACAGTAGCGTCTTAGGTGATTTTCTTCAGTTGTTTACTCTGTGAAGGTACGTTTTTACACTTTGGTGAAAATGTTTTTACACAAAAGGCCTCTCTGTTTGGCAGACTGTATGGCATGACATGTTTGCATGCCGAAATTTTAAGTTATTAGCCTGTTCCACTTCATCGGAAAAAGATTTGCACAGTCAAAATGATAGCCTGTGCGGCGGTTTTTGGTTTACAAAGGGAATTATGTAATAAGAATAGACGTCGCTCTTGTAATCATAAGCATGTTGGTTACCTAGTATTTAGCCAAAAATAGAAGGTTGCTTTTGAATGGTCTTCACATGGTTGTGTCCCCTATTTTTACAAATTATACATCGCTATACGCTACAGTAAAAAATTATAATTTGAATTCCGTATTCAGACGGTATCGTCATTTTTTTTAAATGATATCATTCCTCAGGTTTTGTCTTTGCATATCATGACGGCCTGATATGTTTCTAACTAATGACACTTTCAAAGTTTGAACCGATTAATGAATTCTTTGAATGTAATTAGTTTTTCAATACATAACTTTCTCTTTTTTCATTTAATTTGCAGTTACAGAAGGTTGTTTAACTTTCAGTGCAATAAATTAATCTTAGTGACGTATCCCTATTACGTTTTTAAGGTAATTTTTTTCACTCCTGCTCCTTGTCCTAAATCTCTTGTTTTTCTCCATGCTGAACTGACATGTTTATTTGTATTATTGATTTCACTTATGTGGTGACAATGGTACTTACAACATGTTTAAGTATTTATTGTTTTTATCTAATTTATTAGTTTTTGTTTAATGTCTGTTCGTCACTAATGTTTTACATATACAATGTGTTATTTTATTTGAGTTTTGAAAGGGGGCTTTGTTTTAGCATTTAACAGTTTTTATGTCTCATACGTTTAGACTTTTAAATGTCCTAGTGTGATACATATTGATATATGATTTCGCTTATGAGTTGATGAACCGCAGTTTTGTTTTTTATATATATCATACATATTTATTTATTATCGTGTTCTTACAGTTTTATAATTATGCATTTAGTTTATGTTTTTATGCTTGTGTTTTAATTTATTTATAATGTGTTTTTAGTATGAGGTGAGCCAACACCTGAAGAAGGATTTTATCGAAACACGGCCTGTGTCGGGTCAGGTCTCCCTTTTACATATATGGATCAATAAAGTATTGGTGAGAGTTCACACCTGCCTACGTTTTTGTACTGTCTACAGATGGCAATGGGCACCACAGAATTGTGCTCCGCCCAGGATGATGTCTGAATTCAAACAGAATAGAGAGTGGTCCTGCACTCTCTCCTTTATCCAACAGTCCAAAGTAGCCCTAGTGGCTGCTTCACCCTTGCATAGATCTGTGAACACCACAAACAGCCTGTCCAACCTATGGAAGGAGTTAGCGACCTTCAGGTATCCGAGTAGCACTCTTCCGACATAGACCTCTATTCTTACCTTAGCACTGCTGCACCATGTAAAGGAGGAAGACAAACAGCTTAATTAATATGAAAGGTAGTCAGCACCTCAAGGAAAAGGAAAGAACTGGATGAAGAGAGACTGCCACCTTTGAGAAAAACAAGAATGGATCTCTGCAGGAGAGAGCATGCAACTCTGAAATGCAACATGCTGAGCAAATCACCACCAAAAAGGATGACAGACAGATCCTTAACCATAGCCCCTTTCAAAGACTCGAACAGCACCAACATCAAGGCTCAAAGAATGATCCCAAAGGGGAATGACAGAATGCAGGGAAGGATGCAAATGTCATATCCTTCAAAGAAAACTGACAACAACCAGGTGTGAACTCAGGGAGCAACTGGTCCCCAAAAACAAGTCACAAGTGCAACCTGAACCCTCAAGGAATTAAGGGACAGGTCCTTTTCAAAACTGTCCTGGAGAAAAAGTCAGCTTTCTTGGGAGCTATACAGCAATCACACCACCAGTCCTCAGGCAGGCACCAGAGTGTACATAGGTGAGGCAGGTAGAACTGCGCTCTGCCTTCAGATGCTTAGAAACCATGACCGACAAATAGCCTTTATGCATTAGATGGTGCCTCTCAAGGGTCAAGTCATCTAAGAGTATCAGGTCCTGACACAACAGGCCCTGAAAGCTAGAGAGGCACAGGGACAACCTATCCAGGAGCCTGATCAAAATTGCAAACCAAGCTCTCTGCAGTCAGTCCAGTGCCACCAGGTTAACTAGCCCCAGATGGTACTCTATGCACCAAAGCACACCCCCTATGAGAGGTCATAAAGGAAAATACAGTTGTGGTCAACATTAGCACCCTTGTGGTTCAACCCCTTCCTTATCTCTCCAGTCCAGTCCCGCACCTCTGGGTAGTCAATCCCCACCAGCAGCTTGGAGACTGAGCATGTCACCTTTTTGATGACATCACCATACTTAGGCAACCAGTTCCACCTACCAGCTCCAGTAAGCTCAGTCTCCAAGCATCTGGAAGTAGTGGACTCACTGAAGGGACAATTAAGGTGGCTAGTTAGTAATTAGCTGTAAGGACAGAAGGCCTGCGCTGCTCTGTTAAGGCTGGGAGCATTGGAGCTTATGATTCCCTTAATTTATCAGCCTGTTTAATCAGCTTAAAGTTGAGCTTGGCTTTAAAAGAGAACTGCTGGGGCCCTCTCCTCCCAAGAGGAGTGTGAGAGCAGTGGTGGCTCCTAAACCCGTGGGGATTCAGGCCAGGCCGCAAAACACTCCTCTCTTCTCCCACCCCGCAGCTGATGCAACTGAAGGCAGCTGTGCTCGCAACAGGAAGGTAAGCGGCTTTTCACTCTCTCCTCCTCTGCTCAGTAGGGTTTTGGACACTTTGGGGATCTCTCACTTCTGCTAGTGGGGGGAAGTCGCACAGGTGGTTAGCAGTGCTGTGGTGCTTCTTGCTCTCTGTTTCTCCTTCGCACGGCATGTAACTTGCGGACGCGTGGCTTGGAGGATGCTAGGCCGCGTTATGAGGACAGGCCCTCCCCCACTCCTTTTTTGATAAGGAAGGTTCCTTTCACCTGCCAAGTTCTCTTTTCCCAGAGCAGAGAATCGGCTGCAGACTGCACGGACAGGCACTCTATAAAATAAAGAATACTCCAGGACACACGGGGTGTAAGGGATGTCAGGCAAAAGGCAGTGCTTCTTGTGCGGTGCACAGCGGTCCTCACTGTCAGATAAAAGGGACCTGCTGCAGCTGCGAAAAAGAGTAAGGTCTCCTAGATGGGGCTTTAGGGCAGCAGGAACATGAGTGCTCCAAAGGGGTAGGGGGCAGTTCCTTGCAGACCCAGGAGTGGCATGGCCTTGCCACAGGAGCAGGCTTAGGAGTGTCTCCTCTCCAGTTGGAGCCCTACTCCCAGAACAGATTGAACCTAAACCCTCTACTTCCCAGGGCTCAGGCAGCGAAGCCCCGGGGGGGGGGGGGGGGGAGGGAGTGGATCTCGCCAGAATTTGTTTTATTATTACACCGGGTCTATTGCATGAAGCTGCAGGGTCTCGACTACTCAGAGTCGGGGCAGCCAATAGCCACCAAGCGAATGGCAGCCTCCTTGGAACAAGAATCTCAGGAGCAAGTGGAGACTTCATACCTTCTGCAGCCATGCCAGCGGACTTGGAACTGGATTCTGATGGGGACACCCCAGAGGAGGAGTGTGAGCTCCCTCAAGAAGAAGGGTCCCTGATTGTCAGGGTCTTCCGTAAAGAAGAACTGGCGGCACTCATTACGGAGACGTTGAAGGTGCTTAATTTGCAGCAAGTCTGCCAGAAGAGGTTGAATCATTGGAGGATCTGCTGCCACAAGCCGTGCGCAAGCCACAGAAGGTTTTTCCTGTGTATCGAGTAAGGGCCATGATGCAGCTTTACCCACTAACCGAGCAAGAACAGGGATTGTTCTGCTCCCCTAGGGTCAATGCCACGATATCGGCAGTCACAAAAAAAGACCATGATACCAGTCAAGGGTAGTGCGGCCCTCAAGGATGCCTAGGATAGAAAGCTGGACACCCTGTTGAAGCAAGCACTCTATTAGTGCGTTGTCCTTGCTGGCTTGCAATTGTGGAGTGCTGGTGGCCTGAGCCTGCATGCATTGGGCTCAAGGCATGGGGGAACTTGGGGAGGAGCCTACAGACCCGGGGAGGAGTCTGGAGCTGCCTACCTGGCAGACATTTTCTATGATCTGATTAGGGGCCTTTCGAAGGGGATGGCCTCAGTGGTAGCAGTCCGCCGTTATCTCTGGTTGTGGAATTGGGTGGCGGATGTTTCCTCCAAAGCCCGGCTTAGTAAGCTGCCTTTCAGGAGGAAACTCCTATTTGGCGAGCAGAAGGAAAAGCTGGTAAAGGAATTGGGGGAGATGAAAAGTGTCCGTCTTCTAGAGGATAAGCAGAAAACCACCCCAGCCTATGGGCCCCTCAAGGGGTCATCAAAAGACTTTTTCTGTTTTAGAACTTTTCAGTTTACCCTGCACCAGCGAGGCTGGATGGCTACTCGGAGAGAGTTTTCAGGGGTTTCGAGGGACAGGGCGGGCAACTTCACGACCTCCATGGGACCTAAGATAATGCAATAAAACAAAGGGGATCCAGGAGGTGCATCCCGTGGGTGGGTGGTTTGCTATGGGATTTTTTTTTTTTCCCACCATGCCTGGGTCCAGATTACATCCAACCAATGGGTGCTGGAGATTATCAAAGAAGGCTACGTGTTGGAATTCTCAAAGCCATTGGCCCCCACATTCATGCAATCTCCCTGCAAAGAAAGGGCCAAGGCCGAGGCAGCCAGGGATACTCTCGAGCACCTATTCCAGTTAGGGGCGATCAAAAGAGTGCCAAAGACTCAACGCGGCACTGGTCGGTACTCTATTTACTTCGTGGTTCCCTCCGCCCCATCCTCGACCTCAAGCACATGAACAAGTGTCTCATCAGGATTCCACGTTTCCACATGGAAACACTGAGGTCTATGATAGTCGCGGTGCAAAAAAGGGAGTTCATGACATCCCTAGACCTATTTGCATGTTCCAATACGGCCAGAGCATCACCGCTTCCTCCATTTTGTGCTGCTCATGGGGCACTTCCAGTTTTGCACCCTGCCTTTTGGCTTGGCAACGGTTCCCTGCACTTTCACCAAGGTAATGGTGGTGGCCCTTCGTCATGAGGGCATCCTGGTACAACTATACCTTGACTGGCTTATCCAGGCGAAGTCACAGACAGAAAGCGAGCAGGTGACCACAGGGGTGGTAGAGTTCCTGCAGAGTCTAGGATGGGTGATCAACAGGGCCAAGAGTCACTTGGTGCCATCTCAGGCCAATGAGTATCTCGGGGCACAGTTAGACATCTGCGCCAGCAGGGTGTTTCTTCCAGACCAGAGGGCTGAAGTCCTCAGGTGCCTGGTGTGTCAGTTCCTGTGCATAAGTCAGCCAACAGCATGGCATTATCTGCATCTCATAAAGACCATATCAGCAATCATCAAAGTGGTCCTGTGGACACGAGCGCATGTGTGACCCTTGCAAAGAACATTGCTGCACAAGTGGTCGCACAAGTGGTCGCACCAGGTTCAACTCCTATCACAGCCCTTCCCATGTCCGAGGAACAAAATAAGGGCACTCAGGTGGTGGCTGTGGGTGGAGAACCTGTCAGCAGGAATGCCACTTGAAGCCCCGCAGTGGGTTCCGTTGATGACTGATGCCAGCCTCTTGGGTTGGAGAGCCCACTGTGAGGGCTTGATAGCATAGGGGTGCTGGACGTCAGAGGAGGCATCTTAGCCCATCAACAGACTGGAGATGTAGGCAGTCTTCCTAGCCCTACAGAGGCTCCATCAGTTGCTGCAAGGGCAGTTCGGGTCTTCTCGGACAATGTGGCCACAGTAGCCTACATCAAATGTCAAGGGGGCACGGGAAGTGTGTAGTTGGAAACAGAGGTGAAACAGTTGTTGGATTAGGCAGAGAAACACCTCCAACCTCTATCTGCAGCGCATGTAGCAAGAGTAGAAAATGTCACAGCTGATTACCTGAGCCGGGTGTGGGTGGACCCCAGCAAATGGAGTCTTTCTCAGGATGCCTTCTAGAAGATAATGACCGACCAGCCGCATTTCGCACTGACCTCATGGGGCATTTGCTACAGCCAAGGCCAGTTGCTTTTACAGCAGAAGAAGAAACAAATGGAGGGGGGCTGGATGCTCTGGTGCAGCAGTGGCCCACAGGGGGTATTCTCCATGTCTTTCTTCCGTGGGCACTCATAGGACGAGTGGTGCAACACATCGAGGCACATCGGGGACAGGTCATCCTGACTGCCTCGGACTGGCTGAGACGCCCTTGGTATGCAGATCTAGTCAGGCTGAAGGCGGGTCGGGTGTGGTACCTCTCAGCCAGGGCAGACCTCTTGGTCCAGGGTCCGATACACATGCCTCATGTGAATAGATTCTCCAGGACCAAGCAGGAAGTCAGTCCTCACATATGGGTGACATCAACGTCGATGAAGCCCTTGCGGAGCATTTCCCCAGCATTCCTAGAAAGCCTTTGGGAATGCAGGCACGCAAGCGCGGTTCCCTTCCCGCCTAAAGGTGCCATCTTGCTCAGTCTCTCTTTTTCTGTGAAGCCCACCGGACATGTGTCCTAGTCCTCCCGGAAAATAGTTAGATTTTTTGGCGATCCTTCGCTATTTTTTACTCCGGTTCGACGCCGGTTCCCCTCCCGCCGGGTTCGGTACACCAGTATCGAGCCCGATCTTCTTTTTTCGGTTTTTGCCCTTCGTGGCTGGCGTTCGTGCCCTTTTTTTTTTTTTCCCCTGGAAGGCCGGTCCTTTGACCTCGCGGGGACTCTTTTTTCCCCAATGGCTTCCAGTGGCTTTAAAAAGTGTGATCAGTGCAAGAAGCTGATGTCTCTCACCGACACACATGACTGCTGCCTTCGGTGCCTCGGTCCTGACCACGATCCTAAGACGTGTGGACCATGTGAAAAAATGTCTTCCAAGGCACTTTGAAGTCGTCAGCACCAAAAGGAAAGGCTTTTTTCTGACTCGGCCTCCGGCCGGGCCCAAACCTCATCTGCCTCGACATCTCGGGAATCAGATCCCGAGCACCGTCGGGGCTCCTCGGACAGGGGGTCCCCCAACCGTGAACGAAAGAGGAAGAAGCGGCTTGTGAGGGCGTCGTCGGAAGAGGTCCCTGGCTCCTTGAGGGCTAGGTCTCAGATCCCCGACTGTCGCCCCGGGCCCGTGGAACAGGAGAAGCCTTACAAAAGTACCTAGTGGAGCCGGAGTCTGCTGGACACGCAAGTCCTATAGTCCTCGTGGACTCTCCTCCCAGAGAGCCGCCGCCGGGGCCCGAGTAGGGGGCTGCTGAGTCTCCTGAGCTAGGTCTCAGGCTGACAGCCTTGGAGAGCAGACTGTCTGCCTTCATGGAACAGCAGCGGGCACTGATGGCCAGCCTGTCTGGCGCATCTACCCCGACCACCAGGACATAGACATCGAAGTCGACCCCGGAGACCGAGCCGATACTCGAGAGCATAAAGGCTCGAGGTCGACCTCTGTCGCGGTCTCCCTCGACCTCCCGTTCGGGACCGAGGGCGTCGACGCCGGTGCCTTCGGCATCGGGGCCGGTGCTCACAGGCCCCGCGAGGTCGGACCCCGATTCCTCATCGGACGAGTCCGTCTGGGAGACGGAGGATGAGTTGTCCGACACCTTCAGGACTCTGTGCGTCCCATCAGACTCACCGCAGTCTGAACCCTGGAGTAGATCCCCTCTGGAGGATACCCAGTTCTCTGAGTTCGTCCAGGATATGGCCACTGCCTTGGCTATCCCTGCGGACCCCGAGAAGGAGCCTCGAGCCCCTACAGTACGACTCTCCTCCGAAGGAGGCCTTTACTGTTCCGGTTCCTCCGATGCTGGAACAGCTCTTCTTCCGGATGTGGGAGGCACTGGCCTCGGCGCCGGTTCTAAGCAAGTGGGTCGATTCGATCTATCTACTCCGGAAGAGTCCTGGCTTTCAAAAGGTGCAGCTACCACACCATTCCATGGTGGTGGAATCAACCATGCATTGCCTGAAAAGTCAGATGATGCACTCCGCGGTGCCCCCTGGCAGGGAGGCCCGAAACCTCGATGGTTTTGGTAGAAAGTACTTCCAGGGCTCGATGCTTGCTTGCCATGTCCAGTCTTACCAGCTGTACATAGGCATGTACTTGCGAGACCTGGCCAAGGAGCTGGCCAGATACTCTGCTGGTCTCTCCGGGGAACCCTTGCAGAGGTTCAAGTCCTTGTCCTTGGGGATCCGGGAATGCTCCAAGTTTATGTCCCGCGCTGCCTACGATGACTTCAAGGCTTCGGCCCGTGTTGCGGCAGCCAGCATCGCAGCTCGACGCCAGGCATGGCTGCAGTCATCAGACCTCGAGCCATGGTTCAGGACAAGTTGGTCAATGTCCCCTGCCGAAGTGAGAACCTTTTTGGCAAGCCCATGACCGAGCATCTCACAAGGACAAGGCTGTCTAGGAAGACTTCTGCCCCTTCTCACAAGAAGAAGGGCTCGGTTAAAAAGCCCTTTTACCCAAGGAAGGGCACTGCCGACAAACAGTATCCACAGTACCAGGCTGCCCAAGCTGCCCCTCAGGGTCAGCAAGCCAAGGGGCAGGGTAATGGGCCCTGTAGGCAGAGGACCCCCAAGCCTCCGGCTCCTGCTCCCACTCAGCAGGGTGGAGGTTTTTGACTCCTTAGGCATAGCCTCTTCATCCCTGCTCTCCCAACCCTGCACAGGAGGTCGCCTCGCCCTGTTTGCCCACCAGTGGCCACTCATCACTGGAGACAGTTGGGTGTTAAGCATAGTCCACAAGGGCTATCTACTACACTTCCAACAAATGCCTACTCCATACTTCCCAGGGGAGCCTCCAAGGCCTCCCCTGCACACAGATCTTCTCCTTCAGGAGCTCCAAGGTCTGGTGGTGGACAGGGCGGTGGAGCCTGTGCATCCCCACTTGCAAGGTCAAGGGTTCTACTCCAGGTATTTCCTGGTACCCAAAAGAACCGGTGGCCTTCGACCTATTCTAGATCTCAGAAACCTCAACAAGTTCCTGGAGAAGGAAAGGTTCAAGATGCTTACTCTTGGAACACTTCTGACGTACCTCCAGCAGGGAGATTGGCTATGCTCATTAGATCTAAAGGATGCATATACTCACATCCTCATTCATCCAAACCACAGAAAGTACCTCAGGTTCATTGTGGGAGGAAACCATTATCAGTACAGAGTACTACCTTTTGGCCTCACCTCCGCTCCCAGGGTCTTTACCAAATGCCTGGCAGTGGTGGCGGCCTACCTGAGAAATCAGGGAGTCTGTATCTTCCCCTATCTGGACGACTGGCTCATAAGAGGTCAGACGTGCCAGAAGACCCGACAGGCTACTCTCAGAACTATTGCTCTTCTTCAAAGCTTGGGGTTTGTAATAAACTTCGCAAAGTCCACTTTGCTCCCCTCCCAGAACTTGGAGTTCATAGGGGCGAGGTTGGACTCTTCTGGCAAGAATGCCTTTGCCAGCAGAGACAGAGCCCAAAGGCTGATAAACTTAGCAAACCAGTTTCTCAGCAGGTCACTGGTCTCCGCCAGACTCTGCCTGAGGCTCCATGGCCACATGGCTTCGACAGTGCATGTGACCCCCAATGCCAGGCTACATATGAGGCCTGCACAGTGGTGCCTTCGGACTCAGTGGTCACAGGCCACAGGCAGCCTCAGAGACAGGATAAGGGTGTCCAGACAATTTCTGAACTCCCTCAGCTGGTGGCTGCACCCATCCAATCTGCTGCAAGGGGTACCTTTTCAGATTCCTGGGTTCACGGTGGTGTTGACCACGGATGCCTCCCTGCAGGGGAGATATTAGGGGAAAGCCGACAGTCGCCCAAGAGCGGATGGTTCGGAAGAATGTATCTTTGAAGGATACTACCAAAAGCAGAGAGGTTCCACAAAAGAGTAAAGTAGCCCAAATGCCCTCAAATATGGAGCAGACAGAGCTTAAAGATCCCAAATTACCCATGTCTAACAATAGCCAAATTAATATGAATAAAATACATTCTCTAAAATGCTTGTATGCAAATGCTAGAAGTCTAAAAAATAAGATGGGAGAGTTAGAATATATAGCACTAAATGAAAGGTTAGATATGATTGGAATATCAGAGACATGGTGGAAGGAGGACAACCAGTGGGACACTGTGATACCTGGTGACAAACTATATCGTAATGATAGAGCTGATCAAATTGGTGGAGGGGTTGCTCTCTATGTTAGAGAGGGCATTGAGTCAGAAAGGATTAAAGTTTTGCAGGAAACAAAATCTGCTGTAGAATCTATATGGATTGAAATTCCATGTAAAAGGGGGAAGGCAATGGTAGTGGGGGTGTACTATCGAGCGCCTGGCCATAATGACCAAATGGATGATGAAATGCTCAAAGAAATCAAGGAAGCTAGCAAAAGTTACAGCGCAGTAATAATAATGGGTGATTTCAACTACCCCGGTATCGGCTGGGTCAGTGTCACGTCAGGACATGCTAGGGAGATAAAGTTCCTAGATGAAATAAATGACTGCTTCTTGGAGCAGCTGGTTCATGAGCCGACCAGAGGGGAAGCCATATTAGACCTAGTCCTTAGTGGAACACCAGATCTAGTGCAAGAGATAAGGTTGTTGGGGCCACTTGGCAATAGTAATCACAGCATGATCGCCTTTGATTTAAATAGTGGAGGAGGGATAGTAAGGAAATCCACAGTACTACCTTTTAACTTTCGAAAGGGAGACTATGATAAAATGAGGAAAACAGTTAAGAAAAAACTAAAAGGAGAAGTTGCAAATGTTAAAGAAGTACATCAGGCTTGGCTGTTGAAAAATACTATCTTGGAAGTCCAGACCAGCTGTATTCCACGCTTTAAGAAAAGTGGAAGGAAGTCCAAAAAACTGCCAGCATGGTTTAAAGGTGAGGTCAGAGAGGCTGTTGCCAAAAAAGCAACTTTCAGGAAATGGAAAAAAGAGCCAAACGACGAAACCTGGAAACAGCACAAGCACTGGCAAGTCAAATGCAAGGCATTAATAAGGCAGGCAAAGGGAGAATTTGAGAAGAAGCTTGCTGCGGAAGCAAAAACGCGAAGTAAAGACCTTTTCAAGTACATTCGTAGCAAAAAATCTGAGAGAGTCAGTTGGTCCATTAGATGATAAAGGGGTTAAAGGAGCACTAAGAGGCAACAAGGCGATAGCGGAGGGACTGAATGAATTCTTTGCTTCGGTCCTTACTAAGGAAGATGTAGGGATGTTACCCATGACTGAAGTGGTATTTAAAGGTGCGGAAGAATTGAAGGAAATATCGATACATCGGGAAGATGTATTACAACTATTAGATAAACTGAAGAGTAGCAAATCACCTGGGCCGGATGGTATACATCCAAGGGTGTTGAAAGAACTGAAATATGAGATAGCAGACCTGCTATTAGTAATCTGTGAACTATCATTAAAATCATCTCTAATACCTGAAGATTGGAGGATCGCCAATGTAACACCAATTTTTAAAAAGGGTTCCAGGGGTGATCCGGGAAACTACAGACCGGTGAGCCTGACGTCAGTACCAGGAAAAATGGTAGAAACCATCATAAAGAATAAAATTACTCAGCATGTAGATAGTCATGACCTAATGGGAGACAGCCAACATGGTTTTAGACAAGGAAGATCTTGTCTTACTAATCTGTTATGTGTTTTTGAAGGAGTGAATAATCAGGTGGACAAAGGTGAGTCGGTTGATATTGTGTATCTGGACTTCCAGAAAGCCTTTGACAAGGTCTCCTCATAAGAGACTTTTGGCAAAACTAAAGAGTCATGGATAGGAGGCAGTGTACTATTGTGGATCAGGAACTGGTTAAAAGATAGAAAGCAGAGGGTAGGGCTAAATGGCCAATTTTCCCAATGGAGAAAGGTGAATAGTGGTGTACCCCAGGGATCTGTGCTGGGTTCGCTGCTTTTTGACATATTCATAAATGACCTGGAAAGTGGAATAACGAGTGAGGTTATCAAATTTGCAGATGACACAAAACTATTTAAAGTTGTTAAAAACCCAAGAGGATTGTGGAAAATTGCAAGAGGATCTTGATAAATTGGAAGACTGGGCATCAAAATGGCAGATGAAATTTAATGTGGACAAGTGCAAGGTTATGCACCTAGGGAAGAACCCAAACTATGGTTACACGATGCAAGGTTCCACATTAGGAACCACCACCCAGGAAAAAGATTTAGGCGTCATTGTGGATACCATGTTAAAACCCTCGGCCCAGTGTGCAGCAGCAGCCAAGAGAGCAAATAGAATGCTAGGTATGATAAGGAAAGGAATGGAAAATAAAACAAAAGATATTATAATGCCTCTATATCCTTCCATGGTGAGACCGCACCTTGAATATTGTGTGCAATTCTGGTCGCCGTATCTTAAAAAGGATATAGCGATTTTAGAAAAGGTTCCGAGAAGAGTCACCAAAATGGTAAAGGGGATGGAAGGATACTCCTATGAAGAAAGGCTAAAAAGTTTAGGGCTCTTTAACCTGGAAAAGAGACGGCTGAGGGGAGATATGATAGAAGTCTATAAATTAATGAACGAAGTAGAATGGGTAAACGTAGATCGATTGTTTACGTTATCAGAATATAGAAAGACTAGGGGACATGCAATGAAGCTACAGGGTAAACTATTTAAGACTAATAAAAGAAAAAAAATTTTCACTCAACGTGTAATCAAACTCTGGAATTTGTTACCGGAGGAAGTAGTAAAGGCTGTTAGTGTAGCTGGGTTTAAAAAAGGTTAGGACAAGTTCCTGGAGGAAAGGTCCATAAACCATTATTAAGAAGGGACCCAGGATATCAATGCTTGAACCAATACAAGCATTGTGGAACCTGTGTCCCTTGGGGAAACTGCTAGGTACTTATGACTTAGATTGGCCACTGTTGGAAACAGAATACTGGGCTTGATGGACCTTGGTCTGACCCAGTATGGCATATCTTATGTTCTTATGTTCTTATTGTCTAGGCAAGTGCACCCAGGGCCTGTGGTCTCCCTGGGAAGCTGCACAGCAAATCAATCTCCTGGAACTCAGGGCTATTCGGTTAGCTCTCAAGACTTTTTCTCAAACCCTGGCTCATCAGTCTGTCCTAGTTCAAACAGACAACCAGGTAGCCATGTTTTATGTGAACAAGCAGGGCGGAACTGGGTCCAGGCTCCTTTGTCAGGAGGCACAGGACCTTTGCTTGTTTGCTCTCAGACACAACATGCTCCTCAAAGCAGTGTATCTACCTGGCCAGAAGAACTACCTGGCAGACAGGTTGAGCAGGATTCTGCAGCCCCACGAGTGGCAGCTCCATCCTTTGGTGGTTCAGAAGATTTTCCTGAAATGGGGACTTCCATCCCTAGATCTGTTTGCCAGTCCTCTGAACAAACAGCTGCCAAAGTTCTGCTCCAGGCAACCGCATCCTCTGCAGATAGCAGCAGATGCTTTTCTGATTCCCTGGTCTCAGGGCCTCCTGTATGCATTTCCTCCCACGCCCTTGGTGGCCCGAACTCTGTTCAAGATTCTTCAGGACAAGGCCTCGGTCCTGCTGGTGGCTCCCAGGAGGCCGAGACAGCCTTGGTTTCCACTTCTGCTACTTGTCCTCTAAGCTTCCTGTCCCGGAAGACACTCTTCTTGGTAGCCCTAACCTCGGCTAGGCGAGTGAGTGAGCTTCAGGTCTTGGTCTGTGACAGGCCTTACACCAGATTCTATAGGAACAGGGTAGTCCTCAGGACTCATCCAAAGTTCCTCCCAAAGGTTGTCTCCTCTTTCCACCTCAACCAGGAGGTGGTTCTTCCAACATTCTTCCCTAGGCCTCATGCAAGCCAGGCTGAAGCAGTTCTGCATACCCTGGACTCTAGGAGGGCCTTATCCTTCTACCTTGACTGTACACAGGGGCACAGAAGGGCTACTCAGCTCTTCATATCTTTTGACCCTAATAATTTGGGGTTAGCTGTGTCCAAGCGTACCTTGTCCATCTGGGTGGCTGACTGTATCACCTGGGTTTACAGGGCAGCTGACCTTCCCTTGCAGGGTCGGGTCACGGCCCATCGTGTCAGGGCAATGGCTGCCTCAGTGGCTCATTTCCGCTCTGTACCATTGGTAGACATCTGCAGGGCTGCAAGTTGGTCTTCAAGTCAGACATTTGCTGCCCATTACTGTCTGGAAAGGGAGTCCGGTAGGGACAGTGCTTTTGGCCAGGCAGTACTCCGGAATCTCTTTGAGGTTTAGGCAACTCCTGCCCTCTGTTGGGCTACTGGTGGAGGTTCTGTCAGTGAAAGCCTTTCTTTGATGCTGAGACTAGAGGGAGTTCTTGTTCAGCCTGGGTTCCTGGTAGCCCAGAGCTAGGGAGTCACCCATATATGAGGACTGACTTCCTGCTTGGTCCTGGAGAAAGAGTAGTTACTCACCTGTAACAGGTGTTCTCCAGGAGCAGCAGGAATCTATCCTCACAACCCTCTCTCCTCCCCTGGGAGTTGCAGTTGTACATAGCTAAAAACAGCACACAAAAATGTAAAAATAAACTATGTCATTTGACTGAGCAAGATGGCACCTTTAGGCGGGAAGGGAACCGCGCATGGGTGCCTGCATTCCCAAAGGCTTTCTTGGAAAGCTGGGGAAATGCTCCACACGGGCTTCATCGTCGTCAATGTCACCCATATGTGAGGACTGATTTCTGCTGCTCCTGGAGAACACCTGTAACAGGTGAGTAACTACTCTCTCACTTATAGCCTGGCTCTTGAACGGGCACAGTTGAGAAAGCGGGGCTACTTGGCGGCGGTAACCGCAACCTTGTTGAAGGCCCATAAGAAGCATACCTGAACCTCCTACAACCGGGTATGGGTGGGTCTTTGAGGCCAGGTGCAGAGAAAGGCAGGGTAGTCTGTTCACAGCTACTTTGCCAGAGGTGCTGGCCTTTCTGCAGGTGGGTTTAGACAAGGACTTGGCAGCTAGCTCCCTTCGCGTACAAGTAGCAGCCCTCTGAAGTTACTGGGATAAAATCCAGAGAATCTCATTGGGGGTACAGCCGGATGTGGTCTGCTTCCTTAAGGTGGTCAAGCAGCTATGACTGCCGCTTTGGGAGGTGACCCCTCCTTGGGATCTTAACCTCATCCTTTCAGGGTTAACACAGGAACCATTTGAGCCCCTGAACTCTGCTACCCTGAAGAACTTGACCTTAAATACTGTACTCTCAGTGGCAATTTTGCTCAGCTTGCCGGATAGAGCTAAAGGCTCTAGTAAAGGGCAGTTTCTCTCTATTTCTGTACCATCCTGTCTGCTGAAGGTTGTGCAGCCTGTCACATGAATCTGCCAGTGTCTCTCCCGGGGCTGTCGAATCCGCAGTGGTATCTCCTGGATGTGCGCCGGGTATTGCAGAGGTACTTGAAAAGAACAGTCCCGCTGCTGAAATCCGATTGGCTGTTTGTTCTGCATGGAGACCCACGTAGAGGTGAAGCGGCAGCCAAGGCTTCAATTTCTAGATGGATTAAGGAAGCTATTTCCTTTGCCTATTTGTTGAAGGGGCAGTCTGTGCCACAGGCCTGTGGGCCCATTCGACAAGAGCTCAAACGGCCTCCTAGGCAGAATTTAATTTGGTACCTTCGGCAGACATCTGTAGGGCGGCCACCTGGTCTTCTCTGAATATGTTTGTTAAGCATTATCGACTAGATGTTCAGGTGGCAGATAACGCCAGATTTGGGGCAGCAGTGATTCAAGACTGAATCGCGGGCCCCTCCAGTCAGTAGAACTGCTCTGTTACATCCCAGAGGTGCGGGATTGGACTGGAGGGAAAAGGTAAAATTAGGCCTTATCTGCTAATTGGCTTTCCTTGAGGAACTCCAGTCCAGTACCAAATCCCTCCCTACTTTTCAGGGGTTAGTCTAACAATCCTGGACTAGAAGAAATTTCAGCTTAACCCTTGGGATGTCCGAAGAGCACTTCGGGCACTGCTATGCGGGATTGGTGAGTATGCAGAGGAATACCATTTGTTGTTTGGATTGGGGTGTGGTCTCCCTAAAAACTGCCTGGGGTGGGAACCAGTTCAAGGGAAGCTTCCCTCTTTCCGAAGAAAAGAGGGCCCAGGGTGTTATGGGGGGCCTAGTAAAGTTAAAGTTGTTGGTTTATAAGATAACTATTTAATTGTTGTTCCTGTGTCTGTTTTGTCAATAGGTACTGGAGTTGGTAGGCGGAACCGGCTGCCTAAGTATGGCGATGTCATCAAAAAGGTGATATACTCAGTTTCCAAGTTGCTAGTGGGGGTTGACTACCCAGAGGTGCGGGACTGAACTGGAGTTCAAAAAAAGCCAATTAGCAGGTAAAGCCTAATTTTACCTTAATGTCCGATATCTCTGAAAAAGCACAGTTACTTACCTGTAACAGGTGATCTCTGGGAACAGCAGGAATAAGTCTTCACATATGGGTACGTCGGTACCGACGGAGCCTGCACGGGAATGCTCCCCAGCATCCAATCAGAAAGCTTTTGGGAGCATCCTTCGCGCCTGCGCACTGCCTTCCCGCCTTTTCCACTTCCTCTCCTCAGTTGAGTTTCATAGCTGAGACAAAAGGAGAGAAAAAGGAAAGGAAGATAGATACAACTCCTAGAGGAGGTGGGTGGGTTGTGAAGACTTATTCCTGCTGTTCCCAGAGATCACCTGTTACAGGTAAGTAACTGTGCTATCTCCAGGAACAAGCAGGAATGAGTCTTCACATATGGGGGACTCACTAGCTATAGATGCCAGAGGGAGATCCCATAAAATGAGTGTCCCTGGATCAGGACTGCAGCCCACATATGGATCTCCAGCATCCCATGAGGGATGGTGGGTAGGAGTTGAAAGGAGAGGAGCTTTAAGAAAAAACAGCAAAGTTAAGGACTACAGGAGAGGAGTCCTTGGTATGTATGATAAGTAGCATTAAAATTTATTTAATGAACAATTACAAAATGGATCTTACCTACTGGATTGTAGGAAGTAGAGAGGGTGATGGAGTCTACTGGAGATTCAGTAGAGGAATCCTCAAGGTGACCTCACAGCAGTGAGGGTGAAGGTCCAAATCTGGAATTGGCAGGTGACCCAGGTGTCAACTGGGGTAGTATCAGAACGGCAGGTCTTCAGTGGAAAGCTTTATGGAAAAAAGCTGAAAACTCTTTTAGCTACAGAGTCATTAAAATTTGGGAGTAAAAGAGGAAGACTGACCGATTTGGACAACTAGCCCAGTCCTGGAGGGAAGAAGGGGTATGGAGAAAAGCCCGTATTCCCAAGGAGGACAGATGTGTGAAGGGCTGAAACCTCAGCACTACTGAAGATCAACACTGTCCTTCCTAGCTGGTGAGAGATAGGAAAGATATTGAAGCATGATGCTTCAGTGGTAGCGAGACCTAGAATAAAATGGAAGCTGTTAGTACCACAGCAGTGGTTGTGTGCATAACAGCCCCCACATACCGAGGGACAGTATGAAGATATGCAAGACCACTGTCTGGAACCTATAAGAAGGTAAAAACCTTTATAGCATAGACAGTTAGGGAGATAGAATGTAATACATATCTACCTATAAAAAGCATCTCGACAGATTATATATATATATATATATATATATATATATATGAGGGATATATATAGATAGATAGATATACATATAGATATGTGTATATAGATATATATATACACATATAGGGGCATAACTTATGCACACACAGCTGACAGACATATGTATGGTATAGGATATATAGAGATATATATACATACATGAATGTAAGTCTGAAGATACATGTCTGCAACTAAGCCCCATAAGAACATTCCCATGAGAGATGTGAAGGAGAAAGATTCATCTAATAACAAGGTGGAACCTACTTGAAAAGATATATAGAGAATCTATTCCTCCGGGCTAAGAGGGTGCAGGAATGCTATCCAGTAAAAAACCAGGATGGTTGCGTGAAAAAACAGAGGATAATATCAGTCTGTAGAGAGCAAGTCGGGAGTTCTGTAGAACTCTGACATGGTAAATGGACAGAAAACGCATAGAAGGAGATACCAGGATGACCCACTGGAGGGACACAGGGGTATCATGCATTACTAGTAGAATATGTGCTGTCCATGAGGAGTAGGATAGCATGAGGCCAATCTGTAAGGAAAAATGAGCTTAATCCTGCAGGATTGGAAAACTGCGTGGATATTCACGCAGAAAAAGCTTATATCCTGTATTATAACAGGAGACAAGAGGGTGTGGGAACCCTCACAGTCATGGAAAATGACTGATAAGCCTTTTCTACTATATAGAATAGCCATCAGAGACAAAGGTCAATGCTCTCTAGCAAGGGCCCATAGTAGAAAGCTTCTCTGAAGATTGCAGAGAGCATTATGCAGGAGAATTAGGATATAAAACTGACTGTAGGTCGGCTGTGCTGCCACATCCAGGTAAATGGAAATGGCCAGAAGAAGATAAGGTGAGAAGCCTGAAGTGAGTAGGATTATCCAAGATAGATGAGGACTATCTTGGAATCACTTCTAAAGCTAGACAAAAACAGTGTAAGAGAGACTGGAAACTTGTGGGAAATACCAGTAGTTCAGTCAGTAGAACTCCTGCATGAACAGTGCTGAAAAAGACAGCAGAGAGAATCTTCCTGTGTAAAACAGAGAGTACAGATCAAAGGAGAGGAGTATTCCTGTCCCTGTCTGACAGCTGTCCAGAGAATTTATTCTAGGAAATTTTTCTATACTGGAATGAAAGGCTAGAGACGCTGTCCAGTATGGTACCACTCATTCAGGGGAAAACCTGGATGAGAGGGTAGAGAAAACCTGTAATTGAAGGGTGACTTACCATATGGTGAGTCAGCTGAAGGAAAAAATGTTCATGGTGGGACAGAAACTATCATGGGATAGTTGATAACTTCTCTTCTTGGTAGGAAGAAGAGGAGAAATCTGTAACCCATGGACAAGAATATCCTGACAGCTTAGCATATCCCGAAGAAAGGAAAGCACATGTAGAGCTTTAAAGAAAAAAAACAGTGAACAAACTTCTGCTAAGAAGACGTTAACTGTAGGTTGCAACCTGCAGGAACCTATGGTTGCTGGGTATGCTGAGACTGGCTAAAGTATGGATTCTTCAGACTAGAGCGAGGTGTCCCCTGCTTGGGTACATCTGGATGATGGGCAGGAGAAGAGTGAAACCTTCTTTTCTTAGGGAAAGAAGGTTTGGTAGGGCATTTCCTACCTCCTGGGGAAGAAGGCGGCTTAGGATGGTCCCTAGAACCAGGGAAGTCAGTGGAGTAATGAGCAACCTGACGTAAAGCCTCGCTATTGAAGAGATTTTCTCCAGTACATGGAAAATTACCCAGTGTGTGTTGTGCCCATCTGCTCAAGTCTGAAGCCAGGCTCTACGTCGTGCTCCTATAGCAATAGCAGAGGATCTGCTAACAGACTCAAAAGAGTCTAGAGAAGCACGAGAAAGAAACCAAGAGATATTTTGGCTATGACTAAGAAGCAAGGAATAGTCTGCAGCCTTAGGTTCTGATAGAAAAGGAGTCAAAAGAGATAATTTCTTTGTGACCTCCTGGAGAGATAGACTCATATAAAAAATATAAGAGATAATCCTTGATGCCAGCATAGATGTTTGGAAGGTTTGACGTCCAAAGGTATCTAGTGCTTTAGATGCACGACCTGGCAGATAAGAAGAATGCTTCTTCTTGCTTTTTACCTTCCTCAGTGCTGATTCCACTACAATGGAACGATGAGGAAGTTGAGTTTTTTGAAACCCTGTAGAGGGGGGCACCTGATACAGAACATCAGTTGCTGTAGAAGGTGAGGGAACCCTTAAAGGTGATTCCCACATTCTCAGAAGAAGATCCTGCAAAGAATGATGTAAAGGAAGCATTATATTTTCCTTTTCTGCAGGACAGCCTCGAGTAGGATCATAGCCAGGGATAGGAATAGCAAGAAAGGTTGCTATATCAAGGAGAAATTTCTGAAAAGAGGGATCTCCAATGGGAACTATCCCTGGGTAGGCTAAGGTTGAAGGAGCAGCCTGAGCACCAGAGGATGAAGTGGTCTGGTGGAGAAAAAGAACCCCACTAGATGGATAGTGGTACTGGCAGTCACGATTTGGGGCAGTCAGTACTGCATCGTCCATGCCAGGTATCAATTCCAAACTAGGCATCGAAAGGATCGATGGTACCGATGGAACTGCAGGAACCGACATCGATACCGATACCGGTAGGTGAGTCGGAATCGGAGACGGTGACGCCATCGAAGGAGTCAGCGGAGGCTGCTCAAGCAGTACCGAGGGAACCAGAAGCGCTTGGTGAATATCCTCGGTACTGCGTATCCGGAACCGATAAGGGTCGGTTCCGAGACGTGTCGGTACCCAGTCATCTAGACTAGATATCGATTCCAGACTCGGCATCAAAGGGAGCGAGTCTATCGATGCATGTCTAGAGGGTACCGACGTCGGTGGAGGTATCGGCGCCGATACAGGAAAGCGAATCTGGGTCGTATCGATTGGTCCCGAAAGTACCGAGGAAGCCAGATGACGATCCCTGGTGAAGAGTGGATCACTCAACACCAGTGCCGATGCCGGGGTATCGGTACCGCTCAAAGCGGATGCCACCACCAAGCATGGCTCAGGTATGTTCTGTGAGGGGTGAGCCCCACAAACAACCTGAAACCCCTGAAATGCTTTGGAGCCCAGAGACTCCCGCCGGGGTTTTAATGCCAATAGGGTCTTGAGGGCAAGGCCGGAGCCGCCGTCATGCTTGGCATGAGACCTACCACTCAAGGATTGGCTAGTCTTAACAGACTGTTTGTGGGTTACCTGATCCTGAAGAGAAGAAAAGGCCGGTGCCCTCACTCCGGGAGGGAAAACGGTATCGAGGGAAACTCGAAAGAAGAAGTTCTTCTCACAGTTTTGCAGCCTGATTGCTCAGGGGAAAAAGGGTCAGGACCCAAACAGATTAGACACCGGTCATTGGAGTCTAAAAAGAACACTGTTTCCACAGTGAAGGCACTTCTTAGGAGAAGGCGGCTCCATGATGGAGAGGCCTTGCAGGCCCAAAAAATTACGACAGAAACTGAGGGAAAAATCTCCCTGAGTTTAGGAAAAAGAAAAACCCACCGGCGGTACCGGTGGCGGCGGGAAAAACAACCGCGACCACAAGAAAACAAGAAATAAAGAATTTAAAGAAAAAAGTTTCTGCGGTGACAGGACGACGTCCTGCCGGCTCCGCGGAAAAACGAAAACTGAGGAGAGGAAGTGGAAAAGGCGGGAAGGTAGTGCGCAGGCGCGAGGGATGCTCCCAAAAGCTTTCTGATTGGATGCTGGGGAGCATTCCCGTGCAGGCTCCGTCGGTACCGACGTACCCATATGTGAAGACTCATTCCTGCTTGTTCCTGGAGATAGTGGACAATGAAGTGGCTTTGGACTATATATGCACACATATTTGACACATAAAAGAATCAAATAAAATAAGACCAATTAAAAATGAAAATAGTATAAAAACTTGGACATTGCCAGGGCGTGATTATTGGCATCCTTATATAAACAATTCAAATCAGTTTGAACAGAAGAACCACATTCCCATTGCAGTAAAATCAAACACACCTGTGATCAATTATCAGTATTCACATGACTTGTATCAACCAATGGATGATGGTTCTAATGTTTAAAATGACCACATTCACTCCCTGAAGACAAGAGAGCTGCCTGAGACTGTCAGAAAAATCTTTATCACCAAATAAACGTCAAAAGGGTTATAGAGGCCATCTCCAAAGACCTTCGGATTGCGGTCTCTCCAGTTTGCAATGTTAAGATGTTTTCTGCTCATGAAACTATTAAGAACTGCCCAGGACATGGTGGGAAGAGATAAATTAATCCAAGAAGTCTTCAAAGGTTAGTGCGAACTGTTGGGAAACACACTACGTACTACATCCAGAGATTAAGGCTGACCTGGAGCAATCTGAAGTGGTGTTTTCAACCCGCACCATACACTGTGCACTAAACAAAGGACTTCATGGGCGAAGGCCAAGGAGGACCCCACTGCTCATAGACATAAAAAAGGTATGCCTGATCTTTGCCGAAACCCACCTTGAGAAACCACAATCCTTCTGGGAAAACGTTCTGTGGACAGATGAAACCAAACTTGAGTTCTTTGGCAATGCAGACTAGCGATACATTTATAGGTGAAGAAACAAAAGCTTATAAGGAAAAAAACACACAAAAAAAAACCCATACCACCCTTCCCACAGTTAAATATGGTGGAGGTTCCATAATGTTGTGGGGCTGTTTTGCTGCCTCAGGAACTGGGACCTGGATTGTATTAAAGGAATCATGAAGTCTGAAGATTAACAAGGTATTTGTAGCTAAATGTGCTACCTAGTGTCAGAAAGCTAGGTCTGGGTCGAAGGTCACGGGTCCTCCAGCAGGACAATGACCCAAAACATACATCCAAAAGTACAAAAAATGGTTAAAGAACAAACTGGAAATATTCCAACTGTATGTCATCATATTTTAATAGTATGTTCAAAGGTATACAACAAAATAAAAGAACTGTGCAACGTAGATGTAGTAACTTCTGAGAAAAAAAAATATGATCTGGATAGGATTAATGGCACCCTTCACTAATATTTGGTTGCGCAACCATTGGCAATGACGACAGCCTCCAAATGTTTCTTGTAGCCATCTATAAGTTCCGTACATCTGTCTGCTGGTAGTTTCTCTCACTCTGCAACTGTGATTGGTTCCAGCTCATGAATGTTTCCAGGATTCCTTTTACAAATGGCAGATTTCAGCTCTTTACAAAGGTTCTCCATTGGATTTAGATCAGGACTCATTGCTGGCCAGTTTAAAACAGTCCACTATTTCTGAAGATATTGTACACAACATACTTAAAATGCAAGGGTGCCAATAATGCTGACCACAACTATGTACAGCAGTGGCTTTCGAAGACAAAGCTAAATGAGGCCATTGATCCCTAGGGAGCTACTCTCTCAGTGGCGAATGAAGAATCATTGCACTTTGCATTGGCTTAGGTTGCTATCAGATCCATCTAGGGAAGACACCCACCTATCCAGAATCTTCTAAAACGCTGAAGGTGCTAGCTTCCATTCTCTGGGATTGAGGGAGTAGTGACTGTGATAATTCGCCTCCACGTTGAAAATTCCTGCAATATGCTATGCTGAGAGAGCCAGCAGATTTCACTCAGCTTACAGAAGGAGTTGCCTCTCCTTGGCAACTCATACTCTCTTGGTACCCCTCCCCTTGCCGGTTTACATACACTACACCACTGTGCCATTGTTGAAAGGCAAAAATGCAGGACAGCTAAGTAAATGGCTCATGCTTTGAGGTAATTTATGGACCAAACTGACTGTCGAATGGTCCAGCGATCCTGAGCTGGGTGCTCTTGACAGGCTAGCATCCATCAACAGGAGGAACTGTGAAGGAGCTCAAGGGGCATGCCCTTCCTGAGACTGGCTAGCTGACTGCACCACAACAAGCTGGCCGCTATCACAGGTGGAAGCGAAAACATGACCTCGAAGTTCTGTTAGTGAGGCAACCAATGGGACAGTACCAACCTCTGAAGCCAGTTGCATATAAGCCTGAGCCTAAGAGATTAGCTCTGTCATTGCTGCCATTAATCACAGGAGTTTAAGACCATCCCAAACCTTGGAAGCCTGTTGCTTCTGAAAGCCTGACAGCTGAGCTTAACAACATGATTGCTCTCCAAGTCTCTAATGACAACCCTGCCCACACAGGTATCCATGAGGACTCTGATACTCCAACTAAAGAAGAATGAGACAACTAAAACACCTAGCCAAGTCTCTCCAAGAAATGAACCACTCTCACCATCGCTCTGTCTGCCTCCAACAGTGACTTGGCCCGAATATGTCAAAGATAAGGGTGTACACACATGCCCTCACGCTGCAGCCCTACAGCCACAACCACCATGACCCTGAAGGTGGTCCTCTAAGCTGTGGTGAGGCCAAAGGGATGAGAACTGAAAGTGTATCATCATCTTGAATAGGGATGTCAAAGCAAGCCTCTGCCGGATCCAGTGACCTGAAAAACTCCCTGCACTGGACTGACTGAACAGACCTCAGTATCTCCATCTGGAAGCTAACACCTTCAAGGAGGCACCGACACCCCTCGAATCAAGAATAGGCCTGAATGACTCATCCTTATTTAGAACAACAAAGTAGATGGCATATGACCCTTGCCACTTTAGTCAAGGGAGGGCATGGGAACTATAGCCTGGAGATGCAGCAGCCTTTCCAGAGAGGCCTTCTTAGTTTAAGACACACAGTCCAAATGAGCAGCAGTGCCCAAATTGGGCTCTCTGCACTCTTAAATATAACGTCCAGCACCTTGCTATCAACACACACAGACCCCACTCCTGGTAAAAGAGGCAGAGCAAACCACCCACTGGAGGTACTCGGAATGGGTCCCAAGTGGAGGAGTGGACTAGTGGTTGGGGCAAGGTACTTCAGGCCGGAAGGTCGGGGGTTCAAATCCCACTAGAGGACAGCAACCTTGGGCCGGAAGGACTGGGGTTTCTAGTCCCACAGGTGCTCCTTGTGGTCTTGGGCAAGCCACTTAACCCTCCATAGCCCATGTTCCCTGTAAATGTATGTGTAAATAGTTAATATGGTTATCCAAGTTGAGATCCCTGTTATTTGTAATTACGGTGTAATCCCCCACCGTAAAATACCTTGATGTTCCATGTAAACCGCACCGATATCGAATAGCGCGGTATATAAGAAAAATAAATAAATAAATAATGGGTCCCAATCCTATCACTGTGCCAAATGGGAAGGGGTGGTAACTAAGGAGGAAAGGGCCCTGCAGACCTCCAAAAGGGCAGATACTTGGCCTGAGAACTAGGTTAGGAAGAATATGGCTTCCCTGGATGTCCCCAGTGTTCCGGTTTCAAGGGCACAGAGGAAAGGCCGCAGTAGAGGATGACAAGACTGCCTGTTGCCAGGACTCTCAGATCTATCCTCTGGAAGAGGACGAGATTTGGACACTCTCAAGTCCTTAACCAGCTTTTCTAGGTTCTCTCCAAAACAAGAGCTTCCCTCTAAAGGCAAACTTGAAGAAATGGGAATTACACTTACCTGGTAATTGATGTTCCTGGAGTGACTCCAGTTTAGTCCGTACTTCTGGGCTGTGCACCTCCTCCTGCAGCTTAGAGACTGGGCATGTCAAAACCGTGACATCACTGATGTAGTCTGCTGGCATCTCCCATCAGCCCCAGTGAACTATTGACAAAGCACACTTAAAGGAGCAACATATAAGTAGCCAATTATAATCAATCAACTGTACTATACTATTTACAAGAAAAATGTCCTTCCGACCGACTAGTTCTTTTCCCTGTGCCATTCCTTTGCGCCGCAACAGAGCAACAGAAGAAAAGTACAAGAATATACAGGGAATGAAAAGAATAAAAATACTTACCAGTTACGGAACCCCGTGTCCGACATGACAGTCATTATCATCATACTATCCCGGGCGGGAATTGGGGACTAAACTGGAGTCACTCCAGGAACATTAATTACCAGGTAAGTGTAATTTCCATTTCCTTATCGTTCCTCCAGTTTAGTCCGTACTTCTGGGATGTAACAGAGCAGTACTTATTGGGAGGGACCTCTCCAGCCTGCTTTCAACACTGCCGAACCAAACAACGCATCCCCTGTGGACAAGACATCTAGGCGGTAATGTTTACTGAAAGTATGCAAGGACAACCAAGTAGCTGCCCTACAAATCTCTAAAGGTGGCACCAAAGTATGCTTCGCCCAAGAAGTCGCCTGCGCTCTGATGGAATGAACTCGTAACCCAGCCGGCACTTGATGACCGGACAAGAGATAAGCCGAGGCAATCGCCTCTCTAATCCATCTAGAAATAGACGCTTTCGCAGCTGCTTCGCCCTTACGAGCGCCCCCAAACAAAACGAACAATCGGTCTGATTTGCGAAAGGTTTGATACTTTTAAATAATGCTTAAGCACCCGCTTAACATCTAAACGGCGAAGCCCCCGGTCCGCAGTATCTCCGTCCAAGGAACCTAGCACTGAAAGAGAAACCGATTGATTCAAATGAAATGGAGAAACTACCTTCGGCAAAAAAGATGGCACGGGCCAAAGCACCACCTTTTCCAGGGAAAAAGATAAAAATGGCTCCCTGCAAGAAAAAGCCTGTAATTCTGAAACACGCCTCGCTGAGCAAATAGCCACCAAAAACACCATCTTCAAGGTTACATCCTTTAAAGTCGCCTGCTGCAACGGCTCGAAAGGCGCCTTAACCAGTGCTCCCAAAACCAAATTGAGATCCCACGGAGGCACCACCACCCTAGGAGCAGGACGTAACCTGGTGGCTGCCTTCAGAAAACACAAAACATCTGCATGCGCCCCGAGTGCCACTTTCTGAACCTTGCCTCTATAGCAAGCTAATGCTGCTACCTGAACTCCAAGGAACAGGCCGCCAGTCCCTTATCCAACCCCTCTTGAAGGAAACTTAAGACTATCGGAACGGACACCTTCATCACTCGTACTTGTCTTCTCGAGCACCAATCCTCAAAAATGCGCCAAATACGAACATACGCCAATGACATAGACGTCTTTCTCGCTTTAAGTAGAGTAGCGATAACTGTTCCCGAATAACCTTTTCGTCTTAGCCACGCCCTTTCAATGGCCAGACCGTAAGCGAGAACCGATCCACTTGAGGCATATTCAGGGGACCTTGAATTAACAGCCGACATCGGTAGCCTCCATGACTCCCCGTCGAGAAGCCGCATGAGATCGGTGTACCACGGCCACCTCGGCCAGTCTGGAGCTACTAGCAACACTCTCCCCAGATGTGCCTCTATACGCTGTACCACATGGCCTATGATCGCCCACGGAGGGAAGACGTAGAGAAGACCCGTCAGCGGCCAACTTTGCATTAGCGCATTGATACCTTCTGACATCCGCTCCCATCGCCTGCTGAAAAAACGACTCACCTTCGCAGACTGGAAGGTCGCCATTAGATCCATGATTGGCGGCCCCCAGCAAAGAACTATCTGTGCAAATACCTCCGGATGCAATTCCCATTCTCCGGCATCCACTTGCATCCTGCTGAGGATATCTACCATCACATTGTCCTTGCCCGCAATGTGCGCTGCCGAAATCGCCGGCAGCCGCTGCTCTACCCAAGAGAACAGCTCGTCCGCCTCCTCTTCCATGGCCATACTTCCTGTACCGCCTTGTCAATTGATGTAAGCCACTGCAGCGGAGTTGTCCGACAGCACCCAGACTGCATGGCCCTTCACGGCCGTCTCGAATGTGCGCAGCGCCAACATCACTGCTCGAAGCTCTAACCTGTTGATCGACCAAGTGGTCTCCGGAATGGTCCACAGACCTTGCGCGAAAAGCTCCCTGCAATGAGCCCCCCAGCCCCCAAGGCTCACGTCCGTCATTACTGACAGCCACTCCGGTTCTGACAGAGGCATCCTGGCCACAAGCGACTCTGGATGCAACCACCATTTTAGCGCCTGCCTGACCCCTAGGGGACAGGACAGGCGCTGGCTCAAGGGATCGTTCTGATGAGACCACTGGCGAAGCAACGCCCACTGCAGCGGTCGCAAATGAAATCTGGCCCAAGGCACCGCTTCCAATGTCGCTTCCATTGTTCCTAGCACTCTGAAGTAACCCCATGCTGTAGGCGCCGGGGTTGATCTGAACTGGCGCACCACTTATTGAAGAAATCGCACGCGACAGTCCGGGAGAAACACTGTTCCCTGTTGGGTGTCGAAGCGCACTCCTAGATACTCTAGATTCTGGGACGGGCTCAGGTGACATTTCGCCGTATTGACTACCCAACCTAGCTCCTCCAAGAATCTTACCACCTTCTCTGTAACTGCAATGCTCTCACTCCTGGACTTTGCCCGAATCAACCAATCGTCGAGATAGGGATGTACTAGAATTCCCTCTTTTCGCAGCGCAGCAGCCACTACCACCATGATCTTGGTGAAGGTACGTGGCGCTGTTGCGAGTCTGAAGGGCAATGCCTGAAACTGATAGTGATCCCACGGGAGCGCAAACCGCAGAAATCGTTGATGCCCCGCTCTGATCGGGATATGTAAATACGCCTCCGTAAGGTCAAGGGACGTCAAAAATTCCCTTTGGCGCACCACCACAATGACGGATCGCAATGTCTCCATTCTGAAATGCGGCACTCGGAGACAGCGGTTTACTCCTTTCAAATCCAAAATTGGGCGCAGGGATCCGTCCTCCTTTGGCACCACGAAATAAATTGAGTATCGACCCCTGCCGTAATCTGCTTTGGGTACGGGAACGACTGCTCCTATTTTCAAGAGCCGATCCAAGGTAGTTCGAACCGCCAGAACCTTCTGCTGGCCCCTGCAGGGAGACATTACAAACGAATCGTGAATGGGCTTTGCGAATTCCAGAGCATAACCCGCTCTGATTATTTCCAAAACCCACTGGTCAGAGGTTATTTGGACCTAGGCAGGAAGAAAGCCCTGAAGTCGCCTGCCTATCGGAACGCTTCCCACCGGAGCCCCCTTGCGGCCTTTGTGCGGTAGCGGAGGATGTCGCGGCAAAGCCTCTACCTGTTCCGCGAAACCCCTGTGCTCGAGGGGCGAAGCGTCCTCTCTGAAAACCCCTCAAGCGGGAAGACCAATACCTTCGAAAATCTCTAAAGGGCCCTCTAAAGGCTGAGGAGGACTTACCCTGCTTAGGCTTATCCTCTGGGAGTCTACCCCCCTTAGACTCCTCCAAATCCTTAACCAGTTTATAGAGATCTTCCCCGAACAGCAGCTGACCTTTGAAAGGAAGTTTACTGAGCCGGGCCTTAGAAGAACCGTTCGCCGCCCAATTCCTTAACCACAAAGACCTCCGGGCGGCAACTAAGGACGCCATGCAATTGGCCAGAGCCCTGATCAAATCATAATGAACATCTGCCAAGTACGGTGAACCGGATTCCAGATGGTCTAACTCTGAGTCCTTCCTGCTCCAGTTGAACAGCTTGACGCAACCCCTGCGACCAGCAAAGACACGCTCTCGCCACCCAAGCCCCACAAATGGAGGCTTGCAACGACAAGCCGCTTGCCTCACAGGCTTGCTTCAACAGACTATCCATCTTTCTATCCTGCGTATCTTTCAATGCAGAACTACCTTCTACTGCAGTGGTTCTTAACCTTGTTGGAGGTACTGAACCCCACCAGTTTCATATGCACATTCACCGAACCCTTCATTATTGAAAAATAAAATATGATTTTTTTTCAAATTCAAGACATAGGTATATGTTTTACTGGTTCACAAAATGAATCGTGCATTAACATCACTGTGTTCAAAGAACAAAACCAATACAATGCATGAACTCACAACAAATTACATACATAACCTTTCACAAAGACATGACCTTTTTTTAATACTACCACACTGAAATGTTTTTAATTTTTAACCTTATGTATTCCAATAATGAACTTATTGTATTTATGCTATTTATTATTTTTAACATTTTAACACACACATCACCTAATTTCCATCAGGCTACACCGCTACAATAAGAATATTTACTGCAAATCAGTGTGACTTCTGCTGTTGCCTTTGAGAGACCAGTTCAGAAATGCGTGGCTTCACCTTGGCAAGTGCCACTCTCATGTCATTTTCACAGCAAAGTCTGTTCCTTTTCTTCGTTTTTATGTCCAGCATCCTCAAAGGATTGCTCGCAAAGATATGTTGTAACAAATGGTATAAAAATTTCCAGGGCTTTCCTAGCAATAACAGGATACGTTACCATTTGTCGACACCAAAACGTTGAGCGCGTTGTTGTTCTGAAGAGTTGCTGTTGAACCTGGCTCTGCTAAATTTCAATGATTTTGTCGAGGTATTCATCATTGACATCTGCTGTCTCAACACCAAACGTGAACGGCTGTCTCACCCATGCTGGATATGACTCTTGTAGGGAAGTATCCGTCGAGAGACTTTGCAAGCTCATCTAAGTGCGTGGCAATTGCTTGCTTCAGTTCCGTGGGTACAGAAATGTCTCAGATTCCAGACACATCTTCGATCTTACTTACACAGTCGTCCAGCAGGGGAAAGTTTGCGAAGTTATCATTCTCTGTTCGTCGCTTCCATAACGGTAGCTTTTTTTTGAAAAGCCTTCAGATTTTCTTCTGCTTCGATGATGTTGACTCCACCACCCTGCATCTGCTGATTGAGATGATTGAGAGATGTGAATATATCAGCCATGTACGCTAAAATGAGAATGAACTTAGAATTTTTGAAGCAATCTGCATGACGATGTTGGTGCTCTTGCAAAAACAGGGCTAATTCCACACTCATGGCAAAAACACGATTCAGCACCTGTCCCCGGGATAACCACCGAACATTAGAATGGTACAGAAGTACCTCGAATTCAGAGCCCATTTCTTTACACAGCTCACTGAAGATGCGGTGCCTCAGTGCACTATTTCGCACATAGTTCACACATTTCACTACAATTTTTAATACTTCTGTCATTTCTGGAGGCAAGGTATTTGTTGCCAACGCATGCCTGTGCAGAATACAATGCGTAACAATGATGTGTGGTGCATCGGCTATCACTAGCGCACCAAAACCAGACTTTCTTCCCAACATGACTGGAGCTCCATCCGTACGAACTGCAGAAACCATATCCCACGAAAGGTTGTTGTCTCTGAAGTCATCCACAAGTTTCTTCACATAGGCTGCCTTAGTTGTTGTTTACAAAATAAAAAATCTTCCTTTATCATGTTGTCTTTCACATAGCGCACAAATACAGCAAGCTGACTTAGATTAGAAATGTCTGTGGTCTCTTCGAGTTGGAGGCTGAATTTTGCCGGGCTTGAAATCATATCTGCAACTACTTGAGCCAAGATGTCTTTGCTCATGTCCTCTATTCTGTCGCTGATGGTGTCATTTGAAAGAGGAATTTGGGATAATTTAACTTCGGCCGCTTTTTCCAGCATCAGATTCGCCATCTTCAAAACAGCTGGTTTTATGAGTGTTTCACCAATGGTGTGTGGTTTGCCCTGCTTTGCGATCAGGTAAGCAACTTCGTACGATGCTGTGAGGATCAGTTTGTTGATGGGTACAAAGCCGAGAGCAGGCAGCGTAGCCTTTTCATCGAATCTGGCTCTCTTCACCTTGAATTCAGCAAGCGTTGTGTTCTTGTATTCCCCATCTCCATGCAGGTTAAGGAAGTGTTCCTTTAGTTTTGGTGGTACTAGACTAGAATTGCTTAACTTGGCATTGCAAATCATGCAGATAGGACGCTGACTCCATCACGTTCTGTTATATATGCGAATCCATGTTGTACATATTCATCCGACCACTTTCTTTTTTTGCTTGACATAGTTAGTATGGATTAAACTATTAAGAAAGAAATCACACGACATACTATCACGACAGTCACAAGTCGACTACTGAGTGCACCAAATTCCCTGCAGCACAGATTGGCCAAGCAATGTAGCATGATCACCTGCAGCCAATGATGGCCAAGCGGAGCGTGTCATCACGAATCATACGAGTCGGGTGCGTGTCTTGTGTCTTGACCTCCGCCGAACCCCTCAGACTGACTCACTGAACCTCTAGGGTTCGATCGAACCCAGGTTAAGAACCACTGTTCTACCGGAATAGTGGTCTTCTTGGTCATCGCCGACACTGCCGCATCAACTCACGGAGATCGAAACCTGTCCTTATCCGCCAAAGGATACAATCTATTCATAATGTGAGCCCCTCTGAGACCTGCTTCCGGTTGATCCCATTCGTCCTGAATCATCTGGTCTACAACCTTGTGAATGGGAAACACTGTTTGGGTCTGTCTCACCGCCTGAATAATCGGATCTTCCCCATTGTTCTCCTCCACTGGATGTTCCGTGGCCAGCTTTTAAAGTCTGAAGGGACTCTGTAATAAGAGGCGTCAGTTCGTCCCTTCGGAAGATCCGAATAATTTTTGCTTGATCCTCCGGCTCCGGTATCTCACCTTCTTCCAACTCGGCTTCCAGATCCACTTCAGTTTCGTCTGCCTCCTACCAGTCCATCTCTGTGGACGAACTATCCTGAATCCTGGCCCGTTTGGACGACCTGGCAGACCCCCCAGCTGCTAGCGCCCGAGCCGGCTGCTGTGGCGGTGCAGACAAAGGCAATGGCTCCGGCAGCTTTCCCTGACGACGCAAACAAAAAGCCTGATGCATCATTAAAACGAAATCTGGCCAGAAATCGTTAAACTGAGAACCCGATTCTAAAACTGGAGGGAGCCCGGAAGGACCCGGCTGAGGCTCTGTACCGGCCCCCAGCGGATTAACCAGCAGCACGTCCCCCTCTGGTTCCGCCGACCCATCGGGCAGGTCCTACTCGGCCTTAAGCTCTAGTTGCTGCTCAATGCTAGCAGACACTGAGGAACAGCCATGACAGATACCCGAATCTGCTATAGCGCCCCTGCGAGATCCACAGATGCATAGCGGCCGAGAAGCTATATGTCTCACCTTGATTTACTCTGCTATAAACTTTTTTTTTTTTTTTTTTTTTTTTTTTTTTTAATATAGTATGAAATAAGGAAACCCTCCCTTAAGCCAGAGGGTTACAAAAGAACAAAGGAAAAACACAATTCCAAGCGTTTTGCAACTGAAAGTTAAGCCAGGCAAAACACACCCGGCAGAGGCAAACAGGCTATAGCACACAAGAGAAAATAAAGTAATAAATCTCTTTTCCCCTAGAGAAAGGACTCTGAGCCCCTACGGTCCAAATCCTTACTTGACAGGCATCAGGGGAAGAGTAAAAACACTCAATCAGGCCCACACTGTTAACCTGTGCGGTCTCAGGCCACGTGGCACGCCACGCGGTCTCACACCGCTAAAATGGTCGCTGCTAATCAGTATCAGAATAAAAAAGGGCGCCAAAAATCAGTGCAACAAGACTCGTTGCTCTGCGGCCTATAGTCAGACAGCTCTGGACAGACTACCCCCACACTGTACCTGCAGGGTCCGTCGAAGCGATCCTTGCTGCCGCGGGGCTCAAAACTGCATGACCGCACTCAGATGCTAAGCGAGCTGTCAAACGCGGTCGAGCTCCCCATCAACTGCGGCTGAAGCCTGAAAAGATCACGGCTGCCCCGAAGCACCGGATCTTTCCTGCTGCTCCTTTGTCCCAGGGCTCTCTCCCGTACCTTCTAGGGAGAGAGAACTGAACTGGCCAATACCTGCAGAAAGACAGAAAAAAAAAGTATACAGGCAGGCGAATTAGGACCCGGCACAAGCAAAAGCCAGCATCCGTTTGTTTGTTTGTTTTTTTAAAGCTACAGACCCCAATAAAAGAATCACTACAGAAAAATCCAAAGCAAAACCAAAACAGCTCCTATGCTACCCTAAAAGCTCCTTATGTGTTCCTCTAGTGAGCCCAATACTAAAACTCATTATGTCCTCCTGCTGCATGGAGAATGGACACACTGGGGCTGATGGGAGATGCCAGCAGACTACATTCAGTGATGTCACGGTTTTGACATGCCCAGTCTCCAAGCTGCAGGAGGAGGTGCACAACCCAGAAGTTCGGACTAAACTGGAGGAACGATAAGGAATTAGGCTTTAGAAGTCGTGTCTGCTGCCCTATGTCATAACCAAAGCCATTACCTCACAACTATCCTGAGCCAGATCAAATCATACATTGTATCTGCTAAGAAAGTGGCTGAAGACTCCCGAGGAGCCAAAGCATCATCCTCCGGGGTCAACAGTATCCACTGACATAAGGCAAGGACTGTCAGACCACAAATGGCCACATGAAAAATAAGGGAGGTGGTGGTGAAACCCAACTTAAGCAGAGTTCACCTTACAAGTGAACTGGTCTCTGAGGATGACTCTGCCCTCTACTGGTATGGTAGTCCAGAGAGAGACCACTGCCATGTGTGTCCAACTTGGGAAAGTGTAGTCACTGATCCACATCCTCCTGTGGCAGTGTAAAGCTTGTTTCTAACTTTGACACCCTTTAAAGGGGAAATCTGGAGAATCCCACTCCTCTAGCACTATGCTGTTAAATGTCCGAGGAAAGGCAAGGGCACCTTTTGCTTCTTCTCAACTAGATCAGAGAGCTCTAAAGGAGGACGGCAACTCAGCAATTAAGACAGTTAATGCAGCCTTCCAAAACAAGTGGATGAGGGACTCTTCCTGCTCCTCTTCATGTGGGGAAATTTTTCCCACTTCTAGTCTACATCCCTCCTCAGAACTGGAGTCGTCTCTATACCAGGGTGGTCAATCACCAGATTCCTTTCGCTGACATTCTCGCTTTCATGATGAAGCTATGGCCATGTTCTGACCCCCCTCTGTCAGGGGTCCCTCAGCTGGTAGTGTGGAGGAAAATCCAAAGTCCCAAGAGTTCCCTTGGTCTGGACAGTTTCTCCAAAAGACCATGCTTGCTGGAGAAAAGAGAAGAATTCCACCAACCACAGACTGGAATCGCAGGACACCCGCTTACTTCTTGCTGCTCCATCCATAGAGATCGGCCCCTCATCCACTAGTGCCCGTCTGCGATAGTAGGAGAGGAAGGGTGGGAAGTGGTCCTGGACTGTGAGCAGAAACATCCAGTGTTATGAGGCCCCCTCCTGAATCCCTTGCACACAATGCCCACACAGGGATTCCATCAGGTTAATGGGACACTTGCCACAGGCCAGCAGCGTTTCTTAGAGCCTGACATGTATGCTCAAACACTAAGAAGGTGAAGTGCATGTCCAATCTCGGAGTTCATAAATGTAGCTAATTGTGCAGCTTTGCCATACACCAAGTATGAGTGCAGTGTATGCACACTACCAGCACACACAACCGTGCACTACTTTGGCATGTGCCGGGTGCAAGAGCAGTTTGTGCTTTTTGTTGACAGCACACAAACTACTGTGTGGCACCGTCCACCTGTGCAGATACTACTTCCTGCTATCGCAGGCATGTGCTAACAGAGAAAAACTTGCACACCTGTTGGGTCTGACACTCAACCCATGCCTCGGATAATGTCGGGCTGCCCCCCACGGCAGAAACGGAAGTACTCATCCCTGGGGAGCCCTAGACAATTTTAATGAGGCCCTTTGCAATTAAGCCTTCTGGCACAAACCACCTTTTTGCGAAAATCTCTCTTCTTAGGGAGCCAGAGGCTATGTTAGGACAAGAACCTTGAGCCAATCGAATCCAGGCTACTCAACTGGTCTACATTCCTGACTGGGAGCAGATTCTTTTCTAACCCCCCCTCCACATGAAAGACACCAACAGGGTATCCAAGGTACCCCAGGAGACATCCGCCATCAAGCTGTACTGGAGAGAACCTTTTAAAAAACAGCTGTCCTAAGCTAACACAATTTGAAACAGAGCTGCATCAGAAACAGCATCCATCTGCTGGAGACGGAGAAATACTGAAATGTGTCCCTAGCTGCATCAGTATTAAAAGCAGCTTTGATGTCACTGAAAGCTTCTAGTGCTTTCTCTACCTCCATATCTGCTGGAAGGGAACACAACCACCTTGTCTGGGCTGGTCTAACAGGACGATCTGGAAAAAAATGATTTAATTCTATAACCAAAGGTAAACATAACAAGAATTCATTCAAATATCTCACTATTCTAATCAAGAGTCCCCAAAATACAGCCTGTACCACCACTGCCAAGGCTGAACTACTACTGGCTTCAGCCCCCCCTTCCCCTTCTCCAGGCCAGGATCTTTCCTTCTGCCTCACACCACCCTTCCACTTGCCTTTACTTTCAGGAGTGACCAGCGACCAGGTGCTGCCTCTTGCTGGCCATGGAGCCTTCCTTCTGCTGCTTCCCCCCCGCCCCCCCCCCCCCCCCATTAGAAAGAGGAAGATGAGTAAGAGGGAGTGGAATAAGCCACAGGGGCAGCATTTATAAATTGCTGCTACTACCAGAATCTGTGAATAGTAAAGGCACATGATAGGACTGCAGAGTGAGGGAGAGAGAGACAGGCCTTAACAAATGTTCTTTGAATTTAGGAGCCAGCTCAAAAACTTGAGAGTTAGTGGCTGAGACCTTCCAGTCTTTACTGAAATTGAAGAGTGGATTGGGGGGTGGACTCTATTATCTGATTTATAGAGGGTATTTTTCCATTTAAGGCAAAATAAAGCTTAAGTCAAACACCTTTATGAGGCTGCTTTTGGATCCTGATATGCTTATTCTCTTGCGTACCACCTATCTGCATCTTGTGGTTCCCCCAGTTGTGTGGTCTGTCTTGAATAGACTAAGGTCGGATGGGCAGCGACAGTCTTACTTGCACAGCACTGCATATGCCTTGTATCACTATAAAAATAGTAGTATGCACCTTCTACAGGCCGCTACCAGAAATGCACAGCCAGTAGCCCCTGTCTTCAGCCAGTCTCTCTCTCTCTCCATCCATCCATCCACTTGTGTCACCTGGTCTCTTGCTTGGATCCTGTTCCTCCCCATCAGTCTTCCTTCCCTATTCCATTCATCTCCCTTCTCTCTCAAAATTGTCATGCTCTCCAGCCCACCTCCAACCAAGCCAGTCAGTCGCTCCCCCCCCCCAAATACCAGCCTCTCCACAGCCACATCCTCAGCCCCTCCCCAGTCCTTACCAATTAGCCAGCCAGCCATCAGCCCCCCTGGCCCTTATCCCTGCCCCGATTAGTCAACAAGCCCCTAGCCCTCACCATCCCAGCAAACCAGTCATCCACCCCCTTTACCCCATGCCAGCCACACCCCAGCCCCTACCCCCCAGGCTAGCCAAATCTACCATCCTCCCCAGTCCTTACCCATACCCCAGCAAACAAATAAGCTATCACCCAACCAGCCCCTTTTCCCAAACCCTAACAGCAGCCCCCGTTTACTGTATGTGCTGCTCCTCTTTCTTGACAACCAGCAGGTTTGAAATTTGAAATGGAGGTACTCGGTTCATGTTTCAAACCTAGTGTCTGCAGGAACTGCCTGCTCCTGCACAATGCAGCTCTGGGAGAGTCTGAGCCGATGCGTGCAGGAACTCTATTGATCTCTGGTAACCAGCATGAGAATTCCTGCACAATATGGCTCAGACTCGCACAAAGCTGTGCTGTGCAGGGAGGAGGCAGCTCCTGCTCAAAACAGTAGTTGCAGCCAAGAATATAGTAATAGTGGATGTGCCAGGACAAAATGTTTAGTCACCATGGCAACCTGGCCCCTGGAATGTGTTGAACCCTGGGAGGGAGATTTGACCATGGAGTTAGATAGAAAAGAGATGCTGCACCATGGAAGAAGGGTGGTGGGGGGGAAATGCAGGGGTCCTTGAACCTTTACCCCAGAGCCCCAACATCATTTGCTGCATGGGGCTGCGGGCTAAGAGGTAGGTAGAACTACAGTTGGGGAAGGGGAGCCCGCCCACACTCAGTAAAAATCCTAGGTCTGTTCAGTAATTTGAAAGATCCAATGTGCCCTCAGTCTTAATAGTTTCTGGACCACTGATTTAGGTATATTTCACTTTACAAGGCCAGTATATAGGGAGGTTCAGAATAGGCTGTCCTCACTAGGCTGTGTAGTGCTGGGCCAGGGCCTTGCTTTCTTTACCCCCCCCAGGAGATTCTAGTGAATTCAAAGCTAGTCCTCTCTACAGCTAGAGCTGTACAACCACTGACAGCCCAGCACCACTTCACCCTCTCCCTCCCATCCAAAATTTGGAAGGAGGCAGCAATTAGTGCAAAGGCCTGCGAGTCAGAGTGTGCTCACTGATCAATATTTTGCCTGGGATCTCCCCAAATAGACTTCCTGGTAGCCTGGAGGCAGTGGCAGCAGCAGCCCGAGAATGTTCACTGGCTTACAAGATCCATGCTGACCACCACTACTGCACACAGGTCACAGCCCAACTCTAGAGGGAGTGGAGGATGGCCCTGTGTGTAACCCCAACTCGACTGCAATACAGGATGAAGCATCCTTACAACTCCTGCAGGATACTGTGTAATATGTTCTCCAAACCTCACAGAGATAGTGTTTATAGTTAATTAGGTGTGCTGACATGATAGATCAAGAAAAGTAGTATGTTTAGAATAAAAATCAGAAATGAAATACAATAAAAATAGAAAGGTAAAGAGGAAAAAAAAGTGAAAGAGGACAGGAAAAGGTCAACGACTGGGTAGAGAAGCTGTGGGAATAGAACAAATTAAGAAGGTGGAGGGGGATTAAAGACATCTTTTAGCCCAGCACCCAGTCAGCCTGCTATAAATGGACTTGAAAGTAGTAGATCTTTAAAAACTCAAGGTTTCCTGGATGAAGACTCTAAATGAAAATAGGGAGGTAAAGAATGTCAATTAGAATTTTACTCCATATGTAACTGTAAGGGTTTGACCACCATCTGCAGACTAGCCTAAGGGAGAGGGGAATACACTGTTACCTGTCTATCAGTTCAAGGACGGAAATAAAAAAAAGGGAAGAGATACTGTGGGGATACAGAAGGTCTTGGTACACTGAAAAAAAACCCTTTTTTGCCATAGGAGGCACCAATCCTTACCGGACCAGCGTGCAGTCGAAAGCCTGTCAGCATGGTGCCAGTAAGAGGATTGAATGAGTTACCACAGATCGGAGGCTTCTCAATTAGCAACCGAAGGCTGCTACTGTCATGAGACCCTGGCATGTCGATCATTCCTAAGAAGGAAAATACATGGTTATAAGAATTGCCAAACCCCCTTCATTCTCCCCCACCCACATAATTAAGCTGATCCAACAAGCATATGTACTTTGTGGAATTTGAAAAAACAGTAGAGAGAAGGCTAAAGAGAGAAAAGAGAAGCAGGCAAGGCTATCTAAAGCAGGAGAACAGGAGATAGTGTGAAGGGCGCACCAGGCAGCGAGAGACTCGTTAGGATGACATGCATGGACAGTTACGTTAAAAAATAAATAAATTCATTAATGAAAAACCCACACCCATCCAATCTGCATTTACTCAAAAATCTAAATCTAGGGGCTTGATGCAGCAAACATCGTCAGCACACTGGGCACAAAATGCTGAAAGGGATCCAACGCAAGCATAATCAATATGCTAAAAACAGCAGAGCACAGTGCATTCAAATGGACTGTAATGAATCAGTTAGCTAGACAATGCAACCACACAAGTGCACAGGCTCAGCTCAGCGCTGATATTTTAATGCAAGGTCTGAAGAGACATTAAGGGTTAGCTCATAGGTCTGCGGCCAATGATGAGGAATTTATGGCTATTCCTTGAGTGCACAGTCACTGCAACTTTATGGCTTTGCTGAAGAAAGTGCTGGGAAAAAAAAATAAAAGAGGAATGGATACGTGTATTAATACAGTAGTATTCTGTGCAGATTATTATCAGTGTTTATGATCACCGATGTTATTCAGAGCAAAAATGCTACACAGAATAATATTGCATTGTATCCACCAGATTCCAGCAGAGCTGTCAAACGTGTTTCTTTGTGTACAAGATATAGATGTTGCTTAACACAAACCCCGGTGCAAACGTTTTGTGCACAGCTCATTTGCACGCTATTGGCTTTACAGCATCACTTGATCAAAATCTCTGTGTTAAACTTTCACTAATAAACAGTCCACTAGAGCTTTGGCGTTGGACTCTAATGTATCTCCAGAAACAAGCAGGAATGTAGTCTTCACATATGGGCAACATCTGTACCAACAGAGCCCGCATGGGAATACTCCCCAGCATCCAATACGAAAGCCTTTCGGAGCACTCCACTGCACATCTAACTCCTCTCCTCAGTTCATCTTCCATAGAGCCAGCAGGTTGCAAAATCCTGTCACCACCGAAAACCTTTTTATTTTGGTGTAATACCGTGCTCCGCCTTTCTGTTCATGCCTGTTACGTCAGAATCAACACAGGCCCTGAGAAAATGTTTCTTTTAGTGATAAAATTTCTATTTCTTTTCTTTTCCTGCAGATTAACCACTAACTAGGCTTTCATATCCTCTTCATTTCGGAAGGATATTTTTCTAAAATGGAAAAACCAACTAGTGGTTTTAAAAAATGCACCAAATGTGCCGGTACCATATCAGTCATGGACAGACATGACTGGCGTTTAAAATGTTTGTGTCCTGACCATTTACCAAACTCTTGTCCTTTGTGCCAACAAATGACAAAGAGGCCTAAAGAACAGAGCCAGACAGTATGGGTCATTGTTCACCCCGGACTCTATTTCAGTGGCTTCCATATCATCGAAGACATCAACCTCTTCTCATGGGTCTCGGGTCTCTTCCAAGTCCAAAAATAAGAGTAAATCTGTGCTTTCTAAGAAGTCATCGGCATTGACATAGATATCGAAGACAGATACAGAGACCAGAGAAAAGTCACAACATAAGCATAGAGACTCCCCTAGGGGTGCTTCTGATGCAAACCGGCCAGCCCCCAGTGGGAAGACCTGTCCTCCCAAGCACAGGCGGGCTCTAGGATGCTCCCAAGGAATTGATCTCTGGAGAGCTACCAGTTCCATGTTCTGGGATGGTGGCTCAAAGGCCCATTGGCAATTCCACCAAGACATCGGCCATTTCCCTAGACCAGTGCATGCTAACTCTTGACAGGAGTTTGTCCACACTCCTAACAGCCTCAGTACAGACAATAATTGACAGCTCCAGCAGTGCAGGCTTCTGTCTACAGCCAAGTGTATCGGCCCTGATGCCGGCCCTTGAGCCTTTCTCATTGGAACTCCCGAGGCCAATGCCTCCGTTGGAACCAATCAATACCACCACTACGCAACAGGCTAAGACTGACATGGCTCCCAATGCAGATACCTCTGAGCATTGGTTTCAGCATCGGCCCTTGATGTCAACGAAACAGAGGTCAAAACACAAGACTACCGATACTTCGACTTTTTGTCAGACTCCGATTCTTCCTCTTCTGATTCAGACGAGGGATTACTGGATTCCCAAGAACTTCCAGATATCCCATCAGAACCATCCCCTCCATCTGAGCGGTGCAGGGCCCCACCAGAATATGTGTCTTTCCAAGACTTCACCCGTGATATGGCAGCAGGACTGGCCATCACAGTAGCCTCAGAGAAGGAATAGAGGGAAGAGGAATTGGAGATACTCCAATACCCTCCTACTCCCAAGGAAGTGGCTAATTTACCAGTGCATCGCATCTTACAAGATCTTATGATCTGCATGTAGGAGGCCCCTTTCATGGTTCCGCCTATCAGCAAGAGGTTTGATACCATGTACCAATTTCCAGAGTGTTCAGGCTTCCAGAAGCTTCAATGGTGATGGAATCGGTGATGCGTCAAATAAAACAGTTAAAAAAAAAATCACTCTTCCGTACCTCCGGGTAGAGACTCGAGGACACTCGATGCCTTTGGGTGCTAATGTTTTCAGGATAAACTCCTACATGCTATACATGGGCATGTTTCTAAAAGATGTCACCAGGGATCTGGAGACATTTGCCCCCATGCTTCCTGATAAGAGGAATGCATTCCAGACACTCATCAGGCAAGGTCAGAATACTTCAAAATTTATTACCAGGGCATCTTTTGATGCCTTTGAGTCAACCAGTAGAGCTTCAGCAGTCTGCATTGGGACTCTGAGGGGTCCGGTTACAGGCATCGGATCTCAAACAGTAGGTCCAAGACAAGCTGGCCAACATCCCATGCATGGGAGAAAACCTTTTTGGAAAAGATTGGAGAGAAAAGGCCGGGGAGATTGATTGCAAAATCATCTGTCACAAATGCCTTTCTAGAAAAACAGCTGACCCCTCCAAAAGGAAGGCTCTTCCCAAAAAAACCTTTCTATTCTAAAAAGAGATATCATCCTTCCTACCCACCTTCAGCTGCTTACCAGTCTCAGCAGCAGCAGGGCCCTCACCAACCCAAAAAGCCTAAGGCTTCTAAACCTCAAACCACCAGCTCAGGCACAATCTGCACCTGATTTCTGACTCCTTCCTAGAGAGCATTTCCCCTCTGCCTCTGGAGGGTCCCCAGCCCCTTCACACAGCAGGCAAAACTCTGTTCCTATGCCCACAGGTGGCATCTCATAACTTCAGAACAGTGGACTCAACATTGTCTAAAGGCAGCATCTTCTTCACTTTGAGACCTTACCCCCTACCAGCTTCACAGGGGATTATCCCACCTATCCCCTTCAAAGCACTGTTAAGAGAAGGTGTCCACCCTCTTATCCCAAGGTGTAATATAAAGAGTTTCTCCTCCTCCACAAGAAAGGATGGGCTTCTACTCTCCATATTTTCTCATTCCAAAGAAAACAAGAGGCTTCAGGCCCATCTTGGAGACCTAAAGAAGTTTCTGGTCTGCAAAAACTTCACAATGATTTCCCTGGGAACTCTTCTCCCATACCTCCAGAGACAAGACTGGCTATGTTCTCTAGACCTCAAGGAGGCATACATGCACATAACGATCCATCTTCAGCACAATCAGTATCTGCGCTTCATGTTTCGGCTTAGCCTCTGCACTGCAAGTATTCACAAAATGCATGGCAGTAGTTGCTGTCTATCTCCACACTTTGGGGGTCAGTCTTCCCTTATTTAGACGACTGATTAATCAAGGGAGAGAGACACCCCTCAGAAGGAAAACTCTCCCTTCATCGCACCACTAAGGTGCTCCAACATCTGGGATTTGTCCTAAAACTTCCCAAAGTCTCACCTTGCTCCAACCCAACATCTGAAGTTCATCGGAGCGTTCTTGGACACTCAACAGGCCCAAGCTTTTCTTCCACAAGATCGCTGTGCCTACCTCATCGAGCTGGTGAAACAAATGCAACAGCAAAGCCACTAACAGCTCAAGAAATGCTCCATCTGTTGCCTCTATGGTCCATGTCATCCCCTATGGCCTCTATGGTCCATGTCATCCCCTATGCTTGGACTACACATGCATCAAACCCCATGGACTGTCTTCTTAATGGACACAAGCAAAGGGGCATCTCAAAGACAAGATCCACATCACCCCTCAACTGACCAAGTCTCTTCAGTGGTAGTGTTCTCCACAGAACCTACTCAGCGGGTCAGCTTTTCAGATGCCTCCACCTCTATGCACCCTGACAAATGGATGCCTCCAAGCAGGGTAGGGGAGTGCATCTAAATGACCTAATTCAAGGACTGTGGACACAACAGGAATCTGCTCTGCAGATCAACCTTCTGCAACTAATTTATTTTATTTTATTTAATGTCTCTTCTATACCACGCTATTCACATCAGTGCGGTGTACATTTAACAGAACCTTATACAATGCAGTCGGGGCTGCATTGTATTTACAAAGAACAAGGAATGTAACTTGGATATAACTGGGGTAACTTTCTACAAATTATTTACACTAATAAATATACTATACACCTGAAATCTACTTGGGGTTGCACCAGTGGGGCTAGTTGCCCTCTAGTGTGCTGGGTGTGCTATTGGGAGAGTCATAGTGATTAGTGGGAGTGTTTGCAGGTAGATCTTTAAGGCTGATCTCTAGGTAGTGCTGTATGAATAGGTGGTGCTTCAGTGCCTTCCTGAATTGGGCCAGGTCAGTGATTGCTCGAATGGGTGTGGGGAGGGCATTCCAACATCTGGGTGCATAGAGCATGAAGGCCCTATTAGATGTCGCCTGGGTGCATTTTGTCGTTTCCTTTAGGATTATCAGTGTATTGACAGCTGTGGATCTTGAGTCTGTTTGGTGGTGTGAGGTGGATTAGCTCGTTGATGGAGGTGGAGGGTTGATTGTTTATGGCCTTAAAGGTCATTACTAGGATCTTGCAACACAGTCTACCATGGATTGGTAACCAGTGGAGTCTCTTCAGAATAGGTGTAATGTGGTCCACTCTTGAGACTCCGTATAGAAAACTCTAGCGGCTGCACTGATTGCAAGCTGGAGTGGGTTTAGCAATGCTTGAGGGAGTCCGTATAGGATTGCATTGGTGTAATCAAAGTGTGGGGTTACTAGGGCTTGATAGATTGTTTGAAAGTCGTCAGGGTCCAGTAGAGGTCGTAGATGCCGTAGTGTCCGTATTTTATGGTATATTTTCTTGGCTGTGTTTATGTGGGTTTTCATGTCCAGCCGTTGGTCCAAAGTCACACCTAGATAACTGATTGTGGATTTGGTTATCAGCTCGGCGTTCTTCACCTTTAAGGAGGGTGGAGGGGTGAATCCTTGGTTCCTCGTGATGAAGAGGATATCTGTCTTGATATGGTTTATTCAGAGGTTTTGCGTATGGAGCCAGTCAGCAACTGCATCGAAGCAGCTTGTTAGAGGGGAGAACTCTGGCTGGTCTGTTGCAAATGGCATGTATAGTAGAACGTCATCTGCGTATACCAGCCAGGAGACGTTAAATGAACGGATCAGGGCGCAGATGGGTTGCATGTATATGTTGAACATTAATGCTGATAGCGAGGATCCCTGAGGCACACCTTGTTTTTGTAGGAACGGTTCCGAGCTTGTGGTGCCAGTTCTCACGTGCTGCCATCTGTTGGACAGGTAGGATTTGCACCAGTTTAGAGCTGTGTCCTGTATTCCCTTTTCCTCAAGTCGTCCCAGGAGTATCTCGTGGCTTACGGAGTCAAAAGCCGCTGCAATATCCATGAAGGTAAGGGCAAATCCTTGTCGAATGTTGTCAATTCTCGAGAGCACTAACAAATGTTCTTCGGGTTTTTCAACCCCAACTTATTAGTCAGGATGGACAACCAGGTTGCCATGTTCTACGTGAACGACCGGGGGAGAGGGACAGGATCCTATCCCCAATGCAAGGAAGCATTCGCCTATGTTTTTTTGCCATCGCACACCGCATTCACCTCAGAGCGGTGTATCTCCTGGGCAAGCTCAATGTATTTGCAGACAGGCTAAGCCAAATCCTTTGCCAACACGAGTGGACCCTACATCAGGAGACGGCTGCTTGAATCTTCCAAATGTGGGAAACCCCTCCGATTTTTGCCACGCTGCAGAACACACAGCTTCCACTTCCCTGCTCCAAGATTCCATCCCTGCACAGACAGGCCCTGGACGTCTTCTTTCTCCACTGGGGACAGGTCTGCTCTATGCATTTCCTCCCATCACCTTGATGCCCAAAATGCTGTTCAAGTTACAGGCAGAAAAAAGCCCCATGATCCTCATAGCCCCTTTCTGGCACCGTCAACTGTGGTTTCTTCTGCTTCTTCGCCTTGCGTGAACTCAACCTCTGAGACTCAGATGTGTGCTCAAACTCCTCTCCCAGGACCAAGGGTCACTTCTCAATCCTAATCTTTATGCCTTTTGCCTCATGGCATAGATGCTGAAGGGATAGTGCTTTCCGACTTCGAACTATCACAGGTGGTCAATGATATCCAGTTTGCATCACGCAAGCAGTCCACCAGGCAAAAGGTTTGACCTCTGGTGCTCCCCAAAGGACATTAACCCCTTTGCCTGCCCGGTGGAATCCCTTCTACAATATATCAGCCACTTGTCCTTGGCAGGTCCTAAGACCGAGTTAGTCTGACTGAGTTAGTCATCTTAGAGCCATTGTGGCCTATCGCAAACCACTGGACGGACAGCTTATCTCCTAACACCCCTTAGTAGCACACTTAACGTGGGGTCTTCTGCCATCCAAGCCACCCATTAAGCTGCCTCCAGTGGCCTGGGACCTCAACATGGTTCCAGCTCAGCTTTTAAAACCTCCTTTCGAGCCTTTAGCCACCACTTCACTGAAGTTATTGTTTGGAAGGTAATTTTCCTCATCGCAATCATGTCAGCTTGCTGCATCAGCAAACTGCAGCTCTGATGGCAGATCCACCATATACCCAGTTCCACCGTGACAAGGTGGTCCACCCTACCCATCCACGCTTCCTTCTGAAGGTGGTCTCCTCCTGCCACCTGAACCAGTTGGTAATCCTACCAATTTTCTTCCTGAGACCATATGCATCTCTGGCTGAAGCAGAGCTACACACCTTAGACTGTAAGCAAGCACTGACCTACCACTTGGATAAAACTAAGATTCACAAAAGATCCTCTCAATTGTTCATTTCCTTCAATTCCAGTCACCTTGGACTACCAGTGACAAAACTAACTATCCAGATGGATAGCAGATTGCATTTTTTTTGCTTATGCACAGGCAGGACTCTCCCAAGAGCAGTAGTTCCCAACCTTTTCTATGCCCCACACCCCTAGGAAATGTTTGATTAATGTTCACACCCCTTACAAAAGTAATCATGGTGCGTGTGAGTCGAGGCAACGAGTAAGCTGAGAGGACCCAAGGGGTGAAATACTTGAATTCTCACGATTGTGAATTTATGAGTGATACAATGATTATGTTACATGTTGCACTATAATAAATTTTAAGAACAATATTCTGACAAAATCAGCTACTTACCTTACTTATATGTAAATTCTGTTATTCTCTCCTTTTGATTAAATAAACAAGACTATTATCTACACAACACAACCACCTACTACCAGTGGTCAAGGCACACTGGCAGCTGGCCGAGTGATGACTTGTGACTCGTCACTAAGGGACGCAAGCCACTCTGTCGCACCCCCTGAAAGTCCATCTCGTACCCCAGGTTGGGAACCTCTGCTCTAGAGGGTCATGTTACTGCTCATAGTGTGTGGACTATGGCAACCTCCATAGCCAACCTCCATTCAGTATCCATTGACTAGATCTATCAGGCAGCTCTCTGGTCCTCCATTCAAACATTGTCTGGACAGGGACTCCCATTGGGATGCTGTCTTTGGCCAAGCTGTACTCCAGCACCTCTTTGGGACTTAAGCTCAACTCCTATCCTCCTTCCTGGACTGCTACAAAAGACCAGACTATCACCACAGGGGGTATAGCCTCCTGGAATTGAGTTCAATGGGCCACATCGTGTCCACATTCATTCTTCAGCTCTAAGCTTTAGCCTCAGGGACCATACTGCTCACCCCCCATGCCAGTCTGGTACCTGGGAGCTAATGAATCCCAAATGTGAAAACTGCATTCCTGCTTGTTCCTGGAGATAGCATAGTTACTCACCTGTAACAGGTGATCTCCGGGAACAGCAGGAATCAGTCTTCACAACCTGCCCACCTCACCTAGGAGTTATAGGATTGGTTTAGTTTTTCCTCTTCCTCTCAGCCACAAACTCAACTGAGGAGAGGAGTTGGGAAGGCAGACGCGTAGTTGCAGAGGAATGCTCCCAAAGGCTTTCCTATTGGACACTGGGGGGCGTTCCCACACGGGCTCCGTTGGTACCGACGTCACCAATATGTGAAAACCGATTCCTGCCATTCCCGGAGATCACCTATTACAATTGAGTAACTACGCTATCTGCATCAAGCCCTAAAAGAATAGTTACTATGAGCTACTGCTGAGAGTGTAAAGTTAAGTGAAATTAGACCTTACCTGCTCATTTTCTTTCCTGGAGTCCCTCCAGTCCAGTCCAGACAAGTGGGTTATGCTCACTTACCAGCAGGTGGAGACTGAGAATACAAACAAAGTATACTATAAAGTAAAGTAGCCTGACATAAAAAAAGTTTCCCACATACGCAACATCCCCCGTAAGGGAATTTGATTTTGTTTCCTTATATTTTTCCTTTTTTTTTTGGGTATGTATAGCTCGCAAAAAAACTGGAAAAAAAATACAAAGAGAAACCAGTGAAATCTAGAACACGTGGTCCCAGATGCATCCACTCAAACCTGTTTCTGCAAGAGAAAATGTGAGACAGCACCCCACAGAGCAAAAAACATCCTGGGTGGGTCCTGCACTGGACTGGAGGGACTCCAGGAAAGAAAATTAACAGGAAAGGTGTAATTCCACCTTCCAGTTCATCCCTCCAGTTCTGTCCAGACCAGATGAGTGGGATGTAGCAAAGCAGTATTAACGACAGGTAGGAACCAAAATCGCAGCCTGCAACGTCCATACCCAAAAGCTGCATCCTGCTGAGCCTGCACATCCAAAGCAGTAATGCCACACAAAGAAATGAAAAGACAACTACGTTGCCACCTTACGGATATCCTGAGGAGGGACCAGACCAATCTTCACTCAGGAAGACACCTGAGCTCGCAAACCAGATGGAACTTTATGCTCCTTCAACAGTTAAGAAGATAGCACAGTTACTTACCTGTAACAGATCTCTGGGAACAGCAGGAATTAGTCTTCACATATGGGTACGTCGGTACCGACGGAGCCTGCGCGGGAACGCTTCCCAGCTTCCAATCAGAAAGCTTTTGGAAGCATCCCACCACGCCTGCGTGCTGCCTTCCCGTCTTTCCCAACTGCCTCTCCTCAGTTAAGTTTGAAAGCTGAGACAAAGAGAGAGAGAAAGGAAAGGAAAGATAGATAGAGATACAACTCCTAGGGGAGGTGGGAGGGTTGTGAAGACTAATTCCTGCTGTTCCCAGAGATCACCTGTTACAGGTAAGTAACTGTGCTATCTCCAGGAACAAGCAGGAATGAGTCTTCACATATGGGATTCCCAAGCTGAGATGCCTGGAGTCCGAGCATGTCATAGGTTGGAACATGCTATTCCCCACAACACCAGGCATCCTGGGGATGGAGGGTAGGAGTTGAAGAAAAAAAGATGCTGTGGAACAGCTAACCTAGCACAGGACTGCAGTAGGTGAGTCCATGTGTGGATAATGATTGTTATCAAGGATATTGCAAAAAAATACTGCAATATGGACCTCCGCTAACAGGATTGCATAGGAATATGGAGGTTCATGGATCTACTGGAAACCCAGTAGAGGAACCGTGAAGAGGACCTCACTGCAAAGTGGAGGTAGTAAACCTGTAGAAAAACAGAGGAGGTCAAAATCCTGAAAGGCAACAGGCACCCCTGATAGGGGAAACTGGGGTAGTACAAAAACGGTGGGCCTTCAGCGAAGCTGTATGGCAAAAACCAAACTCTTTTGGCGGCAGAGTACTCACTCTTGGAAGCAAAAAGAGAAAGGCTAACCAATTTGGACAAACAGGTACAGTCCTTGTGGGGAGAAAGGGTATAGGAACCCCTTGTATCCCAGAAAGAGAGGGCAAATGCCTGAGGCATTAAGCCTGTGATTAACTGAAGATCTACAATATCTCTCCTAATGGGGTAAGCTAGGAGAGATATTAGGTATGGAGAGCTTCAGGGGTACCTAAACTGTTAGGTTTTGGTATAAAAATTGTAGAGTACCACAGGAGTGGTTGGTTGTGTGTATAGAAACCCAAACCTGCTGAATAGCAGAGGTATGGGAAAAAAAACCCCTTCTGTCAGAAACAGAAGCTATATGAACATAGACAGTGAGATAGATATGTCTCCACATACTTATCTATCTATAATGGAATATCTCGACAGATACATAGATATATGAATAGACATATGAGAATATATCTATAGTGAGATATGGAAGGGCATAAAATACACACAAAGATAAATCTGAATATGTAGGCCTAAATATGGGTGTCTGTAATTAAACAGACAGAAATATGCCTACAGCATGGTATTCACATAGGACATGTGGAGAGGAAAGATTCATCTAAAACAAGAAGGTGCAACCTACTTGAGAAGATATATAGAGAATCTATTCCCCCTGGTTAAGATCCGCAAGGATGCTAGCTAGTGAAATAACCAGGATGGTTACATGAGAAATAGAGGATAATATCCATCTATAATCAGCAAGTCCGGAGTCGTTCAAGACTCTAGCATGGTAAGTAGACAGAAAAGGATGAGGTACCATGTTGACCTGCTGAAGGGCAAAAGGTATCATGCATTCTTACCATGAGGACGAGCTGCAAGGAGAAAGAGCATATCTGTGATTGGGAATGCCATGGACCAAAGCAGGGAATTGGCAACTCCTTAAGCCCTTAGGTAAGAGAAGGCTTATGTCCTTTATGGCAAAAGGAGATAGCAAAAGACGGGAGATCCTTCTAGTCATGGGAGACATGACTGAAAAGCCTTTTCCAACCATCTAAAATAGCTGTTGGAGAAAAAATCCCCATGCTCTCTAGCAAGGGCCCATAGTGGAAAGCTTCTCTGTAGGATTGCAGAGAGCATGATGCAGGAGAATGAGGAGATGGGACTGGCTGCTAGAGCCCGTATCGCAGCCCACTATGCTGCCAAATCCAGGGGATGGAGATGGCAGAAATAGAAGAGCAACCCAGAGCTTGTAGTGGGATAATCTCCAAGATAGATGGAAAAACACTGACTTGGAGCCACTACTAAGACCAGATAGAATGTTAAAGGAAAACAAATCTGGTTGCTTGTGGGCAAGAATCAGTGGACCAAATATTAAGGCTCCTGCATAGGCAACTGCTGGCCAGACAGCAGAAAGAATATTACTGATTTAAAAAAAAACAGAAAGAACAGACAGAACAGGATTAGAAAACTCTGTACATGTCTGATAAACTGCCTTAAAGTAAAATCAAGACAGGGGAGGAACTCAGGGAGGAGAACTCCGCACTGGAAAGTGACACACTTAGAGGGGTTGAAGAAGAAAACCCTCCAGTAAGTAAGTTTGCTCTTACAGTGGTAAGAGGGTGAAGAGAATAGAGCTGAAGAAGAAGACTTACCAAGTCTTAAGTCTATAGAAAGGAAAAAATACATGCTAGCACAGGAACTATCATTTGATAGTGGTCAGACCTCTTTCTCTGGTAAGAGAAGAGGAGAAACCTGTGACTTATAGACATTAACATTCTGACAGCTCATATAAAAAATGGATGTCTTTTGGAAAGAGATCCAGGCGTAGGGGTAGAATGAAGTAATAGGTTGCCTCTGTTGAGAAGAAGCAACTGTAGATTCTAACCCCAAGGGTCACAAGCATGTGATGATGATTGATCAGAAACCCTGCAGAGGCCGGGTTTGCTAAGCCTGGTGAGAGTTTGGATTCTTCAGACCAGGACGATGCCTCCCCTGTAGGGGAACATCTGTATGATGGGCAAATGAGGAATAAAACCACCTTCTCTTGTGGGAAGAAAGTTTGGTAGGACATTTCCTACCTACTGGGACAGAAGGTGTAGAAGAACCCTTAAGAACAGGTAAATCAGTGGACAACTGAGTAACCTGACGTAAAGACTCCTTGTTAAAAAGATTGTCTCCAGTGCAAGGAGTATGTCCCAGTCGTCGTTGTGCCCACTTGGCCAAATCTGAAGCTTTGAGCCAGGCTGTACGTCGTGCCCCTATAGCTATAGCAGAAGTCCTGCTGACAGACTCAAAAGAATCTAGGGAAGCACGAGAAAGAAACCAAGAGATATTCTGGATATGCTTAAGCAGCAAGGAATAGTCTGTACTCCTGGAAACTGAAAGGAAAGGAGTCAAGAGATGTAATTGCTTTGTGACTTCTTCAAGAGAAAGACTGAAATAGAAAATATATGAGAGAATTCTTGCAGAAAGCATAGATGTTTGGAAGGTTTGACGTCCAAAGGCATCTAGTGTCTTAGACTCACGACCTGGCGGATAAGAAGAGTGCTTTTTCTTACTCTTGATCTGCCTCATTGCTGATTCCACAACTATGGAATGATGAGGAAGTTGAGTCTTTTGAAACCCTGGAGAGGGGGGGCACCTGATACAAGAGATCAGTTGCTCTGGGGGGTGGGGGTACGCTTAAAGGTGTTTCCCACATTCCTAGAAGGATATCCTGCAAGGAAGTATGCAAAGGAAGCATTATGTGGTCCTTTGCATTGGTAGAAACAGAGCCTTGTGCAGAATCATGTCCTGCAATAGGAATGGCAAGGGATCTTGCTATATCCAGGAGGAAACTCTGAAAAGAGGAATTCCTGACAGGAATCTCCCTTGGACAGGTTAGATCTAAAGAACTAGCCTGAGCAGTCACAGTGTTATCCAAATATATAGAAATAGATGATCCTGCAGGGTGCAGTGTGGAATGCTTAAGGGATGGATGCTGGTACCGGTTATCAGGAGCAGCAATCGTCCTTACCACAGTGTCCATGCCAGGTATCGACTCCAAGCCTGGTATAGAATGGAGCGATGCTGTTGAAAAAAGCATGGTAGGAGTTTGCCACGATGCTACTGTGGATACTGGTACTGAAGTCAAGACCGGTACCGATGTCAGAGTCAGAATAGTCATCGGTGACACTTCAATTGGTACTGAGGGAACCGAAGACCTGCGGTTGGTATCCTCGGTACCCAGCCACCGGTATCTATCAGTGTCGGTACCAAAAACTATTGGTACCTCGTCTTCCAGACTAGAAATGGATTCCAAGCTCGGCATCGAGGGCAAGGAGCCTGAAAAGCGAAGCCTGGAAGGCACCGACTGTAAGGTTAATGAAGACATCGGTGCCGGCTTCGGCACCGTGTCCGATACCGGTGAATGAAGGTCTACCCGTGGCAACTCAATCGGCCTTAAGGGAAACGAGAGTTGCGGATCCGAGACATCGGAACCGAGCCTTCGGTACCGCCCCGAGACGGTACTAAGGCGAGTCGGTACCGCCCCGAGACAGTACCAAGGCGAGTCGGTACCCAGTCCTCCAAACTAGAGATCGATTCCAGACTCGGCATCGAAGTAAGCGAGACTGTCAATGCACATCTGGAGGGTACCGACGTCGGTGGAGGTATCGGTGTTGGAACCGATGATGGAAAGTCAATCTGGGACGTATCCAACGGTCCCGAAGGCACCGAGGAGATCAGATGACGATCCCTGGTGAGGAGTATTTCATCCAACACCAGTGCCGATGCAGGGGTATCAGTACCGCTCGAAGCGGATGCCACCACCGTGCACGGCTCAGGTATGTTCTGTGAGGGGTGAACCCCAGGAACAACCTGAAACCCCTTATACGCTTTGGAGACCGAAGACTCCCGCTGGGGTTTTGGAGCCAGGAGGCCATCGAGGGTAAAGCCGGAGCTGTCTACATGCTGTGCATGAGACGTACCACTCGAGGACTGGCTAGTCTTGACAGACTGTTTGTGGGTTACCTGATTCAACGTGGAAGAAGAAGGGGACGGTGCCCTGACGTTGGAGGGGCACCGTGTATCGAGGAATTCTCAATGTTGAAGATGTCTTCTTACTAGACTGTTGTCAGGACCCAAACAGGTTAGACACCGATTTCGAGGGTCTAAAAATAAAGTTGTACCGCCACAGGGTGAACATTTGAGGAAAATGTCTGACGGATCCATGAAGGAAAAAAAGAGAGGAGGCCTTAAGGCCTAACACCCCGTGGAACACTAAGAAGAAAAATTATCCCTTAGAAAAAGGAAAAATTTTTACAAGAAAAGAAAAGAAAACACCAGCGGTACCGGTGGCGTCGGGAAGACAGCCGCGACAAGAAAACTAGAAATAAAGAAGAAGAATTTTCTGCGGTGACAGGAGGACGTCCTGTCGGCTCCATGGAAAAACAAAAACTGAGGAGAGGCAGTTGGGAAAGGCGTGAAGGTAGCACGCAGGCGTGGTGGGATGCTTCCAAAAGCTTTCTGATTGGAAGCTGGGAAGCGTTCCCGCGCAGGCTCCGTCGGTACCGATGTACCCATATGTGAAGACTCATTCCTGCTTGTTCCTGGAGATACAACATTCTCCCAGATCCAACAAGAAATAGAAGCCTTAGAAGCTGTCTCACCTTTCAGAGGACCTCCGAACAAAACAAACAGCTGATAGGGTTGAATCACTTTCAAGTACCTCATATGAGACACCTACAGACAGTGAACTTATGAAGAACCCATGCCTCCCCAAAATCCTGCGACTCCAAGAAAGTCGGTAAAGAAACCTCCAAACTGAGGTGAAAAGCAGACACAACCTTGGATAAAAAGGAAGGAACAGGTTTCTAAACCACCTTAAAGACCAAGTAAGGTTCTTTATAAGACAAGGCCTGGAGCCCAGAAATCCAAACAAATCGCCACCAGAATCATCACTTTCAGGCACCCTGAAGTGGCTCAAACGAAATGCCACTAATGCTGAAAATTAAGGTCCCTCGAGGGAACTACAGACTAACAAGGGGGAGGAAGATGCTTAACTCCCTTCAGGAAACAATTCACATCCCCATGAGCTGCCAGTGTCTAACCCTGAACGTGACCCCTGAAACATGCCAAAGCTACCACTTGTACGCTCCAGATACCCAGGGCTAAACCATTCTCCAGCCTGGCTTGAAGAAAAAAAATCTCAGAAAGCAAGGCCCCAAGGGGGGTGGAACAACCCGTTCTCCACATCAAGCTTCAAATAAATAAATAAATATACACCAGACCCATATATACACAAAGGACGTTGATCGTCTGCAAGCCTGCAGCAAGGTATCAATGACCTGTGGCAAATAAACACAGCGCCTCAGCCGAGCACTTTCAAAAGCCAATTCATAAGCGGGAACAGTGTCACATCTGGCATCTGAACTGGCCCTTGAGTGAGCAGGTCTACCTCTGCCAGAAAGAACAATGGCTCCACTATCAGCAGCTGCACCAGATCCACATACCACGGACATCAAGGCCAGTCTGGCGCAATCAACACCACTCACCTCCAATGAGCCTCTATTCGCTGCAGGACCCAACCAACAGATCAGGAGCCACAGTGGGAATGCAAAACAATTTGCACTGAATCAGGGCATCCAGTCTCTTGGACATGTGCGTGTAAAAAGAGGAAGGTGATGGCAGTGGGAGTGTATTATCGACCGTCTGGCCAGAATGAACAAATGGATGATGAAATGCTCAAAGAAATCAGGGAAGCTACAAAAACGTTACAGCACAGTTATAATAATGGGTGATTTCAATTACCCTGGTATTGACTGGATCCATGTCATGGCAGGACATGCTAGGGAGATAAAGTTTCTAGAAGAAATAAATGATTGCTTCTTGGAGCAGCTGGTTCATGAACCAACCAGAGGAGAAGCCATTTTGGACCTAGTTCTTAATGGAACACCAGATCTGGTGCAAGAGATAAGGGTGTTAGGGCCACTTGGCAATAGTGATCATAGCATGATCGCATTTGATTTAATTAATGGGAGGAGGAATGGTAAGGAAATCCACATTACTACCTTTTAACTTTTGAAAGGGAGACTATGATAAAATGAGGAAAACAGTTAAGAAAAAACTAAAAGGAGTAGTTGCAAAGATTAAAGACTTACATCAAGCTTGGGTGTTGTTGAAAAATACGGTCCTGGAAGCCCAGACCAGCTGTATTCCACGCTTTAAGAAAAGTGGAAGGAAGTCCAAAAAACTGCCAGCATGGTTAAAAGGTGAGGTCAGAGAGGCTGTTGCCAAAAAAACATCTTTCAGGAAATGGAAAAAAGAGCCAAACGACGAAACCTGGAAACAGCACAAGCACTGGCAAGTCAAATGCAAGGCATTGATAAGGCAGGCAAAGAGAATTTGAGAAGAAGCTTGCTGTGGAAGCAAAAACGCATAATAAAGACTTTTTCAAGTACAGTCGTAGAAAAAAAAAAATACCTGTGAGAGTCAGTTGGACCATTAGATGATAGAGGCACTAAGAGGGGACAAGGCCATAGCGAACAGACTGAATGAATTCTTTGCTTCGGTCTTTACTGAGGAAGATGTAGGGATGTTACCCATGACTGAAGTGGTATTTAAAGGTGCGGAAGAATTGAAGGAAATATCGATACAATCACCTGGGCCGGATGGTATATATCCAAGGGTGTTGAAAGAACTGAAATATGAAATTGCAGACCTGCTATTAGTAATCTGTGAACTATCATTAAAATCATCTCTAATACCTGAAGATTTGAGGATTGCCAATGTAACCGATTTTTAAAAAGGGTTCCAGGGTGATCCGGGAAACTACAGACCGGTGAGCCTGATGTCAGTACAAGGAAAAATGGTAGAAACCATAACAAAGAACAAAATTACTGAACATGTAGATAGTCATGGCTTAATGGGAGACAGCCAACATGGCTTTAGACAAGGAAGATCTTGTCTTACTAATCTGTTATGTTTTTTTGAAGGTGTGAATAAACAGGTAGACAAAGGTGAATTGGTTGATATAGTGTATCTGGACTTTCAGAAAGCCTTTGACAAGGTCCTCAGAGACTTTTAGCAAAACTAAGAAGTCATGGGATAGAAGGTAGTGTACTATTGTGGATCAGGAACTGGTTAAAAGATAGAAAGCAGAGGATAGGACTATATGGCCAATTTTCCCCAGTGGAGAAAGGTGAATAGTGGAGTACCCCAGGAATCTGTGCTGGGTCCGCTGCTTTTTAACATATTCATAAATGACCTGGAAATGGCAACAAGTGAAGGTATCAAATTTGCAGATGACACAAAACTATTTCAAGTTGTTAAAACCCATGAGGATTGTGGAAAATTGCAAGAGGATCTTGACTGGAAGACTGGGCATCCAAATGGCAGATGAAATTTAAATGTGGACAAGTGCAAAATTATGCACCTAGGAAAAAAACAACCCAAAACTAGGGCTACAAGATGCAAGGTTCCACATTAGGAACCACCAACCAGGAAAAAGATTTAGGCATCATTGTCAATATCATGTTAAAACCCTCCGCCCAGTGTGCAGCGGTGGCCAAGAGAGCAAATAGAATGCTAGGTATCATAAGGAAAGGAATGGAAAATAAAACAAAGGATATTATAATGCCTCTGTATCATTCCATGGTGCAATCGCACCTTGAATATCTTGTGCAATTCTGGTCGCCATATCTTTAAAAGGATATAGCATTATTAGAAAAGGTACAGAGAAGAGCCACCAAAATGGCAAAGGGGATGGAAGGATACCCCTATGAAGAGAGGCTAAAAAGGTGAGGGCTCTTCAACCTTGAAGAGAGACGGTTCAGGGGAGATATGATAGAGGTCTATAAATTAACGAATGGAGTGGAACGAGTCAACATGATCAACCATTTACATCATCAGAATATAGAAAGACTAGGGGACATGCAATGAAGCTACAGGATAACCTATTTAAGGCAAATAAGAGAAAATATTTTTTCACTCAATGTGTAATCAAACTCTGGAATTTGTTACCGGAGGATGTAGTAAAGGCTGTTAGTGTATCTGGGTTTAAAAAAGGTTTGGACAAGTTCCTGGAGGGTAGGTCCATAAACCATTATTAAAAGGGACCCAGGATATCACTGCTTGACCCAATAAAAGCATTGTGGAACCTGTGTCTTTTGGGGAAATTGCTAGGTACTTCTGACCTAGATTGGCCACTGCTGGAAACAGGATACTGGGCTTGATGGACCTTGGCAGACCCAGTATGGCATATCTTATGTTCTTATGTAGAACCCATTGACCTTGGCATTCACTAGAGATGCCACTGAGTCCGTCGTCAGCAGTCCCCAGCAATCTAATATCTGTTGGAACACCAACTCCAAGAGAGGAAATCCACCTGGACATTTTCTAACCCAGCAACATGGGCAGCAGAGAGTGCCAATAAATGAGTGTCTGCCCATTGCAGCAATGAGATCACCTCTGCCACTACCAGCCAACTCAAAAAGTGTCATCCTGGTGACTGATGTACACCACTGTCGTGGCACCATCTTACAGAACTTGCACTGCCCTGCGACTCAGAAGGGGAAGGAACTCCAGAGCCAGATGCACTGCCCACGTCTCCAGGTGGCTGATCGACCACTGACTCCTTTCCCTCTCTATCCTGAGCCACCTGTGACAGATAATGACCACCCCAACTGCAAATGCTGGCATTAGTGGTCTCCACAACCCAGTGTGGGGATTCCAGAGGCACCCCTGCCGCGAGCTGCTCCAGATTCAGTCACCACTGTAAACTTGCCCTGGCCTCTGGTCGAAGTGGAAGGTGAATTTCCATGGATTGCAATTGTGGAGACCATGACAGAAGATCCTTCTGCAGGGCCTGCATATGGAACCTTTCCCAGGGTACTAGGTACAGCATGGCTGCCATAGAGCCCAGTATCTGAAGATAGTCCCACACCTGGGCTTACAACTTTGCAATCCTGCCCTCCGGCAGAAAAAACATGCCCTTACGGGAGTCGAACCAAGCCCCCCAGATACTCCATGGACTGAGAAGGCTCTAGGCCTGCTGCTGGCCAAGTAGATCACCCAGCCTAACTGCTGAAGACAACTGATAACCAGGGCAATGGCCTCCAGGCTCTCCTGGAACTATTTTGCCTGAATCAGCCAATCATCCAGATATGGGTGGATGAGGACCCCTTGTTTGTGCAAAGCCACCACCATGAACACCATTATCTTGGTGAACATCCAAGGAACAGTGGCCAGGCTGAAGGGTAATGCCCGAAACTGAAAATGCTCTCTAGGCACGACAAAGCACAGGAATTGCTGGTGAAAGGCATGGATAGGAATGTGCAAGCAAGCTTCGGTCAAGACTAGAGAGAAGTCAAGAACTCTCCCTGGTGCACTGCCACCATTACAGACTGCAAGATCTCCATACGGAAGCACGGGACATTTAAATCCCAGTGGACCCCTTTCAGGTCCAAGATGGGCCAACAGGACCCCTCCTTCTTGGGCACCATGAAGTAGATGGAATACCAACCAGAGCCCCAGTTGTCTCAAGGGACCAGCACAAATGCCTCAAAAGCTGCAACAGGCTCTAGGAGTCCTCTACCACCCGGGCCTTGCTTGATGCCCAGCATTGCAAGACCATAAAGGCATCTTGAAGGGGTCTGGCAAACTTGAGGGAGTAACCATTTCTGATCACCTCCAGCACCCAGGCATCAGACATGATTTGGGCCCAGGTGGGAAAGAACAGTTGCAGGAGACTGCCCAGCGAATCTCCGCCAGGGCACCCACACCTTCATTGGGAGGACTTTGCAGCACCAGGAGCTCTTGAGATCCCCTCCGCCCCCCTCCCCGTCTTCATGGAAGCCACCACGAAAGGAAAGGGCCCTGCTGGAGGAATCAGGATTCCTGAGGATTAACCAATCTGGCAGGACGAAACTTGCAAAAATCTTGTCCACGACCCCTTAGGGCTTTATCCTCCAGCAGTTTAGGAAGTTTGGAGTCTTCCAAGTCTTTGACCTACTTCTCCCAAGTCCTCCCTAAAAAAACTACTTCACTGCACAGGGGTGCTTGCTAAAAACTTAGACTTAAACGCCACATCTGCTGACCATTTGCACAGCTATAAAAACCACCATGCTGAGACCACTGTAGTCATGCTCTTAGTTGATGCCCGGAGCTAATCACAGAGCAGGTTGGCCAGAAAGTCAGAGCCAGACTCCAGCCTGGTGGCGTCTGCCCTGCCAGCAGGATCTACCGTCTCCTCCGGAATCTCTGAGACAACTGGAGACAGACTCTAGCCACATAAGTGCTGCAAATAGTCACCTGCAGAGCGCCAGTGCAGACACATCAAAAACCTGCCTCAGCAGGGCCTTAATATGCCAGTCCTAAAGATCCTTCAAAGCCGCACCATCCTCCACCAGGATGGTGGTCTTACAAACAACTGCTATAACGAGCGCATCCACAAGAGGCAAGTGCAGGGGGAAAAAATATATATATATATTGGGTACAACCTCACCATTCTCCTACCAACACACAAGCCTAAGTGCCACTCCTTCAAGATCATGGCTTTCAAGGCCCTGTGAACCAGAAAAGATTGCAGGGGCTTGTAGAAGTCTTTACTAAGCTGATCCTTGGGAGGGGGCCTCTGACCTAGGCTTTCTGGCAATGTGCAAGATAACCAGGGACTCTGAAATAAGAGGGAAGCATCCTGGTGAAAAATCCATACTGCAGTCAGAAGCTCCCCCTCCTCCAGCTCCTTCCTGAGGAAGCTCTTCTAAGAGATCCACAGTCCCTTCCAATGGGTCCAGAGAGTCCAAGAACCCCACAGAGCCTAGATCCACATCCTCTTCTTGCCTTTCCCTATGTGGGTGCTTCAGCCAGCAGATAAGGCCCCTGACTCCTGCCCAAAGAACAGCAGAGCCTTCACCCAAGCCCTGCTTCCGAACAAAGGCTTGGTGAAGTAAGAGGATGAACTTTGGGAAGAAGGGAGAGCCACTAGACCCCACACACCCCTCATATGAGCCAATCAAGGCCCTAGGGTCAGGGGTGGGCAATTCCGGTCCTGGAGGGCCAAAGACCAGTCAGGTTTTCATGATGTCCCTAATGAATATTCATGAGATCTATTTGCATCCACTGCCTTCCATTGTATGGAAATAGTCCATGAATATTCATTAGGGACATCATGAAAACCTGACTGGTCTGCGGCCCTCCAGGACCGGAATTGCCCACCCCTGCCCTAGGCAAAAGCTCAGTGGCTCCATTCCCTCCTGTCCTGCAGCAATTATGGTATTCAAAATGGCAGCAGTTCCCACCAAAACCACATGACTGCCGCCATCACCGGGGACACCATCCTGCTCCAGAGAGCTCACCCCATCAGTTTACGGGCCCTCCCCCCTGGGTTGATTCGCAGTTAGTGTGTCCTCCCTAACACATCCACGGCACAGCCAGACTTTGGACAGCTGTGCTGTGTCTGCCGTATGCTATACACACCAGTTGTGATCCTTGGACCTGTAGCCTGGACACTCCCTCATGCCTGTGCGCACCAACCTGGCACCGATTCACAGACTTAAGACTTACCCGGTGATCGCTCCTCTCAAAGAGTGCATGTTTCCCATGGCCAGTCCTCCTCTCTGCCTGTCTTTCCCCTCCCACCTTAAAGAGCCTGCTCAACCCCTGGCCCCCCTCCCAAAAAGGTTAGGGAAGAGGGAGCCTACTGCTGCAGCCCAAATCCAATACAGACTGAACAAGCTATGCTCACCACCTGCTGGACACTGAGATCCTATTGGCTATTGTCAGTTGGCACAGGCTACTTATAGTATACTTAAAGTTTGTGTTCTCAGTCTTCACCTGCTGGCAGATGAGCATAGCCCACTCGTCTGGACTAGACTAGACTAAAGACGCAAACTGGAAGCTTAATTTTCATTATTCAAGTTGAATCTAGCAAGGCTAAAATGTCACTATTCCAAAACTACCAATGTGAAAGTTTAAAGAAAAATTGGTTAGGTAAATTATATTATGTACTGCTTTTGAAGAAAATAACACCATTATGGGGTGAGGGGGGGGATTTATCTCATGGTCATAAAGACTTCTAGGATGAATCAATAGGTAATATCTAACCAATCTCTCCTCTATGACAAAAGCCTCTTCCCTCCCCCCGTCCCCCTCAAGATGCATACAAGTGTACTAAGCTTGCCCAACACTATCCTTTCACCCTACCCCTTTGCAGGGGTTTACTTTGGGCCAGTCAACCCTTTATTCCATCACCATCTCAACCTTACCTGGTAAATCTGGGAGGAAATTACTGAGTTTCTCTTTCACCTTCTTTCCACAGAATTTGTTGAAGGCATGCTCCAGATTATAGTGGGTGATGAGGTTTGTGCTCCCAGTCAGTTCAGTGGCAGCTAGGGGAAAGAGAGGCAAAAGAAAGATGCATTACATTAAAACTGGCTAGTATTAGGGATCAGGAAGAAGAAAAAAATAATTTCAGATACATAAATGCCCTCTGTCTATATCCTCAGGTAGAGCAGGAACTAGGTATGTAAGTTAATGGTGCTGTATTGCCAGGTATATATTGGTACTACTGATATTTAACTAACTGATGTAAAGCTACAGATCTCCAGGAACAAGCAGGAATGAGTCTTCACATATGGGTATCGTCGGTACCGACGGAGCCTGCGCGGGAACGCTCCCCAGCGTCCAAAAGGAAAGCTTTTGGGAGCATCCCACAGCGCCTGCGCGCTGCCTTCCCACCTTTCCTAACCGCCTTTCTCCAGTTCTTCTTTTCCGCGGAGCCAGCGGGTCGTGTTCCTGTCACCGCTGAAGAAGTTCTTTATTTTATTTTATTTCTTTGGTCGCACATCTGCCTTCTTAGACGTCGGACCGGTACCACCGATCTTTTTTTTTTTTTTTTTTTTAAAGAAAGAAAGACTACTATTTTCACTTCTGTGCTTTTTTCTTTTGGCCTTAGGCCTACGAGAAATTCTCCTCATGGAAAAGCCCGCTTCCGGGTTTAAAAAGTGCACGAAGTGCAGCGGCACTATTTCTGTCACTGACACCCATGACTGGTGTCTAAAATCTTGGGGTCTTGACCACTCCATCACGGATTGTGAGTCCTGTTCCATGATGTCTAAAAGAGGTCTACAGAATCGAGCAGCCAAGCTCAGTACCCTGTTTCCCTCTGATGCAGCTTCGGTAGCATCGACGTCTTCCAGGGCTTCTTCTTCCTCCCATGGATCTCAGGTAACCAAACTCAAGTCCAGCCAGTCCTCGAAGGGTAGATCTCCCTCCAAGTATCGAGATAACTCCAGGCTTGCTCTCGAGGAATCCGCACCGGCAAAATTACCCCGGCAGGAGGCTCCGGCTTCCAAAGCTTTATCTATGGGGTCACAGGTTGACATCGATGGCTCGGCCTCGACCGATCACCTGTTGCCATGTTCTGGGGTACCGGTGGTTCCCACTGGTACCGACATCCAGACATTGGTGGCGTCGATGGATCAGAATATTCTGACCATGCAGCGTGCCATTACGGCATTCATACAAGCTGCGATGCCTCCGGTACCGCAACAAACTCCATTGTCGGTACCGGTTCCGGCACCGATATCGGTTCCGATACCGGTACCGATTGCATTGACATCGGCTTCGGTGTCAACTGCAGCGGTACCCTGTTCTGTGATGCCCATCGGTACCGATCACTCCCGATGTCGATACCACTCGGTATGCGTATCGGGCTCTGCAGGAGCATCCAGATAGGCGATACTTCGATTCCTCTGAAGACTCCGATGAATCAGAGGTCTCTGTCAAAGCATCGGTACTCCTTCCTCAGGAGCCCTCTTCTCCAAAAAGAAGAATGTCTCCTCCAGAAGACTTGTCTTTTCAAGACTTCATTAGGGAAGTGGCCAGGGGCCTCTCCATTTCAGTGGCCCCTGAGGCAGAGCCTAGAGCCAAAAAATTGGATATCTTACAATATCCTAAGGCTCCTAAAGAGGCAGCTACTTTACCAATTCATGAGATCCTTTATGATCACATGTTGGGCATATGGGAGACACCTCTCACCACCTCTCCTCATTCTCGTAGGTTGGACACCATGTACCGTGTTCCTCCTTGTCCTGGCTTTCATAAAACTCAGCTTCCTCACCACTCTATTGTGGTGGAGTCTGCTATGAAGAGGATAAAGAGTGCAAAAAGGCACTCATCTAATCCTCCAGGAAGAGAATGCAGAACCTTAGATGCTTTTGGCAGGAGAATTTTCCAGGCCAATATGCTTGTTGCTAGAATCAACTTCTATAGTCTCTATATGGGGATGTTTCTAAAAGAAGTTACAGATCACCTACAAAACCTTTATCTCCTTTTGTTTCAGAAGATAAAAGAGAGGAGTTTCTCACCTGGCTTAAACATGCCCAGGATGTTTCCAAGTTTTCTAACCGTGCAGCCTTTGACTCTTTTGAGTGTGCTAGCAGAGCCTCGGCTATTGCCATAGGTGCACGCAGAGTTGCTTGGCTACAAGCTTCTGATTTGGAACCCTGGGTTCAGGATGGACTAGGAAATCTTCCTTGTACAGGTGAAAACCTTTTTTGGCAAAGATTGGCAAGCAAAGGCCACTCAGATGGATGCTGAAAATTCTGCTTTAGATAGACTTTCAAAGTCTACTTCTGCTCCTGTTAAGAAAAGGTTGTTCAAAAAGGGACATTATCCTGTTTATGGTCAACAGGCATCTTCTGCAGGTCGTTTTGCTGCAAAGCGACAGCAACAACCTAAACAGGCCAAGCCTAAGGCTGCAAGGGCTGCTACGGCCCAACAGCCTCAGCCTCCTCAGGGCCTTTGACTTACAACTAGAGAACTTAGCCTTTCTGGCTCTAAAAGAACCAGAGCCTCTCACCATTCCAGGAAGGTTATCTCACTTTGCTCCCAGGTGGGAACAAATCACAGCAGAGCAATGGACTCTCTCCATCATAAGGGAGGGCTACAAGCTTCATTTCTTAAACCTTCCTCCTCACACCATGGTGAGACAGTTCAATTCTCCAACATCTCTCCTCGACCTTCTGGGTCAGGAGATTGCTACCCTTCTGGCCCAAGTACCCCTTCTTCAACAGGGCTCAGGGTTCTACTTCCCCTACTTTCTTATCCCAAAGAAAACAGGCGGCTACAGACCATATTAGATCTCAGAGAATTGAACAAGTTTCTATGCAAGGAGAAATTCAAGATGATTTCTCTCGGTGCTCTCCTTCCATACCTTCAGAGTCAGGATTGGCTTTGTTCTCTAGACCTCAAGGATGCGTACACCCATGTCCTCATCCATCCAACACACAGAAGGTTCCTTCGGTTCCTTTATCGAGGAAAGCACTACCAATACAAAGTGCTTCCTTTCGGTCTGGCCTCTGCACCAAGAGTGTTCACAAAATGCATGGCAGTAGTAGTAGCTGCATTTCTACGCACTCTAGGGATATTCGTATTCCCATATCTGGACGACTGGCTCATCCGAGCTCCATCCCAGTCAGAGGCCCAGACTTCCCTAGCCTGCACAAGGCGTGTTCTTCAGTACATCCCAAAATCCCATCTCACCCCTACTCAGTCAGAGTTCATAGGGGCCTTGCTGGATACCACAACTGCAAGGGCCTATCTTCCCCAGGCCCGTTGCCTACGCTTGGTGCAGTTAGCCTCACAGATTCAGTTAAAATCCCATTTAACTGCTCGAGAGATGTTACAACTGTTAGGCCACATGGCATCCACTGTGCATGTGGTTCCTTACGCTCGCCTTCACATGAGGGCAGCTCAATGGACTGTCCACCCAATGGACCCAGGCATCAGGGTGCCTGTCAGACAAAATAGCAACCTCCAGTCGCCTCATTTGCTCTCTCCAGTGGTGGAAGTCCACTCAAAATCTGTTGCTGGGGTCCCCCTTTCAACAGGTGTTACCCCAAGCAACCCTTACAACAGATGCCTCTCCAAGAGGTTGTGGAGCTCATCTACAAGATCTCTCCACTCAAGGCATCTGGTCTCCACAGGAGACATCTCTACATATCAGCCTCTTAGAGCTCAGAGCAATTTTTCTAGCTCTGAGTCTTCCACACCCTGCTCACCCCAAGACAGTCCTCATCCACACGGACAACCAAGTAGCCATGTTCTACGTGAACAAGCAGGGCGGGACTGGCTCTCTGTTGCTTTGCAACAAAGCTTTGAGATTGTGGGCCTTTGCCAGAGAGCATCAAATTCATCTCATGGCAGTGTATCTTCCAGGGGTTCAAAACTCTTGGGCAGACAGACTCAGTCGAGTTCTGCTTCCACACAAATGGTCCCTCCATGGGGACCAGATAGCCAGGATCTTCCGAATTTGGGGAACCCCAGACATAGACCTCTTTGCAAGTCCGTGGAATGCCAAACTTCCCCGGTTCTGTTCCAGGATTCCGTGTCAGGGAGTTCAGGCCAGGGATGCCTTCCTCCTTCATTGGGGGCAAGACTTCCTATATGCCTTTCCACCCATTCCCCTAATTCCCAAGACACTGTTCAAACTTCAGAGAGACAAGGGGTCTATGATCCTCATAGCACCACATTGGCCACGCCAAGTGTGGTACCCTCTACTTCTGCATCTCTCTCAAGCTCCCTTCCTGGACTTGGGATCTGCTCCAGACCTCCTCTCCCAGGAGGAGGGAATGTTGTGGCACCCAAATCCCCAGTCTCTTCACCTCAGAGCCTGGTTGCTGAAGTCCTAGACCTTCAAGATTTGCATCTTTCTCAGCAAGTGAAGGATATCCTTCATGCTTCCAGAAAGCCTTCCACTAGCCGTTCCTATGCTTTTAAATGGAAAAGCTTTACCATTAGGTGTGCAGAGAAGGGTCTTAACCCTCTTGCAATACCTCTGAATTCTTTACTAGAGTATTTGCTGCACTTATCCCATGCAGGCCTTAAAACGAATTCAGGAAGAGTCCATTTGAGTGCTATTGCAGCATCCATTAAACCTCTCAATGGACAGCCTATTTCCTCTCATAGCAAGATTCATGAGAGGCCTTCTTTTAACTAAACCTCCCATTAGACCACCTCCAGTGGCATGGGACTTGAATCTGGTTCTTGGCCAGCTTATGCAGCCACCCTTTGAACCCTTAGCCACTATCTCCTTGAAATCCCTTTCCTGGAAGGTTATTTTTCTCATTGCAGTCACTTCAGCTCGCCGCATCAGTGAGCTGCAAGCCTTGGTGGCTAATCCTCCTTATACAAGGTTCCATCATGACAAGGTAGTCCTCAGGACCAATCCACACTTTATGCCTAAAGTGGTCTCACCTTTTCATCTGAACCAGGAGGTATATTTACCTGTCTTTTTTCCAGGACCTCATGCATCAAGTGCAGAGATGAATCTCCATACCCTGGATTGTGAGAGAGCGCTTGCTTTTTTCTTACAAAGGACACAGCAACATAGAAAGTCCTCTCAACTCTTTGTTGCTTTCGATCCCTCTCATAAAGGACTTCCAGTCTCTAAGAGAACTCTGTCCAATTGGATTGCTCAGTATATTTCTTTCGCCTACCAGAGTAAGAACCTCTCTCTGGAGGGCCATGTCACAGCTCACAATGTGAGGGCCATGGCAGCCTCTATGGCTCATCTAAATTCTGTGTCCATCGATCAAATCTGTCGAGCGGCCACCTGGGCCTTGGTTCATACCTTTACAGCCCATTATTGCTTGAACAAGGACTCCCGCCGGGATGCCTTGTTTGGTCAGGCTGTTCTCAAACACCTGTTCCATACTTAATCAACTCCTACCCCCCATCCCTGGTTGGATGCCTGAGATCCATAGGGGGAGGTAGAGCCCTTCTCAGGGACTCACAACCTTGGGGATCTCCTTGGCATCTCTAGCTGGGGAGTCCCCATATGTGAAGACTCATTCCTGCTTGTTCCTGGAGATAGCACAGTTACTTACCTGTAACAGGTGATCTCTGGGAACAGCAGGAATAAGTCTTCACAACCCACCCACCTCCCCTAGGAGTTGTATCTCTCTATCTATCTTTCCTTTCTCTTTCTCTCTCTCTCTCTCTTTCTCTTTGTCTCAGCTTAAAACTAGAACTGGAGAGAGGCGGTTAGGAAAGGCGGGAAGGCAGCGCGCAGGCGCTGTGGGATGCTCCCAAAAGCTTTCCTTTTGGACGCAGGCTCAGTCGGTACAGACGATACCCATATGTGAAGACTTATTCCTGCTGTTCCCAGAGATCACCTGTTACAGGTAAGTAACTGTGCTTTCAAAAGATTCAAGATTATACCACAGAATTGAGAGAAGCAGCAGCAGCAAGATATATTCCCTACTGTCATAATACCAGAAACACTACTCGCTCTCCAGTTTTACTCTTGCACCCTCAGGGGCTTACCCCACGCTTTCCTGAAATCTGATATGTTTTTAATCTCCATTCACATATTATTGCAAGCACCACCCCCTTAGGGTTACTCCTTAGGGTGCATTAATCTCAGTCAAGTCATTCCCTTTTTACATCCTTCTTCGTGTCCATGTTGGCTTTATTCCCTCTTTTACCCCTTCTAATTACCTTAATGCTCCTCAATTCATGCAAATTGCAGCCGTTTTCCATTTCTTACTGTGGTTAATGTCTCATTACTAGCTCCTCACCCCTTCTCTAAAAAGGTAAGAAAGTCATAGCCACAGTGCTTTGAAAAGATGACAAATGGGTGCGCCTATGTAGATGGCTGACTTTGTGTAAACAGACGCAAGAGGAGCCATCCAGTCACTGTGGGGGAGAGCCAACCATTGCAGAGCCTTGACAGAGTTCTCAAATTTCAACAAGAGCAATCTAGAGCCATTGCAATGTCTAGAGTACCTAGGACCTTGCTTCAGTACTCAAAAGGAAAGGAATTTTTGACAGAGGGCAAAAACACACACTACATTAGATACAGATGAGAACTCCTTTTGCATGGGAACACAAAGTGCAGATTTCAGGCAAGTTTGGACATCCATGATGAAAATATGATGCAGGGATCACTAATGCATATGGGATTTAAACATCTGTTGTTCAGCACTGGTCTGCACAAACCCAAACTACAAAACCAGGTTCCCTTGAACACCAGAAGCCAGAGCTTCTTCGATCTGGTGTTTGAAAATGCCAGTGTTTCTCAGGGAGTGTCCATTTTGGATTGCAGTGTCCCCTGGCAATCAGTCAGCTCAATTGGGGAACCCATGGTCAGAGTCATATGGCACAAGAGTAATGAGCACCACCCAATATGGCTGTTTTGAGGGCCAATTGAAGAACCCTGCAAGCCTTTGAACTGCTGTGGCGAGGGAAGCCTCTTAAAAAGGTCCTTTCAACCATGCCATGGTGGTAGTATATGTCAACTAATAAGGTGGCACAGAAGCACGGCTGGGCTGGGCCAGCCCGTCGACTAGGTGAGCTAGGCAGCTGCCTAGGGCACATGAGCAACTGCATCACACACACCCCCCCCCCCCCCCCAGCTGCTGTCGATTCCGTTTGGGGGGAGGGGCAAGGCAAGCAGCGGCAATATTTCCAAAAGTAGCAGCAAAAAGTTGCCATTTTTAGAAATGCTGCCACCTCCCAAGACTGAATCGGCAGCAATGGCAGCTTGGGGGGGTGACAGGCTGGGGTTTCTGCCTAGGGCGGCAGAAACTCTTGGGCTGGCCCTGATAAGCAGCAGTAGCTCCGAAGGCCTTGGAGCTGCTAAGGTCAGCCGAGGCTCAATGTCTGAACTTGTCAACATCTGATATAGCAGAAGATTGCTCAGAAAATTGGCTTGCACAGATACTCTGGATCCAGGTGGGGAGGTGGGGGGAGTAGAAACTACCAGACCAGGTGTTCTCTCATCCAGTTTAGTTAAGAGACAGTCCAACCATGGTTTTGATTGTCACAAGGTCAAAGGCAAAGGGCCCCACACTTCTTTAGTGAAAAGGATGAAGTGCAGAGTGTCTGAGCTGGATGCTTTGTTTCAAACATTTCTCTAGTAGAGTTCCTATGTGTTTCATAGCACATCCAAGTCTATACAGTCTGGGGACATCTGGTTCGATCAAGAAACAGTGCACCAATTTGGTTAGACTATAGACTGGGGAAGGTCCGAGGCTTCCATAGAACGGAGATAGTTTGGTGCAAGGATCAGTACTAATAGAAAACATTTTTATTTAATCTTTTTATACCGCACTCTTTGGAATCAGCGTGGTTTACAGTCAACGTGTACAGTGCAGGCAGAACCTACACTGGACTTACAATGAACAGTTATAACAACTTGGTATTAACAAGAGAAACTTTGTACAGGCTGCGCAATCGGTCACAGGTGACCGGGCTTACTTACCACTATTTACAGGTTGGCTAGCTATATACAGATTGGTCGGCCTTCTTGAGATGTCTCGTATTGCTCGGTGACCATTTGTGATTTTCTGTGGCTATGTACACTTGACGTCTATTACACGGTGGCATTATAGTATTACACATTGGTGTCATTTACAGCATTAGGTCACAATGTACCCATTTAAACATACTGGGTGTATCGTTGATCTAGAGGGTAGAGCTGCAATCGTGTGGCGTGGATGCGCAAGGGGTGAGGGCCTGGTTGTTAGGTGTGTCTGATTGTGATATGTCATTTGTATGCGAGTAGTGTTGGAGGAAGAAATGGTGCTTCAGTGCCTTCCTAAATTGGGCGAGGTCAGTGATGGCCCAGATGGCGGATGGGTGTTCCAGCATGCGGGTGCATAGAGGGAAAAGGCTCTGTTTCTTGTTGCTTGTGAACATTTTGTTATTGCTTTTGGGATTATCAAAGTGTTGGCAGCAAAAGATCTCCTGGCTCTGTTGGGGGGGGTGGGGTAGAGGTGGTCTGTGAGGGAGGCAGAGGAGCACTCGTTGATGGCTCTGAAAGTCATCAGTAGTATTTTGAAGGAAAGTCTGCAGTGGACTGGCAACCAGTGCAGGTTTTTCAAGATTGGGGTTATGTGCTCCCTCCTGGAGGCTCCGTGCAAAATTTTTGCGGCTGCATTCATCGCAAGCTGTAGCGTGTTCAGTGTGCTCTTCGGGAGTCCTTGCAGAATTGTGTGGGCATAGTCAAAAGTGAGGGATTACTAGGGCCTGATAGATTGTTCAGAAGTAGTCTGGCTCAAGCAATTGTTATAGGTGTTGGGTTGTCCTTATCTTGTGATAAACTGCTTTGACCACATTGCTTGTGTGTGCCCTCATGTCTAGCTGTTGGTCTAGTGCGACTCCAAGGTAACGTACCGTAGGCTTGCTGAGGAGCTCGGCGTTTCGTACTTTCAGTGAGGTGGGTGGGGTAAATGCTTGGTTCCTGGTGATGAAAAAGACCTCCATTTTGTTGACGTTTATTCCGAGTCTTTGATTATGGAGCCAGTCAGAGACAGCATCAAAACAGGTTGTTAGCAATGAGAAATCTGGGTGGTCAGTTGAGAAAGGCATATAAAGCAGTACATCGTCTGCATATACCAGGCAGTTGATGTTGAAGGAGCAGATGAGGGCACAAATAGGCTGCATGTATACATTGAATAGAAGGGCCGAGAGTGAGGATCCCTGTGGCACGCCTTTTTCTTGTTGGAAGGGTTTGGAGGTGGTGGAGCCAGTTCACACAGCACTAAGCTGGTGCAAATTATACTTATCAGACAGATAAGTATAATTTGCACCAGCTTAGTGCTGTATGATGGATACCCTTCTCCTTGAAGCGTGTCATGAGAATTTCATGGCTGACTGAGTCGAAGGCTGCAGCAATTTCCATGACAATCAGGGCAAAACCTTGTCTGATGATGCCCATTCCGACCATTAGGGTACTGAAGAGACATTTCTTTTCTGTCTTACAGTTTGGTCCTCAAAGAGCTCAGCTGACATATAAGGGATGCTCACCTGAGGCCATCACAACTCTCCCATTGGTGCAGAAAAGGTCTATGTCTTAACTTATTCCAGAGATTGTGGAATCCCCATTTCAGGGCTTTGTGTTCTTATATTTAAGCTTTTTTTGTGGGAGAAACTGCAGAAAGGACTGACCTTGAGTGCACTGAGGGTGCAGGTAGTGGTGCAGCATGTTTTCAGAAGCATCTTTAGGGCTTCTCCTTTGTTTTCACACCCCAATGTCATGCTTTTTCTGAAAGGTGTAGTGTACCTTTGACCTCCAATGTGGATGTTCTTACCTTTGACCTCCAATGTGGATGTTCTTACCAAACTGGAGTTTTACTCTAGTCCTTCGGATGCTTGGTTCTCCCCATTGGAACCTCAGGAGGAGTTCTTCTTTGAAGAACTTTCCTCTGAAGTTCCTAGGGGCTTGTTGCTCAGTTAAGTAGATTTCAGATCTCCAGCCTTCTTATTGTGGCAGGTTTTTCCGATTCAGACGGTCTAGTCCTACCTCCCAAAGATTAACGCAGCGTTTTATATTAGTTCTTTTCATAGGGAAGGCTGCTGAGAAGTCCCCTCCCCCCCACCCGAGTTCTACCTTTCTTGATAGGCATAGAACTCCGTTACACTGCTTGGAGTCAACTAAAGTTCTGAAAGTCTGATAAATTTGTTCTAGTCAGGGATTCCAAAGAGAGAAAACTGCATTTAAAGTCATCTATTGCCAAGTACTTTACATAGAAATCCAAACAATAACTAAGCCCCAATAAATCATCAATATATATTCCTGAATCAAGATGACTTCCTATCTAAATAATCCACCTATGTGATAAACTAAGAGATATGAATATATGTTAATTTTTTGTCTGATCACTCACCTTGAGAGGTAACCCTCTCTTGTGGTGGGTCCTCCTTTTAATCAAACTTAAACAAGACCCAAAGGCCTAAAAACAATATGGAAAGACAGAGCTATTTTATTGAACCAAAATACAGGGGGTAAACTGCCAAAGGGACCCGACACAGGCCGTGTTTCGATTAAACCTTCATCAGGGGTAATCTCGCGTGCTTGTGAGTCAAGTTCCAGAGTCTGTATTCTCTGATACTTCCGACTCAATGAAGTCTACACTTGAAGCTTCCTCCTCTCAATAGCAGACTATAGCCATCACTGACTAGAGTCCTACCAGACCCATCCTGAATCCCACCCTATGGTTGACAATTGTGTCAAAGGAGGTGAATCTTTTAGCAAATGCATTTGTTAACAAATTCACTAGCTTTTGTTCCTTCCCAAGAGGAGACAAGGTGGTTCTGCCTAGGGAGAGAAATTTGGAGGGGTCTACAATTACTGTGTTATAGAATACAGTCAAACCTCGGTTTTCATGATTAATCCGTTCTAAGAAGTCTGACTAAAACCGAAACGTATGAAAACCGAAGCAATATTTCCCATAGGAAATAATGTAAATTCAATTAATCCGTTCCAGACACCCAGCTCCTGTCACTTCTCTCACCTGCCCGATCGTCCACAGGACAGCAAACACACAGATATTGTACTGTACGGCACTGTAATCTGATCGCTGACTCCGTCTCAACAGCAATTTGCAAGCGTACCCTGCAAGAGAAAGAACTGCCTCCCACATTCATGCAACATCTCCTGCTTACATTGACAGCTACCCTGCTACCTCCGAGCCTGAGGGGGCGCTCCAGAGAACAGGCAGGCAGTGGAGAGATCGGGGCCTTCCTCTCTGTGCAATCCTTGCATCTCTGACTCTGGCTCGAGGATGTTGCTCAGCTGACTTTCGCTTCTCAACACGCGATCGGTGAGTCCGGGGGGTAGTGCTGCCGGGACTTCCGGGGGGTAGTGCTGCCGGGACTGGGCGGGCAGTGTATACAGACCAGCGCCATTCTTTACGAAAACCGAGGCGATATCCGATAACCGAGACAAAATCTCAGTCAGAAAAGACGTCGAAAACCGAAACGTACGAAAACCAGGGCAAACGAAAACCGAGGTTTGACTGTAAAACACAGAGGTGCTGCTGACTGCATGGTGCAGAGCTCACAGGCATTTGTTCTGTCTTCATCTGCTGGTAGAGGGGCATTATGCCTTTTGTATAGGCTAGTTTGGAAGAACTCTAGAAAAAGAAAAATCAAGCAAGACAACATTTTCCCATTCTGTCTAGAGATCTCATTCTTCAAAAACTCTGGTATAATTTTAGGTCCCATTCTACTCCTTTTCCAATAATCTAACGGACATGGCAAAGCAATCTCTATATCCAGAAATATTCATTATTGATACTTTTTTTTTTCTATTTCAGGTATCCTAATTATAGGAAGGAACTTAAATACTAACAGCTGGATATATTCAGATTTAATAAGAATACAGATTAGTTGTATAGGGTAATATTTTCTAGCTAATTCACTGGTTGCTATCAGAAATTGAATGAACATACAACAATTTTTTAATTTAGAGTTTTTGTTAATGGTCCTGGGTCAGTTCTTCCATTGTCCAAGCCGCAGGGGTAGGAGAGTGTGATGATATAGGGGGGGGGGGGGGAGGAATATCCCAGTCATCACGCAACAGCAAGATTTAAGAGACCAGATTTAGGGCCCATGACTGCCAAAATCCAGGAGAGCTGATACCTCCATCATGGGACGTATAAATGAAGTGGAAGGGGGTCATGAAATAAGTGGAACACCCCCCTCCTCCCAAAGCTTAAGAATGAAGGTTCATGGTGCTAGAGTCCAACCCAAAATGGAGGAGGAAATTGCTGGATTCTTTCCTCCTGTATATGTGTGCAAGGAGAGAGAGGACTGTTTACTGGAAATGGACCAACCATGCAAGAACTAGGGCTGATCATTACTGGGCAGATTAAATGCTTTTAACCTAGCGAGCCAAGCAGAGTTGTAGAAAGATATAGATGCATGTGACCAAGCAGATAAGCTTCAATGCCACACAGATTGAAGGACCTGCAGAGACTTTAGTGGCATGACAATTTTACACGTGCTGCCAAAGTAACATTAAGGAGGGACGTTACCAACATATGGTTAAAGGAATAAAAACGCACAATTTTTGCCCTTAAGGCCATTAAAAGGCAAAAACTGTGCATTATTTTTCCTGTAACCTGTTATTTTACCCCAAAGCACACTTCATAATTATGAGATGCAAATGCAGGCAAAACACCTCATTATTATGCAAATACTACACTCAACAGTACAAGCTGCATTGCTCCTGGAAAATTAATGCCATCTCAAAGCTGGTGTTATTTTTCCTCCCAGAAACATCGTGCTGCCAACATACACCCCAATGCTTCCGGACGCATTCTTAAAGGGGATAGTGCGTGAAGAAAAATCGCAGTCTGGAATCCATCTACCCTCAGCAAAGATTCAGTGATCCCCCAAGAAACCCCTCCCTGGACCTACCTGTAGGACTCACTGGTGGTGTAGGGAATTCCTACAAGAGCAATCCCTACCTGCTCCTGTCTGGGCTCGTGCACGTGACCCCTACCAGTAGCTTCACAGTACTATCATCAGGGGTCAAGCTGCTATAGAAGGGGAAGACTAAGATGGGGGTGGCAAGAGTTTTCAGGGGGGCTTGTAATATTTCAGGGGAGTAGGGATCTATGTAGGGAAGTGGTGGTTGGGGGGGGGGTTGTTGATGGACCACAAATGTTCTTCTTCATTGGCTGCTCCTTTTTTAAAGAAAAAGCTTCCCCGCAATTTTGGGCCATGTGTTAGCCGTCTGATGGTCCAGGAGAGCAGAGTAATGCAGCTTGTGGAGTTATTAATCTATGTCCCCTTTTTATTTGGCCTTTTTCTTCTCCTTCCCAACCTTACCCTTCGTTCCTCAGACCCTTTTACCCTCCTCTTCCCTATTTCCTCTGCCTTCGTTTCCTCATCATTGTTCTCTACTCTCAAGTGTTACCATCTCCTCCCTCATTCCTCACTTTCTCAGCCTCATTCTCATTTCCGCTGTGCGGCCTCCACCCTCCCTCACCACCTCCTCCTGCTCTTATCCTCTGGTGACATCAGTCCTAATCCTGGCCCCCATCCCTTCATCTCCCTCTCCATGCCACCACACTCTTATTAACATTCCTCTCCTCACCCCCCTCTTCTCTTCCCTTCCCTGCTCCTGTGCTCTTTGTTCAATTCCCCCCCTCAAAAGAAAAAATTTCCAAACACTTTCTTTCAGACACGATCTCTTCATTTCCCATGCTTTTCAGCTCTTGGCTCTAACCGAAACCTGGCTCCATCCTGATGGCACTGCCTCCGTTGCTGCACTCTCACTTGGGGGCCTCCATTTCTCCCACACCCTTCGTACCACTGGCTGTGGTGGGGGCCAGCTTTTTTCTCTCTCTCCTGTCAGTTTCCTCCCTTCTCCCCATCTCAATCCCATGCTTTCCCCTCCGTTGAATTTCATTCCATTCATCTATTCTATTCCTTCCCTCTTCACATTGCCGTTACCTATAAACCCCCTGACAAGCCCAATTCCTCCTTCCTCAAATGACTAATTCTTGGCTCCCTTTATTTTTGAATTTACATTCCCCTTCTATTATTCTTGGCGACTTCAACCTTCACATCGATACCCCCCTTGGACCCCTATGCAGCAAAATTTATTTCCCTTATTTCCTCTTACAACCTCCAGCTTTGCTCCACCACCTCTATTCATCGGCTCGGTTACTGCCTTGACCTTGTTTTCCATTCCAATTGTTTATCCTCAAATTTCCTTAATTCTTCCACAGTCTGGCTACCATCTTCTTCAACATTCTCCACGGTCTTCTCACCCTGTCACCTCCTTTCTTTTTAGAAATCTTCAAGCTACTGATCCTGTCTTTTTCCATCATCTCTTCTCTTCTTTCTTTCTTCTACACTCTCCAAGTTTGTCAGTCAGTCAATGTGGCTGTAACCACTTATAACTCTGCTCTATCCTCCGCTCTCTACCCTCACTCCCCCAATTTCATGTCATATGAGGCATACATCACTCCATCCCTGGCTTTCTTCTACAATCCGCTACCTAATGTTCATATGCCCATTCTGCTGAGCGCACCTGGCACAAATCCCACACCCATTCTGATTTCCTTCACTTTAAATTCATGCTCACTTCTTTTAATTCTGCCATCTCACTCGCTAAACAAAACCTATTTCATCCAGCTGACCAACTCCTTGACTTCTAACCCACAGTCTGTTTTCTATGCTCAACACTACTTCAGGCTCCTCCCCTTTAATTCTTCCTTCCCTCACAGTACAATCCCTCGCCTCCTTCTTCCGCGATAAAATCAATAAGATTACCACCTCATTTCCCTGCTATTTCTTCTGCTCCTCCCTTACTTCAATTTCAACTATTTCCCTCAAACTCACCCTCTCCTCTCTTCCTTTCATACTGTCTCTGAGGAAACCTCTTCTCTCCTCTGCTAACCTACCACTTGATCCTCTGATCCAACTCCCACTAGTCTCCTCAACTCCATAACATCCTCTGTTATCCCTGACATTTCCCATATCAACATTTCTTTCTCCACTGCCACCTTCTCAGCTGTCTATGAAGCATGCTTTGATCACTTCTCCTAAAAAAAAAAAAAAATCTCTTGACCCTACTGCTCCCTCTAGCTATCATCCCATCTCCCTTTATTTCCAAACTCATTGTACGTGTCATTCTCTCTCGCTGTTGTGACTTTCTCTCCACTCATTCCCTCTTTGATCCCCTTCAGTCTGGCTTCCGCCCTCTTCATTCAACTGAAAATGATAATTACACTTACCTGGTAATTGTAGTTCCTTTAGTGACGACAGTTCAGTCCTCTACCTCTGGGTTGTCAATCTCTTCCTGCAGCTAGGAGACTGGTTTGTCAGAATGATGACATCACGGGATATAGCCTGCTGCCCTTCCATCTGCATCCCAGTGTAAACTATAACAAAGCAGACTTAAAGGAGCAATCAATAAGTAGCCAAACAGCAATACAATGGTACTAGCATGGATTTCCCCCCCCCCACGGGCAGGCCTTCTTACCTCCTGCTCTGACATAGGGGGAGCCCCCGAATAAGAGCTAGTAATGAAAACAGACTCACCTGAAACTCTCTTCTGTGCGACACTAAAGCCGAAACTGCAAAAAATATCCGGGCGGGAAGGAGGACTGAACTGTCGTCACTAAAGGAACTACAATTACCAGGTAAGTGTAATTATCATTTCCTTAGCGTTCCTCCAGTTCAGTCCTCTACCTCTGGGAAGTACCAGAGCAGTAATTAATGGGAGGGACCCTTCCAGCCGGCCGACAACACGGCCGATCCGAAACGAGCATCCGAAGCCGCCGCCACATCCAACCGGTAGTGCTTACTGAACGTATGCAGAGACGACCAAGTCGCCGCCCTACAAATGTCCCCCGGAGGGACCAAACAGTGCTCCGCCCAAGAGGACGCTTGCGCTCGAGTGGAATGCGCTCTCAAACCCACCGGGACCGCGCGCCCCCGGAGCAAATACGCGGAAGCAATGGCTTCCTTGAGCCAGCGGGCGATAGACGCCTTAGCCGCCGCCTCGCCACGACGAATACCGCCGAAGAGAACAAACAGTCGCTCTGACTTGCGGAAGGACTCTGTGGCCTTCAAATACTGACGTAGAGCCCTCTTCACATCGAGCCGCCGAAGACCCCGATCCGCGGAACCGCCCCCCAAATCCTCTAGAACAGGCAAGCAAACCACCTGATTCAGATGGAAAGGGGACACCACCTTAGGAAGAAAGGACGGAACCGGACGCAAAATCACTCGTTCCCGGGAAAAAGGAAGGTAGGGTTCACGGCAAGACAGCGCCTGCAGTTCCGAAATCCGTCGCGCGGAACAAATGGCCACCAGAAACACCGTCTTGAGCGTGAGATCTTTCAGAGACGCCCGACGCAAGGGCTCAAAGGGCGACTCGGCCAGCGCCGTGAGCACCAGATTCAGATCCCACGGGGGAACAGTCACCCTGCGCACCGGACGCAGTCGGACCACCGCCGTGAGAAAACGACGCATGTCGGGATGAGAACCTAACGGGCGGCCATTGATCTTGCCCCGATAACAGGACAAAGCTGCCAACTGAACCCGCAAGGAACTGGCAGCAAGCCCCTTGTCAAAACCGTCCTGGAGGAACTCCAAGATGGAAGGAATGGAGGCCGAGTTCGGCCGAACCCGACGCTGGGAACACCAATCCTCAAATACACGCCAGACCCGCACATACGCCAAGGACGTGGAGTGTTTACGCGCCCGCAGCAGGGTAGAAACCACCGCCGAAGAATAGCCCTTCTTCAAGAGCTTAGCCCTTTCAATGGCCAAACCGTAAGCGAGAACCGATCCACCTGCGGCATGAACAGGGGCCCTTGAAGCAACAGGTCCGATCTGGCCGGCAGCCGCCACGGCACCCCGTCCAGCAAGCGAAGCATGTCCGCGTACCAGGGACGCCGGGGCCAGTCGGGAGCCACCAACAACACCCGTCCTGCATGTGCCCCGATCTTCTGAACCACCCGGCCGATCAGGGCCCAGGGCGGGAAGACATAGAGGAGGCCCTCCTCCGGCCACCGGCGAAGGAGGGCGTCGATGCCCTCCGACATCCGTTCGCGCCTTCTGCTGAAGAATCGACCGACCTTTGCCGACTGGAAGGTCGCCATAAGATCCATGACCGGCATTCCCCAGCGCCTGACTATCTGCCGAAAGACCGCGGGATGGAGTTCCCACTCCCCGGCATCCACGTGGACTCTGCTGAGGAAGTCCGCGGTGACATTGTCCTTGCCGGCGATGTGCGCCGCTGAAAGCGCAGTCAAGCGGATCTCGACCCACTCGAAGAGCCGGTCGGCCTCCGCCTCCATCGCTGCACTGCCGGTGCCGCCCTGGCGATTTATATACGCGACCGTCGCCGAGTTGTCGGAGAGAACCCTTACGGCATTGTCGCGCACCAAGGCCTCGAACGCCTGAAGGGCCCGAAACACTGCGCGAAGTTCCAGACGATTGATCGTCCACGAGGCCTCCAGAGGGGACCAAACCCCCTGCGCAAAGTGACCCTCGCAGTGAGCCCCCAGCCCACCAGGCTGGCGTCCGTCAGCAAAGGCAGCCACTCCGGCTGATCCAGCGACAAGCCCCTCGCTAACGACGAGGGACAAAGCCACCACTGAAGGGACTTCCGAGCCGGTTCCGGACAAGGAAGCTGGGCACTCAGCGAATGCTTTTGATGCGACCAACGACGAAGGAGCGCTCGTTGGAGAGGTCGCATATGAAACCGTGCCCAAGGTACCGCCTCCAGCGTCGCCGCCATTGTGCCCAGCACTCGGAGATAATCCCATGCCGAAGGAGCCGACCCCGACAGGAACTGTTGCACCAGGGCCCGCAACCCCTCGGCCCGGTGGTCCGGCAGAAACACTAGACCCTGGAGCGTATCGAAGCGGACCCCCAGATATTCGAGAACCTGAGTGGGCACTAACCGACTCTTGACCGGGTTGACCACCCAACCCAGATCCTGTAAGAAACGCACCACCCTGTCCGTCACTCGGAGGCTTTCCGCCGCCGATTTGGCGCGAATCAGCCAATCGTCCAGGTATGGATGGACCAGGATGCCTTCCTTGCGCAACGCCGCCGCAACCACAACCATTATTTTGGTGAAAGTCCGAGGCGCCGTCGCCAAGCCGAACGGCAGGGCCCGAAACTGGTAGTGGCCCCAGGGCAGGGCAAACCGCAGAAAGCGCTGGTGAGCCTCTCGAATTGGAATGTGCAAGTACGCTTCCGAGAGGTCTAGCGACGTCAAGAACTCTCCTCGGCGTACGGCCACGATGACGGACCGCAAGGTTTCCATCCGAAAATGCGGCACCCGCAAGCACCGGTTGACCCCTTTCAGGTCTAGAATAGGTCGCAATTGTCCGCCCTTTTTTGGCACCACGAAATAGATGGAATAGCGACCCAATCCGTAATCGGCCTTGGGAACCTCCACGACGGCTCCCAGACGAAGGAGCCTGTCCAGAGTCTCGCGAACTGCCGCCACCTTCGCGGGACCCCGACAGGGTGACAGGACAAAGGCGTCTCGCACGGGCCGGGCCAACCCCAAGGCATAACCGTGTTGGATGATTTCCAACACCCACTGATCTGAGGTGATGAGGGTCCAGGCAGGTAGAAACTCCCGCAGCCGACCTCCAATGGGTGGCTCCACCGCCGGGACCCGCCTCGCTTCATTGGGGCTTTCGGGCCGCGGGCGCCGGGAGAGAGGAGAATCCTCGACTCGCTCCCCGGAAGCCTCGAAACCCCTGACCCCTCGAGGGGAATCTCCCCCTCTGGGAGCCAACTGGTCGCGGGGAACGGAACCTCCTGAAGTCCCGAAAGGATCCCCGACCGCTCGCCGCAGACTTAGGCTTGTCCTCGGGCAGACGGCCCCCTTTAGACTCACCGAGGTCCTTTACCAAACTTCTCCAAGTCTTCCCCAAACAGTAAACCCCCCTTAAAGGGAAGCTTACCGAGACGGGATTTAGAAGGGCCGTCCGCGGCCCAATTACGCAGCCACAACGAGCGACGGGCAGCCACTACGGAACCCGTGCTGTTGGCCAGCGCTCGAATCAAATCATAATGAACATCAGCCAGATAGGCCGCACCGACTCCATACGATCCAGCTCTTTGATCTCCTCGAGATCAACATGCGGTGATTGGCGCAACCGTTGGGCCCAGCGCAAGCATGCCCTGGCCACCCAGGCCCCGCAAATAGAGGCTTGGAGCGAAAGAGAATCCGCCTCAAACACCTGCTTGAGCAGACCGTCCACTTTACGGTCTTGGGGATCTTTCAAGGCCGCACTGCCCTCCACCGGGATGGTGGTCCGTTTGGTGACAGCCGCTACCAGGGCATCTAGGCGCGGCGTCCGAAAACGATCCCTAGCCGAGTCCGCCAGAGGATATAACCTGCTCATGGCACGGACGCCCCGGAGGCCCGCCTCCGGCTTGTCCCACTCGTCCTGAATCATCCGTTCGACCACCCGGTGTAGTGGAAACACCACCTGAGTCTGTCGTACCGCCTGAATGACCGGATCCTCCAATTTGTCCTCCACAGCTGGAGGGGGTGCCAAATGCAACATCTGCAAAGCCTCCGAAATCAAGGCAGGCAATTCCTCTCTGCGGAATACTCTGACAACCTTTGTTTGCTCTTCGTGCTCCAGGATCTCGCCTTCCTCCAGGTCCTGAGACCCCTCTGCAGGATCCCAGTCCGGATCCGCGGATTCCAGCCAGGCACTGTCCGTCGGGTCTGCAAGTCGCGCATGCTTTGGAACCGGCGGCTCCACGAACGCCGCCCCTTCCGCTGGCAACTGCGCAGGCTGAGCCACAGGGGAAACAGAGCGCGTCCGCTTGCCCTGCTGGCGCAGACAAAAGGCCTGATGGAGAAGTACAAACTCGGGACTGAACTCCGAGATGTCCGCTGACGGCGGAGCTGCGGAGACCCCGGAGGGCCCCGGCAGCGGCTCTGCATCGGACTCCTGCTCCTAAGATCGGCAGGGACTCGGCCGGCGACTCCGCAGTCGCCCCTTGCGCATCCTGAGACTCAGGAGGCGCCATCTGAAGTTCCACCTCTGAGGAAAGAGCCACGCAGCCCCGGCACACTCCCGTTTCAGTGACCGGGCCCCTGCGGGACCCACAGACCAGGCATAGAGGCCGGGTAGCCATGCGAACCCCCTAATAGCCCAAAGAACTGGAGTAGGCTGAAACACTTTGTAGGAGGGTTCCCTTTGATTTTTTTTTTTTTAACGTTAAAGTTGTTGGTGAACTATCTGCCCAGAAGGAAGTGAAAACCCCCGCAGCCCTCTCCACCCCCCGGTAAGCCAGAGGACCGACGACAGAGGACTGAAGAAGAAATCAATAAAAATAACTAAAATAACTAAAAGAACTAAACCAAATTAAATAAACCCCAAAGCAGGCAGCAACCCTCCGTTGCTGAAAACGGGAGGGGATGCTCTGCCACGCGGCTGCCGCGCGGCTTTGAAAATGGCCGCCGCGGGCAACAGCCGCAAAGAAAAAAGGCGCCAAGCACAGCGACGAAGGAGTCCTGTCGCGAAAACGTGGCGGGACCGAAGAACGGCAGCCTGATACCGGCGAAACACTTACCGGTCAGGTCTGCTCAGCACTGCTCGGAACGCGGCGATTCCCCCGGGCTCTACAATACAGTCAGAGGTGAAGAGACCGCCCGACAGCAGCACCGGGACACCGGCAGACTAGAAAGGCTCACCCCCGTAGTGTCCGGGGGGTGAGACTCCTGGGCCAAGCAGAGGAAGGAGGGGTACGGCAAACTGAGCCAAAGGACCCCCCCCCCCACCAGAAAGAACACTGCCGCAGTGCCACAGGCAGGAAGCAAGAAGGCTGTAGCCCAATGCTGTCCCACCGAGATTCTTTTTTTTTTTTTAAAGTGGTACACACTAACTAAGCAAACCCCTTTAACTACACTCAATTAGCCATGCTCCTTATCCACAACTCCTCTAAGAGCCTCTCCTTAAGGCTCGTCAAACTCCTCCTGCTGCAAAGGAGACTGGTTACACTGGGATGCAGATGGAAGGGCAGCAGGCTATATCCCGTGATGTCATCATTCTGACAAACCAGTCTCCTAGCTGCAGGAAGAGATTGACAACCCAGAGGTAGAGGACTGAACTGGAGGAACGCTAAGGAACAGCCCTTGCCAAAGTCTCTAAGTAATTTATTACTGGCAATGTCTAAAGGCTCATACTCGGTTCTTATTCTTGACGTTTCTGCTGCCTTCGATACCATTTGACTACTCTTCTCCTTGCTACATTATCTTCTCTTGGCTTTAGAGGAGACTTTGTTCTCTTTCTAACCACTCCTTCAGTGTCTCTTTTCAAGGTACGTCCTCCTCTGCTCTCTCTTTCTCAGTTGGTGTTCCCCAAGGATCTGTTCTCAGCCCACTCCTTTTCTCCCTTTATACATAATCGCCTGGTTCCCTTATCTCATCCCTTTGCCTTCAGTATCACTTCTATGCAGGTGATTCTCAAATTTTTCTCCTCCTCTCCAGGCACGTATCTCCGCCTGCTTATCCAACATCACCATCTGGATGTCTCAGCACCATTTAAAATTGAACACTGTCAAAATTTAGCTAGTTTTCTCCCCTAATCCATCCTTCCTCCTTTCTCCATCACTATTGGTAACGCTCCTAGTTTTCTTTTTTCCTCTGCTCATAACCTTGGGGTTGTCCAAATCCTCCCTGTCAAATTGTTAAATCCTGCCGCTTTTTTCTCTGGAACAAGATTTGTCCTTTCCTCTCTGCCTCTACTACTAAGACTCTTGTTCACTCCCTTATCTCCCGGCTTGACTACTGCAACCTCCTCCTTGTTGGTGTCCCTCAATTTCATCTTTTCCTTCTACAATCCATTCAAAACTCTGCTGCATGGATAATTCTTCGCCAGTCATGTTACTGCCATATTACTCTTCTATAGTCCCTTCACTGGCTCCCTATCAGTTACTGCTTTCAGTACAAACTACTTATCTTGACACATAAATGAATTCACTCTGCTGCTCCCCCTTAACTTTCCTCTCTCATCTCTCCCTATGCCACCCCCTGTGATCTCAGTTCCTCTTCTATCTTCCTTCTCTCTATGCAGTTCTTTTCTTCCACTAACTCCAAGCTTTGTTCTTTTGACCTTGCGGCTCCATTTGCCTGAACAACCTGCCTCTGTCCCTGCATCAAAATCTCTTCCTTCACTCTCTTCAAGTGAAAGCTCATAAGAACATAAGATATACCATACTGGGTCAGACCAAGGTCCATCAAGCCCAGTATCCCATTTCCAATGGTAGCCAATCTAGTTCACAAGTACCTAGCAGTTTCCCCAAAAAACACAGGTTCCACAATGCTTGTATTGGGTCAAGCAGTGTATATTCTGGGTCCCCTTTAATAATGGTTTATGGACCTTTCCTCCAGGAACTTGTCCAACCCTTTTTTAAACCCAGCTACACTAACAGCTTTTACTACATCCTGCAGTAACAAATTTGAGTGTGATTACACGTTGAGTGAAAAAATATTTTAACTTATTAGTCTTAAATAGGTTACCCTGTACATTCATTGCATGCACCCCTAGTCTTTCTATATTTTGATGGCGTAAACAAATTGATCTGTGTTTACCCGTTCCATTCCATTCATTAATTTATAGACCTCTATCATATCTTCTCTCAGCAGTCTCTTTTCCAGGTTGAAGAGCACTAACCTTTTTAGCCTCTCTTCATAGGGGTATCCTTACATCCCCTTTACCATTTTGGTGGCTCTTCTCTGTACCTTTTCTAATAACGTTATATCCTTTTTAAGGTACGGTGACCAGAAATGCACAAAATATTCAAGGTGCGGTCAACCATGGAACAATACAGAGGCATTATAATATCCTTTCCTTTATTCTCCATTCCTCTCCTTATGATACCTAGAATTCTATTTGCTCTCTTGGCCACTGCTGCACACTAGGCGAAGGGTTTTAACATGTTATCCACAATGACGCCTAAATCTTTTTTCCTGGGTGGTTCCTAATGTGGAACCTTGCATCGTGTAACCATAGTTTGGGTTGTTCTTTGCTAGGTGCATAACTTTACACTTGTTCACATTAAATGTAATCTGCCATTAGGATGCCCAGTCTTCCAGTTTATCAAGATCCTCTTTCAGTTTTCCATAATCCTCATGGGTTTTAACAACTTTGAATAGTTTTGTGTCATCTGAAAATTTGATAACCTCACTTGTAATTCCCATTTCCAGGTCATTTATAAAATATGTTAAAAGTCAGCAGACCCAGCACGGAATACTCCATTATTCACCTTTCTCCATTGGGAAAATTGGCCATTTAGCTCTACTTTCTGATTTCTATCTTTTAACCAGTTCCTGATCCACAACAGTATACTGCCTCCTATCCCGTGTCTTTTTAATTTTGCCAAAAGTCTCATGAGGGATCTTGTCAAAGGCTTTCTGAAAGTCCAGATGCACTATATCAACTGACTCACCTTTGTCTACCTGTTTATTCACACCTTCACAAAAACATAACAGATTAGTAAGACAAGACCTTTCTTGGCTAAAGCCATGTTGGCTGTCTCCCATTAAGCCACGACTATGTACATGTTCAGTAATTTTCTTCTTTATGATGGTTTCTACCATTTTTCCCGGTACTGACATCAGGCTCACCGGTCTGCAGTTTCCCAAATCACCCCTGGGACTCTTTTTAAACATTGGCATTACATTGGCCATCCTCCAATCTTCAGGTATTACAGATGATTTTAAAATTATAGTTCACAGATTACTAATAGTAGTCTGCAATCTAATATTTCAGTTCTTTCAACACCCTTGGATGTATACCATCCGGTCCAGATGATTTGTCACTCTTCAGTTTATAAGAACATAAGATATGCCATACTGGGTCAGACCAAGGTCCATCAAGCCCAGTATTCTGTTTCCAACAGTGGTCAATCTAGGTCATATGTACCTAGCAGTTTCCCCAAGGGACACAGGTTCCACAATGCTTGTATTGGTTCAAGCATTGATATCCTGGGTCCCTTCTTAATAATGGTTTATGGACCTTTCCTCCAGGAACTTGTCCAAACCTTTTTTAAACCCAGCTACATTAACAGCCTTTACTACATCCTCTGGTAACAAATTCCAGAGTTTGATTACACGTTGAGTGAAAAAATATTTTCTTTTATTAGTCTTAAATAGTTTACCCTGTAGCTTCATTGCATGTCCCCTAGTCTTTCTATATTCTGATAAGGTAAACAATCGATCTACGTTTACCCGTTCCACTCCGTTCATTAATTTATAGACTTCTATCATATCTCTCCTCAGCCATCTCTTTTCCAGGTTAAAGAGCCCTAACCTTTTTAGCCTTTCTTCATAGGAGTATCCTTCCATCCCCTTTACCATATTGGTGGCTCTTCTCTGAACCTTTTCTAAAATCGCTATATCCTTTTTAAGATACGGCGACCAGAATTGCACACAATATTCAAGGTGCGGTCTCACCATGGAACGATATAGAGGCATTATAATATCTTTTGTTTTATTTTCCATTCCTTTCCTTATCATACCTAGCATTCTATTTGCTCTCTTGGCCGCCGCTGCACACTGGGCTGAGGTTCTTAACATGGTATCCACAATGACGCCTAAATCTTTTTCCTGGGTGGTGGTTCCTAATGTGGAACCTTGCATCGTGTAACCATAGTTTGGGTTGTTCTTCCCTAGGTGCATAACCTTGCACTTGTCCACATTAAATTTCATCTGCCATTTTGATGCCCAGTCTTCCAAATTTATCAAGATCCTCTTGCAATTTTCCACAATCCTCTTGGGTTTTAACAACTTTAAATAGTTTTGTGTCATCTGCAAATTTGATAACCTCACTCGTTATTCCACTTTCCAGGTCATTTATGAATATGTCAAAAAGCAGCGGACCCAGCACAGATCCCTGGGGTACACCACTATTCACCTTTCTCCATTGGGAAAATTGGCCATTTAGCCCTACCCTCTGCTTTCTATCTTTTAACCAGTTCCTGATCCACAATAGTACACTGCCTCCTGTCCCATGACTCTTTAGTTTTGCCAAAAGTCTCTCATGAGGGACCTTGTCAAAGGCTTTCTGAAAGTCCAGATGCACTATATCAACTGACTCACCTTTGTCTACCTGTTTATTCACACCTTCACAAAAACATAACAGATTAGTAAGACAAGATCTTCCTTGGCTAAAGCCATGTTGGCTGTCTCCCATTAAGCCACAACTATGTACATGCTGAGTAATTTTATTCTTAATGATGGTTTCTACCATTTTTCCCGGTACTGATGTCAGGCTCACTGGTCTGTAGTTTCCCGGATCACCCCTGGAACCCTTTTTAAAAATTGGTGTTACATTGGCGATCTTCCAGTCTTCAGGTATTAGAGATGATTTTAATGATAGTTCACAGATTACTAATAGCAGGTCTGCAATCTCATATTTCAGTTCTTTCAACACCCTTGGATGTATACCATCCGGCCCAGGTGATTTGCTACTCTTCAGTTTATCTAATAGTTGTAATACATCTTCCCGATGTATCGATATTTTCTTCAATTCTTCCGCACCTTTAAATACCACTTCAGTCATGGGTAACATCCCTACATCTTCCTCAGTAAAGACCGAAGTAAAGAATTAATTCAGTCTCTCCGCTATCGCCTTGTCGCCTCTTAGTGCCCCTTTAACTCCTCTATCATTTAATGGACCAACTGACTCTCTCACAGGTTGTTTGCTACGAATGTACTTGAAAAAATCTTTCACATTTTTTGCTTCTGCAGCAAGCTTCTTCTCAAATTCTCCCTTTGCCTGCTTTATCAATGCCTTGCATTTGACTTGCCAGTGCTGTTTCCAGGTTTCGCCGTTTGGCTCTTTTTTCCATTTCCTGAAAGATGCTTTTTTGGCAACAGCCTCTCTGACCTCACCTTTAAACCATGCTGGCAGTTTTTTGGACTTCCTTCCACTTTTCTTAAAGCGTGGAATACAGCTGGTCTGGGCTTCCAAGACAATATTTTTCAACAACACCCAAGCTTGATGTAAGTCTTTAACCTCTGCAACTGCTCCTTTTAGTTTTTTTCTTAACTATTTTCCTCATTTTATCATAGTCTCCCTTTCGAAAGTTAAAAGGTAGTACTGTGGATTTCCTTACTAGCCCTCCTCCACTAATTAAATCAAAGGCGATCATGCTATGATCACTATTGCCAAGTGGCCCCAACACCCTTATCTCTTGCACTAGATCTGGTGTTCCACTAAGGACTAGGTCTAATATGGCTTCCCCTCTGGTCTGTTCATGAACCAGCTGCTCCAAGAAGCAGTCATTTATTTCATCTAGGAACTTTATCTCCCTAGCATGTCCTGCCGTGACACTGACCCAGTCGATACCGGGGTAATTGAAATCACCCATTATTATTTCTGCACTGTAACATTTGTTAGCTTACTTGATTTCTTTGAGCATTTCATCATCCATTTGTTCATTCTGGCCAGGCGGTCGATAGTACACCCCCACTGCCATCGCCTTCCCCTTTTTACATGGAATTTCAATCCATAGAGATTCTACAGCAAATTTTGTTTCCTGCAAAGAATACAGAGTATACATTGAATGAGCAGAGAGAATTTTGCTGTCTTTCAACTGTAGGGCAGTTGTTACCCTACACAAATCAAAAAACTCTACGGATGCTGACAAAACTCTGGTCGGGAATCGGGAGTGGACTGGAGTTCAAGGAACAACAATTAGCAGGCAAGTCTAATTTCTATCCCTCCAATCCAGTCCCTCACCTCTGGGATGTAACAGAGCAGTAAATTAATGGGAAGGACCTGTCCAACCGGATCGCAAACCCGAAACAGGCATTCCCTGCCGCTTGAACATCTAGGCGATAATGTCTACTAAGGTATGCAAAGAAGACCATGTGGCTGCTCTGCAAATCTCAACCGGAGGAACCAAGCTATGTTCCACCCACGAAGTCGCTTGCGCTCTAGTAGAATGAGCTCGCAACCTCAAGGGAACCTGACGATCTTGTAAGATATAAGCCGATGCTATTGCCTCACGAACCCATCTGGAAATTGAAGCTTTGGTTGCCGCTTCACTTTTACACGGACCCCCAAAGAGAACGAACAAACGCTCAGACTTGCGGAAGGACTCCGAGACCTTCAGGTATTGACGAAGAACCCTCTTTACATCCAACAAACGCAAACTACGGTCTGAGGCGCTAACTCCGGAAATACCCAACACTGGTAAAGAGACAGACTGATTCACATGAAATGGCGAAACTACCTTTGGCAGAAAGGATGGAATGGAACGCAATACCACTTTTTCCCTAGAAAAAGTCAGAAACTGTTTGACAGGACAACGCCTGCAACTCCAAGATTTGACGCACAGAGCAAATGGCTACCAAAAAGATGGTCTTTAAAGTCAAATCCTTCAGCGAGGTCTGATTCAAAAGGTTCAAAGGGCTCCCTTGTCAATGCCCCCAAATCCAGGCTGAGATCCCACGGGGGAGACACCACCCTGCGCAAAGGATGCAGATGGGATACCGCCCTCAAGAAACGCACATCTGCATGGGAACCCAAGGAGATCCCTTGAACTTTCCCTCAACAAGAAATAGCTGCCAACTGTATCCTTAATGAACCGTACCCTTAATGAACCATCTTGTAAGAAACTCAACACCATCGGAACTGATACCGTAGCAGGACGCACCTGTTGTTGTGCACGCCAATCCTCAAAAATACGCCAAACGCGCACATATGCTAAGGAAGTCGACCTCTTTCTGGCCAAAAGTAAGATGGCAAATCACCAGAACAACCTTTTTTCCTTAACTTTGCCCTTTCAATGGCCAAGCCGTGAGAACCGATCCACCTGAGGCATTCGAAGAGAACCCTGAAGCAGAATATCTTCCCTTGTCGGCATTCACCACGGTTTCCTGTCGAGAAGATGCACCAGATCGGCATACCACAGCCGACAAGGCCAGTCTAGAGCCACCAACACTACTCTCCCCTGATGAGCTTCTATGCATTGAACCACCCGGCTTATGAAAGCCCAAGGGGGGAAAAACAGAGGAGATCCTGCGTGGGCCAACATTGTAGTAAAGCATCCAGGCCCTCTGACATTCTCTCTCATCTTCTGCTGTAAAAGCGATTTGCCTTGGCAGACCGAAACGTCGCCACGAGTTCCATAACAGGAGCTCCCCACTTGTTGACTATCTGAGCAAAAACCTCCAGATGAAGATCCCATTCCCTAGGATCCACCCGGACTCGGCTGAGAAAGTCCGCCATCACATTGTCCGATCCCGCAATGTGTGCCGCTGACAGTGCCTGAAGTCGAGTCTCCACCCAACTGAACAGGGCTTCTGCTTCTTCTTCCAGTGCTGCGCTGCCCGTGCCTCCTTGCAGATTGAGGTACGTGACCATTGCGGCATTGTCCGATAGCACTCGGACCGCTCGACCCAGTAAGTTAGACTCGAAGGCACGAAGCGCTAGAGCAACTGCTCGCAACTCCAGACAGTTGATCGACCATTTGGTTGCCTGTTCGGTCCAGCCGCTTTGCGCGAAGAGCTCTACGCAATGAGCCCCCCCAACTGGCCAAACTGGCATCTGTTAAAACAGGAACCCACTGCGGCTGTTCGAGGGGCATGCCCGCTGCCAAATTTTGCAGACGAAGCCACCATTGAAGAGAGAACCTGACCCGCATCGCACAGGGAAGCCATTTGGACAGAGAATCGCTATGGTGAGACCAGAGAGATGGAGCAGAGACCTCTGTAAAGGACGCATGTGCGCTCTGGCCCACGGCACTACTTCCAGAGTCGCCGCCATTGTCCCTAGAACACAGAGATAGTGCCAAGCCGATGGTGCTGGATGCTTCAAAAAACTGCACACCAAGAGCCGAAGGCCCCGGGCTCGGAGTTCTGGTAGAAAAACTGCTCCCACTCAGGTGTCGAAACGAACCCCTAAATGCTCCAGAACTTGTGATGGAACCAATCAGCTCTTGGCCGTATTGACTACCCAACCGAGACTCTGTAGGAGCTGCACCACTCTGCCTGTCGCTCGTACACTTTTGGCTCTGGATTTTGCCCGAATCAACCAGTCATCGAGATAGGGATGAACCAATATTCCCTCTTTTCGAAGAGCCGCCGCTACCACCACCATATCCTTGGTGAAAGTCCGTGGAGCCGTCACTAGTCCAAAGGACAATGCCTGGAATTGAAAATGCCTGATCGGAATGTGCAAATACGCTTCGGTGAGATCGAGAGTCAAACACTCCCCTTGACGAACTGCTACTATAACCGAATGCAAAGTTTCCATTTGGAAATGTGGTACTCGAAGACAGCGGTTTACCCCCTTGAAGTCTAGAATTGGGCAGAAGGCCCAGTCTTTCTTTGGCACCATGAAATAAATAGAGTATTGACTGCAACCATAGAGCTCTCGCGGAACCGGAATCACTGCTCCCAGCTGTAAAAGACAAGTCAGAGTCTCCGTTACCGCCATAGCTCTCTCGCCCCCTGCAGGGAGACAGGACAAAAGAGTCAACTACCGGTTGAGCAAACTCGAGGGAATAACCTTCGTGAATGACCTCTAACACCCACTGATTGGATGTTATTTGGACCCAGGCTGGAAGAAACTCCCAAAGCCAACCTCCTACAGGTTGAATTCCCACCTGGGTCCTCTTCGCTTCATTGGGCCTTTCTAAATCCCGAGGAAGAAGGACTAGCAAACCCTCTGCCCGCTCCCCGGAATCCCCTAAAACCTCGACCTCAAGAGGGGAAACCTTCCTCTTTGAAAACCTCCCAAAACAGGAGGTACGAAAACACCTGAAATCCCGAGGTTGACCCCGCGAAGCTAACGTGGCCCGACCCGGCTTTGGCTTATCCTCCAGCAAGCGACCACCTTTTGATTCCCCCAAATCTTTGACTAGCTTGTCGAGATCTTCTCCGAACAACAACTTCCCCTTAAAAGGAAGATTGCTAAGACGAGACTTGGAGGAACTGTCTGCCGCCCAATTCCTTAACAAAAGATAATGGTGTGCTGCTACCAATGAAGCCATGCTATTAGCCAATCGTCTAATAAAGTCATAGTGGACATTGGCTAAATAAGCTGATCCCGACTCCAGTCTTGTTACATCCGCTAACTGCTCTTACGCTTGTTGAGCTGGCTGTTGCAAACGCTGCGACAGCGAAGGCATGCTCTCGCTACCCAAGCCCCACAAATAGAGGCGTGTAGTGATAGAGCATTAATCTCAAAAGCTTGCTTCAGTAAGGTGTCCACCTTCCGATCCCGTGCATCCTTTAAAGCTGCACTGCCTTCAACTGGAATGGTAGCCTTCTTCGTGACTGCTGCATCTACACGCGGAGAACGAAACATCTCACGTTCGTGATCAGACAAGGGATAGAGACAAGTCATAGACCTCACACCACGTAATCCCGACTCCAGCAAATCCCACTCATCCTGAATCATCTGCTTGACCACAAGGTGAACTGGAAAAACGGCCTGGGACTTCTGTACTGCCTGAATGAGAGGATCTTCTAAACCCTCATCTTCCACTGGAGCCACAGCTGAAAGGTTGAGAGCCTGAAGCAACTCCGTAATGAGAGCTGTCAGCTCCTCTCTCCAAAAGACTGGAATAATTCTCGCCTGATCTTCAAGCTCCTGAATCACCTACCTCGAGCTCTTCCATTGTGGCTTCCGGCTCCATAGCGAAGTCCTCTCCTTCCAGCCAATTTGACCCAAGAGGCTGATCCTCCACGGAATGAGCCCTCTTAACTGGTCTAACATCAATGCTTCCGAGCCTTTCTTTGACCGCTTGGAACCCTCCGGCCCCAAGCAGCGAAATATCCGAGACAGCTCCCTGTCGTTGTAAACAGTAGGCTTGATGCAACAGAAGAACAAAATCGGGGGGAAACCCCCCGAGAGCTGCTCCTACCACCATCGGGGTGGTGGAAGGACCAGGCAATGCCAGATTTGTAATAAGAGGAGCGGATGGAGACTCAAGAAGAGATAACCCCTCCGTAGTGCCTGAGGGACCCTGCACCACCAAAGGAGCTCCCTCTTTAGACTTATCTTGCAGTTCCTGCTCCATATTAAACGCTTCAGCTGCGCAGCCACAACACACACCCGCGTCCAAGACTGCCCCCCGATGGGTACCACAAACGAGTCACTGTGGACACGTAGGCATTAGAACCCTAGCACTACCGAATCTGAGAGACTGGTTAAAAAGGCTACCGCTGCCAACAAGAATAGAAAAACAAAAACGTGAAGAGGTTATTTTTTGGGTTTTTATTATTACTGGCCCTTTAAGTAATTAAACAGTAATAATTAAAAGAATCTTCCTCAAATTAACCAGAAAGCCAAACCGTTTGCTATTTGAAGCTGTATGTGAGGCAAAACAAGCATCCTGAATAAAAACGCAGGAAAAATGGCCTGCGAAGCTCCTCAGCACTGCTAACCAGTCTAACATGTTCCCCACGCGGTAGCAGGCCACAATCTGTCCCCCGACTTAAAATAAAATGATCGTAAGACTCCCCTCTGCCTACAGGACCTTTTACAGCCCCCTCTCCACAGCACCAAAAAAAAGGAAGCTCCTGCAACAAGCACAGCCATGAGGAGACTGACAGCCGGCAGCAGCAGAGAGATCAGACAACGGCTCTTCACAGAATCGCGAGGGAAGGAGCCATCCCGGTAAGAGGGACAAAGAACTGCTGAACAGTTCCCCTCCGTACAAACAAGGAGGGGAGAGAAGGCAAAGCAGACAGAAGTCAATGGGAGGGAGAGAAAGGTGATCCTCCCGATTGCCCTCCGTTTCCCTTTTTTTTTCCCCAATCAGCTTTAAAGAGACAGGCCAAATGAAATAAAGTTAAAGGGAGAAAATAAAGCCAAAAAACTCTTTTCTGACCAAAGCTCCTTATCTGCTCCTCTAGTGAGCCCAGCACCTAGGTTCACTACCTCCTCCAGCTGCTTGGAGACTGAGCACACTGGGAGCTGGTGGGAGGTGCCAGCAGGATATATGCAGTGGCATCAGAATTCTGACATGCCCAGTCTCCAAACTGCGAGAGGAGGTGCACTACCCAGAGGTGAGGGACTGGACTGGAGGGACGATGAGGAATATTTCTTTACGGAAAGAGTGGCAGGTGCATGGAATAGTTTCCCAGTGGATGTGGTAGAGGACAGTATCTGAATTCAAAAAAGGCATGTGACAAACACAGAGGATCTCTAAAGGAGAAAAGGGGATTGTTGTAGTGGTTATGGAAGGCAGACTAGACAGGCCATGTGATCTTTTTCTGTCATCATGTTTCTATAAATAGAATCCACTATTTCCTTTCCTCTATTCCCCACCAGATGGGGCTGGTAGGTGGTGCCAGCTGCATAAAGTACAATGGTGTCATCGAAAGAGGACATGATCAGTCTCCAAGCTGCTGAAGAGGTACACTACCCAGAGGAGTTGGACTGGACTGGAAGGACGATAAGGAACCTGTATTGGATTGGCTTTACTAGTACTGGATATATCAGCCATTATCTTTGTCAGTAATTTAAGGTTAAAACTTCAGAGATACTGATAAATAGGATTCAGGGGCAAGGGTATCTTTTCCTCTTTTTTTAGTTACTGTAATCAATGCCCTATTTGTATCATTAGGACATCTCCCCTCCTTTATCAAAAGCTCAGAACCCAACAGGCTACATACTGTTGATTGGGATACAATATTTGTTTATTATCTATTACGGTACATATCCACAGTGATGCAGATAATGCACAATACAAAAACAAAATACAGATCAAACAGCTTATAACAATGAAAAAAGGACTAGACATGACATTCCCCACAAAAACAAGAAGTGACGAATAGGACAATCTCAACTCAGCTGTATAAGCCAGAGAAATCAAAAGAAAACATACAAACCCAAAAGCATGAGGGACTTCACAGATATTCTGCAAAGCTATCTTGGAACAAGCATGTCTTCAGATCCTCCTTAATATATATTAAAGAAGGTCTCTTATCCATATGTCCAGAGCAAGGGAATTCCAGAGCTATGGTGTTTGGCTTTGGAATTCAGCTTTTGCCTGAAAACAGAGTTTAAATTTACGCATTGAAGGGACTGCCAAAAGACTCTCTCGAGATGATCATAGTTGCCTCAGAGGGTGTGGGGGGGGGGGGGGGGTTCACCTTGCCATCTAAGGCATATTTTTGCCTTATATGGAAGTCTGACCCCATTATGTGCATCCCAGGATGCAACGTGTGGGGCCAGGCGCCACCATTTTTCAAAGATGGTAGCGCAGAGGCAAGAGCACATGGGCAATGATCCCACCCAGATTAAAGGTACTGGGGTGATGGAGGTAGATGGTGGACCACGAGGGGTTCTTTTTGTTTGGGGGGGGCGAATCAAATTAATTTTTCCCCTCCCCCCCTAATGACTAGTGTGGGGTTCAGCATTCAGAAAGCACGCTGTTCTAAAAGTTAGCACGAGGCGCACTGCAGAAAATCCAAATGCTAGTAGGATTAGTGCATGGAGGGACGGAGATAGGGTAAGTTGGGACAGAATGTGGCATTGACAACAATTGCACCCTAAATGCAATTATTGCCATTAGTGCACGTGCACTTACCACCACCTCAAGGGTAGTGTTAGGTGCGCCCACGTGTCTTCTTACCACAATGCCATACGCTTACAATGCACTAACAGCAGGGGACAGATGTACATGTCCCTGAAGTTGGTGCATACCTCTGCAGCCCAGATGGGTGCTACTGGCGCATTCTTTAAAAAACATGCCCCATAATAAAATCGCTCGGCACCTACATCTCTATTAATGCCCATTTTCATGTTTTCCTCCTTTACAACTATGCCCAGTTTCCTTGCATCAGGTTTAATCACCTGCAATGGAAATATTCATCCCAGGTGATCGTAAGCACTTTGTTTTCCTTAACCTCTTAGGGCTATGATCCTAATGCTTTCTTTAGATTTGCTTTTTTTTTTTTTTCTTCCTTCCCTATAGTTACTGGTGGATTCTCACTCTACTTGGCAGAATGTTTCTCCTGATTTAACGATGGAGCCAGAGTCTGGATATTTTGTATATCCAATTTCTCAATATCTTTATGAGGCCAGTCTATAATTCCAAAGCTATGAGAGTATAGTGACTGCAAACAGCTTTAAAGTCACAGAATAAGCCATAAATCATTCTCTATACCTTGTTTAATCTCCTGCACTATTCTTTACTGATCTTTTCTCTCAGTGATGTGTGCTAAATTGTGGCTTCTTCCTCTATTCCTAGATATTTATATATACCTTCCTGTTCAAGTTCTTTTATAATCACCAGTCATCAGTTAAAAACATGACAGCAAAAAAAAAAACAAAAAAAAAACCGAACCACCATATGGCCTATACAGTCTGCCCTTCCATAGCGCCCCCCGAGAATTTCTACGTTTGTCCCATGCTTTCTTGAATTCAGAGACTGTCCTCGTTTATACCACCTCCACTGGGAGACTACTTCATGCATCTACCACTCTTTCCATAAGGTGAAATTAGGCCTTACCTGCTAATTTTCTTTCCCAGAGTCCCTCCAGTCCAGATAAGTGGTTATGCTCATCCCCAGCAGATGGATATAGAGAACAAGTGCAAACTTTTCAAGTAAGTAGCCTGTGCTCTCCTGCAGAACTAGTATGAATCCCACAAAGCAGCAGAACTCCAACATTTCCACCAGGCCATTGAGTATCTCACTTTGTTTAAAGAACAGTGTCAACGTAAGACACTCCCCCCCCCCCCCCCAAAAGGGCCAAAGCCCACAACGGGAAGAGCAAGCAGTGCAACAGCGAACCCTCTAGAACCACAAAGAAACAAAAGGGGGACTCACCACAACCAACTAGCCCAGAGATTGCCTATTCCAGCAAACAGCATCTTCAGAACAGGCACGACCAGGAAAACAGAAGTCAAGTCTCAGGATGGTCCTGGACTGGACTCCAGGAAAGAAGATTAGCACAAAGCCTAAAATGTCTCCATCCAATTCGTCCCTCCAGTCCGGTCTAGTCCAGTCCAGTCCAGATGCGTGGGACGTAATAAAACAGTACTATCATGGGGTGGGTACTAAAACTCTGGCCTGCAGCGCCTAAGCCCTGAAATCCGCATCCTGACGAGCCTGTACATCCAGCCGGTAATGAAGTAAAAAAGATATGGAGCAATGACCACGTCACCACCCTGCAAATATTCTGGGGCAGGACAAGGCCAAAACTCCACCCAAGAGGCCACCTGAGTCCTAGCAGAATGGGCCTGCAGCCCCATCAGGACAACGTGCCCCTTCAACAAAATACGAGGATTCAATGGCACCCCAAATCAGATGGGAAATAAGACGCCTTGGCTGCTGTCTCGTCCTTGAGACCCAAACAGCACAGAGAGACACTCCGAGTGCTGAAATACCTGTGTCACCTTCAAGTACTGCTTAAAGCTTCCAGCAGACATCGAGTAAGCGCAGATCTCTCGACTCAGCTGAATCAAAGGGACCAGTGAAGGCCAACAAAGTCACTACCAATTAGGGTGGAATTCCAAAACCACCTTCGGCAAAAAAAGGAAGGAACCACCCTTTCCTTTGTTATCACCAAATAAGGCTCCCTGCACAAGAGAGCCTACAGCTCCAAGATGAGATACGACATGCCGACCAAAAACACCAACTTCAGTGTCAAATCCTTCAAGGAAGCTCTCGAAAGAGGGTCAAAAGGGGACCCCCTGGACCCTAACAACTATCGCCCAGTTTCCAACCTTTCATTTCTTTCCAAGCTCCTTGAGAAAATAGTCTTTGCTCAACTATCTCACCATCTGGATTCTATCAATCTCCTTCACCCTCGTCAGTCAGGCTTTCGCACCGGGCACAGTGTTGAAACCATTCTTCTCGCCTTCACTAATTCCCTGCACGTGGCTCACGATCATGGTGACATCTCGGTGGCGGTGGCTCTCGACCTTTCCGCCGCTTTTGACCTAGTCGATCACTCCCTTCTTCTCTCTCGACTTCGCGATGCTGGTCTCTGTAGCACTGTTTTTCGGTGGTTCTACTCCTTCCTCTCTTCTCGGTCTGGCACTGTTCTCTCATCCTCTCCATCCATCGCTTCCTCCGACTCCTTTCCCCTATCCAGGGTTCTGTTCTTGCCCCTCTGCTCTTTAATCTCTTCCTAACCCCTCTCACACTACTAATTCAACAATTCGGTATCTCGGCTTTCTACTATGTGGATGACATTCTTCTACTATACCACACTTCCCCTCTGTGTCCCGATCTTGCCCCACTTGACTCCTGTCTTGCTGCTATCTCCAACTGGATGACCCAAAAGTGCTTACACCTCAATCTTTCAAAAACCACTGCTATCTGGTTCCCGCATGGTCACCCTACCCCATCACTGGCACCTTCCTTCCCAGGTACCTCTATCTCTCTAGTTTCCACCTTTCAGTATCTTGGGGTTCTTTTCGACTCTGATCTTTCTTTTTCTGCCCACGTCTCACATGTCTCAAAAACTTCCTTCTTTTACCTTCGTCAGATTCGTGCAATCCGCCCCTTCCTCTCTCCCTCTGCTCTTGCTACCCTCCTGCTATCTTTGGTCATCTCCCGGATTGATTTCTCCAATTCTGTTTTCTCAGGCATCACCAAGTTCCAGCTGACACGCTTACAAAGGATCCAGAATACCGCTGCCCGACTTGTGTCCCACTCCTCCCCTAGAGACCACGTCACCCCCCTTCTGCTACGCCTTCACTGGCTTCCCATACCCTTCCGTATCCAATTCAAGCTTCTCACACTCGTTCATAAGGTCCTTCACACCTCCACCCTGCAATACCTTGCTGATCTCATCCACTTTCATACTCCTCGGCACACCCCTCGGTCCTTCCACCTCAATCGCCTTGCACTACCCCTCCATCACAGGCCCACCTTCATTCCACCCGCTCCTCAGCCTTTTTCTTTGTAGGTCCCGCCCTCTGGAACTCCCTCCCCGCTACCCTCCGTCTTGAACCACATCACCCCACCTTCAAATGCGCCCTAAAGACCCACCTATTTGCCCTCGCCTTTGACCTTCCCCCTTCCCAGCCTTAGTCTCTCCCCTGGGTCTACTACTCTTTCCCTGTTCTTTTTTCTCTGTCCTATTATTGAATTGTAACTTCTTTTCCTTTCTGGCCCCGAGCCTTGCTGTATTGTTGTTTTTTTTTTCTATTGTACACCGCTCTGTTTACCCTGAAGGGCGGTTAAGTAAATAATAAACATAAACAAAGAAAGAACCATGCTAATGCCAGAGGACGGAACCAGTGGATAAGAAGGCGGTCTCAAGCGCTTGACCCCTGAAGAAAAAAAAAACACACACACAAACACACCCCACACACGACCATATCCCGGTGAGGGGCAAGAGACTCACCCTGTACCTGGCACTGGAAACAAGCCAGGGCCGCAACCTGTACCTTCAAGGAGTTTAAGGCCAAACCCTTACAGGCCTTTATGTAAGAAGCCCAAAATATCCGTGAGTGGCCTCTATGGGCCAGACATCTTGACACCAAACCTCAAAGATGCACCAAACCTGCACATAGGCTAAGGATGTAGAACACTTCTGTGCCTGTAATCACCTTAGGGGAGTATCCCCAGTGCCTCAAATGCACCCTCTCAAGAGCCAAGCCATGAGCAAAAACCAGACCCAATTCCAGGATCTGGGACCCTGTGTCAGAAGCTCTGCCTCCCGAAGAAGGGGGAGTGGGGGGGGGGGGAGAGAGACAGGCTCTGTCACCTGGCGTCACACCAGATCTGCATACCATCTGGGCCAATCCAGTACCACCAATACCATGCGCCCCACGTGCCCAATTAGTGGCCATGAAAGAAACGCTTACAAAAAGCACTACTGTACCAGGGTTGGACCAGTGCATCGAGCAGCTCTGCTTTGCGCTTCCTGCACCTGCTGAAGAACCTGGGTGACTTGGCATTCGCCAATGTCCCCATCAGGTCCAACATGGGAATATCCCAGTGCTCCACAATCAGTTGGCATACCATCTTGGACAGAGATCACTCCCCCAGGTCTATGAGATGGCAGCTCAGGTAGTCTGCCTGCACACTCTCTTTCCCGGCCACATGTGGCACCAACAGCAGTGTTGTCAGATGCTTAATCTGTGCATGGGATTTTTCCTAGCTCCAGTTTTTTGCCCCTGAAGCAGCCCATATGGATGAAACGAAGATCTTTGTTGGGCAGAAGTATTTGCCAGCCGTCAGCAGTTGAAAAGATAAATAACCCAGTTGGGACCTTGCTGGAGCAATTTCAGGATTTTCTAATTGCTTTGCTTCACTTTGTGGAAGTTTGCTTATGCTTATGATATCCCTGTATGCCTTTTGAGGTCCGATTGCCATATTAGTGTTATGGTATCCCCCCCCCCCTATTGATGCATGGCAAAGGGGTTAGTAGTATTATATTTAAGAAACAACTATCAAAGTATTAAAAACAAACTGAAACTTGGAGAGTTATGTTTGATGAATGTTGAGCAGGGTAAAAGTACTTTTCCAAATATTCAATTACATTAAAAGTAATTAAAAAAGGGGGGAGTTTTTTAGGCCAATGATGCATACGTCTATCTCCCCTACAGCTGTGTTTTGCCACATAGGAGAGATACAATACCCCCAAGGCCTTTTCACTGACCATTCTGGTAGGCACCCTCTGCAGCGACTCCATCTTGTTTATATGTTTTGGAAAGTGTGGTCTCCAGAATTGCACATAATACTCCAAATGAGGTCTCAGACTTATACAGAGGCACTATCACTTCCTTTTGTTCTGCTCTCCCTATGCACCGAAGCATCCTTCTGGCTTTTGCAGTCACCTTTTTCTACCCGTTTAGCCACTTTAAGAACATTGGAAACAAACAAAAAAAAAATATCACACCCAGGTCCCGCTCTTTTTTTGTGGAGAGGAGTACTTCACTCCCTATACCGTACTGCTCCCTTGGATTCTTACAGCCCAAAAGCATGACACTGCATTTTTTTTTGCATTAATCTCAACTGCTAAATTCTCGACCAATCTTCAAGCTTAGCTAGATACCTCCTCATGTTATCTACTCCTCCCTGGGTTTTTACTCCATTGAAGATTTTGGTAATCTGCCAAGAGACAAACTTTACCTGACAACCCTGCAATATCACTAACAAAAATGTTAAAAAGAAATGGACCAAGGAGAGATCCTTGTGGCACACCACTGGTAACATCCTTCTCCTCAGGGTGAGCTCCATTTATCTGTACACTTTGTCTTCTCCCATTTAACTAATTTCTAAGCCAGTCAGTCACTTTACGGTCCATAAGTCACCTATGCGGATCGGTGTCAAAGACTTTACTGAAATAGTGTAGTTACTCACCTGTAATAGGTGTTCTCCAGGGACAACAGGAATCAGTCCTTATATATGGGCAATGTCAGCGCCAATGGAGCATGCACAGAAGCATCTCCCTAGCTTTCAAAGCAAGCCTTTAGGAGATGCACCACGAATGCATGGTCCCCTTCCCATCCACCCATTGCCTCAGTCTAATGACATAGCTAAGACAGCAAAAAGAAATAAATACAGTAAAGGAGCAACTCCGAGGGGAGAAGGGAGAGTTGCGAGGACTGATTCCTGCTGTCCCCAGAGAACACCTGTTAAAAGGTGAGTAACTATGCTTTCTCCGGGAACAAATAGGAAGTCAGTCCTCACATAATGGGACTCCCCAGCTACAGGCTACCAAGAACCTGTAGAAAAAAAAAAAAAGTCATCACAGCGACCTGCAAAGGGTGAGCCGTGAGCTGCAGCAGTTGAGTCCCTACTGAGAGACTCTCACAAGACCCAAGTTTCCGGCAGGGAACTAGCACTTGGATAGCCTGAACACAGAAGGGTCGGAAGACAGGAGCTGCCTACACCCTGAAGAGATTGCAGAGTACAGCCAAGCCAAAGATGCTGTCCCGTCGGACTCCCTCTCCAGGCAGTAGTGAGCTACGAAGGAATGGATTGAAGACTAGGTGGCGTCCCGGCAGATTTCCATTACAGGTACAGAATGCAGGCTTGCCACAAAGATGGCCATGGCCCTGACATGGTGCGCCTTGACCCTCTGGTCCAGCGAGATCCCTGCTTGCTCACAAGTGAGGGTAATGCACTCCGCCACCCAAGTGGACAGAGTTCGCTTAGTCACTGGGAACCCCAGCCATCTGGGTCTTAGAAGATGAAAAGTTGAGGTGCTCTGCGCTGGCCCTGGGTCCATTGTAAATAGAAGGACAGGGCCCTTTTACAATCCAAAGTATGGAGAACAGTCTCTGCTGTGCCTATGTGAGGCCTGGGAAAGAAGGTGGGAAGCACCACCTTCTGAATGAGGTGGAATGGGGACACCACCTTCGGCAGAAACTTGGGGAGTATGCAAAGCACCACCCTGTTCTTGTGGAATCTCGTTTAGGGGGGCTGTGCCATCAGAGCCTGGAGCTTGCCGACTCTGCAAGCTGACGCGAGTACCATGAGGAAGACTACTTTCCAAAAAAAAGTACCTATTTGGCAAGTAGCCAAGGGCTCGAAGTGTGTCTTAGTAAGCTGCGAGGGCACCATGTTGAGATCCCACTCTGCCACCGATGGACGAACAGGGGGTTTGGATAGCATGAGGCTCCGGAGGAACCAGGACACGAGGGGCTGAGCTGAGAGGGGTTTGCCCTTGATGGAGCGCTGCGATAGCCCTGATGTGCACTCTCACCGACAGGTAGAGCAGGTACTGGAGTACCACCTGTACTGAGCAGAAGAACGTGTTTGCACATCTTTTGGTGCACCATACCAAGAACCAATGCTACTTAAAGGCATATGCTCTCCTCGTGGAGGCCTTGCAAGAGGCCAGAAGAACTTCTTCCACATCCTGTGGGAGGTTGAAGGGGGCTAGAGCTACCCTTTCAGCAGCCAAGCCATGAGTGACAGGGACCCCAGGATGGGGTGTAGGAGACAGCCCTGGGACTCGGCCCAGGGAAAATCAGCAAAGTTAATGCCAAAGAGGAGCAGCGGGAACCAGGGTTGCCTGGGCCACTGGGGGGCTATTAGAATTAGTGACGCCCTGTCGTGCTGGACCTTGAAGAGGGTCTTGGTGACCAGCAGAGTTGGCGGGAAGGCATAAAAGAAGGCCTGCCATCCATGGGATGAGGAAAGCATCTGCTGCCACCCGGTATGGGTGCAGGTGGCAGGAGCAGAACCATGGTAATGGCATGTTGTCCAGGCTGGTGAACAGGTCCTCTAGGGGGGCGCCCCAGAGTCGAGGCGGCCATTCTGGGATCCAGGCGCCACTGTGCGGCTGGAGGACTTTGCTCTGCTCGTCTTCCAGGTTACCATCCTGGCGGTAGGTAGACCGCTCTTAGGAGCATCCCGCTGCAAGCTGCATAGGGCTACCGCCTCCTGGCAGAGGGGCTACGACCCCGTACCCCCTTGCTTGTTCATGTAAAGCATTGCGGCCTGGTTGTCGGTCTGTAGCCTGTGGCGGAAGGCTCGGACCACCAAAAATATTGCCTGGAGCTCCAGAAGACTGATTTGCATCTGGGATTCTGACTGGGACCAGCTGCCTAGAGTCTGAAGGTCCCCATAATGTGCTCCCCAATCTAGCAAGGAGGCGTCTGTGGTAAGGACCCTCCGGGGAGGTGGGTGCTTGGAAGGGCATCTCTGCCTAAAAGTGGCAGGGAATCTGCCACCAAACTAGGGAGTCTGCCAGCTGGCGAATCACTCTCACTCTGTCCCAGAGCCTACCCATGGTTTGCATCCACTGGGAGCGGAGGCACCACTGAAATGCTCTAATGTGTATAGAGGCGTATGGGGTCACGTGGACCATTAAAGCTATGTGGCCCAGCAGGCAGAGGAGAAGCCAGGCAGGCAGCGACTGGCAGCATTGCATCTTGTGGCTAACTCCCTGAGATGTTGTGACCTTTCCTAAGGGAGGAAGGCTTGGCCTGGAGGGCATCTAGCCAAGCCTCAATGAATTCTAGGTTTGGGCCAGGGAGAGATGGGACTTGGGGATAGTTGATGATAAACCCAAGGTGCTGCAGGGCATTAATAGTGTGCCTTGTGGCGTGTTGCCCCTCTGCAGCTGAGCTTCCCTTTATGAGCCAGTGGTCCAGGTAGGGGAAAATGAAGGCCCCCCCCTGGAGGCAGAAGTGGGCTGTGACCACCGCTAGGCACTTTGTGAAGACCCTTGGTGAGGAGGACAGCCCGAAGTAAAGGAAGCTGTATTGGTAGTGCTCTCCATCCACCACGAACCAAAGATATTTTCTGTGGCCAGGATGAATCAGGATGCGTGTGTAGAGAAGCATAGCCAATCTCTCTGCTGGAGGAATGGCAGCAGTGTTCCAAGGGAGAGCATTTGAACTTTTACCTTACCAGAAACCTGTTCAGCTCCCGGAGATCCAGGATGGGCCCGAGGCCTCCTGTCCTTTTAGGGACGAGGAAAATACCTGGAGTAGATGCTAGTGTCCCAGAGATGTTTTTGTACTGGCTCATCGCTCTGTCCTGGAGTAGGCCTGCAAGCTCGGCGAGAAGCAAGATCTGGTGAGAGAGAAGTCTTATGGGCTCTCCTAGGAAGTATAGGGTGGTGCCTGCTGTAGATGGAGGAGGTAGCCCTCTCTGACCACTTGTAGCACCCAGGAATCTGTGGTGATGACAGATCACCTGTGGGCAAACAGGACCAGACACCCCACTGTGGGCTGCAGGGGACCTCCTGGAGAAGAGGTGGTCACACCCAGGAAGTCAAAAGCTCCCCACAGGCTGGACCAGCACCTGGGACTTAGGGGTCTTTTGCTTACGGGGACCAAACCCTTGTCCTTTGTGCTGTTGGCCTTGCTGAGAGGCCGAGAAGGCCTGAAATTGCAAGATATTGCCAAACCCCCCCCCCCCCTTCCTTGGGAAGGGTGGCTTCTTCCCCAGGGCCTTCTTCGAGAGTCTGGCTCTCGTTAGGAATCTGGTCTCTATCTTTGCAGTTTTGTCTGCCATGGGTTCCCCCTGAAGAGGTTCTCTCCGATGCAGGGGACATCAATAAGTCTGCCCTGAATCCAGTGTTCTAGGTCAGATGACTACAGCTATGCTTGGCATCATGCCCCGATGTCTGCAGCAGCCATCCTGACCGAAGACTCAAAGCCATCTTAGGCTGCTCGAGACAAGAACTTCTATCACTCTTTGACCGTAGAGGCCAAGCCCTTAAAATCTCTGCAGGGGTTCCCCATCTAGGCCTGCCGAGAATCCACCGAGCTCCCTCAATAGCTTCTTGAGGTACATGCCAATATAGAGATGGTAGGGCTGGATCTGGCAAGTCTACATTGAGCCCTGAAAGGTCTTCTGGCCGAAGGCACTGAGGGTCCAGGCCTCCCTGCTGAGTGGCACCAAGGAATGAGTCTTTTGGCTCTTGAACCTGTGCATGACTGACTCAACGACCATCGAGTTTTAGGGTAGTTAGGTCTTCTGGAACCCAGAGCTTTGGCGTACTCAGTACATGGCCAGCCACCCTGAACGAAGCCTATGCCCAGATCGCTTCTAGCTCCATGCCTGCATACTCCAAGTTCTTAGCCATGTGTCCATCAACATGGACATCACCCTCATCCTTCCTCGCATACGCAGACTGAAACCTGGCCAGTTTCTTTTGGGCTGACATGGCGTATGTAGGCATCTGACTCCCTTCCACCGTGCTTCACGGGAAACTGCTAATCTTAAGCCAATTCTGCAGGATTCGGATGAAGCTCGGCTACCCTACAGCCATTCGCTCCATGACATATATGTTTATCATTTTTGCTTTACCAGAGTAGTGACCAAGAAGGGGAGGAACTCACGAGTCTGGCTTGGAGCACCGCTGCCCCAAAAAATGCATCAGGAGACGCCTGAACTTCTAGGCAGTAATGTCGTGTAAAGATGTGCAGCAATGACGTGCCGCCCTACAGAGGTCTCCAGGCAGAACCAGCCCATGCTTTGGCCAGGTGGTCACCTGCAACCTCGTGAAATAGGCTTTAATACTGTCCGGTACAGCTTTCCTTATGAAAATAAGCCAAGGCAATCGCTTCCATCATCCAGCACACCACCAAGGTCTTAGAAGCCACCTCCTCTTTGGGAAAACCATGTAAAAACCAGACAGACAGACATGTTCCAATCCATGGATAGATTCTGCCCGCTTAAGGCAATGGCACAGGACCCTGCACACATGCAGTCATTGTCCATGTCATGAGAACAACCCACGATTTAGCTGAAAACTCATTACCCCTTAGGCAGAAAGAATGGTACGGGCCACAGAACCACTTTCTCCTTGGACAGGAGCAAATACACGACTCTGCAAAATAGGGCTTCCTACTCAGAGCCACAATGAGTCTAGCAAATGGCAACCAAGAACATAGTTTTCAGAGTAACATACTTCAGTATGACCCAAGATAGGTGTTCGAATGGAGCACAGTTAAGGCCACTAGCACCAGGTTGAGATCCCTTGGTGGCACCGTGGTACACAGGGGTGGATGGACCTATTTCACTGCCTGGAACAGACCACATCCGGGTGAACCACCAAGGACTGTAAAGCCAACCCTTGTCTAGACTCACCTGCAGGAAGGCCAGGATGACCGGAAGTGAAGCAAAAATGATAAAAGGCCGGAGCCCCCTGTCCTCACACCAACTCAAACACACATCAGACTCTGATATAGGCCAATGAGGTAGAGCGCTTGTGAGACAAGGTAGCTATCACTGCCGCTGAATATCCTTTATCCCTCAGCCATGACCTTTCAAGAGCCAGGCAGTAAGCAAGAACCAATCCACCTGTGGTATGAGGACCAACCCCTGAGAGAACAGGTTTATCCAGGAGTCACCAGGGTGTGCCACTACCCACTGGAGCAGACTGGTATACCATAGTCGACAAGGCCAACCCAAAGCAATCAGAATCACCAGCCCCCTGCGAGCTTCTATGCGATGCAGCAGACGTCCTATTAGATGCCATGGAGGAAAGGCATACAGAAGACCATGCATCGGCCACGACTGGGCCAGGACATTGAACCCTTCAGACATGGGTTCCCTGCGAGTGCTGAATAACAGAGTTGCCTTGGCACTATCTGCTGAGGCCATGAGATCTATGACTGGCCCGCCCCCATGGACCGTCAGGTCATGAAACACAGTTGTGTTAAACCCCCACTCTCCCGGTGCCAACTGAGTAGTCGGCTTGAACATTTTCTTTTCTCGCCACATGAATCACAGAGAGACACCTCATATGCTGCTCTGCCCTGAGCAGCAGAGGAGACACCTCCTCCACCAGAACCACACTGTCCTTGCCCCGCCCCCACCCCCCCAAGAGCAGTTGAGGTACGCCAGCGTTGTGTAGTTGGAACAGTCCAGCACAGCCCTTCCAGAAATCACGGGAAGGAAGTACTGGAGTGCCCAGAAGATGACCTCTTTTCCAGCTGATCGATGGACCATGCTCTCTCCTCCAGAGACCACAGCACTTGCATCACCTATGACTCGTAATGAGCGCCCCACTCCATGAGACTGGCATCCGTCATTCTCACCCAGTCCAGAGGCTCCAGTGGCATGTCTGCTGTCAGATGGTCCAGCTGCAGCCACCAAAAGAGCCACGCTCATGTGATTGGCAGGCAAATCAACCATCACAACATTGGACCATCAAGAGAGTAGGGACCTCATGGGAACCATTGTCCATGAACTAGGTCCAAGGCCACCGCCATGGAATCCCAAAGTCGTGAGTAATGCCAGCCCAAGGGTGCCTTCATACCCAAGAAGCTCCACAGTTGAGATTGGAGGTTCTGGGACCCCTCTTGTGGAAGATATACACATTCCAGCTTGGTGTCGAAGCATGCTCTCCAGTATCCAAGGTCTTGGACAGGCTCAGACTGTTCATCAGGTTCACTACCCAACTCAGGCCCTGAAGAAAGACAACCACTTCCTGACCAGCGACTGCACTCCAATCAGCCAATTGCCCAAGTAGATGCCGAACTAAAGTGCCTTTCTGTCATATAGTTGCCACCACCCCTATAATCTTGGAAATGATGCATGGGGCAGTGGCCAGACCAAAGGACAACACCTGGAACTGAAAATGACCCTGTGGCACCACAAACCTCCGGAACAGATAATGATCAGGTCAGATTGGAAAGTGCAAGTATGCCTCCATGAGGTCCAGGCTCTAAAGAACTCCCCCTTCCTGACTGCCACAATAACAGAGGGTGATTTATTTATTTAACAGGGGGGTTTTTTATACCACTTTATCATTTCAGTCAAAGCAGTTTACATTGTAACAAACTTGGTAATGTACATTAAACAGGGACACTGGGATCCCACATGACGCATGAGTGAGTGAGGAGGCTTCTTGCTCGCTCCGGGGCTGCCTCGAGAATTAATCAGCATTATTTATCACTGCCTGAGCATAGGACAGTGGAAAAGGGCATCTCAGCAAAGAAGGAAGGTAGCCACTGTGTGAGAAGAAAGTCGGAGATAAGATGCCTCCACCGGTGAAAAGAGACCGGGAGAAACCCAACAAACCTGCAGCCTCCACATCCACAGCATTGCAGCCAGCATCCCCCGGTGCAGAAAGCGCAGATTCCACGATGGAAGATGTGGAAAGGGAGGTAGTGAAACTACTAGATCCCAAATTTGACCAGATTCTGAAGAAATTGGAAGCGATGGGGGACACAATGGCGCAGGTGGGTCACAGACTGGATGAACTGGAGCATCGCGTGGCAGCGATTGGGGATGAAGAGGGACGACAAGCAAGAGAGCATGGCACAACATGCACAGATCGAGGCCCTCACAGCAAAGGTAGATGACCTGGAAAATAGGTCACAAAGGAACAATCTGAGACGACGACAGATTGCCTTTAACTGAACAATGGCTCCCAAAAGAACTGGGCTTGAGCTCACTTGTGGGAGAATTAAAAGTTGAGCGGGCGCACCGACTAGGAGCAAAGAATGGAGTTGTGGTAGCGGCTGGTCATTGCTCGGATTCTCAATTTTCAACATAAAATACAGTTACTCCAGGCATTCCGGAGGAAAGGGGATTGGATGTTGGAGAATCAAAAAATTCAGCAACAGTTGCAGCAAGAAGAGTTTACCGCTGTTTGTGCTGAACTGTTTAAAAAGAAGCTTCGGTTTTTACATTGGCCTTCCCAGCAACGCTTTGGGTCACCGACCAAGGGACAAACTACACGTTTGCCAATGAGGGAGAGGCAAGGCAATTTCTGACGGGTCTGGAGAAAGATAAAGCGAAGAAGGGGGAGCAGCATCGGGACAAAGCCAAGGTGCACAGAGAAGTGTAGAGATGTCACGATGGAGAGAGCTTGAGGTTGAGGCTGGGCAACCTTGGGCAAGACAAAAAGAGGGAAAGAATCCAAAAGGGACGATCAAGATGGGTCATGACCTCGAATAGTCACTTGGAATGTGGGGGGAGTGAGTACACCCATGAAGCGTACGAAAATTTTACAAGCATTAAAAAGAGGGAAAGTCCAAATAGCCCTTTTACAAGAAACTCACTTGAGTGCAAAAGAACATGAGAAGTTAAGGAGAGACTGGGTGGGACAAATATATGCAGCCACATTGGGAGGACGGAAAAGAGGAGTAGCGATCCTGATTAAAAAAAGGGATCCCCGTGGACACACAGGGGAGGTTCATATTTTTGCATATTTGAATACAGGGGGAAGAGTTGTTCCTTGGTAATATATATATGCTCCGACCATTTATAATCACCAGGTTTTTTTTTTAAGTGTATTGTGCAAAAAATAGTAGAAGCACCAAAAGTACCAATAATACTGGCAGGAGATTTCAATTGCCCACATGACCCGAGTTAGGCAGATTGCAACCAAGGGGGGGGGGGGGAGAAAGAGGATGGAACAGGAAAGGGGTGGGCTATGTAGAGTGGGAGGACTAGTAGACACATGGAGAGTTCTGCATGAAGGAGAAAGAGACTACACACATCTCTCGAGAGCGCATCAATCGTGGTCTAGGATTGACTATATGTTAGTTTCCAAAGAGAACTTAGGTAAAGTCATAAGCATAGAGATCGAACCAATCGTAGTATCTGCCCATGCGATGATCAGGATGGATTGGAAAGGGAGGAGAGGTATTTGAAGTAAATGGTCCTTCCCGAGACATTTGTGGAAAAATAAGGAATTCCAAACATATTTGGTTAAAACACTGGGAGGAATATTTACGATTTAATGAAACACAAGTAAAGTAGCTATCTTATGGGAGGCGGGGAAGGCGGTGATGCGGGGGCATGTCATTGCGTTTGTGGCAAGAGAAAGGAAAAAAGATCAATGATACTGTTCTAAGACTCTCACAAGAGCTTCAAGATCTCAGATGACTAGTGTTAACAAAACAGGATCCGAAACATTTACAGACATATCTAGAGCTGCAGAAAAGCTTAAATACACTTCAGGAAAGAGCAATGTATTCAATGCAATATTACAGACATCAATTCTTTAGATATGGAGACCGGATGGGCAGGTTGCTAGCTTGCCTGGTGCAAGACTGGAGTGGCAATAAGGTGGTAGCAGTGATTCGAAATAGGGATGGGGTAAAACATCATGAGACAGAAAATTGTACGTTTTTAGGCAGTTCTATCAAGACCTATACACCCCAGGCGTAGAGGATAGAGAGCAGGAGAGGGTTTTCCTCGACGCAGTGAAACTACCGAATCTGAAGGAACAAGAACTGGAGGAGTTGAATAAGCCTATTTCAGGGACAGAAATACAAAAAGTCATTAGAACAGGTACCCCACACAAAGCTCCAGGGCCAGATGGATATGGGACAGAATTTTACAAAATGTTAGAGTTCAATGTGACGCATACCTTGGCAGCCCTTTATGAAGAGGTTTTGGGGACAGGGCAGTTTCCAAGGGATATGAGAATGGCTTCTATCACCATTATTCCCAAGTCGGGCAAGGACCTGGAAGATCCGGCATCATATAGGCCGATTTCCTTATCAACTATGACATGAAGATGTTAGCCTCAATTCTAGCTATAAGACTACAGAAGGTACTCCCAAGATTAATAGGAACCCATCAATCAGGCTTTGTGAAGGGCAGAGAGGCACGTCTGAATATAAGTAAGGTTTTATTGAGTATGGATTTCTGCCTTTTTCAAGAGAGTCCATTGATACTAGTTAGTCTGGACGCCAAGAAGGCTTTTGACAGAGTCTCTTGGACGTATATGTTAGAGGTGGTGCGGAGGTTTGGTTTTGGTGGGACTTTCCTGGGTTGGGTTAAAACTCTATACTCTGATCCACTGGCAAGCATAACAATTGGGGGAGAATATTCACAACCGTTCTCATTGAAGAGAGGGAAGCAGCAGGGCTGTCCTCTGTCCCCCCCCTTTTATTTGTGCTTCAATTACAGCCCCTGTTACTGACATTAATAAGGCTAGAGGAAATAGAGGGGATAGAGTGGGAAGGTGGGGGCATCAAAATAAGTGCTTTTGCAGATGATATGCTGCTATGCTTGCAGGACCCCCAGAGGTCGCTGGAGTTGGCATTACAACAGATTGAGCGATTTGGGTCCTTTTTGGGATTGTGGATAAATAGAACCAAATCATTGGTGTTAGATGTGGGAGGAGATGTCAAGTCGATGTGGCAAGGGGAATTCCCGTTAATATGGGCAGAGGGGCAAATTCGATATCTGGACATTCAGATACCTGAGAAGATGTCGCAACTCTACAACGTTAATGTCAAACCAATGATAGCCAAGACAATAGCTAGATTGAAGAAGTGGCAAGATCTGCCTCGCTCTCTTAAGGGGAGAGTTGCTCTCTTTAAGATGGTGGAGCTTCCTAGGTGGGTTTATCTGCTACGTCATGTCCAGTATGGATATTAAAGAAGGATGTGTTGGCGCTGCAGAAGCACATTTCCACAGAAACTTGCTAAGGTTGGAAGCCTTGTATAGCCATTTTGGTTTTGATGAGGCCCATGGAGGAGGGAGGGCTCGGGTTACTGCCCATGAGAGCCTATCATTTGACTAGACCATTGAGGGATCTTATATTAGGCACAGAAAATACTATAACACTTGGTTTAGTAGATGAGATGTCTGGGGCTATGCACAGGGCATATCTATTGCATAAGCCGTATATAGTGAGCTAACACCAGCCTGGAGAACGTCAGTATATTTCCGAGCCTTACGTCAGGCATGGAAAGTTCTGTGTCAGTACCAGAAGAGCTGTTGGAGGAGGACAGACTGCTTCTCCTAGGCTGGAAATATGGAGTTTGTACCGGGCACACAGGGTAGAGAGGCGAAGGAATGAGCAATATGAGGGGTGGTGTGCGTTGGACATTTGAAGATGGAAACAGATTCAAAAATAGATTCCTTTTTGGAGCTACAGAGGAGATAGAAATGGATTTGTCTGGGCTCTAAGTTATATTTACAGGCTCGTCATTAAAATCATTCTGTAGTCGTTGCACATAATGCATTGTTCAATACAGAGGGGATGCTAGATCTGATGAAGGCATTAGAAGGGAAAATAACAGTGGCACATCTAAGGGGGTTATGTACGTCAGAAGAGTTGGGACCAATGGAGAATTTGGCGAAGAGATGGCAACAAGACAAGTTTCCTAATATAACAGAGATTTTACAAAAGGCATTTAGGGCGATAAAAGCTATATCTGAGTCCGTAAGACTACAGGAAATACAATACAGGTTTTTATGGCAGGCTTATGTCCATGATGTATGGGTGGCACGAGCGGGCGGGCATTGCACTGACAGATGTGTGTAAACTCTACGGGACAGAAAAAGGAACACTTAACACACCAGTTCTGGTCCTGTACGCGTATACAACCCTTTTGGCAAGAGGTTTGGATGGGACTGGGTGGAAGTGGATTACATCACCTGGCAGCTTCACCAGAGTGGTGCTTGTTTGGGACCATGGAAAAGGGGGGAAAAATAGAGATCCATTATAGGTAGTTATGTAAAAAGGGTTTTATAGTAGTAAAACAATGTATATTGCGCCGTGGATATCAGGGATCCCCCCAGAGATTCAAGGGTGGGAACGGTCTATGAGAGGCATATGGAACAGAAAACGGCTCAAATTCTGGGGGGACAAGAAAAAGGAGTGGTTCGCTCGAGTGTGGGAGCCGTTTGAAGCCTTCCCCCCCCTCAAGGTTAATAGATAAGGGATGACTAAAGAACAGGGAGGCCCGAAACTTACAGGAGTGAAGAAATAAGGGGTGATCGCAGAAGTGGAGGTTGCAAGTAGGAATGGAATTTTAGGATAAAGATGTCTGTGAGCGTGACTGTGAAGGGTAGGGAAGATGGGGGAGGGGGGAGTACAGTAAAGTAAAGTAGAGGGGGGAGGGAGGGAGGGCAGTGGGTTCGGGTGAAAGAAAAAGGAAAAAAGGTAAAGGCATAATTGTTACAATCGTCAGAATGTACTGTGATACCCTAGCCTGGGCCCTGGGGCTTACAGGCATAGGGTCGCCTTGTTATGTCCTCAAATAAAGCTTTACTGTGTCTGTCTCCAGTGAAGAAATCTGGGACTGGTAGTTTGGATAAAAAGCCAAGGACAAATTGTAGTGTGAAACCGTGGGTTTTTAAGGCACAAGAATATTTATTTTTGTGGGATTTCCATAAGCATTAAATTCAGAACACAGGCATTAGGATATTTCTCCAAACATAAGATGAAAACATGGATAACTGGAAAAGAATGCTGAACAAAAACGTCTAACACTGGCAGCTGTTCTCAACAAACAAATTAGCCTGCACAGCGTAGTCTCTGGTATTCATTCAAGCATAAGGTAAACTTCTTCTTCTAACAAATGCTTTACTTTTCAAAACTCTTGGTTAAGCAACAAAAACCTTCTTTGCTTCAGAAGAAACTCTTATCAGTTAGAGAGTTATGCACACATTGCTTTTCACCACGTTTTACTTTTCTTTCTTAGCACTGCTTACCAGCTTCTAGTCTTCTTTCAGACAAAAAGAGCAATCTATCGGGGATTCCCTCTGGTCATACTCTGGCTCAAAGGAATCAATCTGCATATCCTCTGGGGCTACAGAATGCTTATCCCTTTTCTACGGTTTCAAAAGCTTCTTCAGACTTCCTGTCTTGTAAAAACTTCTGAAACTCACTCCACAGCTGTTCTTTCTGGTAAGGATCAATTATGTTGGGAGAGTGAGCTTTTCTCCCTGGGAACACTTGCCTTAACGTTTTTAGTGTGCTTGGTTCAGCTTCTCTGCTCCCAGCTGGGCTCTGGCTCTTTCCACAGCCAAACGTATCCACCCACCTTCTAGCGGTTGAAGTTCTCAGCAGTGGCTCTTGCACACTAGATACTGCAACCTGTTCCACCTTGTCTGTAAGCTTTTCAGCTATACGTCTGCTAGCTTCAAGCTTGGGAGCATTTCTCAGGCACAAACTGCTTCCTTTCTTACTGGCCTCATCCAGCAGCTGGAAGTCAGAGCTCCTATGCCTGTCTCCTTTTCTTCCTTCCTGGGATCTCTCAGAGCTCGGGGATCTCTGTTCCCTCTGGAATCTTTCCTGGACTCCCTCCTGGAATCCTTTCTCCTTCTCTTTCCAGGCTCTCTCTTTCTGGTCTGACTCAGGTTTTAAAAACCGTTTGCTTGCCACGCTCTTGCTTCTGCACATGTGTTTACAATCACTGCCCAAGCCTGCCCCTACGTCAGAGCTTGGGTGTGGCTTAGCCTCAGCAGAGACAGGATTTTTTTTCAAGCTTGCCTTACAAACTCTGTGCAAAGCTGGTCTGTCACTCATTTTAAAAAGGTACAAACATTGTTTTCTTCTATTTCCATCTGCTCCTGGCAGCTCATCGTCACAGTACGCATATATAAGAAGGTATAGATGTATGACTTATATAACAAATTTCTGTGTTAGGATTTGGAATGGCGAAAGTTTGTATTGTTAATAAAAAAGATTTAAACTAAACAGGGACATTGATAACCCTCCATTGCCTCAGAAAAATCAAGTTAAGTGACTTGCCCAAGGTTACAAGGGCTGCTCGTGGGAACTGAATCCTGGTTTCTCGTTTCCCAAGCCAGTGCTCTAACCATTAGGCTACTCCTGCACTCCACTTCATGCAAAAAACGAGGGACTCGCAGGGCACGGTTTACGTGTTTGAAAAGTTTGAAATCCAGAAGAATGCACACTCCACTGCCTACACAGTCTGTGAGGAGCTATAAGCAGGCCTGCTTAACCATAGCAGCCAGCTCAACTGAGGATAGTCCAAGGAAACCTTTAGGTGATTTTTAAGGATTTAAGAAGGATCTTCTATGAAGCCACAAACAGGGCATAAAAATCTACCTTAGCCCATCCAGAGTATGACTTTTTTAATAGCAGGCTGAAGCCTTGAATAGTAGCCACAGAATAGCAATTCCTTAAATCACAGACCCCAGAGCTAATGGTGAGACAATATGCAATGTGTGCCTTCGAGTCAGTCCTGACTCCTGGCAACCCAGAAGCTCCTGGGTTTTCTTGGCAGTGTCACCGGAAGTAGATTGCCAGGCCTTTCTTCCGAGGCAATGGAGGGTTAAGTGACTTGCCCAAGGCCACAAGGACTGCTGGTGGGAATCGAACCCCGGTTGCTTGGTTACCAAGCCAGTGTTCTAACCACTAGGCTACTCCTCCACTCCATGGTGAGACAAGACCCAGCCAAAAACAATGATGCTCCAAACGAACCTCCAAACCCAAGACTGAAAACATACTAGCTCATTGACAGGATTCCCACTCTGTTAGTATAAAGGAAGGCATGCTGAGCTAAGAGCCCATAGATGAATTTGGAGCAGCTGAGATTAGGGTAATTCAGATTAACCCAGAGCCACTTAGATTAGCTAACTCAGTTTCCCACCACGCAAGGAATACCTCAGGGATCGGCCCTATCATCACTCCTATTCAACTTATATATCCAACCCATATGCAGCATCAAACACCACAGAATACAATATCACCTCTACGCAGATGATATCATGGTATATACCCCAATTGACCTGAGCGCACCTGATATAACCTCAATGACCAAATGCCTCGATAATATGAATGCCTGGCTCGCCAACAATAACCTGAAGGTGAACTTTGATAAGACAGAAGCAGAGTTCATTTCCAGAAGCCAGACATTCAACCCACCCCAAGAAATCAACATCCTAAAAAGGACAATAGCAATAAAGGACGAGGTAAAGTATCTAGGCATCTACCTTAGACAAGAACCTGAATCTACAAATCACACACAAAGACTGCAGTGAAAGCATACCACTGTTTAAAGTTCATCAGGAGACTTAAACCAATCCTCAGCCAAGAACATTTCCGCACAGCATGCCAAACAAATAGTCATCATCCCGATACTGGACTACGGAAACTCATATCAGGGTCTACCCAAGCAGACTGTCCATCCACTTCAACTGGTTCAGAATACTGCAGCACGCATTATCACTGGCACCGCCAAGTATGAACACATCACACCTGTACTTCAACAGCTGCACTGGCTACCTATAATTGCACGGGCGAGATTCAAAACAGTACTAATTATATTGAAAAAGTCACACATCATTGCTCAGCAGATGTATTGTAGGCCATTATAACCAAAGACACAAGCAGCAGGCCTAGGCAAACTCAAGGCAACAACAGACTCCACACTCCCACAGGATACCATAAGACAAAATAAGCAATGTCCAAAAGGGCTATTTCACTCTTTGCGCCGGATCTATGGAACTCCCTCCCCGAAGAATTAAGAGCCCAAAATGACCTCAAGGACTTCTGCAAACTCCTCAAAACCCACCTGTTCATGAATTCGTATGTACAAGTAACATAACTTTCAAACAGCCTGCACGTCCGAATGAGAACCAACTCCCGATAGTCTATTTGTATGTCCTGTCATCCCCCCTCCTGTTGAATGTAGATCCCCATGTTGTGTTTCTAACCACTCTGATTGAAGGATAAGGTGATATACAAAACAGGTTAAATAAAAGAAATTAGTTAAAATCATATGAAGTCAGATCAACACAGCTGTCCTCAGACTAACTTAGCGGAGATCATTCCCAGTACATCAGAAACACGCAGAAAACTCAACTTTGGTTTGCCCTGGATTTACCTAACACGGTGCACTTAGGTCACCTCAGGCTAGGGCAGTGATGGCTAACCTTTTTGAGCCCGAGTGCCCAAACTGCCGCACAAAACCAAAGAATTTCCTCAAAGTGCCAGCACGTCAATTAAACCTCAGCTCAGTTACACATGCAGAACATAGACCATCACCAAACAAGGAATCACAATTTAGAAACAGGAAGGCAATAATTAAACTGGGAACCCCAAAAGCCAAACTTGGAATGTACAACATTGTAGAAATAAAACTATAAATTAATTTCCTCTTGTACCAAACAAAGCACAGACGTTAATGATGCACATTTCCCAGAGGTTTCATATTCCAGTTAATAAATTCAAAATAAAGAGATATCTTTCTACCTTTTGTGCATTTTTTTTCAGTTGCAATTGCTCCAGCCACTTTCTTCTGGTTTCTTCATGTTTTCTGCTAACTCTCCATCGTCTGCTATCCATTTGTTCTTTCTTCTCTCTTCTAGTCTTTTTTTCCATTCTCTCTCTCTACATCTGCTTTAACATACTAATCTTTCTCCTTTTGCTCTTTCCTCATTCCTATTTCATCCACACAAATTTTACCGCTCCATCCTCAATCCCCACTTACTCTCCCAATACCCGGCCAATTGTAGATTTTTCATTCCTCCCACACAAAATATTTTTCCCCTCTCCATTTTACTCTCCCAGCCCCATCCCATTCTAATCCTCCCCCAACATCAGCTCCCTTCTAGTTCCAGTCTCACCCAGCATCCATTCCTTTCTAGTCCCTGCATCTGCCCATTTCCAGTCCTAGCCCCCCATCAACCCATTTCCAGTCCTAGCTCCCCCATCCATTTTCAGTCTGAGTCCCTTCATCAGCTCATTTCCAATCCTAGCCCCCCATCAGCCCATTTCTAGTCATTTCCTAGCCCCATCATCAGCCCATGTCAAATCATAGCTCCCCTCCACTCAGTCCAATTCCAGTCCAAGCCCCCCCCATGAGCCTACTTCCAGTTCTAGCCCCTCCATGAGTCCATTTCAATTCAAGCCCCCACCACAGCCCATTTCCAATCTTAGCTCCCCCCAACAGTCCATTTCCAGTCCTATCCTAGCTGCTCCATCAGCCCATTTTCAGTCCTAGCTTCCTTCCCTCACAGCCCATTTCCATTCCAAGCTCCCTCCCCATCAGCTATTTGCAGTTCAAGCCTCCCCTTCCACTCAGCCCATTTCCAGTCATAGCAACCCCCCAACCCATTACCAGTCCTAGCCCCCCATCAACCCACTTCCAGTCCTAACCCCCCCATCAACCCACTTCCAGTCCTAACCCCCCATCACCCCATTTCCAGACATCCCCCATCAGTCCAAAGCCCATTACCAGTCTTAACCCCCCCATAGCCCATTATCAGTCCTAACCCCCCCATAGCCCATTACCAGTCCTAACCCCCCATCAGCCCACTTCCAGTCTTAACCCCATCAGCCCCCCACAGCCCATTGCCAGTCCTAACCCCCCCCCATCAGCCCACAGCCCATTACCAGTCCTAACCACATCAGCCCACCTCAAGTCCTAACCCCTCCCCATCAGTCCATTTCCTGTCCTAGCCCCCCCCTTAGCCCATTATCAGTCCTAACCCCCCCCATAGCCCATTAGCAGTTCTAACCCCCATCACCTCATTTCCAGACAGCCCCCATCAGCCCACAGCCCATTACCAGTCTTAAACCCCCCCATAGCCCATTACTAGTCCTAACACCCCCAACAGCCCACAGCCCACCCAGTCCTAACCCCTCCCCATCAGCCCATTTCCTGTCCTAGCCACCCCCCCATAGCCCATTATCAGTCCTAACTCCCATCACCCCATTTCCAGACAGCCCCCGTCGGCCCACAGCCCATTAGCAGTCTTAACCCCCCATAGCCCATTACCAGTCCTACCCCCCCATCACCCCATTCCAGACAGCCCCCATCAGCCCACAGCCCATTAGCAGTCCTACCCCCCCTAGCCCATTAGCAGTCCTACCCCCCTTAGCCCATTAGCAGTCCTACACCTCCCCCGAGCCCATTAGCAGTGCTACCCACTACCCCCCTTAGCCCATTAGCAGTCCTACCCCTCCCCCCAGCCCATTAGCAGTCCTACCCGCTAGCCCCCCCCTAGCCCATTAGCAGTCCTACCCCCCCCCCATAGCCCATTAGCAGTCCTAACCCCCATCACCCCATTTCCAGACAGCCCCCATCAGCCCAAAGCCCATTAGCAGTCTTAACCCCCCCATAGCCCATTACCAGTCCTAACCCCCCATCACCCCATTTCCAGACAGCCCCCATCAGCCCACAGCCCATTAGCAGTCCTACCCCCCTAGCCCATTACCAGTCCTACCCCCCTTAGCCCATTAGCAGTCCTACCCCTCCCCCCAGCCCATTAGCAGTCCTACCCGCTACCCCCCAGCCCATTAGCAGTCCTACCCGCTACCCCCCCCTAGCCCATTAGCAGTCCTACCCCCCCTAGCCCATGTCCTAACCCCCCCCCCAGCCCATTAGCAGTCCTAACCCCCCCCACCCCCCCCCATGGCATATTAAAAAAAAAAAAAAAAGCTGGCTTTGGCTTCTGCCGCTGCCGCGGCAGAATGCAATGTCCCGCGGGGCCCCCTCCGCCCGCTAAGCCCCTCTGCAAGGGCTTTCAGATTCGCGAGGGAGAGCTTCTCCCTCGCGTCTCTGTTAAGCCCGCAGGGGCTAATGGGAAATTTCCCATCAGTCCCTCGCGTCTAAAGGGGCTGATGGGAAATTTCCCATTAGCCCCTGCGGGCTTAACAGAGACGCGAGGGAGACGCTCTCCCTCGCGAATCTGAAAGCCCTTGCAGAGGGGCTTAGCGGGCGGAGGGGGCCCCGCGGGACACTGCACTCTGCCGCGTCCGCAGCCAGAGCCAGCTTTTTATTTTTTGCGGACCTACCCGCGTGCCAGCTGCAAGGCCTTCGCGTGCCACAGCTGGCACGCGTGCCATAGGTTCGCCATCGCTGGTCTAGGTTAATACCCACTAAAGCATAGCCACACAATGGAACCCTGTTTTGTTTGGTTTGATTTGCTTGGAAATAGTCTAAACAAACATTTATGAAAAAAAAAAACAAACAAACCTTAGGTTAAAAGAAATTAAACAAAAGACCTTCAAAAGAACACAGTCCAAAGCACCGCTTATCAAGCGGAATAAAATCGGAAGCACCGAGAACTGCAATGTAGATAATTCAAGCTACAGCACAAGAGAATTTAATCTAGTTTATTTGAATACAGAAAAACAAGATAAACACATATGCTCTTAGTATGACACATTATTTATTCAACAGGTCTTCTATACCGCATTTTTTTTTTTTAATTCAATGCGGTATACACCAAACACAAAAGGATACATTAAAGAGGGAATCTTAACTTGGAGCATTATAAAAAAAATAAAAAGAGACAATCAAAATGCAGACTATGTTAACATATCAGGTCCAAAATGCTCCCCGAAGAGCAGAGTCTTCAGCCCTTTCCTGAAATCTTTGATATCAGATATGGATCTCAATTCCCCTAGAGTTCCAAAGAGATGAAGCATATAAAACTAAGGCACAGTTACAAGTTGTTTGCCTTGCGCTTGTACGTTGCTTAGGTATAGATATTAAATTCTCAAAAGGTCTTCTCTATCTATTGTTAGGTCTCATCATAAGTAAAGGTTGAAAGGTTGCTGGAAAATTACACAGGTACACTACCAAAAAACTGCCTCCAGTTTTGCAACTGATTCCTATAGATTTTGGGGTGCTGAATCCAGGAAAAATAGCCAAAATGTTCCATCATGTCACATTTTCTTGCAAAATTAGATTTCTTACCCATATAAGGAATGTTCACATAATTTCTTTTTAGCCGACTGCAGTTTATTTTCTTGGCCCAAAATAGAGGTTGTAATGGTTAACTAACTAGAAACACTCCCTCATGATATTTTAGAGTGTTTTGTATTCATTTTATACATTAACAGGACAATTGGGAGGCGGGGGGCTAAATCCAGTACTCGCGCTGGCGCATGTTCTTTCCTGTTCGCCTCGCCTCGTTCGCTCGCTCAAACACGGTGGTTGCGACATGAACGTTCCTGTCAAATTTCAGTTTCTTGCAAGTTCATTATTACCTTTTGTTTGCTCAGTCGTAATCCAGCTTTATTCCGAAGTGGTTCACTACAGTTGTAGTTTGCAGTGCTGTGTATTTGTGATGGCTCACAGAACCAGAGGTTGCGTCAACTCTCCGGACAGTTTTTGTTTTATTTGTGGGGAATATACCGTGAAAAAGCGGCAGAGGAACATTTCTGCATTTATTAAAGTATATTTCGCCTATTTTGGTTTGAAGTTAGGCGATCAAGACAAAACCGTGGGCTCCTCACAAAGTGTGCAAGACATGTGAGGAAGATCTACGCTTATGGATGAAAGGTAAAAAACAAGCATTTCATTTCGGAATACCTATGATGTGGCGTGAACAAAGAGACCACAGCAGTGACTGCTATTTTTGCTCTTGCATTGTGAAGGGATACAACTTAAAAAATAAGAACGTAATAAGTTACCCCAACCTTCCCTCAGCAATTAAGCCTATGCCTCATAGCAACGAAGTACCTGTGCCTGAACCACCAAAATCTTTGGATCATATTTGTGTGGACGGTTCTGATCATGATGAGACTCATCAGATGGCTTTTCCCGATGAGTCCAGTACTTCCGAGTTTGAAACTGAACCAGATCCGAAACCTGAACTTTTCTCTCAAGCTGAATTGAATGATTTAGTCCGGGATTTAGGACTCCCAAAAGATGCTGCCCAACTGCTAGGTTCTCGGCTTAAACAGAAAAATCTATTGTCACCAGGAACAACTTTTTATTGGTACCGCAACCGCAAGACACAATTTTTGAGGTATTTCAGCAAAGAGGAAGATTTGGTATTTTGCAATAATATATACGGAGTGATGGAAAAGTTTAAACTCAAGTATGATCCTGCTGAATGGCGGCTGTTCATTGATTCGTCAAAAGACAGCATAAAAGGTGTTCTTCTTCATAATGGCAACACATTCGCTTCAGTTCCTATTGCTCACTCTGTTATTCTCCAAGAAAAATACGAGAATTTGGCCCTGATTCTTCATAAGATTCGTTATGATGAGCATAAGTGGATGATTTGTGGAGACTTTAAAATTCTATCCATGCTATTAGGGCAGCAATCCGGTTTCACCAAATATCCCTGCTTCCTTTGCTTGTGGGATAGCCGGGCCCACGACCTACACTGGGGGAAAAAAGACTGGCCAATTCGGGAGTATTTGAGACCCGGTGAGAAAAATGTTCTTCATGAGAGCTTGGTACCTCGTGATAAAATTCTATTACCACCTCTCCACATTAAGTTGGGTCTCATTAAGCAATTCATCAAGTCCCTTCCAAAAGATGGTGAGTGCTTTCGGTACCTTTGCTCAAAGTTCCCCCGACTTTCTGAAGCAAAGCTAAAGGAAGGAGTGTTTGTTGGCCCTGATATAAGGAAACTCATTTCAGATGGAGCATTCGCTGAAACAATGTCTGAGAAGGAAAGAGAAGCCTGGGATTCCTTCAAGGATGTTGTTCTCAAATTCTTGGGGAACAGACGGGATGAGAACTAAGGATATTGTTGCCAGGATGCTCAATGCCTTCAAAGAACAAGGCTGTAACATGAGCCTGAAAGTCCATTTCTTGCACTCCCATGTGAACTACTTTCCCGAAAACTTGGGGGCGTACAGTGAAGAACAAGGTGAAAGGTTTCACTAGGACATCAAGGACGCAGAGAGAAGGTACCAAGGAAGATGGAACACCACTATGATGGCTGATTTCTGCTGGTTGCTGCTGCGGGAAACCCCAGATGAAAAATACGCCAAGCAGCGCACCAAGAGAAGCATTCGGGGGAAGAAGAAACGGGCCCACCAGGAGATTGATTGACCCAAGAATGACTTTAAAATCTAAACTGTGTTGACAAATATCGTGTTTTTACTAAACTTTGAAATAAAAATTTGCTAGTTATTACCACAGGGTCGGATCTCATTTATTAGAATTTTATTTTCACACCATCGGGTGTTTGTCTTCATGTATTGCAATGGTGCGGTTTGCGTTTTCTATTCTTACATACATACCTGTACAACATTTTTTGAACATTTCTTTGCTTTGCTTTGTGTCTAACCTCGCTCTTATATGCTCAATGTTTGTGCACATGTATGTGGCTGTTTTAAGTGCAGACAATTTTGCTACCATCACAGTGTGTTTTGTTGACATTACTCTATTCTTATGTGCTGCCTTGTTACAATTTTCTTTATTCTTATATGAATAACTACTAAACAATTAGTATAAAGAATTCATCCAAGAAACTTTTATCTCGATCGCACTCAATCTGAAACGTTCACCTCAAACTGCTAACCCAATGTAGCAAAAAATCTGTACGTGATGGAGCAAATTGGTTACCAAATTTGGATTCAGCGCACCAAAAAACATAAAAATCAATCGAAACAGAGGCAGTTTAAAAAAAAAAATTTTTTAGTGTACCTGTGTTATTTACCGATATTGCCTGTTATCCTTTCAGAGACTCGAGAAAAGCAGAGAACATTTATGCTGCTTTTTTCACTTGCAAAGCAATACTACAGTTACATCTCTCTTTGGGATAGTTCACCATTGCCATCTCTGCCACTTGTGCAGCATTTCACTTAGACAAAGATAAAAAGCTATTGCTACGATTTCTGAAAAATCTCTTAAGTAGTCCCCTTCAGTCCTTTCGTTTCTCTAAGTGTAGCCATGTTGAAAACGCCCTCGTTTATGACGTCACAGAAACAGGGGATGGTATTAGCTCATAGAGCCTAAGTATGACAGGTTGTGACGCCAAGATTCATAGCGAAGGAAAAAGACTCCTATGACTCAGAAACACAAAATGATATTTGTCTTTAGCTTCCTGTTCAGGAACCTCCACTTCCTTCTATTCTAAGCGGCCCTCGCTCCTTGAGTAGTCAAACACGCCGAAACCGGGCGTTCTCCAGACACAACCCCCTTCCGCTAGCTGCGGCTACCCATTGGTCCCACCGCTCATCCCCGACTCTGATTGGCTCCCGTACCTGGTAGTTCCCGGAGAAGATAGAAAGGTCCCCCGCAGGCGGCAGTCGCTTTCCGTGCCGGGTCCTCCACTCCAGTCACTGTCGGCGGTGGTGGCAGTGGCGGAGGGCCCGGCACCGATCCGGGCCCCGAGGAAGAAGACGACGACGGCGGCTTCCCCGGCCCGAAGCCCAGCGTGCCAGGGGCCACAGCGGCACCACCTGGAGCTGGCGGTTCGGTCTGACCCGCACCGAACAGCGCCGAGAAATTCTCCATCATCTTTCCTCCGTGGCAACCTCAATCCCCACTACTCTTTGCGCGTGAGCTGGTCGCATAACTCCCGAAATCTCGTACCGCTGGTTGGGTGTTGATACAGTGTGTCCCCGCCTCCCCTCGGAGCGACATAAACAAGACCCAATCATAAGATCTGAGGCTACTTAGGCTGATGCTCCGCCTCCCCACTATGCTTGATTGATAAACCTCTCACCTAATACAAACATGCTCTGGGCAGGGAGGAATCGTTTATCATCGCAGCCTTCAGCTAACAGGACAAGCTCAACCAGTCCCAGCTTTTCCTCGATTGAGTGCATCAAGTTGTATTTGCTGATCTTCGCGGGAATAAAAGTAAATAAATAAGCTGTAGGTGACACAATTTTATTGTCACGGATACTACCTCTACCCAATAAAATGGTACCATCTACGACTTCTTAGGTTGACCCTTACATCCACATATCGAAATGGCAACCGCAATTCTCTGATTTTCTTAGCAAAATTAATGGGGGAAATCAGAACTACAAATTCATGCATGCAATGGGACAAAATAGGAATGGATCCGACTTAAGTGAGGGCGGACCTTCCTATTCCTTTTCAACCTAAAAGTAATGAACTATTCATAAGGACTGAGATAATTCCAGTCCAAACCTGACACTGAAAGCACCCGACCTTCAAAAAAAGGAGGAATAATCTCAGAAGACATTTGTAGACAAGATCCCTCTTCGTCCAATGAGAAGGAACTTTCGTTTCAGTAACCAATCGCTGAGCGGGGGTAGTTTTACGGATGCGGACTGTACCAATGATTGCTGCGTTGCCTGGGCGACGCTAACCCACCCACCAGGCATTTGGTCTCGTGCAAGTCTCTGAAGATGGCGGTGCTCGCGCCACTGCTCGCATTACTTTATTCTGTGCCGCGGCTGTCGCGTTGGCTCGCTCAGCCGTACTATCTCTTCTCGGCACTGCTCTCTGTGGCCTTCCCCCTGGTCAGGAAGGTGCCGCCTTTGTGCCTAGGGTTGCCGACACAGCGCGAGGATGGAAATTCCTGCGACTTTGATTGGGTATGGTGTAGGCTAGCTACCTTTCTCGCCACTGGTCCGTGACTGCGTGCGTGCCTTTGCCGATGACGTCACACCCCGCATAAGATCGTTGCGTTCGTGATGTCATCATAAGCATGCGGGTGTGCGATAGTTGCGTTCCGTTCTGGAGGTCACCCCTTTGCACTTAAGTAGCGTAAATGCAGACCGTAAGCATTATGATATCAGATTTAACATACGTGATCTACAGTGGGAAGAAAGGGTCGCCAACATATTTCAAAGGTATAACAATTGCAGAAGAACTAGAAAGGTGATTCTAACATAAGGAGGTCATTTATGTTCAAGGATAAAACGAAGAACTCTTAAGGCGTAGCACGAGCGATCTACTCGTTCTCGGAAAGAATCACCTCCCAGTAAATGTGATAGAGACAAGAAAACAGCATAAAAATGAAGAAAGCTTGGAATAAGCACAGAAGAGCTTTAACAGCAGAGAAACAGACTTGCCATTGGGCTCTGTGCTTGCCCTTGCAAAGTACAAACAACTGGGGAAAGCATAGAGAGCATGGCTCATGAAGCTAGTTCCAGTCCCCTCTGCCTGCTCGTTTTTTATGGGGGGGGGATTGAGGAGGAGTAGATGGGGAGGATGGTTTGTTACATGGGCTGGGGTGGATGGCTAGTTCAAGAATAGTTCTTGGGATGGGGTAATTGCAGGTGTATGTTTATGGGGTGGGGGAAGACTTTGTAGGGGGGTATCTCTTTGGAGAGTGGGGGATAGTTTTGTGTACACATCTGCCCTGCTCCTCAAAACTATTCCTGCAACTTCAACTGCAAAACTGTCCCCCCTGAAACCCAAAACTACCTCCCTGACAGCTACCCCACAGCCATCTAAACTGGCCAGCCCTCTCAAAACCACTACTCCACAAACTGCTTCTACCCCCAAAATAACCCTTTTACACTTGCCTCCAGCATTTCACATGCTCAACCCATGTACACAACAAATAAACATATACAGGCCGATGCAGAAAACCGACACTAGACACACGCTGAATCAACTTTTTACAATTCTAGTAGCCTCTCAACAATTCACAACTTTTAACCCTTGATGCAAAATAGGGTATGTAAATTAAGGAGGCGGTAACCATGTGCATGCAAATCAGCCACCTGTTAAACTGGGTGCAAAATGGCAGCGTTAAACTGGGACAGTAAACAAAACACATGTGCACAAGTAGTCAGCATTAGTTGGGTATGCTCTACCAGAAAAACGGGCTCCATGTGGCTAATTTGCATATGAGCCTCAACAGTATCTGGGCGATTACTGCACCTGGAAAAAACCCTGATGCCATCAAAATACTGTTGGGGCCGGTGCCCTGACAGAAAGAGAATCCCTAGTGGTCTAGTGGCCCCTGAATTCCCCATACCAAATTAAAATAACCTGGTGGTCTAGCAGGCCCTGAAACCCCCACCCTAAAATAAAATAAATTGGTTGTCTAGTGGCCCTTGAACCCTCCACCCCAAATTAAAATAAAATAGCCTGGCAGCTTAGCAGCCCCTAAATCCATCCCCTGCCAACGAGTACCATAAAATAAGCAGGAGCGCTGCCTATGTGCTCCTGCTCTAGGTTCTTGAAAAATGGCGATGCCTAACCCCGCGGAGTGCATCCTGAGATGCACCGGATGAGGTCAGATTGCCATCTAAGGTAGATTATACCTTATATGGCAGCATAACTCAGCCCGGTGCCACCATTTTGCAAGATGGTGGACTTGGAACAGGAGCACATAGGCAGCACTCCTGTTTACCTTAAGGTACTGAGTGGGGGTGGATTTAGGGACTGCTAGACCATCAGATTATTTTAATTTTTGGTGGAGGGATTCAAAGGCCACTAGACCACCAGGTTATTTTATTTTAATTTGGGGTGGGGGGGTTCAAGGGTCGCTACACCACCAGCTTATTTTAATTTTAGGTCAGGGTGAGGGGTTCAGCGTCCACTAGACCACCAGGTAGTCACTTTATGATGGTATCGGGGGCTTTTCCTGATGCCGTGATCATCCCGATGCCACCAAAATACTGTCGGGTTGGGAGCTTGGAGCCACTGGGTCACCAAGGATTTGACTTCCCTATTTTGATGGCATCGGGGGCTTTGCCCAATGCCTGATTATCCGAGGAGAAGATGATCTAGACATTGGGGAAAGCACCTGGCGCCATCAAAATACTGTCAGGGGCACGCGTTAGAGGTTTAAGTCGCCTCAGACCCTGCAGTAAAAATATTGGTGCTCTCGCCTTTCTCTGCATTCAGTCTAGCCATGATTTGCATACCAAACTATTATGTGCAGCTCATTTCCCTTCATTTTAAATACTCATGGCATTAATTGGGTGCTAGCTTTTCTGTTGGTGTTTATGCACACGTCCCTCTGTTTTCTGCATTTGAGTTAGCTAAAAAATGCTTAAAGTGTGCTTAAACGTGGCATTATTGGTGCTTAAAGGCCGTGCTAGCTTTCTGCATCGGCTTGATAGATTGTAAATCCCTATCCCTGATGAGCTGCATTTAAAATCATTCCGATGTCTATTCCATTTTCTTTATTGTCAGTACTGCAGGGCCATGCACGTACTTTGCACGTACTACTACTGCAGGGCCATGCACGTACTTTGGGCCCAAATGTTTAGGGGAGGGGAGCCTGTGCGAAATGCTTAAGACTCGTGAGGTTAGGATTGCCAACTGGATTTTTTTCAGGATTCAGCAGAATTTAGTATTAATATTCAGAAGGCTGGGTAATGTGTCTGGACATTTTTTCAGAGTTTAAAACTTTTATCTGAAATTCACTAATCCTCCCTCCCTGTGTGAATGAACCTGCCTTGCTAGCTTTCAGTGTAGCTACTAGCAGCAGAGACTTTGCTTAGAATGCAGTCAATCGCAAGGAACTGGGGGTAAGAGTACTGGAAGGCAGCTTTAGTAATGGGGAAGAAGGGAGAGAGGGGGAAGTTCCAGTGCTGTAGAAGTGAAGTTTCTATCTGTTGATTGGAGGGGCAGAAGAGAAATGAAGCCCCCTAAAAAAAAAATGCCCCAGTACAATTCTATGGGAGAAACCGTTTTCAGCAGCTGCACTGATTCACTAATAAAGTGATTAAGGAATCACATTTTGCAAACTTGATCACAAACATACAGAAAGTCAACACTTAAATACGCACACATCCATCCATACATAGGTACACAGACACAACTACCCACATCAACAGATGCCAACATAGACAATGCAAATACAACAGATATGCTTGCACGTACATGTGCTTGCAGAGAGGTTGGAAAGAATTCCATGAGTTGTGCTCTGCGTGATTTCTCCACTTGTTTATAATTTCTAACTTCTGTTGGGTTGGAAAGAATAAAAGGACTGATAGTGTTTCTCAAATCACAGCTTCTTATGAGCATAATTATTTACTTGTACCTAGCTCAGGCCTTTCCAGTAGTAGTTAAGGAGAATTACATTCAGATACAGGAGGTACTTTCTTGTCCCTGGAGGGCTTACAATTTAACAGACGAGGCAGTAAAGTAAGCTAGACTTGGCGCAAAGTTTAACTTGGTTTTGCGTATACATAACATTGCACAGAATAATTGCTATGCACAGAATAATATTTCATCGTATGTGCCATGGGTACCCACATAACTGCTGTTGGCACAGATCCATGCATTTTCTCTGTCATGTTAGCACATAGTCTATTTGCGTACTTTTAGTTTACAGCATTGGAGAACTAACGTTCTGCATTAGAAAGCTGTGTGCTGAGCTCAAGCACATGGCTCTAACTCAAGATGACTGCATCGGCCTGTAAGTTTGTACCTGAGCTAATAAGAGAGTGAATGACTTGCCCAAGGACCATCAGTGGGATTTGAACCCTGGCTTCCCTGGTTCTAGCCCGCTGCTCTAACTACTAGGCTACCCCTCTACTTAGGGTTCATAGTAACAGTGCAAAAATTTGTGCATGGGTTTATGATTACATTATGACTTTCTCTGGAATAAGTACAGCACTAAACATTAAAGATGGTTTTTCCCTATAGGAAATCGGGCAAGAAGTGAAGTTGGATGGTGGTCAGAGGCACTAACCAATGGCAAGATAGCTTTAAAAATGCTTGATGTCAACTAATGGCAAAACAAATTTTAAAATATTTGACGTCACAGTGTCCTTTGACTATCATTGGAGCCGAGTTGCCCAGTTTTTCTATAGAAAATTGAAAATAAAAGGGATCCTAAAGTATCAGGGCACATGAAAATTGAAATCTGGCAGTCATTGAGCCAGAAATGTGAATGACATTGGATGAAATGTACAGAAGTTGTTAGGTGGAGACAACTAGGCTAAAAAATGCACGTCAACCCCGTCCACTTTAATGAAGGGATGGTTAATTTGCATACATGTGGTCCATGGTTCATTTACATATTTAACTATCCTGGCTTTCTCCATTCCTGTGCTGTGCTTTCATTGTTCATAGCTGAAAATAGAAATCTCCACAGTTTCTTAATTCTGCTCTTCTGACCATGTTGGTATAATGCAGTGTCAGTCAGTGGGCCTAAATGACTAGCAGATCTAGTCTCATTTTCTCTGTTTGCTGTGCTGGTGTAAGTTGCTGTTGGATTGTCAGGTGTATTTTGGAAAAGGAAATGGTGATCTTATGTTCTCCATTCTATCCTTTCCCGCCATTATGTTGGTATAACACATTCAGAGACTGTGATATATTTTTCTTTTTGCAGTGTAAGATAGAGAGTTGATGTTTCCTCATTGTCCCTCCAGTCCAGACATTGGGTTATGTACTCCTACCAGCAGATGGAGACTGAGAACAAACTGGTTTGATGATGTCACCACACAAGGGTTATGTGCAGACCTCTGACGACCAGTATTTCTGTCTCCAGCAGATGGAGGGTGTCTTAGCCTGTGCAGTCTGACCTGGAATGAAGATGACAAAGAGTTTGGGGGCATAAGTCAGCCATTGCCGGCAGCAGACCCCAGGGTGCAGAACCTGGTGGTACCAGGTCCTTCCCCCTCCCCACCCATCTACCTTTCCTCAGATTGGAGAAGCACGCTGGAAATGGCCTTAATGTTGGGGAACTGGTTGTGGCATAGCAAGTGGTGTTGGCTAGGCGTGCATGACTTTTTATTGCAACCAGAAGAATTTGGGATGTACACCCTGTGATACTGGGTCCTTTCTCCCACATGAGGTTAAAAAAAACAAAACAAAAAAAACCCTTGTGTGCAGCCAGAGCAGTGCACTCTAATGCGGCCGGCACAAGGGGGTCTCCCGGCATGAACCCGGCTGGCTTGACGGGCTTACAGGCTTGAGAGCAGTCAGCGTGAAGGGCCTCGCAACGTGAAGTCGGCTGATGCAGAGGGTCTCTTGGTGCGGGAGGAACCTCCCAGTTTGAGTATGGCTAGCGCAAGGGGTCTCCCAGCTTGAGTGGTACTTGAGACCTCTCAGTTAGGGCATAGCCAGCATGGTTCACATTTTCTTGAGATGATGAGGAAGGCAGGGCACAAGGGGCCATCCAGAACTTCATGGCTGGCCAGATGAGACAGACTGCCTAGCCTCGGCGTCAGTGGTGATGGCTGTCAGTTTTCTTCGGAGGCAAAGCCTACATTTGGAAGTATAGAACCCGTGGAGCATCAGATAGCTTTTATGTGAGTAATTCTGATATTTTAGCTGCCTGGACCTTTCTGTTCTTCTGGATCATGTAATGGCAGCCTTCAGGCGGAAACAGCGTGTAATAGTGGTTCATTAGGTGGGAATGGCGTCCTTTTGCTTTCGATGGGCTAAGTACAGCATATTGGGGGGGGAAAAACAAAGAGAAAAGAGTTAGCATGCCTGAAGCAGGACAAGATGAATAGTTTTAAAACAAAAGGAAATGTTCTGCTAATAAATAAAACAGCTAAGCAGAAGAGGGTGGTATTTGCACCCTTTTCTCTGCTAGGCTTCATCTGTGGCTGGTTTAATTATGAGCCTGATGTTTGTGGCACTGCTCACAGTTAGCACTGTCGGTTATTTGGTATGAATGGTGTCTGGATATGCTTAGGTGCTTTTTGACTGCTAGTGGCCTGCTGCAGAGCTGCTCGCATCCCTGAGCTAGTGAATGTACATAAGGTGGTGAAGGTCCATCCTCGGCCTTTGCATCTGCTGAATACAATCCTCAGGTTTTCCAATACCACTACCTATGGGCTGGGCGTATTATCGCTGCATCCTTTCGGAGGCAGAAGAGGATAAGATCTAGGATGTCAGGAAGAGAAGAAGCGGGTTAGCTAGCCTTTAGAGACAGTTTGCCATGGCAGCAGCTATTCTACAGCTGGGGGTATGCACCAACGACTTCTTGAGCCCTGTTCCAGTGAATTCAGTCTCTTTTACCTGATGTTACTACTTCTCTCTTGGAGAAGGGCTACGGCCTTCCTTTCTGATGCTATGTATGGCCTAGTGGCCAAGAAATGATGCCCTGAATACTGTGTTGCGACGTTGGATTTGGCTCCATCACTGGGCAGTGGACACATCCTCCAAAGCCCGTTTGGTTCAACTGGCCTTTAAGGGGAAGCTCCTGTTTGGAACAGATTTGGAGAAGCTGGTGAAGGTCCTAGGTGAGACAAAATCTTACCGCCTCCTAGAAGACAGGTCCAGAGTGCGCGTGAAGCGGGTAAGTGCCCCTTTCTCATCAGATTCTGCCCATCCAGCAAGGGCGCACTGGTTGGATTCTTGGGGGTCTCTGGACTATCGTCATTACCGACTTGGAAAACCTTTCTTTCCCTCTGCTTTGGGGCCTCAGGCCTATTCTCAGTCCTTTCATGGAGCACGTGTACCCAGGGACATGGCCCCCTCCAGAGTAGGACCCTCCCAGGCTAGGCAATGAAAGTTTGGGGGCCCATTCCCTGGTACCTCCAGTGGGTGGCAGGCATCGTCTTTTCTTTCAGGAATGGGCCAGGGATACCAAGGATCACTGGATGCTAGACACCATTCAATTCGGCTATTATTTTATTATTATTTAGCAGCATTTGTCCTAGAATGCAAGGAGGCAATTCCCGATGCCGTCATCATCTCCCCCTGCGATCAAAGGTGCCATGATGCGGACCACCTTGGGCAAGTTGCTTCGCCTGAAGGCGGTGGTGCTCGTCCCCTTGGACGAGCAGGGCAAGGTCAGATACTCCATCTACTTTGTGGTGCCAAAAAAGGATGGTTCCTGGACTTCAAAGGGGTCAACAAGCACTTGCGTGTCATGTACGTTTGGATGGAAACCTTGCACTCCGTGATTCAAGCATTGCACCAAGGAGAATTCTTGGCTTTTCTGGATCTGACTGAGGCATATTTTCATATCTCGATCCAGGCAGATCTATAGAGATACCTATATTTTCCCATGCTTGGCTCTCACTATCAGCTTGTTGCTCTTCCTTTCAGGCTCTGGCCGTGATCGTATAGTGGTTAGTACTCTGCGTTGTGACTGGTGTCATGATATGAGGGACTAATCTCTGAATTATTGCTAGATCTATGAGAAGCAGTTGGCCACTGCTAGAAGAGGTAGTGCTTACAAGAATAATGTCTTGCTCTCTGTACACATTCTTTTTGAGGCTAAGCAAAGGCAAACAATGTCATATGATTTTGTATAACGATTTCTGCCAATGAACAAGATGGAGCTCACCTATGGACCAGATGTGCCTGGGACTCTGAAGGAACATCTGCAAAATGAAGCCTATTGTAGAAGATTTATTCTGGAATTGGACATGTTTCAGCTACCGCTCTTTTGTAATGATTCTTTATAGAATCACAGGGAGGACTGTAGAAATGGACAGATAAAGGGGATATCAGAATCCCCAATATGTAATTGAAGATGGATGGATTTCTTGATACAGAATGTGTTTAGAAGTTTGGCTTTTCACCTACTTCCTCTTAAATAGAATAGGATGTCATGATCATGAGTTCTGTGTAACCGTCTTTAAAATAGTATGGAACATTGTTAACGCAAGCATAAAGAGTAAACATAGGCTATGAACTGCGCAACTATAGTTCATTGTACAGTCAATGCTGACACAACATAATTTTTGCAACTTTGCAATTATAATTTTGTCATAATCAAGTAAATTTCATCTAATACACTATAATCAGATCTTACTCTGTTAAAAGAACTTTGGCGACACCTTGTGTTATTTCACGTTTATAATAAATGACTGTTACTTCCCCTTTTTCTTTAATAAAAGGAGCTTTTCAGGAGGAAGAATTTGAACTCGGCAGATGTGGAACTATGCGTGTCCATAAACCATCTGTGGGTTTCCCTCTGAGCTCAAAGAAAGTAACACTTTGTGTGTGATTGTGTTCTGTATTACTCTCTGCCTGTTTCTCACTGCTTGAGGGACCAGAGACCAAAAGAGCCGTGGTATTGTGGCTAGATCACGGGGTTTTCTTCACCAAGAACGTCCTCCAAAGTCATGGTGGCTGTGGCACCAAGGGATCTGTGTCCATCCCTATCTGGAAGACTGGCTCATCCGGGCACGTTCCCTATCGGAAGCATCTCTGGTGACATCCCGAGTGGTGTCCTTTTTGGAAAGCCTCGGCTGGGTGATCAATCTGGAAAAGACGCAGCTTTTGCCTTCCCAGTCCTTGGAGTTTCTTGAAGCACTCGAGTGGGCAGAGTTTTCCTGCCAGAGGAGAAAGTCAGAAGACTGTTGAATTGCCTGGTGATGTTCTGTGCACAGCAAAGTCCCAGAATCATCCCAGGATCTGTCCCACAGTCAATTTGGCGAGCAGGGAGGTTTTGCGCCTAGAGGTCCTGTCCTAGCTTGAGAGCAGTTTTTCCTTTGTTCGCCACTCTATTGGTGTATTTCTGGTAGAATGGTTTGATTTGGGAGTCTTGGTACAACTTGGTTGCCTGGGCTGAAGAAATAGCTGGAAGAGCCACTACAGCTGATTGGATCCACAAGACTGAGCACCTTCGGTGGTGGCTCAGTCAGACCATTAAGTGAGTCATGTGGAAAGATTCTCTAGAATCTGGCATGTTGGCTTTTTCTTGGCCTAGGAAGGCTGCTTCCAATTTTTGGTTTTCTCTGTGAGGTGCTGATGGTTCTTGGGTAGGGCCAGTTCGCAGGTCCTGTTGAGCACATAGCTTTAATTGGTAGGCTACCTGGAGCTGTGTCCCAGGGGATACAGAATGTCCACCAAGGCCGGTGTTGATATTTTCAAGACCTTTGAGGTGACTGATACTTTTTCCCATGACTGAGGTTGGTCCGACTCCTAGCATAGGATTCTTGCTCAGCTCAAGAGTGTCCTACAGCTTCCTTACGGTTTGGCCCTAGAAGGGGCATGGTTTACAAATGAGCTGTTCATCTTCTTTGGATAGCTGCACTGTCAATAGTAACTGTTAAACTATATTCAAAAAATCCTCAAGGAGCCAATCTAACAAAATACACATCCAAAACCCCAAGCAAGGCAAACAAAAACAAAAAACAAACAGCAGGTGAGACAGGAAAACCAGATGGGATGAAAATATAGAGGAAAAAAGACCTCAGTAACCCTCCATACAGATAAGGGAGGAAATGAGTCACACATGAAGGGAACAAGTCCCGTGAACCATGAAAGGACTCTCTTTACATCAAAGGTCTAACAAAAAAACCTCTAATACCCCATCAGCTGGTACAGCTTAAAGCAGAGCCAGACAAGAAAAAAGACATTCAGCAATAGAGATGATCAGCGTTAAAAAAACAAAACTTATCTGAAGTCCAAGAAGGAAATGTCCAAATATCAAACGAGCCCCGACATGAGCCCCGACACCAGATGTTTCGCCTTGCGGCTTCCTCAGGGAGCTTCAACGTGTGGGAACAGCAATTTGAAAAAAAGGACGCTGGCTGAAAAACGCTGACCTGCAAAAAAGCAAAAGAAAAAGAATTCTGTCTCACTACAAAAATCAACAAAAAAGCACAACACCTCACCAGGGCAGAGCAAGCAAAAACAACTTACTTAAGAAGCTGTGTGGAGCGATAAGCTATGTCAAATCACGGCATCCATGAAACCCCAAATACAAAAAGACGCCGAGGGAAAAAGAGCACACGCATGCGCTTAAAAAGAAAAAAACCTCATGACGTCAAGGGAAATCCTAGAGCCGAGAAAAGACAAAACAAGCTATAGCTCAAATGGAAAAACCCACCAACCCACCCAGAAAAAGCTTGATCCAAAAACGAAGTCATAAACAATTCTTCCATTCTATGGACTCATTGAGACCATGAGGGACCACTGTATTCAGAGAAAAAATCCATCGTTGCTCCAAACGAATCAAAGTCTTGTCCAAATCGCCTGATGTTAAAGCACATTGCAAAATTGCCAGACACCGAAAATCTTCAAATACATGTCCAAAAGCTTGACAATGCTGGACTAAAGGTGCACCCTCCACTGCATGAACAAGACGACTGCGGTGTTCAATTAAACGTGTTCGGAGAGTCTGAGTGGTCTTTCCAATATAAGCCAAACCACAGGGGCAGCGAAGCAGGTACACCACCCCTGAACTACTACAGGACGTGGAGGAAAATAAGTGATAGGAACGCTGATTGTGGCAAAAAACTTGGCAAGTCTCCATAATGGAGCAAACAGAACAGTGTCCGCAGCTTTGATGCCCACCTGACGTAGAAGATGTAGAAAAAGATCTACCAAATGTAGAGGGACAAAGTAAATCTTTTAAATTCGCACTTTTGGTGTATACTGATCGAATATTCTGATGGCCCATCCCAGGAAGCAGACGAAAAACATGAGAATGTCGTTGAACAATCTTGGATAGCTGATAACTCAGAGGATTAAAACGAGTGACAAAATGCACAAAAGGTGAATCCAACGATGCAGAGCGATCGCGAGGGGTCAGCAGCCATGCCCGATCATTATAGCGGGCTCGGGTACGGGCTTAACGAACCAAAAGAGGTGGATAGCCACGAGCTACAAAAGAGGCCTCCAAACGCTGAACATCTCTATTGCTGAATGTCTTTTTTTCTTGTCTGGCTCTGCTTTAAGCTGTACCAGCTGATGGGGTATTAGAGGTGTTTTTGTTAGACCTTTGATGTAAAGAGAGTCCTTTCATGGTTCACGGGACTTGTTCCCTTCTGTGTGACTCGTTTCCTCCCTTATCTGTATGGAGGGTTACTGAGGTCTTTTTTCCTCTATATTTTCATCCCATCTGGTTTTTCTGTCTCACCTGCTGTTTGGTTTTTGTTTTTGTCTGCCTTGCTTAGGGTTTTGGATGTGTATTTTGTTAGATTGGCTCCTTGAGGATTTTTTGAATATAGTTTGACTATGGCTTCTGCTCCTCCGATTTGGCAGGACATACTCACCTTTTCGGCGGACCAAGTTCAAGACTTACTTAAGGACTCTACTTGCTTTGACTCCCTGGATAGCCATGCCTCTTGGATTTCTCTAACTAAATTGTGGAAGCGCCAAATCCGCGCTGAATTACATCGAGCGACTCTGGTGGAATACATATGTCGCCAGCAGATTCCTCGCGGCTTTCGGATTAAAAAAGAACCACAGTTGTTTGTGGAAGACGAGACGTTTGTGGAGAATTGGAACAAAATTCTTAACAAATGTGCTTTGGATTTGATGGTGCTCACAGTTAATGCCACTAAATCCTTCAATGAAACCACGGGTTTAGAACTTGATCGTAGGGTGGCTACTTTAAAGACTGAAGAGAAGGAGGATGAGTTTGCGGCTCATATGCAAAAGTTGCAATCTCAACTTGATTCATTTCGACAGGAGACCCAGACTTTTAAATTGTCCAAGTTGCATCGGGATGATACAGATTATAAAACGGGCTTTGTTTATGCATGGCTGAAACCTGAACGTAGAAAACCCAACAATGTGTCATTTGAATACTCTGAGTCGGCTTCATCTGATCAATATCTTTCTGGCTCGGAGGATTTTCCCGAGCGTGGCAGAGGTGTTCGCAAGCGCCGTGGCCGCGGTCGTGGCAAGAACAAACAAGGGGAAGGCCCGTCGGTGTCCCATCGCCCGTGGACCAGGTCACAAGCGGCAGTGGATCCCGAGGGCTTGTAGTCAATCTTTCTTCACGAGTTTTATCCTCCACTCAGTTGTCTCTGCTTGAGAAGGGTTTGTCTTTTGTCCCTCGCGCTGCCTATGATGCTTTTCAGGTTCGCTTGGATTTTGAACATCTTTTGCGTAAACTCCATTTGAAGGCTTTTTTTGCTGATCCGTCTGGGATTTCTGATATGGCTACAGTTCGACCTCCTCCTGTCACAGTTGCTCCGGTTACATTTCCGTCGACTGAAGAGTGTGATTCTTTGGAAACTGTTCGTCTCCCACTGCGTTCCACTTGGACACTGCCTGGCCCGTTACCATCTGCATTGCAAGTGTTTCGGGAGCTGGTGTTGAAGGACATTTCTCAGCTGGAACTTGCTTTTCACAACAAAGTTCACCATAGTCTGTCAGTGTCTGAACGACAGGCTTTGAAGGATCTTCGTGGTTTTGATGACATCATTATTCGGAGAGCGGATAAGGGTGGTGCAGTGGTGGTTCTTGATGTTGTTCAATATGTTACTGAGGTTCGGTCTCAGTTGTCAGATATTTCCACCTATCTGCCACTTTCTTCGGATCCTACTAAGCATCTTCAAGCACTGATTACAGAATTGGTTTTGTCGGCTTTGGACCAACGCCTAGTCACCAAAAAGGAGGCACGTTTTCTTTGTGCTTCTTATCCACGCACTCCACAATTTTACATACTTCCTAAGATACATAAGAACTTGCAACAACCCCCTGGTCGGCCGATAGTGTCTTTGAGGGGTTCTCTTTTGGAACCTCTCTCTATTTTTGTTGATTCTTTTTTGCGACCATCGGTCTTTCGTATACCGTCATATCTGCGAGATACTATGCACATTTTGCAGATTTTGGCCCGGGGTTATGATACTGATGTACCACCTGGGGTGATCATGGCAACCTTAGATGTGTCATCTCTATACACTAGCATCCCCCAGCAAGAGGCCATAGCCATTGGACGTTCGATCTGATTGCTCGGCGGGATCTTAGTTCTTCTAAAGTGGATTTCATCATTCAACTGTTAACTATCGCGATGACAAAGACTTTTTTTTGCTTTGATGGCTCTTTTTTTCAGCAGATTAGAGGGGTTGCGATGGGGGCCACTATGGCTCCATCTATAGCCAATCTCTATATGGCACGTTTTGAAGATCAATGGTTGTCTGCCAGTCCCTATCAATCTTTTATAAAACTGTGGGTGCGCTATATTGATGACATTTTTTTACTTTGGCAGGGTACGCGTGATCAGCTGTCATCTTTTCATGTCTGGTTAAATCACTGTGACCCACATCTTCAGTTTTCTTTGGATAGCAGCTCCACATCTATTTCATTTTTAGATGTTTTGATTACTCGTCACGCTGATACGCTTGTTACCTCTGTCTATACTAAACCCACGCATCGCATGGCGTTTCTTCATTTTGACAGTGCGCATCCGCAGCGGCTGAAAGAAAGTTTACCTTTGGCTCAGTTTCTTCGATATCGCCAGAATTGTACTCTGGTTTCTGATTATAAGATTCAATCTCAACTTTTGGAGGCCTCTTTTGTAGCTCGTGGCTATCCACCTCTTTTGGTTCGTAAAGCCCGTACCCGAGCCCGCTATAATGATCGGGCATGGCTGCTTGACCCCTCGCGATCACTCTGCATCGTTGGATTCACCTTTTGTGCATTTTGTCACTCATTTTAATCCTCTGAGTTATCAGCTATCCAAGATTGTTCAACGACATTCTCATGTTTTTCGTCTGCTTCCTGGGATGGGCCATCAGAATATTCTATCAGTATACACCAAAAGTGCGAATTTAAAAGATTTACTTTGTCCCTCTACGTTTGGTAGATCTTTTTCTACATCTTCTACGTCAGGTGGGCATCAAAGCTGCGGATACTGTTCTGTTTGCTCCATAATGGAGACTTGCCAAGTTTTTTGCCACAATCAGCGTTCCTATCACTTATTTTCCTCCACGTCCTGTAGTAGTTCAGGGGTGGTGTACCTGCTTCGCTGCCCCTGTGGTTTGGCTTATATTGGAAAGACCACTCGGACTCTCCGAACACGTTTAATTGAACACCGCAGTCGTCTTGTTCATGCAGTGGAGGGTGCACCTTTAGTCCAGCATTGTCAAGCTTTTGGACATGTGTTTGAAGATTTTCGGTGTCTGGCAATTTTGCAATGTGCTTTAACATCAGGCGATTTGGACAAGACTTTGATTCGTTTGGAGCAACGATGGATTTTTTTCTCTGAATACAGTGGTCCCTCATGGTCTCAATGAGTCCATAGAATGGAAGAATTGTTTATGACTTCGTTTTTGGATCAAGTTTTTTCTGGGTGGGTTGGTGGGTTTTTCCATTTGAGCTATAGCTTGTTTTGTCTTTTCTCGGCTCTAGGATTTCCCTTGACGTCATGAGGTTTTTTTTCTTTTTAAGCGCATGCGTGTGCTCTTTTTCCCTCGGCGTCTTTTTGTATTTGGGGTTTCATGGATGCCGTGATTTGACATAGCTTATCGCTCCACACAGCTTCTTAAGTAAGTTGTTTTTGCTTGCTCTGCCCTGGTGAGGTGTTGTGCTTTTTTGTTGATTTTTGTAGTGAGACAGAATTCTTTTTCTTTTGCTTTTTTGCAGGTCAGCGTTTTTCAGCCAGCGTCCTTTTTTTCAAATTGCTGTTCCCACACGTTGAAGCTCCCTGAGGAAGCCGCAAGGCGAAACATCTGGTGTCGGGGCTCGTTTGATATTTGGACATTTGGACATTTCCTTCTTGGACTTCAGATAAGTTTTGTTTTTTTAACGCTGAACATCTCTATTGCTGAATGTCTTTTTTCTTGTCTGGCTCTGCTTTAAGCTGTACCAGCTGATGGGGTATTAGAGGTTTTTTTGTTAGACCTTTGATGTAAAGAGAGTCCTTTCATGGTTCACGGGACTTGTTCCCTTCATGTGTGACTCGTTTCCTCCCTTATCTGTATGGAGGGTTACTGAGGTCTTTTTTCCTCTATATTTTCATCCCATCTGGTTTTCCTGGTTTTTCTGTCTCACCTGCTGTTTGTTTGTTTTTGTTTTTGTCTGCCTTGCTTGGGGTTTCTTTTTTTAATAGTAACTGTTAAGCATTTGGAGCCCGATTATTCAAAAGGTATTTACATGGTTTACAGCCAAGTAAACTGTGTAAATACCTTAAATGGGGATATTCAATGGAACCTACATGGTTAGTGCCGTTGAATATCCCTGACTACCCTATCCAGTTAGCATCGGGGCGTAGCATAGGTGTTTACTGCAGCTAACTATGTAGCGGCGATATTAGACTGCTACACGGTTAGTAGTCTGCAACTAAAACTAGGCCAGCTTTTGAATCACTTAGTTCTAGCCACGGAACACTAACCATATAGGGGTCCAATATCGCTGCTACACAGTTAGGCTCTACAGCGTTGACCCCTTGGCGCACAACCCGGATATTCAATGCCATTGCCTTCGGCTTGAATATCCAGGGTTAAGGGTGAGCGGGCAGGGCTATGCACCATAGCAGCACATAACCCACCCAGAGGAATATCGGGTCCTTAAAGGTTTAGTACATTTTGGTAGGCTTTTGTCGTCTCTTTGGTCCATCAGGTAGACCCTGATGAAGTGTTGGCTCTCCAGATGTTGCGGTTCTCAGTGCTGGTCTGTTTTGGGAGTAGAAGGCAGGAGAATCTCTGTCTCTCTCTCCCTTCTTTCTAATGTGGTGTGAGTCTTCGATAGCAGCACATTCTGGTCTGCTCGCTTCTCCTTTTGGAGACCTGGTTTTGAATTGATACATGTTTCCAGGGGTTCCATCAACCTCCCTTTTGAAAGTTGTTGATGTATTAATGTGGCTATGGCATCTTGTTCCTGCAGGTGACATTTCCCTCTTTGGGCAATAAGAAGCCTTTGTTGATTTAGACTTGAGCTGTTTGTGGTGATTCCTTATATTGGCGTTACGTGGACCTGGCAATACAAAATTTTTCCGTCTTGGGAACATTTCTTCTTGGTGAATTTTGTACTGTTGTGGTTGCACAGTATGAGATGACTTGCAGGGCTCCCTTGGCAATTGACTAAAGTTAGTTGATCGGTTAATTCTATCGTGAGCCCTCTCTGTGCACCTGCAGGTAAAACAAGGTACTGCACTGGGCCTCAGTTTAACTGGCCTTCTGGTAGTTGTAGTTGCTGCCAGTTACAAATTAGTCGTGGAAAACCGATGTAAGGTTAAATAGGGCTTTATTTCCCTTTCCCAATAGGATATCTCAATATGTACAAAAATAAAGAAATATAACCCTTCTTGGGCATAACAGAAAAGAAAACTGTAACAAAAATAGCTTTCTTTCAGCTTCTTAACAAAACAAATGTATTCCAAACACAGACCTGTAGCAACCAGGAATAAGGCCTTCCCTTCACCCTGTCAGGCTTCTTATTCCTCTCTCTCTCAGTGAGACTACGTTGTCAGCCAGAGAAATGCTACAGTCCATTTGTTCAATATTATCTTCTATTACAGATGGTTCACACTGCATAAGTTCCTCAGCAGGAATTAACACCTCTTTATCTTCCTCCTGTGGGAGCCTGGCAAACAGGCCGTCTTGGCTGTGACGTACTTTCTCCATGGACCAGCAGGATTGTGTCAGCCACACTTGGTGACGTCCCCCGGGCGGAGCCGTGCATACGGAAGTGCTCTCTAGAGCTCAGAAAGGTGAGCCCTTCCTGGGCCCACCTTAGGTAGCCCATCCTACCGGTCCGCCCCTGGTCCGGCCAGTTTTCGTTCTTCCGCCTTGCCAGCAAGACGGACCCTGCTCTGCTCTCATTTATTTATTTATTTGTTTTTAATTTTCTGCCTAGACAATGCCTAAATACCATGCAAAAAAGTGCCCTCACTGTGGCAACAAGAATCATACCTCTCACGGATGCTCCCACTGTGGAAAAATGAAGAAAGGCTACCATGAGGTGTGCTCAGCCTCCACGCCTCATGCTGACCCTCCGCCAGCCCAGGATGTGCCTGAACGGGCCTCCATCCTCAGCCGAGCCTCCACTGCTTCCAACTGGACTCCCTCCCGGCGGGACGTGCCGTATGGGGCCTCCGTTCCCAGCCCGGTGCACAGTAAGGACTCTGCTGCTACTCCTGGACCAAGCGCCGCCACCCACGGTCCCACGGAGGTAAGCTCTGCTGCTCCCATATCTCCTGCTGCTTTGTTAGACGCTCTGGGGCTTGCTGATAAAATCTTCTTCACGCGGCAGCCTTCTACATCCGCAGTCCATGCTGCCCAAGATGGCGCCCTCCTGCAGTCCTCCCAGCCTCGGCCGGGGTCCTCCAACTCCGCCCACCACGGGGGCGGGGCCTCTACACCAGGAAACACTGTGCTATGCTCGGTCCCTCCGTGCCTCGGAGAAGCCAGATTTCAGCACACCCCCTCCACCGCGGTTTTGACCCTGCTCCAACCCAGCAGCCCGGCCAGCCTGATCACTGCAGGAATCGAATCCAGGGAGCCCCGCAGCAGCGCATCGCATGGCTCTGGGAACCCTCTGCACAGCAACGCCCCCGGCAGATCTACAGAGGCTGTTAACCCCTCAAGCGCCGATGCACGGTCCAGCAGTGCCAGCAGCCACATCAGGAGCACCTCGGGGCATAGATCTTCCCACCGCAGGAAGCGGACCAGACACAGTGACCGCAGCAGTAGCAGTGACTCTGGCCATGGAGCCCAGCCGTCAAAACGCCGCAGGCATACCAAATACCACCACCACCACTCCCAACGCCGCAAAAACCGCCGGGATGATTCTCACAGCGACAGCAGCAGACATCGGAGCTCTCACAGACGCAGCAGATCCAGCCACAGTACCTCCTCTGCTATCCTCAACTTGTTAACCCAGCTGGTGAGACAGTCTGCTTCAACGACACCCACGCCACACGTCGCGCTCTCACCCAGCACAGACCGCACACAGCAATCTCCGGGAGCAGCGCTTACCTCCACCCCGGAGGAGAGGATCAGAGAACCCGCCCATGGACCCTCACCCGACCCGGTCCACGAGAACCATTCTCCTGACAGCACCGCTGATGACCACGACATCGAAGCAGCAGTGGTGGGTTCAGCTTCCATCGAACATACGAACTCTGAGAAGACGCAGTCTGCTGAGACAGAGGACCCCCCGCCTCCGGAGGACCTCACCTACCCCAAGTTTTTAGCCAAACTGGCCTCTACCCTCGCTTTGAATGTCACTGATGCCTCAGGGGAGACGGTTCCAGAGGTTCTGAAATACCTCGCGACACCAAAACCCGCCTTTGCACTGCCAGTTCACCAGAGGCTACTGGACAATCACTCCAAACTGTGGCAGACACCAGCATCTGGTCGACCGTTCCCCAGGCGCCTCGACTACAAGTATCAAGTGAAGCCTGCACCTGGATTCTCTCAACCCCAGCTTCCACACAACTCCATTGTCGTGTCTTCAGCGCTCAAACGCACCAAATCCTCGCGCACTCACGCCAATAGCCCCCCTGGCCGAGACAACAAGCTCCTGGATGACATTGGTAAGAAGGTGTTCCAGGGGGCTATGCTTAGCGCCAAAATCGCAGCTCACCAATTCCAGCAAGTCCTGTTCCTGGACACCTGCATGGCGACCTTGCGAACATCGGCTGCATCCCTTCCCAAGGAATCCCAGGCCCTACTCTCCAGTGCCCTTCTCGATATGTCTGAATGCAGCAAGCACCTTGCAAGCGCAACCTTTGACTCATTCGACACGGCCTCGCGCACTGCCGCTACGGCTATATCTGCCAGGCGATGGGCATGGCTGAGAGCCTCTGGCCTTCGTGAGGACACGCATGACGGTATAGCCAATGCACCCTGCACAGGGGAATTGCTCTTTGGAGACAAAGTTAAAGACACCGTCAACGATATGAAAGAGCACTGCACCACTCTGCAAACCCTTGCAGAAGATGGCTTTGAGCGCCACAGTGGAGCACATAAGGGCAACTTCCAGAGACGATCATACTACTCTTCCAACAAGAAGTACTCCTCCAACAGGAAATGGCAGCCTAACAAATACAGAAATAACTCCTACAGCGCACCCGCTCACCAACGCAACTCCCAGCGGGACCGCAAACAAAAGAAGAACAACCCACCCCCTGCGAAGAGTGGGCCATCCTTTTGACGCCTATCCTCCGGCGGTCACCCGGATCGGGGGTCGCCTGACTCACTTCCTAAACGAGTGGCAAAGCATCTCCTCCAACTCCTGGGTTCTCGAGATCATTCGAGAAGGTTACCGGATACGTTTCAGCTCAACACCTCGCCAAAGTATCCATCCCATCAGCGCTACACCACCGCATCTGCGCCTAGCCATGGCCACCGAACTGATGCACCTGCTGTCCTCCGGTGCCATAGAGCAGGTACCGTCGGACCAGATCAACTCTGGTTTTTACTCCAGGTACTTCCTCATCTCAAAACGGACAGGCGGGGTCCGTCCCATCCTCGACCTCCGCAAGCTCAACAAGTTCATCGTCAAAGAAAAGTTCAGGATGTACTCCCTCAACTCCATCCTGCCCCTGATTCAACCCGGTGACTGGATGGCATCCCTGGACCTACAGGATGCCTACACCCACATCCGCATCCACAAGTCGCACAGGCAGTACCTTCGCTTCAATGTACTGGGCCAACATTACCAGTACAAAGTCCTTCCCTTCGGCCTCTCCCCAGCTCCACGAGTATTCACGAAGTGCGTGGCGGTACCCGCAGCGCACCTCCGCAAACGGAATGTATCCATCTTTCCCTACCTGGACGACTGGCTCCTCACAGCCCCATCAGCACCGGAGCTTGTCAGACGGCTGCCTAGGGTGAGAACTTACACAATCTTGACGATGCATATATTCATATGATTCTTGCAAGGTATTGTGGGTAATGTAGTTCTTTCACTCCCAAACACAGCTGAAGACAATAATTGAGTTGTGAAACCAGTGGTAAGGCCAATAAAATACTTCTTTTATTGATGGGGTTTAATTCACCCAGCACAAGTATGCTTGGAAGCAATATAAATGAGGTTACTTGCTTGCAGTGTTTAAATGGATAACATAAAGTCACAAAGCAAATCAGAAAACAACCTTCAGCTTGTCAGGCAATTAGCTAATGTTTTCTTAGCAAATAATTACCAAATAAAAAGGCACAAAGAAATGAATAAACTTTGCTTGTTAGGTTAACTTCTGCTTATTTTCCACACAGATCCTGCAGTGATTCTCTCTTGCTCACACACACAATCAGGTGCAGCTTTAATTACTATCAATTGACCAGCTGAAACCCTTTAGCTGGCTGGCTGCTACGGTGTGAACCCAAAATCCTGCTTTAGGAGCTGTTTTGCAGTGGAATAAGGAACAAAGTTAGGTTTCTTTGTGATGGCTGAAGTGTTTGCTTACAGAAAGCTAGCAATAGCACTTGGATAAAGAACAGTCCATGTAATCAATAGTTTCATCTGCTGTATCTCCCCCTTCATCAATCAGCATAGGGTCACTATCATACATTGGCACAGACGAGTCTTTCCATAAGGCACTATCATGAGAATGCTTATTCCCTTGCTGCCATTCTCTATTATAGATAGGGTCTGGATCAGTGTTCATACCTGAGCCTCTCCTGCTATCATAATTCCTCTCTGTATAGCCTGGCCAGTATGTAATCCAATTCTGATGTCCAGCCTTCCAATCTTGATCCCTGGACACTGGATCTCCTCTCACATACCTTCTGGCCTTGGTCTGAAAGTCCCTTCCACGTGCAGTCTTCTCTCTTCCAGGTAGCCACTGGTGATTCCTATCTCTGCCATTCCATTCCTCTGGCTGACTCCAGTCCAGTGGACTCTGCTGGCATTTGGAATACCTCCCAGTATAGGTACTGCCTTGGAATCTCCCAGACCTTCCAATGGCCTTTCTTCTCTTCCTTCCAGAGAGTTTCCTTCTTTCTCTATCCGTTTGGCTTGGCTTCTGTTTCTCCAGGTGATGTTGGTGCTTGAGCTTGAAGCTGTTGCTGTATCTGTCTCTGTAGCTCTTTCTGTAGCTGTTATCAGTAGAATAAGCTCTATTCTTATTCTGTTCTAATGTGTGCTCCTCCCTAACACAGCGCAGCCGTGTTGAATCAGGCTCTGCCCTTTTAGATGAGTGCTTAGGGATTACCTCATAGCTCTCTTGATTGCACACACGTTTTCTCACTTCAGCCCCCCTCATGGCTGCTGGAAACCTGGTGCATTCTGGGACTGGTAGTCTTTTATGTGAAAACTCTGTTTTCTTGCTTCTACCAGAACTGACAGGTTGCTTGTTCAGAGTCACATCATCTTTTCTATAGCTCCTACCTGAGCTATGATAAGCTTCCTTATCACAAGCTTCAAGAAGCCCTGAGTATAACCGAGTCCCTGATATCTTCTCTGGGGTTTGTGATCAACTACGGCAAGTCACACCGCATCCCCTCACAGAGGTTGGAGTTCATCGGAGCAGAGATCGACACCCAACTCTCGAAGGCATTCCTGCCCCAACGCAGGCTTGTGGCTCTGACCTCACTCGCAGCCAGCCTGGCTTCTGCAGAGACCTCCTCAGCGAAGTCCATACTACGCCTTCTGGGCCACATGTCCGCCACCACATCTGTTATCCACATCGCAAGATTACGGATGCGGCCACTACAGTGCCATCTACGCACCCACTGGAACCAACACTCGCAACCCCTCTCCACCCACATCCCCATGACCGCCAGAATCAAGACTCAGCTCCACTGGTGGACTGTTCCGGAGAACCTCTCGGGGGGAAAGGACATGCATCCACCCGAGCACCAACTGACCTTAACTATGGACGCATCCAACTTGGGCTGGGGTGCTCACATTCTGCAATTCAGTACACAAGGGGCCTGGTCGCCGCAGGAGACACTCCTGCACATCAACCTCCTGGAGCTAAGGGCCATCAAGTATGCCCTCCAAGCGTTCTTAACACACGTACAGAACAAGTCCGTCCTCATACAGACAGACAACCAAGTGGCCATGTTCTACATCAACAAGCAAGGGGGCACAGCTTCTCGCTCCCTCTGCAAGGAAGCTCTACAGATCTGGTCATTGGCCCTGACACACGGGTGCAATCTCCGTGCCTCTTATCTACCGGGCGATCAGAATACCTTAGCCGACAAGCTCAGCAGGCAGCTGCAGCCACACGAGTGGACACTCCACCCGGAAGTCACCAGCAGTCTCTTCCGTCATTGGGGGCGCCCGAGCATCGACCTGTTCGCCACGGAGCAGAACACGAAGTGCCCCCTCTTTTGCTCCAGGCACCCGTCCAGCAAACGAATGGCAGCGGATGCATTCGACGTGTACTGGGGGGAGTGGCCTCTGGTGTATGCCTTTCCCCCGACACCTCTCATCCCGGCGACACTCCAGCGGCTGGCTCGCGACAAGGCCCGAGCCATCCTAGTGGCGCCCTACTGGCCCCGACAGATGTGGTTTGCACTCCTGCAACGCCTAGCACAAGTGGAACCCATACGCCTGCCACTCAGGCCAGACCTACTCACGCAGGACGGGGGCAAAACAACGCACCCAAACCTCAAAGCCCTAGCGCTCACTGCCTGGAGGTTGAGCGGATGAGCCTCTCGTCTCTCATGCTACCGTCAGAGGTGCAAGATGTGGTTCTAGCGGCCAGGAGGCCCTCCACCAGGAAGTCCTACGGCCTCAAGTGGAGGAGATTCAGCATCTGGTGCGCAACACAAGGCCTACAGCCCACCACTTGCCCGCTTCCCGAGGTCCTGCAGTACCTGACTTCGCTATCTAACCTTGGCCTTAAGACTCAATCCGTCAGAGTGCACCTTTCTGCGATTGCAGCTTTCCATGCTCAGCCCAAAGGGGCTACCTCTATTGCAGCACTACCCTTGACAAATCGCTTCATGAAGGGCCTGGCAAATCTAAAACCCCCGCTCAGGCGTCCTGTTCCTGCTTGGGACCTCAACACTGTACTCCTTCGCCTGACCAAGGAACCCTTCGAGCCACTGCAGTCGGCCGAAATGAAGTATGTCTCATGGAAAACCCTATTTCTCGTGGCCATTACATCTGCCCGAAGGATCAGCGAGCTACAGGCATTGATGTCCCACCCCCCCTACACACAATTGCACCAGGATAGAGCATCCCTGAGGACCAACCCCAAGTTCGTGCCCAAGGTGGCCTCTGCCTTCCACGTGAACCAATCCATTGAACTTCCGGCTTTCTTCCCAGAACCTCACGCCTCCGAAGAAGAAAGCCGCCTGCACACGCTTGATTGTCTGCGAGCCCTCCGGGTATACCTGCTCCGCACGGAACCCGTTCGCAAAGGCGAACAACTGTTCGTATCTTTCGACCCCAGCAGGCCGGGCAGGCCTGTCAACAAGAGAACCCTTTCGCACTGGATCGCCTCATGTGTCTCCCATTGCCTCGACCCCACAGGCACACAGAACTTGCCAAGAGTGGGCCCTCACAAGCTCAGAGCGATGGCCACCACAATAGCCAACCTTCGTTCTGTTCCTGGTCCTCTCCGCACACGTTCCAAAAACACTACTGCCTCGACCTCAAGGCACAGGAGGACTGCGCCCTAGGAACGGCTGTCCTCTCCACTGCAATGGCCACAAGAGAAGCTGCCTAGGTCCTGTATCAGTCCCTTGTTATTGCCTATTGCACAACCACTGTATTGCACTAGTTATTGCACTATTGTTATCATTGCTGTTGGTTATCACTTTGCACCTGTTGTCTTATGTTATTGCACAGTTCTGATGCTGTTACTCCTCACATATGTTACTGCAATAAAATTGTTGCACTAAGCTCTACGCCTAATCCTCAATGTGCTACTAGGCTCCTCCTCCTCCACCTCAGCATACCTGCAGCTAGGGAGGCACCAAGTGTGGCTGACGCAATCCTGCTGGTCCATGGAGAAAACGAGGATACTTACCTGTAACGGGAGTTCTCCCGTGGACAGCAGGATAAGTCAGCCACACAATCCCACCCACCTCCCCTGGAGGAGGTCAACCTGCCGAATCCGCTCCCTGTCCGGGAACTGGCTAGCTGGGAACACACTGGCCAGACCAGGGGCGGACCGGTAGGATGGGCTACCTAAGGTGGGCCCAGGAAGGGCTCACCTTTCTGAGCTCTAGAGAGCACTTCCGTATGCACGGCTCCGCCCGGGGGACGTCACCAAGTGTGGCTGACTTATCCTGCTGTCCATGGAGAACTCCCGTTACAGGTAAGTAACCTCGTTTTTCTTTCACTGAAGGAAAATTGTTTGCTGTTACCACATTCACTGAGGTTTTGATGGTAAGAGCCTCCCCTCTGCTGATACCTGTTAGGCAAGTTAAAATATTCTCTTGCCCATCTATTAGAAGGAATTGCTTTAGCTCTAGGCTCTGCTCTGCTTAGGACCCTGGAAACAGCTGGAGCTTCTAACGGCAGCCCTTCTGAAACTCTGTGCCTCCCGTATCTCTCAGAGTGGTTTACTTCTGCAGGTAAAAAGCCTTTCTCTTGTTTATGATAAGGGTAATGAAGCTTCTCTGCTTCCCTTAAGCTGGCTTTGAATGGCTTCTGGACTTCAACAAACTGTCCCTTATAGCCAAGCCCTGTGCTTCCCCTTTTTGGACAAGAATAAAACTTCCCGGCTTGTACATTTTTCCTTCTGGCTCTGTTCCAATCTGGGCTGTTATATTCACTCTCACTTTCTGTGTCAAGCTGTCTGTACCTCTCAGTCAAGCATTCATTGGACTCACTCAGACCTCCGTTCAGGCTTCCAAAGTGGTAATTAGACGCGCTCTCTTCACAGCTTCTCTCGTCCTCTCCATTCATCCAGTTCCTTCTGTTTCTGCTTTCATTCAGAGACCTAGGCTGTCTCTCATTCTCCTTCCGGTTCCAGTTCCTATTCTGGATCCTACATGTTCCATTCCTATCTGCTTGTGAGCTGTGCTTATCTAGGTGTTTCCTAGCTGCACCACCCCCCAGCTGATTAGTATCAGGTGAGAATCTCCTGGTTTCTCTACTGGCTGGGTGTGTCTCCCTAGCTCGTGACCTCACTTGCTTACGTTGCCCATGGCAACTTTCTATCATGTGCTCTCCCCAAACATTAGTATCTTCTTGAACTGCTATATCATCTGTCTCCACAGGGGTCACTAGTGAGTCTGCTCTGTGACAATTCTAATAATGTTTTTTATTTGTTCTATTACCCTCAAGGTTTTTTTGGGGCAAAGTCTGGTTCAAGATCCTTCATTCATGTTTCTTGAGCATACCTGTGCCAAACCTCAACTTCTTAGCATCGGAGGGGCATTGAGAGGCTCCAGCATTGAGGATGTTATGCTTTCAGGGATGCAGTTTTTGTCACACTAGGCTCTTCTATTCCCTTCCCAAGGTTAATTACTGCTTTGTTACATCCCATACTTCTAGACTGGGCTGGAGGGATGATGAGGAAGGTGAAATTAGACCTTGCCTGCTAATTTTCTTTCCTTAAATCCCTCCAGTCCAGAACCTGTCCTAAATACTTCTGGTTCATGCCCGACTTCAGATGAGTGTGCGCACATGCTTTATATGTATTTTCCTGATACGTGACCACTTTTGGAGTGAGCAGATGTGCTAATGTGGTGGTGGTATCAGGCCGTGATTGTGATTCTACAGCTTGTTGGGTTTGGTGTGGCCAACAGGACACCGGACAATAAGTCTGTCTTGGGAGCAGATTTAGGCTTTAAAGTTCAAAAGCAATGGTTATATCCTTTATTCTGGACTGATTTCTGATCTGGAGTGGCTTTTCGGTAAGTATATTTGGTGGAATATGGAATGAAAATATGCCTAATAATTGTTTCTTCCTTATCATTCATCCAGTCCAGTCCCGACCATTGGATTTTCACCCCTCACCTACAGTTTGGAGACTGAGCATGTCAAAATTGATGACATCACTATACATAGGCAGCTGGCACCACCCACCAGCTTCAGCATTCTCAGTCTCCAAGCAGCTGGAGAGGGGTGAATCTCTCACTGTGGACTCACTGTAGGAACAGCCAAGGCTCAAAGTTTGTTTTCGTTTGCCGGCTGGGTTGAGAGTTAGGGTGTGGCCCTTGAAATTATTGGGGTTGACAGATTGGGGAAAAAAAGGGGTTACAAATTAAAATGAAAGTTAACCGGCAGGCTTGTAAGCAGGCAAGGCAGATTGTATAGAAGTGGAAATACCTGCTACCCCAGTCCAGTGATGCGCCTGTAAGTAATTGATGTTGGCAGTGGCTCTCGAACCAGTCTGTGGGTAAGGCGCCGCTAGCTGCAACAAGGTCCAATACAGCTCCCCACTCGGATCTCCTGCGTGCGCGCTGAGCCCTGCAACGTCGGCGTCAGTGACTGCAGGAAAGTTGGCCACTGTGCAGGAAGAAGAGAATTGGGTTTTTTTTCTCTTTCTGGGTTGATTTGAGGTGTACAGCATGCCCGAACTTCACCTGCAGGCCTTATGCTAGCCGGATGGAGATCAGAGAGCACGTGTGTCTGAGAGGGACTGAGCGTGAGAAACGGCACCATTTTGTAGGGACTGTGGCCCTACTCCATGGGTTGTTTGGCTGGGTGGACACGGAAGCTGGGATCTCATTTTCTTCATGTTTTGTTGTTTTCTTTACAGTCTCTTGCAATTTAGATTTTTAAAAAATCCACAACATACAAGGAAGAGCTGGAAAAGGGAGGGGAGCCTTTCTTTTGGTGGTTAGGGAGCAGCGCACATGGCAGGTACCAGGGTGCCCTTTAAAGTCACTTGTTTAGCATGTGGCTTGTGCAGAAGTTCCGTCTCCACGGCGGGGTTTTGTCGCAGCTGCGAGACAGAGCCAAGGTCTGCTGAGGACAGTCTGCTTTTCAGAGAACCCCGACAGAGTGGGGAGGGGGTCCACTTTGGAGAGGTCCGAGGCCCCTTCTCTTCCTCATGGTGAGCGGAGTTCCCCCACATGGTTGGCTGGGGCAAGGGCTGCCCTGAAGGGGAAGGATGATCTCACGCCACCCCTCCTTGAGGAGCAGGTTAAGGATTGTAGGTCTCCTCGAGCCTCTACCTCTGGGGGCTGTGGGTGAGTTACAGGGAGCTTTTTCCCTGGAGTTCATCCTTCTCCTGCATACAGCTTTTTGCATGAAGCAGCATGGGAGGAGGGCACTTCAGGTGTCCAGGACAGAGCAAGAAAGCGGAGTCCGCTTGAAAGTAGCGGCAGGCATGGAAACGAACCTGGGCCTAGCTGTCGGCATATGGATGATGGTGTTTGGGATGATACGACTGACCGGGACACGGATATGCATTTGGGCCGGAGTCCAAGGAGCTCAAAGAAGGAGAGATTCCACAGGACGAAATGCGGATGTCTCCTCCAAGATCAGGTTGAGTAAGCTTCTGTTCAAGGGTAAGCTCTGGTTTGGGGAAGCCTTGGAGAAATTGGTAAAGGATTTGGGGGAGTCGAAGGGTGGCCAGCTTCCAGAGGATAGACCTAGACTGGATATGGCCTCGGCCCCCGTGTGGGGTGAACCTCGTGATTTTCGCCAGTTCCACATACTGGGATTCGTGCCATACCAAAGGGAGTGTTTTCCTTTTTCGGGCCAGACGTTTCGTGGATTTTGAGGGACCATATGTGGATTTTATACCTTGTCGGCTAATGCGGCAAAGAAGTCACAATGACGCGAGGGGGACCCTGGTGGGGGTAGTCCTCTTAGGAGGGAGGTTAAGGGACTTCTACCCCACCTGGGCCCAGCTTATGATCGATCAGTGGGTGCTGGAGGTCATCCAAAAAGAGTATGCACTGGAATTTGCTTGTCCTCTGGCGGATGCTTTTGTCCGAACCCCCTGAAAGGTTCCCCTCAAAGTCGCGCAGGACACCTTTCTGCAACTCAAGGAATTACATGCCATCGTGGTGGTGCCACCAGACTAGTGTAGCTCAGGTTGATACTCCATCAACTTCATGGCCCCCAAAAAGGGGGGCTCATTCTGGCCCATCTTGGATCTCAAGCGCGTCAATCATTGCCTCAAGGTACCCCGGTTTCATATGGAAATGCTGCAGTTGACCATTGTGGCCATCCACGAAGGAGAGTTTCTGACATTGCTCAATCTCATGGAGGCATATCTGCACATTCCCATTCGGCCACAGCATCACCAATTTCTCTGGTTCATGGTGCCCATGGGGCACTTCCAGTTCTCGACCTTGCCCTTTGGTCTTGTGACCACCTCTCGCACCTTCACCAAGATCATGGTGGTGGTCACAGCTGCCCTATTGCAGAAGGGAATCCTGGTGCATTCTTACCCAGACGACTGGTTTATATGGGCAAAATCCAAGGAGGAAAGTGAATGGGCCACAAAGAGACTCATCATCCGTCTGCAAGAGCTCGGTTGGGTGATCAACTTCATGAAGAGCCGTCTCTGTTGCAGAACATGGTGTTTTTAAGGGCTTGATTCTGCATGGATACGAGTCAATTGTTTTTGCCAGAGGACAGGATGTGGACGCTGCAGGGACAGGTTCGCCAATTCCTCAAGATGAAGACCCCGACAGCTGTTAGGATCAATTGTGGCGTCAGTCGAGTTGGTGCAGGTGGCTCGTGCACATATGAGGCCATTGCAGAGATGGTTGGCTCAGTGCCAGTTGCTTGCGGAGCCGCTCCCCTGTCCTGGGGCCACGCAGTAGTCATTGCAGGGGTGGCTATGGTCAGAGAAACTTTTGATGTAAGTGCCACTGGAGACGCCTGCGTGGATTCCACTGATGACAAATGCCAGCCTTACCATGTAACACATTACGAGACTCAACTCGGGGCCGCTGGTCAACATCAGAGATTGCCTGGCCCATCAACCGATTGGAGATGCAAACTGTGTTCTTGACCTTGCAGAGGTTTCAAGATCACCTGCAGGGAAAGGCGATACAAGTGTTTATTTTCAGACAACACCACCACGTTCGCCTATATCAATCGACAAGGGGACACTGGCAGCATTCATGTGGAGGATGAGATGGCTCTGCTGATGGCCTGGACAGAGGACAATTGCAGGCGCTCTCTGCAGCTCACGTGGCTGGAAAGGAAAACATGGTGGCCGATTACCTCTGTCGGTTTCACCTCAACCCCAGGGAGTGGACGCTTCATCCAACAATCTTTGCTCAACTGGTGCAGCGCTGGGGCCAGCCCATCCTGGATCTGATGGCAATGTTACAATCTGCAAGGGCATCAAGGTTTTACAGCCAGATAACAGAACCAATGTCGGAGGGCTTCGATGCTTTGATGCAGTGGTGGCCCTCAGAGAGTCTCCTTCATGTATTTCCCCCATGGTCTTTCATTGGTTGAGTGGTCCAACGCATCAAAACACATCACGGGCTAGTCATTCTGCTAGCTCCTGACTGGTTGCAGAAGCTGTGGTGTGTGGATCTAGTATGGCTGACAGTAGATCATCCATGGTGTTTCCCGACCTGGACCAACCTGCTCACTCAGGGGCCTGTAGTGATGCCTCAGGTTGACTGATTCTCTCTTACAGCTTGGCTCTTGAGGGCAAGGTTGGGGATACTTGCCCTCCATTATCGCTACTTTGTTGAAGGCCAGAAAGCGTTCCACCTCTCCATTGTACGTTCAAGTCTGACGAGTCTTGGAGGATTGGTGTGCTGAGCATAGCTGCCAGTCATTATCATCTTCCGTGCCGGATATCTTGGCTTTCCTGCAGGTAGGCTTTGAAAAGGGCCAGGCTTGCAGTTCACTCCGTGTGCATGTGGTAGCTCTAGCCTGTTACCGTGGTAGAGTCCAAGGCATGTCCCTCACGTCTCATCCAGATGTAGTCTGTTTTCTTCGAGCGGTGAAACAGATTTGGCCACCAGTGCGCTTGCTGGTTCCTCCGTGGGACCTCAATCCGGTGTTGTCCATGCTGGCAGGGTAGCCTTTTGAGCCACTGGGTGCTTGCACTCTGAAGGACCTCACATTGAAGACTGTCTTTTTGGTAGCCATCTGCTCAGCCAGACAAATTTCAGAGTTGTAGGCGCTCTCATGTTGCAAACTGTTTCTCTCCATTTCCAAGGAGAAGGTGGTGCTGCATCCTGTTCCCTCCTTTCTGCTTAAGGTGGTTTTGACTTACCACTTCAATCACCTATCACTCTGCCAACATTCTCAGGAGTGGGGGCTATGGAGGAACAGTCGCAGCTGCATCTCCTCTATGTTCACCGAGTGCTCAAGAGATATTTGAAGCGGACAGAGACATTTAGGAAATCGGAGCGGTCTTGTTCGGTGGTCTGCATAAGGGAGAGGCTGCTTCCAAGGCATCCATATCTTGATGGGTGAAGGGCGCTATTTCATCAGTCTACCTTTTGAGGCACAGAAATGTGCCATTGGGTCTGCGTGGGTGGAGGCTAGTCTTGTTACTACTACTACTACTACTGAGCATTTGTAAAGTGTTACCAGTCGTATGCAGCATTGCACAGACATGTAAGAGACAGTCCCTGCCCATTAGAGCTTACAATCTAGTCAAGACAAAACACAGAAGGTGTAAGCAGGGATAACCTTTCCTATGATAGACATCTGCAGGGCGCCTACATGGTCGTCTTTGCATACTTTTGTGCGTCATTAACATCTGCTGTGCAGGCAGCAGTGGATGCGCACTTTGGTTAGTACTGCTATGGTACATCCCACTGGTTGGGACTTGACTGGAAGTATGATAAAGAAGGTGAAATTAGGTCTTATCTGCTAATTGGCTTTCCTTGAATACCTCCAGTCCAATCCTGGACCCTCCCTCTTTTATGTGGTGTAATGCATGGTGGCGATCCCAGGCCTGAAGGATTTTATCTGCTCGTTGGGTTCCAGGGTTGATGGTGGTATCATCGACAGTACAGGACTTCTGTGGGGAAGTTTGGGTCCTTCTCTACTTGTGCTCCGTGCACTTGGTTGTGTACAAGCATAGAGAAACCAGTTCACAAAAGCAAAGGTACCACAGAGGAAAACATCTACACAGAATTGGTGGTTGTTAGGTTCATACGTAGTACTTGAGGTCGCAGCTGTAATGGGTAAAGTATTTCTACTTCTTCTGGGGCCCTTTGTTTCTGCCTGTTTGGGGAAGTAGTTGTTAAGTAGTTTGCTGTGCATTATAGGTTTATTCTTAATTGTTCTTCCTGTGAGACTGCTTTGTCAACAAAATACTGAAGCTGGTGGGTGGTGTCATCAACTTTGACACACTCAGTCTCCAAGCTGCTGGTGAGGGGTGAAAACCTACTGGTCGGGGCTGGACCGGAGGTATTCAAGGAAAGCCAATTAGCAAGTAAGATCTAATTTCACCTTCTGGAGTCTGCTGTGTTTTGGAAGTACTGGTCGGAGGAGGTCTGCACAGGACCTTTATGTGGTGACATCATCAAACCAGTTTGTTCTCAGTCTCTATCTGCTGGTAAGAGTACATAACCCCCGCGACTGGACTGAAGGGACTTAAGGAAAGAAAATTTGCAGGTAAGATTGATTTCACCTTCTCCATTCATTGTGTTGATGTAACTTATTCTCAGACTGTTCCATCTCTCTCTTCTAGAGGGAAATAGAGATTCTGATGTTCCTTAGTGCCATTGTCATGATGAAGAACCGGCGCTCCAGTGAGTCAAAATTTTAATTCTTCTTGTTTTACAAGTGTACAAAACTCGCCCATCATCCCTTCGCTTAATAGTATGTTAATAGTTCCCTACATTAATGCTTTCTCCATTCTACACTTAGGAAGAGAGGGTTAGAAAAGAATGTGAGAAAATCGGGCTTTCACTGAAAGGGGTTTATGGAGACCTGGAGCAGATTTCCACCAGAGAAGATGGGAGTCAAAACATGATAGAATTCAAGCATGCTTGGGGCCGATACAAAGGGACTGTAGTGGAAGAGTGAAGGAGAGAGAATACAATTTGTGGGGTATAGGATCTGTGATCACACAGTGGACAAGTACAAATGATCTTTTTCTTCTGACATCTTCTATGTTTCCATACTTCTTACCAAAGTCTGAAGTGCCCTTCCTAACAGCCTTGGCCAAACTTTCACCGAGCCTGGTAAGTAGGGCCTTCTCTAGCCCTCAGGGACTGAGCATCTTGTGCACCGTGATTCTCTGAGCCAGAGCAACGTTTTGGGTTCCTTAGACTCTGGAAGAACCTCTAATTGCTTTAGCTTTAGCTATTGTCTTATGGGCAGGATTGGGAGCAGGTCCATTTATTTCAGTGGAGATCAGACTGATTTTTAGACACTGTCTTGATATTTGTAACTGTCGCAGCTAACCTGTGAACTCGCCTTTTGTTTATATGTATTTTCTTAATGTATTTGTCTTCTGTGTGATAGACCACATTTATAACATAAGCCTCTTGGTGGTGAACAAGATATAAGCACATCATAATTGTCATGGATGCATAGCCCCAGGTCTTTTACCTGTGGTGGTTTTGAAAATTCTCCTGGTTTCCTCTTATAGACAGGGTAGAATTTTGATCCCACAGGCCCCCCAAGAACCTGTTGAAACTTAGTTGCTGATGCCTTCCACTGTCCAGGTTGTACCTGTCATACCAAGGCAGGGCTTGAGGAAGACCAGGAAATCCTTGCAGCCTGGAACATTGCAGGGAACAGCTGGAGTCACCAGGAAGGTTGGGGATATTTAAAGAGATACCTTACAGTATTACACTTATTTCCTCATGTGAATTTGGGCTAGATGATAGTATAATGGGATAAGTTTCTTGCATAAAAAAACACACCTACCTGTACTTAACTTATACATCTCAACTTAATTGCTGATAAGAACATAAGACTTGCCATACTGGATCAGACTACGGTCCATCAAGCCCAATATCCTGTTTCCAACAGTGGCCAATCCAGGTCACAAGTACCTAGGAGTTTGCCAAAAAGACACACATGTTCCACAATGCTTTGTAATAGGGCAAGCAGTGGATTTCCCAGATCCCCTTTAATAATGGTTTATGGACTTTTCCTCCAGGAACTTGTCCAAACCTTTTTTAAATCCAGCTACGCTAACAGCTTTTACTACATCCTCTGGTAACAAATTTCGGAGTTTGATTACTCGTTGAGTGAAAAAAATATTTTTTCTTATTAGTCTTAAACAGGTTACACTGAACTTCATTGCATGTCCCCTAGTCTTTCTACTTTACTTTTTTGATGACATAAACAATCAGTCTATATTTATCTGTTCCACTCCATTCATTAATTTATAGACCTCTTATCTATATCCCCTCAGCCATCTTTTTTCCAGGTTGAAAAGCCCTAACCTTTTAATCCTCTCTTCATAGAGGTATCCTTCCATCCACTTTACTATTTTGGTGGCTCTTCTCTGTACCTTTTCTAATTCCACTATATCCTTTTTAATATACGACGATCAGAATTACACACAATATTCAAGGTGTGGTCGCACCATGGAACTATGCTGAAGCATTATAATATCCTTTCCTTATGATTTCTAGCATTCTATGTGCCTTCTTGGCTGTTGCTGCAGTCTGGGCGGAGGGTTTCAACATGCAATCCAGGGTGATACCTAAATCTTTTTCCTGGATGATAGTTCCTAATGTGGGACATAGCATCGTGTAACCATAATTTGGGTGGTTGTTTCCTATGTGCGTAACTTTGTACTTGGCCACATTACATTTCATCTGCCATATGAACGTCATGTTTTCCGATTTATCAAGGTTCTCTTACAAATTTTCACAGTCCTCTTGGGTTTTAACAACTACTACTAATGAGCATTTGTATAGCGCTACAAGTCATACTCAGCGCTGCACAGACATGTAAGAGACAGTCCCTGCTCATCAGAGCTTACCGTCTAGCCAAGACAGACAAAACAGAAGGTGCAGACGGGGATAAAACAAGGGGGAGTGGATCAGGTGAGTCAAGAACCAAAAGCAGCAGAGAAGAGGTGAGTTTTCAGCCTGGATTTGAAGAGGGTTAGAGAAGGTGCCTAGCATACAGACACAGGTAATTTGTTCCAGGCGTAAGGTGCAGCAAGGCGAAAGGAGCGAAGTCTGGAGTTAGCAATAGAAGAGAAGGGCACAGATAGAAGTAATTTGCCAGAAGAACGGAGTTCCCGAGGGGGGTGGGGGGTGTAACGAGAGATAAGAGAAGAAAGGTAGTGTGGAGCTGCAGAGTGAATGCACTTATAGGTCAGCAAGAGAAGTTTGAACTTGATGCGGAAATGGATAGGGAGCCAATGAAGTGACTTGAGAAGAGGGGTAATATGGACATGACGAGGCTGGCGGAAGATTAGCCGCGCAGCAGAGTGCTGAACAGATTGAAGGGGGGAGAGAGATGATTCAAAGGGAGACCAGCAAGGAGTAGGTTACAGTACTGAAGACGAGAGGTGATTAAGGAGTGGAGAAGAGTCTTAGTAGTGTGTTCAGAAAGGAAAGGGCGGATTTTGTTGATGTTATAGAGAAAGAAACAGCGGGTCTTAGATGGATGTGTGTGGAGAAGGAGAGAGAGGAGTTAGACAACCCCAAGGTTGCGAGCCGAGGAAACAGGAAGGAGTAGAGAGTTATCCACAGAGACCGAGAAGGAAGGGAGAGGAGGTTTTAGGGGGAAAGATAAGAAGCTCAATCTTGGCCAAGTTCAATTTCAAGTGGCAGTGAGACATCCAAGCAGCAGTGTTAGAAAGGCAGGTGGAGATCCGGGTCTGGATTTCCGGGGAGATTTCAGTCGTAGAGAGGTAGATCTGGGAGTCTTCGGCATAAAGATGGTACTGAAATCCATGGGAAGAGATCAGCGCACTGAAGGACTGGTATATAGAGAGAAAAGGAACGAACCCAAGACAGATCCTTGGGGTACACCAACTGAGAGCAGGATAGCAGCAGAGTAGGATCCACCAGAACTAACACTGAAAGAGCGATGGGAGAGATAGGAGGAGAACCAGGATAGTACAGAGTCCTTAAAACCAAGCGAGGACAGGGTATCGAGAAGAAGGTGGTTGTCAGCAGTGTCGATAGCAGCACAGAGGTCAAGAAGGATGAGGACTGAATAAAGGCCCTTTGATTTAGCCAGGAACAAGTCACTGGAGACTTTGGCAAGAGCCGTTTCAGTAGAATATAGAGGACGAAAACTGAATCATTTTGTGTCATCTGCATATTTGATCATCTCACTCGTTATTCCCATTTCTAGGTCATTTACGAATATGTTAAAAAGCAGCGGACCAGCACAGATCCCTGGGGTACTCCACTATTCACCTTTCTCCATTGGGAAAATTGGCCATTTAGCCCTACCCTCTGCTTTCTATCTTTTAACCAGTTCCTGATCCACAATAGTACACTGCCTCCTATCCTATGGCTTTTTAATTTCACCAAGAGTCTTTCATGAGGGACACTGGCTTTCTGAAAATCCAAATACACTATATCGACTGGCTCACCTTCAAAAAAAATTGAATAGGATTAATGAGACAAGACCTTCCTTGGCTAAAGGCATGTTGGCTTTCTCCCATTAAACCATGACTATCTATATGTCCAGTAATTTTGTTTTATATAGTGGTTTCTACCATTTTGCCCAGTACAGACATCAGGCTTACTTGTCTGTAGTTTTCTGGATCACCCCTGAAACCCTTTTTAAAAATTGGCATTACATTGGCCATTCGCCAGTCTTTAAGTATTACAGATGAATTTAAGTATAGTTCACAGATTACTAATAGTAGTAGGGCTGCAGTCTCGTATTTCGGTTCTTTCAACATCCTCGGATGTACGAGGTGTGACAAAAAAGAAACGAGACTATCCCATAAATGTTTTATTACAAAATCTACAGAGAAATTATGCATTGTCCCCTTCAAAGTAATCCCCCCCCCCCCCAGAATTAATGCACTTCTGCATTCGCTTCTGCCGTATACGGAAGCACTCGGTAAAGTCGTCCTCCTTGAGGTCCCTCAGCTCCCTCGTCACAGTGGCCTTGATCTCTTCTACAGAGGCAAAATGAGTTCCTTTGAGCACAGTCTTCAGCCTGGGGAAGAGCCAGAAGTCACACGGTGCGAGATCTGGGGAATAAAGAGGGTGGTCGAGAACTGTGATCTGTTTGTTAGCCAAGAACTGCCTCACAGTGAGTGCGGTGTGTACAGGCGCGTTGTCGTGGTGGAGAAGCCATGACTTGTGTCTCTACAGAGCCCGCCTGCTGCGCCAAACCCGGTCATAGAGGCGATTGAGAGCCTGCTGGTAGAAGTGCTGGTTGACTGTCTGACCCTCAGGTACAAACTCATGATGGACCACTCCCTTCTGGTTGAAAAATACGATCAGCATGACCTTGATCCTTGATTTCAACATGCGCGCCTTCTTGGGTCTGGGTGATCGTCGAGTCTTCCACTGCAGGCTCTGTCTCTTGCTTTCAGGGTCGTACTGGAAGACCCAAGTCTCGTCTCCTGTGATGACTCGGCCAACGAACTCTGGATCTTCTCCAGTCTTTTCTAGCAAGTCTCGACAAACATTGACACGGTGCTCCTTCTCATCATCCGATGAAAGCTTGGGCAGCATCTTGGCGCACACCGTCCGCATCCCCAGTTCCTGCACCAAGATGGTCCGCACTGACTCTCTGTTCAGGCTGAGCTCCTCAGCTATCATCTGCACCATCAATCGGCGATCACGCCGCACCAGCTGGTTCACTCTATCAATGTTCACAGCCGTCTTTGTCGTAGAAGGCCGTCCTGACTTGGGGTCATCCTCCACCTCCTCACGGCCAGTCTTGAGGCATTTGTGCCACTCAGACCCGTGGCCTTGACATTCCATCTTCTCCATAAGCCTTTTGAAGAAGTTGGAGACACTCAGTTGGGCCCTTCTCCAATGTAAGCAGAAATTTCAAGTTGATTATTTGCTCCATATTTCTGCTACCTCCAGTTGCGTGACAAAGCGATGGAGCAGTGTGCTACAAAAAAACCTGAAAAAGAAAAGAAAAACAGAGTGAAAGAGAGGAAAAATATAGCAGAATAGTGGCGATTAGTTACACAACACAATGACATAAGCGGTTAGCCAATTGGCATTGAGTAATTTGCGTGGCTGTCAAAGTCTCATTTCTTTTTTGTCACATCTCATATACCATCCGGTCCAGGTGATTTGCTACTCTTTATTAAATAGTTGTAATACATCTTCCCGGTTTATCGATATTTCTTTCAATTCTTCCAATGCATCACCTTTAAATACCATTTCGGTCATGGGTAACTTCCCTACATCTTCTTCACTAACCGAAGCAAAGAATTTATTCAATCTCTCCGCTATGGCCTTGTCTCCTCTTAGTGCCCCATTTTACCCCCCTTATCATCTAATGGTCCAGCTGACTCTCACAGGTTTTTTACTACAAATGTACATGAAGAAGTCTTTATTATGCATTGTTGCTTCCACAGCAACCTTTTTTTTTTTTTCAAATTCTCTGCATGCCTTGTCAATGCCTTGCATCTACCTTGCCAGTGCTTATGTTTCCAATTTTTGTCATTTGGCTCCTTTTTCCATTTCCTGAAAGATGCTTTTTGGTTACAGCAGCCTTTTTGACCTCACCTTTAAACCATGCCGGCAGTTTTTTGGACTTCTTTCCACTTTTCTTAAAGCGTGGAATACAGCTGGTCTGGTCTTCCAAGATAGTATGTTTAAACAACACCCATGCTTGTTGTAAATCTTTAACCTTTGCAGCTGCTCCTTTTAGTTTTTTCTTAACGATTTTCCTTATTTTATCATTGTCTCCCTTTTGAAAGTTAAAAGGTAGTACTGTGGATTTCCTTGCCATCCGTCCTCCATTTATTAAATCAGATGCAATCATGCTAAGATCACTATTGCCAAGTGGCCCCAACACCCTTATCTCTTGCACCGGATCTTGTGTTCCGTTGTTGGCTTTAGTTTTCTTGGTTCTTATTTTGCTAGATTTTGTTTTGTGCTTTTTCTTTTCCCTGCAATTTTGTAATGCCTTTGCTTTTCTCATATTATCAGCGGCTCCCCTCTGGCCCAGGCTTGGGCTGGCAGCACCAATTCTGAGATGCTTGGGTGACCTATCAGCCAGGGTTTTTCCAGCCTTGGTCTGAAGCATTTAGATGCATTCTAAAATGGACTGTAAGAAAATGATAATGGACAGTCAACAGTAGTAGTATTTTTCTTTCTTTTTAGTCTGTGTCTTGCAGAAGTGCCAGTACCCCATGCCTACAAGCAGGGGCTTCTCTGCCTTTACTGTTCTTATGAAATGTGTCTTTACTGTGCAGCTTATCGGAAAGAGCTTAGGTTATCCCTCCATTCTTTCCCTTTCAAGCTCCTGGAAGCTCCCATGCAACAGGTAATGGCTTATGTCACATAATGCTTGATGATATTGTTCATTGTTACTATGATGTCACAAATGCAAAATCGCACAGCAGGACACTATTAGAACCTGTTGCATGTGAGGCAATATGAACTACTGTTCTCAACACGTCTGCTTCCAGGCTTCGTGAGAGCAGCTGAAAGAATTTACAAAATAATGCTCCTTGATTGTACTACATAGGTTGCTTTTAGTGTCCAGAAGGTAGCTAGCATTCAAAGTTGATGGATGTAATGACAGATCATTATCTCACTGAATTTGCTTGGTATCGCTCTTTCCTCTAGGGTTTGTGTTTTTTCACCACTGTCTTTTTATCCTTGCAGTCACCATTGAGCAGCATGTCGGAAACATCTTCATGTTCAGTAAAGTGGCCAATGCCATCCTCTTCTTTCGCTTGGATATCCGGATGGGACTGCTCTACCTCACCCTCTGTCTCAGTAAGGGACTCTTTAACTCTTCCTTTGTCATGAGACCAAGTGCTGTACCTCACCTGGCATCTTGGCTGAGGCCCCGTTACATTTTATGTAAAACCTTGAGCAAGATGTATTCAGCCTATCTTTTAGAGGCTGAGTCTCTGTGGTCTCATTCAAAGGCTTCTCATGTCACTTCTTTTTCCCTTTCTCCAGTCTTCCTAATGACCTGCAAACCTCCCCTGTACATGGGACCAGAGTACATTAAATATTTCAATGATAAGACCATTGATGTAAGTATCTTCCTCATGGCTGTAGTCAGGGTGGCTTTCTGTTCCCTCCTTCTGTGTCAGAGGAGGAATGGGAAGAGAGTGACAGCCCCTGGGTGCCATTCTTACACATGTTTCTCTCACAGGAGGAGATTGAAGGGGACCGGAGAGTGTCATGGGTTGTGGAGTTCTTTGCCAATTGGTCTTCGGAATGTCAGTCCTTTGCTCCCATCTATGCTGACCTCTCTCTTAAGTGAGTCTGTGTGGATGAAGGAGGGGGAGGCTGGGTTGGGACCCAGGAGGTATGGTTAGGGTAGAAGGAATAAACATGGTTGTAAAATAGCTTTTTTTTTGTTTTAAGTGGTAACTATATGTGATGTCATTATTTTCATTTGTAAAGAGTTGTTGTGGAGGGGGTGGGAGCCTTACAGCTCAGATGTAACAAGCCTTCTAGTGGAACTAAGAGCCTTCATTCACAACTGCCTCAGGGTTTTTGTTTATTTTAACACGCTTCTACAGCTTAAGTATCCCTGTCAGATTATTCAGCTTGGAACCATAGACTGTGGCGCCTTTTGAAACCTAGTATTTTGCGCCTTGTGGGTGGCCAGTATGTCAGTACTGAACATCAGTTGGGAGCATCAGAAGCTGGTGATGTGAATTTGTCCCACTGTTGGGTGAGGTTACTCAGGACAGTACCCGCTCCCTATAAAGGGAGAATTTTCCACAAGTGTTGTAACTCATCCCTCTGCATGGAGAAGTTGTTTTTTGTATCATCATGTGGTTGGTAAGAAGGATAGCAGTCTATCGAATCCAGGCTTCCCATTGTCTAAAATCCAGAGGAAGGAGAAAGTCGGGAGGGGCAGGGACGATACTTTTTTTGTATTTATAGCTGGTTCTGAGGAGGAAAAGCAGTGTTGTTCACCTGTTAACGAGTGTTTTTCGTTGACAGTAGGATCGGGTACACAGGTGGATAATGCCACCTGACAGTGTTAAGATGGACCAGTTCTCCCAGAGCTCAAAATTAAATGTAAAGTTCTCAGCATGTGCAGCGGTTTCCTCAATGGCTCAAGAAGGAAAGCAACTGTCAGGGAGGTGAGAGAGAGTGAGTGCCTGATCAATCCTGCTGTTCCTGAGTGGTCCTCCAGTTTAGTCCTCCACATCCGGGTAGTGCACCTCCTCCTGCAGCCAGGAGACTGGACCAATCAAAATCTTGCTGCGTATGATGTATGCTGTCGGAGCTCCCATCAGCCCCCAGTGTGTCCAGTCTCCTTGCAGCTGGAGGACGTGTGTGCCTGGTCTAGGCTCACTTAGGATCAGTTGGGGGAGCAACACTAGAGAGATTTTTTGTTTGGGAGTTTTTCTTTGTCTCATGTTATCCCTTTCTTTTTAAAGGTAGCTGTTCCTTTAATTTAAAAAAAAAAAAAAGGGGGCAAGCCAGCGGTGAGAAGCCAGGTCTGCATTGGCCTTCTGCCTTCTCTACGGAGGTCATCTAGCAGCCAGTCAGGTTGGATCTCTCCCCTAGACTGCACGGGGAAGAGACCTGCCTTTGCCAGACATCTCCTTCGTGTTGGGTGTCTCTCTGCTCCTGCGGTCCCCTTTCTGTGACTCGCAGGGCTGGCCTGCATCCTGGTAAGTCCGGTGCTGTAGCATGCTCCTGCTCAGGACTCGAGCAGTGAGCCGGCTTCCGGCGGAGCCTCGCCTGTGCGGTGGGTGCCCTTTCAGCGGAGATTGCGTTTTGCCATAGTTTCTTTTATTTCCCTGCATTTGATTGTCCTTTATTTGCTCCGTTGGTTTTTCGTGCCATTTTTCGTTTGCCGGTAAAGGAAGCCGGCGGCCATTTTGAAGCTTTGTTTTTTCTTTTTCCCGCCGGCGAGAACAGTTGGGCACGTGTTTCCCTCGCGTTTTTTCGGTTTTTTGGGGTGGCGATTTTGCCTGCGGACATCTCAGCATTCTGAGTGGGTGCTTTATAGCAAAAAAAACAAAAACAAAAAAAGTGTTTTTTATTTTTGCTTTGGGGGTTATAGCTCAGGCTTCATTTTCTGGAGCGAATCCTGGGCATGCATGGCAGCTAAACTGCAGTGCGTGATCTGCGGATCGCGCAGGGGAGCAGTGGCTGAGTCTGGAATATGTCGGGGCTGTGCCTCGATTTCTTCTGACTTGGAACATCAAATGGAGCTGAAGGTGCTGCCTGACTCTGACGGCCCCCCTGTCCTGGCGGAGGGGGAGCCCTCGCCGGGTCCCCTACCGTCTTGTTCGGCGGCCCCTCCTACAGGGCAGGCTAGTACGTTATCGCTTAAGGCCGCGGGGTCTCCCTCCGCGGACTTCTCCCCGGATTTTGTTCTTCTTATACATCAGGCCTTTCGCTTAAGCCGCTCCGGCAAGCTTCCAGAGTCCTGGCCGACGTCTCTTCCCTCCTGCTCGGCAGGGGAGCCCCGGCGTACTTCTCAGCCTGCTGCCAAATGCTTTCGGTCCATGGACCAGGAACAGGACGACCTGAGTTGGCAGGATGTGGATGCTGACGTAGAGCCTGATGCTGATGCTGATGCTGAGGAGTTGGAAGACGGTGAAATTCCAGAGCCGGAGGACCAGGCCCGGATTATTCGGGTGTTTCGTAGGGAAGAGCTGGTGCCTTTGATCACGGAATCTCTTCAGACCCTTAATATAGCGGTGACTCGACCTCTTGAGGAGGACAGCTTGGAAGATCCTCTCATACAGGCCATGCGGGACTCCCAAGTGGTGTTTCCAGTGCACCGAGTGGTGGAGCAAATGATTCAAACTGAGTGGGATCAGCCTGACTCCGGTCTGAAGGGGATTAGGACTATGAACCGTCTGTATCCCTTGGCCGACAAAGACAAGGAGAAGTTCAAGTCGCCGTGCGTCGATGCTGCTGTGTCGGCGGTAACTAAGAAAACCACCATTCCTGTTGAGGGCAGTGCTGCCTTAAAGGATGCGCAAGACAAGAAGGTGGATAATTTGTTGAAACAGGCCTTTGACACCAATGCTTTATCCTTGCAGGCCTCTATCTGCGGCACTTGGGTAGCTAGGGCCTGTTTGCGCTGGGCTCAGCACCTGCGGTCAGCTTCCGGCTTGGATCAGCAGGGGTTGTTAGAGGTGACCCGCCTGGAGTCTGGGTCGGCGTACCTGGCGGATGTGCATTATGACTTGATCAGGACTTTAGCTAATAGCATGGCTTCCTTGGTGGCGGCACGCTGGTCTATCTGGTTAAGGAACTGGGCGGCCGACGGATCTTCTAAATCTCGCCTCAGTAAACTTCCCTTTAAGGGCAGAGTGTTGTTTGGAGACGCTCTGGATAAGTTGGTTAAGGACCTCGGAGAGTCTAAGGGCGGTAGGCTACCAGAGGATAAGCCTAAGCTGAGCAGGAACTTGCCGCCAGCGAGGGGCCAATTTCGGGACTTTCGCAGATTTTGTTCTTCCCGCCTTTGGGCTTCCCAACGTGGCGTCTTTGGGTCCAGATCCCAAGGATTTCGTGGTTTTCGAGGAGCGGGCAGAGGCTTCTCGGGTGCTTCCTCCTCTTCGACCTCTTCCTTTAGTCGCAAACCACAATGAGGCGAGGCGGGCTCCAGAGGGAAGTCTGGTCATCGGGGGACGATTGCGCGACTTTCTTCCTTCTTGGGCCCAAATTACATCCGATCAGTGGGTGCTGGAGATCGTCAGAGAAGGCTATGCGCTGGAGTTTGCTCACCCGCTCCCAGATTCCTTTGTCCTTTCTCCCAGCAAAGGCGAGCAGAAGGTACGGGCAATTCGGTTGACCTTGCTCCGACTCTTAGCCTTAGGAGCCGTCATTCCCGTCCCGCCTTCCGAGCACGGCGTCGGTCACTACTCCATCTATTTCATGGTGCCAAAGAAAGACGGGTCGCTATGCCCGATCCTGGATCTCAAGGGCGTGAATCGTGTTCTCCGGGTCCCTCATTTCCGGATGGAAACCTTGAGGTCGGTCATTGTGGCGGTGTGTCAAGGGGAGTTTCTCACATCCCTCGACCTCTCGGAGGCCTATTTGCACATCCCTATTTGGGCGGCTCATCAGAGGTTCCTGCGGTTTGCTTTCCCGTGGGGCCACTTTCAGTTTCGAGCCCTGCCGTTTGGACTGGCTACCTACCGCTCCTCGCACCTTCACGAAGGTTATGGTGGTGGTCGCGGCGGCCTTACGAAAGGAAGGCATCTTAGTTCACCCTTACCTCGACGATTGGTTGATCCGAGCAAAGTCCAACGAAGAGAGTGTGCAGGTCACGGACAGAGTGGTTACTCTTCTGCGGTCTCTCGGCTGGGTGCTCAACGAAAAGAAGAGTCACTTGACGCCGACTCAATCCCTCGAATACCTCGGAGTTCAGTTCGACACGGTGAGAGGGTTAGTGTGCTTTCCGGAGTGCCGTGTCCTGGCCTTACGGGGCCTAGTGCGCACTTTACTGGGGATGCCCGCTCCGTCCGCCTGGTGGTACCTTCGGCTCCTCGGCACTATGGCAGCGACCCTGGAGGTGGTTCCTTGGGCGAGGTTTCATATGCGACCACTCCAGAGTGCCCTGTTACGACGTTGGTCAAACCAGTTCGATTCGTTGAACATGCGCTTGCCTTGCCTGAAGCCAGTTCGTCGATCGCTCCGGTGGTGGCTGTGCTCGGAGAACCTGAGGATGTGGCTTCCCTTGGAGCCGCCCTTTTGGATTCCGTTCACTATGGATGCCAGCCTATCAGGCTGGGGAGCTCATTGCGCGGGCCGCTTTGCTCAGGGGACGTGGTCTCTACTGGAGGCCTCTTGGTCGATCAACCGTCTCAAGCTGCGGGCGGTGAGACTCGCGCTGCTTGCCCTCGAAGCGTTGGTAAAGGGGCGGCCGGTATGGGTTCTATCGGACAACTCGGCGACAGTGGCCTACATCAACCGCCAGGGGGGCACCGGAAGTGTGGCCATGGAATCCGAAGTGGCGGCTTTGTTCAATTGGGTTCAATCCCGGCTGCCGGTGATTTCGGCAGCGTATATCGCAGGAAGGGACAATGTGACGGTGGATTTTCTCAGCAGAGTGCGGGTGGACCCCGGGGAATGGGAGCTGAACCCGCAGATTTACGCGCAAATAGTTCGATGATGGGGGTCTCCCGTCATGGACCTCATGGCGACGTTTCAATCGGCAAAGACGGGGCGCTTCTTCAGCAGGCAGAGGGAGCGCAAGTCTGAAGGGCTCGACGCCCTCATTCAGCCGTGGCCAGAGTGCGGTCTCCTTTATTTCCTCCTTGGGCGCTAATCGGTCGGGTCGTTCAGCGCATCGAGGCTCACCGGGGACGAGTGTTGCTGGTTGCTCCGGATTGGCCCAGGAGACCGTGGTATGCAGACCTGGTGCGGTTGCGCGACGGGGTCCCCTGGCATCTGCCTCCGTTGCCAGATCTTCTGATTCAGGGTCCCCTTCGGATGCCCCAGGTGGATCGATTCTCGCTTACGGTTTGGCCATTGAAAGGGCTCGGCTGAGGAAGAGGGGTTATTCCCCCTCGGTTATTGCCACCCTTCTTCGAGCGCGGAAGACCTCCACCTCCCTCTCTTATGTACGGGTGTGGAGAATTTTTGAGGACTGGTGTTCCCGGCGTGGTGTCCGGGCGGCGACGGCCTCCGTGCCCGTAGTGCTCAGTTTTTTGCAGGACGGATTTGACAAGGGTCTGGCGGCCAGCTCTCTGAAGGTTCAGCTGGCGGCCCTCGCCTGTTACAGAGGCAAAGTGTTGGGACTTAACCTAGGGTCTCATCCGGACGTGCAGCGTTTTATCAAAGCGGTATTCTGTTTGAGGCCTTCGCGTCGCGTGTCCGTTCCTTCATGGGATTTGAACTTGGTATTGCGAGCTCTGGTTCGCAAACCTTTTGAACCTCTCCGGCAAGCGTCTCTTAAGGATCTGACCCTGAAGACTGTTTTTCTGGTGGCCATCTGCTCGGTGAGGCGCATTTCCGAATTGCAGGCACTCTCGTGCAGGGAGCCCTTCTTATCTAATTCTAGGGATCGCGTGGTGCTTAGGCCGGTCCCCTCTTTTTTGCCCAAAGTGGTCTCGCCTTTTCATCTGAATCAGGCGTTTTTCCTTCCGGTTCTGAAGGCTGGTCCGGAGAGTCCTGCTCACGGTGGGCTTCACTGTCTGGATGTGCGGCGCCTTCTTCGGCGTTACTTGAAAGTTTCTGAGTCTTTCCGTAAGACCGACCGCTTTTTCGTGCTATTTGGCGGGGCAAGGAAAGGAGAAGTGGCGGCTAAGGCCTCTATTGCTCGGTGGGTTAAAGAGGCGATTGCATCAGCGTATATTTTACAGCATCAGCCGGTTCCGGTGGGTCTGCGGGCCCACTCTACCAGAGCTCAAGCGACATCCTGGGCAGAGCATTGTCTGGTTCCGCCAGCGGAAATCTGTAGAGCGGCTACTTGGTCGACGCTGCATGCCTTCAGTAAGCACTACCGGTTAGATGTGCTGGCCGCTCGGGATTCTTGTTTTGGTTCAGCAGTGCTGCGCGCCGGATGGCAAGGTCCCGCCCGGTGTTGACTGCTCTGTTACATCCCGGATGTGGAGGACTAAACTGGAGGACCGCTCAGGAAATGGAAATTACACATACCTGGTAATTGTAGTTCCTGGAGGGTCCAGTTTAGTCCTCCTTCCCTCCCATATGTCAGGTTAACTGTTGCGGCGCGCTTTTTTGCGAACGGTACGGACTTAGGGTGGTCTTCATTCTCTTCTTCTTCCCGGACACGACTGCCTGTCTGTTTGCCTTATTGTTTTCCCATCCAGCCCTTGCCTTGAGCGGCTGGGGTTGTGGTTGTCTTTTTCTTCCAGGGAGAAGGTAGAGGCACTGTGTAGCGTTCTGGCTTCCTCGTTTGGGGAGGGGGTCGATAAATTCATAAGGGGAATGAGTTTGTTTTCAATACGTATTTCTGATAGTCTCATGTGTTGCTTCTTTAAGTCTGCTTTGTTACTAGTTCACTGGGGGCTGATGGGAGCTCCGACAGCATACATCATACGCAGCAAGATTTTGATTGGTCCAGTCTCCTGGCTGCAGGAGGAGGTGCACTACCCGGATGTGGAGGACTAAACTGGACCCTCCAGGAACTACAATTACCAGGTATGTGTAATTTCCATTTAGTGGTGAGAAACGAGGCTTCTCCTGTCGACATGCAGGGTTGTCGGGCAAGCGAGTGACTCCCAAACTCGGGGCTGCTTATCTATCTATGAATTGCCCATTGTCCAGAAGTAGCCCAGTCAAAAGAAAAGATGAGAGCATAGCCAATATTACAAAGACAGGCTAGCCAGCGTAGTTCTACCAAATGACTGTCTGATATGGACCTATCCAAGCTTTAGCATGACGTGAAAGCATGAAGCGAGAATCAAATTTCTGCTTTATATATGAAGCCCAATATTCAGAAGGCGCTTATATGTGCAGAATCACACCAAACATATAACTGTGTTTTTTGTTTTTAAACAGATCGGGGTGGCATATTACATAAAATGCTATATATACATATGGCTATACCAGTGGTTCTCAAACCAGTCCTCAGGACACACCTAGCCATTCAGGTTTTCAAGATAACCATAATGAATATGCATGAGAGAGATCTGCATACAGTGGAGGCAGTGCATGAAAATCTCTTGTGCATGTTCATTGTGGTTATTCTGAAAACCTGACTGACTGGGTATGTCCTGAGGACTGAGTTGAGAACCCCTGTGCTATACATACATAGCATTATATGTAGAGCGAAGGCAGTGTGGTTAGGGCATTCTGGAATGGTGCCCATATTCAGCCCCATATGTATAGATTATACTGGAGTTTTCTGCACCATAGCCAAACATATCAAAAAGTAACGAGACTGGAGTGGAGGAGTGGCCTAGTGGTTGGGGCAGGGTACTTCAGGCCGGAAGGTCGGGGGTTCAAATCCCACTAGAGGACAGCAACCTTGGGCTGGAAGGACTGGGGTTTCTAGTCCCACAGGTGCTTCTTGTGGTCTTGGGCAAGCCACTTAACCCTCCATAGCCCATGTTCCCTGTAAAATAGTTATCTCCAAGTTATAATGCCCTGTTCAATGTAATTTCAGTTTGTTCAATGTAAACCGCACTGATGCAGAATAGCACAGTATATAAGAGAATGTAAATAAATAAATAAAATACAATAACACAGCAAATATAACACTAACAGTTACTGCATTCAGTCTCCTTTAAAGTAGTCTCCTTCCAATAAAACACTTTCTCCAGTGTTCCTGCCACTGCTGGAAACAATTTTGAAATGCCTCTTTCGTTATGTTGTGAAGTTGCGGTGTTGAATTTTGTTTACCCTTTAACTGGGGAAATACTTAGCACCCAGCCAACTGCTCCCTGGGGAATTAATTTTGCAGCTATGGCATTCAAACAAATATCTGTCTGAAACTTTGAGATAGGTATAATAGACTGCCTACAAATGCCTCCAGGTGAAGACTTCCTGCCCCTACAGTGATCACCAATCAAGCGCTGCGCCCCAGATCACCGGCAGAATGAGAAGGCAAGTTAACTCTGCTTCTCTGTTTGCTAAATGGCATTGGGAGAACGGGTTAACTCTGCTTCCCCTGTTAAGGGGTTAATGGTCTCCAGGTCGTAGAAACTCCTTCCTTTCAATGATAATTTCAGGTTTGGAAACAAGAAAAAGTCATAGGGTACGAGGTCAAGTGAGTACGGAGGCTGACGGACTTGCTCAATTTGGTGTTTGGCCAAGAACTGCTGGACAAGATGTGGTGCGGGAGCTGGGGCGTTATCGTGATGAAGCAACCATTCACCATTCCTGTGCAACTCTGGCCTCTTACGATGAACTGCATCTCTCAAACTCAGAACTTGGACATAGTACTCCTTATTGATGGTTTGGCCTTTTGGAGCGTACTCATGATGAACAATATTCTGGTTATCAAAAACTGTGAGCACGACCTTGACATTGCTCCTCATCTGATGGGCTTTCTTGGGTCTGGGAGAATTTGGAGTCTTCCATTGTGAGGACTGAGCCTTACTTTCCAGGTCATAACCATAAACCCATGATTCCTCACCAGTAATAATCTTTTTGATGAAATCTGAGTCATTTTCAACACATTCCAACAACTCCCTTGGCTGCAGAGGACAGGAGTGTCAGCACGAATTTTGCAGACACATATCTCATCCCCAAATCAACAGTAAGAATAGACTGTACTGACCCAAAACTGATGTCCGTGTCCTCAGCAAGTTCCCTGATAGTCAATCGACGATATCCTGCTCGTGGATGGCCTTCCAGAAGGTTCATCACTGTTAACACTTTGGTGGCCCTCTTGGAAATGTTTGTACTAGTGATAAACTCGAGCACGACTCATACTTTCATCGCCATATACTTGCTGTAGCTTATCATAAATCTGCACAAATCTCCAAGTTTCTGGCAGAATTTAATGCAAATTCACTGTTCAGTTCTTTCACTCATCGTAAATCTGACAAACTACTTTTACATGATATCAAACATTACGTAATTGTAAAAAGGTATGTGTGCTGCAGCCACGCTACACTCTGCACATGCAGAGCACATAACTACGTCATTGCATGTGCAATAGCATCATGGTATGACTTATTGTTATATAGCTATTCAGACAGTCTCGATACTTTTTGATCACACCTCGTATACATATAGTGCCAATATTCTGCCATAAAGCACTTGAAGCGCTGATATTTGGGGCTTCTACATATCACTTGTATATATAGTTATGCATACAACTTGTACATGTATATTCAATGGTGTTTGCTATACATATTTATTTACTTAAAAGACTTATTCTGCACTAATAACTCTAGGCGGATTACAATAAAAACTATATCATAACTAACATTGAGAACAGAAACATACAATAAACAAAACCAACATACACTTAATAAATAAACAAACTACCTGATATCCGTATCCTATTACTTCAATTGCTAAGTCATTGTTATCCTTAGCAAATGTTTAAAATGCCGGACGAAACAAATTTACCTTTAGCTGTTTCTGACAGGAAGACATATGCATCACAGTCTGTAACTCTGGAGGCAATGCATTCCACAGTTTGGGGGTAATCATAGAAAGCATCTGCACACACAATTGTCCAAATTGCTTCTATTTAGATGAAGGAATGTCCAGCAACATGGCACCTTGAGATCGCAGTGTACGAGTTGGATGATTGTCTTAGAACAGAGGAAATATTGAAGCCTTGTGTTTAAGCGCTTTAAATACCAATAGTAGAATCTAAAGATGATCTGCCACTTAATCTGTAGTCGGTGTAGGTCGTGCAATACTGGTGTGATATGATCAAACCGTCTGGCGCCAGGTATCAGACAGGCCACTGAATTTTGAATCGCTTGCAATATTTGAATGACGTAATGCGGCGCTCCTGCCCCGCCTTGGGGCTAAAGACAGGAGCGGGGCCTAATGCCTCGTGAGGAAGGAGAGTAAACCTGTATCCCTGGAATGCTGGGTATTGTAGTTTCCTGCTCCTTTCACTCCGAAATAAAGAGTGTAGTTGTGGGGTTTCTTAATAGCAAGTATATTTATTATAGTAAAGGATATTCTTCCATCGCATGACAAATAAATGTGAACAAAATAGGTGCTTCAAATGCAAACAGAATGAACTCAGGATAAAGTCAACTTAAAGTAGCACTGCTGCTTTTCACTTCTAAGCAAGTTACTCAACTTTGCCCCAAGAGGACATTCACCTTAACTGCAGCCTCTTTTCACACACTGTTACGTTCACAGTGCTGGGCATTTCAGGTGCATGTAATTAGAGCTTTCCTAGCAAGGCAGCACAACAGCTCCGTAGTATTCAATTCATATACGGTAAAACCAGTTTCCTTCAGCTTGGTATCTCCACACAACAGATAGTACAGTCCATGCTCTCACAATCAGGTAAGTCAGAACTATCTTGTGCTAATTCCTCAAGCTGTATGGAATTATTGGCTTCTTGTAATACTGGCTGTCTTTTAGCTTGTAGCTCTAAAAACTCTTTAAAACCCTGTAGGAGCAATTCAGCCTGTTGTCTGTGAGGTAGGGAGTTGTTATCAGCTATTAAACTTCCCTCTGGCTTAAGGCTGTTTCTCTTCTCCTCTCTTAGGTTAAGTATGTCAGAGTAACTCTTAGGCTCTTTTGCTAATGTTTCAAAAACAGGAGAGTTAGCTTTACCTTCAGTCTGGAAACTCTTTGGCAAATCGTTTACTTGTTGCCAAGCCCCTCTTACTTCAGGTGGCTCCGATGTTCTCCAGCTGTGAGAGTGTCCGTGCCTCTCTGGCCCAAACGGTAATTCCCAGAATGATTGTTTTCTCTCTCGTGCCTGCCTTGAAGGCTTCCTCTCCCAGGGCTGTGCCTTCCAGCGGTTGTCTATTCCAGGGCTAGGTCCACTTTCCTTGGGACTTCTACTCACTGCCTCTGAATAGATCTTTGCAGGTCTCCTTCTAGTGCCAGGCTTCCAAGTATCACCATACTGTCTTCTGGACTTCCAATCATTCTCATTCTTCTTCTCTATCCGTCTCTCCTTAATCCTCCTCTCCTTCTCATTCTCCTCCAACTCATTCTTTATCTCATTCTGACTAGCAAAGCCATACTCTGGTTTAAAACCACGTTCTCTTCTGGACACGCCCCTTCCAAGGACAGGGTGTGCCCAATCAGGACTGCAGGACTCCTCCCCTGGGCTGATCTCCATGCTCAGCTCCGTGGAATAGAGTCTCTCTTTCTAGCTTTATCAAATTGGCATAAATCCTGCTGAACCTCAGGATTTTCATCCGTCTCCATAGCCTCAGGAGGGCGCTGTTCACCACAGATCCCCCTCCCTTAAGATATCACGGGCTGGCTTCTGACCAGAGGCACAGCACGTGATTCTACTCAGGGCATCGGCGTTCTGGTGGAGCCGTCCGGCTCTATGCTCTACTTGAAAGTCGAACGCTTGGAGGGCCATAAACCAACGGGTTAACCTCGCATTATGGTTGTACATCTGATTTAGCCATTTGAGTGATGCATGGTCTGTAATCAAAGTGAAACGTCGCCCCGTGAGATAAAAGCGTAGCGCGTCTATGGCCCACTTTATGGCCAGACACTCCCGTTCAATTGTTGAATATCGCTGTTCAGCTGGGGCCAGCTTCCTGCTGAGGTATAACACGGGGTGTTCCGTACCGTCATGCCGCTGGGACAGCACCGCGCCGAGGCCCATCTCCAATGTGTCGGTCTGTACCAGAAACGATTGGGAAAAATCTACACCTCTTAGAACCGGTGCTGCACACAACTTATTCTTTAGTAGGTGGAATGCTTCTTCCCGCCACCTTAGTTGAGTAGGCGCGTTCTTCTTCAACATTTCAGTTAGAGGGGCACTCTTCTCTGCAAACCCTGGAACAAACCGTCTGTAATACCCCACTAACCCCAGGAAGCTCCTTAATTGCTTCTTATTAAGTGGTTTGGGGAATGCTTGCACAGCGGCTATTTTATCAGTAAGGGGTTTCACTACCCCATTACCCACCAGGTGGCCCAAATACTTAACTTCCCGGCCTCCAAATAAACATTTAGCCGGGTTTAATGTAAGGCCAGCATCCCTTAGTGCCATAAGAACGGCTTCAACTCGTGGGAGACGTTGTGTCCAATTGTCACTGTGAATGACCACATCATCCATATAAGCCACAGCGTATGTTTGATGCGGTCACAAAACCAAGTCCATTAGGCGCTGACACGTGGCAGCAGCTCCGTGTAGGCCAAAAGGCATTCTTTTAAACTGGTACAGGCCTACCGGGGTGCTGAACGCAGTCTTCTGTCTGGCATCCCTGGGGACCTGCCAATATCCTTTCGACATGTCCAATGTGGTGAGGTATTTGGCACGGCCTAGGCGATCAAGGAGTTCTTCTATTCTGGGCATCGGATAAGTATCGAAACGAGATATTAGATTAACTTTCTGAAAATCGATACAGAACCTTATGGACCCGTCTGGCTTGGGAACTAGAACAATTGGGCTGTTCCACGGGCTCCGCGACTCCTCTATAACGCCCATCTGTAACATTTCCTGTACCTGCCGCACGACCTCCTCCTTCTTGGCCTCCGGCAACCTATATGGACGTTGGCGTACTATTTCGCCGGGCGGCGTTATGATCCCATGGGCGATCAGGTCCGTCTTACCCGGCATCGGTGTGAGGACATCCTGGTATCTGGTTAGTAACTGAACCAATTCCTGCTTTTGCGCCCAGGATAGGCCTTCATCTATTCTAGGCTCCGGGTTGCTTTTACACACTGCGAGTTGTGGCCCCAGGTCTTCCTCTTCTTTTTCTTCCACTACGGCGGCTAGAGCTTGGAAACTGGTACCCCCTGTTGACCCGAATCCACTTGTTCCACGAGCCGTTGTTGACAGGCTGGATACTTCTTCCAGAGGAGGCAGACCCACACGCTCGCAGATTAGTTGGGCTACTCGATCTCCAACCCCGACTTTAAAGTCTTCCTTGCCGAAGTTAAACATGAGAATTTTAATAGAACCCCTATAATCCGGGTCTATCACTCCGGCTCCTATATCTAGAAAATGCTTTACGGCAAGGCCCGATCGTGGGGCTATCCGGCCGTAACAGCCTAGTGGCATTTCCATCCGTAGAGCGGTATCTATCAGTGCTTTCCCTTGCCTAGGAACTACGACCTCCTCAGCACTACAGAGGTCATAACCTGCCGAGTTACTTGAAGCTCTCTTAGGGGCCTGAGCATTAGGGCTCATCTTGCAGAATCTTAGCACAAACACTGGTTTCTTCACCATTTCCTCTTTTGGAGCTTGTGTTTTCCCTTTTTGCTTCTTCAGGTGGGCAAACAAGGGACTAGGAACTATACTTTTTCCGGTGGTTTGGGTTAGAGCTTCTATCGGGGATTCTCTGGCAGCTTCTTGCTCTTTTAAGAATAAGCCCTGTTCCACCCCTTTATGGAAGTGTGGCCAGTCCCTACCCAAAACTATATTATGTGGTAGCTTGGGCACTACTGCAATGGGAACTTTCCTAACCACACCTAGCGCTTTCACTTGAAGGTTGTACACGGGGTATAGTGAAGTACCTCCGTGAACACAGCGGATTTTCACATTGCGGACAGGCTGAATTGCTACCCCCGATGCTTGGACTTGCTGCCACAGCGCCTTGGAGAGCATTGTCTGCTCCGCACCAGAATCAAGTAACGCGGTGGTGGCAATTCCCTGCACCTCTACCTCAATGAGAAATCCTTCTCGGGTTTTTTGTGCACTTTCTGCTACTAAGGCAGTCTTAAAACAATTCTTCTGCATATGCCCTTCTCGCCCACATTTTAAAACCTTTCCTAGGCGGAAACCTAGCCTTCATGGTTGGCATACACATTTTGCTTGCTTCATTTTTTAAATTCCCACCTCCTTTCTGATTCGGGTATTGCTGCCCCCTTTAAAGCACTACTGCCTTCATGAGCCATTACTTTGGCCTCTAAGAAGCGTTCTGTAAGGTCTACTGCCTCCTGTGGGGTCTTGCAGCTCTGCAGAATCAGGAAGGTTCTTATTTCAGTAGGTACAGCATTCATATATTGCTCTACAACAAGACTATCCATTATAGCTTCTTTGGATCTACCCCCTGGATTAAGCCACTTGTTTAACAACATGCGTATTCTATGAGCTAAGGCTTTCGGGGTCTCATCCTGTTTTAATCTTACCGCTCGCAGGAGATTATGGTAGGCTAGCGGTGTAAGGCCTAGCCTTTCCCTGACCGCTCTTTTCACCACCTCATAATTTCCAGCAAGATCCGGTGGCATACTCCTATAGGCAGCCATTGCTTCACCCGTAAGGGATGCCGCAAACCTAATGGCCCAACATTCTTTTGGCCATGCACTTAACTGTGCCACTCTCTCAAAATATTCAATGAAGTTATCAACATCCTCATTGTCCTTTAACTGGCCAAAATTAAACATTGTCCCTGCGTTTAGAGTAAGCGCAGCTGTAGTAGAAAAACCTGGGGGAGCGGATGGTTTCTCCGGTGGCGTCTTCTCCTCAGCTACCCACGCTTGCAGCAGGTCCAGTAGGGGTTGCTGCTGAGCCTGCAGGGCAGCAGCATTCTTTTCCTGGAACTCCAAACTTAAGTCTCTCTGTCTCTCCAGTTGAGTGGCCATCCACTTGAACACCTCCGCTGGATCCAGAGACATCTTCAACTCCTGTGAAGACAAACACACAGAAAAACCAAGTGCGGTACCTCACACTTTAAAAAAAAAAAAAAAAAAAAAACTTTTCCTTTTTTTTTTTTTTTTCAACTTGCTAGCAATCACCCCTTAGCCCTGTATCCTTAACCTTTCCCAGGTGGACACTTATTACCTGGTTCAGGTGTTGCTTCACGCTTTCACAATCACGTTGCAGCCAGTGGTCCTCCGATGCTGTGACTCTTTCCTTCCCTTCAGGATGGTCTGCAGCCGGGGTCTTTCTTGGCAGTTGCTTTCCTGTAGCTTTCTTCTGCGCGGCACCTTGCGCATGCGTGGGATGATCCTGTCAACTACGCCACTTGCGGCACTCCTGCCCCGCCTTGGGGCTAAAGACAGGAGCGGGGCCTAATGCCTCGTGAGGAAGGAGAGTAAACCTGTATCCCTGGAATGCTGGGTATTGTAGTTTCCTGCTCCTTTCACTCCGAAATAAAGAGTGTAGTTGTGGGGTTTCTTAATAGCAAGTATATTTATTATAGTAAAGGATATTCTTCCATCGCATGACAAATAAATGTGAACAAAATAGGTGCTTCAAATGCAAACAGAATGAACTCAGGATAAAGTCAACTTAAAGTAGCACTGCTGCTTTTCACTTCTAAGCAAGTTACTCAACTTTGCCCCAAGAGGACATTCACCTTAACTGCAGCCTCTTTTCACACACTGTTACGTTCACAGTGCTGGGCATTTCAGGTGCATGTAATTAGAGCTTTCCTAGCAAGGCAGCACAACAGCTCCGTAGTATTCAATTCATATACGGTAAAACCAGTTTCCTTCAGCTTGGTATCTCCACACAACAGATAGTACAGTCCATGCTCTCACAATCAGGTAAGTCAGAACTATCTTGTGCTAATTCCTCAAGCTGTATGGAATTATTGGCTTCTTGTAATACTGGCTGTCTTTTAGCTTGTAGCTCTAAAAACTCTTTAAAACCCTGTAGGAGCAATATGTCAGAGTAACTCTTAGGCTCTTTTGCTAATGTTTCAAAAACAGGAGAGTTAGCTTTACCTTCAGTCTGGAAACTCTTTGGCAAATCGCTTACTTGTTGCCAAGCCCCTCTTACTTCAGGTGGCTCCGATGTTCTCCAGCTGTGAGAGTGTCCGTGCCTCTCTGGCCCAAACGGTAATTCCCAGAATGATTGTTTTCTCTCTCGTGCCTGCCTTGAAGGCTTCCTCTCCCAGGGCTGTGCCTTCCAGCGGTTGTCTATTCCAGGGCTAGGTCCACTTTCCTTGGGATTTCTACTCACTGCCTCTGAATAGATCTTTGCAGGTCTCCTTCTAGTGCCAGGCTTCCAAGTATCACCATACTGTCTTCTGGACTTCCAATCATTCTCATTCTTCTTCTCTATCCGTCTCTCCTTAATCCTCCTCTCCTTCTCATTCTCCTCCAACTCATTCTTTATCTCATTCTGACTAGCAAAGCCATACTCTGGTTTAAAACCACGTTCTCTTCTGGACACGCCCCTTCCAAGGACAGGGTGTGCCCAATCAGGACTGCAGGACTCCGCCCCTGGGCTGGTCTCCATGCTCAGCTCCGTGGAATAGAGTCTCTCTTTCTTTCTAGCTTTATCAAATTGGCATAAATCCTGCTGAACCTCAGGATTTTCATCCGTCTCCATAGCCTCAGGAGGGCGCTGTTCACCACAGTAAGTAGGAAGACCTAAATACAGGCTACTACAGTTGTCCAAATGAGATAGAACTAGAACCTGAACTACCCTGCGGAGATTGTCTACAGATTAAAAAAGGTTTTAATCGTCTAATGATATGCAGTTTATGAAATGCTGTCATAGCTATAGATTGAACTTGAATTTGCATAGTAAAAAGACCCAGTTATCTACTGCCATCTGTTTAGGCATAGAAGGTGGCATAGCCCAAGTCAAATACAATATTTCTGTTTTCTGGATGTTAAGAGCTGTCTTGTTGCGTAACATCCAGGTTTTGATAGATTTCATAAATGTGCCATATTCCAATGTAAGTTCCAACAAAATTGTAACATGAATAAAAAAACCTGAATATCAGCTGCATATATGTGGAAATTTAAGTTATAAGCTATTGAACAACCTGCATATCAGAGCAAGATAAATATTAAATAATATAGAAGAGAGGACAGATTCATGGGGGACTCCATATGGACATTTTACCAGCCACTCTGATCTACACCATCCCATTCGTTAAATATTGGAATCTCTGGCATGGTTCTCGTCTGGTTTCAATCTTCCTTAAATGATTTAACAATCTATGATTCATAGTATCAAAAGTAGCTGACATGTCCAAAAGACCTTGATTAAAACTTTGTAGAAGATTGAAGAGAGCAACAGGATTTCAGTCCAATGATGAACTTTAAACTCAAACTGACAAGGACTCTAGACAGTTTGCTCTTCCACAAAGTCTTGTAACTGATTTAAGACCAATTTCTCAAGTACCTTGGCCAAAACAAGTAAGCAGGACTGGTGCTATGGTTTCTAGCGCCGCCCTGTAACCTATAAATCAGCTCTCCTCCCTCATTTTTATTAATGTTGGCTGCACCCTACCCTCCTTTTTCCCAAAACCGCTTTTTGAACTCTTTTCAAGTGATATTAGTATTTCTCCTTCAGATCCAGTGTTGTAAGAAAATTTCAGCGAACGAGCAATTGCATAGCCAAAATAAAAATAATTAGCAGTAAATACTTAGCATCATACAAACAGGCTGTGATAGTCAAAAAAAAATCTGATTCTGGTCTTCTCACTAACAACATAAACATTCTCCAGTGCCAGGCATATTGTGAACTAATGCAAAAGTCACTGAAGATCTACAAGGCCAAATCTACCATACCATACCATACCAGCATGCATGTCCAAAACTCATACAAAACACTGCAATGGGCCCCAAAACATCCATACACCTATTTGAAAAGCTGTACAAGTCAAATTACTACAGTAAAGATATCTACGTACAAACGCCTTGGTTGCACACTCAGAACACAGACCCTCACCAAGTACAGAATAAGTGATCACACTCTAAAGTAAAAATAAAAATATGTAGACAAAAAGTAAAATGAAACCCCAAGATAAGAGATGCAGTTCCCCATAGTTTATGAAATCTAAAGATAGTGCAAAGTTCAATCACTAAATTGAAAATAAAATTATTTTTTCTACCTTTGTTTGACGATTTTTTATCATGCTGGTCCCGATCTGAGGTTTCTGTTTTCCTGTCTTCTCTTAGCTCTCTTTCTATGGTCTATAGTCCATCTGCCATTTCTTGTCTCTTTTTGCTTTCTTCATTTTCTTCCATCAGCCTTTTTCCAGTCCCAGTAAACCTCCCCAGTATCAGCCCCCTTTATAGCCTCCCCTCCCAGTGTCAACTCTCTTGCATTCCCAGCACTGCCACTGGTGTCTATTCCCTTCCAGTCCCCCTCCTTCTCCATCATCCAGCCCCTTCTAGTCCAAATACCATCCCAAGTATCAGTGAACTTTCCAGTCCCAGTGTCCCCTTCCATGTCAGTTCCCTTCCAGTCACCCTCTCCTCTGTCCATCCACCTTTCAGTGCCATCCCCAGTTGTCAGCTCCCTTCCAGTCCCATCCACAAGTGTCAGCTACCTTCCAGCCCCCATCTTCCCTCCAGCCCCCTCCTTCCCCTCTTTTCCGCTCCCTTCCAGCCTCCACCTTCCCCCCCCCCCCGTCATTTCTCATCCAACTCCCCTCCTATTACCCAGCCACCTTCCATCCCCATCCCCAAGTCTGCTCCTTTCCAGGTTCCCCTGTGTAGCTCCCGTCCAGCTTCCTGTTTGCTCCCTTGTAGCCCCCCATGTCTGCTCCCTTACAGCCCCCCCCCCCCCCAGTGTCTGCTCCCTTCTGGCCCCTTTCTTTTCCTCCCCTTCTCTCCTCTCACTGATTCGTCCTTCAAATAAAGAAAGCAGCCATGGGAACATTTCTCTGTTCCCGCGGCTCTGCTCTCTTTTAAACAGCTGGGTTGCAGAGTTTCTAAAGGCAGTAATAAGCATTTCATGTTTCTTACCAGAAACAGGAAATGCTTGTTACTGCTGGAAATGCCGTGGTCCAGCAGTTTAAATGAGAACAGAGCCACGGGAACAGAGAAATGTTCCCGCGGCTGCTTTCTTTTTTGAAGTAGTGGGTGGCAGGCGGCCAGGGACAGCACCCCCCCCCCCCCCTGCCAGTGCCCTCCTGATGTGCTTACCCGGCTTACAGGGTAGCGCCAGCCCTGCAAGTAGGAACTATACAGGTCAATAACTCAGTGGATCACATTTCTCTAATGATAACTTTTTCAAAATTGGATATATGGAAGCTCTCTTCAAAATGTATGGAACTAAGCCAGATGTAAAAGATCTGTAAATTTATAGAAGCAACCAAAGCACAAATGTCATCTCTCATGGAACCATCCAAAGTTCTGCAAACATTCAAAGACGTAACTATGTCTTTAATCTGTTTACTAGTGACTAGGGAAATGTCTTCCCATGAGACGGTAAGAGATAAGCTCTCAGTGTCATCATCAGTGACAGAAAAAATAAGAACATAAGATATGCCATACTGGGTCAGACCAAGGTCCATCAAGCCCAGTATCCTGTTTCCAACAGTGGCCAGTCTAGGTCATACGTACCTAGCAGTTTCCCCAAAAGACACAGGTTCCGCAATGCTTGTACTGGGTCAAGCATTGATATCCTGGGTCCCTTCTTAATAATGGTTTATGGACCTTTCCTCCAGGAACTTGTCCAAACCTTTTTTTAAACCCAGCTACACTAACAGCCTTTACTACATCCTCTGGTAACAAATTCCAGAGTTTGATTACACGTTGAGTGAAAAAATATTTTCTTTTATTAGTCTTAAATAGTTTACCCTGTAGCTTCATTGCATGTCCCCTAGTCTTTCTATATTCTGATAACGTAAACAATCGATCTACGTTTACCCGTTCCACTCCGTTCATTAATTTATAGACTTCTATCATATCTCCCCTCAGCCGTCTCTTTTCCATGTTAAAGAGCCCTAACCTTTTTAGCCTTTCTTCAGAGGAGTATCCTTCCATCTCCTTTACCATTTTGGTGGCTCTTCTCTGAACCTTTTCTAATAACGCTATATCCTTTTTAAGATACGGCGACCAGAATTGCACACAATATTCAAGGTGCGGTCTCACCATGGAACGATATAGAGGCATTATAATATCTTTTGTTTTATTTTCCATTCCTTTCCTTATCATACCTAGCATTCTATTTGCTCTCTTTGCTGCCACTGCACACTGGGCCGAGGGTTTTAACATGTTATCCACAATGACGCCTAAATCTTTTTCCTGGGTGGTGGTTTCTAATGTGGAACCTTGCATTGTGTAACCATAGTTTGGGTTGTTCTTCCCTAGGTGCATAACTTTGCATTTGTCCACATTAAATTTCATCTGCCATTTTGATGCCCAGTCTTCCAATTTATCAAGATCCTCTTGCAATTTTCCACAATCCTCTTGGGTTTTAACAACTTTAAATAGTTTTGTGTCATCTGCAAATTTGATAACCTCACTCGTTATTCCACTTTCCAGGTCATTTATGAATATGTCAAAAAGCAGCGGACCCAGCACAGATCCCTGGGGTACACCACTATTCACCTTTCTCCATTGGGAAAATTGGCCATTTAGCCCAACCCTCTGCTTTCTATCATTTAACCAGTTCCTGATCCACAGTAGTACACTGCTTCCTATCCCATGACTCTTTAGTTTTGCCAAAAGTCTCTGATGAGGGACCTTGTCAAAAGCTTTCTGAAAGTCCAGATACACTATATCAACCGACTCACCTCTGTCCACCTGTTTATTCACACTTTCAAAAAAACATAACAGATTAGTAAGACAAGATCTTCCTTGTCTAAAGCCATGTTGGCATTAATTTTGTCAGTCTTGGAGCATAAAGACTACAAGAAAACTGACTTTACAAATAACGTGCAATATCTGAATTAGATGTTTCAAATTATCCCCCTTGCGTCCTGCTCATTATTGCAACAAATGTAATGTGTGCCTTTGAGTCAGTGCTGACTCCTGGCGACCCAGCATCTCGTAGGTGTTCTTGGCAGTGTGACCGGAAGTAGATTGCCAGGCCTTTCTTCCAGAAGGTTAAGTGACTTACCCAAGGCCAGAAGGAGTGCTAGTGGGAACTGAACACTAGTTTCTTGGTTACCAACCCAGTGCTCTAACCATTAGGCTATTCCTCCACTCCTTTCAATATTAGGATCATGGTATCCAGTGAAAGAAATTTCAAGAGTTGCAGTGACTCTGATTTGATGAGTGTTCACTTTTCTAGTTAAAGGAGTACCAGCCTGTTTGTAACAGAATTGGATGCAGGATTCTTGTAAATTTCCAAAGTTCACTTGATTACTCTAATGCTGACTCTCCTTGGGGTTGAAGGAGAAAAACCAGCTGCATCGACTTTCTAATGGATGCAGTTCTTTTGAGGTCATAAGCAAGAACCTGTTTGTAGTCCAGAGTGTGGAGTTATCAGATAGTGCTTTCTATGTTTTCTCTAAAGCTCATAAGAATCTATTTCCTCATTGACATGAAAAGATGTGACTGCCTATGACAAGAATTTAGGATGAGTATGAAACTAAGTATATGACGCATAGGTAACTAAGGCTTGAAGTTCATTATTCTTCTAGTTCAGGTAACCATTATATAAAAGGTACCTTTCAGCTGACATACTGGAGTGAAACAAACAGACTCCATTGGCTCAACTTAATAAGAGACGTAAGGATGATGTTGAGGTCTCATGGTACAGGAGATTTCTGCAATGGTGGTTTGACATGAAGAAGCCCTTTCATAAATCAGTAGGCTCCTTGTTTCTCAGTACCCTATTTTGGGGGATATGGTTATGGTTATTGTTTATTCTGATTTGATATACTGCCCTTTGCTAGGCAGACAGAGCGGTTTACAATAAAAACAAATACATGTAGGAAAAAAGAAAGGAACTCCATCTATTAACAGGGTAGAAGAGAAAAGGAAAGAAAAAGATCATAAAGCCAAACTAGAAGACAAAAAACAAGTCATCTTTTGAAGCTACAACTCACTGGGAGGGGGGGGGGGTGAAAGAGCACTGAGATGTATGATCAACTAGGAGTTGAGGAGTGGCCTAGTGGTTGGGGCAAGGTACTTCAGGCCGGAAGGTCAGGGGTTCAAATCCCACTAGAGGACAGCAACCTTGGGCCGCAAGGACTGGGATGTCTAGTCCCACAGATGCTCCTTGTGGTCTTGGGCAAGCCACTTAACCCTCCATAGCCCATGTTCCCTGTAAAAATAGTTATCTCCAAGTTATAATGCCCTGTTCAATGTAATTTCAGTTTGTTCAATGTAAACCGCACTGATGCAGAATAGTGCGGTATATAAGAGAATGTAAATAAATAAATAAATATTCTAATGGAGGATATTTGGACACTGGGTCAACAGAGATGATCCAGCTAGTGCATTAGACTACTAGGGACATCAAATAGTTGTGGCCATTTGTGAAATATCAGATCAAGAACCTCTTACACCTAGAGACATAGGTACGTCTGCTGGATGGTTTCCATGAAACAACCGGTATAGTTCGTTTTCCATGCTGTCAGGGTTAGCAATTTGAGATTCGGATGAAGAAGAGAGCCTTTATTCCGTATGATCAGCAATAGAACTACTTGAAGCCTGCGCAGAGGAAGAACTATGAGACTTTTGAGAAGGGGGAACCAGTCCTTACAAGGCCAGTAGGGCACAATGAGAATCATTGTACTGAGCCTCTTTTGGAATTTGTGCAGTCTTTGCTATGAGAGGAAGTGGGGGGGGGGGTGTCAAGACCAATTTATAGAGCATTCCTTGCCAGCCGATCCAGACATGGGCATACAGAAAAATAGTGTAGAAACTTTGCCTTTTTTGCTGATGGCAAAGAGGGTTATTTGGGGAGTTCCTGAGGCCTGAAAGATTATTTGTAGGGTTTTCTGGTCCAAAGACTATCGTGGGGTAGAAAAATCTCTATTGAGGGTTTCAGCTATCTAGTTCTGAATGCAGCAAAGGTAAATGGCTTGTGTTTGTATGTTACTGGAGATCATGAAAGTCCCAAATTTTTGCTGCTTCTCAGCCCAAACAGAGGGATCCTCCTTGTTTGTTCACATCGAATGTACAATCAAGTTGTCATTTTTGAATTAGCACCGAAAGATCCTTAAGAAGATGTATGAATACAAAGAGAGAGTAAAATATTGCTTGGAACACCAGATGACTGATGTGGAATGGTCTCTTGGATTGTATCTAGGTCTCTTGAGTGAGATGTGAACTGAAGTGGGCTTCCCACCTGGTGTTGCAAACATCTATTGTGAGCACATGTTAATATTCTGTCAGTGTAAATGGGACACTTCTGATAAGGTTGCATTTGGACACTCACTGTTGTAACATAGTCTGAAATGAAGGTTACAGACAGAATCTGGTGAAGAGAGGCTTGGTATGCTGGTTCCTCTGGGATTTGAGATCCCATTGCAGCTTTCTCATTTTCAGGGAGGCATGGGGCATGGCATGCACCACATTAGACATATGACCTAACATCTTCAAGTTGGCCTTGGCTGTGACAATGATAGAGTATTGGATGTTTTGAACATTGAAGCCTTAGAGTTGGTAACCTATCTGGAGACAGAAAAGCTTTTTTTTTTTTAACTCTATCCTGGATGGCTGCTATGAATGGAATTTTGTTCATCAGTTGGAGTGTTGATTTGTCAAAGTTGTTGATGAATGCTGAGTTTTGAAATGGACAAATTGTTTCATCCTTGATGGCTAAAGCAGTTCCTCTGAGGAAGATGCAAGAAGCCAATTGTAGCAATATGGAGAGACTAGCTAACCCTGCTTGTGCAAGTGAGTGCCTACTATTAGGCATTTGGTGGAAACTCTTGGGGCCCGTCAAGGGCCAAAAGGAAGGACTTCATAGAAACATAAAAATATTTCACACATCCATCACTCTTTCCGTAAAGATATATTTCCACAGATTACTCCTGAGTCTATCCCCTTTCACTTTCATACTATGCCCCTTCTTTGCAGAGCTCTCTTTCAGTTGAAAGGAGCTTTCCTCCTGTGCATTTATGCCACTGAGGTATTTATATGCTTGTGATATTTCCTCTCTCCCAACTTTCTTCCAAAGAGCATAGTTACTCACCTGTAATAGGTGTTCTCAGAGGACAGCAGGAATCAGTCCTCACATAAGAGTGACAACGGCATAGATGGAGCCCGCGCATAAGCATCTCCCCAGCTTTCAAAGAAAGCCTTTGAGAGATGCACCACGCATGCGTGGTCCACTTCCCGCCAAAGAGTGCCATCTTGCCTCAGTCTAATGACATAGCTATGATGGCAAAAATAAAATATGGTAAGGAAGCAACTCCAAGGGGAGGAGGAAGGGTTGTGAGGACTGATTCCTGCTGTCCCCAGAGAACACCTGTTACAGGTGAGTAACTATACTTTCTCTGGGAACAAGCAGGAAGTCAGTCCTCACATATGGGATTCCCCAGCTACAGGCTACTGAGAACCTGTAAAAACGCCATGGAGACCTGCAAAAGGTGAGCCATGATCAGCAGCAGTTGAGTCCCTACTGAGAGACTCTCACAAGACCTAAGTGTCTGGCAGAGAACCAGCACTCCGGTAACCTGAACACAAAAGGGTCAAAGGGCAGGAGTTTGCCTACACCCCGAAGAAATTATGGAGTACGGTCTGGCCGAAGACGCTGTCCCACCAGGACTCTCCCTCAAGGCATGGAATGGACCGAAGACCAAATGGTAGCCCGGCAGATTTCCGTCATAGGTACGGAACGCAGACTTGCCATGGAAGTAGCCATGGCCCTGACATGGTGCACTGAGACCCTCTGGTCCAGTGAGATTCCTGCCTGCTCATAGGCAAGGGTAATGCAATCCACCACCCAAGTGGACAGACTTTGCTTAGTCACTGGGAGCCCCAGACGGCTGGGGTCATAGGATACAAAAAACTGTGGTGCTTTATGGTGGCCCTGAGTCCGTTGCAGGTAAAAGGACCTCTTACAATTCAGATTGTGGAGAATGATCTCCACCCTTCTGGCATGTGGCCTTGGAAAGAAGGTGCGGAGAACCACCTCCTAGTTTAGGTGGAATGGGGACACCACCTTTAGCAGGAATTTGGGGTATGTGAAGAGCACCACCCTGTTCTTGTAGAACCTTATGTAAGGCGGTTCCACTATCAGAGCCTGGAGCTCGCTGACTCTGCGTGCTGATGTAAGTGCTACCAGGAAGGCAACCTTCCAGGAGAAGATACCGGAGGTTGCACGTAGCCAAACGGAGGCTTTGTGAGCTGCGAGAGCACCAAATTGATAACCCACTCTGGGGTATGGATAACATGAGGCCCCACAGGCATTGGGACACAAGGGGCTGAGCCAAGAGGAGTTTTCCCTCAACAGAATGGTGATGTGCTGTGATGGCGCTCAGTATACTCTGACCGAATTGGACTTCAGTCCCACCTGCGATAATTGAAGCAGGTACAGGGGCACCACTTATACTGAGCAGGAGAACTGGTTTATCCGCTTTTATGCACACCACTCCGAGAATCGGCACCTCTTGAAGGCATGTGCCCTTCTTATGGAGGCCTTACGAGAGGCCAGAAGAACCTCTTCCACGTCCTGTGGGAGGTTGAAGGGGGCTAACGCTACCCTTTCAGCAACCAAGCCATGAGCGAGAGGGACCCCAGGTTTGGCTGTAGGATAGAGCCCTGCTCCCGTGAGAGTAGCCCTGGGGTTCAGTCCAGGGGAATCGGCGATGCTGCCACTAGGGAGAGGAGCAATGGGAACTAGGGCTGCCTGGACCATCGAGGGGCTATCATTATTAGCGATGCCCTGTCATGCTGGGCCTTGAGTAGTGTCTTGGCTATCAGTGGTGTCAGTGGGAAGGCATACAGGAGGCCTTCCGTCCACGGGATGAGGAACGCATCCGCTGCCACCTGGGACGGAGGCGGCTGGCGGGAAAAGAATTGGGGCAACTGCGTGTTGTCCGCATTAGCGAACAGGTCCATTGAGGGGACGCCCCAGAGATGAAACAGCCATGAGACTACTACTGGATCTAGGCGCCACTCGTGTGGCTTGGAGGATCCTGCTCAGCTTGTCCATCAGTGCATTGTCCTAGCCCGGGAGGTATACCACCCTTAAGAGCATCCCTCTGGGTGCAGCATCAGAGGGCTACCGCCTCCTGGCAGAGGGGGTATGACCCTTTTCCCCTATTTGTTCACGTAGAACATTGCGACCCGATTGTCTGTCAGTCTGGATCAGCACTGAGTAGTGCTGGAAGGCTCGGAGAGCTAGGTATATTACCCGGAGCTCTAGCAGGTTGATTTGCATCCGGGATTTCCTATGAGACCAGCCACCTTGTGTCTGGAGGCTCTCACAATGTGTTCTTCAGCGCATTAGAGAGGTGTCCTTGATGAGAACCTTCTGGGAGTTGGGTACCTTGAAGGGCCTCCTGGCCTGAAGGTGGTGTGGAATTTGCCACCATCGGAGGGAGTCTGCCAATCGATGGGTCACCTTTACTCTGTCTCTTAGCCTGCCTGTGGCTTGTGTCCACTGAGAGCAGAGGCACCACTGGGCTGCTGTCATTTGCAGGCGGGCATATTGAGGTCACGTGAACCATGGAGGCCATGTGTTCCAACATGTGGAGTAGGAGCCTGGCTGGTTGCGCCCGGCACCAGCATACTTCTGCGGCTAATTCCCTGAAGTGTTCTGACCTCTCCTGAGGGAGGAAGGCTTTTGACTGGAGGGTATCTAGTTGTGCCCCTAGGAATTCTAGGCACTGGACCAGAGTGAGGTGGGACTTTCAGTAGTTTATGACAAACCCCAGGTGCTGTAGGTTGTTGATGGTGTGCCTGGTGGCACATTGTGCCTCTGCAGCCATGTTCCCTTTTATGAGCCAGTCATCCAGATAAGGGAAAACGAAGGCCCCTTGGAACCTGAGGTAGGCTGCGACCACTGCGAGGCACTTTTTGAAGACCCTTGGTGACAAGGCCAGACCAAAGGGCAGCACCCTGCATTGGTAGTGCTGTCCCACCACCATGAACCGGAGGTTATTTTCTGTGGCTGGGAAGAATTTGGCTATGCTCCCTAGACCTAAAATATGCCTACACACACATCCTATCTCTTTGTGGGAGGAATGGCAGTAGTGTCCCAAGAGAGAGCATCTTGAACTTCTCCCTGATCAGAAACCTGTTGAGCTCTCTCAGGTCCAGGATGGGCCTGCGCCCCCTGTCGTGTTGAGGATGAGGAAATACCTTGAGTAGAAGCCTATGCCCCAGAGATGTTTTGGGACTGACTCCACTACTTTGTCGTTGATTAGGCCTGCTAGCTTGGTGAGGAGCAGGGTCTGGTGGGTTCTCCTGGGTAGTATGAGGGTGACGCCTGCTCTAGGTGGAGGAAGTAGTCCTCCTTGATCACTTGTAGCACCCAGGTATCAGTGGTGATGGCTGTCTACCGGGGGCAAACCGAGCTGGGCAGCAGAGGACCCCCCTGGGGGTGAGGAGGTCGTGACCAGGCAGTCAAAAGCTCCCCCAGGCTGGGCTGGAGCTGGTGTTTGGGACTTCGGGGTCTTTTATTTTCTGGGACCATGTCCCTGGCCTTTTTGTTGCTGGCCCTGTTGAGGGGCTGTGAAGGCCTGGAAGTGCGGTGTACCACTAAAGCCCTGAAGAAGGGCTTTTTCCCCAGGGCTTTCTTCCAGGGTTGCACCAAGGTCTTCTTTGAGAGCCTGGTTCTTGTCTTGAACTCTGTTTCTATCTCTGCTGCCTTATCTGCCATGGGTTTCCCGAATAGGTTCTCTCCTATGCAGGGGACATCAATCTGTCCTGCACCCATTGCTCCAGGTCGGATGACTGCAGTCATACTTGGCGTCGTGCCCTGATTCCTGCGGCGGCAACCCTAGCCGATGATTCAAGGCCATCGTAGGCTGCTCGGGACAAAAACTTCAAGCATTCTTTTACCACCAATCATCAGGGTCTTAAAATTTGTAAGGGTTCCCCTTTGAGGTCTGCTGAGAATCTACCAAGCTCCTTTCACAGTTCCTTCAGGTACATGCTGATATAGAGCTGATAGGACTGGATCCGGCAAGTTAGCATCGAGCCCTAAATTGCCTGCTGGCCGAGGGTGTTGAGGGTTCGGGCCACCCTGCCGGTTGGGACAGACTAATGAGTTTTTTGACTTTTAAACCGACGCATGGCCGACTCCACAACCATTGAGTTGTAGGGAAGCTGGGTCTTTTGGAACCCAGGGCTTCAACATACCCAGTATATGGCGTCAAGGTGCCTACTAACAATTGGTACCAACGCTGGTGTTTCCCACATCTGGAGTAGGAGGTGGTCGAGGATTGGGGGCACTGGGACCGTAAGGGTTTCCTTCGGGGGTGCCTCGTATTGGAGTATTTTCAATTCCGCAGTGCATAGGTCCTCCTCAGCCTCAGTCTTGATAGTGACAGCCTTGGCTATGTTCCGCACAAAATCGAGGAAAGCTATGTCCTTGGACGGGGAATGGCATCAGGTCATCGGGGGAGACGGGTCCGAGGGCATGTCTCTGTGTAATCTCGTGTCTGGGGACTCTTCATCCTTAGTCTCCCATTTGGACTCAAAGTCCAGGTACGAGTCCGATGCTGCATGATCACTTCGGTCGAGGACTGCCCTAGACAGTCCGTGACCTCCGGATTATCTATGGTCCAAGCCATGGGCACTGGCCAGGGAGGACAGGTGTCCTGAGGACCGGGACCTCATCTGGCACCGGGGGGCTCTCTCGAGGCCGGTGGCGCTTGAGGACCAGCTCGACATCTGGGGAAGCCCTCTATGTCAAAGGACCCATCGTCGGGGTGGATGAACTGGACGAGGCAGACATGAATACCTGCTGCATGGCCACTAGGGCAGATATACTGCTCCATAGGGCTGCCATTCTGGTCTCCATACTAGTTGGCTCTGCAGCCGTCAACACAGGTACTGTTGAGGGGGAGTCCTTGATGAGGATGGCCTCGGAGGTCCGAGGCTGGTGGTCAGGTGCTGACAACTCCTGCCCAGACTTCTTGGACTCACGCCTGGGACTGTGGGTCCTTAGGTGGGATTTCCCCTTCTTCCCATATTCGTCCCTCCAGGCGGTCTTTGAGGGTTTCTTCTTCTTGTGCTCCATCTCCGGGGATTTCTGCTCGGAGGAGCCACAGCTGTGGGACTCCAAAGAGGCTCTGGCTTCACAGGACACCAAGGTATCAGAGGGGGCCCTGGAGCATGGTGTCACCGGAGACTCCGGCATGGAATTGGACTTCTGAAAAACATTTTCCCGCTGCTGATGGCAACTCTTTAAGTCCCTTGAGGACATGGTTCTGCAGAGTTCACAGTCTGAGTCGTTATGCTTCGGGCCAAGGCATCGGAAGTAGCAGTCGTGTAGGTCAGTGAGTGATATCATTTTGCCACACCAGTCACACTTTTTGAAGCCACTGGAGTCCTTTGGAGAAAGGCAGTCCCTGCTATCCATCAGGAGTCAGAGTTCTTCGGCTGAAAAAGGGCAGGAACACCTTGATAAAAAAAGGTGAAAAAATAAATGAACGAACCCGAGGAGCGACGCCGAGGCAAACTGGTTCGGAGGAGGGAAGGAACCGGTACGCAAACCGGACAGAACTTAATATCAGACTTTTTCCAGGGGAAACTGGGCAACGTCCGATGGGCTCTGCAGAAAAAAGGAGGCTGAAGCAAGATGGCACCCTTGGGTGAGAAGTGGATCACGCATGCGTAGTGCATCTCCAAAAGGCTTTCTTTGAAAGTTGGAGAGATGCTTCTGTGCGGGCTCCATAGGCACCAACATCACCCATATGTGAGGTCTGACTTTCTGCTTATTCCCAGAGAATGTACATATTGAGATCTTTAAAAACCACTGACAGTTTAGTAGTCACCCTCTGCAGAGATCCATCCTGTTTATCCTTTTAAAGGTGGATGCTCCAAATTGTCCAAAGGGGTTATCAGTTTCACTTCGAAAATTTACCCCCCACCTGCTTCACAGGGGATTATCCAACACAACCCCTTCAAAGCACTTTCTTAAAAGAAGAGGTGACCACCCTGTTGTCCCAGGGTGCCATAGAAAGAGTTCCTCCTCAAGAAAAGTTGGGCTTTTACTCTCCATACTTTCTCATTCCAAAGAAAACAGGAGGCTTCAGACCCATCTTGGATCTCAGAGACCTAAACAAGTTCAAGGTCCGAGAAAAATTCAAAATAATTTCTTTAGGAACTCTTCTACCATACCTCCAGAGACACTATTGGCTATATTCTCTAGACCTAAAAGAGGCCTACACACTGTCACGCCACCACCACTCGCCTCTAGCTTAGAGGGGCGTGGTTTTTAGAGGAACTTTCTGCTATCTGCTTTTTTCAGCTTTTTCAAACTATTTCCCCGCAGTGCCTTCTGGGAAATGTAGTCTTTGTGTGGCTGTATGTTTGCATCAGGCAGAAAGCTGTAGTCAGGCTCAAAGAGGTAAGACAAATGACAGAAATTTATTTTATACACAATGGTTCGTTCATACCACGTATAGGATATTTATTCAGGACTCTGAAGTAGAGCATTGTCCAAAAACAAACTCAAACCCAAAAATGGTTGTTTAAAGGTTCTCTGTAGCTCAGGATACACAGTCTTTAACAGCAAGGATATTGCATTCCCTTTTTAGCCTTGCTGGGTAAAGCACAAAAACAAAATCACATTCACTGTCCATGATAGTATAGCTTCCATTCAGCTTTAAAACTTTCAAGCAACAAATATAATTCAGGGGCACAAGAAAGCTTTGTTATAATAGCTACTTTCTTACCCCAGTGTCCTCATTCCAGTAGCAGGTGATTAACAAGCTTAACACAGTTTCCAGGCTTTCTCCTTAGTTCCCGTGACCTTCCCTTTTACCAACACGAGGGAATCACGGCCACCCAGCTTATGGACTATGGGTTCCTCTTCCTGGCAAACTCTTTCAAGACTGGCTTGTTTTCTCTCTGTTCCCAGGTTTAAAGCTTGGCAAAAGGAACAGTCCATGGGAGAGTCCTCATCATTCAGCTTTACCTCAGGCTCTCCCAGCTGCATAGGCTCTGACTCCCCGCCCTGCTCACAGTGCTCAGCTACCAGCCTCCCGGGGAATCCTGGAGACTCTCCTGTTCCTGGCTCCAAACTCTCCTGCAGACGTGCTATATGCCAATTAGCACTCTCCTCTCTTGGAAGCTTAGTTCCTCTGCTCAGCTCAGCACCAGTTAAGCTTCCCTTGCTTGCATCTGTGCCTCAGCTCGTGGCAGTCTGGCTTCCTGCTTCTCCTCCTCCCTTTCTCTCATACTCTGGCCTAGGTTTATACCTCCAGGGCTCTAGCTTCAACCAATGTTCCCTCTAATTTTCTGTAGGCTGTGTGCGCATAAAATATCAGCTGTGTGCAGCTTTTGAAGGAAGATTAAATTTTTGTGTGCCACATAACAACACTCGGAGTTATATACTTTAAAATTTGACTACACGTCAGAATACAGTATGTACACCACATTGATTTTAATCAAATTAAATGAAAATAGACGATTACTAAATGAAGCGGGAAATTTCTAGTAATTACAATCATAACTTTTAAATTTTAAGACATCTGTGTTGTTTTCTATCAGAATCAGAGCCGTAATTTTTGTGCACTCTGTTGTAAAGTATGTGCGCTCGCTCGGTGAGGTGTGTGCGCGCGCACACGCGCACAGCTTAGAGGGAACAGTGGCTTCAACCCCTCCCTACCCAGGTGATGGCAGTCAGCCTGACTTCGGGCACCTGAGTGCTTGGAGCATTCACTGCATAAGGAGTTCTGGGCTCTGTATCCTCTCCCCTTCATTCCACTAGGGGGAGCATGAAATGTAGGCCATGTGGAAGTCTTCTGATTCCTGGAGGAGTTTGTGGCTTTCCTACCCTGCCTCGGTAAAAAGGGGCCCTTTACTAGGGTGAATTCCCTGTCTCTTTGACCTCCCCCGGACTCCGGATAGGCCTCCTTGCCACAACAGAAATACTGATACATCCCTTGCACAGACAATATCTGTGCTTCATGTTTCAAGGAAACCATTATCAATACTGGGTTCTCCCCTTCGGTCTAGCATGCCCCAAGAGTAGTGCATGGCAGTTGTTGCTGCCTATCTACGCACCTTGGGGATATGTGTCTTTCGTTACTTAGACGATTGGCTGATCAGAGGAGACTCCCCCCAAGAGGTGAAACTCTCTCTTCATTGCACCATCACAGTGCTCCAACACCGGGGGTTCGTCATAAATTTCCTAAAGTCCCACCTTGCTGCAACCCAACATCTGGAGTTCATCGGAGTACTCTTGGACACTTGACAGGCTTGAGCTTTCCTCCCATAGGACTGCTGTGCCTGTCTCATGAGCTGGCAAAAGGGGTACAACAGCAAAGCAGAGTAACAGCTCAAGAGATGCTACGACTATTAGGACACATGGCCTCCACAATCCATTTTGTCCTCTGCGCTTGATTGCACATGCAACAAGCACAGTAGACTCCCAATGGACACAAGTGAAGGATCGACTTGGAGACAAGATCCACATCACTCCTCAACTGATCAAGTCCCTTCAGTGGTGGTGTCTCCCACAAAACCTACTCATCGGGTCACCTTTTCAGATGCCTCCACCTCGATGCACCCTGACGATGGATATTTCCAAACTGGGATGGGGGGCGAATCTGAATGACCTCACTACAGCACTGACAAATGCTCTTCGAGTTTTTTAACCTCATCTATCAGGGCAACCTTTTCTAGTCAGAACGGACAACCAAGTTGCCATGTTCTACGTAAATGGGGGGGGGAGGGGAACAGGGTCTTGTCCTCTCTGCAAAGAAACAATTTGCCTATGGTCCTTTGCCATCTCTCACCGCATCCACCTCAGAGCGGTGTACCTCCCAGGCGAACTCAGTGTCCTAGCAGACAGGCTAAGCCGAATTCTTCGTCTCCACGAATGGACCTTGCATCGGGAGACGGCTGCTCAGAGCTTCCATATGTGGGGAACCAAACTCATAGATCTTTTTGCCACTCCACAAAACATGCAGCTTCCCCTCTTCTGCTCCACATTTTCGTCACTGCACCAACAAGCCCCGGACATCTTCCTTCTCCATTGGGGACAGTAACTACTTTACACTTTCCCTCCCATCCCCTTGATACCCAAGACACCGTTCAAGCTTCAGGCAAACAGGGGTCTCGCTGATTCTCATAGCCCCCTTTTGGCCCCATCAACCATTGTTTTCTCTGCTTCTTCGCCTTGTGCAGACTCAGCCACTCAACCTGGGATGCGCTCCCAACCTCCTCTCTCAGGACTACAGGATGCTCCTCCATCTCAGCCTTCACTCCCTATGCCTGATAGCATGGTTGCTGAAAGGCTAGTGCTCGCCATCCTCAACCTACCATAGGCGGTCAAGGATCTCCTTGCATCTCGCAAAGATTCCACCAGGCGAATGTATGCCTTTAAATGGCGTAGGCTTGCCCTTTGGTGCTCCCCAAAGGACCCTGACATCTTTTCTTGCCTCGTTTCTACAATATCTCCTCCACTTATCCTTGACAGGTCTTAAGACTAACTCAGTGAGAGTTCACCTTAGTGCCATTGCGGCCTCTCACAGACCAATGGATGGACAGTTTATCTCCTCACACCCCTTAGGAGACCCCTCATGAAGCGTGCTACTGCTGTCCAAGCTACCCATTAAGCCGCCTCCGGTAGCCTGGGATCTGAACGTGGTTCTGGCACAACTTCGAAAGCCACCTTTCAAACATTTAACCACCACTTCACTGAAGTTTCTGTCTTGGAAGGTCATCTTCCTTATTGCCCTCACTTCAGCTCACCGCATCAGCGAGCTGCAGGCTCTAGTGATGGATCCCCCCTATATTTGGTTACACCATGACAAGGTGGTTCTGTGTACCGATCTGCATTTCCTCCTGAAGGTGGTTTTCTCCTTCCCTAATCCTTCTGATTTTCTTCCCCAGACCACATGCGTCTCGGGCTGAAGCAACACTACACACTTTAGACTGCAAGCGAGCACTGGCCTACTACTAAAGCCCACAGAAAATCCTCTCAATTGCTCATTTCTTTGATCCTAGTCATTTGGGCCTACCGGTGACGAAACAAGCTCTATCTAGATGGATAGCAGATTGCATGTCTTTTGCTTATGCACAAGCATGACTTTCACTGGAGGGTCATGTCATTGCTCATAATGTGCAGGCTATGGCAACATCCGTAGCTAATCTCCATTCAGTAGCCATTGAGGACATTTGCCAGGCAGCTACCTGGTCCTCCATCCATACTTTTGTTGCACACTACTGTCTGGACAGAAACTCCCGTCGGGATGCTGTCTTTGGCTAAGCTGTAGTCCAGCACTTCTTTGGGACTTAAACTCAACTCCTACCCTCTGTCCCAGACTTCTACAAGATACTAGGCTATCACTGGGGGAGTGTCACCTCCTGGAATTGAGTCCAATGGCCCACAATTCTTCCAGACTCTTTGGCTACGTATTTTTTGCCTCAGGGATCGCACTACTCTCCCCGCCATACCAGTCTGGCATCTGGGAGCTAGTGAGTCCCATATGTGAAGACTGCAGTCCCGCTTGTTCCTGGAGATAGCACAATTATTCACCTGTAACAGGTGACCTCCAGAAATAGCAGGAATCACTCTTCACAACCCACCCTCCTTTCCTAGGAGTTGCAGGGTTCTTTTATTTTCTTCTTATCAGCTACAAACTCAGCTGAGAAGAGGAGGTGGGAAGCAATGTTCCTTCTAATTTTCTGTAGGCTGTGTGCGCATAAAATATCAGCTGTGCAGCTTTTGAAGGAAGGTTAAATTTTTGTGCGCCACATAACACTCGGAGTTATATACTTTAAAATTTGACTACACGTCAGAATACAGTATGTACACCACATTGATTGCACTAGAAAATATTGTAGAACTTGTGAAAACCGTAAATACACAACAACTTTTAAATTTTAAGACATCTGTGTTGTTTTCTATCAGAATCAGAACCGTTATTTTTGTGCGCTCTGTTATAAAGTATGTGCGCTCGCTCGGTGAGGTATGTGCGCGCGCACACGCGCCCAGCTTAGAGGGAACAGTGGTGGGAAGGCAGGCACACAGGCGCAGTGGCGTGCTCCCCAAGGCCTTCCGATTGGATGCTGGGGAGGGCATTCCCATGCAGACACCATTGGTGATGTTCACCCATATGTGAAGACTGATTCTTGCTGTTCCCGGAGATCATCTGTTACAGGTGAGTAATTATGCTATGTATATGAGGTGTGACAAAAAAGAAAGAAACAAGACTGTGGCAGCCACGCCCATGACTCAATGCCAATTGGCTAACCTCTTATGTCACTGTGTTGTGCAACATCTCGCCACTATTCTGCAATAATATTTTTTATTTCTCTCACTCTGTTTTTCTTTTTCAAGTTTTTTTGTAGCACACTGCTCCATCGCTTTGTCACGCAACTGGAGGTGGCAGAAATATGGAGCAAAGAATCAACTTGAAATTTCTGGTTAAATCGGAGAAGGTCCCAACTGAGTGTCTCCAACTTCTCCAAAAGGCTTATGGAGAAGATGCATTGTCAAGGCCACAAGTCTTCGAGTGGCACAAACGCTTCAAGACTAGCCGCAAGGAGGTGGAGGATGACCCCAAGTCAGGACGGTCTTCCACGACAAAGACGGCTGAGAACATTGACGTAGTGAACCAGCTGGTGCGGAGTGATCGCAGATTGACGGTGCAGATGACAGCTGAGGAGCTCAGCCTGAACAGGGAATCAGTGTGGACCATCTTTGTGCAGAAGCTGGGGATGCGGAAGGCGTGCGCCAGGATGGTGTCCAAGCTTTTATCGAACGACCAGAAGGAACACTGGGTCAATGTTTATCGAGACTTGCTAGAGAAGATTGGAGAAGATCCAGAATTTGTTGGCTGAGTCATCACAGGAGACAAGACTTGGGTCTTCCAGTACGACCCTGAAAGCAAGAGACAGAGCCTGCAGTGGAAGACTCAACTGTCACCAACCCAAGAAGGCTCGAATGTCCAAATCAAGTATCAAGGTCATGCTGATCACATTCTTCGACCAGAAGGGAGTGGTCCATCATGAGTTTGTGCCTGAGGGACAGTCAACCAGCACTTCTACCAGAAGGTCCTCAATCGCCTCCATGACCGGATTCGGTGCAGCAGGCAGGCTCTATGGAGAGACAAGTTATGGCTGCTCCACCACGACAACGCGCCCGCACACACCGTGCACGTTCTTGGCCAACAAACAGATCACAGCTCTCGACCACCCTCCTTATTCCCCGGATCTTGCACCATGCAACTTCTGGCTCTCCCCAGGCTGAAGACTGTGCTCAAAAGAACTCATTTCACTTCTGTAGAAGAGATCAAGGCCACTGTGATGAGGGAGCTGAGAGACCTCAAGGAGGAGGACTCTACCGAGTGCTTCCATTTGTTGCAGAAGTGAATGCAGAAGTGCATTAACTCTGGGGGGGGGGATTACTTTGAAGGGGACAATGTGTAATTTCTCTGTAGATTTTGTAATAAAACATTTATGGGACAGTCTCGTTTCTTTTTTGTCACACCTCCCCCCCCCCCCCCATAGACAAGTCGGCAAAGTTGTCCAACCTTCAATTGACCAGAAGATCTCCATAAGAAAAGGGATCTGTCCCTTATTTGGGCATAAACATTGATTATGCCCATCAAGGGACCTGCTATCTGTACTTCCACCCTCAGAATATGATTCTGAGAGTCCTTCCACTTATTTTTCCAGCAAACCCATTTTGGAGTATAATAGTATGCCTGCACTATTAACCCAGCCTGGTGAGTGCAGTATCTTGCCTATCCAATGGGCCCGCACCTGCCAAATGGGTCTCCTATAATAAATAAATATCCGCCTTCAGGCGGCCCAGTTCTTTAAGACCATCTTTCTCCTGCGGGTGATCTGGAGGGCCCCCCACATTCATAGATATTAAGTTAGTGTGTGACGATACTCTCACAACTTAACAGTCTCGTATTCCCATCCTCCCTCCCCTCCCCCCCAGCCAGCAGTCCCCAGGATGACAAGCAGAACCAAAAACAAATAACTACGAACAAGAAAACTTTAGCCTCTTGCAGGCTTCTTAGAGGATGTCCTCCAGGTGGGACCGAGGAGCTAATCTGGCAAAAATGATCCAGGGTACACCCTCGGTACTGCAGGGGTCACCACAGAACTGCCCCAGCATCCTCTCTGTGGATAGATGTTAATAAGCATCCTCCAGCTGGACTCCCCATAGCAGTCTCTCTCATGGGGAAATCAGCTGTCATTCTATACACTCATTCAGAGGGAACATCTCCTCCCCCCCCCCACCCCAATAATAAGCAAGCAAACGCTTCATCGCATTTACACTCATACTCCTCCTACATTGAATGGCTGGCAGTTTCTATTAAAGAAGTAATTAAGTCTCTGAGGTCAAAAGGTTTATAGCGTCCAAAGCAGGCAAGAAGTAGCACCAAACCTGATCGGTCCGGCTAACACTAGTCAGTCTGGGGCAGTTACTTCCTCGTCACTATGGGCAAACACCTCCACCACTTCTGATGCAGTTCCCCAGCTCTCTGGCTATTCTCAGTATGGTGCAGTGATTTTGCACCTTTCTTCCTCTTGTCATTGCCCCGTGTGTCCCACAGAGGATCCCCAGGAAAATGCAATTGAAGAAATTTCTTGGCTTCTTTTGGGTTTGAAAAGAAGGTAGTTTCTTCTTGCCATGTAATTCACAGCTTTGCAGGGTACAGTAGAGCCTGAGGAATGCTGTGTGAGTGCAATTTCTTTTTCACCTTTCGGAAAGCCTGTTGGCGATTAACTCAGCACTGTAATCAAGGAAAATCCTTGTAGTCTAAGGCGCCCGCCTTATGCACCTGGTTGAGGATCCACTCCTGATGCTGATAATTCAATAACTTAGCCACGATGGGCAGGGACCTCCTCAAACTCGATGTCTGTTCTCCACTACTAAAGATATAGGAGCCGATGGATCCGTGAACAAGTCTTTAAGCAAGCAAGCCTTCCACAAAGTCCTCTCTGTTCCTGTCTTCAGGAACACCCATAATCCTCTGGTTAGGGCGCCGAGATCTGTTCTCCAGGTCGTCTATCTTCGTTATCAACCTCTTGATTAAGAATTGTTGGGACTCGGGGTCTCTTTTTTTTTTTTTAATGCCAGCAGGTCATCCACTGTGCCTGAAATACAGGCTTCTGCCTTATCCTGCCAGGATATAATGGTCTGAAGCTCAGAGCGGACCCACTTGAGGTCAGTTTGAATTACCTACAGCTTCCCTGAAAGGTCACCATTGCTAGCCTTTATTGCCACCAAGATTACTTCCATCTGAAGGGGATTCACGTCTGTCCAAGGCTCCAGCTTTTGATGTCTCTGAAAGCAGCGTTTGTGGTCCCTCTTTGTCTTCTCAAATCAGGGAAACTGCTAAATCTCCCATGCCATTGCCATCTTGCTGTCTACACCTTCCTGGGTGTCTACCTTATTGCAGATTCCTTACCCAACAATTTTTATGCAATATCATTTACAAATAATGTTAAAAAAATGAAACCAAGAACTGATCTTGTGGCACACCACTGGTAAACGTCCTTATCCTCAGAGTGAACTCCATTTACCAGTATGCTTTGTCACCTCCCATTCAACCAGTTTCTAACCCATTCGGTCACCCTAGAGTCCATCCCTAGGGTGCTCAATTTATTTATAAGTCGCCTGTGCAGAACTATGTCAAAGATTTTGCTGAAATCTAAGTGCACCCCACCTCACATACTTTGCAGCCTGGCGTGCTGTGAGGGCTTGTGTGCATGTGATGCTGAGAGCTAAGCTATCGGTAGCTTGACTACTGGCAGGATCTCCCAAGATGGACAGGTCTCAGCTGAAGTGTCAGACCAAGACAAACCACCCATCTGGGCAGCAGCAGAATGGGACGGTGTGGGTGGCAGAGGATCATATTTCTTTAACAATGGCAACAACACTAGAATTACCTGCATGGAAGAAAGGACTAGAAATCTACTTCCATATCTTGCCACAAAAACCCAGTGGATAGTTACAACAAAACAAATTGCACTGTAATGCTGGAAGATGAGACCCCCAGGTCGGATGGCACTCGGCTGGCTGCTGGGGAGGAACAGAAGACTTTTCAAAGTAAAGCCAACATTTATGATGTGGTTGGATCAAAGCCCTTGGGATGTCTGACTGCTGATGCAGCTGCGCATAAAATGAGAATCAGAAACCGCAAAGATCTCTTACATATTGGGACCTGGAACATACAAAGCCTTAACCAAAGGAAGTTGGAGGTGGTCAAGAATGAAATAGAACATGTATGACTCAATCTGTTGGGTATCAGTGAACTGAAATAGACTGGTGTTGGGCACTTTGCATCTGATGATCACAATCTACTATGCTGGAAATGAAAGACAAGAAGAAATGGTGTTGCATTTACATTCAAGAAGAAACTTACAAGAAGTATCATGAAATACAATGCAATCAGTGAACGCTTAATTTCTGCTCATCTGTGAGGAATGCCCATTGACACAACTATAATTCAGGTACAATAACAGCTGCAGAAGAGGATGAAGTTGATGAGTTCTATGAACAAGTACAAGCTGGAATTGACAGAACATACAAACGGGATATCCAGATAGTCATGGGTGACTGGAACTCAAATGTTGGCAACAAAGAAGAAGGCAAAGTGGTTAGAAAATATAGATATGGCAACAGAAATGAAGCTGGAGAAAAACTGATAAATTCTGCAACACCAACAAACAATTAATCTCAAACACATTATTCCAGCAATACAAGCGGTGACTGTACACATGGACTTCACGCAGTGGATTGTACAAAAATCAAATTGACTACATCTGTGGAAGTCAGCAACGGAAAAGCTCTATAACATCAACAAAGACAAAACCCGGAGCTGACCATGATATAGATCACCAACTACTAGTATGCAAACTCAAGCTAAAGTTGAAAAACAGCAAGCCATCCATGAATGTAGCAAAATATGACTATGAGAATATACCACCAGAATTTAAAGACTGCCTGCAAAATCGATTTACTGCTTTAGATACAAATGACAGAGCTCCAGAAGATTTATGGGATAACATCAAGAAGGTTGTGTTGGAAGAAAGTGAGAAGTCTCTATAAAAGGTAAAAAAGCAAAAACAGCCAAAATGGATGACTGAAGAAACTCTACGAGAGTTAAAGAAAAAATTCCATCTTTGAATTGGAATGCATCAAGATACTCAAGGATCCATGTTGAATGATGCTGAGAAGATCAAGAAAAAGTGGAAAGAATATACAGAATCATTATACCATAAAGATCAAGTGAACCAAGAGCCATTTCAACCTGTACCTTATGATTAGGAACCATTGATAATGAAAGAAAAAGTTGAAGCAGCAAGGAAAGCCTTAACAAAGAACAAAGCACTGCACATTGATGACACTCCCATTGAAGTATTACAGCAAATTGGATGCAGCTGTTACCATACTTAAAAGGCTCTGTCAGGAAATTTGGAAGACAACATCATGGCCAACTGACTGGAAAAGATCTGTGTTTTTACCAATACTAAAGAAAGTTGATCCAACTGACTTTGAAAATTATCGTACAATTGCTCTGATCCCACATGCCAGCAAGATTCTATTCAAGATCATTCAGCAGAGACTACAGGCATACCTAGAACGAGAACTGCCTGAAGTGCAAGCAGGGCTTAGGAAAGGGCGAGGAACAAAAGACATTATCATGACTGTGAAAAGACAAAAGAATATCTATATGTGTTTTAATAGACTACAGCAAAGCTTTTGACTGTGTAAACCATGAGAAACTCTGGGCCACATTAAGCATGGGTATACCAGAACACATGATAGTTCTCTTGCACAGCCTTTACATTGATCAAGCAGCAACATTTTGAACGGAACGAGGAGAAGCAAAATGGATAAAAATCAGCAAAGGTGTTCAACAAGGCTGCATACTTGCCCCCTACCTGTTTAATTTATATGCAGAACAAATCATCAAAGAAGCAGAACTGTATGAAGACAGCAGAGGTGTGAAGACTGGTGGAAGACTCATCAACAACCTTCGCTATGCTGATGATACCACATTACTGGCTGAAAGTGAAGACGATCTGAAACACTTGCTTCTCAAGATCAAGGAACATAGTCTTAAAATGGGCCTGCATCTTAATGTAAAGAAAACAAAGATCCTGACAACTGGCAAAAATCAATAAGTTCATCGTTGATGGAGAAGAAATTGAAATAGTTAACAACTTTAACTTACTTGGATCAACTATCAATAAAAAAACAACAAGCAGTCAAGAAATCCGATGACCCATTGCTCTTGGCAGAATGGATATGAATGACCTAGACGAGATTCTCAAGAACAGAGATGGCTCTCTCCATTCAAAGATTTGACTTGTTATATGGATGCAAATGTTGGACAGTGAAAAAGATAGAAAGGAAGAAAATCGATGCCTTTGAATTATGATGCCGGCGATGAATACTGTGTATACCTTAGACTGCCCGAAGAACAAACCAGTCAGTACTAGAGGAGATCAAACCTAAGCTTTCTTTAGAAGCTCAGATGACAAGACTTCGACTTTTATACTCTGGACACATCATGCGAAGAGAGAGGTCATTAGAGAAAGACATCATGCTTGGCAAAGGAGAAGGTCAACGCAAAAGAGGAAGGCCAGCAATGAGATGGATCGATACAATAACAGCAGCTATGGGTGCCACTCTATCAACACTGAGCCGCCTGACTGAAGACCGAACACAGTTTAGGACAACTATCCAGAGGGTCACCATGAATCGACACCAACTCAACGGCACTTAATAACAACAAGTACACTCCTTATAGCATTTTGCCTCTGTCCAACTTTCTGGTCACCCAGTCAAAGAAATTAATGAGAGTGGTCTGACAAGACCTGCCTTTAGTAAAACCATGCTGCCTTGAATACTGCAATCCACTGGATTCCAGAAAACTTACTATCTTCTTAGCAGCATTTTTATTAATTTACTCACCACAGAGGTCAGACTAACTGGGCTATAGTTCCCAGCCTCCAATATTTACTTCCGCTTTTGTGTAGAGGGACCACATGTGCCCTTCACCAGTTCTCTGGGACCACTCCTGATCCTAAAGAAGCATTGCAAAGGTCAGATAATTGAGCTACCAGAGCTTCCATAAGTTTATTCAATATTCTTGGATGTTTCCCATCTGGCCCTCCCCACACACATCCAAATGAAAGCTAAAACCGGTTCATTTCTGAACACATTTCTAAGACACTTATCCAGTCTTTAGTCACCTTCCGTCTGGATTATTGCAGCCTCATCACATCTTTCCCCTCTTCGATCTGTTCAAAATTCAGCTGCACGGCTAATCTTCCACCAGTTTTGCTATGCTCCTGTAACTCCTCTTCTCAAGTTACTTCATTGACTCCCTATCCATTTCCGCATCCAGTTCAAGCTTCTCCTACTGATCTACAAGAACATTCATTCTGCTGCTCCTCACTACCTTTCCTCTCTTATCTCTCCCTATACTCCTCCTCGGGAACTCTGCTGTTCTGGCAGATCCCTTCTATCTGTGCCCTTCTCTTTTACTGGCAACTCCAGCCTTTGAGCTTTCTACCTTGCTGTTCCTTATGCCTGGAACAAACTACATGAGTCAGTACATCTGGCTTCATCTCTGGCCTTTTTCAAATCCAGGCTAAAAACTCACCTCTTCGAGGCTGCTTTTGGACCCTGATCTGCATACTCTCCTGCTATCCATCTATGTGTTTCCTTACCATTCCCCTAGACATATCCTAGTCCCCAGCTGTTGTGCTGTCTGTCTTGACTACATTGTAAGCTATGATGAGGAAGGCTCATTTCTCACTTCTCCTTACAGCACTGCATACACCTTGTAGCACTATACAAATAATTAGCAGTAGCTTCATCACTTTGTCTTATTTTAGTTTAGCTAGTTCCTCACGATCTACACAGATCTACAAATCGTTCAAGATCCACCTAATTTCTCTTCCTATTTGCATGTGTTTGTGTTTACTGATAATGGCTTGTATGCAGTAGGAACCAGAGGCGTTGTTCGTAACATAGATGAGATTGAGTGAGCTCAGATTGTTTCATCCATTCTCCTCTTTTTGAAGAAGGGAGACTGTGTTGATCTTGAGCTTGCACAGAAAGAGGTTGAGTTCCCTGTGACCTCCTGTCTTCTTAGAGATCAAGGGGTGCTTGGAGTAGAAGCCTTGGATCTTTTCCTGATGTACAGTAGAACCAGCTTTACTATGTTGGAGTGCAGGAAGAGACTGATTTCTGCATCAGGTAGGTATGGCCTTGCGATAACTCGGACCACAGCAGAGGTTGATATGCTAGTAAAATGTGGACACTCATCAATGCCAGATCAGTTAGAAATAAAATCAATACTATCACTGACTACCTTCAATCCCACCAAACAGACATTCTATGCATCACTGAAACCTGGCTCAATGATACACACCAGGCTGTCCTTAACAAAATCACCCTGCCAACCTACTCCATCTACAACTTGTGGAGTTCTAATTCTCGCAAAAAGCCACTTCAAATTCACACCCACAGCCTCATACAGCTCGCAGAACAGAAACATAATCACCATTGCAAATAAATATATCGGCATATGTCTCATATACAGAGCTCCCACTGCCAACTCTGACAAGCTTTCCACCGTACTGGAGACAGTATGTATCTATAATATACCACAGAAACCCTTCATAGCCCTGGGTGATTTCAACCTCAGCTCATCGTATAACAAAGAGACATAATCATGCTTGAAATCAATGGAATCACTTCAATAACCAAATTATCAATGCACCGTCCCACCAGCTAGGCACAACGCCCGACCTTATCTTCATACCAAAAAAGGTGACTGAACAGAACCACATAATACCTCTGTCAATTATGCTAACACCGTGGTCACACCATCACCTTATATCCTTCAAGATGCGTATCCAAAAGAGCTCTGACAGTAAACCCCAGCAACACACTGAGAGAAAATTCAAGAGCTTTCACAAGGAAAACTCCCTGCAAGAAATATCCACAAACCTGAATCGTGGACTACTTGACCTTGACACCACCATGGAAAACTGGAACCAGACCATCCTTGCAGTAGTTCAGCTCTAAGCTGAATGCATACTACATGAAAAATAAAAAGCGCACCATGGTACTCCTCTGAGATCAAACAAGCTCAACGAACCCTACGGAAACTTGGGAGACAATGGAGACAGACAAAATCCACTATCATCCTACAACAATACAGACATAAATAACATGAATACAGCAACCTCAAACACGTCTAAGCAACAATTCCACCCAACCTCATCATGAAATCAGCTAATAAACTATGCAAACTCTCACCAGAGATCAAGCACAACAAGCAGCCCCAGAGATATACCCACAAGACATATCAAACCATCTAATGACCAAACAGTCTCAACTAAATTTGAACATCCCTCTGGCTATAACAACCAGTAACTAAGGTCCAACCTTTACCACAATATGGGGTGAGTTTCATAAGCCAAACAGCCAACAAATAGAACACATTATTTCCTCACTCAACCCTCCACCTCTCTGGCGGACCCATGCCCTGTAGCATGGATAAAAGCAACGAAGGAATAAGTTATACACTTCATACACAACATAGTAACAGCCCTCACCCTAGGCTACATGCCATCTTCTCTCAAGCATGCTAGTATTCGGCCAATCTTCAAAAATACATCACTCAGCAGAAACGATCCAACATCATACCGCCCAATGTCCAGTCTACCATTCATAGCAAAAATGATCCAAAAAGTAGTCCAAAGGCCACACAGATCAGCATGCCCCTCTGGACCCCCATCAACGTGGGTTCAAACCAAACCATAATGTGGAAACACTGATAACATCACTCTCTGACACAATCATTAGGAGAATTGACAACATCAAAGCAGGCTTCATACTCATATTCATGGACATATCAGCTGCCTTTGATTCAGTATCCCACAATATCATGCTGCAACGCCTCCAGAAAATTGGCCTTTATGGCACCACACTAAAGTAGTTTCAATCGTACTTCAACAACAGACACATGCAAGTAAAATGCGGTACACACAAATCCGCTTCCTTCAGCATAACACAGGGCATCCCTCAAGGATCATTGATCTCTTCAGTGCAATTCAACATCTACATACAGCCCATCTGCAACATCAAACATCACAACATACAATACTGGATATATGCCGACGACACTATGGTCTTCACCCCAATTGACCTCTGTAACCCTGACCTCCTGCCCACAACCAAATGCATGAAAGACATAATTAGCTGGCTCGGCAACAACAACCTAACAGTAAACTACAATAAAAAGTGGGCTTTATTCATCACAAGAGACTCCTCATTCAACCCCCCACAAGAACTCTGCCTATTGCACAGAACCATTAAGGTTCAAAAAGAAGTCAAGTACCTTGGAATCACCTTAGATCAAAACCTCAGCCTTCAGTCTCATATAAATAAAACCACTGCAAACGCTTACAACACAAAACTCCTCAAGAACATAAAACCATTACTTAGCCAGGATCACTTTCGCACCATCTTCCAAGCAGTCATTACACCAATCTTGGACTACTGTAATTCAATATACTGAGGTCTCAAGGAGTTTCATATTCCTCCTTAAATTGGCACAAAATATGGTCGCCCATATCATTATTGGAAGATCCAAACAAGATCACATAACCCCCATACTTAACCAACTCCATTGGCTTCCAATACACTCCTGGACTAAGTTCAAGACAATGCTCATAATCTTCAAAATCCTACACCACTGTTCTGCAGATATCCTACAAGAACTGATTTCTCGAGACTCTTGCACACGTCCCAGGAGAGCTAACAATAAAAGCTTGCTTGTCATCCCATCCGCATACCAGAAATCCAACCAAACTACATCGAAAAGGGCACTTTCTCTCTCTGCCCTAGCTCTGTGAAATTACCTGCTGGAAGATATAAGAACCACAACAGACATCAAGGACTTCCGCAGAAAGTTAAAGACGCATCTATACACTGAACATTTTGGACATATCACTTAAGCAAATACATTATCCTCTAATCCCTGCAAATGCAGCTCACTTTCCCCATACCAGGCCACCTCCAAGCTGAGTTTTAATACACCACTGACCCCCCCCCCCCCATCCTACATCACAGGGGCTGCTTGGGTGGAATTTACACCTCTGCCTTGGGGTGTGGGGCCCCTGCCTGTTTAGAGTGCAGTATCACCACTTCACTTGAAAGTTTGTTTGAGTCATTCTAAGCTATTGCGTCATCTTTGATCTGCAGGGGATTACCTTCTAAAACAGGTCTCAACAAATTTTTGTAGGATCTAGGAGCGAGACTTGGAATTACTACAGTTCTATTTATTTATGCATGCTTATAAATTACACACCTCCCCTAACAGCTGCAGCTTTAGCGCCTCTGGTGATGGAGACAGACTTTATGCTGGGGGTTGGGGGGGGGGGCCCGTCAACCTCAGCCTTTCTCCATCATCTTCCCTCCCATCCTCAGCAGCCACGTCTCAGTCTTCCCCCATCAGTCCCTCTTCACTTCCCCTGCCAAAAAAAGCCCTTTGAAATATGAAAAAGGATCCTACTAACAAGGGTGCAGAATCTCTCTCTTCAGGCTGCCTCTGCCGCCTCGCTGTGGGCCTCTTCTGAGTCTGCCTGTAGTGGACAAAAAAATAAAGCTGCTTCCAGTGCTCCAAATCTATTTAGCACCATTGCCTGGGCTGCTTTTGCTGTCAGCTTCTGCTGAAGTCCCTGTCACAGACCCGGAAGTTGCAGGTCTATTATATCACTTCTTGGCCAGCACTGAATTTTGACACTGCTGGTGCCAGCCAATGACAAGCTGCTTTGTCTGCCCCCTGGCGGAAGCAACATGCTTCTTGCTGCTCCGATGTTCCTGCCCATGTTCTGGCTGTACGCCCTAGGCCAGATTTTTTTTTTTTTTTTTTTTTTTTTTTTTTTTTTAGCTGTGATGGTGACCTAACACCTGGGGTTTGTCGAGCCCTGTTCTAAAAATTCCCACACATCACAAATAAGATTGAAGAGCACCAGGGACATCATTTTTCCTTTTATCGATCCTACATTGTAGAAGCAGATTCCCAGAGATGTCTGCCTTTGTTGAGCTTATTGTCTTTGATGAAAGTTCCCAAGTTCTTCTGTTAACGGAAGGTGCCTTTGTGGCAGATTTTTGGGTCTTTTATTAGGGTTAGGATTTTAATTTTAGCTGCTGGTTTAGGTGCTATGATTTTGAATTAATTATATTTTGGTTCAGTTTACTGATTTTACTGTATGCCAGGGGAAATTTTCCTTTATTGCAATAATAATATTGCACATTATTAGATTCTAATGCTATTACTGAGCAAGGCTGTCATTGAGGCATGTTGTACTGATCTTTATTATGTACTTCAAGGTGTTGTGAATGGGCCTTGGGCACAGATACAGTATAATGGAAAGGTGGTGTGAAATAAAATGGATGATGTGTCATTGCTTAAGATTCAAGGATTGCAGAAGGAGCCTGAGTGCATGACCCCCAGTCTGAGACCATAACTGCATTAATGGAATTAGGTGTGTTGGTATGGGATATAGTGAGGGAAAAAAACCCTTAGGTGTTGCAAATGAAGGCCTGTGGTTCCAGATTTCAATCCTGGTTCAGACTGAGCTGGAAGCCCAAAGGGGCAGGAGGAAACTGCCAGGTGCAGCCACAACAGTCTGATCCTAGCAGTCTTGTGCGGGTAAAGCACAGTTACTTACCTGTAACAGGTGATCTCTGGGAACAGTAGGAATAAGTCTTCACATATGGGTATCGTCGGTACCAACGGAGCCTGCGCGGGAACGCTCCCCAGCGTCCAATCAGAACGCTTTTGGGAGCATCCCACCATGCCTGCGTGCTGCCTTCCCGCCTTTCCCAACTGCCTCTTGAGTTGAGTTTTAAAGCTGAGACAAAGGGAGAGAGAGAGAAGGGAAAGAGATAGAGAGATACAACTCCTAGGGGAGGTGGGTGGGTTGTGAAGACTTATTCCTGCTGTTCCCAGAGATCACCTGTTACAGGTAAGTAACTGTGCTATCTCCAGGAACAAGCAGGAATGAGTCTTCACATAAGGGGACTCCCAAGCTAAGATGCCTGGAGGAGGCCCCAGCATGTTGCAATCTAAAGATGGGCCATGCTTATCCCTCAAAACCTCAGGCATCCAAGGGATGGAGGGTAGGAGTTGAACTAGAAAAGAAAAAGAGATGCTGTGGAACAGCTTAACTAAACAAGGTATCCAGAGGGGAGTCCTTGTGTAAATCATAATATTAGAAAAATGTTGAGTCTTAATTATCTAATGTGGATCTCACTCAGAAATATTGCAAAATATTTGTTGAGGGTAATAAGTGTCTGTGGTTGAGAGCCAGATCATTATCCTCAGAGAAATTCCCCCAATGTGAAGTAGAGGGAAAAAAATAATTTTGCAATACAGGAAGAGATGAGGTCCTCATGGCCAGAACTAACCCTAGAAGAAGTACTGGGGGAGTTCAATGAGGTTGGACTTTTGAGAATAGGTAAAGCTTTTGTAAAGTCCAAAAAATTGAACTTCTTGTCCTTGGAGCAGAATAAGGTCCTAGGAAGAGTGGAGATAATCTGATTGGTTTGGATGAAAAGGTAGAAATACCCTTTGCAGAAAAAAGAGGATAGGTCTTTAAGACCCCCTTTATTCCAATAAAAGAGAAAGATATTTGTACTAGGCGTTGAGCCTCCAATTTTTTGAAGATCAGTAAAAGTCTTTGTAAGTGATGTCACTTATGATGAAGACTTTACATGTAGAGCTTCAGGTGTGACGTAACCTAAAAGGTAACGGTAAAAGAAGGTATTTGGTAAAATACCATAGAAATTGGTTGTCCACTGAGTTTATGGTATGCTGGGGCAGCATTAATATGGACAGTAGACAAATCTTTCATAGTCAGATGGTGTATAGAGATTGACACAACAACAAGAAGGATTAAGACCTACTTGAGAATCTTGATGGAGAATGTCTGTCTGGTTAAATATGGAAGAACTATAGAGAAAGTTTCATGGAAACTGGTAATATGTTCTTCACTTACAGGGATAGGATTAGACTTCTTGAAAAGATCTAGCCCCTGAATAACCAGGTCTCGAGTCGTACGTGAATGAGTGCAGAGGAGATCCTTAGTCTTAAGACAGCAAGTCTGGATCCTTCTACAATTTCAATTAGTAGCTGGAGAAAAAGACGCAATATAAGGGGATACCATGTTTGCCTCTTTGAGGGCAATATGAGTATCATGCGTTCTCCTGTTTAACATAAGCTACCATGAAGTATAGGAAATTAGAAGGAGAGTAGTGAATAAGGACCAACTGCAGTGAAAAAAATGCATCCCTGTTGAGGAAGTTCCAGTGAGATGTGGAACAACCAGGGATTTGTGCAATTTTCTGCACCTTCACGTGGTCTAAACCCTGGTTCCCCTTTTCTTAAAAGGAAATTTTAAGGAATATGGTAAAAGTAGGAAAAAAACAGTCATGTAGGAACATGACTGGTAGAGTCTACCAGCTGAAGCCCTTATTAACTATCTGGCCAGCTACCTATTAGGAGTAGCTCTGAGGCTCTCTGGCAAAGGCCCACAGTTGCAGAGCTTTGTTGTAGAATTGCAGAGAGCATGTTGTAGGTTGCTTAGATCTGGCTGTTGAATTGCCAGTGTGCAACCTAATCTATTCTGTTGGAGCCAATAGAACTGAACGTGGCTAAGAATAGTAGACAGGCCTGATGCCTGCAACAATAAATAGTCCAAATGAGTTCTGGATCTCCTTTGGACTTATCTGTTATTAAGGCAGCATAAAAGTTAGGTCCCATAGGTTGGAGAGGACCGACAGACATAATTTGGAGTAGTAATACCCAATTTCTGTCTGAAAAGCTGCCTTAAAAAGATATGTGAGAAGGAGATGAACTGCAGAAAAGGGGAGAAAACTCTGTATGGAAACTAGTTACTGGAGTAGGTTTTGAAGAAAACCCTATGGCTTAGAGGATAAGCCCTCCAGTTGCTAGTACTCTCAGAGACTGAATGTCTGGACTAAGAGGGATAGAAATTAATACAGAGTTGAGAAGACTTACAATTTTAGTAAGTCTTTGGAGGGATAGGGTCCCCTTGCAGTTAAAAGTATGAGATATTCTCATACAGGAAAACTGACAAGGTGAAAGGTATAGTTCACCCTGTTAGTTGTTAGTTCTCCTTTTTTGTTTTAAAAGGAGAAACCTGTTATCTCTGGGGTATGATAGTCCTTAATAGCTCTTAGCTAGAAGGATAGATTTCTCTTGTAGCAAGAGATTCATGCCCAGAGCCGAGGATTGAGTCAATGTATGACTGATATCTCAGCATGGATGAGATGACTTTTAGATGCTCCTATTGAAAAGAAGTAGGTTCAAGTTCTAAACCTCACACAGAAAAAGTGAATAAAATATCAGAAACCCTGTGATTGCTGGGTTTGCTGAGCCTGTTGAGGTTTTGATTTTCTTAGTCTGGTGTGGTGTTGCCCATCTTTGGAAACATCTGTAGAATGGGTAGAAGATGGATAAAACTTTTTCCCCCTTGGGGGAAGAAAGCTTTTTATGAGATTTTTTAGTAGCTGGGATAGAGGAGAGTTTGGACAATCCTCTGAAAGTAACAGCATCAGTGCTCAACTGACTAGCTTGAAATAAAGCCTCCTTGTTGAAGAGATTTTCACCAGTACAAGGAGTATTTCCCAGCCTTTCCTGAATCCATCTGTCCAAGTCAGAAACTTGGAGCCAGGCTAAGCGTCGTGCTCCTATGGCTATAGCAGAGGTTCTGCTAATAGATTCAAAACAGTCCAGGGAAGCACGATTAAGGAACCTAGAGATATTTTGAGCATGATTGACTAATAAGGAATAGTCTGCTCTTTTATGCTCTGGAAGAAAAGGGTTCAAAAACTTTAAGTTGTTTGTGACCTCTTCAAGAGATAATCCCCTATAGAAAATATATGAGATAGTTTTTGCTGAAAGCATGGATGCCTGGAAGCATCGACGTCCAAAGGCATCTAAAGTCCTAGACTCACGACCTGGCGGATAAGAAGAGTGCTTCTTTGCACTCCTAATACGCCTCATTGCTGATTCTACAACAATAGAATGATGAGGAAGCTGAGTCTTTTGAAAATCTGGAGAAGGTGGCACTTTGTAGATAGTGTCAAGTGTCTTGGAATGTGGGGATACCGTTAAAGGAGTTTCCCACATCTTTAACAGTAGATCTTGTAAGATCTGATGCACAGGAAGCATGATCACCTCATTTGGAATCCAGGGAAATTGCAGTGTCTCTGAATTCCCCGGTAAGGATTCTTTACCAGGTATAGAAATGGCAAGTAGCTTTGCCATATCAAGCAGAAAAGCTTGAAAAGAAATCTCCCCCAAAGAGGACTCTTTAAAATGAGGGTTAAAGGCTAGACTTGTAGAAAAATCAGCCTTGGTACCGATGGATTCATCCCAGTCATCGGGATCAGAAGACTGAAAAGGATGAAGCATCGGATTTTCTTTAAAGCGATGTCTTTGGTACCGCCCGAGGTCGGTACCGAATCTTCCATGCTAGAGATCGATTCCAGGCTCGGCATTGAGGGAAGCGATTCTGTCGAAGTAAGCATGGACGGTACCGACACCGATGTCGATACCGGTACCGAAGGCGATACCGATACTCGAGGAACGATTTGCAGCAACTCTAACAGCACCGAAGTAGCCGAGAGTGCTAGACTACGTTCATCGGTGAGGAGTGTTTCGTCCATCACCATAGCCGATGCCGGGATGTCGGTACCGCCCGAAGCGGCCACAACCACTGAGCATGGCCCAGGTATGTTCATCGAGGTAAGAACCTCGGGAACAACCCGGAGCCCCATTAATGCTTTCGAGCCCGAAGACTCCCACCGGGGCTTTATTGCCAAGATGTCCTCGAGGGCAAGGCCGAAGCCATCTCGATGCTGGGAAGGAGATCTACCACTCAAGGACTGGCTAGTCTTTACAGACTTTTGTTTGGTTACCTGATCCTCTGAAGAAGAAGATATTGTAGCTGGTAACATCAAAGGGGATGTGAACTGGGTATCGAGTTCTGCTCGATTCTGAAGACTTCTTCTGTTTGAGCTCCAGCAGGAGAGACATTCCAGAGGGCAATGGTCAGGACCTAAACATTTTAGATACCAAGTATGAGTGTCTGAAAAAATATCTGTACCGCCACACTTTGAGCATTCCTTAAGGGTAGTGGCTGGCTTTTCCATAACAGAAGGGTAGAGGCCTAGTGGCCTAGAAACTGTCAGGCCTAGAAATATTTCTAAGGAAAGAAGAAATTCTTCAGGAAAAAGGAAGAAAAGTACCGGCGGTACTGGTAGCGTTGAGGGAAGGCAGACGCAACCACAAAAAAGTAAAAAATAAAAAGAAGAAGAATTTTCTGTGGTGACAGGAATACGTCCTGCCGGCTCCACGGAAAACGGAAAACTGAGGAGAGGCAGTTGGGAAAGGCGGGAAGGCAGCACGCAGGCGTGGTGGGATGCTCCCAAAAGCGTTCTGATTGGACGCTGGGGAGCATTCCCGCGCAGGCTCCGTCAGTACTGACGATACCCATATGTGAAGACTCATTCCTGCTTGTTCCTGGAGATCCTTTCTCCCCTCCTTTCAGTTTGTATTTGCAGCATTAATTATACCCTTCTGATAACCTCCTCTTTAGCCAATGCCTTAGCCACTCACCAGTGTTATCTGCCATTTGCAATCAGCCTTTCAAGCAGTTCTGTATCAGAAGTCTTAACAGTCATGTTTCCCATGTCAAGTTTGCTGGCATTCATTAAAGATGACCTGGCAAACTTTGTTCCTGAGCTCATGATGAATCCCTACATGTCTGCAATAATTTTCTCCTTCTACCCCAGATATAACTGTGCCGGATTGAAATTCGGGAAAGTGGATGTGGGACGTTACTCAGAGGTCAGCACCAAGTGAGTGAAGCTCAGGCTTTGGGTATGTAACCCTCAAGGTCTTGCTGGCTCCCTGCCCCCCTTTCTCCTGGATAAGCCCTTTTGCTCTAGATGGGCATGAGACACTGTGTGAGGAGTGGTAATAGCTAGGCAGTCGGTGTACAGGGCTTTATAGTCTGAGATGCTTTACTTGCCAAAGGCAGCGTAAGTACAGACATTAGGTGTGGGGTTTACTATTAACAGAAGAGAAACTATGGCACGTCAATACTAACTTGGAAAGTCCAAGCAGTGCAAGACTGAACTTTGAGGTATGCACCAAGAAAATGGTGGAAGTCTTGATACTTTTGTGCCTTTGGACTGGATTCATTTTAAAATGTGGTTAAAGATTTGACGTTAATAAATACAGGCCTGTAGATTACACATGCAGTATGCATCTGGCTGCAAAGTTAGACCTAGAATTTTAAGCCCACACATATGATGTGGCTAAATTTTATGAGGGTTATTTTAAAAGCATTATTTGTAATTTGGATGTCTGCAAACAAGCATGCAGATGTCCAAATCACAGAGGCGTCCCTGGAGCTGTCTTAGAAGCTGGACCTGTGGACATTGAAATCTGAATGGGGTGTGGTAATCTTGCTCATTTAAAACCAGTGCTATGAGCATAACTGGCAGGCAGTGCACTATAATGTTACGGTTGCACATGTAAATTCATAATTCACCACTGAGATCGCCCTTCCTCCCTTGGAGTACACCTTTTTGTGTGCCCAAATATATGCACACTGTGTACTTGCATGAGTGCACTTAGGCAGCTGAAATTCCATTGAAATGCAACTATCCAAACTAGACACCTTGATCTAGCAAACAAACCTTTCCCTTAGTGCTTAAATTTAGATGCCCGAAAAGCGTTTGGGGAAGGAATGGACTTAGGTCAGGGAAAGGACATTACATGGTCAGCACTAATTTCCAGTACTAGGCACCTAAAGTTAAGAACATGAATAGCAGCCTCAATTTAGGAGTCTTAGGGGTGTGTTTACTAAAGGTTAACCCACTTTAAGTGCTGCAGTGGCCCATAGAAATGAATGGGCAGTGGCAGCCCGGAATGTGTGTTAACCTTTAGTAAACATACCCCTTAGTTTCAAATGCCTAATATTAGGTGCCTACTTTCAGTAAATTTGGATGCCTAAATATAAAAGGTCAAATTCATTGTTTATGTATACAGTATCACTTATCATATACTGCATGGGATGAGTGATTAGGGCCAATTCACCGTATACGCTGTAGAATTCCGTACAAGAAATTTGGAAATAAGAGGGGGGTGTAGGTGAAACCTTTTAGTTTATTTTTGTACTTCCAGTCAGTGTTTTACCCCTCTTCTTCTGCTCTGCAGGTATAAGGTCAGCACATCACCCCTCACCAAGCAGCTGCCCACCCTGATCCTGTTTCAGGGCGGAAAGGAGGTCCTCCGGCGGCCACAGATCGACAAGAAGGGACGAGCTGTATCCTGGAACTTCTCAGAGGTACAGCGAGGAGAAAGGGGAGGGATGGGGAAAAGAAGAAAGGGTTTGCTCTGGAGCTTCTCCGAGATACAGGGAGGAGGTGGGGATGGGGAAAGGAGAAAGGGGGTCCTTGAACTTCTCTGCAGTATGAAGCAGGAAAAAGAGACCCAGGGTCTAGAGGGCGGTGGAAGACAGAGTCATGCCTTAGCCTAGACATTCTCCAAGATAGGGGAAGGAATAGAGAGAGAAGGAAAGGGGGAAAGCAGAGAGGAAGAAGGTGGTAAGAAAGATGGAAAAGGAAGAAAACTGAGGCAACAGAAGGAAAGAAGTGGAGGGAGAGAGGAGGAGAAAAAGGGAGGAAGAAGATGGGAAAGGGAGGCGGGAGATAAGGAAAGTGGGAAGGGAGGGGAGAGGGATGTAGGGCTTGCAGTAGGATGTTGCTGTGGCAGAGAAAGCTGGTAATATGCATGTCTTTTAAGGGAATAGACTGCAGTATCGGTACAATGTGGGGTTTGATTCACTGTATTTTTTTATTTGATGTCCATATTGAAATCTGTCCCCGATCTTCATCTCTCCAGGAAAATGTAATCCGAGAGTTTAATCTGAATGAATTATTCCAAAAGGCGAAGAAGCTGTCCAAGCAGCGAGATGGGGGTGCAGTGGAACCTGTGATTGAGGAGGATCCTGGGACCCCAGACACTGTGCAATCCGGGAATGGTCTTGCTAATGGAGAGAGCAAGAAGGACAAGTGACTCCCAGCAGATGCCTATCTCTCTCGCCTCCAGCTTCTGCCACTCCCCTGGTGTACTCACACGGAACTTTGGTGGTGGGATTGATGGAAATTGTTTTAAAGTGTTATAGTTTTGTTTATTGCTCATGCAGGACACAGAGCAGAGTAAAAGCAGCTTTGAGAAGTGGAAATATGAGAGACGAGCTTAACATAAAGATGTGTTAGTCTCCTTAGAAGAAAGTGTCTTGAAGTCCTCATTTCTCATTCTCCTAATCCTAGGGTCATTTCCACTGTCTGTACATTGACAAATTCCCAAACATAAATGAGCCTTTGACTAATGTCTGTGTGAAGCTGCTTTGGAATTCTTTTTTTTCTTTTTTAGATTTCTGGCTCACATCTTCTCAGTAGTAGCTCAAGGTGAATTATATAGAGGCACATTAGGTATTTCCTAGTCCCTGGAGGGTTTACAATCTAACAGACAGATGCAGAAAGCTATCACAGACTTTACGAACCCATAACGCCACGTTTACGCACACTTTGCGATCCTTTAAATGTAGAAAACAGACAAATACCAACGGAAAAACTAGCACTCAACTAATGCCATACATATTAAAATATATGTAAATGAACTTTTAATTATTTAAATGTATTTTAATCAACTGGTCTGGTATGCAAATCATGGCTACGCCGATGCAGAGACAGGCATAGAGGATTTTGCAACCAGCCATAGCACCAAAGTTTTTACTGCAGGGTCTGAGCAGACGTTAACCTCTAACACGTGCTCCTGATAGTATTTTGATGGCACTGGGTGCTTTCCCCGATGCCTAGATCATCTTCTCCTTAGATGATCAGGCATCGGGTAAAGCCCCCGATGCCATCAAAACACTGTCAGGGGCCAGTGCCCCGACAGAAAGTAAGTACCTGGTGGTCTAGTAGCCTCTGTACCCCCCCACCCCAAATTAAAATTAAAATTACCTGGTGGTCTAGCAGCCCCAAAATCCAAACTTCCATACCTTAAAATAGGTGGGAGCGCTCCCGCTCTGGACCACTATCTTGTAAGATGGCATGCCTGGCCCCATGCGGTGCATCCTGACATGCACCGGGTGAGGTCAGACTGCCATATAAGGTAGATTATGCCTTATATAGCAGTCTAACCCCACCAAGTGCATCCCAGGCACACCATTTTACAAGATGTTGGACCAGAGCGGTAGCACGTAGGCAGCGCTCCACCTATTTTAAGGTACTGGGGGGGTTGATTTTGGGGCCACTAGACCACCAAGTAATTTTAATTGTATTTGAGGGTGGGAAGTTCAGAAATAAAATGATCCCTTGCCACCTCAGAACTGATTATCTCCAGGAACAAGCAGGAATGAGTCTTCACATATGGGTACGTCGGTACCGACGGAGCCTGCACGGGAATGCTCCCCAGCATCCAATCAGAAAGCTTTAGGGAGCATCCCTCGTGCCTGCGCACTGCCTTCCCGCCTTTCCAACTGTCTCTCCTCAGTTTTCGTTTTTCCGCGGAGCCGGCAGGACGTTCTCCTGTCACCGCAGAAACTTTTTTCTTTAATTCTTTATTCTTGTTTTCTTGTGGTCGCGGCTGTTTCTCCCGCCGCCACCGGTACCGCCGGTGGATTTTTCTTTTCTTTTTCTTAAACTCAGGGAGAGTTTTTCCCTCAGTTTCTGTCTTAAACTTTTTTGGGCCTGCAAGGCCTCTCCATCATGGAGCCTTCTTCTCCTAAGAAGTGCCTTCACTGTGGAAACAGAGGTTTCTTTTTAGACTCCAATGTCTGGTGTCTAACCTGTTTGGGTCCTGAGCTCCTGACCCTTTTTCCCCTGAACAATCAGGCTACAAAACTGTGAGAAGAGATTCCCTCTTTCGAGTTTCCATCGATACTGTTTTCCCTCCCCGGGTGAGGGCACTGGCCTTTTCTTCTCTACAGGACCAGGTAACCCACAAACAGTCTGTTAAGACTAGCCAATCCTTGAGTGGTAGGTCTCATGCCAAGCATGCTGACGGTCCCGGCCTTGCCCTCAAGACCCCATTGGCATTAAAACCCCGGCGGGAGTCTTCAGGCTCCAAAGCATTTCAGGGGTTTCAGGTTGTTCCTGGGGCTCACCCCTCACAGAACATACCTGAGCCATGCTTGGTGGTGGCATCCGCTTCGAGCGGTACCGATACCCCGGCATCGGCACCAGTGTTGAGTGATTCACTCTTCACCAGTGATCGTCATCTGGTGTCCTCGGTACCTTCGGGACCGATCGATATGTCCCAGATTGACTTTCCTGTATCTGAGCCATGCTCGGTGGTGGCATCCGCTTCAAGCAGTACCGATACCCCGGCATCGGCACCGGTGTTGAGTGATCCACTCTTCACCAGGGATCGTCATCTGGCGTCCTCGGTACCTTCGGAACCGATCGATACGTCCCAGATTTTGACTTCCCTGTATCGACAACATCGCCGATACCACCACTGACGTCGGTACCTTCTAGACATGCATCGATAGACTCGCTCCCTTCGATGCCGAGTCTGGAATCGATATCTAGTCTAGAAGACTGGGTGCCAACGCGTCTCGGAACCGACCCCTATCGTTTCCGGATACGCAGTACCGAGGATCTTCACCAAGCGTTTCTGGTTGCCTTGGTACCGCTTGAGCAGCCTCCGATGACTGCTTCGATGGCGTTACCGCCTCCGATTCCGACTCAGCTACCGGTATCGGTATCGATGTCGGTTCCGGCAGTTACATCGGCACCAGCCACTTCCATGCTTTTTTCTCCATCGATCCTTTCTATGCCTAGTTTGGAATCGATACCTGGCATGGATGATGCAGTACTGACTGCCTCAAATCGTGACTGCCAGTACCAGTATCCATCTAGTGGGGCTCTTTTTCTGCACCAGACCACTACATCCTCTGGTGCTCAGGCTGCTCCTTCAACTTTAGCCTACCCAGGGATGGTTCCCATTGGAGATCCCTCTTTTCAGAAATTTCTCCTTGACATGGCAACTTTCCTTGCTATTCCTATCCCTGGTTGTGATCTTACTCGAGGCTCTCCTGCAGAAAAGGAAAATATAATGCTTCCTTTACATCATTCTTTGCAGGATCTTCTTCTGAGAATATGGGAAACACCTTTAAGGGTTCCCTCACCTTCTACAGTAACTGATGTTCTGTATCAGGTGCCCAAAAGACTCAACTTCCCCATCATTCCATTGTAGTGGAATCAGCAATGAGGAAGGTAAAAAGCAAGAAGAAGCATTCTTCTTATCCGCCAGGTCGTGCATCTAAAGCACTGGATGCCTTTGGACATCAAACCCAGACATCTATGCTGGCATCAAGGATTATCTCTTATATTTTCTATATGAGTCTATCTCTCCAGGAGGTCACAAAGAAATTATCTTTTTTGACTCCTTTTCTATCAGAGCCCAAGGCTGCAGATTATTCTTTACTTCTTAGTCATAGCCAGAATCTCTCTTGGTTTCTTTCTCGTGCTTCTCTAGACTCTTTTGAGTCTGTTAGCAGAACCTCTGTTATAGCCATAGGAGCACGACGTACAGCCTGGCTCCAGGCTTCAGACTTGAGCAGATGGGCACAACACACACTGGGTAATTCTCCTTGTACTGGAGAAAATCTCTTCAATAGGGAGGCTTTACGTCAGGTTGCTCATTGCTCCACTGGCTTCCCTGGTCCTGGGGACCACCCTAAGCCGCCTTCTTCCCCAGGAGGTAGGAAATGTCCTACCAAACCTTCTTTCCCTAAGAAGAGAAGGTTTCACTCTTCTCCTGCCCATCATCCAGATGTACCCAAGCAGGGGACACCTCGTCCTAGTCTGAAGAATCCAACCTCTACTAAGCATACCCAGCAACCATAGGTTCCTGAAGGTTGCAACCTACAGTTAACCTCTTAACAGAAGTTTGTTCACTGTTTTTTTCTTTAAAGCTCTACACATGGTTTCCTTTCTTCAGGATATGCTAAGCTGTCAGGATATTCTTGTCTATGGGTTACAGATTTCTCCTCTTCTTCCTACCAAGAAGAGAAGTTAACAACTAACCAATGATAGTTTCTGTCCCAACATGAACATTTTTTCCTTCAGCTGACTCACCATATGGTAAGTCACCCTTCAGACACTCTCATGCAGGGTTTCCCCTGAATGAGTGGTACCATACTGTACAGCCTTTCATTCCAGTGTAGAGTTTTTTCCTTGAATAAATTCTCTGAACAGCTTATCAGACAGGGACAGGAAAAATTCCTCTCCCTTTGTCTGTTCTCTCTGTTTTACACAGGAAGATTCTCTCTGCTGTCTCTTTCAGCTGCTGTCCATGCAGGAGTTCCAGTGTTTGAACTACTGGTACTTTCCCACAAGTTTCCAGTCTGTCTTCCACTGCTTCCTGTCTAGCCTTAGTAGTGATTCCAAGATAGTACTTCATCTATCTTGGATAATCCTAATCACTTCAGCCTTCTCACATTATCTTCTTTTCTGGCCATCTCCATTTCCTTGGATTTGGCAGCACAGCTGACCTACAGTCAGTTTTATCTCCTAATTCTCCTGCATAATGCTCTCTGCAATCTTCAGAGAAGCTTTCTACTATGGGCCCTTGCTAGAGAGCATTGGACTTTGTCTCTGATGGCTATTCCATATGGTAGAAAAGGCTTATCAGTCATTTTCCATGGCTGTGAGGGTTCTCCACACCCTCTTGTCTCCTGTTATAATACAGGATATCAGCCTTTTCTGCATGAATGTCCAAAGAGTTTTTCCAGTCCTGCAGGAATATGCTGTCTTTTTCCTTACAGCTTCTCCTCATGCTATCCTACTCATGGACAGCACATATTCTACTAGTAACGCATGATACCCCTGTGTCCCTCCAGTGGGTCATCCTGGTATCTCCTTCTATGCGTTTTCTGTCCATTTACCATGTCAGAGTTCTACAAAACTCACGACTTGCTCTTTACAGACTGATATTATCCTCTGTTTTTTCACGCAACCATCCTGGTTATTTCACTGGATAGCATTCCTGCACCCTCTTAGCCCGGAGGAATAGATTCTCTATCTATCTTCTCAAGTAGGTTCCACCTTCTTGTTATTAGATGAATCTTTCTCCTTCACATCTCTCATGTGAATGTTCTTATGGGGCTTAGTTGCAGACATGTATCTTCAAGCATACATATTCATGTATGTATATATCTCTATAGATACATATGTCTGTAAGCTGTGTGTGCATAGCTTATGCCCCTATATATATATATATATATATATATATATATATATATATATATCCCTATCTATGTGTATCTGTCGAGATGCTTTTTATAAGTAGATATGTATTTACATACTATCTCCCTAACTGTCTATGCTATAAAGGTTTTTACCTTATTAGAGGTTCCAGACAGTGGGCTTGCATATCTTCATACTGTCCCTCAGTATGTGGGGGCTGTTATGCACACAACCACCACTGTGGTACTAACAGCTTCCACTTTGCTCCAGGTCTCGCTATCCCTAAAGCATCATGCTTCAATATCTTTCCTATCTCTCACCAGCTAAGAAAGACAGGGTAGATCTTCAGTACTTCTGAGGTTTCAGCCCTTCACACGTCTGTCCTCCTTGGGAATACAGGCTTTTTTCCATACCCCTTCTTCCCTTCAGGACTGGGCTAGTTGTCCAAATCGGTCAGTCTTCCTCTTTTACTCCTCAATGTTAATGACTCTGTAGCTAAAAGAAATTTCAGCTTTTTCCCATAAAGCTTTCCACTGAAGACCTGCCGTTCTTATACTACCCTAGTTGATACCTGGGTCACCTGCCAATTCCAGATTTGGACCTTCACCCTCACTGCTGTGAGGTCACCTTGAGGATTCCTCTACAGAATCTCCAGTAGACTCCATCACGCTCTCTACTTCCTACAATCCAGTAGGTAAGCTCCATATTGTGATTGTCCATTGAATAATTTTAATGGTACTTATCATACATCCCAAGGACTCCTCTCCTGTAGTCTTTAGGTTTGCTGTTTTTTCTTGCAGCTCCTTTCTTTTCAACTCCTACCCACCATCCCTCATGGGATGCCGGAGATCCATGTGTGGGAAGTACAGTCCTGATCCACGGACACGCATTTTATGGGATCTCCCCCTGGCATCTATAGCTAGGGAGTCCCCATATGTGAAGACTCATTCCTGCTTGTTCCTGGAGATAGCACAGTTACTTACCTGTAACAGGTGATCTCTGGGAACAGCAGGAATAAGTCTTCACAACCCACCCACCTCCCCTAGGAGTTGTATCTATCTATCTATCTTCCTTTCCTCTTTCTCTCCCTTTGTCTCAGCTATGAAACTCAACTGAGGAGAGGCAGTTGGAAAGGCGGGAAGGCAGTGCGCAGGCGCGAGGGATGCTCCCAAAAGCTTTCTGATTGGATGCTGGGGAGCATTCCCGTGCAGGCTCCGTCGGTACCAACGTACCCATATGTGAAGACTTATTCCTGCTGTTCCCAGAGATCACCTGTTACAGGTAAGTAACTGTGCTTTATAGAGGACTCTGGCTTTTTTTAAAGGCTTAAAGCAGCAGAACAGAACTTGACAAGCAAAGGAACTAATGGGAAGGGGACAAATATGTAAGGGATTATCTTCCAGTGATATTTAAGGTAAAATCGAGAGCCAGGAGTAGAGTTTTGGAACAGGTACCTCTGGGACTTGTTTTACTCCAGGGGGATTGTCTCCCTTAAAGAGAAAACAGAGAGAATAAGCTGTCCTTCATCTCTTCCATTTGCCTATAATCAGTCTAGAAAGAAATGATCAGATCTTTCTCCACTATGTGCATTTGCCCTTTCTGTGCATTTTTTGGAACAGGCACAGTAAGTAAGAACTGCTGGGAGAAGACATGGGGTGGGAGAAGAATCCTTGGCAGAAGAGGGTATAGCATGGAAACTGGAATGTGGCGGGAGATGGGACATGAAAAAGAGAGAAGTGGCCTAGTGGTTGGGGCAAGTTACCTCAGGCCGGGGGTTTAAATCCCAGTAGAGGACAGCAACCTTGGGCCGGAAGGACTGGGGTTTCTAGTCCCACATGTGCTCCTTGTGGTCTTGGGCAAGCCACTTAACCCTCCATAGCCCATGTTCCCTGTAAAATAGTTATCTCCAAGTTATAATGCCCTGTTCAATGTAATTTCAGTTCCTTATCACTTCTCAGGGCCAGTCCAGGGAAAGGTAGGGTTGTCAATCCCCTATAGCAACTGAGGACTGAAGACTTCAAGTTTTCCTGAGAGGTGAAGCCACTCCCCCTTAGGGCTAACCAGCAGTCTTTCAGTCCTCAGCAGCTAAAGAGGATCGAATCCTTTTTTCTCCCTCTTACATTTATTTTCACTGAGTGATATTAGCTCTAGCAGAGCTGATTTCTATGGTTCTTGTAAGAAATTGTGAATCTGTGAATTAAGAGCGCTATTGCTTTAAGAGCACTGAGACGTTGAGTGTGAGTACTTGCAGTGCGAGGTAGAGCCTGCCTCATTGCCTGCCTCCGTCTCCGACTACAGATTGATCCTGGGGGCCCCAGTTGTTCCTCTGGTACAGCGCTGACATTCTTGCTGTCCTTACCGCTAGCAGCGGCTCTACGGGACCGGCTCATTTTTTTTGGTCTGGTGAGTTTTTTTTGTACCTGTCTTGCCTGTCAGAATAGCGTGGCGTGGCCCGTGCCGGTTTTGTTTTTTTTCATTTCTTTCCCTTGCGTGTTGCCCGTCGGCGGTCTGTTTTGGCTCTGTTTTTGGGTTTTTCGGGTGTCTAATTTCATGGCGGAAAAGTCTTTGCAGAGGTTAGAGGAGCCGTCTTTGCCGGCCGAAAAGGCGGCCATTTTGACAGCGCCGGTGAGTGCTTTGAGCAGCCTCGGCCGCATAAGAGGAAGGCAAAGTCATCTAAAGATGAAGGACACCAGGCGAAGCCTTCCGATTCCTTTTCTGCGCCTCAGGAGAAGGTTGCTTCATTTTTTTCGCCAGAGTTTATTCTGGCGATGCACAAAGCTTTTTTATTGAGATCTTCTCAGCCTGATTCGTTCACTGCCGTTTTCTCTCCTGTGCCTCTGCCTGTGCAGGTTCCTGGGTCTGAGGATCCTGGGGAGGGATCTTCTCAGGCTAAAGGTTATATTTCAGATCCTATTGATCTTTTTTCTTCTCAGCCTGCCATTTCCATAGCTCAAGGGGATCCAGAGGTGCTGGCAGATCCAGCTTTAGATATTGAGGCAGAGGAATTGGAGGAAGGGGAGATTGCTTCAGGCGAGGATCCCAATATTTTCCGAGTATTCCGTAAAGAGGAGCTTTCGGCGCTCATTTCTCAATCGTTGACAGCGCTACACCTATTGCTCCCTTCTTCTTCTCAGGAGCCCTTGGAAGATCCCTTATTACAGGGGTTTAAAACCGAGCAACGCTGTTTCCCTCTGCACCGGGTTATCAGGCAAATGATTGATTCGGAATGGGAATGTCCAGAGGCTTCCCTACGTGGTAGCCGCGCCTTAGCACGTTTATACCCCCTTCCCCAGGAGGTGAAGGATTTATTACACATGCCAAAGGTGGATGCTATTATTTCCGCAGTAACCAAAAAGACTACCATCCCCGTGGAAGGAGCAGCAGCTCTCAAGGACCTGCAAGATAGGAAATTGGAGATTCTCCAGGACCAAGCAGGAAGTCAGTCCTCACTTATGGGTGACGTCGGCGCCGACGGATCCCTCGCGGAGCAATTTTCCCCAGCTTTCAAAGAAAGCCTTTGGGAATTGCAGCGCGCATGCGCGGTCGTCTTCCCGCCCGAAGGTGCCATCTTAGCCAGTCTTCTTTTTTCCGCGGAGCCCTACAGACGTCCCCGTCTTGTCCCGGCGAAAAGTTGATTTTCTTCTTTATTTTATCCTTTTTTCTTCGGTTCGACGCCGATCGTTTTCCCGCCCGGACTCGCGACGCCGGTCTCGAGTCCTCTTACTTTTTTTCGGTTTTTCTGACTTAGTCAGCTTTCGTTTTCGTTTTCCCTGGCAGCCCGGTCCTTTGACCTCGCAGGGGCCCTTTTTCCCCCCGATGGCTGCCAGTGGGTTTAAGCGGTGTGGTCGGTGTGACCGAAATATGTCACTAACCGACACACACGACTTTTGCCTCCGCTGCCTGGGCCCGGATCATGAGGAACTGATCTGTGGGCCCTGCAGCAAACTGTCCTCAAAGGCGTTGAGAAGTCGGCGGCATCAGCGTGAGAGAATCTTCGCTGACCCCAGCCGTACCCGGACCTCGTCGGAGGCCTCCGTGTCGAAAGGCTCCAGCTCGGACCGTCGCCGGAGCTCCTCCGACCGGGGTTCTCCCTCCGGGGACCATCGTCGGAAGGAAAAACCCGCGAGGGCGGCGTCGGTGGACGCTCCTGGCTCCGCGAGGGCCAGGTCGCATAGCCCCGACAGCCGCCCCGGGTCCTTGGAGAAGGAACACATCCCGAAGCGACCTCGCCTGGAGTCGGAGATGCCTGCCCGGGTAAGTCCTGTGGTCCTTCTGGACTCGCCTCCGCGACAGCCGACGTCGGGCCCGACGCCGTCGGGGCCCGAGTCGGGGGCTGCTGGGTCACCTGAGCTCGGACTCAGGTTGACGGCCTTGGAGAGCAGACTGTCTGCCTTCATGGACCAGCAGAGGGCACTGCTCGCTGGCTTCGCTGGCGTCGCTGCCCCGACCGCCGGGACGTCGACGTCCAAGTCGACCCCGGAGACCGAGCCGATCCTCGAGTCGATGAGAACTCGAGTCGATCCTCGGTCGAGGTCGCCCTCGGCCTCCCGTTAGGGACCGAGGTCGCCGACACCGACTCCCTCGGCGTCGGGGCGGCTGGCGCCGCACCCTGCCCGGGCCGACCCCACCGAGTCCTCGTCGGAGTCGGTCTGGGAGTCTGAGGAGGAAGAGTCACCTGATTCTTTCCGGACTCGGTGTGTCCCATCGGACTCACCGGAGTCCGAGCCTCGGAAGCAGTCCCCCCTGGAGGATGCCCGGTTCTCGGACTTCGTTAGGGATATGGCCAAGGCTTTGGCCTTCCCTGCGGATCCCGAGGAGGAGCCTCGAGCCGAAGAGCTCGACGCCCTCCAGTATGACTCTCCCGCGAGGGAACACTTTACTGTGCCGGTTCCTCCTATGCTGGAACGACTACTCTTCCGCATGTGGGAGAGTCCGGCCTCCTCGCCGGTCCTGAGCAAGCGGGTCGATTCTATCTATCGGGTCCGCAAGAGCCCTGGCTTTCAAAAGGCACAGCTGCCACACCATTCCATGGTAGTGGAATCGGCCATGCATCGTCTTAAGAGCCAGAAGATGCACTCCTCGGTGCCTCCTGGAAGGGAGGCCCGTAACCTGGATGGCCTTGGCAAGAAGTGCTTCCAGGGCTCTATGCTCGCATGTCGTGTCCAGACTTACCAGCTATACATGGGCATGTATCTCCGGGATCTGGCTAAAGAGCTAGCCGGATTCTCCGCTGGTCTCTCCGAGGAGCCCTTGCGGAGGTTCCTGGCCTTGTCCACGGGCATTCGGGAATGCTCAAAGTTCATGTCCCGAGCAGCCTATGATGGCTTTGAAGCCTCGGCTCGAGTAGCCGCAGCCGGCATCGGTGCCCGCCGACAGGCTTGGCTTCAGTCGTCCGACCTTGAGCCCTGGGTACAGGACAAGTTGGTCGATGTCCCCTGCCGAGGCGAAAACCTCTTTGGCAAGCCCATGGCGGAAAAGGCTGCACAAATTGAGACTGAGACTCTCACCAGGACCAGGCTTTCTAGGAAGACCTCCGCCCCTTCCCAGAAAAAGAAGGGCTCGGGGAAAAAGTCCTTTTACCCGAGGAAGGCGGCTGCCTACAAACAATACCCCCATTATCAGGCCCCTGCAGCTCCCCAACAGGGCCAGCAGGCCAAGGGACGGGGTAACGGGTCCCGTAGGCAGCAAGCCCCCAAGCCTGCACCACCAGCCCCTGCTCAGCAGGGTGGGGGCTTTTGACTCGCTCAGCATAGCCTCTCCCCCCCCGCTGGTTCCCCCCAGCACCGGAGGCCGGCTGGTTCACTTCGCCCACAGGTGGTCCAGCATCACTGCAGATGCCTGGGTGCTTCAGGTCGTGCGAGAAGGCTACCTTCTCCACTTCCATCAGGTCCCTCCCTCCTATTTTCCGGGAGAGCCTCCGCGCCCCCCTCTGCACAGGGAGTTGCTCCTTCAGGAGTTAGCAGGTCTTCTGCAGGAACAGGCAGTGGAACCGGTGCCACACCACCTGAGAGGTCAAGGCTTCTATTCAAGGTATTTTCTGATACCAAAGAGAACAGGGGGCCTCAGACCCATCCTGGACTTGCGCAACCTCAACAAGTTCCTTGTGCGGGAGAAGTTCAAAATGCTTACCCTTGGAATCCTTCTGCCCTACCTCCAGCAGGGAGTTTGGCTATGCTCCTTGGATCTAAAGGATGCCTACACGCACATCCTCATCCACCCAAGCCACCGCCAATACCTAAGGTTTGTGGTGGCAGGAAATCATTACCAGTACAGAGTACTGCCCTTTGGCCTGTCCTCCGCACCGCGAGTCTTCACAAAATGTCTCGCGGTCGTGGCGGCCCATCTCCGGCTTCACGGCCTCTATGTCTTTCCGTACCTCGACGACTGGCTCATCAGAGCAGCGTCCGCTCAGGAGGTCACCAACGCCACGTGCCGCACGGTGACTCTGCTGCAGCACTTGGGCTTTGTCATAAACTTCGCAAAGTCCACTTTGCTCCCCTCACAGGATCTCGAGTTCATCGGCGCAAGGCTGCACACTCCTCAGGCGCGAGCGTATCTACCGCTCGACAGGGCTCAGCGGCTCATGGACCTAGCCGACCGCTTTCGCAGCCAGCCCCTGGTCTCCGCCAGGCGCTTCCTGAGACTGCTCGGCCATATGGCTTCCACCGTCCATGTGACCCCCAATGCCCGCCTGAATATGCAGTCTGCTCAATGGTGTCTCCGCCGGCAGTGGCGACAGGCCACGGGCGGCCTCGCAGACCTAGTGCGCGTTTCCGAGCCGCTGATCTCGTCTCTCCGGTGGTGGCTCCGGCAGCCGAACCTGATATTCGTATGCCTTTCCAGTCACCTCAGCCGACCCGGGTGCTGACCACCGATGCATCCCTCCTGGGCTGGGGAGCGCATTGCCAAGAGGCGCGTACTCAGGGCCTCTGGACCACGTGGGAGTCTGCTCAGCAGATCAACTTCCTGGAGCTCCGGGCGATCCGCCTAGCTCTCAAGGCCTTCTCCCACCTGACTTCCCAACAGTCCGTCCTTGTCCAGACGGACAATCAGGTTGCCATGTTCTACGTGAACAAACAGGGGGGCACGGGCTCCTTTCTCCTCTGCCGGGAGGCTCAGAAGCTCTGCTCTTGGGCCGTCAGTCACGGCATTCTCCTCAAGGCAGTTTATCTCCCGGGCCAAGACAATTGCCTTGCGGACAAACTCAGCAGGGTCCTCCAGCCGCACGAGTGGCGTCTGGATCCCTTGGTAGTTCAGAAGCTCTTCCTCAAGTGGGGCCTCCCCACGATGGATCTCTTTGCCAGTCCTCGCAACCGGCAGCTTCCTCGCTTCTGCTCTCGTCAGCCACACCCCCTTCGGGTTGCGGCGGACGCCTTTCTGATCTCATGGTCGGGGAGCCTTCTGTACGCTTTCCCTCCCATCCCGCTGGTCTCTCGGACTCTTTTCAAGGTTCTCCGAGACAAAGCCTTTTTGATCCTGGTGGCCCCTCGCTGGCCCAGACAGCCGTGGTTTCCGCTCCTGCTGCAACTGGCGGTGGAGGGTCCGATCCCTCTGGGGGTACAACCGGATCTCCTCACTCAGGATCAGGGGTCCCTACTGCACCCCAACCTCAGGTCTCTCAACCTCATGGCCTGGCTGCTGAGAGGGTAGTCCTTGCTCCCCTTCTCCTGCCGGCGGAGGTGGAGGAGGTCGTCCTGGCTTCGCGACGCCCTTCTACCCGCAAATGCTACGCCCTTAAATGGCGTCGCTTTGCAGTCTGGTGTACCCAACAGTCGCAGGATCCCTTCTCCTGCCCGGTGTCGGTGATCTTGCAGTACTTGCTACACCTCTCTAATCTGGGACTTAAGTCCAACTCCGTCAAAGTTCACCTCAGTGCTCTTTCGGCACATCATGTGCCGGTGGACGGTAGACCTCTCTCCAGCGACCCTCTCGTAGCGAGGTTTCTCCGAGGTCTTCTTCTACTTAAACCACCTCTGCGCCCGCCAGCGCCGGACTGGGACCTGAATGTGGTTTTGCAGCGGATCACCTGTCCGCCTTTTGAACCTATGGCTACATGTTCTCTCCGTTTTCTGTCTTGGAAAACACTGTTCTTGATAGCCCTCACTTCCGCTAGGCGCGTAAGTGAATTGCAGGCCCTCGTGTCTGATCCCCCCTACACTCGGTTCTACAAGAATAGGGTAGTCCTACGGACTCACCCAAAGTTTCTGCCTAAAGTGGTCTCCCCTTTTCACATCAATCAGGAGGTGGTACTTCCAACCTTCTTTCCCAGACCACACTCCAGCCGAGCTGAGACGGTCCTCCATACCCTGGACTGTAGAAGGGCATTGAACTTCTACCTTGACCGTACGCGGGAGCACCGTAAAGCTGCTCAGCTTTTTGTGTCTTTTGACCCCAATAAATTGGGACTCCCGGTCTCCAAGCGTACTCTGTCCATCTGGGTTGCGGACTGTATCTCTTGGGCTTATGGGGCAGCCGGACTCGCCTTAGAAAGTCGAGTCACGGCTCATTGCGTTCGGGCAAAGGCCACGTCAGTGGCTTACCTCCGCTCTGTTCCGCTGGCAGACATCTGCCGGGCCGCTACTTGGTCGTCGAGCCAGACTTTTGCGGTCCATTACTGTCTCGAGAGGGAGTCCCGTAGGGACAGTGCTTTCGGACAGGCAGTCCTCCGTAATCTCTTTGAGGTCTGAGCAACTCCTACCCTCCATCCCGGATGTGGGCTACCGGTGGGTGATAATTCAGCGAAGATTCTATCCTTCTGTGCTGCTGAGCTAGAGGGAGCTCATTTTTGTGCTTAGGGTCTCCGGTAGCCTTGAGCTTGGGAGTCCCATAAGTGAGGACTGACTTCCTGCTTGGTCCTGGAGAAAGCGTAGTTACTCACCTGTAACAGGTGTTCTCCAGGAGCAGCAGGAATCAGTCCTCACTACCCTCCCTCCTCCCCTTGGAGTTGCAATCGTCTGCTTATGTTCTTTTTGCAAATTTTTATGCTGTCTTTTTTAGCTATGTCATCTGACTGGCTAAGATGGCACCTTCGGGCGGGAAGACGACCGCGCATGCGCGCTGCAATTCCCAAAGGCTTTCTTTGAAAGCTGGGGAAAATTGCTCCGCGAGGGCTCCGTCGGCGCCGACGTCACCCATAAGTGAGGACTGATTCCTGCTGCTCCTGGAGAACACCTGTTACAGGTGAGTAACTACGCTTTCTTCTCAAGCAGGCCTTTGATTCCAGCGCGCTGGCGCTGCAATCGGCAATTTGTGGGGCATACGTTTCTCGGGCGTCCATTCGGTGGTTACAAGGGGACGTGTCAGGGGAGCAATCTTCTGAAGTGACCGACACGGCAAAGTTGGAATCAGCCGCTGCTTATATGGCAGATGCCTTCTATGATTTGTTACGGATTGCGGCTAAATCTATGGCCTCTCTCGTAGCAGCTAGGCGTTTTCTCTGGCTACGCAACTGGTCGGCAGATGTTTCGTCAAAGTTGCGGCTCAGTAAATTGCCCTATAAGGGAAAGTTACTTTTCGGTGAGGCCTTGGAAAAGATTGTTAAGGATTTGGGTGACTCCAAAGGCGGCCGTTTACTTGAGGATAGACCTAAGCCGGGGCGCTCGGTATCTGCCTCCCCTGGCTCCGGTAGGCGATTTCGTGGTGCACGTTTTGCTCCCTATGCCAGGGGCCGTTCCAGCTTTCGTGGCCAATCCTTTCGGGGAGCCAGAGGGTTTGGCAGGTCCTACTTTAGTGCGCCCCAGCCCTCCGTTAAGAAGTCACAATGAAGGTCGGCTGGTCCAGCCGTTGGTTCCGGTAGGCGGGCGACTCCAGAAATTTCTGACGGCTTGGACCACCATCACCTCCGACAGATGGGTGTTGGAAATCATTCAGAAGGGCTATGCTCTCGATTTTGTGTACCCCTTAGCTCCCGCATTTGTAATGTCTCCCGGCGGCTCCGTTCGGAAGGTGGAGGCCATAGCGGAAACGCTCTCGTGTCTCTTGCAGCTGCAGGCGATAGTTCCCGTGCCTTTAGACCAATACGGTTGCGGTTGATACTCGATTTATTTTGTAGTTCCCAAAAAGGAGGATTCTTTTCGTCCCGTGCTAGATCTCAAAGGCGTAAACCGTACTTTGCGGGTGCCGCACTTTCGCATGGAAACTCTTCGTACCGTGATTCGGGCGGTGCAGCCGGGAGAATTTCTCTCCTCAATAGATCTCACAGAGGCCTATCTTCATATTCCCATCAGGCCCTCGCATCAACGCTTTTTACGCTTTGCCCTTCCGATGGGACATTTCCAGTTTCGAGCTTTGCCCTTCGGGCTAGCTACGGCTCCGCGGACCTTCACGAAGCTGATGGTAGTAGTTGCAGCGGCACTTCGGAAGGAAGGGATCCGCGTTCATCCTTATCTCGACGATTGGTTGATCAGAGCCGATTCCCGGGTCGATTCCATCGCCGCGACTACTCGAGTGGTGCAGCTTCTCGAGCAGCTCGGTTGGGTGATCAATCGGGCCAAGAGTCACTTGGTACCGTCGTAGCGGATGGTTTATCTGGGAGCTCTTTTCGACACCGAGCGGGGGAGAGTCTCTTTGCCCGAGGTGCGCATCGACAAGCTGGTGCGGCAGGTTCAGGCGTTTCTGCAGCTGACAACCCCGTCGGCATGGACATATTTACAACTCTTGGGGTCCATGGCGGCGGCGCTGGATCTGGTTCCATGGTCCAAAGCTCACATGCGGCCTTTGCAACAGGCTTTGCTTTCCCGTTGGTCACCACAGCTTCACCCTCTCTCGCGGCGCCTGCCCTATACAATTCTCGTGCGTCGCAGTCTCGAGTGGTGGTTAGTTCGAGATCATCTGTCCGTGGGCGTTCCTTTACAGGAACCCTCCTGGGTGTTAGTTACCACGGATGCCAGTCTTGTGGGCTGGGGAGCTCATTGTCAAACACACATTGCTCAGGGTGCTTGGTCCCCAGAAGAGAGCACCTGGTCGATCAACCTCTTGAAGCTGCGCGCAGCTCGTCTCGCCCTCCTTCACTTTGCATCTTTTCTCAAAGGGTCGGCGGTCAAGATTTTTTCCGACAATGCAGTGACGGTTGCGTATGTCAATCGTCAGGGGGGAACCAAGATTCATTCTCTTCTCTCCGAATGTCACGAAATGATGATTTGGGCGGAGGCCAATCTGGTGGCGCTCTCAGCGGCTCATGTTGCGGGCACGGAGAATGTGCAGGCGGATTATCTCAGCCGTCATCTTCTCGATCCCGAAGAGTGGGAGTTGAATGCGGCGGTATTTCACGAACTGACCTTGCGTTGGGGACAGCCAATAATGGATCTGATGGCAACGTGCAGCAATGCCAAAGCCAATCGTTTCTTCAGCAGGCGCAGGGAACACATGTCCAAGGGGCTCGATGCTCTCGTTCAGCCCTGGCCTCAGGGTTCTCTCTTGTACGTTTTTCCTCCTTGGCCGATGCTGAGTCGGGTTCTCCAGCGCATTGCGTGGCACCGGGGGTTGGTGATTCTCATAGCTCCGGATTGGCCGCGACGGCCTTGGTATGCCGATCTCGTTCGACTCCTAGTAGATCAGCCGTGGCCTCTTCCAGTCCGCAGCAATCTCTTACATCAGGGTCCGATACTCATGCCACGAGTGGATCGCTTCTTACTTACGGCTTGGCTCTTGAGAGGGCTCGCTTAAAACGCAAAGGGTATGCGAGCTCCGTTGTGTCTACCTTGCTACAGTCTAAGAGACCGGTGACTTCTCTGGCATATGTGCGGATTTGGCGCCTTTTTGAAACTTGGTGTACTCAGCACAATGTTCTTCCTATGTCCTCTACCTTACCTCAGCTTCTGCTTTTCTTACAGCATGGCTTGGACAAAGGTCTGGCTCTTAGTACTCTTAAGGTTCAGATAGCGGCGCTAGCCTGTTTTTCGAGGTACGGTGCAACGTCGCCGTCTTTCCGCGCATCCGGATGTGCATCGTTTTTTGCGAGCAGCGAAGATTATCCGTCCTCCTGTACGTTCTATTGTGCCTCCTTGGGACTTGAATGTGGTTTTGGAAGCTTTTTCTCTCGCTCTCCTTTGACTTCCCTCTGCTCGCGGCAGCTCCGGGAGTGTTCTTGGAAGACGGCTTTCCTGGTTGCCTTATGTTCGGCGCGCCGGATTTCGGATTTGCAGGCTTTGTCTTGCCGGGAACCTTATTTGCAATTTCTTCCCGAGCGGGTTTTGCTACGCACCGTTCCTTCCTTTTTACCGAAGGTGCTGTCGTCCTTTCATATTAACCAATCTGTCGCGTTGCCCGTTTTTTCGGATACCTCCGCTTCTCCTATGGACCGAGCTCTCAAGCATTTAGATCTTGCTCGGGTTCTCAAGACGTACCTTCGGGTTTCGCAGACTGTTCGAAAGACGGATAGGCTCTTTGTCCAGTTCAGTGGTCCTCGAAAGGGTCTCGCGGCATCTAAGGCCACCATTGCTCAGTGGGTCCGCAAAGCCATTACAGAAGCATACACTATCCGAGGTCTTTCGCTGCCGGGGGCTTTGAGAGCTCATTCCACTCGGGCTCTTGCGACTTCCTGGGCGGAGTTTGCTTTTGTTCCGCCGGTGGATATTTGCAGGGCAGCGACGTGGTCTTCCTTGCATGCGTTTGCGAAGCATTACCGCTTAGATGTTCAGGCCCGGGACGATGCGAAGGTGGGGGCTGCGGCTCTTATCTCAGGTTTGGCGGGTCCCTCCCAGATTTAGGTACTGCTTTGGTACTGCCCTACCTTTCCCTGGACTGGCCCGGAGAAGTGATAAGGAAAACGAAATTAGGTCTTACCTGCTAATTGTCTTTCCTTGAACTTTCTCCGGGCCAGTCCAGGGTCCCACCCCTGTGTTAAGTTTTTTATCAGCGGTATCTATATATTTTTGGCATATTCGAAGCATTTCATCTTACCGGCGTCTGCGTCTCCAGGGACACAACTTGGGGCTTGGCGTTGGCACTCACTGCCAAACTCGGATCGCTCTGTCGTAAATACTGTATATTAAAAAAAAAAAAAAATCAAGAACAAACAGGGGAAGTGTGTTTCTTTGCTTCCTCGTTGTTCAAGAACTATAGATTCTTATCAGTTTTTCGAGGGTTAATCTACTCTTTTCAGTTCTTTCTATTTAGTTGCTTTGTCAGAAGGAGACTGCTGGTTAGCCCTAAGGGGGAGTGGCTTCACCTCTCAGGAAAACTTGAAGTCTTCAGTCCTCAGTTGCTATAGGGGATTGACAACCCTACCTTTCCCTGGACTGGCCCGGAGAAAGTTCAAGGAAAGACAATTAGCAGGTAAGACCTAATTTCGTTTTTGTTCAATGTAAACCGCCTTGATATCATGAAAGGCAGTATATAAGAAATGTTAAATAAATAAAATAGAAGGGTTGAGAGCTTTGGATAGGGGAAGAGTCATTAGTGAGAGATGGGGGTGTAGAGGGAGAATTGCTAGTGGGTGATGGTGGTCTGAAGGGGTGAGCAGCAGTGTGGTATGATTTGGAAAAAGGGGTAGAGGGTATGGGTGGAAAGACAGGAGAGCCAGTGACAGAGGAGCATATGGATGGATGAAGAGAGCCATTGGCAGGAGTTCTTTATTTTCATACTTCTAGCCACATGCACCAAAGCAGTTTATATAAAAAATTAAAATAGAACAAAACATAAAATAAAAACAAATAAAGTTCAGATTTCCACAACTGCTCTATGTTCCATCTGCCTACAAACCAAATACCTGCTCAAAGAAATAGGTCTTAAGGCTTCTCTTAAAAGACTTCAAAGAATTATCCTGTCTAATATAAGAAGGTAAAAAATTCTACAACATAGGAGCCAAAAAATAAAAAGTCGAGCATCGAGTAGATGAAATTCGATCAGAGGGAACTGAAGGAACTACCAAACTGTTCTGAAATTGCTATCGTAAAACTCTAAGAGCATAAGAAATTGAATTCAGAAAGATATAAAGAGACCACCAAAATAATATTCTTTATTTCCATTCTTGATATACCACTTTTAGCCACATGCACCAAAGCGATTTACGTGTTGTAAAAAAATTAAAGTTGTGGCTTGAAGTGAAAGGAGGAGAAGAGACTTGGTAATTCTGCAGTGTTGGCACACTGCATCCAATCGGGTCTTGCCTTCTTGCTTCTTATTCTGCTAGGCAGAGGGAGTTGATAGCAGACGTTTTGAAGAGTGGCTCTGCTGAACAGCAGCATCAAACATGCAGCCCACTTGAAATATTTAGCAAAATAAAACGGTTTTACTTAGCACATGATTTTAAAGCACCGCAGAACTATTTGTTGGATATGAAGTCACAATTTCAGAAGATTCACAAATTTTGATGAGTATAAATCATGTTCCTCATCATCAGGAGTGGAGGAGTGGCCTAGTGGTTGGGGCAAGGTACTTCAGGCCGGAAGGTCAGGGGTTCAAATCCCACTAGAGGACAGCAACCTTGGGCCGGAAGGACTGGGGTTTCTAGTCCCACAGGTGCTCCTTGTGGTCTTGGGCAAGCCACTTAACCCTCCATAGCCCATGTTCCCTGTAAAATAGTTATCTCCAAGTTATAATGACCTGTTCAATGTAATTTCAGTTTGTTCAATGTAAACCGCACTGATGCAGAATAGCGTAGTATATAAGAGAATGTAAATAAAATAAATAAATCCCTCCAGATGCATGGGTTTATGCTCTCCTACCAGCAGATGGCGACTGTGAACCACTGGTTTGATGATGTCAGCCTATACAGTATAGGGGTCTGTGCAGCTCACTGACAAAACAAAACAATGTGTGCCTTCGAGTCAGTGCTGATTCCTGGCGACCCAGCAACTCCTGGGTTTTCTTGGCAGTGTTATCGGAAGTAGATTGCCAGGCCTTTCTTCTGAGGCAATGGAGGGTAAAGTGACTTGCCCAAGGCCACAAGGAATGCTAGTGGGAATTGAATTCTAGTTTCCTGGTTATCAAGCCACTAACCAGTACTTCTCAATCTCCAGCAGATAGTTGGCAAAGGGAAGTTTGTGCAGCTCTTGTGACTTGGACCGAAAAAAAAAAAAGCATCCTTAGGGATAGTAAGGTATGACTGAGGCAAAAGTGCCTTATTCCTCCTGGTTGTAAGTGTCCAGGAATGTCAAACTCAGTTGGGCTGGGTCCACCTCCTCCCCTCCACCACTGTGATGGGAGTTTTCCCTGCAGGGTATCTGTCTGTCCCTCTCCCTAGTTCCTAGGAAGAGTCTGGGTGCCCTATCAGTTTAATAAAGTTGGAAAAAAAGACCAAGTCAAGAGTCGCTTGAGGCCTGTTTGAACCAGGCAGGTTTTTTTTCAAATTGTTGATTCCTGTGGCAGGACTGTTTCATTCCGTCACAAAGAGAGGCAGGTGCTGAGGCACCCGGGGGACTGGTTGGAGTGTGATTCAGAACAGGCGGTGGGAGGAGGAATGCTCAGCACGAGTTGTGACTGTGTTGTGTTGTGTTGCCTATGGTTCAGAGTGCACTGAGCTCACAGCAGGAAGACTGCCATGCTTGTGTGGATGATCGCAGGGTGGAACAGGCTCTATCCTTTGAGGAACTAGTGCATGATAGTGGCACCTTACCGATAACAGTCCTCCACGTTAGCCCCAATGATGTCAGAGCTGCGGTCTGTGTTGAGATGGACTGCCAGTTTGTCTCGGCTACAGGTTGGATTGATGACCCTCCCCCAGTATTAACCCCATCTTTGCTGGGCAGAGTAGGAGATAGGGCCTGCAGGATCTCCAAAGCTTTCTCCCTTGAGTTTGTGATGTTGCTACACACTTTTTGTTGCTGCCCGTCTGTGTGCTCTATAGCAGTGCTCCCCAACCTTTTTATCGCCGCGGACCGGTAAACGTTTGATTTTTCCGTGGCCCGCTTGTTTTAATTTAATAATTTTAATTTTATTGTATTTAAACATGCCTTCAAAATAAAATACAGCTACACCAAAAAATGAATATAAAGTGATTTATTTTATTTAACTCACTAGAATTCCAAATCAATGAGAACCCTGAGCTTGTTTCTTTGCAACGAGACGGTTCCATCTGGGGGTAATAGGAGACAATGACTGTCCATTTTCCTTTCTTCTCTCTTCTAGTTTTTTTTTCCATTCTCTCTCTCTACATCTGCTTTAACATACTAATCTTTCTCCTTTTGCTCTTTCCTCATTCCTATTTCATCCACACAAATTTTACCCCTCCATCATCAATCCCCCCTTACTCTCCCAATACCCAGCCAATTGTAGATTTTTCATCCCTCCCACACAAAATATTTTTCCCCTCCATTTTACTCTCCCAGCCCCATCCCATTCTAAGCCTCCCCCAACATCAGCTCCCTTCTAGTTCCAGTCTCACCCAGCTTCCATTCCCTTCTAGTCCCTGCATCAGCCCATTTCCAGTCCTAGCCACCCATCAGCCCATTTCCAGTCCTAGCTCCCCCATCCATTTCCAGTCCGAGTCCCTTCATCAGCTCATTTCCAATCCTAGCCCCCCATCAGACCATTTCTAGTCATTTCCTAGCCCCACCATCAGCCCATGTCAAATCCTAGCTCCCCCTCCACTCAGCCCAATTCCAGTCCAAGCCCCCCCATGAGCCTACTTCCAGTTCTCAGCCTCCTTGTGCCCAAAAATCACCATATCACTGTCCGACAGCTCCACCCGCATGCCACGATGGACACGGACATCATTAACGTAAGTGCCATGAGTGCTGCAGTCCACAATGTAAACTCTCCAGTCTCCACTGCCACCTTCCTCTTTCCCCACATGTATCTCTGCATGGACCTGGGAGATCAGATCTGGGTTTCTCTCAGACACTAGCGCCACATCACAGATATCAGAGCGCCGTCCCAAGCGAAAGACACAGCATGGTGTCTCTGGCCGGAAGGTGTACAGATCTTGGGAGACTGGGCTTGTTGAGCCAGGGGATCCCACCAACCCCATCCTGAGGAGCTGGAAGCAGGGCTGCACCTCTGACAACATGGCATACAAGGGTCTCAGGAGCCAGACACTCCTGCGCTCCTCCCAAATTATTTCAAAATCTCTCTTCCACTTATGTTTACAAATATCACTAAACTAACATTGCTGGGAAAATTTGTTTTTCCTTTATGGTGGATTTAGCTCATGCCTTTCCAGAAATAGTTCAATGCAAAGTAAGCTAGATATTTAAGAAATGAGGAAAACAACCTGATCAGGAGTTTGTTAAACACACCATCATTCTTAGCAAGCAATAGCCGGGGCACTCTTTCTATTGGCTCCTATATAGCCCAGCTACATCCTGTGGATAAAATTACCTGAGATACCATTTTACCTGCTCCACATTACAAAATATTATTATAAATCTGTATATATAAAATTACATACATTTATATATGTGTATCTGTATGTAACAAATTATATAAGACCATTCTAAGTCTCATTTGTTTCCCCAGATGTGCGTGTGTTGCAAAGTAAAGTGCCCCTTTTCCCTTCAGGCCCAGGCCGACCCCCAAAAGACGGCTCCTTTGACTAGATTTTGGTCCTTTTCAAACCTGAAAAACCAAGTCAGGACTAGGAGGGCTACCAATCTTACACTTCAGCAAACTCCTGCGCCTAACTTCCAGCGTAAAACACACCTAACCGGGACACGTGGGTCCCCCATGCACCAACGCCCAGAGAACCCCTGGAGGAGGGGCAATTCCCAAGGAAGTATGGATTGCTAATTTGGGAAGATGTGAAAAGGGAAGTCTGACCCCTTTTATTACCACTCACATAAACGGATTAAACCGCAGAATGGGCCGCTCCCCTTCTCCCCCTTTCCTGTCCTACAGAGAAGTTGAGGGGGCAGAGCGTGCGCTGTCTGTGCGCGAGCTGTATGAGCAGACGTGCGCGCGTGCGCAGCGGCGGCAGCTCCTCCTCCCACCTGCCGCTTTCTATAACTGTCGCAAGACGCTCGTTGGAAAGCAGGAAGACTGTAGCTTCCAGGGTGGCTCTTGAGCGCGCGCACTCATTACGTCCAATCAGGAGGCGGGAGGACCCACAGTGAAATTATTTAAAGTTCCTCGGGCGGCCCGGTACCGTTTGATCCACGGACCAGTACCAGTCCGCGGCCCGGGGGTTGGGGAACACTGCTCTATAGCTGCTGACAAATTTGTTTTTTAAATATAAATATATATATATAGTGGACATTGCTGAGTCAGGGGCAAAAAAGTACAGTCTTTGCCAAAATATGGCTGTGTCGAGCTATTAAAATATTTTTTGTAGAATTCTATTTTACCTCTACTGTACTTTTTTGCTTTCCTCTTAGATTTATCCATGCAAAGAGTAAGATTGAGGGCCAAAGAATGAGATATTCTTTTAGACAGTGTGTCCAGCATAAACATCTAGAAAGATTCATGTGTCTGTGAGCAGGGGCATCGGAATGCCTCTATGATGGTGGGGGGGGGGGGGAACAAGCTCTGCCTGAACTGTCCCTAGCTACCCATGGTCTTCCCCTCCTGTTCTGCCCACTGGGATTCCATCTCCTATGAGCAGAAGAGAAGGGAATGGCTACGATTGTGGCAATGAATCCTCCTGTCTTATCTACTTTTGGCAAAACTAAAGAGTCATGGGATAGGAGGCAGTGTACTATTGTGGATCAGAAACTGGTTAAAAGATAGAAAGCAGAGGGTAGGGCTAAATGGCCAATTTTCCCAATGGAGAAAGGTGAATAGTGGTGTACCCCAGGGATCGGTGCTGGGTCCGCTGCTTTTCGACATATTCATAAATGACCTGGAAAGTGGAATAACGAGTGAGGTTATCAAATTTGCATATGACACAAAACTATTTAAAATTGTTAAAACCCAAGAGGATTGTGGAAAATTGCAAGAGGATCCTGATAAATTGGAAGACTGGGCATCAAAATGGCAGATGAAATTTAATGTGGACAAGTGCAAAGTTATGCACCTAGGGAAGAACAACCCAAACTTTGGTTACACAATGCAAGGTTCCACATTAGGAACCACCACCCAGGAAAAAGATTTAGGCGTCATTGTGGATAACATGTTAAAACCCTCGGCCCAGTGTGCAGCGGCGGCCAAGAGAGCAAACAGAATGCTAGGTATCATAAGGAAAGGAATGGAAAATAAAACAAAAGATATTATAATGCCTCTATATCGTTCCATGGTGAGACCGCACTTGAATATTGTGTGCAATTCTGGTCGCCGTATCTTAAAAAGGATATAGCGATCTCCAGGAACAAGCAGGAATGAGTCTTCACATATGGGTTTCATCGGTACCGATGGAGCCTGCGCGGGAACGCTCCCCAGTGTCCAATCAGAAAGCCTTTGGGAGCATCCCACAGCGCCTGCATGCTGCCTTCCCGCCTTTCCCAACTGTCTCTCTTCAGTTCTTCTTTTTCCGCGGAGCCAGCAGGTCGTGTTCCTGTCACCGCAGAAGAATTTCTTTATTTTTCTTTATTTCTTTTGTGTCGCGTCTGCCTTCTTTGACGCTCTACTGGTACCGCCGGTCTTTCTTTCTTTCTTTTTAAAAAAAACCCCAAAACAAAACCTTTTTTCTTCAGGTGCACTTGCGTTTTGGGCCTTAGGCCCAAACCCTTTTTTCCTTAACATGGAAAAACCTGCCTCAGGGTTTAAGAAGTGCACAAAATGTGGCGGCACCATTTCCGTCACCGACACCCATGACTGGTGTCTAAAATGTTTAGGTCCTGACCATTCCATCACAGATTGTATGTCCTGTTCTATGATGTCTAAAAGAGGTCAGCAGAACCGAGCTGCCAAGCTCAGTACCCTGTTTCCCTCTGATGCGGCTTCGGTGGCATCGACGTCTTCCAGGGCTTCTTCTTCCTCACATGGGTCTCAGGTAACTAAACATAAATCCAGCCGGTCCTCGAAGGGTAGATCTCCTTCTAAGCATCGAGATGCCTCTGGCGTTGCCCTCGAGGATTCTGCACCAGAAAAATTACCCCAGCGGGAGGCTTCGGCCTCTAAAGCATCATCATCAGAGTTCCAGGATGATCTCGATGGCGTGGCCTCGACAGATCACCTGGTGCCATGCTCTGGGGTACCGGTGGCTTCCCCCGGTACTGACTTCCAAGCATTGGTGGCGTCGATGGATCAGAGGATTCTGTCCATGGAACGCAGTCTGGCGGCTTTCCTTGTGGCATCGAGCCCCTGGTACCGCAACAGACTACTTCACCGGTACTGGCTCTAGCACTGCCATCGGTACCGATCCCGGGTCCGGTGGCATCGACATTGGCTCCGGTGTCCGCTATGCCGGTACTCTGTCCTCTGAAGCCCTCTGGTACCGATACCCTGGTACCGGTTATTCCAGATACCGATCCTGGTCGGTACGGGTATCGGGTTTTGCAAGAGCATCCGGACAGACGATACTTCGATTCCTCTGAGGATTCTGAAGAGTCCGTCGATGCAGTGATGCTTCTTCCACAGGAGTCCTCTCCTAAAAGAAGGATGTCTCCTCCAGAGGACTTGTCTTTTCAAGACTTCATCAGGGAGGTGGCCCGGGGCCTATCCATCACGGTGGCCCCGAGACAGAACCCAGAGCCAAGGAGTTAGATATTTTACAATATCCTAAAACTCCTAAGGAGGCAGCTACCTTGCCTGTTCATGAGATTTTGTATGATCTCATGTTGAGGATGTGGGAAGCACCTCTTACCACCTCTCCTCATTCTCGCAGGTTAGATACCATGTATCGTGTCCCTCCTTGTCCTGGTTTCCATAAAATTCAGCTTCCTCACCACTCTATTGTGGTTGAGTCTGCTATGAGAAAGATTAGAAGTGCCAAAAGACATGCCTCTAATCCTCCAGGATGTGAATGTAGAACACTGGATGCTTTTGGACGTAGAGTCTTCCAAGCTTCCATGCTTGCTGCGAGAATTAATTCCTATAGTCTTTACATGGGAATGTTTCTAAAAGAAGTCACTGATCATTTGCAGTCCTTTAATTTCTGAAGATAAAAGACAGGACTTTCTCACTTGGCTCAAACATGCCCAAGATATCTCCAAATTCTCCAACCGTGCAGCTTTCGACTCCTTTGAATGTGTAAGCAGAGCCTCAGCTATTGCCATAGGTGCACGTAGAATTGCTTGGCTTCAAGCATCTGATTTGTAGATCTGGGTACAGGATGAATTGGGAAATATCCCTTGTACAGGTGAAAACCTGTTTGGTAAAGATTGGCAAGCAAAGGCCAATCAAATGGATGCTGAAAATTCTGCCTTGGATAGACTATCCAAGTCTACAGCTGCTCCTGTTAAGAAAAGGTTGTTCAAGAAAGCACCTTTTTCTAAAAAGGGAAGATTTTATCCTGCTTATGGTCAGCGGACATCTTCTGCAGCTCAGTTCACTACCAAACGTCAGCAATCATCCAAACAGAACAAAGCAAAGGCTGCTAGGCCTCCTCCAGCCCAGCAACCTCAGCCCCCTCAGGGTCTTTGACTTTCCGCTAGAGAACTTAGCCTTCCTGGCTCTGGAAGGACCAGAGCCCTCCACCATTCCAGGAAGGTTATGTCATTTTGTTCCCAGGTGGGGACAAATTACAGCAGAGCATTGGACACTCTACATCATAAAAGAGGGGTACAAACTTCATTTTTCAAGCTTGCTCCCTCACACAAGAGTGCACCAGTTCAATTCTCCGACCTCCCTCCTCAACCTGTTGGGGCAGGAGATTGCCACCCTTCTCGCCCAGGGGGCAATAGAGGAAGTGCCTCTTCAACAACAGGGCACAGGTTTCTACTCCCCCTATTTTCTTATTCCAAAGAAAACAGGGGGCTACAGACCCATCTTAGATCTCAGAGAATTGAACAGATTCCTAGTCAAGGAAAAATTCAAAATTATTTCTCTAGGAACTCTGCTGCCATGCCATACCTTCAGAGTCAGGATTGGCTTTGTTCTCTAGATCTCAAGGATGTGTACACCCATGTTCTCATCCATCCAACTCACAGAAGGTTCCTTCAGTTCCTTTTTCAAGAGAAGCACTATCAATACAGAGTGCTCCCTTTTGGTCTGGCCTCTGCACCAAGGGTGTTCACAAAATGCATGGCAGTGGTAGCTGCATTTCTGCGCATTCTGGGAATATTCATATTCCCTTATTTGGACGACTGGCTCATTCAACCTCCCACTCACTCAGAGGCCAAGAGTTCTCTAGCCTGCACAATGCGTATCCTTCAGTATTTAGGGCTGATAATAAACATCCCAAAATCCAATTTAACCCCTACTCAGTCCCTGGAGTTTATAGGGGCGTTGCTGGATACCACAAGGCAAGGGCCTATCTCCCCCAGGCCCGTTGCCTTCGCTTGGTGCAGTTAGCTTCTCAAGCAAAGTTGAAACCCCACTTAACTGCTCGAGAAATGTTACAGTTACTAGGCCACATGGCATCCACCGTGCATGTGGTGCCATATGCTCGCCTTCACATGAGGGCAGCTCAGTGGACTTTATCCACCCAATGGACCCAGGCAGTAGACTGCCTGTCAGACAAAATAGCAAACACAAGTTGCCTCATTTTGTCCCTCCAGTGGTGGAAGTCCCCTCAAAACCTGTTGCTGGGGTCCCCCTTTCAGCAGTCTCTACCCCAAGCAACTCTCACAACAGATGCTTCTCCAATGGGGTGGGGAGCTCATCTGCAAGACCTCTCCACCCAGGGCATCTGGTCCCCACAGGAGAGTTGTCTACATATCAATCTCTTGGAACTCAGAGCAATCTTCCTTGCTCTGCGGGTGTTCCACACCCTGCTCAGCTACAAGACAGTCCTTATCCACACGGACAATTAGGTAGCCATGTTCTATGTGAACAAGCAGGGCGAAACTGGCTCTCTGTCACTTTGCAACGAAGCTTTGCGACTGTGGGCCCTCGCCAGAGAGCATCAGATTCATCTTCTGGCAGTTTATCTTCCAGGCATTCAAAACTCTTGGGCAGACAGGCTCAGTCGACTTCTGCTTCCACACGAGTGGTCCCTACATGTGGACCAGGTGGCCAGGATTTTTCAGATTTGGAGAACCCCGGACATAGACCTCTTTGCAAGTCCGTGGAATGTCAAACTTCCCCGGTTCTGTTCCAGAACTCCAGCTCAGGGAGCTCAGGCAAGGGATGCTTTCCTCCTTCACTGGGGTCAAGACTTCCTGTATGCCTTTCCACCCATTCGCCTAATTCCCAAAACCCTGTTCAAGCTTCAGAGAGACAGAGGCCACATGATTCTCATAGCTCCACATTGGCCACAGCAAGTGTGGTACCCTCTGCTTCTACATCTCTCTCAAGCTCCCTCCCTGGAGTTAGGGTCTGCTCCAGATCTCCTATCTCAAGAGGACGGAAAGTTATGGCATCCCAATCCTCAGTCTCAGCATCTCAGGGCTTGGTTGCTGAAGGCCTAGATCTCCAAGATCTTCATCTTTCTCAACAGGTGAAAGATGTTCTTTATGCTTCCAGAAAACCTTCCACTAGACGTTCTTATGCTTTCAAGTAGAAGAGGTTTACTATCTGGTGCTCTGAGAAGGGTCTTAACCCTCTTGCCATACCTCTGGAATCTTTGCTGGAGTATCTCCTCCATCTGTCTAATGCAGGCCTTAAGACAAATTCAGTAAGGGTCATTTGAGTACTATTGCAGCTTCCCTTAAGCCTCTAAATGGACAACCTATTTCCTCTCATCCTCTTGTAGCAAGGTTCATGAGAGGCCGCCTTTTAACAAAGCCTCCCATTAGACCACCTCCGGTGGCATGGGGCTTGAACCTGGTTCTTGGTCAGCTTATGAAGCCGCCTTTTGAACCTTTGGCTACAACCTCCTTGAAATACCTTTCTTGGAAAGTTATCTTTCTCATTGCAATCACATCAGCACATCGTATTAGTGAATTGCAAGCACTCGTAGCTAATCCACCTTATACAAGGTTCCATCATGACAAGGTAGTCCTTAGGACTCATCCACACTTTATGCCTAAGGTGGTCTCGCCTTTTCACCTCAACCAGGAGGTCTACCTACCTGTCTTTTTTCCAGGACCTCATGCATCAAGTGCAGAGAGGAATCTTCATACCCTGGACTGTAAAAGAGCTCTGGCTTTTTACTTACAGAGGACACAGCAACATAGAAAGTCCTCTCAGCTCTTTGTTGCCTTTGATCATTCTCATCTGGGACTACCAGTCTCCAAGAGAACACTATCTAACTGGATTGCCCAGTGTATTTCTTTCGCCTATCAGAGTAAGAACCTTTCTCTGGAGGGCCATGTCACAGCTCACAATGTGAGAGCCATAGCAGCCTCAATGGCTCATCTGAACTCTGGGTCTATTGACGACATCTGTCGAGCAGCCACTTGGGCCTCGGTTCATACCTTCACAGCCCATTACTGCTTGGACAAGGACTCCCGCCGGGATGCCTTGTTTGGTCAGGCTGTTCTCAAACACCTGTTCCATACTTAATCAACTCCTACCCATCATCCCTGATGGGATGCCAGAGATCCATTGGGGAAAGAGGAGCCCTGTCCCAGGGACACACAACATCTGGGGTCTCTCCCTGGCATCTAAAGCTAGGGAGTCTCCATATGTGAAGACTCATTCCTGTTTGTTCCTGGAGATAGCACAGTTACTTACCTGTAACAGGTGATCTCTGGGAACAGCAGGAATAAGTCTTCACAACCCACCCACCTCCCCTAGGAGTTGTATCTCTCTGTCTATCTTTCCTTTCCCTCTCTCTCTCTCTCTCTTTGTCTCAGCTTTAAAACTCAACTGAGGAGAGACAGTTGGGAAAAGCAGGAAGGCAGCACACAGGCGCTGTGGGATGCTCCCAAAGGCTTTCTGATTGGACGCTGGGGAGCGTTCTCACGCAGGCTCCGTCGGAACCGACGAAACCCATATATGAAGACTTATTCCTGCTGTTCCCAGAGATCACCTGTTACAGGTAAGTAACTGTGCTTTATTAGAACAGGTTCAGAGAAGAGCCACCAAAATGGTAAATGGGATGGAAGGATACTCCTATGAAGAAAGGCTAAAAAGGTTAGGGCTCTTTAACCTGGAAAAGAGACGGTTGAGGAGAGATATGATAGAAGTCTATAAATTAATGAACGGAGTGGAACGGGTAAAGGTAGATCGATTGTTTACGTTATCAGAATATAGAAAGACTAGGGGACATGCAATGAAGCTACAGGGTAAATTATTTAAGACTAATAAAATAAAATATTTTTCACTCAACGTGTAATCAAACTCTGGAATTTGTTACCGGAGGATGTAGTAAAGGCTGTTAGCGTAGCTGGGTTTAAAAAAGGTTTGGACAAGTTTCTGAAGGAAAGGTCTATAAACCATTATTAAGAAGGGACCCAGGATATGATTAAATTAGACTTACCTGCTAATTGTAGTTCCTGGAGGAACTCCAGTCTAGTCCCGGAATCTCTGGGGTTGTCAACCTCCTGCAGCAGCTTTGGAGACTGAGAAACTTCACTCCTGTGATGTCACCGGTATATAAGGACTGGAACTGCCTCCTCTCACCAGTTAACCTATTGACAAAGCAGACTCACCGGAGCAACAAGTAAGTAGGAAATTGCAGGAACAAAAGTAACTGCCGAACTGAACTCTAACAGCCCCTAGGCTCCAACTATTTACACGACCTTTGCCACACTGTCTATGCCTTGAGGTCCCTCTTTCCTCTGCTCTGAAGAAGGATGCTCTGACTACACCACTCCCAGGTGCTACCCTGCCCTACCGTGAACTATGCCCCAACCCCACCAAAAAGTGGTACTTACCAGTAAGTTAGCTCATGCTTCAGGCGATAGTCCACCACCGAGACAGGGTGGGATATGGGACTAGACTGGAGTTCCTCCAGGAACTACAATTAGCAGGTAAGTCTAATTTAATCTTCCTGATCGTCCCTCCAGTCTAGTCCCGGAATCTCTGGGGATGTACCAGAGCAGTGAAGATAATCAACGGGAGGGGCCTGTCAGACCAGCCTGAAGCACAGCTGATCCAAAACAGTTGTCCCTTTCCGCCTGAACATCGAGACGGTAATGCTTCACAAAGGAATGCAACAACGACCACATCGCCGCTTTACAGATCTCCACCGGCAGAACTAAGCTGCACTCCACCCAAGACGCCGCTTGCACTCTAGTGGAATGAGCCCGCAGCCCTTCCGGCACCCTATCGCCTCACAACAGATATGCTGACGCGATTGCTTCTTTCAACCATCGAGCAATAGACCCTTTAGAAGCTGCCTCTCCTTGCCTTGGACCCGCAAACAGCACAAACAACCTGTCAGACTTACGGAAACTAGCCGTTCTAGCCACATACTGCTTTAAGGCTCACCCAACATCCAACCGATGAAGGTGTTCCGTCACCTGGCCCTTCTTTTTGGAAGCAAAAACTGGCAAGGAGACAACTTGGTTCAGATGAAAAAACGATTCCACCTTAGGCAAAAACGACGGCACTGGCCGCATAACTACTTTGGAAGCAGAGAAGGACAGAAACGGCTTTTTACAAGACAACGCCTGCAACTCAGAAACTCTCCTGGCTGAGGCAATGGCCACCAAAAACACCACCTTAAGGGTAAGATCTTTCAACGATGCCTCCGCTAAAGGCTCAAAAGGCACTTTCCCCAACGCCTCCATGACCAACTGCAGGTCCCATGCCAGAACCACTCGCATATGAGACAGCCTCAGAAGTGCTACTGCCTTCAAAAAATGCTTCACATCCAGATGACTACCCAGCGAACTTCCCCGCACTTTACCCCTATAACAGGACACCGCTGCCAACTGCACCTTTAGTGAAGCAGCCGCTAAGCCCTTCTGAAACCCATCTTGCAAGAAAGACAGCACTTGCGGAACTGACGCCTTCAAGGGGACACAGTCTCTTTCCGCACACCAGGCCTCAAAAATACGTCACACTCTAACATATACCAACGAAGTAGACTTTCGCCGCGATTTCAGCAAAGTAGCAATCACCGCTGACGAATAACCCCTTGCTCTCAACCTAGCCCGCTCAATAGCCAGACCATAAGTGAGAATCGATCCACTTGGGGCATGCAGAGGGGCCCCTGAGTTAGGTCTTTGCAAACTGGAAGCTTCCAGGGCTCCTCCACCAGGAGCCTGACCAAGTCTGTGTACCACGGTCTCCTCGGCCAATCTGGTGCAATTAGAAACACACGCCCTTTGTAGAGCTCTATGTGCTGCAACACCCGACCGATCAACACCCATGGAGGAAACACGTAGAGAAGCTGTCCCTCCGGCCAAACCTGAATAAGAGCATCCAGGCCTTCCGCCATCCTCTCCTTTCTTCTGCTGAAGAACCGGCTGACCTGTGTGGACTGGAAAGTCGCCATGAGATCCATCACCGGTGTTCCCCAGCGACGCACCAACATCGCAAATACTTCTGGATGCAGAACCCACTCCCCTGGGTCTACCTTCACGCGAATCAAAAAAATCGGCCTCTACATTGTCCACCCCTGCGACATGCGCTGCCAACAAAGCCATCAGATGGTCCTCTGCCCACTTGAACAAACTCTCTACTTCGGCCTCCAGCACTGCTACGCTGCTGGTGCCTCCTGTCAGCATACATTTCATGCAGCTTTGGACTCTGGTGACTTCAGTCTCCAAAAGTAATAGGACAGTTTACAAGATGAGATTAACTCTGACCCCCTGGTGATTTCATTCTCCAAGGCCTGTCTGAAGCCCCTCCTTGCTAAATCAAGAATAGCAGACCTTAAAGGGAGTGGCTAGCAGACCTCAAGGGGAAGTGCTGGAAAGGATTCAGTTCACTATAAAAGACAGAAACACTTCCTGTCTCTCTCTCTCTTTCACCATTCATCAGAAATGAAGGACAGGAGGCTCTGATAATCAATTCCCTTTACCCCTCCCCCGCTCTCTCTCTCTCTCTCTCCCTTGCCATGAGGCTCTGAAACACATGTTCTGGCCTATCTCTCTCTCTCACACTTCACACATGCACATGCACACACAGATTCATTGATGCACACTGAAACAGCTCTGTAACAATCACTATATACCTCTGTTCAATACCTATGTATTAAGCCTATTTCTACATAAAAACCTTTTCTCCAAGCCACACCTGTTTGCTTGTTTTGTTGCAAACCCTACTGCCTCTGTGAAGTGAAATGAACCCAGGACCTACAGAAGAATAACTGACCAAATCTTACATCTTTATGGGGACTCGTCTCTCGGATTTCACAGCAGACCTCCAGTTGGGTAGGTAATAATTTTGTATAATACATTAAGTAGATTTCAGACAGAGTGAGACAGAATCGAAAGTCCGTGTGACCATTTACAATTTTGTTTTGTGGGTTAGACAAGGTGAGATTTTCATTGTCAAAAGGCTCTGTAAGAATCTAGAATTTTAAGGACATCACACAGAGTGGCTTGCAATTGTATTATTTTGATGTATAGGCTTGCTAAAGATTTTTCTATAGTATTTGAGCTGCTAAGAAAAGACAGAGAGATAGTCCAGATTTAGTTTGGAAGTGGTACAAAGGTAAACAGTCCCTCATTGAATACAATATACATCTTTCCTGATAAAGCTATTACCTCCTGTCCCTTTTAACTTTTATTTCTCTGTCTCCTGTCAGTAACTATCTTAGTGAGAGCAGGCTTAAAGCTGGCTGCAATTGATACAATTCTGTTAATCTCCTAACACCCTTCTTACTATAACTTCACCCTAAACTTCCACCCTGTTAAAAAGGTGATAAGCACTTTTTATTCAGGTATAATTTTAAGGTGTGGTATTTATGCCAGTACTCTTTACTGAACACCCATATAATTTATACCATTCCAACTATAATTCTAAGTCTCACTTCTTCAGAAAAGTGAGCATTCCTCCTTCTAAGGTTACACATTTGAGATAGTCCAACTACAGCCTTTCTGCAGTATCAAATATGGAAGCCTTTGATTTTAAAGAACTTAAAGAAATTTTAATTTCATACTGTAAGAGGAAAGGGGGTCCCTTTGAAGGTGAATTCCCTGAGTCATCATGGTATAATATTCAAAGACAAATGTTAAACCATGATCAAGAATTCAAAAAGAAAACAAATAAAAGAAAATGCCTTTTTATCCAAGGCATGTGCAGGGGACTCATTAGCATGAGACAAGAAAACTCTGAACTGACTTCTCAGTGCACACAATTAAACAAAGACCTTGAGGAGGCACAAATTTGCATCTCTATACAAAGAACTCAAGTGATACAAGCCACAAATTATTTTATAACTGTTAGTGAGCAATTAGAAGCACTTAAACTTGAATTGAGGCACGTTAAGGATCAACTGGCATCTGTAAGACAAAAGCCAACACCCACTCCCTCAGCCCCCTATGCCTATGACACACCTTATGAGCAATGCATACAAGCTACTGACAAACAAAAGAATACTAAAGTATGCATAGTTGGACTTAGAAATGGGAAGAATACAGCTGAATCAGAGGAACAAAATTCTGATAGTTTATCTCAGCCAGAACAGAGCAATAATCAGGATCTCTGTCAGGAGGATAATTCAGATGACTTACTCAGAGCACCAGTTAAAGTAATGCTGCAGGACAATTTAAAAGATAGAGATATAGAAAAAATAGTTCAGAAAATTGGCGCTATGCCTCTTAATGTAAATCAGTGGGTTAAATGGGCGATTGATATTCTGATTCACTGGGGTCTAGGGAAATACAGAAGAAAACAATCAGACTTTGATAGACTTATGCATTTGGCTCTGGGGCCACACTATTATAGAGTTGGCTCTCTCACTCATCCATACCAGTTGGTTAAAAGGGGTACTGAGAAACTATTTCACTGTTCCCCAATGCAAGTATTTAAAATTATTTCACCTCTACCAAATGATACACTGGAACAGTTTGCATATAGAGCCTGGAGTTTAAAAGCAGTTCTTAATGAGCAGGAGTCCTGGCCCAAGGCAGAAGATTAAGGGGAGAGCATGCATAAGGAATTTTTATTAGAATTGCTATCCTCTGAGATTACAAAACACCTTCTGTTATTTTCTGAAGACCCTGAAGCAACCCCTTTTGATACTTTAATGCTCAGAATTGGGTCTGTTTGGAAGACCCAGCCCTCGCAGGTAATAACAGTATCAGAAGCACGGAAGTGGCAAGCCAATGAATCCTCTCAGTTGTCATGCTGCCGCCCCAGAGGCCAAGGTTGGTATGGGCAGGTCAGATGAACACGAGAGTTTTTATATATATTGAATTTGGTCCTTCTGTAAGAGGTCTTGGTAATGTTCCCAAGACCTTCCGGGGGCCAAAGTTTAAGAGAACACAATAGCCAGAATGTAGGGAAAATAAGGCTTTATTTCCCTTTAAGCACAATGGTTCAAGTTATGGGAGACTACTTCAACCAACTGAAAGAAACCTTGCTTCAGGCAACAAAAAGAAAATATATTCACACTTGCTTTGTTTAACTGTTGCTTCACAGTACTTGGCATAAACAAACTTTACAGGCCTTCGCTACTGTTCACTGTTTTATGTTTCATGCACAGACCTTAGGCTACCTGCCTGACAGTAGCTACAGTCCATCGGGGTTTCAGGTGGGTCTTCGTTGAATTCCACCTGCATGGGCTGAGTATCAGACAGCTGTGAATCAGTGTCAGTAAACTCTTGAGGAGTGTACTGAGGTTTCTCATATAACACATTTACTAGCTTCCAATGTTCAGCATTCAAGTCAGGGCCGCGCCCATGTGAATGTTTGTTATGGCAGTTACTTCCCCTTGCAGGCTGCCTTAGGTTATACAGTCTTTTTACCAAGGGCTTGTGCCCTGTTTCACCAACAGTTTGATAGGGAGGATATACTCCAGTATCTTGTGTTTCCTTTCTTCTTAACTTATATTGCTTATCAGAATAAAAAGGTATTTTACCTTGTTTAGTTGAGCCCCACGGCCTGGTCCCGCTGTAGTTCAGCCTGTCTTGAGCAGTAGGCTTTTCACACTCCAGCTGGCCTTCATGCAGAGTCACCACTCTTTCACATTCACACCTTTTAGCATTTGAATAAGGAATATTACCATTTGCAGCAAAGACTTCATCCTTGCTCAGATAATGCTCACTGTGTCTTGCATTTACTGCTGCCGGTTCTTCACACCAAACTCTGGGGTTTATTTCTCCCCTTGTGCCTTTCTTTCCAGTACCTCTCAACCAAGGACTCCTGGAACTCTGTGGCCTCGGATTCACTATGCCCTCCTGCCAGGAACTCCTTCCTCTCTGGTGCTCTGGACACTCCTTATGGTGCTCTCCTTCTTGGTTCCTTTCCAGAAGCTCTCTGTGGTGTGACTCTCCGTGGTCTGCTTTTCCTTGATAAGCCTCTTCTTGATATGCCTCCTTTTGGTAGGCCTTCCTTGGTATGCCTCTCCTTGGTCTCTCTCTCCCTGGCCTCTCTCTAACTTGTCCTAGTTCCTCCTTTTCAAGCTCCCAGCCTTTCTTCAGGGGAACTCCCCCTTTTCTCCATTGGCTGTTAGGTTGCATTACCTCATCAGCTCTGAGGTGCAGTTCTCTGGGCCTTGGAAGGTCACTCCTGCTCCCTCTATTGGGCTCCTCATAATATTGCAGCTGATGATAAAATCTTTTTTCAGGATTTAAAACCCTTTTTTCTCCATGAATAGGCTCTGCGGTACCACACAGTATATAAGAAACACAGACAGAGGACACACACCTTGGAGAGCACATGGCAGAGGTACTTTTAGAAACTCCTCGGGTTACATTCCTTTTCAGGAGCTCAAAGCACAGACAGATGGGTTAGAAAAGGAGAAAACTAAATGGGAACAAGACAAACATATACTGCAGATAGAAATAGATAAATTAAAACAGGATTTACAAGCAGCTCAGGACAAACACAAGGCTAGTGCATAGGGGTGTCCTGACCTCTTGAGTTCAGATATCAAAATGTCTCAAGCCTTCATAGCCCAGCCTGCCTCCTTTATCTCAGCAGAGGACTCAATTCCAGAGCCTCTGGATGATGAAATGGATACAGGCCCAGGACACAATTTAAGGCTTGTAACACCCTTGATACTGGACTCTTGTGCACGCCCCAATGTTATCAGCAGAATAGGGGGTCAGGATAAATTAGCTTTGATTGACACAGGGGCTGGAATTAGTTTTACTAACAGAGCTTCTCCCACTGCAGATCAGAAAAATATGGAAATTTATGAAATTCAAGGAATTAATGACACAGCTTCCAAATGTGTGGCTATCCCAGTTAAATGGGGTATCCCTGTGCACAGTGAACAAAATAAGGAAATGTTGGAAACCACTGCCTCCACTATAGTGAACACACCAAAAGAAATAATTGGAATTGATGTTCTCAACCAGTTAAATTTGGTGGTGGATATGGCTAATCTTAAATTGTGGCAGTATTCAGGAACTTCAAGTGCTTCTAAAACTTTAGTGCATGAAGTCATTCCCATGCAGTTAGCAACTCAGTGCTGTAGGGCTGGTACCCCTGCAATTCTACATGCAAATCTCCGGCCTGCTCAGCAACTCAGGCCTGAACCAAAATGAACCAAACTGCACAAAACAAGATGGATTCTTCACTTCACTTTTGCTGTGTTCAGCTACAAACCTGTTCTCCAAGCAACTGCTTGCACAGCGTTTCTAAGTGTGCATGCATACAGAGGCTATTGTCCGTGGCTGGCCTTGGACACTTGTACATGCCCAGAAGTTACATACTGTTGCTTCTGCCTGACTTTTTACCATGGCTCCTTTGTTTGCAAGAAGCTGCTCATCATCTACCTCCTGATTCGCTGAGAATACCTCAGACTGCCTGGTGCCAACCAATCATCGTACCTATGACGGAGGATTCTCACACAGAATTCTGCATTCTGCGCTGGAAACTTTAGTAAGGAGTTGGAGAGTAAGAGAGAGTTGGGGCTTTTCCCCACCTGGACATACAGACTTCTGCACCGGTCCTGCTGCTGTGCACTGCGTACCTGATTCCTGCGCCCTGAGCCTTCCGCAGGACGGCCACTAAGTGTGGGCTAGGCCGTCCTCCACAGGTCTGAGATAAGACTTTCACAGATACCTCCGGTTCGGACTTACTGCGGCTCGCCTGACGAGGCTAGAGCCCGCGTTAGCTAGGAGCTGTCTTCTTGGACTGCATTGCTTCTGAGTGCCGACGGAGCTAAGGTACTGGCTTATCTCTCCTCTCCTGGATGGGCAAAGGGGTTAGCAATATATTTCTTGCTTTTCCTCAGTGCAGAGCGAATCAGTAACGTCTGGTTACTAATCTGTGATTTCTTACATTGTCCAATTGTATATCTGTACAATAACAAATTGTTACTTTATGTTTCTAATTAGCTCTATATGTGTATGTATATTTTTCTATTTGGTTGCCTATAATAAAGTCTAATATATATATATCTGCCAACCAGAATTCTTTCGTGGCTCATTGCCAGAATAACTCACCGAACTTTGGGCTGTATATTAGTAGCTATCTCCCCTAGACAACAACAGAGAGTCTAACTTATTTTTGTGCTACTACTATACCCTACATATGGGGGCTCGTCCGGGATGAGTCTTTCTGAATGTGCTACGCCTCTCAGACTTTGTGTAATATTTCTGCATTGTCCTATTGTGGTCAACGCAGCTGTTTATGCTGAGGTTTTTGTGGCCAGAGAGCATTGTCTGTGAGACGGCTTTGGAACCCACATTACAGGACCTCTGCATTAGAGTAATTCTAGCAGTGCCCTGTGTTTGTTTTTACAGACAGTCTCAGCTATTCCTGTGATTTACGATGGTTCACACAGAAGGCTGGTTGGATCAGGTTTCTGCTTTCAGGCAGCGGAATGCTCTGGATCAAAAGGAATTGCAATTTCTGACAGTGTGTAGCTCTGAACTAGCTGCCCAGACCCGGAGACTAACAGATGTCACTGCTCTTTATGAGCAGCGAGAGAGTGCTCTGATGGCTCAGTTAAATGAGATAGAGACTGCTCTGATTGCAGTAAGACAGCGCACGGCTAGTCTCCAAAGAAAGCTAGCTGTTGCACGTCAGGAATGTGGGCAGGACATACAGAGAGTTAACCTCGAAATCCAGCAAGCTGATTGTTTTGAATTGGCTTGTGTGTCCACCGCTCAGAGTAACGAGACAGAGTACAGAGATAATTTCAGCCCTCTAGGCTTCTCGAAGTACCAGAGGGTAGATGACGGCAGTTTGCCACTGGAAACCCTGCCCAGTGTAGAACTGCAGCTTTTCCAGAACAGAGTCAGTTCTCTCCCATCAGCGCATGAGCACAGGAGAGAAACTGGGCGGAATGAACCACCCTACTCTCGGCCCCTCCCCATACAGGGAGCGGTGGAGGGGGGGTGGGAAATCCCCCGAGTGATGGAAAACTGTACCAGCAGCGACCACCAGAGGGAGCTGAAGGCAAGCAAAATCCTTTATGCTCTCGTGTCCTGCAAGGAAACAAAAAAAATGATGGCGCTTCTGCCGCACAATTACAAATTATCAAGACCCTGCGGAGCATGGTTACCCCTTTTGAGAAAACTGGTCATGCCACCATAAATGAACATTTAGCTGCAGTCAAAGATGCCTTTCGGGCACTGAACATTACCAGGGGGGAGGACATGGTTTTGTATCTTCCATGGTCTTTTGATGTGCCTTGTCAGCAATTTATTCGGGCCATGGCAGACGATGAAAAGAAGGACATTGTCATTTTTGAACAGGCACTAAAGAAACATTATGGGCCATACCCTGATGATATTGCTGCAAAGCAGGCAGCATTTAGTATGACTCATAGGGAAAATGAAACGCCCCGAGAGTTTGCTTACAGACTTAGGCAGACTTTCTTCCAGAGTGACCTTTCTTGGGAAACGATAGAACACCATCAGGAGTTTCGTAATCTTTTCTGTCAGTTGCTCCTTCCATCTATTAAACCTTATATGTCTGACAAGCGTCACGAACCCCTGTCACGTGTGATAGAACATGCTGAGTGGATTTGGGAAGCTGTTCCCAACATGAGAGCAACCAATACTGGCAGCACAGTCCGGGCTCCCAGCAAAGCCAGAGAGCCAAAACAGTGTGTTAGTGCTGTAAAATCCACTCTTTCGTTAGAAAATAACTCTTCTCCTTCTGCTCCACAGAATCCTCCCAGGCCACCCCAGAATAACCAGTCATCTGGGTCTAAGCAGCGCTCTGGGAATCAGCGTTTCACTCCACAGAACCGGAACTGGAAGAGAAAGCCCGGTTTTGACAAATACCTGGAGCTGGAGAAGAGAATAAGCGAGCTGACAGATATGATGAAGGCTACCATTGCATTCAGCTCCTCACAAGCGGCTCCTGCTAGTAGTGTGCCTCCTAAGCCACGAGCACAGCCTCAGAAGCCAGAGGAGGAACTGGTTGACTCCTCTTCCCCTTCTAATGCGACTGAATGACTAACCGACTTTGTTTCTGTCCCACAGGTCACTATTGCACAGGTGCAGCCAGCTGGAGATGCCACCCCATGTACACAGAGTGACAGTCCTGCCATGGACAGCGAGGGTCCAGCCTTTGACACCATCAGGAAGCACAAGTACTTTCTGGGTAAACTCAAGCCAAAAGGACAGAGGTATACTGTTCCTGTTACAATTCATCAGGCGTTTCTCTGTGAGGGCCTGATAGATTCAGCCTCTGAGGCTACCCTGATTACCTTGAGTCTCTTTGATAGACTCACTGCTTCCTTGGGGAGTCAGAGGACCCTACACGTCACACCCAGTGATTTGTCACTCGCATCTTATGGGAATCAGCCCATAGAGTCTATGGGGCAGGTCTGGCTTAACCTCCAAATTGGAAAATTACAGGTGAAACATCCTGTAATCATTACTAAGTGCCCTGGGGAAGAATTCTTGATTGGCAATGAGCTCCTGAAACGGTTACGCCCCATTCTGGACTACGTCCAGGAAGTGATCTGGACACAAGTCACACATCCCATACCTTATGCTAGGGTAAAACATGACAGCAGAGTCAGTGGTCCTTGTTCGGTGGAACGCACAAACAAGTCCATCAGGATTAATTTCCAGAGGTCAGCTGATCCCCAAATCCTTCAGCTCCAGTATGAAAGGGCTGGAGATGAGGATCAGGGCATCAGCGACGTGGTTTCCATTGCAGTGGGTTCAGTAGCTAACATTGTCCTTGATACTGACTGCCTGCAGATATTCCTGAAGGAACCTGTGGAAGGTTGTGAGGTGCAAACCCCTCCTCCATCCCATCCCTGCCTAGATCACCCTAGGAGACTGACGGACATATTCTCGGCTGAGAAAGGTCCCTTTATATATGTGCAGGTGGGCATGTCCCAAAAGGAAAGGGCCTACCTATTACCCCACTGTGACCACTCCCTCATCAGTGAGACTCTTTTCTATCGGCTCAAACAACAGCTTACCCTTGATTGGGTAATGGGAGCGAAGACTTCGTTCCAAGTGCCTGGGGAAGGGCTCAAGACATTAATGGGCTACTGCAATCTCCCCTTGCAAGTTGGGGTCAAAGGTTTTCGGCACACCTTCTCCATCATCAGAGGACTTGAGGTGCCCCTCTCCTTAGGCTCAGATTGCCTTGTTCGACTGGGAACTTATGTGGATTTTGTGAACAACATCCTCTGGAGTAGGATGGAAGGAGATCCGGTGGATTTCTCTGGTGCCCGCCCATCCCTACGGGCTGGTCAGACTATCCCTCATGTCTGTGAAGTGGTCTGTGCAGAAGACACCCACATACCTGGGAGGGTACAGGATTGTCCCCTGCCGATACAGGTGACCCAAGGACATGTGGTCTCAGACAACTTGGTCTTCTTCAGTCCAAATTCCCGTTTTGAGGAGCTGGGCCTAGCCATGGGTCCCATACCCTGCATGGAGGCCACAGCTCCCTCCTTACACTTATTGCTCACCAATCCAAATCCAGATCGCATTCACCTTGTGAAAGGCGAACCCCTGGGATTCCTAGTGGGAGAATCGTTCCCAAGTGTGGAATTGAGTCTACAGATTATTGGGGAAGCCCCTGTTTCCTGGAACATCTGTGAAGGGGGGGGGACCCCTGTGTGTGTACGATCCTCACCCCGAGGCCTCCTCACCTTACAGTTTGTCTGGCCACATAGTGCTGTGACCTCACAGGTGGACCTCGAGTCTGACCATCTGATTTTGTCAAGTACACTCGAAGAGGCTGTTAGTTCCCTCACCCACCAGGGGGGGGGGGAGCCCCATGCTGTCCAAGCCATCCAGGTCTCCTCTCTCCAAGATGAGATTGAGGAGAAGGTTGAAATACCCTCAAACAATCCTGTTCTGGGATTTGATGAAATGGTTGCGGGAAAACTTGCTGAAGCAGACGCCTGCACTGATGAGTCAGAAAAGGCCCAATTAAAAGCACTGCTGTACCGTCACAAGGACCTGTTTGCCACTGACACCTATGACTGTGGTCTCACCGACCTACATGTCACCCGTATTCCTATGGATCCAAACAGTAAACCTGTCTTTGTGAGGCAGTATAAAATCCCATTGGCCTCCTATGAATCTGTTCAGGAGATCATTAATTCCCTGGAACAAAAGGGAATTATACGTCAATGCAACAGTACTTACAATGCCCCACTGTGGCCTGTCATCAAGAAGGACTCTAGCTGGCGCTTAGCTTTGGACTATTGCCAGCTTAATAAAAAGGTACCTCTATCCAGATGGCCTATGGCACATCTGGAACAGAACTTAGCCACCATCAAGGGTGCAAGGTACTTTACCAGCCTGGATCTGGCCTCAGGATTTTGGACTATACCTGTCCATCCAGAAGATCAGCATAAGCTGGCTTTTTACCTTCGGTAGGCGACAATATACTTGGAATCGGACACCGTTTGGTTATTTGAATGCCCCAGCAGACTTCAATATTTTCCTGCATAAGGCTTTGCCTGATGCTGAGACTAGAGGCACCCTCGTCTATGTAGACGACATTCTGGTGAAGAACACCAGTTTCACTGACCATTTGCAAGAAATAGAGCATGTTTTCCAGCAGCTGAAAGCTGCGGGAGCAAAGCTGTCCTTGTCAAAGGGCCAATGGTGCCGGAAATCCCTCAATTATTTGGGTTACGAAGTTTCTGCTGAGGGACTGCGGCCTCAAAGGAAGAGAATTGCGGCCTTGCAACAACTCAAACGTCCGACCAACGTGAGTGAGCTGCGCTCATTCTTGGGCATTTGCAATTATTCACGCCAATTTGTGGATCAATATGCGGAGATTTCACGACCCCTGGTCAAACTCCTCAAAAGAGATGAACCTTGGGCATGGAATCCCGACCAAGAGGCAGCTCTAGAAGAGTTGAAGGCAGCTTTGAGTCGAGCTCCCTGTCTTGCCTATCCAGAGAGTGGCAGAGAATTCTTCGTGGAACTAGGTTTCACTGATCACTCTATGAGTGCTGTTCTGTACCAGATGCATGACACAGATAGGAAAGTTATTGCCTATGCCAGCAAAGCTTTAACGGAAGTGGAGAGGAAATACTCTGACTGTGAGAAATCCTTGTTGTCCACAGTCTGGGCCCTCCAATATTTCCGCAGTTATATCCAAGGTGAGAGGTTGGTTGTTGAGACTCATCACCAACCCATCAAGTTCCTAGGCCAGGGGTCTGCAACCTTTAAGACGTAAAGAGCCACTTGGACCCGTTTCCGAAGGGAAAAATAAAACTGGGAGCCGCAAAACCATTGCGACATTTAAAACAAATCTAACACTGCATATATTGTTTCTTACCTTAATGCTATATACGACCCCCTACTTTTCCTGTTAAAATATAGGTGTTTGGCCTATACTCGCCGTATAAGACTACCCCTCTTCCTTCACACACAAAAAAAAAAACGCCAGAAAATATCACAACAACAAGTAACAATATTTGATTTCAAAATTATGATGATTTTGTAGTCAAATCACTAATATGAAATAAAATTATTTTTTCTACCTTTGTTGTCTGACCAATTTATTCTTTGATCATGCTGGTCCCGATCTGAGGCTTCTGCTTTCCTGTCTTCTCTTAGCTCTCTTTCTGTGGTCTATGGTCCATCTGCCATTTCTTATCTCTTCTTTCGTTTTCTTCACTTCTTTCCATCAGCCTATTTCCAGTCCCAGTAACCCTCCCCAATATCAGCCCCTTTCCAGTCCTCACTCCCAGTACCTTCCAGTGCTAATCCCCCCTCAACCCCATTACCAGTCCTAGCCTCCCCTAATCAGCCCAATACCAGTCCTACCCCCCATCAGCTCATTACCAGTCCTAGCCTCCCCTAATCAGCTCATTTCCAGTGCTCGTCCCCTCAACCCCATTACCAGTGCTCCATCCCTCCATGTCAGCCCCCTCCCTCCCTCCTCCATCCATATCAGCTCCCTCCCTCCATGTCAGCCCCCTCCGTCCCTCCCTGTCCGCCCCCTCCCTCCATCCATATCAGCTCCCTCCCTCCATGTCAGCCCCCTCCATCCCTCCATGTCAGCCCCCTCCCTCCCTCCATCCATATCAGCTCCCTCCCTCCATATCAGCACCCTCCCTCCATCCATCCATACCCGCTCCCTCCCTCCATGTCAGCCCCCCTCCCTCCATGTCAGCCCCCTCCCTCCCTCCATGTCAGCCCCCCTCCCTCCATCCATCCATATCAGCTCCCTCCCTCCATATCTGCTCCCTCCCTCCATGTCAGCCCCCCTCCCTCCCTCCATTCATATCTGCTCCCTCCCTCCATGTCAGCCCCTCCCTCCATCCATATCAGCTCCCTCCCTCCATGTCAGCCCCACTCCCTCCATCCATCCATATCTGCACCCACCCACCATGTCAGCTCCCCACCCACCATGTCAGCGCCCCTCCCTCCATCCATCCATATCTGCTCCCTCCCTCCATGTCAGCCCCCCTCCCTCCCTCCATCCATCCATATCTGCTCCCTCCCTCCATGTCAGCCCCCCTCCCTCCATCCATCCATATCTGCTCCCTCCCTCCATGTCAGCCCCCCTCCCTCCATCCATCCATATCTGCTCCCTCCCTCCATGTCAGCCCCCCTCCCTCCATCCATATCAGCTCCCTCCCTCCATGTCAGCCCCCCTCCCTCCATCCATCCATATCAGCTCCCTCCCACCATGTCAGCCCCCCTCCCTCCATCCCTCCATAGCTGCTCCCTCCCAACATGTCAGCCCCCTCCATCCATATCAGCTCCCTCCCTCCATCCAGATCAGCTCCCTCCCTCCATGTCAGCCCCCTCCATCCCTCCATGTCAGCCCCCTCCCTCCATGTCAGCCCCCCTCCCTCCATGTCAGCCCCCCTCCCTCCATCCATCCATATCTGCTCCCTCCCTCCATGTCAGCCCCCCTCCCGCCATGTCAGCCCCCCTCCCTCCATCCATATCAGCTCCCTCCCTCCATGTCAGCCCCCCTCCCTCCATCTATCCATATCAGCTCCCTCCCTCCATGTCAGCCCCCTCCATCCCTCCATGTCAGCCCCCCTCCCTCCATCCATCCATATCTGCTCCCTCCCTCCATGTCAGCCCCCCTCCCTCCATGTCAGCTCCCTCCCTTCTTCTGCAGCCGCGGCTCTCTGCCTCTTAGGGAACCGCGGCTGTGCTTTTAAAATCATCTCGGAGCCCTTCCTGTCTTGACGGGCTCCGTGCAGCATTGTCCCGCCTCCAAAGGAAGTGGTAAACTTCCTTTAGAGGCGGGACAATGCTGCACGGAGCCCGTCAAGACAGGAAGGGCTCCGAGATGATTTTAAAAGCACAGCCGCGGTTCCCTAAGAGGCAGGGAGCCGCGGCTGCAGAAGAAGGGAGGGAGCCCATAACGCCATAAATACCGGGTGGGCAGTGTGCTCCGGAGCCGCAGCAAAGGTGAGAAAGAGCCGCATGCGGCTCCGGAGCCGCGGGTTGCCGACCCCTGTCCTAGGCAGTGATCGGATTAAATCGGGACAAGTGTCAAACAGTCGCATTGTCTCCTGGACCTTAGCACTTCAGGGCTGGCCCCTGGAGGTCAGGTATGCTCAAAACCGCAAGGATGCCGCCGCACAGGGTCTGGCTGAATTGCACGATTGCACTGCCAGAGCACCTTTAGAGGGTAATTTAGACACCGAAATGGAGTCATGTACACCTGAGCCTTCTCGTCATCGTCCTTATGATGAGAACCTCTGTAAAGGCTACCCCAAGGTGTATGTGGACGGTTGTGCTTACCGTCGAGAGCCTGACCATGAACTGGTAGCAGGTATAGGTGTAGTTTGGAACCAGAACCACCCTTGTGAACCCTTCAAGTACCGTCTGGGTACCAAGACTAATCAGTATGCAGAGCTAGCTGCAGCCCTGGCAGCTCTCCAGTCTGCTGCTCAGGGAGGGGTTCACACCCTAACCATCTGTACTGATTCAGACTACATCCGACAGAATTTTGTTTCCCACTTACCCAGGGCCGGATTTACCTATACGCCATGCACGCCATGGCGTAGGGCCCACAGCCGGCAGGGGCCCACAAAAAAAGAACAAGCTCATTTTTTTTAAACACAATTTTAAAAAAAACCTGGTGGCTGCCGCCGCGGGGCCCCCTCTGCTGCCGCGGGGGCCCCGTCTACAAGCTGAAGCCGTCGGGTCGGGTCGTCCCTCCCTCCCTCGCTGCAGGCTGTAGGCTGTGGGCTGTGAGAGACGCGAAAGGAGAGTGTCTCCTCGCGTCTCTGTTAAGCCCGCAGGGGCTGATGGGAAATTTCCCATCAGCCCCTGCGGGCTTAACAAAGACGCGAGGAGACGCTCTCGCTTCGCGTCTCTCGCAGCCTGCAGCCTGCACAGAGGGAGGGAGAACCGACCCGACCCGACCCGACGGCTTCAGCTTGTAGACGGGGCCCCCGCGGGTCAGTCCGTGCTGCCGCGGCAGCAGAGGGGGCCCCGCGGCGGCAGCCACCAGGTTTTTTTTTTAAATTAAATTTTACTTTAGGCCAGGGGGGGTAGGACTGGTAATGGGCTATGGGGGGGGGGGTAGGACTGGTAATGGTCGATTGGGCGGGCTGGGGCTGGAAATGGGCTGGGGGGGGGTAGGGCAGGTAATGGGCGATGGGGGGGGTAGGACTGGTAATGGGCTATTGGGGGGGCTGGGGCTGGAAATGGGCTGGGCTGGGCGGGGGGGGGTTAAGGCTAGAGGTGGGCTGATGGGGTTAGGACTGGTAATGGACTGTGGGCTGTTGGGGGGGGCTTATAACTGGCAATGGGCTGTGGGGGGGTTAAGACTGGTAATGGGCTGTGGGCTGATGGGGGCTGTCTGGTAATGGGCTATGGGGGGGGCTAGGACTGGAAATGGGCTGGGGGGTTAAGACTGGAGGTGGGCTGATGGGGTTAGGACTGGTAATGGGCTGTTGGGGGGGTTAGAACTGGTAATGGGCTTTGGGGGGTTAAGACTTGTAATGGGCTGTGGGCTGATGGGGGTTGTCTGGTAATGGGATATGGGGGGCTAGGACTGGAAATGGGCTGGGGGGTTAAAACTGGAGGTGGGATGATGGGGTTAGGACTGGTAATGGGCTGTGGGCTGGTGGGGGGGGGTAGGACTGGCAATGGGCTATGGGGGGCTGACTGGAAATGGGTTGATGGGGTTAGGACTGGAAGTGAGCTGATGGGGGGTTAGGACTGGTAATGGGTTATAGGGGGGGCTTAAACTGAAAATGGGGTGATGGGGGGTTAAGGACTGAAAATGGGGTGATGGGGGGTTAAGGACTGTAAGTGGGGTGATGGGGGGGCTAGGACTGGTATTGGGTTGGGGGGTTGCTAGGACTGGAAATGGGCTGATGGATGGCTAGGACTGGAAATGGGCTGATGCAGGGACTAGAAGGGAATGGATGCTGGGTGAGGCTGGAACTAGAAGGGAGCTGATGTTGGGGGAGGATTAGAATGGGATGGGGCTGGAAGAGTAAAATGGAGAAGGGAAAAATATTTTGTGTGGGAGGGATAAAAAATCTACAATTGGCCGGGTATTGGGAGAGTAAGTGGGGATTGAGGATGGAGGGGTAAAATTTGAGTGGATGAAATAGGAATGAGGAAAGAGCAAAAGGAGAAATATTAGTATGTTAAAGCAGATGTAGAGAGAGAATGGAAAAAAATCTAGAAGAGAGAAGAAAGGACAAATGGACAGCAGACGATGGAGAGTTAGCAGAAGACACGAAGAAACCAGAAGAAAGTGGCTGGAGCAATTGCAGCTGAAAAAAATGCACAAAAGGTAGAAAAATATCTCTTTATTTTGAATTTATTAATTGGAATATGTCAGCTCTGGTAAATGTGCATCATTAACGTCTGCGCTTTGTTTAGTACAAGAGCAAATTAATGTATAGTTTTATTTCTACAGTGTTGTACATTCCAAGTTTGGCTTTTGGGATTCCCAGTTTAATTATTGTCTTCCTGTTTCTAAATTGTGATTACTTGTTTGGTGATGGTCTATGTTCTGCATGTGTAACTGAGCTGAGGTGTTCTGTTTATATAATTCCTATTTGACATTGCCACTTGTTCTCTTTCCCCAGTAGGTCATGTATGGTTGTTCTCTGAAATGTATTGGTTTAATATTTGCAGTGTTGCCTTTTGATTGGTAGAGTATGGTGCTTTGTGAGTCCTGGTAGTGCTGTTAGGATACGGCGGGTTTACTATGGGCAGTGTTTGTAGTAGTTCCTAATGTGTCTGGCAGTTGGCACTGGATTATAGTAATGTAGAAATCTTTTAGTCTTTCTTTATCCATACACTCATTAAGAGGCACGTTTACTAAAAGTTAGTATATGGTAACATTATGCAAATATTTATGCAAATGAGGCCCCTTATGCAAATGAGGCCCGCACCCCCCTTGGGCCGCCCCTGCTGGGGGCCCACAATTTTTGTTGGCGTAGGGCCTCACTCAAGGTAAATCCGGCCCTGCACTTACCCATTTGGAAATCTAACAATATGCTGAATTCCAAAGGGAAACCTGTCAAATGCCAGATTGATTCTGGCCTTGGACAAGGTAGCTCATGAAAATGACATGACCATCTACTGGAAGAAAGTGAAAGGTCACTCCCTTGTTGATAATCCTGACAAGATTGGAAATGATCTAGCTGATCAGCTTGCCAAGGAGGGTGCTGTCTCTGGAGACCTCTGGCAGTTGGAGGCTCCCGAGACCAATGGGCTTCAAATTGTGATGGCGGTTACCCGGCGACAAGCTCAATTATCCACCATGCCCCCTATGGTTCAATGGTGTGGCGAGAGCACAGATCTCAACCTCGTGCAAGCCCAGAAACAAGATCCTACTCTTGGACGTTTCTACCTTTTTCTGCAGAACCCCCAGGAACACCCATTAACTCTGGAGGATTGTCGGGACGATGAGGAACTGAGGATCCTCTACATCTCCAAGGACATGTTCCATCTCCAGAAAGATCTGTTGATACGGATGAGTAAGCATGATATTGTGCAATGGGTGGTACCTCGGGCCTTCCGAGGAGTCATGTTACAGCACGCTCATGATGAACCTTGTGCCGGTCATAGAGGTGACCGAATAACCTATGAAACGTTGAAACAAGTGGCCTACTGGCCCCACATGTACCAAGATGTACAATTGTATACTAAAGGTTGTCTGACCTGTTGCAGATTTCAACCTGCAGCTCCTTCTCATAGAGCACCTTTGAGAAACAGAGGTCTGACCATGCCTTGGTCTGATCTCCAGATTGATTGGATCGGCCCCGTGCCCCGATCCTCTCGGGGAAACAAATATATGTTGACAGTTACCTGCTTATTTACTAAGTGGGTCGAGTGCATCCCAGCACCCAACTGTACCGCCGAGACCACGGCCACCTTGTTGTTAAACCACATTTTCAGCAGATGGGGCCTCCCCATGCGAGTGGAATCCGACCAGGGTTCCCACTTCACGGGACAAGTCATTAAGCATCTGTGGAAGGTACTAGGTGTGAAGGCCAAAGTCCACATTGCTTATCGTCCACAATCCTCTGGACAAGTGGAGAGAGCAAACAAAACTATCATCAGTATCTTGAAAAAGTACGTTTCTTCCTCTGGGAAGGACTGGGACATCAAACTGCCCTTGGTCCTGATGGCTATCAGAGCCACGCGTCATCGTGCTACTGGTGTGTCCCCTTTTGAGATGATGACAGGTAGGGACATGGTTTTACCCCTTCATCTTCTTTACAGGACTAATGATGTGAATCTCACTGCTGCTACAACTGCTCATGAATATGTTGCCCATTTAAGACAACACTTGCAAAGTGCCTTTGCCTTTGCCCAAAAGAATTTGGATACTGCTGCTAGGGGTAGGAAGGCCTACTATGATTTGAGGACTACCTCTAAAGAATACCAGATTGGCGATAAGGTATTCTACTACAATTTTGGTAAGAATAAGGTCAAAAACTGTAAATTTCTACCTAGCTGGAACGGTCCATTGCCTATTGTGGATAAAGCCTCCCCTGTTGCTTATCAAATTCGAATGAAGTCAGGTACTGAGAGGGAAGGCTCCCTTAAATGGGTCCACATTAATCAGCTTAGACCATGTCATCCCAGTAAGTTCCTTCCTGAAGACCCTCTTGATGTTGTGAGTGATTCTAACCTTGAGGCAGCATAGCCTGTTTGTTTTCTTTTACAGATGGAGTCCCGGACTTTGAAGGTCCTGTTCCTGATTTTGATGTTTGCGGGATCCGAGGTTGCCAGATTGATTGAACCTGGCCCTCTTTCTGGTGTCGTGCTACAGGATGCGCCTGGTTTCCTGATTACACAGTCCCAGACTGTCACACAGCAAGTTTTTGTGTCCCTAGATCCCCGACATGTTTTACAGAAACATTTTGAGTCGTCTGTTGCACGCATCGCTAATATACGTGGTGCCTAATCTTGGCATGTGCCAACGCTCTAAGGACATTCATTGGTTATGTCCTGGTAAGCCTTTCCTGAAGGACTCTTCTACGGCTCTTTGTGGGTTGTCTGCTGAAAATGTGAAAGAACAATGTAAAGTTACCATGACCAAGTACGATGACTTTTCAGAGACAAAAGTTGCTGTTGTCAACAATGTTTGGCTGGTTAGTACCCCTCTGAGTGAACTCCTGGTCACCATGAATAAACATGACATTCATAATAGAGTTCCTCTACCCTGCAATGTTTGCTTGATTGATGTTCCCAAGAACTCCATTGTTAATGTTGGTGGAGTTTCCTTGTTTTATCTTGATGCTGACCCTGTTTCGACAGAGCTCCAGATATTGGATGTGTTTCGAGGTCATGAGATTGACTTCACTGCAGCCTTGACCTATCTTTTGGACTATAAGGACTCTCACACAGTTGAACTGTCCATTGACCAGGCCGACCTTGCCATTGCTGATTATAACTTTGATTCACGAGATGTGGACATTTTACAAACTGATTTTATGTCACATGTCATTGTGCCTGGTCTTTTCTTTCTGTTGGTGCTCCAGTTTCTTATCTCTTTGTATCAACAGAGACAGATTCGTGCTCTTCGTCGCTCTATGCATCCTGCACCTCTGCTGCCTGCCATGCGTCTGCAGGATTTGCTGGAACGTCACACTTTTGAATAAGTGTCACCATTTTCTTTGAAAGTTATCCATTACTCTTAATTGAGTTGGGGTTTTTTTTCATAGATAGCATGTGTTCATTTTACTAACACAGTTACACATGGCTTCTCATTACTTTTGAGTATTCACCTTGGTGTTACACTAACACATTATATTGCATTACTGATATGCATTTTTGGTTTGGATACTATATATATATTCTTGACTTTCAAGTTACCATGCATTATTTTGATTGATTTGACTTAACTGTATCAATGTCATTTTATTTTGACTTCTTTTATTGCTTGAGTGTATTCACTGTATTATTCCTCATGCAGTATTGCTTTCATGCATATTGTGCTTGAAGTCTTATCCACTTCTCCTGCATTAGTCAATCATTTGTCATTTGGTTCTGACCTGCACGGTAGTACTGCTAGTTAGGCTTTGTACGATGGAGTGTACTCCCTTGTAGCATCCTCCATCTTACAAGGGGGGGGAGATGTAGGGCTGGTACCCCTGCAATTCTACATGCAAATCTCCGGCCTGCTCAGCAACTCAGGCCTGAACCAAAATGAACCAAACTGCACAAAACAAGATGGATTCTTCACTTCACTTTTGCTGTGTTCAGCTACAAACCTGTTCTCCAAGCAACTGCTTGCACAGCGTTTCTAAGTGTGCATGCATACATAGGCTATTGTCCGTGGCTGGCCTTGGACACTTGTACATGCCCAGAAGTTACATACTGTTGCTTCTGCCTGACTTTTTACCATGGCTCCTTTGTTTGCAAGAAGCTGCTCATCATCTACCTCCTGATTCGCTGAGAATACCTCAGACTGCCTGGTGCCAACCAATCATCGGACCTATGATGGAGGATTCTCACACAGAATTCTGCATTCTGCGCTGGAAACTTTAGTAAGGAGTTGGAGAGTAAGAGAGAGTTGGGGCTTTTCCCCACCTGGACATACAGACTTCTGCACCGGTCCTGCTGCTGTGCACTGTGTACCTGATTCCTGCGCCCTGAGCCTTCCGCAGGACGGCCACTAAGTGTGGGCTAGGCCGTCCTCCACAGGTCTGAGATAAGACTTTCACAGATACCTCTGGTTCGGACTTACTGCGGCTCGCCTGACGAGGCTAGAGCCCGCGTTAGCTAGGAGCTGTCTTCTTGGACTGCATTGCTTCTGAGTGCCGACAGAGCTAAGGTACTGGCTTATCTCTCCTCTCCTGGATGGGCAAAGGGGTTAGCAATATATTTCTTGCTTTTCCTCAGTGCAGAGCGAATCAGTGACGTCTGGTTACTAATCTGTGATTTCTTACATTGTCCAATTGTATATCTGTACAATAACAAATTGTTACTTTATGTTTCTAATTAGCTCTATATGTGTATGTATATTTTTCTATTTGGTTGCCTATAATAAAGTCTAATATTTTATTTATTTATTTATTTAGACTGTTTTTGTATACCGCCTTATCCTTCAATCAAAGCGGTCACGACACAATTGGGGGATACATTTAACACGCGGGGATATGAGACACATACACTAATACTTACAGGGAACATGGGCTATGGAGGGTTAAGTGGCTTGCCCAAGACCACAAGGAGCATCTGTGGGACTAGAAACCCTGGTCCTTCCAGCCCAAGGTTGCTGTCCTCTAGTGGGATATGAACCCCCGACCTTCCGGCCTTCCGGCCGGAAGTACCTTGCCCCAACCACTAGGCTACTCCTCCCTGCCGACCAGAATTCTTTCGTGGCTCATTGCCAGAATAACTCACCGAACTTTGGGCTGTATATTAGTAGCTATCTTCCCTAGACAACAACAGAGAGTCTAACTTATTTTTGTGCTACTACTATACCCTACAGTGCACTAAGGCAGCTCAGCAGTATGATCTGTGTGTAATTCCCTCAGAAGTGGCTGATATTCCAGTCTGGGTTCAAGACAAGTTAGATTGTGGGAAAATGCACACAGAAATACTGTTGGAAGGTGAGGATCCTCCACCACAGAAGCAATACCCAGTACCTCATCAGGCTATAGAACCAGTGACTAAAATTCTGAAGATACTGGAGGAGAGGGGTCTGATTAGACCTATTTCTTCCACATGTAATTCACCAGCCTGGCCGATAGTTAAACTGGGGGGTTCCTTCAGGCTCACTATGGACTTCCGTGCCCTGAATCAAGTTTCAAAATCTGTAGTGCCCGTGGTAGCCTCATACCCTGAAATGATCTCTAAACTGAATCCCAAATGTAAATTTTTCTCTGTTTTAGACATATCCAATGGGTTTTGGAGTCTGCCCCTGGCCCTTGAGTGCCAGTACAAAACAGCCTTTCAGTGGCTGAATAAACAATATGCATGGACTGTGCTCCCACAGGGATATAAGGATTCCCCATCAATATTTCATAAATACATGCAGGAAGCCCTATCACTATTGTCTTGCAGAGATAATATAATTCAGTATGTAGATGACATTCTGATTCAGTCTGAGAATGAAGCCGTACACTGGAATCATGTAAGAGAAGTTTTAAAAGCCCTCTTACAAGCTGGTCTTAAAGTTAATCCTGCCAAGGCTCAACTGTGCAAATCACAGGTTTCCTTTTTAGGGGTTACTATTGGCCAGGACGGTAAATCTGTAGATTCTCAGAGGATAGAGCTGATACAGAAACTTCCACTTCCTACAGATCAGAAATCACTCCAGTCATTTCTAGGGCTCACTGGTTTCTGTCGTGACTTCATGCACAATTATGCTGAAGTGGCAGCTCCACTTTACTCCCTGCTAAAAGTAAAAGTTATGCTTGGGAGGAAGGACATACAGACGCTGTAACTAAATTAAAACACATTCTGACTTCTGCTCCTGTTCTTGCACACCCAGATCACACACAACATTTTTTCCTGTACCCTGTAGTTGGAGTATAGGTGCAGCTCTAACACAACGCTTAGGAGGAGTAGATCGCCCTATCGCTTTCTGTTCCAGAGTTCTCACTTCTCCTGAACTCAAAATGGGAAACTGTGAAAAACATGTACTGGCTTCCTATGCTGCTATGCAGAAATTCACATACATCATTGGTGCTCAAACCACATACATATGCAGCCATCACACCCCCCTCAAATTCATTGTAGAAGGAAAGTTAGCATGTAGCAAGATTAGGACTGAGAGAATAGTCCAGTGGACTCTCATGTTGCAAGCACAGAATGTAAAGTTTGAATTGTTGAAAGAATCTAACGTGCGAGTGGCTGGAATCTTGCTGGAGGGGCAACCTCATGACTGTCAGTCCTCACCCAGTGCCCCTAATCACATGATCTTTAGGGAACTAGGACTAGACAAAATTTCACCTTTTCTTCCTACAGTATATATTGATGGTAGTAGCCAATGTGAAGGAGGCAGGCGACTAGCAGGTTTTGCAATTGTACAATTGGACCCAAATAACCAAGTGGTACTGCAAAGACAGTATTCCTGTGGGTCAGCGTCAGCACAGTACTGTGAGCTGGCTGCTTTTGTAGCTTGTATGCAACAATATCAGGATTCACACCCAGAGATACAAATCATTTTAGATTCTGATTATGTTTTTAAAAGTGCCATTGCCCTGTTACCCTGGTGGCTGGCAAATAAATTTAAATCTACAGATGGGTCCACAGTGAAAAATTCATCACTGTGGACTATGGCACAAGAACTGAGTGAGAAGTTTCAGAGAGTACATTTAGTTAAAGTAAAGGCACATAGGAAGAAAAGCCCTTTAGTGAAAGGAAACACATTAGCAGACTCACTAGCCAAGGAAGCATGCCATGTAGGCCTCATATGGCCCTGGTATGAGCAGACACGCATGGTTGCTATTGCTACACGTTCCACAGATTACGATCAGATAATACCACCAGATTACTTTGTAGCACTGCAGACAAAGGACCCTGAGCTTTCCAATTTAAGGAAGCTTGTGCAGGATGCCCCAGATAACCTATATCAGCACACACCCTTTCTCACACTCACTATAGAGAAAGACATTCTATGTGCAAAAAGAGAGGAAGGCTTGGTTATAGCTATCCCTAGAGCTCGAGGTAAAGAATGGATGCATTGGGTTCATGGTGCAGGTCCTATGGGACACCCTAAAGCAGAAGAAATGCAGACTATCCTCAATAGGTTGGTATGGTGGCCAGAAATGAAACATGATATACAGGATCATGTTTCCTCCTGTGTAATCTGTGCTTCATTTGGGAGGCAACCTAAAAAGAGAAGGGGACAGTGTCCCATTTGAGAGATTGCAAATAGATCATGTGGGCCCTCTCCCATTGACTGCTAGGAAAAATAGATTTTTACTGACTGTTGTTGATTCCTTTTCTCATTGGGTAGAAGCATTCCCTGTCCCAGATCAAACTGCTCGAACCACTGCAGAAATCCTAACTATGCAATTTTTTACACGCTGGGGCATTCCCAAGACTATTGATTCTGATAATGGTCCTGCATTTGTTTCTCAGCTCATCAAGGAATTGTTTGATTTTCTAGGCATAGAACAACAACTCCACATTCCATACCATCCACAGGCAGCAGGGCAGGTAGAAAGAATGAATCAAACAATTAAGGTCCACCTCAGCCCTATGCTTAATCTGACCGGGAAAAATTGGGATCTGGTGCTCCCTTTAGTCCTTATGCGTATCAGAGCTAATGTCTGTAAATCCACAGGTTTTGCACCCTATGAAGCCTTAATGGGAAGGCCAATGCAACCGTGGGAAAATATGCTGAGTCCTTTTCTTCCAGAGGACCAGACCGTAATTCTCACCAATGAGTGGATGAAATCCCTGCAAGAACATCTAAAAGAAATTCAGACCTCTGTGCTAGCTAACACAGAAAAAGCTAGAAATTATTTGCAGGAGGTACATGCAAAAGGTTCTGATTTAAGACCCCTCAAGGTTGGGAGTAAAGTGATGATTCTGAGACCTAGACCAAACCTCCCCTTTGGAACTGCAAAGTGGGAAGGACCATACTTAGTTACTGATACCTTAGGCCCAAGCCTATACCAAATCCTAATGCCTGACAACCAGCAGTACTGGAAACACATCACCCAGTTAAAACCATATGGGTAATACGTGTTTTATCAGTCTTTGTTTTCAGATACCATCTGAAGACAGCAATTACAGCTGCTTTATGAAGATAGCACGGACAGCTGCTTTCTGAACAAATGTCGCTTAAGGACGGTAACTAGTTACTCCTGCTGTACATGTGTTTAATAGTTATGTAAATAAGTAGTAGAAATTATTATTATTTTTTTGTGTGTGTTGTTGTTACATAGTATAAGTGGAGAGCATTAGTTTACTCCCTAGTAGAGTGAAACAAGTTTGCTTTTATTATGTCTCGGTTTCCTGTTGTTCTTGTATCTGCTCTCTTCTACTCAAGTCTCATTACAGGAACTATCATCCGAATATGCACGATTGGCTGGGCTAATTCCACAGGTGGAGTGTATCGTTACCAAGAAATACCCCCACCTTTCCCGGAAGGAAAGGATCTGGTCATCCTGAGTTTCTGTTCGGTACAGGACAAGCCAGTGTTCTATTCATTAAACATCACTCAAGTACAGTGGGAGCCACCAGTTTCCACTTCTCTAGAAAGGACACAAGAATTGAGGGCACGCCCAGAACGTTACTTTCTAGGTCCTCCTGCTTTGATTTTGTACAATATTTCCTGTCAGGACAGAGGTACCTGGAAAATAACTTATACATGGGTTGTGAGTGATCAACAGCACATCACTGAGACTTCATTCCTTTTGGATGTATCTTGTTTACCTACCACCCCTCATCCCACCCCTCCCACCACTTCTGCTCCTCCTGTACTCTACCTTTCTGATATCCACCCATTTCAGGAAGGACATCCCTTTCAGATTAAATATGATGCACCACACGATGTTTTATATGATGTCGAATACCATTTTCTTACTTGGCATCTATTTCCCAAATGGTTTCTAGTTACTCACAAATATCCAAATTGCTCTCAGTTTGTTGCCAACCACATACAAATGCTCAATACAGTACTTGGTTTGATATGCAGTCAGTAACACCCCGAGCCAAGCAATTTCGACACAAGCGTGAATTAATTGATACAATTTTAGGTGGCACAGGGACTGCACTGGGTGCCCTTAATATAATTGATATAGAGGTGCTCCGTAATAAAATGGGTTCCACTGCTCAGCTTGCGGCTGATGCTTTTACCTCACAACATATTATTAATGAAGTTTCCTCTAAACTGTCCAATGTAGTTGTAGATAACTTTGCTATTATATCTCCCATTATAGAACAGAAAATTGTTACCTTAGCACATGCAGAATATAGATTGGGAAAGAATATTTCCTGGGCTCTTGCCTGTGATCAAGTACAGATCGAGCTTATTACTATACTAAAGGAAATTCTGATCACTGCTAAGTTAGGACACTGGCCACCATCTCTCATTCATATGGCTAGTACCAAAATACCGGAATTTGCTATAGCTCACCTTGATTGGTGGACAGTTAGTGTTCCCATTTGTTCACCACAAGGCTGCTCTATCTGTACTTTGATCCCATGGTCAGGACAACACACAGTTATTTATCCTATTGTTAATATTGGGGTGCAGTTTGATAATATGCTTATGTATCCTGTGGACCATCTCACATGGGTGCAGCCACTGAACGACACCTGGACTTCATTCAAGCCGATGGACCCCAGTTTGTGTGAGCAGACTACATTTCAGTTCAAGTGTCAACCTCACCAGTTTAAAGAGGCTGACACCTCCTGCTGGAACAATTCCTCCTCTTGCTCCCTGACTGTTAAGCTCTCACAGGGCCGGATTTACCTATATGCCATGTACGCCATGGCGTAGGGCCCACAGCTGGCAGGGGCCCACAAAAAGCTGCCGCGGCAGCATGGACGTTCCCGCGGGGCCCCCTCTGCCCTGCCGAATCCCCGGCTGAGCCCCTCCGTGCCGGCTTTGAGAGGCGCGAAGGGAGAGTGTCTCCCTCGCGTCTCTGTTAAGCCCGCAGGGGCTGATGGAAAATTTCCCATCAGCCCCTGCGGGCTTAACAGAGACGCGAGGGAGACACTCTCCCTTCGCGCCTCTCAAAGCCGTCGCGGAGGGAGGGATTCGGCAGGGCAGAGGGGGCCCCGCGGGACCATCCATGCTGCCGCGGCCTTGGTAGCACCCAGCGGTTTTGCTTTTTTAAAATTTAATTTTACTTGAGCCGATGGGGGGGGGGGGGGTAGGACTGGAAATGGGCTGGGGGGGGTTAGGACTGGTAATGGACTATGGGGGGGCTAAGACTGATAATGGGCTGTGGGCTGATGGGGGCTGTCTGGTAATGGGCTATGGGGGGCTAGGACTGGAAATGGGCTGGGGGGGTTAAGACTGGAGGTGGGCTGATGGGGTTAGGACTGGTAATGGGCTGTGGGCTGTTGGGGGGATTAGAACTGGTAATGGGCTTTGGGGGGGTTAAGACTGATAATGGGCTGTGGGCTGTTGGGGGGGTTTGGAACTGGTAATGGGCTATGAGGGGGGTTAAGACTGATAATGGGCTGTGGGCTGATGGGGGCTGTCTGGTAATGGGCTATGGGGGGGCTAGGACTCGAAATGGACGGGGGGGGGGTTAAGACTGGAGGTGGGCTGATGGGGTTAGGACTGGTAATGGGCTGTGGGCTGTTGGGGGGGTTATAAATGTTAATGGGCTATGGGGGGGGTTAAGACTGGTAATGGGCTGTGGGCTGATGGGGGCTGTCTGGTAATGGGCTATGGGGGGGGGCTAGGACTGGAAATGGGCTGGGGGGGTTAAGACTGGAGGGGGGCTGTTGGGGTTAGGACTGGTAATGGGCTGTGGGCTGTTGGGGGGTTAGAACTGGTAATGGGCTATGGGGGGGGGTTAAGACTGATAATGGGCTGTGAGCTGTTGGGGGGTTAGAACGTAATGGGCTATGAGGGGGGGTTAAGACTGATAATGGGCTGTGGGCTGATGGGGGCTGTCTGGTAATGGGCTATGGGGGGGGGCTAGGACTGGAAATGGGCTGGGGGGGTTAAGACTGGAGGTGGGCTAATGGGGTTAGGACTGGAAGTGGGCTTATGGGGGTTAGGACTGGTAATGGGTTATAGGGGGGGCTTAAACTGAAAATGGGGTGATGGGGGGTTAGGACTGGAAGTGGGTTGATGGGGGGGCTAGGACTGGTATTGGGTTGGGGGGTTGCTAGGACTGGAAATGGGCTGATGCAGGGACTAGAAGGGAATGGATGCTGGGTGAGGCTGGAACTAGAAGGGAGCTGATGTTGGGGGAGGATTAGAATGGGATGGGGCTGGAAGAGTAAAATGGAGAAGGGAAAAATATTTTGTGTGGGAGGGATAAAAAATCTACAATTGGCCGGGTATTGGGAGAGTAAGTGGGGATTGAGGATGGAGGGGTAAAATTTGAGTGGATGAAATAGGAATGAGGAAAGAGCAAAAGGAGAAAGATTAGTATGTTAAAGCAGATGTAGAGAGAGAATGGAAAAAAACTAGAAGAGAGAAGAAAGGACAAATGGACAGCAGATGATGGAGAGTTAGCAGAAGACATGAAGAAACCAGAAGAAAGTGGCTGGAGCAATTGCAGCTGAAAAAAAATGCACAAAAGGTAGAAAAATATCTCTTTATTTTGAATTTATTAATTGGAATATGTCAGCTCTGGTAAATGTGCATCATTAACGTCTGCGCTTTGTTTAGTACAAGAGCAAATTAATGTATAGTTTTATTTCTACAGTGTTGTACATTCCAAGTTTGGCTTTTGGGATTCCCAGTTTAATTATTGTCTTCCTGTTTCTAAATTGTGATTACTTGTTTGGTGATGGTCTATGTTCTGCATGTGTAACTGAGCTGAGGTGTTCTGTTTATATAATTCCTATTTGACATTGCCACTTGTTCTCTTTCCCCAGTAGGTCATGTATTGTTGTTCTCTGAAATGTATTGGTTTAATATTTGCAGTGTTGCCTTTTGATTGGTAGAGTATGGTGCTTTGTGAGTCCTGGTAGTGCTGTTAGGATACGGCGGGTTTGCTATGGGTTGGCACTGGATTATAGTAATGTAGAAATCTTTTAGTCTTTCTTTATCCATACACTCATTAAGAGGCACGTTTACTAAAAGTTAGTATATGGTAACATTATGCAAATATTTATGCAAATGAGGCCCCTTATGCAAATGAGGCCCCGCACCCCCCTTGGGCCGCCCCTGCTGGGGGCCCACAATTTTTGTTGGCGTAGGGCCTCACTCAAGGTAAATCCAGCCCTGAGCTCTCATATTCCCTGACTACCTCACACAGTTTGTATTACCTTGGAGCTGGACACTTTTGTTTTCATCTGTTCTTTCCCTAGAATGTTTCTTTCCCAGAATGCATGACATTCGCCTTCCCAAGAACACTTTGTTGTACAGTTCAAACTATTTACCAAACAATACCTGGTGCAGTCATACACCACTGGTCTCCCTCACCATTAATGGGACAACTTATTCCACACCGCTGGTTACCAATGACTCTATGGACATTCCAGACTTTATCTCATATGCTGTGCATCCCTTACCACTTGGCATGGGAGAAGAGACACTACATAAACTGCTCAACTTTACAGAACTCCATGCCTATATTGATCACCTTAAAACAACATCCACTGAAGTGAATCACACCATCGCTTATGAGAATGGACACATTCAACAAATTGTTGGACACTTGCTACAAGATGCTCATGTGTCTGTGTGGGAATTGTTATTTGGTTACTCACCTACTGCTGATCATGTCTTTAATGTTTTTATTCACCCTATTATTATTTTAACTGCTGTACAAATATTGCTATGCATTATCGTAATTTTCCTGTGCTGTAAAATGAAGCAAATGTATATATTCTTGCAACGCATGTCATACACATCAACAACATTTTAAGGTAGTTACACTGAACTTCTCCAGCATCCACCCCTACATCCAGGCTAATTTGGCCTGCTAATTTGGCATTTCCTATTACACTGAATACCAGAGTCAGCTGCAGTCTAGTATTGCTTCCTATCCTCACTCATAGCATCCTGGTACCTTTTTGCTTTAGCCTCCTCAAAAATTCCTGCAGACCTTATGCACTGTTCACTCTCTCTAAGATGGGCACGGAGGTAGCATATTGGGTCCCCCCCCCCCCCAGTAGTGGCTGCTCTACCTAAGACACGAGGTTTGGACTCATAAGGAGACTTGTTTATCTCTAGAACACTAGAGACAGTACTGTGCAGGACAGGGGACTTGCTGGACATAGCAAGGTATTTAATACAGGAGGTATTAGACAAGCTGCCTACTATCATGTCATGGCAGCTGGGACAGGTACCACAGGCTTGCTTCCACCATTTCCAGGCACAAATAATAAATAAAAATAAAAAAGGTGTGGGAGATGTCAGCATACATTTCATGCAGCTTTGGACTCTGGTGACTTCAGTCTCCAAAAGTAATAGGACAGTTTACAAGATGAGATTAACTCTGACCCCCTGATGATTTCATTCTCCAAGGCCTGTCTGAAGCCCCTCCTTGCTAAATCAAGAATAGCAGACCTTAAAGGGAGTGGCTAGCAGACCTCAAGGGGAAGTGCTGGAAAGGATTCAGTTCACTATAAAAGACAGAAACACTTCCTGTCTCTCTCTCTCTTTCACCATTCATCAGAAATGAAGGACAGGAGGCTCTGATAATCAATTCCCTTCACCCCCCTCTCTCTCTCTCCCTTGCCATGAGGCTCTGAAACACATGTTCTGGCCTCTCTCTCTCTCACACTTCACACATGCACATGCACACACAGATTCATTGATGCACACTGAAACAGCTCTGTAACAATCACCATATACCTCTGTTCAATACCTATGTATTAAGCCTATTTCTACATAAAAACCTTTTCTCCAAGCCACACCTGTTTGCTTGTTTTGTTGCAAACCCTACTGCCTCTGTGAAGTGAAATGAACCCAGGACCTACAGAAGAATAACTGACCAAATCTTACACTTCCCTGACGATTTATGTAAGCCACCGCAGTTGCGTTCTCTGAGAGCACCCGAATGGCCTTTCCCCGGAGATAAGGTCGAAACGCCTATAGAGCAAGTGCCACAGCTCTCAACTCAACGTCTTTTCCAAGGTGGACCACTGACCTTGTACCAGCCAACCTTGACAATGGGCTCCCCAGCCCTGCAGACTGGCATCCGTGGTCAGGGATATCCATGATGGTGCTTCCAACGACATTCCTTTTTCTAGAGGCCCTGGCCGCAACCACCACTGCAGAGCTTGGCAAGTCTGCAGTGGACAAGGCAACCGCTGGGACAGCGGATCCCTTTGATGCGACGACCTTCTCAATTTATTTATTTATTTAGCTGTATTTATATCCCGCTTTTCACCGGGTCAAAGCGGTCAATTGGGGGATACATTTAACACGAGGGGATATGAGACACATACGCTAATACTTACAGGGAACATGGGCAATGGAGGGTTAAGTGGCTTGCCCAAGACCACAAGGAGTGCCTATAGGACTAGAAATCCCAGTCCCTCCGGCCTGAGATTGCTGTCCCCAGGTGGGACTTGAACCCCCGGCCCTCCAGCCTGAAGTACCTTGTCCTAACCACTAGACCACTCCTCCCTTCTCAACAGTGCTCTTTGCAACGGCCTCATGTGGGCTCACGCCCACGGTACCAACTCCAGGGTCGCCGCCATTGTCCCCAACACCCGAAGATAATCCTAGGCCGTGGGACACTGCTTGCTGAGAAACTGACTCACCCAACTGCCTGAGGCCCAACACCCACTGCCGAGGCAGAAACACTCGACCTAATCTCGTGTTGAAACGTGTTCCCAGATACTCCAGGCCTTGCGACGGTTCCAAGTGGCTCTTTGCCACATTGACCACCCAACCGAGACTCTGCAGAAGCTCTATCACCTTGGCCATCACCGACACACTCTCTTCTCGGGACTTTGCCCTGATTAACCAATCGTCCAGATAGGGATGCACCAACACTCCTTCCTTTCACAAGGCCGCCGCCACCACTGCCATCACCTTCGTGAACGTCCGTGGTGCAGTTGCTAGTCCAAAAGGAAGTGCCTGAAATTGAAAATGTCCCATGGGAACCGCAAAGCGGAGGAATTTTTGATGCTCGCGCCGTATCCGAATGTGAAGATACGCCTCCGATAGGTCTAGGGACGTCAAAAACTCCCCTTTTCTTACCGCTATGATAACTGACTGGAGGGTCTCCATCCGAAAAGGAGAGACGCGGAGACAGCGATTTACCCTTTTCAAATCTAGAATGGGTCGCCACGTCCCTTCCTTCTTTGGAACTATGAAGTAAATGGAGTATCGACCGCATCCTAACTGGTCTGTAGGAACCGGGACAATGACTTTGAGAAATGGCAGCCTTTGTACCATTTTCTGCACTGCCTCACGTTTTGCGCTTGCCTTGCACGGTGACCGCACAAAAGAGTCGGTCACTGGCCGCTGCAACTCCAACGCATAACCTTCTCGAATCACTTCTAACACCCACTGATCAGAAGTGAGTCAGGTCCAGGCAGGGTGAAAATCCCGTAGCCGACCCCCTATGGGAACCAGTACCCCCTGGACCCTCCTGGCTTCATTGTGACTTTCTGAAATTGGAGGACGAGGATGCAGCTGTAAAAGCTCTGCTCGCTCCTCGAAACCCCCGAAATCCCTGTGTCCGCCCAGGAAAACGTCCCTGCTGGCTCTGACCAAACCTCAGGGAATGGAAACGGCAAAACTCCCGCTGCTGCCCCCGAAGGCCGGGACCGGTACGCCCCTGCTTCTGCTTGTCCTCCGGCAACCTACCGCCCTTTGACTCCCCTAAATCCTTCACCAACTTATCCAATTCCTCTCCAAATAGTAGCTTGCCGCGGAAAGGAAGCTTACTTAATCTCGCCTTGGAAGAACCGTCCGCTGCCCAATTTCGCAGCCAAAGACATCGCCTCCCCGCGACTACCGACGCCATACTCTTTGCTAATCCACGGATAAGGTCATACTAAAGATTGGCTAGATACGCCGCCCCGGATTCCAATTTGGACGCCTCCTCGGACTCCTCCTCCAAGTGGTCCCCTTGAAGCCACTGCGCCCACAGTAAGCAGGCTCTCGCCACCCAGGCCCCACAAATAGACACCTGTAAGGATAGTGCATTTGCCTCAAAGACCTGCTTCAGCAAGGTCTCTAACTTACGGTCCTGCACATCCTTGAGGGCCGCTGAACCCTCCTCCGGGATGGTAGTTTTCTTGGTAACTGCTGACACAGCAGCATCTACTCTCGGAGCCTTAAACAACTCCCGGTCCTGATCCAACAGTGGGTAAAGCTGCGCCATAACTCTAGACCCCTTAAGGGTGGCTTCAGGCATATCCCATTCCTCCTGAATCATTTCCTTAAACACTCTATACACCGGGAATGCTCTCTGAGTCTTCCAAAAAGCCTGCAGCAATGGATCCTCCAGGGTAGAATCCTCTGCAGGGCCCTCGGCCGGCATATTAAGAGTTTTGAGGGACTCCGCAATGAGTGCCGGTAGTTCCTCCCTGCGGAACACCCGGACCACCCTTGCCTGATCCTCTTTCTCCTTAATTCCGCCTTCCTCTAGATCCTCCTCCTCTAGACCTTCCAGGTCCGCCTGCTCTGAATGTATGTCCTCTGAAATGAGTGACTGCTCTAGTTGATCCGTATCCACTCTGAACCTTTTTGCGCTGATGCCGGTCCTTGCCGCCTGTAAAGGTGAACTCGATCTCTTCTGCCCAAGCTGCCTGCGACCCCTGGGAACCGCTCAACGCCTTTTGTAGTAGAGCCATGAAATCTGGCGAAAAAATAGCCGCCAAAATCCCCGATACAGGCAGCTGGGGAAATGGAGGTTCCTGAGCGGAAGCTATACTGGGTGTACAGCGAATTATCCTGGGTGACCTGAACCTGCCATCCGTATCCCCCATGCAGGCTGACACTTTCCTTGAAGCTATGAACCAGCTCGGATATGTTCAAATTATTCAGGAAGCCACTCATAGCAAAGGCAACACCCTAGATATGGTGTTCATATCATCCGACACGCAACTAAATGAAATACGAAAACCTGAAGCACGAGTGACCCAGGTCCCCTGGTCCGACCACTACCTAATTGAATTTGAAATCCTCTTACCAGCCATAAAAGAACAATCTCAAGCCGACCCAAAAACACATCACCAAAGGAAGTTCCGCAAATTCAATAGTGAAACATTTGTAACATCTATTTCTTCACACTTTGAATACACTCACACGGACCTAGATAAGCTGGTAGACATATGGAACTCAGGGATCAAAGCAGCAGCAAGACCAACCTGGAAAGCCGCAAACACAGCAACAAGAAAAGCTACCGAACCATGGTACTCTCCTACTCTATCCAGAATGAAAAGGGAGCTACGCAAAATGGAAAAAAAATGGAGGAAAACACAAACCGAGGAATACAAGCGACAATACCTAACACTCCTCATGAAATACAAGAATGAGGTCAACCTTTCAAAAAAGGTTCATCACACTAACCTACTCAATAAAGCTCTTAATAGACCCAGAGAGCTATTTGAGCTTGTTAAATCACTCACCAAAACCTCCCAGGACACCATCTATGCCGACGAAATAAAGGCCCAGACGCTCGCAGACTACTACGCCAAGAAACTACACCCGCAAGTACCCACAATCATCGATCAAAGCATGGCTTTAGTCCTCACTCCTCGAGAAACTGACACCGTCCTGCAATCAGAGTCCGCAGCAGAATGGAATACCTTCCAGCAATTAGGTGAACAACAGGTCATAAACATCATAACCAATTTAAACTCCACCACCTCCCCTCTGGACCCATGCCCAGCGGCTTCGATAAAAGCAACTAAGAAAGAAATCGCAAAACCAATCTCCTACATTGTTAACCAGTCACTCCAACAAGGAACAATGCCGACCCATCTCAAGAGATCACTTATAAGACCCATCTTAAAGAACAAAACACTCAACAAAAGTGATCCTGCATCATATCGCCCGATCTCGAGCATAGCATTCTTAACTAAAACAATCGAAAAAGCGTTTCAGCAGCAGCTACAGGATCACATTGACGACAGGGAAGCATTAGATATGCATCAATATGGGTTTCGTCAGCATCACGGAGTAGAAACCCTACTGTTGGCACTCCTTGACAACCTCCTCAGAGGCCTCGAGAACAAAAATGCGATGTTCATACTTATATTTATCGACATCTCAGCTGCATTTGATACAGTGCATCACAGCACCCTCTTAAACCGTCTTGCATCCATAGGTATAACAGGGACCCCTTTAAAGTGGTTTGCATCATATATATCCAATAGGATGCAACAAGTTCAATTCAACGATGATAAAGCCGATGCCTTCCCCCAAACCCAGGGGATTCCTCAAGGGTCCGCCTTATCATCGCTCCTATTCAATTTGTATATAAAACCGGTCTGCGAGATCTTCCGGAAGTGCAACATCAATTACCACATCTATGCGGACGATGTGATGCTGTATACGCACCTCAACATAACACAACCGGATTTCACTCCACTAGAAGAATGCCTTGACATGCTCCAAACATGGCTTCAACAAAACAACATGTCAATAAACCACAAGAAAACAGAGGTCATGTTTATCTCTAAGAAAACCAATTTCATCCCGCCCACCACGGTCACCCTTAACAAAAACATATATCATACGAAGCCTACAATAAAATATCTAGGGGTCCTACTAGACAGCAACCTTAAGATGGATAAACACCTCCGAACAGTTAACCGAGCCATTTTTTAAAAATTAAAAGTTCTTCAACCACTTCGCAATATCCTCGAGAAATCTGACTTCAGGACTGTGGCACAAGCCCTCATCATTCCTCACCTAGATTACTGCAACGCCATTCTGCAAGGCCTGCCGAAGAACACCCTAAATATCCTGCAAATGGCTCAAAATGTTGCTGCAAGAGTCATCATGGAAAAAAGCATCACGGATCACATAACCCCAGTGCTAATGGAACTGCATTGGCTCCCGGTGACCGCTCGCATCATTTTCAAACTTCTCATAACAACGTTTAAGCTCATTCACAACATTGCACTCTCCTACCTCGATAACCTAATCACTATTCAGCCACACAACAGGAACAGAAGAACCATAATCTCAACGCTCTCTGTGTTCCGACCAGCATAAGAACTGTCAAAGCAGAAACAAGCAATAGAGCATTCACATATACCGCACCAATACTCTGGAACCAACTCCCACACGAGTTGCGACTGACCAATAATTTGAGTGAATTCAGAAGGAAACTCAAAACCCACTTATTTCAGACTCACTACAACCTGACCTAAGTGCGACGCCTTACCGCAACTAGATGGCTTTTGCCTGCCACGACGGCATTTAGAATACCGGTTTGTAATCTTGTATATATGTATATTCTAGGCCCCACCCACGCAACTACAATCAAATGTATACTTAGATTTGAGAGCCCCAATCCAATGTATAATTGCTATTTCCTGTTTTATGTAAATCATCGCCCAATCGAAATCTGTATCCTAAAAATCAATGTATTGTACGATACATTATGATTCTGTAAAGTAAACCGCTGCTGATCGTAGGAAGCAGCGGTATACAAATGTTTACTAAATAAATAAAATAAATAAATAAATACTGGGCCCCGGTTCTGAACTAGGTAGAGATGCAATGATGGGCTCGGAAACCTCCCCAAAGTCCTCTTGCCCATCCGCTTCTGTCTCTGAAACTAGTTCCTTAGCTTCCTGACTACAGCCCCTGCATACACCTTCTTGTGATACTGAACTCCTCTTGGCCCCACACAACAGGCAGCGCTGTCTGGAAGGCATGCTGCACTGCCCAACGCGTGCCGCAAAAACGGACCAAAAGGTAAAATTTTTTTTTTTTTTGTCGTCCCTCAGCGTCGGCTCCCCAGTCAAAAACTGAAGAAAACCGCTGAAAACGAGGCTCCCTCACTGAAATATAAGCCTCAGAAGCCCCGGGATTGCCAATGGCGTTTTCCCGCGCTGTGCACATGCGTTCCGGCCTGTCCTTTCAAAAACTGCCGATCCCACCTGAAAGACTCTGCCTTACCTCCATCGCTGCAAATTGATTGCTGCCTTTTAACCCGTGCTCCTGCCCAGCGGAAGCAGCCTGGAAAGGTAGTCAATCACCGGTGTTGCTAAAACACTGTCAGAAAACAGATGCAGCTGCAGCCGATGGCTCAAAGCGCTGGCAGGCAACTCTTCTGCACACGCTGAGCTCAGCACTGTTCTGGTTCCTGCTCCTTCCACAAATGGAATGGTAACCACCTGCCGGTCCTCTCCCCCAGCCTGTTGAAGACCAAAAACTAGCTCCTGACTGCCTCTAGGGAGGAAGGGAAGGAAAATGGCAGGAAACAGAGGACCTCAGGGCAATGGAAGGCCAAATCACCTGTACCAACTACAGGTAGAGAATTTAAATTGGCTCCCCTGTGGCTTCTATCTATCTTCTTTTTTTTTTTTTAACCCCCTAAACCTAACACTCTCCTTAATCGTTCCTCTAGTGAGCCCCGAAATCCCTGGACTCACCACTCCTCTAACTGCTTTGGAGACTGATAAACTGGTGAGAGGAGGCGGTTCCAGTCCTTATATAATGGTGGCATCACAGGAGTGAAGTTTCTCCGTCTCCAAAGCTGCTGGAGGAGGTTGACAACCCCAGAGATTCCGGGACTAGACTGGAGGGACAATCAGGAACAATGCTTGACCCAGTACAAGCATCGTGGAACCTGTGTCTTTTGGGGAAACTGCTAGATACGTATGACCTAGATTGGCCACTGTTGGAAACAGGATACTGGGCTTGATGGAACTTGGTCTGACCCAGTATGGCATATCTTATGTTCTTATATGTTCTTATGTCTGCCTGTAGGAGATCAGATCCCTGCAGGCAGACAGGAGGAGTCTTTGCTGCAATTGTGGCCTCAACACAGGTTACAGTTGGCCGGCAAAATTTTGGTGGAGACAGGACCTGTGTCTCTCACCCCATTCCAACACCTATGTCTGTGAAAGAAGCAACAGAAAATATTTGCTTCTCTTCAGTGTTTCTGAAATGATACAGAACTATTTTTAAAAGTAGCTAGGCAGATTATGTTTATTTAAAACTTTCTATCCCACCCCACAGGAGCAGTTTACATAGTAATAAAAGGAAGGCTAAGAAAGAAACTCCAAAAGTCAGGCAGGAAAGGAGAAAAAGTAAAATTAATCACATAAAAATTAAAGAGAGATTGAACAATGCCACTACCGTATCCCGCATAATCCTCAAAGGCCAAATTAAAGAGATGGGTCTTTAGTAGTGACTTAATTTTTTTCAAGGAGAACTCCAAAGGGATTGGAAGTGGAAGAGTATTCCAGAGGCTAGAGCCTAAAAAATAGAAGGCGCCAAGCCGGGATGCCTCCAAACATGTGTTGGGATACTGGGGGAATAATCAGGAGATTAGTGTTCCGAGAATGTAGTGACTGGGATGAGCAATAGAGGACCAGCACAGTAGATAAATAGTGTGGTAGATCTGAGTAACATACCTGATGAACTAAAGTCAAGACCTTAAACTGAAGATGGTAAGGGAGGGGAAGCAAGTGATGCTTATTATATAGAAGAGTCACATTATTAAATTTGGTGGCATTAGTAACGGGATAGCCATATTCTGAATAACCCAAGTTAAAAACTGCCTTCCACCCAATGCCTAAAAGCGTGGGCAGGATTTCATAGCATGTTTGCTTTTAGCTGCAGGGAAAAGAGACAAGGCAGAAGCCGCTAATTCTGAACCAGCCCTGTTTTACTTTAGTTTATAAGATTTTCTACACTACCTTTCGCAAGTTGTTGGTATAAAGCAGTATACGGTCCACAGATAATTTTGTACTTGTGACTTTCACTGACACAGATATTCAAATGAAAACTATTTTACTTACAGCCCTGCCAAAGAAATGTGAGAAAACATACAAACTGAAGAAAAAGAGAGACACTGCCACATCTATATAAAAATTAACAGCATGGAGAAGACACACAGATATAGACAGGGACACAAATACCCACAGAGAAATAGAAGAGAAACTTGCATATATTTCATCTATTAGACCTAGATAGGGCTGGCGCAAGGTGGTTAGAATAGTAGGGGGGGCTCACTAGGCCTGCTGCATCCTGCCCCCTCTGAAAATTGTTGGGGGGATGGTTGATGCTACAGCACTGAATCATGGGCCTATGCTAGATAGAAGTGGGGGCTAGAAAGTGAGGTAAGGTGAGATGGTGGAGGGAGGCACTAGAAGCCCTAGTTCCCTCCCTGTAGAGACAGATGTGAGGGAGCGACAGGCTCAGACACAGATATATCTGTCAGGGAACACAAAAAGATATTGTCTGCATCACCATCTGGCTCTTTGCAAAAGCGATTATTAAAAGGGACCCAGGATATCACTACTTGACCCAATACAAGCATTGAGGAACCTGGGTCTTTTGGGGAGACTGCTAGGTACTTATGACCTACTGTAGATTGGCCACTGTTGGAAACAGGATACTGGCCTTGATGGACATTGGTCTGACCCAGTATGGCATATCTTATGTTCAAGTGAACCAATCAGCCACTGGAAGCAGGCAGTATTGTCCAGATTTCTTCCTACTGGCACACACCACCAGACTTTCCTTTTCTCAGGCTTGCTTCTTATATGAAAACAATGACCATGAAAACAATGACATCGAGGCTCTGTGAGTAAGAAAAAGTTTTCACATCGGGGTGACACACTCTGTGAGCGGCTGCATGGCTTGTGAATTTTGTTTTCATACAATCCCCGAGTTTTATCCAGGGTCCAGAGATCCTAATTGTTGGATGGCTAGCAACTGAGAGATAGGTGGGGAATGTAGAGTTGCTAAGTTACCCAGTTCCGGGAATGATTTTTTTCCCCTCCAAGTTCTGTTTTTAAATTTGCATTATAATAAACTTGGAGAGGAGTGCACCTAGTGGTTTGAGCACTGGTTTGGTAACCCAAGAGCCCACTGTTTTTATTCCTACTAGCACGCCTTGTGGCCTTGGGCAAGTCACTTAACCCCCCCCCCATTGCCTTGGAAGAAAGGTTCGTGAATCTACTTCCTTTCTCACTGCCAAGAAACCCCAGGAGCTGCTGGGTCGTCACTCGCCAGGAATCAGCATTGACTAGAAGGCACACGTGGCATTGCAGCCCTTGATTTTACCCAATGGAATTGGTACCACGGGTTTCATAATGCATCAAGATAAGCTGATCAGAAATCCAGGACTGGCTTAAAATCTCACGCCTGGAACTGGGTAACGACAACTCTAGAAACGGTTTATTATGGTTTAATCAGTTTTATATACCATACCGCTTTTACCAATGCAGAATGGTTTACTAAATATAAAATCGATAACAAAATTAAAAAGGAACACCAAACTGAAGGTAGGACAGAAGAAATAAAAAGGTAAAACGTTTTCCAACAAATAAATAAGACGCTAACCTGAACCACTCTCACCTACGAGCGCTGCGCACTCTCCCGGGCTACGTTTGCTGCTGCATGCATGACGTGTTGGAAGAAAGCGAGAAGTCTCTACAAAAGGTGAAAAAGCAAAAACGGCCAAAATGGATGACAGAAGAAACTCTGAAAATTGCCCAGAAACACAGAGAAGCTAAAACCAGAGGAGAAAGAAAAACAATAATAGAACTCAACAGAGATTTCCAACGTGCAGCAAGACAGGACAAGGAAAAGTACTACAACGACGCATGCAAGGAAATAGAAGCAGAAACTATTAGAGGAAGAACAAGATCGGCTTTCCTAAAGCTACGAGAGTTAAAGAAAAAGTTCCAGCCTCGAATTGGAATGTTACCAGATGCTCAAGGTTCTATGTTGAATGATGCTGAGAAGATCAAGAAAAGGTAGAAGGAATATACAGAGTTTTTATATGATAAAGATCAAGTGGACCAACAGCCATTTCAACCTGTACCTTATGATCGGGAACCATTGGTGATGAAAGAAGAAGTTGAAGCAGCATTGAAAGCCTTATCAAAGAACAAAGCACCAGGCATTGATGGCATTCCCATAGAAGTATTACAGCAATCTGATGCAGCTGTTACCATACTTACAAGGCTCTGCCAAGAAATATGGAAGACAACATCATGGCCAACTGACTGGAAAAGATCTGTGTTTATACCAACACTAAAGAAAGGCGATCCAACTGACTGTGGAAATTATCGCACAATCGCTCTGATCCCACATGCCAGCAAGATTCTACTGAAGATTATTCAAAGGAGACTACAACCATACCTGGAACAAGAACTACCTGAAGTGCAAGCAGGGTTCAGGAAAGGGCGAGGAATGAGAGACATCATCGCGGATGTGAGATGGATCCTTGAAAAGACTAAAGAATACCAAAAGGATATCTATTTGTGCTTTATCGACTATAGCAAGGCTTTTGACTGTGTAAACCATGAGAAACTCTGGGTCACATTAAGAAGCATGGGTATACCAGAACATCTGATCATACTCTTGCACAATCTGTACATTGATCAAGAAGCAACAGTTCAAACGGAACAAGGACGAAACAGAATGGTTTAAAATAAGTAAAGGTGTAAGACAAGGCTGTATACTTTCCCCCTACCTGTTTAATTTATATGCAGAACAAATCATCAGAGAAGCAGGATTGTATGAAGACAACAGAGGTGTGAAGATTGGTGGAAGACTCATCAACAACCTTCGCTATGCTGATGATACCACATTACTGGCTGAAAGTGAAGATGATCTGAAACATTTGCTTCTCACAATCAAAGAACATAATTTCAAAATGGGCCTGCACCTTAATGTAAAGACGACAAAGATCATGACAACTGGCATAATCAACAGGTCAGTTGAAGGAGAAGAAATTGAAATCGTGAACAACTTTAACCTACTTGGATCAACTATCAATAAAGAAGCAACAAGCAGTCAAGAAATCAGATGACACATTGCTCTTGGCAGAATGACTATGAAAGACCTAGATAAGATTCTCAAGAGCAGAGATGTCTTTCTCCATACAAAGATTTGACTTGTTCAAGCCATGGTATTTTCAAGAACATCATATGGATGTGAAAGCTGGACAGTGAAAAAGATAGACAGGAAGAAAATTTATGCCTTTGAATTATGGTGCTGGCGGCGAATACTGTGTATACCATGGACTGCCCGAAGAACAAACCAGTCAGTACTAGAGGAGATCAAACCTAAGCTTTTTTTAGAAGTTCAGATGACAAGACTTCGACTTTCATACTTTGGACACATCATGCATAGAGAGAGATCATTAGAGAAAGACATCATGCTTGGCAAGATAGAAGGTCAACGCAAAAGAGGAAGGCCAGCAATGAGATGGATCGATACAATCAGGGCCGGCCCGTCCATAGAGCAAGAATGTTTTTTGCACAGGGTCCCGCGTTTCAGGGGGCCCCGCGCAAAGAACATTCTGCTTTTTAAAAAAATTAAAAAAAATTAAAAAAAGCTGGTTGCTGACACTGCCGCCGTGGCAGCAGCAGAATGGAGTGTCCCGCGGGGCCCCCTCTGCCCGGCTGAGCCCCTCTGCCCGGCTTTCAGATTCGCGAAGGGAGAGTGTGTCTCCCTCGCGTCTCTGTTAAGCCTGCAGGGGCAGATGGGAAATTTCCCATCAGCCCCGAAATTTCCCATCTGCCCCTGCAGGCTGAACAGAGACGCGAGGGAGACATACTCCCTTCGCGAATCTGAAAGCCGGGCAGAGGGGGCCCTGCGGGACACTCCATTCTGCTGCGGCGGCAGCAGCAGCAGCCAGCTTTTTTTTTTTTTTTAATTTTCCTGAGCCGATGTGGGGGGCTTAGGACTGATAATGGGCTATGGAGGGGGTTAGGACCTGACTTGAGGTGGGCTGTGGGTTGATGGGGGGGGGGGGGTTAGGACTGGTAATGGGCTATGGGGGGGCTAGGACTCGAAATGGGCTGATGGGGGGGTTAAGACTGGAGGTGGGCTGATGGGGTTAGGACTGGTAATGGGCTGTGGGCTGTTGGGGGGGGTTAGGACTGGTAATGGGCTATGGGGGACTAGGACAAGAAATGGGCTGATGGGGAGGGGTTAGGACTTGAGGTGGGCTGTTGGGGGAGTTAGGACTGGTAATGGGCTATGGGGGGTTAAGACTGGTAATGGGCTGTGGGCTGTTGGGGGGTTAGGACTGTTAATGGGCTATGGGGGGGCTAGGACAGGAAATGGGCTGATGTGGAGGGGTTAGGACTTGAGGTGGGCTGATGGGGTTAGGACTGGTAATGGGCTGTGGGCTGTTGGGGGGGGGTTAGGACTGGTAATGGGCTATGGGGGGTTAAGACTGGTAATGGGCTGTGGGCTGATGGGGCCTGCCTGGAAATGGGGTGATGGGGGGTTAGGACTGGTAATGGGCTATGGTGGGGTTAGGACTGGTAATGGGTTATGGGGGGGCTAGGACAGGAAATGGGCTGATGGGGAGGGGTTAGGACTTGAGGTGGGCTGATGGGGTTAGGACTGGTAATGGGCTGTGGGCTGTTGGGGGGGGTTAGGACTGGTAATGGGCTATGGGGGGGTTAGGACTGGTAATGGGCTATGGGGTGGCTAGGACAGGAAATGGGCTGATGGGGAGGGGTTAGGACTTGAGGTGGGCTGATGGGGTTAGGACTGGTAATGGGCTGTGGACTGTTGGGGGGGTTAGGACTGGTAATGGGCTATGGGGGGGATAGGACAGGAAATGGGCTGATGGGGAGGGGTTAGGACTTGAGGTGGGCTAATGGGGTTAGGACTGGTAATGGGCTGTGGGCTGATGGGGGGGGGGTTAGGACTGGCAATGGGCTATGGGGGCTGACTGGAAATGGGCTGATGGGTTTAGGACTGGAAGTGGGCTGATGGGGGGTTAGGACTGGTAATGGGTTATAGGGGGGGCTTAAACTGAAAATGGGGTGATGTGGGGTTAGGACTGGAAGTGGATTGATGGGGGGCTAGGACTTGTAATGGGTTGGGGGGTTGCTAGGACTGGAAATGGGCTGAGTGGAAGGGGAGGCTTGAACTGCAAATAGCTGATGGGGAAGGGGACTTGGAATGGAAATGGGCTGAGTGGAAGGGGGGGCTTGAACTGCAAATAGCTGATGGGGAGGGGACTTGGAATGGAAATGGGCTGTGAGGGAAGGGAGCTAGGACTGGAAATGGGCTGATGGAGCAGCTAGGATAGGACTGGAAATGGGCTGTTGGGGGAGCTAAGATTGGAAATGGGCTGTGGTGGGGGCTTGGATTGAAATGGACTCATGGGGGGGCTTGGACTGGAATTGGGCTGAGTGGAGGGGAGCTAGGATTTGACATGGGCTGATGGTGGGACTAGGAAATGACTAGAAATGGGCTGATGGGGGCTAGGATTGGAAATGAGCTGATGAAGGGACTCGGACTGGAAATGGGTGGGGGAGCTAGGACTGGAAATGGGCTGATGGGGGGCTAGGACTGGAAATGGGCTGATGCAGGGACTAGAAGGGAATGGTTGCTGGGTGAGGCTGGAACTAGAAGGGAGCTGATGTCGGGGGCGGATTAGAATGGGATGGGGCTGGGAGAGTAAAATGGAGAGGGGGAAAATATTTTGTGTGGGAGGGATGAAAAATCTACAATTGGCCGGGTATTGGGAGAGTAAGTGGGGATTGAGGATGGAGGGGTAAAATTTGAGTGGATGAAATAGGAATGAGGAAAGAGCAAAAGGAGAAAGATTAGTATGTTAAAGCAGATGTAGAGAGAGAATGGAAAAAAAACTAGAAGAGAGAAGAAAGGACAAATGGACAGCAGACGATGGAGAGTTAGCAGAAAACATGAAGAAACCAGAAGAAAGTGGCTGGAGCAATTGCAACTGAAAAAAAATGCACAAAAGGTAGAAAGATATCTCTTTATTTTGAATTTATTAACTGGAATATGAATGCTCTGGGAAATGTGCATCATTAACGTCTGCGCTTTGTTTGGTACAAGAGGAAATTAATTTATAGTTTTATTTCTACAGTGTTGTTGTACATTCCAAGTTTGGCTTTTGGGGTTCCCAGTTTAATTATTGCCTTCCTGTTTCTAAATTGTGATTCCTTGTTTGGTGATGGTCTATGTTCTGCATGTGTAACTGAGCTGAGGTATTCTGTTTATGTAATTCCTATTTGACATTGCCACTTGTTCTGTTTCCCCAGTAGGTCATGTATTGTTGTTCTCTGAAATGTATTGGTTTAATATTTGTAGTGTTGCCTTTTGATAGGTAGGGTATGGTGCTTTATGAGTCCTGGTAGTGCTGTTAGGATACGGCGGGTTTGCTATGGGTTCTAAATGGGCAGTGTTTGTAGTAGTTCCTAATGTGCCTGGCGGTTGGCACTGGATTATAGTAATGTAGAAATCTTTTAGTCTTTCTTTATACATACACTCATTAAGAGACATGTTTACGAAAAGTTAGTGTATGGTAACATTATGCAAATATTTATGCAAATAAGGCCACTTATGCAAATGAGGCCCCGCACCCCCCCTTGGGCCGCCCCTGGATACAATAACAGCAGCTATGGGTACCAGTCTGTCAACAATGAGCCGCCTGATTCAAGACCGAACACAATTTAGGATAGCTATCCAGAGGGTCGCCATGAGTCGACTCCAACTTGACGGCATTTAACAACAACACAGAGACGCCTTTGCGCCGCCTCGGGGAGGCACGAGCCTTTGCTATGTTACCGCTTCGAAAAGGTTTAATAGCAGAAGTAGAGCGATGGGCAAAACCAAACAGATCCTGGGGAATGTTGAGAGTGTAAGCGACAGTTGGCTCTTATCTGCTTCAGGTTTGTTTTAAACATATTTAAGAATGGATTTTAGTAAACTGGAATAAAAGAACTAAGCAGGTGTGGTGGACGAGGGAAGTATGATAGAGTATAACGTTGTCTTCTCTGCCCGTAACCCGAGGTATTGAATGGTTCTGCCCCGGACTGTGACGCGCATTGCGGCTGCGCTCAGGAGATCGTGTGTTATCCCGCGCTGCTCCTTGTCTCCTCCTCACCTCACCTTCATCGGAGTTGCTGCAGCGAGGACGCTCGGGGACGTGAGAGGTTAAGGGTCCGCCTGGGGGGGTGAGTACTTAGACCCTGGCCTTGCGTGCCGCCCTGCGAACTCTCTGGGGAAGCAGCGTCTGATTCCCTGTTCGCTTCGTCCCCTTACCGGCTGGACCGGGTTTGGAGGATGTTGAACAGTGGGCTTCGGCCTGGTTCTTGGGTGCACCTTGCCAGTCGGGGGTTCAGGCTATTCATAATCGATCTGTATGCAAAAGGATACTGCACATACATATTCATCTCGTGCATGCTTGTTATGGGCCTCCCGAATGGTTAGGTGCGTCCCCGAGACTGGGTTATTGCTTTGAAGAATCGCTCATAATCCGCAAGGGCAAGGAGAACCTAGTCATTTCCACTCCTGAAACATCTATTGGTTGGCCTTTTAGGGTCTGTAATTGCAAGGGTCTATAGAAACAACCCTTCGCCCGTTGCACTGCAATGACTGGACTAAGTGATGTGGGGGTAGTAAATGAAAATTCATGCACCAGATTCTAGCCCTGACTTCCACTGAGTGGCAGCCCAGAGGAGTCCGAGAAAACGTAACATTATTCCTCGCCCCCAAATAGAAGAATGGGGATGAGAGTGATTGACTGAGCTGTTGCCTTACAGGAACAATGGCTCCAAAGGGTAGGAAGAGGAAAACTGTGGACCCACAACCAACAGATGGGCATATAGACACACAAGCCAGTGGCACCAAGGAGAAAGCACCAAAGAAAACCCACATGGGTGGTGATGCCCTGGCTGGTCACATCATCATTGAACACTGGTGAGAGCACTACTGTCAACTTCAGCATCTCATAACTCATAAAATGAGCTGTTCTAGATCTATTCTGCATTTTCTCCATGTTTATATTTGTTCTTGCCCCCCCCCCCCCCATGGAGCCTTCTTTCCTTCAGCAGAATTCTCTTTTCCTTTGTTTCCCTCCTCTCAACAGTAAAAGCTGACATGTTTATGGGCGCAATGCTGATTTAGTGAGTCAGGCACTGCGCCAAGATTTTCCCAGCCTTCAGGTGGAGGTGAATCCAAACAAGCCAAGAAGGAACAGTTTTGAGGTGACACTGGCAAAGGAGGATGGAACATGTAAGTGTGCTGCATGTAATATTTCATATGGGCACTCTGGTGCAGGCTTCCTCTTGGCAGTGCTAGCTTGGACTGCTGTTGTGTGATCTCTCTTGCTCTGAATTTCAGCAGTGGAATTGTGGACAGGAATTAAGAAAGGACCACCACGCAAGCTGAAGTTTCCAGAACCCATCGAGATGGTCAATATTTTAAGAGAATATATGTAGTACTGCTCAAGTCCAGAAGAGATCTCAAGCAGGTGAGTAGACTGTTGGAGAAGAGAGACATTAGGTTTTATGCAGCACCCTATGCTATGTGGGTAAGATTATTTAATCTTCATGTTCTGTATTGGAGCAGCAGTATTTTACCTCCTGGATTGCAGAACATCTTTAGTTGGTTTTCTTCATAGTGATAATGCAGTTAGGATACATAGCAGGCTTCCTTTTAAAATATGTGGACTCTATAATGGTGGTTAGGAAAAAAAAAGAATTTTTGTTTGCTCTATCAAAATACTAAAGGAAAGGCATCTTCCAGGACCTTAAGAGATTGGAAGTAATTTTAACTTAAAAAAACGTGGTGCTGGATTTGCTGGAATAACTGAGGAAATGGCATTCACAGCTGCTGGAGGAGAAGAGTAGTTATGGTCATTAGTTAAGGATAGACATATCATGGCCTCTGACTCGGGATCCACTCCAGTGAGCAGATTAGGTGTATGGGTTGGGGGAGTGGAGATAAAGGGTGTAAGGAAGTGAAAATGATTGGGTAGTTGCACATTTAAAGCTTTGTAGCACTCTGTCAGATCTGGTTCTGACTGAAGTACAAAGGAGCAGCAGGAAAGGGTTGAGTCCTCCAAAAATTAAGAGAAGCGGCTTTTGGCTTTGTAAAATATATTTTAAATGACATTTCTGGAAACAGTTTGTCTTTTTTTCATTCCTTGGGTACTGTATTCCCCTTATTTCCTTGCTCTGTTCAGTACATTCTTAAAACCCCCCTTGAACTAGTCAAAGGGAGAGGTTTTTTTGTGTTCCCCAAGGTATTAGTAATAGGTTCATGCAGCAATTTAGCTAGTCCCATCCCATATAACAACATTGCTTAAGGATGCAATCTTGGTTTTCTAATCTTTCTCTCCCCCCCCCCTTTCCCGGGCAAAAAGAAATGCAAACTGCCCCTTCTTTTGCTTAGAGGTGGCGCTAAGGCATTACGCAACAGTTACCAGCACTCACTTGGGAGTAAACCTGTGAACACTTGGAGGATTCTGCCATGTACTGTTCAGACCTTGTCTATAGATAGATCTCCTTAAACCAGGGTTTCACAACACAGTCCCCAGGATACACCTAGCCAGTTGTAGTTTCTAGTAAAACCAAAATGAATATGCATATAAGAGATTTTCATGAACTGCTTCCATTGTATGCAGATCTCTCATATGTATGTGCATTGTGATTTTTGATGAGAACCACTGCCTTACACTAGCAGTCTGTCGTCGTCGTCGTCTACTGGGTTCTTGTTTATTCCTAGGCAAATTCCCTGCCATGCAATCTATCCTCTAGTGGTTTCTAGGGACACTGCTATTCCACAAAGCCCATAAACCTAAGAATGACCTGCACAGACCAAACATTTGATATTGCATCATAGTGAATCACTAGTCAATAACAGGCAATAGGCTTAATAAATGACAGTTTATTAGAACTAAAATATAGTGAAATTACATCAGAAAGGAACATGGGTCATGCAAGAAATATTAAGATGTACAGTCAATCCTTGGTATTCACATGTTTCATGTTTGTGGATTCACTTATTTGCATGAAATAGCAAAAAATAGGTTATTTATGGGCATGTTGTAGTTTTCAACTCCTCATTTTGTGAAGCATTTTTTTAATCCATTTTTGCAGCAGCATGTTATGCTATTTTGTTATCTTTTTATTGATAATGGTGTCCAAGCATAGTGCAAGTACTAATGTTGTTAAGTAAGTTGTTTTTTACAAGGAGGGTACACAAAATGTTGTGTTTTTATATTGATAGGTAGCAGAAGTGTGTGTATGTATGGTGAATGGGTCTTCTAGGAACTTATCCCCCGTAAATACCAAAGATTTGCTCTATTTTGAAGCTCCATAGTCTGTCCTTTGGAATCTGTGCTTCTAAGTCAGGACTGAGATCTCTGCTATATTAACACGTTCTCATCAGAGCTGTAAGATCAATTCATATAGTCCTGCTAGACCAGTCCAAACAAGTGAGTTGTGTTCTCCCTACAGCAGATTGGTGGAGACAAAGAACCAATGAAAAGCCCAGGTTTTAGTGACAGCCCTCCCATGCCTCTATTCGCCTCAGCCACCAGAGGTCCCTTCAGTATTTATTTGTCTCCAGTAGATGGTGGGTGGATTTTCTTCTCTCTGGGGGAAAAAAAAATCTGAGGACTGAGAGGAAAAGATTGATTAAATGCTCATGAATGACCACCTTGAGAAACAAAGGTGACTCACTTGAGTGTGATGTGGGAGGCTCCACTAGACTGCAGGCTTTTCAATAGCTATAAGAGGAGGAAAAATTTGATTCAGCTCCATGCCGTTATCATAAGGGTCTGTTAAGCAGCCACAAAATTGGAAGGATCTGGAAGAGTGCAGCAGCCTCACACAACCTCAGTGCCCTTCCCCCCACAGATTGCAGAAGGTTCTCAGAGTGATTAGCCAGCCAGTAACAAGGTTTCAGAGGAGCAACTCTGAACCCAGAATGGATCCTCTGTCCAGGGCTCTTAGGGGGTGAGTACCAAGGCTTGACTTCGTCATTGTCCTTGTTGGGGGGGCTCCTGATTCAGTCTTCCTGGGACACAGTTCGGGATAGACAACTGTTGACCGTTGGCACAATGGGGGGGTTTTCCACACACATTAATAGCGTTGTTACCTATTGTGTGCCTGGTGGTCACACAGTCCTAACGCATGTTCCTTCAAAGCACAGTTAACGTGCACCCTCGGGCTGTTGTAGCACACGCTGTAACTCTCTTATCTTCAAAGAAGCATTGACATGTGGCAAACAAGGTGCCTCATCCCCGGATTCTGGACTCTATTCTTCTACTCTTCTTGCATGGGAGCTTCTGAGTCATCTCTGGAATGCCTGCTTTCCCCCTCCCAGCGGGGAATACAGTTATCTGACCTTGCCTGTCTCAGATCAGGAGTGATAGATGGTGCTATGGGTAAGGATATTCAGCCGGCCGGACAATCTAGTGACCATGCTGTGAGCCACTCACCTTGAGGGTGCTATGGGGGCTGTGCCCCCTGGCTTTTGGGAATCGTGTCAGAGAGGAGAGCTTCTGGAGTCCAGATTGTCCTCTCAGGAATTCTTTTCCTTTTTGCAGCAGACCTGGTTCTCCTGGCATGGAAATTCAGACCCTGTAGCTTCTGGGTGGGCCCCCAGGCGCAGTCTCATGCAGGGCAGACTGAGAGTGGAAATCCTATTTGATTATCTTTGGCTAAGTATCCACACCCCCCCTCCCTTTTCTGGAACATAGGAACAGCAGGGTGCTGTCCAAGATTTTGACTATGATTTGGATTGATGACTCAGTACTGGGCTCTGATGTGGTTGAGGAAGTACTCTAACTTTCAGAGGATTGTGCAGAGGCAGAGTGATCCGCCTATCTCAGGAGGAGGAGCTGGCGACATTGATTACCAGGATCTCATCTGCTTTGAATTTGATGGATGCTTCTGGCACAGAGCAGAAGGTAAATCTGCTCCTTCAAGGGGTGCAAAAATCCAGTACAGTCTTCACGTTCCTGGATGTGACCATGGATATGATCTGGTCTGAGTGGGACTGACGACTCCCTGCTTAAAGGGTTATGAGTGTGTAAGAAGATCCCTACTTTCCCAGAGAAGTGCGTTGGGTGGTTTGGCATCCCCAAGGTGGATGCACAGGTTATGGCAGTTACCAGGCAGATCACCATTCCTGTAGAAGGCACATCAGTCTTAAAGGATTTTCTGGACCATAAGGTGGATGCGTTGTTCAGCCAGTACATGGTGGCAGCTACTATTCTGCAGCTGGCGGTATGTAGCAGCCTGATCTCTGAAGCCCTGCTCCAGTGGATTCAGTCTCTTCCGCCAGATACTACTCCTCTGCCCTCCCTTTTGGGCTATCCACCACCCCAAGGACATTCTCCAATCATGGTGGTGGCGACTGTGGCACCAAGGGATCTGTGTTCATCCATATCGGGACAGCTGGTTCATCTAGGCCCATCCCCTTCCAGAAGCATCTTGGGTGGTGTCCCGAGTAATGTCGTGGTTTTTTTTTTAGAAGCCTTGGCTGATCAATTGGGGGAAGTGTCAGCTGTTGCCTTCCTAGTCCCTGAAGTTTCTGGGAGCATGTTTCTGCACTCTAATGGGCAGCTTTCCTGTCAGGAGAAAGTCAAAGCTATTGAATTGTCTGGCACCATTCTCTGCACAGCAGATGTGCAAGAGTCTGGAATTTATCTTCAGCTCCTCAGGTTGATGGCTGTGGGCATGTGCTCACATGCAACTGCTCAAAGTCTTTGCTGATTCGATGGTCCCAGAATTCTCAGTGGTTCGAACACAGGCTCCCACTTCAGTTTATGGTGGTTTGGCCTGTGGTGATGGCAGCAGCCCTGTCTTCTGAGGAAGGGGGTGTCACTGGACAACTTCTCTGGGATCAATTGCCAGGATCATACAGCACAGGGCCATTGGAACCGCAGGGAAGCGACATGGTCCATCAACGGCCTTGAGGTGAGGGCCATCAGGTTGGCTCTTTTGTGTTTCTGGCCCATGGTTGAGGGCCAGACTGTTCGAGTGTTTTCAGACAATACTACGATGGTAGCTTATGTCAATTGGTAAGGCAGCACAAGGAGTGCCAGGGTGCATCTAGAGATGGCTTTCTTGTTTGGGTGGAGAAGAGCTTCCTAGCCTTGTCGGCAGTGCACACTGCCAGAATGGACAGTGTGGAAGTGCATTTTCTTAGCTGGCACCCTCTGGATCCTGGAGAGTGGGAATTTGAGTCGGGAGGTGTTTCAGTTGATTCTGTACTGCTAAGGTCACCGCAAAATGGATCTGATGTGCGACCCACTCCATTGCCAAGTTTGGCACTGCTGCAGTCACCACTCTGAGAAGGGATCCAAGGGAGTCATTGCCTTGACCCAGCCTTAGCCAAGTCAGCACCTGCTGTGTTTTTTCCATGGCTCCTGGTGGGGTGTGTGATTAGGTGTATAGCGCACCACCCGAGCAGGATTGTTCTGGTGGCGCTGGGTTGGCTAATGAGAGCATAGTTTGTAGACCTGATGCAATTCCTGCAGGCGCCACCTCGTTTTCCTTGCCTTCATCTCCGGGGCCTGTTGTGACAGGGACAAATTGTCCTGGAGGACTTGTCTTGCTTATGGCTTGGCTCTTGAAAGGAGATGGCTAACACGTAAGGGTTACTCTCTAGCGGTGGTCTCTACCCTGCTCAGAGCCTGGAAATCTCCCAAGCTAGCATTTGTACAGATCTGGTTCCTCTTTGAGTGATGGTGCGGTGCTCAGACATTGGCTCCTGAGGTGGCCAAGGTGCTCTCCCTGCTGGCCTTTCTGCAGGGTGGCCTGAAGAGGGGCCTTTCCCTTAGTTTCTTGAAGATTGACATGGCAGCTTTGGCCTGTTTTTTAATGTCTGTTGGCTGATCCGTGTCTGTCTGGCCTTGCACCTGGATGTCTCATACTTCTCCAGGGGGTATGGCATTGTGGTCTCTTTCAGTATGTGATCCTTTCTGGGATCTGTGTCTAATGCTCAGGACCCTGAAGGCAGCACCTTTGAGTCATTGAAGTGCATTATCTTAAATGATTTAACGCTCAAGACAGTATTCTTGGTTGCAGTTCATTCTTCAGGGTGGATTTCTGAGCTTCAGACTCTTGCCAGGATCCTTTTCTGTCTCTCTTTTCAAAGGAGGCAATTTCCATTGGGCCTGTGCCTTCCTTCTTGACTAATGTGCTTTCTACCTTCATGTGAGCCAGGTGGTCTGCCTACTCTTCTTAAGGAGCAGTGTCAGGGGAAGGATAAGGATCTTTGCCTTGTAGATGGCCGGAGGGTGCTTCTTTGGTACTTAGAGATTACAGATTCCTTTCGTAAGTCTGACCATCTTTGTTTGCTGGCCTGCGCAAGAGTGACACGACAGCCAAGTTGACTTTGGGGTGCTAGATTCAGGAGGCCATTGCCTTGGCATATCTGTTGTGGAACTGGCCAGTTCGAGGGTTGGTATGCCTATTCTACCCAAGCATGAGCGTCCTTATGGGTGGAGCAAAGCTTGGTGGCCCATGCCCATATTGCTGCCTGACAATGTCTGCATCACTTTCCCCTTGTCAAGCACTTCCGCTTGGATGGTCATGCATTGGCAGACACAGCTTTTGACTCGAGGGTTTTGCGAGCTGCTGTTGTCTTCCTACCTAGTGATGGTGTCGCTTCTGGTATATCCTACTGGTCTACCAGGACAATATGGAAGGTGACATTTTATTTTAATGTCCTTGAGTCTTGCTAGACCAGACCAGGGCCCACTCCTTAAGCTTTTTTTTTTTTGTTCTGTTTTTCTGCAGCAGTACTCTTGCATCTACTATGACTTTTATTCTCTGCTCTGCGGGTTCATTTTCTACTGACACTTTCAGTTTATGCTTTCTTGTACATTGTTCTCTACTGTTAATTACTCTTGTTGCCCATGATTGAGGTTGTGTGAAGCTTGCCATGTTTCTCCTATATGCTTTGGGATGAATACTAAAGAGACCTCTGGCAGGCTTTTCATTGGTTCTTTGTCTCCTCCATTCTGTTGGTAGGGGAACATGACCCACTTGTTTCGACTAGTTTAGCAAGACTCGGGGAAAGGACATTGACTTGTAAGTAAACCGTCACCTTATAATCCTGGACTTCTGTCTTTCTGATCTTAACATTGCATTGAAACCCTCAAAGAATGTTCATGTTACTACTTATGGGGAAAGGCAGGAAATTAGTCTCATTCATTCAAAGTGGAGCATTTAACTTAATTGTGGTTGACAAAGGAGAGTTCCCCAGCTGCCCCAAAGTACAGAACACTGCTCTCCTCCTCCTAAACTCTTCAGTTACTATACCAGCCACATCCAGACTTTTGCATTCTCGCTTGAAGAGATTGGTTCCAGGTCAAAAAATTATACTGCAGCCTTGATTTTTTTTTTTCCACCCTTTGTCCTCAAGGGCTGCAAGTAGCTAAGATTTTCAGGATAGCCATAATGAATGTGTGAGATTTGCATACAAGAGTGATAGCAAGCCTCTCATCATGTTATTCAGTAGGGATCTCCTGAAACCCTGCCTCCTTGGTCTTCACTTCCAGTCTTTGAGTGCTGCCAAGGTTTTATAGTATGGCAGTATTTCTCATCTTTGCAAATTCCTCTTAACATGAGGTACAGTAGAACTTCCCATTTTGGACATTCATTTTTAGGCTGTACATGAAAAGTTCATCTGCTCTCACGTCACCAAATTACATGAAGGTCTCCTTTCCTTTTAAAGATGCACACTTTCCCCTCTCCCCCATAAAATCTCCTTTGTTCTCATGTTAATAGTTACTCTCAAAATCCATGCGTTGACAGTGGGATCACTTCTATTGCCTGCTTGGAATTTGCATCCCTCAAAAGTAATTATTGGAGGTGTGGAGCAAATGATCTCCCTCATCTGAGTCGCTACACCACCGTCTTGGTGAAAAGCACCTAGCCAGCAGAATCAACTCCTGGCAAAAAAAAAAAAAAGGCATGTGGCCTGTGATCAGTCATGCTCAAAGGATTTGCAGTAGATCCATCCCTAGCACGGGTTTCTAGGGAGGCTGAGTGAACCTTCTGTAGGACATGTGCTAAATTTTCTTGCAGAAATTGGGTGGGTATCACTCAGCAGGATAAGCACTGGTATCCTACATTTTTGCCTGTGTCAAAATCTATCCTGCTGCTGAATAGTAATGCCATTTTATTAAACTGTTGTCGCTTTGACCAAGGTGTGTACATACTGGATTTATCGAGGCAAATATAATTACAGGGAACAATTTCAAGATTACCGCTAATGGTGTGACCAGCTATCAACTCTCCTATAATATTTCAAATCCAATTGCAGAGATCCAGAGGCAAAGAAAAAAAATCCAGCCACTATCAGATGACTGAACCAACCAACCAAGCAAGGGATCTGGGACTACAAATTAACTTGTCCTTTTGTCTTCAAATTATGTAGATTTTTTTTCTGCCTTTTTGCTTGGCATTAAAGTAGGGAGTAGTAACATTTCTAATAACATTAACATACAAATATACTTAAAATATTTTCATTTTTCCTTAAAGCTGAATCATAGGCTGAGCCCAGCAGGGGGCCCTGAACTATAGCATCCAAATTCTTAATAGTTTGCCTTATTTTGATAGTTGCTTCTTTGTTTGTTCTTTTTACAAGTGAGTGAAGGGTACACAGGAGAGAGAGTTGTTTAAATAATATCTAGTAACTGTCAAAGGTGTCTGCTATAGCAGAGGAAACAACCACTTCTCAGTTTAATCCTGGGAGATGCACTGTCATTTTCATGCCTGCATTCTTCTAATCTTTTCTATACATTTTTGCATGCAGAGCCATTCAATCCCATGTGCTGGAGCATTTGTGATGAGAAGCGGCCAATGGGCTGACAAACCCAGTCGTACCTCTGATGCCTTTTGGAGCTCTGGCAAATGAGATGGCTGAGATGAGAGCTTGGATCCCTACAGTTGTTGAGAAGGGCAAGGAACTTATCTTTTTCAGAGTGTTTGTGTTTTTTTAATAAAGGAAGGCATAATATTAAACAATAGCTGTGAGAATTTTATTTTATTATGGGAGCTGTTTGCTACTGCAGCATAGAAATGAAAAAAATAATAGTGAAGATGATCCATGAAGAACATGCCCATGCTTTGACTTGTTACTGGTTCTGTATTTACAATCTCCCTTTAGAGACCATGCCATGGGTCTGCCTCTTTTTGCTCCTACATTTTCCTCTTGGAGCCTTGTGCTTTGACTGCTTGCTTTTAATGGTGTAATTAGGCCTTACCTGCTAATTGCTTTTGCTTGAAGCCCTCCAGTCCAAACGCATGGGTTATGCTCCCCAACCAGCAGGTGGAGATTTGAGCACGACCAGCTTCGCTGATGTCACTATACTAAGGGCACTGTGCATAAGGAGGCTAGCCAGCAGTACTAGAGTTCCAAAGCAGAATTCAGACCCAGCCAAAATCAACACAAAGTGAAAAAGGCACCACCTGAACCCTCTCAGGCCACACCCCTTGTAAGCCCCTTCTGCAACATCCAGAGGGAGTATTGTCCCCTTTCTAGGACCTCTTCCTGTTTGTTTTCCCTTTGCCAGGGTACCTTCATCTCTTTAACTCTTGCGTTTCTTATGCATAATAACTGTGCTCCACTCTCGGCAGACAATGATCCAAACATGCACTAGCCCCACTCTGAGAGGGTGTGTGCGTGTGTAAACACACACACACCCACCCCCTAACGACCACATAACCAGCCAGGTTTGCAGCAGAAGAAAAGAGGAGAGGGTCCTAGACTGGAGGGATTCAAAGAAAGGCAATTACCAGGTAAGGCCTAGATCAGGGGTCACCAACCTGCGGCCCACGAGCTCCCTTCGTGCGGCCCGCGAGGCTCTACCCCGGTTAACATTACGTGCGGCCCGCCAAGGATTCCCGTCATTGTATCTGCGGCCCGCGGCATGACTGTGAAGTGACTTTGCAAAAGTGCACTTTGTGCACAAAATATCTGCATTTAGGAACTTTTACAACGCGACCAATAGCCTATTTTTGAAAAGTACACAACTGCAGCATCTCCGCAATGCCACACACTGCACTTTTTTTCCACCAGCTGCACCAACCTATTTTAAGGACCTGCCTGCAGGTGGAGAGCTACCGCGAAAGGCGGGGCAAACCGTGCCGATTGGACCTATGGAGGCGGCTCGTTGACGCCAGGCGCCCTCTGATTGGTCATTCTTCCAGGATGCTCTAGAACTGGCAGCCTCTCCATTCTGGATGGTAGCGGAGGGTGGGGAACGAAGGATATGAAGACAGAGCAAGAGGGGAACGTGGGATAATGCCCCACTGCATTAGGAAAGTCGCTGGTGTGGGCGGTTGTCAGTGCCTGAAAGACACCTCCCCCTTTGCTCTTTTCAGCAGCGTTTGCAGGTAGATTTTTCTTCCCTCAATTTCACCCCCCTCCTCCTGCATCTGGGAGCCTCACAGCGGCCAGCGAGTAACCGTCTCCCTCCGACTTCCCGCAGCCCCGCGCTCCTGACATTACAGGCGGAGGTTTGAGTGAGTTACTTGCGCTGCCCTTTTCCCTTCTCGTTGTGCGCAGCCTTCCTTCATGGTTAAAGATCATCTCGACCGCTCGTTGGCGCACCCCGCAAAGAAAACGACCACACCGCTTGGAGAACCCAGGTACTCCCACACAGCATGCCACCACTCCTAGCCCCCATCTATCTCCTAACACCCCTCCTAATCCTCCACCCCCACTCAGCCAAACCCTGCAACCCCCTCTGCCCAGACACCATAACAGCTCAACCCACGAGCACCCACAATCATGCACACAACCACACACACTCACCTTGCACACCAACCTGCACCACTGACTCCACAAACCACCACCACCTCTCCATTTCACTCATAAACGCCCGCTCAGTTAGGAATAAATATCACATGCTCCAGGACCTGATCACAACAGATAAGATTGACATCCTCTGTGTAACGGAAACCTGGCTAACAGACCACGACACCGGTGATGGCCCCCCCCCTCCCTTGTTATGTGTTACACCGCTTTGACCCGGTGAAAAGCGGAATATAAATACAGTTAAATAAATAAATAAATTAGAGGACCAATCAGCAATAAGGCTTAAACTTTGATTCTGTTTTTGCAGCTATCGATAGAATTCCTGTTCTCTTTTTTCCCCATGGCTTCCCCCATGAACAAGAAGCGCAAGCTCAGCGATGAGAACCGCGGCTTCAACCCTAAGTGGAACAAGCTCTTCTTCACGCTGCACAAGGATCGTGCGCTGTGTGTCATCTGTCAGAAGACCGTTGGCGTTCAGAAGGACTACAATGTGAAGCGCCACTTCGAGTCCGTCCACCTAGAGTACGCCAAGATGGATGCAGTCAAGAAGAAGCAGGAGTTTACCCGCGTGTCGTCTGCGCTCCAATGCCAGTCCGCTCTCTTTGTGAAGAGCGTGACAGCCGCCCAGACTGCAGCCGCCAGCAACACCACAGCTAGCTACCGCGTTGCCTACCTCGCCGCAACTCGTCTCAAGCCCTTCACCGACGGCGAATTCGTAAAGGACTGTGTACTCGCCGACGAAGTGTGCCCTGAGAAGAAGGCGGTCTTCGAGAAGGTCAGCCTGTCTGCTCTGACCCTCACTCGCCACGTCGAAGATATGAAGGACGACGTCTTGGGCACCTTGAAGCAGCGCTTCCGTGACTGTCAGCACTTCGCGATTGCCTTGGATGAGTCGACAGATGTGAAGGATATTGCTCAGCTGGCGATCTACTTCCGTGGCGTCACAGACTCCTTCGACGTCATCGAGGAGTTCGCTCAGCTTGTGCCGATGAGCGGAACCACCACTGGCGCTGATGTGTTTGCAGCTGTGCTCTCCTGGATCAAGGACTTTGAACTTGACTTGTCGCGTCTGTGTGGTGTCACCACTGACGGCGCCCCTACCATGTTGGGGAAGAAGAACGGCTTTGCCTCGCTTCTTGTGAAGCACGTGCGCGACCTCGGCCACAAACAGGATATCAAGACATTGCACTGCATCGTCCACCAAGAAGCCCTTTGTGCCAAGTCTGCAACCATCGCTGAGGTCATGTCGGTCATTGTGAAGGCTGTGAACTGGGTGCTGTCGCACGCATTGAATCATCGCCAGTTCAAGGACTTGCTCGCAGAGGCTGACGCACAGTATGGCGATCTGCTGTACTACTGCGAGGTGCATTGGCTCAGCCGTGGGAAGATGCTTCAGCGTGCCTACGAGCTGAGAGAGGAGCTGGCGTCTTTCCTCGAAGCCAAGGGATTCGACTTCCCGCAGCTGCGCGATCCTCAGTGGTGCCAGGATTTAGCGTTCCTTGTCGATCTGACAGCTCACATGAATCAGCTCAACACCCAACTGCAAGGCAAAGAACTCCTCATCTCAGACATGGTTGCCAAGGTCAAGGCCTTTCAAGTGAAGCTAATGCTGTGGGAAAAGCAGCTGCAAGCACGCAACTTCGCACACTTTGCGCAGCTCGCTGCACTGACGCCTTCGGCTGCTGCTTCTCGCCGTTACGCATCCACCATCCGTCATCTCAAGACGGAGTTTGAGGCTCGTTTCAAAGACTTCAACAAGCACTCGCAAGACTTTGCCCTCTTCAGTGCCCCCTTCGAGATGAACCCCACCGACGTGCCCTCTGACCTTCAAATGGACTTGATCGAACTGCAGTGTGACGACGCACAGAAGTCGCGCTTCATGGCTATGGGCCCTGTCGCATTTTGGAAGACACAGGCGGCCACCCACCCGTCCATGGCCGCCAACGCACGCAAGGTCGCTGCTCTCTTCGGCTCAACCTACTGCTGCGAACAGCTGTTCAGCCAAATGAAATTGATAAAGTCATCCACGCGCTCGCAGCTCACCGACGACCACCTGCAAGCGTCCCTTCTCCTGTCAGTGTCATCTGTGAAGCCGGACTTTAACCATTTGTCTGCTAGCATGAATCATCAGCCATCTCATTAAATTCAATAAAGGTGATCAGCCATTGTTTTCATAATTTTGCGTTTGTTGTTTTTTTTTCGCGGGGGCGGGGAGAAGGGGGGTGCGGCCCGCGAGGCTCCCAGTAGTCGGCTGTGCGGCCCGCGGCCCTCTGGAGGTTGGTGACCCCAGGCCTAGATCATCCCTCCAGTCCAGTACCACAGCAGAAACCATCACTGGGAGGGAGCAATGAGGCTAGCCTGCAACACCCTAGCTCCGAACCAAGTCTCCCTAGTGCTCACATAGAGCCTATAGTGCCATGCAAGGAAGCCCAGGTGGCTGCCCTGCAAATGGCACTAAAGTAGCCTCCACCCAGGATGTTGCCTGAGCTCTGGTAGAATGAGCACATAGGCCTGCCGGAACTGGTGTATGCTGCAAGAGGCCATCACAATTGCACAGTAATCTGTGAACTATCATTAAAATCATCTCTAATACCTGAGGATTGGAGGATCGCCAATGTAACACCAATTTTTAAAAAGGGTTTGAGGGGTGATCCGGGAAACTACAGACCGGTGAGCCTGACATCAGTACCGGGAAAAATGGTAGAAACCATCATAAAGAATAAAATTACTCAGCATATAGATAGTCATGACCTAATGGGAGACAGCCAACATGGCTTTAGACAAGGAAGATCTTGTCTTACTAATCTGTTATGTTTTTTTGAAGGAGTGAATAAACAGGTGGACAAAGGTGAGTCGGTTGATATTGTGTATCTGGACTTTCAGAAAGCCTTTGACAAGGTCCCTCATGAGAGACTTTTGGCAAAACTAAAGAGTCATGGGATAGGAGGCAGTGTACTACTGTGGATCAGGAACTGGTTAAAAGATAGAAAGCAGAGGGTAGGGCTAAATGGCCAATTTTCCCAATGGAGAAAGGTGAATAGTGGTGTACCCCAGGGATCTGTGCTGGGTCCGCTGCTTTTTGACATATTCATAAATGACCTGGAAAGTGGAATAACGAGTGAGGTTATCAAATTTGCTGATGACACAAAACTATTTAAAGTTGTTAAAACCCAGGAGGATTGTGGAAAATTGCAAGAGGATCTTGATAAATTGGAAGACTGGGCATCAAAATGGCAGATGAAATTTAATGTGGAGAAGTGCAAGGTTATGCACCTAGGGAAGAACAACCCAAACTATGGTTACACGATGCAAGGTTCCACATTAGGAACCACCACCCAAGAAAAAGATTTAGGCGTCCTTGTGGATACCATGTTAAAACCCTCGGCCCAGTGTGCAGTGGCGACCAAGAGAGCAAATAGAATGCTAGGTATGATAAGGAAAGGAATGGAAAATAAAACAAAAGATATTATAATGCCTCTATATCGTTCCATGGTGAGACTGCACCTTGAATATTGTGTGCAATTCTGGTCGCCATATCTTAAAAAGGATATAGCAATTTTAGAAAAGGTTCAGAGAAGAGCCACCAAAATGGTAAAGGGGATGGAAGGCTACTCCTATGAAGAAAGGCTAAAAAGGTTGGGGCTCTTTAACCTGGAAAAGAGACGGCTGAGGGGAGATATGATAGAAGTCTATAAATTAATGAACGGAGTGGAACGGGTAAACGTAGATCGATTGTTTACCTTATCAGAATATAGAAAGACTAGGGGACATGCAATGAAGCTACAGGGTAAACTATTTAAGACTAATAAAAGAAAATATTTTTTCACTCAACGTGTAATCAAACTCTGGAATTTGTTACCGGAGGATGTAGTAAAGGCTGTTAGTGTAGCTGGGTTTAAAAAAGGTTTGGACAAGTTCCTGGAGGAAAGGTCCATAAACCATTATTAAGAAGGGACCCAGGATATCAATGCTTGAACCAATACAAGCATTGTGGAACCTGTGTCCCTTGGGGAAACTGCTAGGTACGTATGACCTAGATTGGCCACTGTTGGAGACAGAATACTGGGCTTGATGGACCTTGGTCTGACCCAGTATGGCATATCTTATGTTCTTATGCCTTAAGCCAGTGGGCTATGGCTGCCTTGGAAGCCTCAGCTTCCTGTCACGTCCTTCCAAAGAAAACAGACATTCGGACTGTGAAAGAGCCACAGTCCATTTCAGATACAGCTGAAGAACTCTCCAGGCATCTAACAGCTGTAGATCGCCCTCCCCCCGCAGCCAGGGGGGTGGTTCACATGGAAGGCAGAGACCACCTTGGGCAAGGAGGAGGGTACCATCCTTTAATACCAACTTCACAGGATAGAATACCAAGAAGGGTTCCTGACAGACCTGTAGTTCAGAAATGGGCTTGGCTGAATAGATGGCCACCAAAAACAGTCTTCAGGATAAGATCCTTCAGGGGCTCAGATGGCACACCCGTCCATGCAGAAATTACCAAATTCAAGTCCCACAGTGGGACCACCAGCTTCTGAAGAAGTCGCACCTGCTTCACTGCCTGGAGAAAGTGTGCCAACAAGGACACCCCTAGAATCTTACCCTGATAGCAGGTCCATGCCATGACCTGGATTTGCAGTGAGCCCAGAGCTGTTCTTTAGTCCCACCCACAAGAAGGCTGAGATGAGGAATGGAGGCCAAGCCCGCCCCACACCAGTCCTCAAAGATTCTCCACACTCAGATGTAGGACAATGAAGTAGAGTGCTTTCAGGCCTTCAATAGCATTGCCACCATTGTTGGCGAGTAGCTCTGGCTACTTAAATGCACTTTACTGGGCTCTGGACTGGCTTCTGAGGCAGTGGTACAGCTGCAGGTAGCATCTTCTTGGTGGCTCCTAGTGAGGGATTACCTCTTGGTCCAAAGGCTGATGAAGATACCCCAGGTGGTCACTTCTCATTTATGGCTTGGCTCTTTGAGAAGATTTAAGTAGCCAGAGCTACTAAGAATCAGTGGGTGTTGGGGAGTGGGTGTCTCTGGCACTAGAACGTGCAAGAAAGTTGAGAGCAGGTGTGTAATGGTCTCCACAGAGGGACTTGCTCTCTCGGTGGTTGCCGTGCCCGTGGGAGGCATGCCTTAGCCTTAATTTGTCTGGAATGTAAATCATATACATATTGTATAATAGCTCACATTATAGTATAGCTCACTATGTAGATAATGCAACTCACTCTTAACACATTATACCATAACTTTAACTTTTATTTCTTTACATTTTCTCACTAATACTCTTAATATCTTTGTTTGTAAGACCGCTTTGATTGTATGATAAGGCGGTATAGAAATAAATAAAATAAAAATAAATAAATACAGTGGTGGCTCTCCTCTCCGACTGTGCTAGCGAGACTCCCGTCTGAGCGACAGGTGCCAGCTTGGCCGGTTAGAGAGCACACTGTCGGGAGCAGTTTACCCAGGAATCGTCGTTCATAAACCACTTTGAGCTGAGTGGTGGTCTGGGTACTGTTGCACTTCCACTATCTTCGTCAGGACCAGGCAGTGTGGATGTCCTTGATGCCTTTTTGGTCTCTGGCAAAGCGAGCAGCCATTCAAGTGACCCTGGTCCAGCTGGGGGTGATGTATCCAGTGCCAGCAGACCAGTACTCCAACTACTTTGTCATCCAAAAAAGGAGGGCTCCTTTCACCCTATCCTAGACCTCAAATTTGTCAACTGGCTGTTGCAGGTTCCTTTTCATATGGAAACACTGCACTCTGTCACTATGGTGGTGCAAAAGGGAGAGTGCCTTAGACGACAGAGGCATACCTCCACATCCCGCTTCACAATGAACACCAGCATTTTCTTTGCTTCGAGATGCCCATGGGTCACTTCCAGTTCTGTGCACTGCTGTTCACACTTGCCACCATTTCCCCGGATGTTCACCAAGGTCATGGTGATGGTGGCAGCAGCACTGAAACAGGAAAACGTTCTTGTTCACCCATACCTGGACAATGGCTGAGCAGAGCAAAGTCTCTCCAAGAGAGTCACAGGGCCATTTGGTGTATGATGGCACTCCTAGAGTTTGGACTGGGTGGTGAACCTTGACAAGAGTCATTTGCAGTCCTCTCAGAGGCTGACCTACTTGGGAGGGGGGCGCTATTCAACACTAAGAATCGGTGGGTGTCTGGCACCAGAGCGTGCAAGAAAGTTGAGAGCAGGTGTGTAATTTCCTCTGGATAGCGCAGCCCTCAGCTCTTGGGATCCATGGCAACTACCATTGATCTGGTTCCATGGGTGAGGGCCCCCATGTTAGCCCCTCCAGCAAGCCCTGATCAGACGTCATGGTGGCAAAACATATAGAAGCATGTCCTGTGGCCACATCTGTACCAGCGTATCTAGCCCCTCTGACATGTGCTTGCATCGCCTGTTGGAAAAAAAACAGCTCGACTTGGCATTGGACACTGAGGCCATCAAGTCCATTACTGGCTGGCCCCAATGATCCACTATTGGCTGAAACAGTCCAGAAGGGCCTCCAGTGAGCAGAAGCTCCACTGTAGGCTAAGGCATGCCTCCCACGGGCACGGCAACCACCGCGAGAACAAGTCCCTCTGTGGAGACCATTGGACAGCAGGGTACCAGATCCATGGTAGTTGCCATGGATCCCAAGGGCCATGCCATCCAGAAGAAATTGGACACCTGCTCTCAACTTGCACGCTCTAGTGCCAGAGACACCCACTGATTCTTAGTAGCTCTGGCTACTTAAACGCATCCTCTCAAAGAGCCAAGCGAGAAGTGACCACCTGGGGTATCTGCATCAGCCTTTGGACCAAGAGGTCATCCCTCGCCGGGAACCACCGAGTCCTGTTTGCTTCTGCCTCTGTTTGTTTGATTTGGCGCCAGAGCCCTTGCTAGATTGAGCCTGCACTTTTCCTGTCTCCAAACAGCTCAAAATGGCTGGCTTTGCTGCCAAATTGAAGCCGTGTGGTAGACAGATGATCTTAGCTGAATCAGAGGTTTGCGCTAAGCCCTGAAGCTCCCCCGACTGCTGGGCTGTCTGCAGAGTCGAGTCTACCATTTGTGCTCAGAGGAGAGCAAAATGGCAGAGTCCATTGTTGGATACAGCCCTCCAGCATGCCATGCAAGCGGGCTTAGCTGAGGCTATCTCCTGTTTAAACTTTGAACTAGCTTCCCCGTCAAAACAAATCCTGCCAAGCTCTGAAGAGGCCCGAACAGCTGGAACATGTCAGCCCCAACACAGGGCAAAATGCCCTCCTCCTCCTCCTCCCCCCAAGTCCCAATGCAGCAGACAAGCAGCATGCATGCACATCATCATTCACCAAGACTAGGACACAAGGGTGGTTAGGAGGGAGGACCCCTGGGTATGCACCCCACTCCAAATGAGGCCATTACCACTTTAGGGAGGAGTAGCCTAGTGGTTGGGGCAAGGTACTTCAGGCCGGAAGGTCGGGGGTTCAAATCCCACTAGAGGACAGCAACCTTGGGCCGAAAGGACTGGGGTTTCTAGTCCTACAGATGCTCCTTGTGGTCTTGGGCAAGCCACTTAACCCTCCCATTGCCCATGTTCCCTGTAAGTATTAGTGTATGTGTCTCATATCCCCACGTGTTAAATGTATCTCCAGGAATGAGTCTTCACATATGGGTACGTCGGTACCAACGGAGTCTGCGCGGGAATGCTTCCCAGCATCCAATCAAAGAGCTTTTGGAAGCATCCCACCACGCCTGCGTGCTGCCTTCCTGCCTTTCCCAACTGCCTCTCCTCAGTTTTCGTTTTCCGTGGAGCCGGCAGGACGTCGTCCTGTCACCGCAGAAAATTCTTGTTTTATTTCTTTAGTTTTCTTGTGGTCGCGGCTGTCTTCCCGACGCCACCAGTACCGCCGGTGTTTTCTTTTCTTGTAAAATCTTCCTTTTTCACGGGATATTTTTTCTTCATAGTGTCCCGCGGTTTCTTAGGCCTTCAGGCCTCTTCTTTTCCTTCATGGAACCACCAGCCACTTTCTCCAAGAAATGTTCAGACTGGAGGTACAACTTTATTTTTAGACCCTCGAAGTCGGTGTCTAACCTGCTTGGGTCCTGACAACAGTTTGGTGAAAAGAGGTCTTCAACATCGAGGTTCCCTCGATACATGGTTTCCCTCCAACTTCGGGGCGCCGTCCCCTTCTTCTTCCACACAGAATCAGGTAACCCACAAACAGTCTGTTAAGACTAGCCAGCCCTTGAGTGGTAGGTCTCATGCACAACATGTAGACGGCTCTGGCCTTGACCTCGAGGGCCCACTGGCTTCAAAACCCCGGCAGGAGTCTTCCGTCTCCAAAGCCTTTCAGGTTGTTCCTGGGGTTCACTCCTCACAGAACATACCTGAGCAGTATCCGGTGGTGGCAGCTGCTTCGAGCAGTACCAATACCCCGGCATTGGCACTGGTGTTGGATGAAACACTCCTCACCATGGATGGTCATCTGGCATCCTCGGTGCCTTCGGGACCAGTGGATATACTCCAGACTGACTTTCCATTATCGGTACCAGCACCAATACTACCACCGACATCGGTACCCTCCAGATGTGCAGCGATAGCCTCTCTTCTTTCGATGCCGAGTCTCGAATCGATCTCTATTCTGGAAGACTGCGTACCGACTCGCCTTGGTACCGGCTCTCGGTGATACCGAAGGCTCGGTTCCGATGAGTCTGATCCACAACTCTCGGTTCCCTTGAGGCCGATTTGAGCTGCCCTCAATGCCGAGTTTGGAATCGATCTCTAGTCTGGGCGACTGGGTACCAATATGCTTTGGTACCGACACTGATCGATACCGGTGGCTCGGTACTAAGGATAGCGCCCGGAGGTTTTCAGTTACCTCGGTATTGATTGAACGGTCACTGATGGCTGCTCCGATGTCTCTGTCGGACTCGACTCCGACATCGGTACCGGTATTGGCATCAATGCCAGTATTCACAGTAGCATCGTGGCCAACTCCTGCCATGCTTTTTTCAACAGGATCGCTCCCTTCTATACCAAGCTTGGAGTCGATACCTGGCATGGACAATGTGGTAATGACGGTCGCTGCTCCTGACAGCCAGTACCGGCGACCATCCTTTAAGCATTCCACACTGCACTCTGCAGGATCTTCTATTCCTATATATTTGGATAGCTCTGTCGGTGCTCAGGCTAGTTCTTCAGATCTAACCTGTTCAAGGGAGAGTCCTGTTGGGGATCCCTCTTTTCAGAGTTTCCTCCTGGATATAGCAAGATCTCTTGCCATTCCTATCCCAGGACATGATCCTGCACAAGGCTCTGTTTTTGCCAAAGCAAAGGAGAACATAATGCTTCCTTTGCATCATTCCTTGCAGGATCTCCTTCTAGGAATGTGGGAAACACCTTTAAGGGTACCCCCACCTTCCAGAGCAACTGATCTCTTATATCAGGTGCCCCCCTCTCCAGGGTTTCAAAAGATTCAACTTCCTCATCATTCCATAGTAGTGGAATCAGCAATGCGGCGGGTAAAGAGTAAGAAAAAGCACTCTTCTTATCCGCCGGGTCGTGAGTCTAAGACACTAGATGCCTTTGGACGTCAAACCTTCCAGACATCTATGCTTTCTGCAAGAATTCTCTCATATATTTTCTATATGAGTCTATCTCTTGAGGAGGTCACAAAGCAGTTACATCTTTTGACTCCTTCCCTTCCAGAATCCGAGTGCAGGCTATTCTTCACTGCTCAAGCATCTCCAGAATATCTCTTGGTTTCTTACTCGTGCTTCCCTAGACTCTTTTGAGTCTGTTAGCAGGACTTCTGCTATAACTATAGGGACATGACGTAGAGCCTGGCTCCAAGCTTCAGACTTGGACAAATGGGCACAGCACAGACTGGGACATACTCCTTGCACTGGAGACAATCTTTTCAACAAGGAGTCTTTACGTCAGGTTACTCAGTTGGCCACTGATTTACCTGTTCCTAGGGGCTGTTCTGCACCTTCTTCTGTCCCAGTAGGTAGGAAATGTCCTGCCAAACTTTCTTCCCATAGGAGAAGGTTTTATGCATCATCTGCCCATCATACAGATGTTCCCAAACAGGGGAAGCATCGTCCTGGTCTGCAGAGTTCAACCTCTCACCAGGCTCAGCAAACCCAGCAACCACAGGGTTTCTGATCAATCCATCAGATGCTTGTGACTCTTGGGATTAGAATCTGCAGTTGCTTCTTCTCAATAGAGGCAATCCACTGCTGTCATTCTAAATCCTAAACATGGATCTCTTCCCGAAAGACATCCATTCTTTCTATGTTCTATGAGCTGTCAGGATGTTCATGCTTCTAGGTCACAGGATTCTCCTCTTCTTCCTGCTAGGGAAAGAGGTCTATCCACTATCAAATGATAGTTCCCTGTGCCAGCATGTCTTTTTTTCCTTTCTATAAATTTACTAGTTTGTAAGTTTTCTTCAGCTCCATTCTCTTTACCCTCTTACCAGGTTTTTCCTCTGTAAGAGCGGTATTGCTTCACTGGAGGGCTTTTTCATCAGCCTCTCTAGTTTTCTTACTTTTTCCAGTGCGGAGTTCTCTTCTCTGAGTTGACTCCTCTTTTTTTTTTTCTCAATCTTGCTTTGAAGCAATTCATCAGACACGTCCAGAGTTTTCTACTCTTGTTTTGTCTGTTCTTCTGTTTTTAAACAGTACCATCCTTTCTGCTGTCTGGCAAGCAGCTGCCAATGCAGGAGCCTTAATGTTTGGGCCACTGGTTCTTGTCCACCAGCAACCAGATTTGTCCTCCATTAACATTCTGTCTGGTCTTAGTAGTGGCTCCAAGTCAGTACTGTCATCTGTCTTGAAAGCTTTTTCACTACAAGCTTGTTGGATTGTCTTCTCTTTCTGCCATCTCCATTCCCCTGGGTTTGGCAGCATAGTTTACATAGGTACTGGCTCTCCTGCAGCCAGTTTTATCTCCTCATTCTCCTGCATCATGCTCTCTGCAATTCTACAGAGAAGCTCTCCACTATGGGCCCTTGCTAGAGAGCATGGGGGGCTTTTTCCTCCAACAGCTATACTAGATGGTTGAAAAAGGCTTTTTCAGTCATGTCTCACATGACTAGAAAAGTTCTCCTTTTAATATAAAGGACATAGGCCTCCTCTTATGTGAAAGCTTAAGGAGTTGCTAATTCCCTGCTTTGGTCCATAGTATTTCCAATCGGGAAAGCACAGTTACTTACTTGTAACAGGTGATCTCTGGGAACAGCAGGAATGAGTCTTCACATATGGGGACTCCCCAGCTAGAGATGCCTGGGAGATTACCCAGGTTGTGAGTCCCTGGGAAGGGCTCTACCTCCACCCATGAATCCCAGGCATCCAGCCAGGGATGGAGGGTAGGAGTTGATTAGGTATGGAACAGGTGTTTGAGAACAGCCTGACCAAACAAGGCATCCCTGCGGGAGTCCTTGTCCAAGCAGTAATGGGGTGTGAAGGTATGAACTGAGGCCCAGGTGGCCGCTTGACAGATTTGGTCGATGGACACAGAATTTAGATGAGCCATAGAGGCTGTCATGGCCCTCACATTGTGAGCTGTGACATGGCCTTTCAAAGAAAGGTTCTTACTTTGGTAGGCGAAAGAAATACACTGAGCAATCCAATTGGACAGAGTCCTCTTAGAGACTGGAAGTCCTAAATGAGAGGGATCAAAAGCAACAAAGAGTTGAGAGGACTTTCTATGTTGCTGTGTTCTTTGTAAGTAAAAAGCAAGAGCTCTTTTTTACAATCCAGGGTATGAAGATTTCTCTCTGCACTTGAAGCATGAGGTCCTGGAAAAAAGACAGGTAAATAAACCTCCTGGTTCAGATGAAAAGGTGAGACCACTTTAGGCATAAAGTGTGGATTAGTCCTGAGGACTACCTTGTCATGATGGAACCTTTGTATAAGGAGGATTAGCCACCAAGGCTTGCAGCTCACTGATGCGGCAAGCTGAAGTGACTACAATGAGAAAAATAACCTTCCAGGAAAGAAATTTCAAGGAGGTAGTGGCTAAGGGTTCAAAGGGTGGCTTCATAAGCTAGCCAAGAACCAGATTCAAGTCCCATGCCACTGGAGGTGGTCTAATGGGAGGTCTAGTCAAAAGAAGGCCTCTCATGAATCTTGCTATAAGAGGATGAGAAGAAATAGGTTGTCCATTGAGAGGCTTAAGGGATGCTGCAATAGCACTCAAATGGACTCTTACTGAATTTGTTTTAAGGCCTGCATGGGATAAATGCAGCAAATACTCCAGCAAAGAAGTCAGAGGTATTGCCAGAGGGTTAAGACCCTTCTGTGCACACCAAATGGTAAACCTCTTCCATTTAAAGCATAGGAATGTCTGGTGGAAGGCTTTCTGGAAGCATGAAGGATATCCTTCACTTGCTGAGAAAGATGCAAATCCTGAAGGTCTAGGCCTTCAGCAACCAGGCCCTGAGATGAAGAGACTGGGGATTTGGGTACCACAACGTTCCCTGCTCCTGGGACAGGAGGTCTGGAGCAGATCCCAAGTCCAGGGAGGGAGCTTGAGAGAGATGTAGAAGTAGAGGGTACCACACTTGGCATGGCCAACGTGGTGCTATGAGGATCATAGACCCTCTGTCTCTCTGAAGCTTGAACAGTGTCTTGGGAATTAGGGGAATGGGTGGGAAGGCATAGAGGAAGTCTTGCCCCCAATGAAGGCATCCCTGGCCTGAACCTCTTGACATGGAATCCTGGAACAGAACCGGGGAAGTTGAGCATTCCATGGACTTGCAAACAGGTCTATGTCTGGGGTTCCCCAAATTTGAAAGATCCTGGCTATCTGGTCCCCATGGAGAGACCATTCGTGTGGAAGCAGAACTCGACTGAGTCTGTCTGCCCAAGAGTTTTGAACCCCTGGAAGATACACTGCCATAAGATGAATGTGATGCTCTCTGGCGAAGGCCCACAATCTCAGAGCTTCGTTGCAAAGCGATAGAGAGCCAGTTCCCCCCTGCTTGTTCACGTAGAACTTGGCTACTTGGTTGTCCGTGTGGATGAGGGCTGTCTTGTAGCTGAGCAGGGTGTGGAAGACTCAGAGCTAGAGAGATTGCTCTGAGCTCTAAGAGGTTGATATGTAGAGATGTCTCCTGTGGAGACCAGATGCCTTGGGTGGAGAGATCTTGTAGATGAGCCCCCCAACCCTTAGGGGAGGCATCTGTTGTAAGGGTTGCTTGGGGTAACACCTGTTGAAAGGGGGACCCCAGCAACAGATTTTGGGTGGACCTCCACCACTGGAGAGAGCAAAAAAGGCGACTGGAGGTTGCTATTTTGTCTGACAGGCACCCTGATGCCTGAGTCCATTGGGTGGACAAAGTCCATTGAGCTGCCCTCATGTGAAGGCGAGCATAGGGGACCACATGCACGGTTGATGCCATGTGGCCTAACAGTTGTAACATCTCTCGAGCAGTTAAATGGGACTTTAACTGAATCTGGGAGGCTAACTGCACCAAGCGTAGGCAACGGGCCTGGGGAAGATAAGCCCTTGCAGTGGTGGTATCCAGTAAGGCCCCTATGAACTCTAGAGATTGAGTAGGGGTGAGATGGGATTTTGGAATGTTTATTACAAGTCCCAGATACTGAAGAATATGCCTTGTGCAGGCCAGGGAAGTCTGGGCCTCTGACTGGGATGGAGCTCGGATGAGCCAGTCATCCAGATATGGGAATACAAATATTCCTATAGTGCATAGAAATGCAGCTACTACTGCCATGCATTTTGTGAACACCCTGGGAGCAGAGGCCAAACCGAAAGGAAGCACTCTGTATTGATAGTGCTTTCCTTGGAAAAGGAACCGAAGGAACCTTCTGTGTGTTGGATGGATGAGAACATGGGTGTACGCATCCTTGAGATCTAGAAAACAAAGCCAGTCCTGACTCTGGAGGTATGGAAGGAGAGTACAGAGAGAAGTCATCTTGAATTTCTCCTTGAATAGAAACTTGTTCAATTCTCTGAGATCTAATATGGGTCTGTAGCCCCCTGTTTTCTTTGGGATGAGAAAATAGGGGGAGTAGAACCCTGTTGAAGAAGGGATACTTCTTCTATTGCCCCTTGGGCAAGAAGGGTAGCAATCTCCTGACCCAGAAGGTCGAGGAGAGATGTTGGAGAATTGAACTGTCTCACCATGGTGTGAGGGGGAAGGTTTAAGAAATGAAGCTTGTACCCGTCCCTTATGATGGAGAGGGTCCATTGCTCTGCTGTGATTTGCTCCCATCTGGGAGCAAAGTGACCCAACCTTCCTGAAATGGTGAGAGGCTCTGGATGTTCTAGAGCCAGAAAGGCTAAGTTCTCTAGTTATAAGTCAAAGGCCCTGAGGAGGCTGAAGCTGTTGGGCCGTAGCAGTTCTAGCAGTCTTAGGCTTGGCCTGTTTTGGTGGTTGCTGTCTCTTTGTAGCAAAACGACCTGCAGAAGATGACTGCTGACCATAAGAATAATATTTCCCTTTTTTAGGGAAAAAACCCTTTTTGAACAACCTTTTCTTAAAAGGAGCAGAAGTAGACTTTGAAAGTCTATCTAAAGCAGAATTTTCAGCATCCACCTGGGTGGCCTTTGCTTGCCAATCCTTGCCAAAAAGGTTTTCACCTGTACAAGGAAGGTTTCCTAGACCATCTTGAACCCAGGGTTCCAAATCAGAAGCTTGTAACCAAGCAACTCTGCGTGCACCTATGGCAATAGCCGAGGCTCTGCTGGCACCTTCAAAAGAGTCAAAGGCTGCACGGTTGGAAAACTTGGAAATATCCTGGGCATGTTTGAGCCAGGTGAGAACTCTTCCCTTTTATCTTCTGAAATAAAAGGAGATAAAGTTTGCAGATGATCTGTAACTTCTTTTAGAAACATCCCCATATAGAGACTATAGGAGTTGATTCTGGCAACAAGCATACTGGCCTGGAAAATTCTCCTGCCAAAGGCATCTAAAGTTCTGCATTCTCTTCCTGGAGGAGCAGAAGAGTGCCTTTTTGTACTCTTTATCTTCTTCATAGCAGACAATGGAGTGGTGGGGAAGCTGAGTCTTATGGAAGCCAGGGCAAGGAGGAACACGATACATGGTGTCCAACCTGCAAGAATGAGAGGAAATGGTGAGAGGAGTCTCCCATATGCCCAACATGTGATCATAAAGAATCTCATGTATTGGTAAAGTGGCTGCCTCTTTAGGGGCCTTAGGATATTGTAAAATATCTAATTTTTTGGCTCTAGGCTCTGGTTCAGGGGCCACCGAGATGGAAAGGCCCCTGGTCACTTCCCTAATGAAGTCTTGAAAAGACAAGTCCTCTGGAGGAGACATTCTCCTTTTTGGAGAAGAGGGCTCCTGAGGATGGATCACCGATGCTTCGACAGAGACCTCTGATTCATCAGAGTCTTCAGAGGAATCGAAGTATCGTCTGTCTGGATGCTCCTGCAGAGCCCGATACGCGTACCGGGTGGTATCAACATCGGGAGTGATCGGTACCGATGGGCATCATAGAACAGTGTACCGCTGCAGTCGACACCGAAGCGGATGTCGATGTAATCGGTACCGGAACCGATATCGGTACCGGTGCTGAAGTTTGTTGCGGTACCGATGGCGTCGCAGCTTGTATGAATGCCGTGATGGCACGCTGCATGGTCAGAATATTCTGATCCATTGACGCAACCAATGTCTGGATGTCGGTACCAGTGGAAACCACCGGTACCCCAGAACATGGCAACAGGTGATCGGTCAAGGCCGTGCCATCGATGTCAACCTGTGACCCCATAGATAAAGCTTTGGAAGCTGGAGCCTCCCGCCGGGGTAATTTTGCCGGTGCGGATTCCTCGAGGGCAAGCCCGGAGGCATCTCGATTCTTCGAGGGAGATTTACCCGAGGACCGGCTGGACTTAAGTTTGGTTACCTGAGATCCATGTGAGGAAGTAGAAGCCCTGGAAGACGTTGATGCAACCGAAGCTGCATCAGAGGGAAACAGGGTACTGAGCTTGGCTGCTCGATTCTGTAGAGCTCTTTTAGACATCATAGAACAGGACTCACAATCTGTAATGGAGTGGTCAGGACCTAAACATTTTAGACATCATTCATGGGTGTCGGTGACAGAAATAGTGCCGCTGCACTTCATGCATTTTTTAAACCCAGAGGTGGGCTTTTCCATGAGGAAAAATTTCTTAGGCCTAAGGCCAAAGAATAAAATGCACTGAAGTGAAAAAACCAGGGTTGTTTTTTTTTTTTAGAATAAAGAAAGAAAAGACCAGCGGTACCGGTCTAGCGTCGAGAAGGCAGACGTGCGACTAAAGAAATTCTTCAGCGGTGACAGGAACACGACCTGCTGGCTCCGCAGAAAAGAAGAACTGGAGAGAGGCGGTTAGGAAAGGCGGGAAGGCAGCGCGCAGGCACTGTGGGATGCTCCCAAAAGCTTTCCTTTTGGCCGCTGGGGAGCGTTCCCGCGCAGGCTCCGTCGGTACCGACGAAACCCATATGTGAAGACTCATTCCTGCTTGTTCCTGGAAATTGTTTTCTCCTTCCAGCTCGTCCTCATGGTAAGAACGCATGATACCTTTTTGCCCTTAAGCAGGTCAGCATGGTATCTCATTCCTATGCGTCTTCTGTTCACTTACCATGCTAGAGTTCTGGAATACTCGGGACTTGCTGGCTGCAGACTGATATCATCCTCTGCTTTTCACGTAACCATTTATTTATTTATTTATTTTATTTTACTTTCTTATATACCGCACTCTTTAGTATCAGCGCGGTTTACATGGGACAAGGAACCATAAGTAACAAATATCAGTTTTTACAGAGAACAGGGAAGTACAACTTGGATAACTTAGGGAAACATGCAAAACAACTATTTACATATATAACAGTAAGCTTAACCATCCTGGTTATTCTACTACCTAGCATCCCTGTAGCCATAACCAGTGGGAATTGATTCTCTATATATCTTCTCAAGTAGGTTCCACCACCTTGTTATTAGATGAATCTTTCCTCTCCACATTTTCCTATGTGAATACCTTTTTGTAGGCATATCTGTCTGCTTCATTGCAGACTTCCATATAGAGGCCTATATATTCATACCTATAGCACACATCTTACAGATGTCTATCATTTGTGTGTATTTTATGCCCTTCATATCTCACTATAGATATATTCTCATATATCTATGTTATTTATATATATATATGTCGAGATATTTTACTATCGGTAGATATGTATTCTGCTTTATCTACCTGTCTGTCGATGCTCATATAGCTATATGATTCTGACAGATGGGCTTTACCCATACTTATGCTATCCAGCATGTTTTGGGGTCCTACACTCACAACCACTTTGGTGGTAGTTAACACCTACCATAACCTTAACGTTAGGTACCTCTGAAGCTCTCTATGTTCCAATATCTCTCCCAGCTGACTTCAGTTAGGAGAGACACTGTGGATCTTCAGCTAATCACAGGCTCTAACGCCTCCGGCGTTTGTCCTTTCTTTTGGGATGCAAGGGGTTCCCATACCCTTTCTCCCCACAAGGACTGGGCCTGTTTGTCCAAATCGGTTAGCCTTTTTCTTTTTGTTCCTAAGAGTGAGCCACTCTGCCGCCAGAAGAGTTTGGCTTTTATCATAAAGCCTTCTGCTGAAGGCCCACCGTTTTTGTACTACCCCAGTTTTTCCTACTGGGGTTACCTGTTACCTTTCAGGATTCTGACCTCCATTGCTTTTCCTACAGGTTTACTACCTCCACTTACAGTGAGGTCCTTTGAGGTTCCTCTACTGGGTTCCCCAGTAGATCCCATGAACCTCCATACTTCTCTGAAGTCCTGTTAGGCGAGGTCCATATTGCAATATTTTTTCTTTGCAATATCATTGATGACAATTATCATCCACACCTGGACTCCTTGTCTGCAATCCTATGCTAGGTTAGCTGTTCCACAGCACCTTTCCTTCTTCAACTCCTACCCTCCATCCTCAGGATGCCTGGTGTTGTGGGGGATAGCATGTTCCTACCTATGACATGCTGGGACTCCAGGCATCTCAGCTTGGGAGTCCCCATATGTGAAGACTCATTCCTACTTGTTCCTGGAGATAGCACAGTTACTTACCTGTAACAGGTGATCTCTGGGAACAGCAGGAATAAGTCTTCACAACCCACCCACCTCCCCAGGAGTTGTATCTCTTATCTATCTTTCCTTTCCTCTCTCTCTCTTTGTCTCAGCTTTAAAACTTAACTGAGGAGAGGCAGCACGCAGGTGTGGTGGGATGCTTCCAAAAGCTCTTTGATTGGATGCTGGGAAGCGTTCCCGCACAGACTCCATCGGTACCGACGTACCCATATGTGAAGACTTATTCCTGCTGTTCCCAGAGATCACCTGTTACAGGTAAGTAACTGTGCTATCCCCCAATTGTGTTGTGACCGCTTTGATTGAAGGATAAGGCGGTATACAAAACTGTCTAAAGAAAGAAATAAATAAAATAGTGGTTTATGGCACTCTGGGCTGGGAGGCAGTCTTTTAAATAAAATAAAAGCAGCAGCTAAAGTTTTGATAAGGAACTCTCAACCAAAAAAACACTGCCTCCCCAAATAGGAAAAGAGGACTTTTGGTGCTGGAAATAGCTTAATGGCTCAATTCAACAAAGTAACTCTAGGCCTAGCTGCCAGGAAGCCCTTGAGTACAGCTCAGATGCACGGAGAGAGATCCCCTAACGTGCTGGAGACTGAGCTATACTGGTCAGTCTCCTGGTGCACAGTACCCTTAATATATTGACATCAGCGAAGCCCTGTCTCCACCTGTGGGGGGGAGGGGGGCATAACCCATGCATCTGGACTAGAGGGATGATCTGGAAAGTGTTTAGTCTGTATATTTGACTGGGAAGAAGAGAGAGTGGAAGGAAGTCGCTGGGGGGAGAGGAACTGAAGACTTGTGGAGACTGACTGGAAGCAGTGGGGGGGGGGGGGAGAGGAGTTCTAGTAGGAACAAGTTTGATACTGAGGAAAGTAGGTTCAGGAGGAATGGTGGAGATGAAGGGGGGGGTCAGTAAGGGGTCCACGTGACTTGAAAGGTTAGAAACTTCTGTTCTAGTACATTCTTTTCTCTCAATTTTTGCTGTTAGAACAGAGGGAAAAGGAAAAATAAAAAAAATCAGGTGTTGCACATAGTATCTCCATAATACATTATGTGTATTCAAGTCTCTTATGTGGTGTGACATGCTGGAGAGTAGAACTCTTTGCACTGTCCTGAATCATGGTTGGGGGAGATTCTGTATATTAACCAGCAGGAAGAGTCCACTTTTTATTTTGTGCCTCTTTCTTAGGGCCAGTCATGTGATGTGAAACTTTGCAAATATCAGAGATTCTACCATAAGAATGGCCCCACCCCAGGAAGTACCTTTGTCTGGTAATTTTATTTTTGAGTGGGGCCTGGACTCTCTACCATTCTTCTCTAAAGTATTTTTATCCAGGATCTCGTTTCCATTTTCTTTCTTCACTCTTTTTCCACCCCTACATCAGTGAAAATTCTTGTTGTCAACTTTCTCCAGTTCTCATGGTTTTTATTGCTCTATAAGCAATTAAATCTTGCTCTCCTCCCCCTTTTCACCTACTTTATCAGCTTTCCATTTACTATTAACTAGTCTTCCTATTCCCCTCATCCCTTTACCAGACCCAGCTCCTTCCCCGTCACTCATCCCCTCTCCACCTCCAGTCCTTTTCTTATGCCATACTCCCTATTCAGGCACCTATTTCTCCTTTTGAACTAAGACAAAAGTGTGAGTAAGCTACTTGTTGCTTAGCACCTGGTTTAAAAGCTGATTGACTGTGAAGAGACAGATCAGACTTCTCTCACCTCCTTCAAAAAATTAGCCCCGTCTCTTGCTCTGGCTGTAACTCTCTGTCCTATTCAATGGCCTCCAAACCATCTCTTCCCCCCCACCCCACCAATATTTCTGCTAAGTCAAGTCTCATAACCCTATTCATATTTCTCACCCCAACACCTAGTCCGCATTGTCCCCACATACACTCTCAATATCCAACCAATCCTAAGTCTTTTTAGTTTCCCACCTAATACCATAGTCCAGTGTTTATCACATCCCTTTCTAGCAGCACACTTAATAGTTGAGCTTCTGGAAGAGAGTTGCTTAGTTTGAAGACCTACTGTATGCAAATCCCTCATGTATATTTATAGTTATTCTGAAACCCAGCCGAGCTACACATGCCTCCAGGAGATGGTTGAGAAGCACTATCGGAATCTCTGAGGAGTTGATATTATTACTACTACTACTACTAAGCATTTATAAAACACTACCAGGCGCACGCAGCACTCTACAATGAAAAACACAAAAGAGACAGTCCCTGCTCAAAAGAGCTTACAATCTAAAAAGATAAAGCAAGAAAAGGAGAAGAATAAGATAAGAACAAGTGCAAAGAGACAAGAGCAGGAGAGACAGGACAAAGGCAAGAGGTAAGAACAAGTGTAAGAGGAAGAAAGAAAAGAGGGGAAGGAAGGAGAACAGCAAAATCAAGAGGCAAAAAAGATGAGCTTTTAACTTAAGTTTGAAGAGGGACAAAGAAGATGCCTGACAAATAGACAAAGGAAGTTTATTCCAAGCGTAAGGTACAGCAAGGTGAAAAGAGCAGAATCTGGCGTTGGCAATAGAGAAGGGCATAGCAAGAAGCAACTGGGTAGAAGAACAGCATTCACGAGGGGGTAAGTAGGGAGACATAAGAGAAGAAAGGTACTGAGGAGCCACAGAGTGAATGCAATTATAGGTCAGAAGGAGAAGCTTAAAGTGAATATAGAAACGAATAGGGAGCCAGTGAAGAGATCTGAGGAGAGGAGTAATGTGAGCAAAATGAGGCTGACGGAAAATCAAACAGGCAGCGGCGTCCTGAATAGACTGAAGGGAAAAGAGATGAGACTGAGGGAGACCAGCACGAAGCAGGTTAAAGGGTCCGTCTTGCTAGCAAGGCGGAAGGAAGAATACTGGCCAGGCTAGGGGGCGGACCGGTAAGGTGGGCTACCTGGGCATGCTCAGAAAGGTTCACTTTCTGAGCTCTAGAGAGCACTTCCGTATGCATGGCGCCACCCGGAGGACATCACCAGGTGTGGCTGACACAATCCTGCTGGTCCATGGAGAATGAGGGAGACCAGCACAAAGCAGGTTAAAGTAATCAAGACAGGAGGTGATTAGGGAATGGATGAGGGTTTTAGTAGTGAGCTCAGAGAGAAAGGTGCAGATTTTGCCAATGTTAAAGAGAAAGAAGCGACAGGTCTTAGCGATGAGTTGGATATGAGAGGAGAAAGAGAGCGAAGAGTCAAAAATAACACCCAGATTGCAAGCAGATGAAAGAGGTTGGAGAACAGAGCCATCAACAGATACTGAAAAAGAAGAAGGAGAAAGAGAAATTTTAGGAGAAAAAATGAGGTCAGTCTTGGACATGTTCAATTTCAAGTGACGATGGAACATCCAAGCAGCAATGGTAGAGAGACAGCAAGAGATCCAGGACTGGAAAGCAGAAGAAAGATCGGGAGTAGAGAGAGAGATCTGGGAGTCATCAGCATAGAGATGGTACTGAAAACCATGAGATGAAATAAGCGCACCAAGGGATTGGGTATAGAGAGAAAAAAGAAGGGGACCCAAGACAGAACCTTGGGGGACACCAACTGAGAGCAGGGTAACAGAGGAGGAGGAGCCACCAGAACATACACTAAAGGAGCAATGGGAGAGATATGAGGAGAACCAGGAAAGAACAGAGTCCCTAAAGCCAAGCGAGGACAAAGTGTCAAGGAGAAGATTGTGGTCAAGTGTCAAAAGCAGCAGAAAGGTCAAGGAGGATAAGGACAGAGTAAAGGCCTTTAGATTTAGCTAAGAACAAGTCACTGGAGACCTTGACAAGAGCAGGTCCAGTAGAGTGCAAGGGATGAAAACCAGATTGTAAGGGATCGAGAAGAGCATGGGAAGAGAGGAAGTCAAGGCAACAGCGGTAAACCGCACGTTCGACAGTTGAGAAATGGGGCGATAATTAGAAGGACAAGAGGGATCAAATGAGGGTTTCTTAAGGAAAGGCATGACCACAGCATGTTTAAAGTCAGCCAGGCCAGTAGCAGTGGAGAGCAAGAGGTTGAGAATATGAGACATGGAGGGGACAACGGTAGAGGAAATAGAGGGGAGGAGATAGGATCCGAGGAGCAAGTGGTGAGCTTGGAGGAGGAGAGAAGAAGAGCAGTTTCATCAAAAGAAATTGTGGGAAAGGAATAGAGAGTAGGATGAGAAGGGGGGGGGGGGGGAGACAGAGCAGGAAGGAGAAATCGGGGATTTAGAGGGAAATTGGAGTGATCTTATGGATTTTATCATGGAAGTAATCAGCCAGAGCCTGGGCAAAAAGGGAAGGAGGGAGCAGAGGCGGAGGCACTTTGAGGAGAGAATTGAGAGCAATGAAGAGAGGGCAAGGATCAGAGACATAAGAATTAGTCAGGTGAACAAAGTAATCTTGTTTGGCAAGAGCTAAAGCAGATTTGAAAGAGAAGAGCATGAATATGAAATGAAAGAAATCTTCAGGGGAGCGGGATTTGAGCCAGGCACACTCAGCAGAGCAGGCACAGGAGCGAAGATAGCGAATAGTGGGAGAGAGCCAGGGTTGAGGTAAGGAACGCCTCACGGGACAAGGGATGAGAGGAGTGAGAACATCCAGAGCTGAGAAGAGCGCAGCAGTACAGGACATCACAGCCATATCAACAGACTTGGAGGACAAAACAGAAGAGAGAGAAGGAGAAATGGTAGAGGAGAGAACCAGGGGATCAATGGCAAGAAGGTTCCTAAAAAGAGTGGAGGAGGCAGGGGCGGTGGGAGGTGCAGATTAAAGGTGATGATCTGATAAAGGAAGAGCAGTATTACTGAAGTTAGAGGGCAAGGAACAAGAAAAGAAAACCAGATCCAGACAATGGCCACAAAGGTGAGTGGGGGCAAAGGAACAAAGTTGAAGGCCAAATGAGGAGGTAAGAAAGAGAAGCTTCAGAGTAAGAGGATCAGAGGGGTTATCAACATGTATGCTCTCCTGCCTCCAGGGTTGGGTTGGCCTGTCCACTAGGCAGCTGCTGATAGTGGCACACTATGATTTTTTTTTAAAGCAGCAGATTTCTGCTATTGCTTTGATGCCCATGGTAAGCCATGACTTACAAAAAACATGACCCGCCATTCCTGTCCCCCTCCAACACAACTTCGGGGTAGAGGAGGACAGGAGTAGCAGACCATGTGTACAGGTGCTGAAGCACATGGTCCATTGCAGGCATCAAAATGGTAGCAGAAATCTGCCCCTGCCACATGCTCTCAGGCTGTATTTGGGTGGCAGCAGCGGCCTGCCCTACCTGCTTCCCTCCACATCCACTGTTCTTGGGTTTTTCCCATAACTTATTTTTCCCCATGTACGTCCTTCTCTGAAAATCGTTGCTCTTGCCCAGTGGTGGGATTCGATCCGAAAAGGAACCAGTTCGCATCAATCCCACCACTGCCAGAACTGAGCAGGTGGCAGCAACTGCAGGGCACCAACTCTCTGGTGCCCAGTTTTTATTTATTTTCTCCTCCCACCAGTGCAGTGTCGGCGTCGGGATGCTGTTTTTGGTCCAGTTTGGCAAACGCATCCCAGGGCAGGAAACGGTTAGGGTGAACCTGCCGAATCCCACCACTGATCTTGCCTTTCTTCTTCCTTGCTTCAGCACCCATCCCCCCAACATCATCCTCCTCTCCCTTTTCCCTCCCTAGCAGTATCATTACTTGTGGACAGAGAGACCTTATTCCTTTGCTCCTGCTGCTGTGTTCTCAGTTTCATTTGGCAGCACAACACATTTAAAAATGGAGAAGTGACTCTTCTCCTTTTGGGTGAGAAGTGTCCCTTCCTGTGAAGGCTGAATTGGTAAGGCAGGTTCAGAGTGGCTTTAAGCTTCAGTGTCCCAAGCCAGTATCTCACTGGCTCACCCCCTAAGCTGGCTCTGTACGTAGAAAGAGGTTTACTGGATCAGTATGGTGGGGGATTTTAGTTTGCATGGCCCTTCCCTTCACTTTGGCAGAATCTTGTTTATGTATCTGACATCCAGTCAATGCTGTCTTTGTTCAGCTCTGCTCAAATGCCAGCTATTAAGACAGCTGGCTATTGCTTTGATTTAGCTCTGTCACGGTACAAATAAGACTTGGAAAGGAGAGTTAGTCCAAGTTGTATATTAACTGATCATAACAGCTGATACTTTTAAGGACGAAAGGAAATTTTCTAATGTGTCCCACTGATCTTTCAACCATAGGTGGGTAGAGCAGAGATCTGTTTTTAATCTGAAAAATTCATTGTTCAAAACTAGTTGCAAATTTGCAGAAATTCCACTAGTATAGAATTGTTATTTAAAAAGTGTTGAGTTACTTCCTTAAGTGACCTACTGTATGTGCTTGTAAACCAGAACATGCTTCATGTAGCAATTGAACATCTTCAAATTGGACTGAGGGAAGAAGATAAAACACATGTAGCTATAAGGCACATTGTATACATATGACTATTAAAATGCCTGTTTTAAATTACCAATAAATCTTCAACTACTCACATGCTGTATTAGTATGTATAAGTCCTATCCTTTTTCAAAATTCAAAAGATCTAGTCCATAGCCTGTGAAATTTCCAAAGTTATCTATATATTAGTGACCTAGGCCATGATGCTTGCATGGAACTCTGGCTGCACGGCCTAGGAAGTGGCTCCATGGCAGCTAAACTAATGATATCTGTGCTGTAGCCTTCCCTTCCATATAGTCCTGAAGGCAGTGGCCCAGCAGATGGAGGAAATAGCTATACAAGCAGTAACCTGCAAAGGTAGACAGTAGTAGAGTGCAGGAGTAGCCTAATGGTTAGAGCACTGGCTTGAGAACCAAGAGACCAGGAACTGCTCTCCTTATGTCCTTGGGCAAGTCACTTAACCCTCCATTGCCTCAGAAGACTCCAAGTTATCAATGTCCCTGTCTAATGCACATTACCAAGTTTAAGTTATAATGTAAATCACTTTGACTAAAATGATAAAGCGGTATAAAAAACCTGTTAAATAATTCATCCATGTCCCTCTACTCCAGACAAATAGGTTGTACCTGTCCACCAGCAGCTGGAGACTGAATATGCAAATATTTTGTAATGATGTAACCCTCTAAGATCTTCTCTCTCCAGTATATTCAGTCTCCAGCAGCTGGTGGGCAGACTCCCTGTTGTGGTCTGACTGTGTGCCTGATTCACTAGAGGAGTATTAGTTTGGTTCTGTCAGAGCAGAGTGGACCTGTCCTGAATGGAGGTCTCACTGCACAATTAAGAGCTGAATTGGAAAAATGTTAAAGGTGACAATGTTTGGCTTTGTTCAGTGGTAAACTCCAGAGCCCTTAGGTGGGTCGGAGGAGAACTCTGTGGGGACTCTGTGAGCCGTTCAGTTGGCATTGGAGTCTCCCAACTGTCGGGCAGTCCTGTGGAAAACAGAGGAGCCTGCTTTGCTGTTACTGCTCATTTCTGTGAGTGTGTCCCATTTTTTTCAGAGCGATTCCTGGTAATGTGGGAAGCTTTAGCTAGGTTGGTTGATTTGTTGTACCTAATCCAAGGTTTCATATGGAAACAGTGCAATCAGTCATGGTAGCAGTGAAGAGGGGAGAGTTTCTCATTGCTCTGGACCTGACTGAGGCATATTTACACATTCCCAGACCACTAGTGCTTTCTACAGTTTGCACCATGCATGGAGCATTTTCAGATTTGAACCCAGTTTCTGTGGATGTCCAGGCCATCGGCCTGGCATTTTCTGCAGGTTCTCTGTCTAATGGCAACAGCACTGGACTTGATGGCCTGGGCCAGGTCACATATGAGGCCTCTGCAGGCAGCTTTGCTCTTGAGATGGTTGCCCCAACATCACTCCCTGTCTCACAGGCTTCAGTGCGCAGGGGACACCAAGAAGGCATTGCAGTAGCAGCTGGAAAAGAACAACTTGAGGAAGGAACAACCAGCCTGGGTCGTAATGACCACAGCTGCCATTCTATGGGATTGGGAGGCACATTGCTGTTCCCAGGTGGCTCAAGGGCAGTGATCACAGGAGAGCTCTTGGTCCAACAACCATTTGGAGATTTGAGCAGTTTGGATGGCCTTTCAACAGTTTGCACCCCTCCTGGAGGCAAGGGCAGTGTGAGTATTTTCGGACAATGCCTCAGCTGTGGCATACATCAACAGCGAGGGGGGAATAGGCAAATGTGACACTATCAGCAGAGGTTGCTCTGATTCTGCAGTGGGCCGAGCAGCACCTAAGTGTGCTGTTGGCAGCTCATGTGGCCAGAAATGACAACATGCAAGCATATTATCTGAGCAGACATCGGATAGATGCAGCAGAATGGGTCCTAGCAGACTCTGTTTGCTCGGCTCGCATGATGTTGGGGGTCAGCCAGTAATGGACCTCATAGCGACCACTGACAAGGCCAGACGCTTATACAACCGTTGTAGGAAGCAAATGTCTGAGGGCTTGGATGCCCTGGCGCAGGTGGGTTTTCTGTATGTCTTTCCTTCGTGGGCCCTAATTGATCGTGTGTTACAGTATGTGGCACTTCACAGCAGCCGCATCAGTCTGGTGGCGCCTGATTGGCTTCGGTGACCTTTGATGCAGATCTCATCCGACTCCTGGTGGACTGGCCATGGTGTTTTCCACAGAGGCCTGATATACTCTCACTGGGGCCTATAAGAATGCCACAGGTGGACAGATTTCTTGCTTACAGCCTTGCTCTTGAGCAGGCACGGCTGTGGAGGAGAGGCTATTTGCCTACCGAAATTACAACTCTACTAAAGTCCAGAAAGAAGTCCACCTTTTGTCCTACATGCAAGTTTGGCGATTGGTCAAGGAATGATGTGATCAATGTGGCTAGAGGCTGTTGGAAGTGGCTGTGGCAGATGTCTGGACTGTCTCGCAAGAATGCCAGGACAAGGATCTGGCCTTGAACTCTCTGAAGGCTGAGGGGCGGCTTTGGCTTATTACAAGGGAAAGGTACACGATTTTCTGATGGCGTGTCATCTGGATATTTCTCATTTCTTGCGAGTCGTCAAGCAGGTTAGACCACCAATAGGGGCGGTTGTTCCTGCCTGAGACCTAAATCTTGTGTTATCAAGTTTGGTCGCACCCGTTTGAACCTTTGCATCCGGCATCTTTGAAAGGCTTTGACTTTGAACGTGGTTTTCTTGGTGGCCATCTGCCTGGCTCACCGCATTTCGGAGGTGCAGGCCTCATCTTGTCAAGAACCTTTCCTGATCATGTCTAAGAATGGGTAATCCTGAGAACCGTTCCCTTCCTTTTTGCCCAAAGTGGTGTTGCCTTTTTATGTCAATTAGGTGGTGACTCTCCTGGTGTTCATCACTGCTGGGGGAGAGAGGAGATTCATAGAAATATAGAAAAATTATGATAGAAAAAGTCCACATGGCCTAGTCTGTCCTTCCATATCAACAACTACAACAGTCCCCTTTTTCCCTTTAGAGATCCTCTGTGTTTGTCCCATGCTTTTTTGAAATCAGATACTGTCCTCGTCTCTACCACCTCCACTGGGAGACTATTCCACAGATCCACCACTCTTTCTATAAAGAAATATTTCCGCATATCACTCCTGAATCTATCACCCTCATCCCATGTCCCCTCATAGCAGAACTTGCTTTCAATCGAAAGAGGCTCTCCCCCTATGCATTTATGCCATGGAAGTATTAAACGTCTCAATCATATCACCTCTATCCCGCCTTTCCTCTAAGGTGTACATATTAAGATCCTTGTCCTCATAAGCTTTATAATGAAGACCACTAACCATTTTAGTAGCCACCATCTGCACTGACGCCATTCTGTTTATATCCTTTTGAAGGTGTGGGCTCCAGAATTGCACACAATACTCCAAATGAGATCGCACCAAAGATTATACAGAGGCACTATCACCTCCTTTTTTCTGCTAGCCATTCCTCTCCCTATGCACCCAAGCATCCTTCTAGCTTTTGCTGTTGCCTTTTCTACCTGTTTAGCTACTTTAAAATCATCAGACACAACCACACCGAGGTCCTGCTCTTCTTTAGTGGACAAAAGTACTTCACCCCCTATACTATATTGCTTCCTTGGATTGCTGCAGCCCAAATGCATGACCTTACATTTTTTAACATTAAATCCCAGCTGCCAAATTCTAGACCATTCTTCAAGCTTAGCTAGATCCCTCCTCATGTTATCTACACCTTCCTGGGTGTCTACTCTATTGCAGATTTTGGTATCATCCACAAAGAGGCAAACCTTACCCGACAACCCTTCCGCTATATCACTAACAAAGATGTTAAAAAGAATTGGACCAAGGACAGATCCCTGGGGCACACCACTGGTAACCTCCTTGGCGGCGGCCAAGAGAGCAAATAGAATGCTAGGTATGATAAGGAAAGGAATGGAAAATAAAACGAAAGATATTATAATGCCTCTATATTGTGTGCAAAGGATATAGCGATTTTAGAAAAGGTTCAGAGAAGAGCCACCAAAATGGTAAAGGGGATGGAAGGATACTCCTATGAAGAAAGGCTAAAAAGGTTAGGGCTCTTTAACCTGGAAAAGAGACGGCTGAGGGGAGATATGATAGAAGTCTATAAATTAATGAACGGAGTGGAACGGGTAAACATAGATCGATTGTTTACCTTATCAGAATATAGAAAGACTAGGGGACATGCAATGAAGCTACAGGGTAAACTATTTAAGACTAATAAAAGAAAATATTTTTTCACTCAACGTGTAATCAAACTCTGGAATTTGTTACCAGAGGATGTAGTAAAGGCTGTTAATGTAGCTGGGTTTAAAAAAGGTTTGGACAAGTTCCTGGAGGAAAGGTCCACAAACCATTATTAAGAAGGGACCCAGGATATCAATGCTTGAACCAATACAAGCATTGTGGAACCTGTGTCCCTTGGGAAAACTGCTAGGTACATATGACCTAGATTGGCCACTGTTGGAAACAGAATACTGGGCTTGATGGACCTTGGTCTGACCCAGTATGGCATATCTTATGTTCTTTACTCTTCAGAGTGAGCTCCATTTACCTGTACCCTCTGTCGCCTCCCATTCAATCAATTTCTAACCCAAGCAGTAACTTTAGAGTCCATCCCTAGGGTGCTCAGTTTGTTTATAAGTCACCTGTGAGGAACGGTGCTTGCATTATCTGGTTGTGAGAAGAGCAATGGGCTATTACTTGAAGTGCACGTAATCCTTCCGGAAGTTGGATCATCTTTTCATTTTGTTTGGAGGGCCTTGTCAAGGAGAGGCAACAGCAAAAGCTTCCATTTCCCACTGGATTAAAGAAGTGATAAACCAACACAATCTTCTCATATGCAGAGCGGTTCCAGAAGGGTTATGTGCCCATTTCATGCAAGCTCAGGCACCATCTTGAGCAAAGATTAGTCTGGTTCCTCCAGCAGGCATCTGTCAGGCAGCGGCATTCATGAAGCATTACCACCTGGATGTGCAGGCAGGTCAGGAGGCATGTTTTGGTGCTAGGGTATTAAGGGCAGGGCTAACAAGTCCCTCCCATCGTTAGGTACTGATATGGAACATCCCATTTGTCTGGACTGGATTGGAAGGACGTGGAGGAAGGGAAAATCAATTCTTACCTGCTAATTTACTTTCATGGAGTCTCTCCAATCCAGTCCAGACTCTGCCTGGAGATTGTCGGTAGTGGTGTTTGTGAGCCCATCCATGTTAAGAATAGACTAAGCAGATCTTCGGTTCCGGTGGGGCTGCTGCTATGTATGCCTTCAATGGGGTGCTCCGATGGGGAGAAGCTCAGAAGTTTTGAGGCAATGCAATTTAAAAAAATGGTATACCAGCTCTTAAGAAGGGAGCAAATGTTAAGAAATGTTAGGAACTGTGGAACATTCTGGGAAAGGAGGGGCTCTTCCGAAGGGATGGGCTTCACCTTAACGGGATGGAACCAGGCTGCTGGCATTAACCTTTAAAAAGAAGACAGAGCAGCTTTGAAACTAGATAATAAGGGAGAGCCGACAGTTGCCCAAGAGCGCATGGTTTGGAATAATGTATCCTTGAAGGATACTAGCGAACGAAGTTAGGGCATATCAGCAGAGAGGTTCCAAAAAAAGAGTAAAGTAGCCCAAATGCCCTCAAGTATGGAGCAGACGGAGCTTAAAGATACCAAATTACCCCTGCCTACCAATAGCCAGATTAATATGAATAAAATACAGTCTCTAAAATGCTTGTATGCAAATGCTAGAAGTCTAAAAATTAAAATGGGAGAGTTATAATATAGAGCACTAAATGAGAGGTTAGATATGACTGGTATCTCAGAGACGTGGCAGAAGGAATACAACCAATGGGACAGTGTGATACGTGGGTACAAACTATATTGTAATGACAGAGCAGATCAAATTGGTGGAGGAGGTTGCACTCTGTTAGAAAGGGCATTGAGTCACAAAGGATTAAAGTTCTGCAGGAAACAAAAATTTGCTATAGCATGTCTATGGATTGAAATTCCATGTAAAAAGGGGAAGGCGATGGCAGTGGGGGTGTACTATCGAACACCTGGCCAGAATGAACAAATGGATGATGAAATGCTCAAAGAAATCAAGGAAGCTAACAAACGTTACAGCGCAATAATAATAATGGGTGATTTCAATTATCCCAGTATCGACTGGGTCAGTGTCACGTCAGGACATGCTAGGGAGATAAAGTTCCTAGATGAAATAAATGACTGCTTCTTGGAGCAGCTGGTTCATGAACCAACCAGAGGGGAAGCCATTTTGTACCTAGTCCTTAGTGGAACATCAGATCTGGTGCAAAAGATAAGGGTGTTAGGGCCACATGGCAATAGTGATCACAGAATGATTGCATTTGATTTAATTAAAGGAGGAGGGATGGTAAGGAAATCCACAGTACTACTTTCAAAAGGGAGACTATGATAAAATGAGAAAAATAGTTAAGAAAAAAATAAAAGGAGCAGTTGCAAAGGTTAAAGACTTACATCAAGCTTGGGTGGTGTTTAAAAATACTATCTTGGAAGCCCAGACCAGCTGTATTCCACGCTTCAAGAAAAGTGGAAGGAAGTCCAAAAAACTGCCAGCATGGTTTAAAGGTGAGGTCAGAGAGGCTGTTGCTGCCAAAAAAGCATGTCAGGAAATGGAAAAAAGAGCCAAATGACGAAAACTGGAAGCAGCACAAGCACTGGCAAATCAAATGCAAGGCATTGATAAGCAGGCAAAGAGAATTTGAGAAGATGCTTGCTGTGGAAACAAAAACGCATAATAAAAACTTTTTCGAGTACATTCATAGAAAAAAAAAAAAGCTGTGAGAGTGTCAGTTGGACCATTAGATGATAGAGGGGTAAAAGGGGCACCAAGAAGGGGACAAGGCCATAGCAGAGAGACTGAATGAATTCTTTGCTTTGGTCTTTACAGAGGAAGATGTAGGGATGTTACCCATGACTAAAGTGGTATTTAAAGATGATACTGCGGAAGAATTGAAAGAAATATCAATACTTTGGGAAGATGTATTACAACTGTTTGATAACTGAAGAGTAGCACATCACCTGGACAGGATGGTATACATCCAAGGGTGTTGAAAGAACTGAAATATGAGATTGCAGACCTGCAATTAGTAATCTGTGAACTATCATTAAAATCATCTGTAATACGTGGAGAATGGCCAATGTAATGCCAATTTTTAAAAAGGGTTCCAGGGGTGATCCGGGAAACTACAGACCGGTGAGCTTGACGTCAGGAAAAATGGTAGAAACCATCATAAAGAAAATTACTGTAGATAGTTGAGGCATAATAGGAGACATCCAACATGGCTTTAGACAAGGAAGATCTCGTCTTACTAATCTGTTATGTTTTTTTTGAAGGTGTGAATAAACAGGTAGACAAAGGTGAGTCGCTTGAGTATAGTGTATCTGGACTTTCAGAAAGCCTTTGACAATGTCCCTCATCAGAGACTTTTGGCAAAACTAAAAAGTCATAGGATAGGAGGCAGTGTACTATTGTGGATCAGGAACTGGTTAAAAGACAGAAAGCAGAAGGTAGGGCTAAATGGCCAATTTTCCCAATGGAGAAAGGTGAATAGTGGAGTACCCTAGGGATCTGTGTTGGGTCCGCTGCTTTATAACATATTCATAAATGACCTGGAAATGGGAATAACGAGTGAGGTTATCAAATTTGCAGATGACACAAAACGATTTAAAGTTGATAAAACCCAAGAGGATTGTGGAAACTTGCAAGAGGATCTTGATAAATTGGAAGACTGGGCATCCAATTGACAGATGAAATTTAATGTGGACAAGTGCAAAGTTATGCACCTAGGAAAGAACACCCCAAACTATGGTTACATGATGCAAGGTTCCATATTAGGAACCACCACCCAGGAAAAAGATTTAGGCTTCATTGTGGATAACATGTTAAAACACTCGGCCCAGTGTGCAGCGGCAGCCAAGAGAGCAAATAGAATGCTAGGTAGCATAAGGAAAGGAATAGAAAATAAAACAATTATTATAATGCATCTGTATCATTCCATGTTGCGACTGAACCTTGAATATTGTGTGCAATTCTGGTCACCGTATCTTAAAAAGGATATAGCATTATAAGAAAAGATACAGAGAAGAGCCACCAAAACAGTAAAGGGGATGCAAAGATACCCCTATGAAGAGAGGCTAAAAAGGTTAGGGCTCTTTAACCTGGAAAAGAGACGGCTGAGGGGAGATATGATAGAGGTCTATACATTAATGAATGGAGTGGAACGGGTAAACGTAGATTGATTGTTTACATCATCAGTATATAGAAAGACTAGGGGACATGCAATGAAGCTACAGGGTAACCTATTTAAGACTAATAAGAGAAAATATTTTTTCACTCAACGTGTAATCAAACTCTGGAATTTATTACCAGAGGATGTAGTAAAAGCTGTTAGTTTAGCTGGGTTTAAAAAAGGTTTAGACAAGTTTCTGAAGGAAGGATCCTTAAACCATTATTAAAAGGGACCCATGATATCACTGCTTGACCCAATACAAGCATTGTGAAACCTGTCTCTTTTGGGGAAACTGCTAGGTTCTTATGACCTAGATTGGCCATTGTTGGAAACAGGATACTGGGCTTGATGGACCTTGATTTGACCCAGTATGGCATCTCTTATGTTCTTAAATGGATAGTCTCTGCTATTTCTACTGTTGCTTGTCTTGCTGCTCCCGCTGGTTGATTCTTGATTGTGTAGTTTGTATCTAGTTTTCCTGTGGACTTAGTGCTTCTTTGACAGTTTGATGCTGGAGGGAGGAGAAAAGATAGCTGAGGGTTATAGGGTGACATCATTACAAAACATTTGCATATTCAGTCTCCAGCTGCTAGTGGACATGCATAACCCATTTGTATGGACTGGATTGGAGGGACTCCATAAAAGTAAATTAGCAGGTAAGAACTATTTTTCCCATAGCAGGGGACTGAAGCTTGGGATACAAGATAGGGAGTGAAACAAAATGCTGGACAAGTCCATTCTCTCCTATCCCCCAACTGAAATTTTAATTGGCAGGTGTGTTTTTGAAGAGCTTACATAGTAACATAGTATATGATGGCAGATAAAGACCATTATGGTCCATCTAGCATGCCCAGTAATGTGGCAAGAGTAGTTGCACCTGCCGCTCTGTGCAGTTCACCCCACGCCTTTGTTTAGGGGTGTATCCCTTCCCCCCAGCGTAGGTCACCCCTGTTTGCTGATATATAAGAGATTTTATGCTGTTGCTATTAAGGGATCCAGTGTGTCTGTCCCATGCCATTTTGAATCCTGCCATTATCCTGCTAAACCAGTCTAGGCAGGTGGGTTATGTTCCCCTACCACCATATTGGTGGCAACAAAGAACAGATGCAATTGGGGGTAGACCACTGGATGGGGGGGTTCCTGACTTTTTCTGCACGTGTTAATAGTATTTTCTTTATTGTGCACTTGGCAGTTGTACATTTCGCCCAAGCGTCTCCAACATGTGCTTCTACCCTAGCGCCTGTAGTAAAAGCACAGTTAATGTGCACCCTTCGGGGGTGCCTTAACTCTCATATCTTCCAGGTAATGTTGTTTGGCCTGTGGCCAGCATGGTGCCTCTTCTCCAGCTTCTTGATTCTGCTCTTTTTCCATGACTGCTTCTCAGTTGTGCCTCGAGAGCCTACTTCCCGCACCCCCTCTGCCAGGGAATGCTGTTAGCCCGACTTTGCATGCCTCAGGGTAAACGCCTTTGTCGCAATTGCACTCGTTTTATTGATTTTAAACAGCATGCGAAAGATCTAACTACTCGGCTGCTGATGAGGGGATACCCACATAACGTGGTTAGGCTGGCATATAAATGGGCTTGCCATGTTCATAGAGAATGGCTTTTTAATGGTTCGGATTCAAAATGTCCACAGGAGAACATTACGGGGGTTTTCCCCTAAATGAAGGGATCTTCGACAGTAGTGGGCATCTTACATCAATATTGGCCCATTTGGGGTCTACATGCCTGTTTTAGGAAAAAGCTACAGATTGCTTATTCCCAGAAGTCTAATTTACGGGATTTGATGGTGCGCACTACAGCAGTTGTCGATCGTCCTATTGTTTTTCATGACCCTGCGGGGCACTTTTCTTGTGGTGATTGTATCTATTGCTTGAATACTCTTTCGGGTTTGTCTTGGCTTGATAGCCATACCCAAAAATCTTATCGAACCCGATGGCGAACCAACTGTCTTTTGACTTTTGTGGTGTATTTGATCCTCTGTCCATGCAACCTTTATTATGTGGGGCGTACGTCCAGACCTTTCAAGGTCCGGCTGGGGGAGCATGCTTCTAGGTTGCATACAAAATCGGTATCAGCCCCGATGGTGAATCATTGTCTAACCAGATCTCATGTTTTCGAGATGCTTTATTGGAGAGTTCTTGACCACGTGCCGCCGGATCCCTGAGGGGGTGATCGTCTTCAGGCTTTGCAATATTTGGAACAGAAGTGGATTTTCCGTCTGGATACGGTATATCCATGGGGTTTGAACCAACAGGTGGACTGGTATACAATTTTATAATGTTCCTGCTGCCATTAGACCTTGGGGGTGGTTTCTGCTTGGTGGTTCTTCCCCCTTGAGCTCCGATTGGCTCCTCGGACTTTCAATCATGTTTATGGTTGTGATCAGCTGTGCTCACGGTGCTGACGCCATAGAATAAAAACCGTTCTTTTCAGAAACTAGTTTCAAGGCTGATTTGGCTGCCGAGCAGTGGTTTGACCTGACGCAGGGGTAGTACAGAAAACACCCCGAAACATGCCACGTCATTTGTTACATTGCTGACTGGATGGATTCAGCCTCTGTTCTTCTACTGATTCAGCTAAGTGAATGCTGTATTGTTTGAATTTAATGATTAAAATGGACAGGCCACAGCGGTGCGAGTGATTTTTCCTCTGCACTTGGCTGGCTATTCCGACAAAAAACCTTTTTCTGTTTCGATGGTATTTTATCGCTCCGGGTTGGTGTTGTGGATGATTATTTTGCCTGGGTTTAGGTATTGGATGTTCTTGTGAGTCTTCAGGGTAGGAAGTAGCAGATGGCGTTATAAGTAAGGATATGCATCAGACCAGAGGGTCCAGTGTCCATGTTTCACCCGTGTGCAGTCTCACAGTGGCAGGCTGAGAACAGATGCCTCCTTAGATTGACAGCAAAGTGTCCCTGGCAAGGGTGCCCCGCCCCGCCCCTCCCCCCTGGCCATGGGGATCCGCTGTGGCTTGGATTGAGATGTCTGATGAAGCACACTCGTTTTCAGAGGATTCTGAGGAGGCCGAGTCTATTTGCCTAGTCCAGGAATAGATACTGGAGGTGTTGATCCTAGGGTCTTATGCTGTTCAAGATTTGCAGATGCTCCACTCATGGAGCAGCAACCGCAGAAATATTTGATCCTGCAAGGGGTTCAGAAATCTACTGTCTTCTCAAAGGTGCTCAAGAGCCTGTTCTGGCTGGAATGGGATTACCCCAACTTACCGCCTAAGAGGTCAAGAAGATGTATGCTCTCATGGAGGAGGAGTGCGTTGTGTGGTTTGTGCAGGTCACAGCAGTTACCAGACAGACCACCATCCCTGTGGAAGGCGGACTGGCCTTAAAGTAGTTTGTGGACCAAAAGATGGATTGTTAAAAAACCAGTTCTCCACAGTGGCTGCTATTCTTCAGTTAGAGTATGTGTAGACATGAAATCTCAAGCCCTGCTCCAGTAGATTCCGTCTCTTCACCAGCTGATTCTGCCTCATTGAAGTCTGCTACAGCCTTCTTTCTTATTCCATATATGGCCTGGTGCATCTAGCAGCTAGGGATTGTGCCCTATCAAAAATGACCTGATGTTGGCTTGGCTCTGACTTGGGGCAGTGGGGTCTCATCTTCCAAAGCCCGGTTGTCCATCTAGCCTTGGAGAGACACTTTTGTTGAGGCTCATGAAGGACCCAGATGATACACAAGCCTTCTGCCTTCTGGAGAACAGGTCCAAGGTGCTTGTGAAGCAAGCAGGAGTCCCTTTTCTCTCAGCTTCCACCCATTCCTTGCAGGTGTACTAACTGGCCCTCCTAGGAGTCTCAGGCCTCCCATCGCTACCGGTCTGGAAAGCCTTTTTCTTCCCCTCTTCTAGAGCTTTCGGGCTTGGTCTTAGCCCCTTCATAGAATGCTTCGGCCCAGGGATCCGGTCCCATCCAGGAGGATCCTCCTGAGTTCTGCATTGAAATTTGGGGGCCCATTCACTGGTTCCTCCAGGTGGGGGCAGGCTTCACCTCTTCTTTCAAGAATGGGCCTGGGTCAACAAGGATCGCTGGATGCTAGTATGGCTATGTCCTAGAATGCCAAGAGCTGATTCCAGCCAGTTCCATCTCCTCCCCTTGTAGGTCTGTGAAAAGCAGGACCACTGTGCCTATCACCTTAGACAAGTTGTCTCTCTTGAAGGCAGTGGTACCTGCTTCCCCAGACTATTGGGACAAGGGCAGGTCTTCCCTCTGTTTCGAGGTGCTGACATAGAAGGAGCATGCTGGTCCCTGCTGAACCTCAAATGTATTGTCATACATTCCTGGATGGAAACTTTTTGATCCAAGATTCAAGCAATGTATCAAGGGGAGTTCCTGGTGTCTTCGGCATAGGTGTATTTTCAGATCCTCATCTGGGGATCAGCAAGTACCTCTGTTTTGCCGTGCTTGGCTCTCACCTTCACTTCGCTACCCTCCCATTCAGACTCTCCACTGCCCCGAGGATGTTCTTCAGGGTTGCGGTGGCTGTGGTGCTACGACGCCAAGGGATTTATATGCACCCGTATCATAACTCCTAGCTCATCAGAGTCTATTCTTTTTCAGAGATGTCTCAGGTAGCTCCCCAAGTGGTGTCAGTCATCTTTCTGTTAAACCTCAGCTGGCTGTTCAATCGAGGAAAGAGCCAGTTACATTCCCAAACCCTGGAAGCATGTTTCGATACTTGTTGTGTCGTTTCCCCCCCCCCCCCCCAAACAAAAGGTTGTTGGATTGCTTAGCCAGGGCCAGCACAAGGGTTTCTGCTACCCTAGATAGAAACCCTGGCCTCATCCCCCCCACCCCAGCTACCGCTTATTCAGTCGGAAGGGGGAGATGGGCAGTGGCTGCATTTCCAAAAGCGGCAACATTTTGCCACAGCTTTTGAAAATAATGCTGCTGCCCGCCTCCCCCCCCCCAACAGAATCTGCAGTAGCTGGGGGGGGGGGGGGGGTGTTGTGGCCACCCATGTGTACCGCTGCAGGCAGCTGCCTAGTGAACAGGTTGGCCCTGTGCCTAGCGCTGTTCTCTTTGTAGTAGGCTCCCAGAGTCTGGGTTGATCTTCAGCTCCTCTGTTTGAAAGCGACAATAGAGATGGTGCTGTGGATGTATACTCATACGTGGTTGCTCTAACAATCCTTACTGACTCAGTGATTCCAGATTTGTCAGCAGTTCGAGCTCAGGATCTCGCTCCCAATGATGGTGATGGCTAGCCTGTGGTGGTGGCAGCAGCCCAGTCTTCTGAGGAAGGGCATGCTGCTGGACAATTGCTCATGGATCCTTCTGGTGACAGATGCCAGTCTCTCAGGCTGGGGAGTCCATTGCCAGGGCCATTGCCTCCCTGTTGTTCAATTAGGTTGGCGCTTCTGCATTTCTGACCCCGATCGAGGGCTGGGCAGTTCCAATGTTCTCTGACCATGCCATGGTGGTGGCTTATGTCAACTGGCAAGGTGGCACGAGAAGTGCCGGGGTAGCCCTGATGATGGATCTCCTGTTTGCATGGGCGGTAAAGAACCTCCTAGTTTGTCAGCTTTGCACATTGCCAGAGTGGTTGCTGTGGAAAAGAATTTTCTTAGCCAGCACACTCTGGTTCCAGGAGAGTGGGCGTTCAGTCAGATAGTGTTGCAATTGTTCATCCACGTCCCTCCACTCCAGTCCTGACTAGCAGGTTGTGTCAGCCCACCAGTAGCTGAAGACTGAATATGCAGATTTTTTTCAGTGACATCACCCTATAACCCCATGAGTTGCTGAGTCGACATCAGGGTTTCCCAGTGGCATGGGCAGCAATGTATAACTTTAAAAAAACAAAAAAAAACAAACCTAAGTCTGCCCTTGCCATCCCAGACTGCTGCGTTAAGTGTTCTGGGATATTTACAGCCCAGAGGATTGTTTCCCGGTCATGGGGGATGCCGGGGTTGAAGTTGGTATGCATGGCATGTGTTGCATGCCGCAGCTCTCTCATCAGCGGGGTGCTGTCGGGTATGCGAAAAAGGAAAGCATTGAACAGGAAAGCAGCAGAGAAACCCTAATTTATGTTCCAGAGGGGGAGGGTCGCGGGAGCTAGTGGTCACGCTGGAGCGAGACAGTGAGTCTGCCTCTTCTTCTTTCAGCAGGCAGGCAGGCAGTTTTCCGTGCTGATTTGCCTGTGGCCATTTTGACCTCGCAGTCCAGCCCTGCCATGGCTGTCCCTAACCCCATGCTGTCACTGGTGCGATTGCAGGTGAGTTGCAGAGCCCCTCTGGGTGCGTGGGAGCAGGACTGGAGGCGGGACTCGGTGTTTTCGCCAGAGTTTGTCTTATCGCATAAGGCTTTTGCAATAGAGAAGGTCAAGGAGAGTGGGGGCTCCCTTCCCTTGGGGAAGGCTGCAGGGGCTAAACACTCTCTTCCTGGGCATGGGGCACAACCCCCAGGAAAGCGCTGCCACTTGACCTAGGATTCAGAAAAATGGAAAGAGGAAGATATCCCGGGAGAGATAGAGGACTTGGGGAGGACATGGAAGATTATGGGACTCGCAGAGAGGGGCGCTACTCTTGGAGGGGATCCCACTATTGTGAGAGCTTTTCAGAAAGCGGAGTCATTACCCCTCATCGCCCAGTCATTGGCATTTAACCTCCCATTCCGCCCTACGCAGGAAGAGGTCCCTCTGTTTCAAAGGGTGCGCATCCCACAAAACTCATTTCCAGTCCTCAGGGCCATCATGCAGATAGCTGAAGCGGAATGGGGTGTGTTGAAATCGGGACTGAGAGGAAGTTGAGCAATGGACCATCGATCCAGTTCCTCCAGTGAAAAAGGAGTTGTTCCGGACACCTAAGGTTGATGCCTTGATTATAGCAATAACCAAGAAGACCATGAGCCCAGTGGAGGGCGATACAGCCCTTACGGATCCGCAGGACAGAAGGCTTGAGGCGTTCTTGCGGCAGGCATTAGAGGTAAATACCTTGTCTCTACAGGCTTCTACCTGCGGCACTTACGTGGCTCGTGTATGCATGAGATGAGTTGAAGCCCTGCCGACACTACTCCAAGATTCCAGTGCGGAGCCGGAAGAGGTTTCCAAGCTGGAATCTACCATGGCCTACCTATCTAATTTTTGTTTTGATTTAGTCCGCGCCTCCTCTAAGGGTATGGCGTTGGTCGTCACAGCATGTCACTTTTTTGGCTGTGGAATTGGTCGGCAGATGTTTCTTCCAAGATCAGGTTAAGTAAACTGCCCTTTAGTGACTCCCCAAACAGCAACTTGCCTTTAAAGGAATTGGTTATGGATCTGGGAGATTCTACGGGAGGTAGGTTGCTATAGGATAGGCCTTGGGGTGGGCGGGGACAGCCAGGTTCGTCTCGGGGTGGAGCACAGGACTTACGATGCTTTTGCACAGCCTTTTATCCTCCCACTCAAAGAGGTCTCTTCCCTTTCACGGGGTAGAGTCCTTTCGTGGCAGAGGGTTCATCCAGGGTTATTACACAGAAGCTCCAGGGGCCTCCAAAAATCCACAATGAAACAAGAGGGGCCCAGGATTTGGCAGAGCACACTGGCAGATACCTTCAACGCTTCTACCATTCTTTAGTCCAGATAACTTCAGATCAGTGGGTGTTGGAGATTATTCGCGAGAGCTATGCTCTCGAGTTCCAGCACCAGCTGAAAGACAGTTTCTTAATATCTCCCTGTTCGATGCCGGCCAAAATTCAAGCAGTCTGTGCAACATTGCAGCAGTTGCTCGCAATCAAGGCAGTGATTCCGGTACCTGCCAACCATCAAGGGTTGGGTCGATAATCTTTTTATTTTGTGGTGCCCCAAAAGGAAGGGGCGTTATCGATCCATCCTTGACCTCAAGCATATAAATACAGCTTTGCGGGTTCAGAGGTTTCATATGGAAATGCTATGGTCAGTGATGGTGGTGGTGGTGCAGAAGGGGGAGTTCCTTATGGCCCTTGACTTCACTGAAGCATACTTGCATATTCCCATACATTCAGACTATCAGTGCTTCCTCAGGTTTACAACCTGGATGGGGCATTTTCAGTTTCAGGTGAAGCCTTTCAGACTCGCAACGGCACCAAGAACGTTCACCAAAGTTATGGTGGTGGTGGTGGCAGCTGCTCTACAGAAGCAAGGCATGTTAGTTCACCTGTATCTGGACGGCTGGCTCATTCAGGCCAAGTCATGGGACGAGAGTCTGTCGGCAACCTGAAAGATTATAACATTTCTCCAAAGTTTGAGGGGGGTTGTCAACTTTGCCAAGAGCAAGTTGATTCCATCCCAGCAATTGGTTTACCTGGGGGCTTGATTCAATACTGGGGCTGGCCTCATCTTCCTGACAGACGAACGTGTTGCGAAGATTCAGAGTCTCTTGCGCCGCTTCCTGTGGATGTCGCAGCCCTCGCCGTGGCATTACCTACAACTCCTGAGTCTGATGGCTTCTTCACTGGGCCTTGTTCCCTGTGCCAGATTTCACATGAGACTGTTACAATGGTCACTGCTCTGCAGGTGGTCACCTAAACCTCACCCCCTGTCTCGCAGGTTTCAGTGTCCAAGGGAGACCAAAGGAGCTCTACAGTGGTGGTTGCAAACCAAACACTTACAGAGAGGAGTATCAATGGGGCAACTGAATAGGGTAATGGTGACCACAGATGCTAGTCTGAGTGGCTGGGGGGGCGCATTGCCTGGGTCAGGTGGCACAGGGGACATGGTCAATGGAAGAGAGCTCTTGGTCCATCAATCACCCGGAGATCAGTGGTCTGGCTGGCGATTCAACAGTTTGCCAGAACTCCGGAAACGTGCACAGTGAGAGTGGTTTCGGACATTGCCTCAGCAGTGGCATATATCTACAGGCAGAGAGGCATAGGAAGTAGACAGCTAACAGCAGAGGTGGCACTGCTCATTCGATGGACAGAGTTCATCTCCATGCTTTGGCAGCGGCACACATGACAGCCAAGGACAACGTACAAGTGGATTATCTCAGCCGGCATCGCATAGACACAGCAGAGTGGAGTCTGGCAGACTCAGAGTTTGCAGCAATCGTTCAACACTGGGGGTCACCAGTCATGGACCTGATGGCAACCAAGGACAACGCCAAGGTCAGTGGCTTCTTCAGTCAGCACAGAAAGAGGATGTCTGAGAGGCTGGATGCGCTGGCGCAGCCCTGGCCGCAGGAGGGTCTCCTGTATGTCTTCCCTCCTTGGGCTTTAATCAGGCGGCTGTTCCACCGCATCACTCGGCACAGGGGGCACGTGGTGTTGGTAGTTCCCGATTGGCCCCAATGTCCATGGTATGCCAACCTAATCCAGATGTTAGTGTATCAAACGTGGCGTTCCCTCAAGATGCCAATCTGCTAGTCCAAGGGACAATCAGGATGCCACAGGTGCATAGATTCTCGCTTAAGGCCTGCATGCTTGATGAAGCGAAGATGCACGCCTAGGGCTGAATGCAGAGAGGAAGTTCTCCTTCCTTGTCTTACATTTGAGCTTGGCGCGTGTTTGAGGAATGATGTGACCATCGGGATTTGCAACTATTTAGCACCTCAGTGATTAATATTTTGGTGTTTCTGCAGGATGGTATGGATAAAGGACTTGCATTGCATTCCCTTAAGGTGGAGGTGGCAGCCCTAGCCAGTTACCGGGGAAAGATCCAAGGTTCTCCATTGGCAGCCTATCCGGATGTTTCTAGGTTTCTGAGGGCTGTCAAGCACGTCAGGCTGCCGCTCAGGGCAGTAGTACAGATGAGTAGTACTACAGAGGTTTTCAGTTGAGTAACAATATTGTTAAGTTGTTCAGTAACATTTATTGCATTAGGGCTGTTCGGTTAAATATGGGTCAGACAGTTCCTGCTGCTCTCCTGAGCTTCTTGGTTAGTGTAAAGGTAGAGTTCTTTTAGATTGCTTTGCCAGTGCAATACTTCTAATGGAAGGGCAAGGTCTTCTGGGGTTATAGAGTGATGTCACTGAAAAATATTTGCATATTCAATAGCCAGCTGCTGGTGGGCGGATACAACCTGCTTGTCTGGACTGGGCTGGAGGGACTCCACAAAAGTAAATGAGCAGGTAAGCTCTAATTTTCCCTTGTGCTGCTGGGGTCGCCCCTAGAAGGATCTTATGGTGACCCGCTCCAATGCCATGTGTGCCGTTTCTTTAGTCACCGCACGGAGACAGGGTATGGGGGTATTAGTGCCCTGGCTCAACCTTGACCAAGTCTGCACCTGCTGTAGGTATTTTCTTCTATGGCCCCTGGTGGAGTGTAGGATTTGGTGGATGGAGCGCCATCTGAGGATATTTCTGGCAATGCTGGATCAGCCAAGGAGAGCATCTTCGTTTGCTTCAATCTTGGGGCCTATTGTGTTAGGAACCGCATGTCCTGGAGGACCTGGCTTTCTTTTTGCTTCAGAATTAGCTCCTGTAAGAGATGGTTAGCGCGTATGAGCTAATCTCCAGCAGTGGTTTCCACTCTACTAAGAGTATGGAGGAGGTCTTCCTACCTGGCATAAATGCGGGTTTGATAACTTTGAATACTGGTGTAGCAGCTAGCGCCTGATGCGGCCAAGGTGCTATTTCTGTTGCCTTGTTTATTTATTTATTTATATTCTCTTATATACCGCGCTATTCTGCATCAGTGCAGTTTACATTGAACAAACTGAAATTACATTGAACAGGGTATTATAACTTGGAGATAACTATTTTACAGGGAACATGGGCTATGGAGGGTTAAGTGGCTTGCCCAAGACCACAAGGAGCACCTGTGGGACTAGAAACCCCAGTCCTTCCAGCCCAAGGTTGCTGTCCTCTGGTGGGATTTGAACCGCCAGCCTGAAGTACCTTGCCCCAACCACTAGGCCAGGACAATCTGGAGAGGTACCTTTTCTCTTGGCTCCCTGAAGGTTCAGATGGTAGCTTTGGTCTGTTTCAGGGGTCCATTGGCTGGTAAGGATCTAGCCTTATACTCAGTTGTTGTTTGGCTTCTGCGCCATCTCTAATCTGTGGTCCCTTCCTAGGATCCATCTGGTGCTTAGGGCCCTGATGTCCGAGCCCTGTAAGCCGTGGGAGTATGTTATTCTAAAGGAAATGACACTCAGGTGATCTTGGTTGCGATGGTTTCACAAGGAGGATTCTAAGCTGCTGGCTCTGTCTTGCCAAGATACTCACCTACCTTTTCCTGATAAGGACCTTTTTTTCCTTTGGCCTGTGCCTTCCTTTTTCCCTGAAGTGATTTCTCCCTTCTCCAGGAACGAGCAGGAAGTCAGTCCTTATTTATGGGTGACGTCAGCACTGACAGAGCCCGCACAGAGCAATTCCCCAGCTTTCAAAGACAGCCTTTAGGATCGCTGTCATGCATGCTTGGTCCTCTTCCCGCCCAAAAAGGTGCTATCTTGCTCAGTCTTCCTTTTTCTGCGGAGCCCTTTGGGCGCACGTCCTCATCCCTCAGAAAGTGTTTCGTTTTTGGCCTCCGGCCTTTCCGGTAGCACCAGTCCTCTACCTACCTGTCTTCCCCTGCTCCGTTTTCCCTTTAACAAGGGGATGTCTTTTCTGTAAAAGGATTTTTCCTTTTGCGAGCTTCGCACCCTTTTTTCCCCAACCGCTGGCCGCAAAGGTCTTCAACCTAGCGGGGAGCCTTTTTTGCTCCAATGGCCACCGGGTTTAAGAAATGTGACAGATGCTCCAAAAGCATGTCACTCAAGGACACCCACAACTGCTGTCTTCGGTGTCTTGGGGCCGACCATGACGCGGAGCTCTGCTCTCTTTGCAAGAAAATGTCCTCCAATGCCCTGCTAAGTTGTAAGCAGAGGTCTGAGGACATTTTCCAGAAGGTAGTCCCGGAATCCCCGGTCGTCCCTCCGCTGGTGGGATCCCCCACTTCGGCAGCACTCTGACCAGGGGTCCCCTGAAGTGGAGAGGCATAAGAAGACGACCTCGAAGTCGCTGTCGGGGGCCCCAGACAAGTGTGAGCGCTCCCGCGCTCAGTCGCTCAGCCCCCCTCAGCGTTCCCGAGAGTCGGACAAGGCCCGGTAACCCCGGTGTCGACGTCGCAGGGACCCACATCCACATGGGAGTCCCATATGCTGGCACTAGAGCGCAACATTTCTGCCTTCTTAGCTGCCCAGCAGGTGCTCTTGCCCAGCATGGTTGGCCTGCGCCTCAAGACTGACACCGAAACCCACCCTGAAAACCCCCGAGAGCTGTAGGCCTCGTGAGGGTCCTCGAGAGCGAGATCCTCTAAGGCTGGCTCCAAGCGGGCCTCGATCTCTGGACGGGGCGACCAGCCCGAGTCTGACTCCTTCTTGGACTTGGAGTCAGATGGGGATACCTTCCCAGACACCCGTGCCCACAGGGACCTCCCTTCAGACCCGTCCCCGCCCACCTCTGAGGCCACCTGAGGACACAATTTCTAATGTTCGTGCGGGACATGGCACGAGCCCTCAGCCTGGCTATGCAGGCTGAAGAGGAGCCACAAGCTGAAGAGCTCGATATTCTACAGTACGAGTCCCCGCCTCGGGAGTCTCTTACTGTTCCAGTTCCTCCCATTTTGTCTAGGCTGCTCCTTCGCATGTGGGAGACACCTGCTTCAGTCCCCATAGTGAGCAAGTATCTCAGTGCTATGTACAGGGTCCAGGAAGACCCAGCTCCCACACACCTCCATGGTAGTGGAGTCGGCGATGCAAAAGCAAAAGAGCCCAAAGTTGCACTCTTCGGTTCCCCAGGGCAGGGAGTCAAGAGCTCTCAATGCCCTTGGGCGCAAGGCCTATCAAGGTTCCATTGCTCACATGCCGTATCCAGGCATACCAATTGTATATAATGTTCCTACATGACCTTGCCAAAGAGTTCAGCGGGTTCTCCACGGCCTCAGGGGTGAACCCCTTCTCCGGTTCCAAACCCTCCTAAGATCCATTGCAGAGTGCTCAAAGTACCTCTCCCACGCTGTATATGATGGATTTAAGTCCTCTGCCTGAGTGGCAGCAGCCAGCATCGGGGCCTGACGCAGACCTGCAGCAGTGGGTCCAGGAAAAGCTCCTGGACGTCCCCTGTCTCGGCAGCAGTTGTTTGGTAAACCTATAGAGGATAAGGCCGTTGAGATAGAAACGGAGTTCGTCACCCAGCAAATACCTGGCAAACAAAGAAGCTGTTCTTCCAAAGGAAGGGACTCCCCTACCGGCATTACCCTCCTTTCCCGCCCACCTCCGCGCCGGCTCTTGGCACATAGGGGAAGGGAGGTGCGCATGGTTGCCGCAAGCCTAAGGGGCCTAAGGCCCAACAACCGGTGCCACCCAACCCATGCAGGGGTTTTGACGCCAATGCATAGCCTCTTGCCTCCCGGCAGCACTTCTGCCGGTGAGGGGACGCCTGTCCCTCTTTGCCCCGCAGTGGACATCGATCACATCGGACACCAGGGTCCTCCAAGTGATCTGGGACGGATATCCTCTCCACCTGGACAGGCGCCCTCCTCTCTTCTCGTCAGCGGAGCCTACTCGGCTCCTTTTGCACCAAACCTTCTTGCAACAGGAGCAGTCCAACCTCCTCACCCAACGGGCAGTCAAGAAGGTACCGCCGTACCTTTGAGGCCATGGGTCCTACTCCCGCTACTTTCTCGTTCTGAAAAAGATGGGGGGCCTATGCCCCATCCTCGACCTCCGGAACCTAAACAAGTTCCTGGTGCAGGAGACGTTCAAAATGTTATCGCTTGGCGTCCTGCTGCCCTTCCTCCAGCAGGGCGATTGACTATGCTCCTTGGACCTCAAGGATGCTTACGCCCACATCCAAATCTACCCCCAATACAGGCAATACCTGCGCTTCAGGGTGCAAGGGGAACACTACCAGTACAGGGTGCTCCCCTTCGGGGTCATGTCTGTACCGCGGGTTTTCACGAAGTGTTTCTCCGCAATCGTCGCCTCCCTCAGGCGGCATGGCATATCCATCTTCCCCCTACCTCAACGACTGGCTCATCACAGGGACCTCAATCGACGAAGACCGCCCGGCAGCATTGCAAATGATCCTCCTCCTCAAACACCGCGGCTTCTTGGTCAACTACTCCAAGTCCCACCTCGAGCCGGTGCAGATCCTGGAGATCATCGGTGCCTGCCTCGACTGCCTTCCTGCCCATGGACCAGGTGGCCCAGGTCCAGAGCAGGGCTTGGGTTACAGCATGGGTCAAGCTGCGCCTCCTAGGACACATGGCCCCCATGCACATGCAGACAGCCCAGAGGTGCCTTAGGGCACAATGGAGCCAGGCCTTCGGCCACCTCAGAGAACCTATCCGGGTCTCCCGCCATCTCCACGACTCCCTGGGTTGACAGTGGGACCCCCGAAGTCTCCTTCGGGGAATGTCCTTCCAGACCCCACAGCACGCTTCTCTACTTCTGCGGCCCAGTTCCACACCCAAGCAGGGTGGCCCCCGGATGCTTTCCTCTTGAACTGGACCTCCGGCCTTCTTTACATATTCCCTCCCTTATTGCGAGGATCCTCCACAAGGCTCAGCGGGACTGAGCTTCGGTGATCCTCGTGGCCTCAACATCCTTGGTTCCTGCTTCTGTTCCAACTCTCGTTCGAGCCCCCAGTCCCCCTGGCCTGTGCTCCGGGCCTGTTGACACAGGAGGAGGGTCAGGTGCTTCACCCAAACCTGGCCTCACTGACCCTTACAGCCTGGCAGCTGAACAGGTCGCCTTAGCTCCGCTGCGCTTCCCGGAGGACGTCGAGTAGATTCTCCTCACGTCAAGGAAGGAGTCAATGAGATAGGTGTACACCTTTAAGTGGCGATGTTTTTCAACATGGTGCTCCAAGCTTCAGATCAACCCGTTCTCCTGCTCTACCTGGTGGATCCTCCAGTACCTCCTCTACCTCTTGAAGGCAGGGCTGAAATCCAATTCGGTCAGGGTACAACTGAGCACCATTTCAGCAAGCCACCTCCCCTTCGAGGGAAAACCCTTCTTGGGGCAGCCCTTGGTCTCTCGCTTCATGCAAGGTCTCTTGCTTTCCAAACCTCCCATCCGGCTTCTGCCGGCAGAGTGGGACCTTAACATGGTGCTGATGCAGCTCACGCAAGCACCCTTCGAGCCGATGGCAACATGCTCGCTTCGGTATCTCTTCTGGAAGGTGGTCTTCCTGGTGGCTTTGACTTTGGCTCGCCGAGTCAGTGAACTTCAGGCCCTCATGGCTGTGGCTCCATACACCAGGTTCTACAGGAACATGGTGGTCCTCCGCACCCATCCCAAGTTCCTACTGAAGGTGGTCTCAGACTTTCATCTCAACCAGGAGATAGTCCTACCAACCTTCTTCCTGAGTCACATGCCGACCAGGCATCGGCAGTGTTACATACATTCGACTGCAAGAGGGCTCTTGCGATGATCCTGGGTACGCTGCAGGTAGAAGGCAAGTCCGATCAACTCTTTGTCGCCTACAACCCCAATCGCCTGGGGCAGGCAGTCACCAAGTGCACCATCTCTGTCTGGGTGGCAGACTGCATTGCCTTCGCCCAAGCAAAGGTGGGCGCCCCGCTGGATTAGTGAGTCACTGTGCACGGTGTCTGATCCAAGGCGGCTTTAGTGGCTTTGCTGCGCTCAGTGCTTCTAACGGACATCTGCCAGGCTGCAACCCGGTCTTCAGCGAACACTTTCGCTGTCCACTACTACCTGGAGAGGGAGTCCCGCCGGGACAGCGCCTTTGGCCAGGCTGTACTCCGTAATCTGTTTGGGCTATAAGCAACTCCTGCCCTCCGACCCTTCTTCGACGGCTACCGAGAGCTTTGCCCCAGGCACCCGAAGACTCGGGCTCCTCCGGGCCTCGCAGAGGCGTTTTTGGGTTACAGGCTCCGTAGCCTGTAGCTGGGGAGTTCCATAAGTGAGGACTGACTTCCTGCTTGTTCCTGGAGAAAACGTAGTTACTCACCTGTAACAGGTGTTCTCCAGGGACAGCAGGAATCAGTCCTTACTACCCTCCCACCTCCCCTGAAGAGTTGCAATTTTTGTCCTTCCCTTGCCATCTGCTTAGTAGAGCTCTAGCTAGGGAACCTGAGCAAGATGGCACCTTTGGGTGGGAAGAGGACCAGGCATGCGTGGCAGCAATCCCAAAGGCTTTCTTTGAAAGCTGGGGAATTGCTCCGTACAGCCTCCATCAGTGCCAACGTCACCCATAAGTGAGGACTGATGCCTGCTGTCCCTGGAGAACACCTGTTACTGTTGAGTAACTACACTTTTCATGTGAGCCAGGCAGTTTGCCTGCCCTCCTCCTCTAAGGAGTAGTGTTAGGGGACTGGTCAGGACATGGCCCTCGGATCTAAGGTTTTGTGAACTGTTGGGTCATCTTCCCACCCAGTGGAGTTGTAGTTTTGGTACATCTCACTTGTCTGGACTGGTCTAGCGGGACAATATTTAAGGAGACATTTTACTTACCAGATAATGTCCTTTCCTTGAGTCCTGCTAGAACAGTCCAGGGTCCGCCCCTGGAAATGTTTGCTCTGTTCTTCTGCGGCAGTCCGCTGGGATCTGCAAGTACATCTTCTACTAACAGCCTTCTGGTCATGCTTTACTGTACGTAGTTCTCTGTTTGATTTCTTATTGTTGCCCACGTTGAGGTTGTGTGAGGCTTGTCATGTTCTCCTATATGCTCTGGGATGAATACTGAAAAGAGAACTCTGGTGGCTGAGGTGCATAGAGGCATGAGAGTGATGTCACTGAAAGTTGGGCTTTTCATTGGCTCTTTTTCTCCACCAGTCTACTGGTAGGGGAACATAACCCACTTGTCTGGACTTTTCTAGCAGGACTCCAGGAAAGGACATTAGCTGGTAAGTAAAATGTTTCCTCCTTCCTTAGAGCAGCAGAATAGGTGAACAGCATCAATTCCCCTGGAACATAGAAAGGCTCCTTTCAGCAATTAAGGTACAAAAGAGACTTAGCCACTAGTGGTAGTGTGCTTGCCTGATTGCTTACTACTACTACTACTACTACTGATCACTTACATTGTGCTACAAGGCATACGTAGTACTGTACAGACACATGTAAGACACAGTTCCTGCTCATTGGAGCTTACAGTCTAGTCAGGATAAACAACACAGCAGTTGAGGACAGGGATACATCTAGGTGAAGGGTAAGGAAACATGTTGGAGACTAGGCAGATCATGATCCAAAAGTGGCCTCGAAGAGGTGAGTTTTCAGCCCAGATTTGAAAAAGGCCAGAGATGAAGCTTGCTGTACGGACTCGGGTAGTTTGTTCCAGGCATAAGGAGCAGCAAGCATTTAGGTCAAAGGTTGACTGTGGTGTTGAGACCAACAAACACTTTTTGTGTAAGCTTGACTAGTTTTTAGCATTTAAGATAAGGTAAAATCTCATGCAGAATGTATTAACAGCACCTGCCCTTTTTCCTTATCTGATATTGTATGCCGTTAATTCAAGAACTAAGAGAGGGAGTAAATTGTTCAAACACTGTTTTGTGTGTATAAATATTAAGCTTTAGAGCTAGGGTTCACTATGCATTCTCTCAAGGGTGCTATTATTTCCTCACTCCTCTTCCATGCCGCTCATCAGGCTCCTTCATTAGCAGCTCTCATTAAAAGGCTTCCATACCTGCTGATAACAGAATAGGGAGATGCTGTTTCTCTCATGCTGAGGTATAAGTAGTATCTCCAGGAACAAGCAGGAATAAGTCCTCACATATGGGTACGTTGGTACCGACGGAGCCTGCGCGGGAAAGCTCCCCAGCTTCCCAGAAGGAAGCTTTTGGGGCCTCCCACTGCACATGCGCGCTGCCTTCCCGCCTTCCTGACCAGCTCTCCTCAGTTTCTCTTTTTCCGCGGAGCCAGCAGGTCGTGTTCCTGTCACCGCTGAAGAAATTATTGTTTTAGTTTGTTTCTTTAGACCGCGTACCTGCCTTCCCCATACCGAAACCGGTACCGCCGGTCTCTCTTTTCTTTTCTTTAAAAAAAAAAAAAAAAAAAAATCTTTATCTTGCACAATTTGGTGACTTCGGTTAGGCCTCAGGCTTACACAAATTCTCCTCATGGAGAAACCAGCCCCTGGTTTTAAGAAGTGTACCAAGTGTAGTGCTGTTATTTCTGTCACAGACACTCATGAATGGTGTCTTAAATGTTTGGGACCTGACCACTCCATTCCGGACTGCCCATCCTGCTCCCAGATGTCTAAACGTGGTTTGCAGAACCGGGCCAACAAATTCCATGTGCTGTTTGCTTCAGATAATCCAGCATCACAGTCATCCAGGTCTTCCTCTCCGGATGGATCTCAGGTAACCAAACCTTCTTCGGGCAGGTCCTCAAAGAGCAAATCTCCTTCAAAGCATTGAGAGGCTCTCACTTTTGAATCTGAGGATCCTGCCCCAGCCAAACAACCCCGGCGGGAAGCTCTGGCTTCCAAAGCACCATCTATGGGGTTACAGGTTGACATCGATGGCAAGGCCTCGACTGATCACCTGTTAGACTGCTCTGGGGTACCAGCCCATACCGGTACCGACATCCAGGCAGCAGTGGCGTCTATGAGCAATACTGTTCAGACCATGCAGCAAGCCATGCTGGCTTTTATTAATGCTGCGACGCCCTCGGTACCGCGTTCAGCGGTACCGGGTCCGGTTCCGGTATCGTCTCCCATACCGGAACCGAGACCATCGACTTCCAAACGCAGATCGGTTCCGCATGCCGGATCCGGGTTTTCACCCGATACCGATCCCATACCCGGTACGCTCGATGTCGATACCGATCGGTATGCGTATCGTGCATTGGAAGCAAATAGAGAATACTCTGATTCTTCTGAGGATTTTGACTCCTCTGAGGACTCTGATGAGCTGTCTCTAGTTCTTCATGAAGACCCCTCTTCCCCAAAGAGGAGAATGTCTCCACCAGAGGATTTGTCCTTTCAAGACTTCATTATAGAACTAGCTAAAGGACTTTCTATTACCACATCCTCTGAAAAAGAACCTAGGTCAAAGAAATTGGATATTTTAGGATACCCTAAGATTCCTAAAGAGGCAGTCACCCTGCCTATCCATGAAATCCTTCAAGAACACTTGATGGACTTATGGGAGGCTCCTCTAACGTTGTCTCCTTACTCTCGTCGGTTGGACACCATGTACCGGGTCCCTCCTTCTCCTGGATTTCAAAAGACTCAGCTGCCTCACCATTCCATTGTGGTGAAGTCTGCGCTGAAAAAGATTAAGAGCACCAAAAGGCACTCTTCTACCCCTCCAGGACGAGAATGTAAGACCCTAGACTCTTTTGGCAGGAAAATTTTCCAGGCCAGTATGCTTATAGCCAGGATTAATTCTTACAGTCTGTATATGGGCATGATTCTCAGGGAACTTGCCCTAAAGATACGGCATTTTGCCTCCTTTATCCCTGAGGACAGAAAGGAGGAGTTCATTTCTCTGGTGAAACAGCTTCTAGATGTTTCTAAGTTCTCCAACAGAGCAGCTTTTGATTCCTTTCAGGGTGCCGGTAGAGCTTCGGGCATTGCTATTGCAGCCCGACGACTTGCTTGGCTCCAGGCCTCTGACCTAGAACCCTGGGTCCTGGATGGCTTACGGAATCTGCCCTGTACAGGTGAGAACTTATTTGGTAAGGACTGGCAAATTAAAGCCACTCAAATGGACGCAGAAAATGCTACATTAGATAGACTTTCTAAGTCTACCTCTACTCCTGCCAAGAAAAAGTCTTTCAAGAGGCCTTACTACAAGAAGGCCAGATTTTCCACAAATACTGGCCAACAATCTTCTCAGCCTCGCTTTGCTGCTAAACGTCAGCAACCTAAACAGGCAAGGTCAAAGCCTGCAGCGTCTGCCACTCCTCAGCAGGCTCAACCCCCTCAGGGGTTTTGACTTGCCCCTACAGAACTTAACCTTTCTGGCTCTAGAACAACCAGAGCCCCTCACCATTCCCGGAAGGTTAGCTCACTTTGCTCCCAGATGGGGGCAAATTACATCAGAGCACTGGACCCTCTCTATCATCAGAGAGGGCTACAAACTTCACTTTTCCAACCTTCCTCCATATACCATGGTGAGGCACTTCAATTCTCCCCCATCTCTCCTGGGCCTGTTGGATCAGGAAGCCTCTTCTCTCCTTGCCCAAGGGGCAATAGAAAAGGTTCCTCTTCTTCAACAAGGGACAGGATTCTACTCCCCTTATTTTCTCATAACAAAGAAGACAGGGGGATTCAGACCTATCCTAGATCTGAGAGAATTTCTGTACAAGGAGAAATTCAAAATGCTTTCTCTAGGCATTCTCCTTCCATACCTTCAGAGTCAGGATTGGCTTTGTTCTCTAGATCTCAAGGATGCGTACACACATATACTCATCCACCCATCCCACAGAAAATATCTAAGATTTCTGTTTCAGGGAAAACATTTCCAGTACAGAGTACTTCCCTTCGGTCTAGCCTCTGCTCCAAGAGTGTTCACCAAATGCATGGCAGTGGTGGCTGCATTTCTAAGAGGTCTGGGAATTTTTGTATTCCCATATCTGGACGACTGGCTCATCCGAGCTCCATCTCAGTCAGAGGCCCAGATTTCCCTGGAACGCACAAGGCACCTTCTGCAGTATCTGGGACTGGTGGTAAACCTTCCCAAGTCTCAACTTACCCCTACTCAGTCTCTGGAATTCATAGGGGCCCAGTTGGACACCACCACTGCAAGGGCCTACCTACCTCAAGTCCGGGGCCAACGTCTGGTGTGCTTGGCCTCCCAAGCTCAGTCCAGCAGTCACTTGACAGCCAGAGAAATGCTGCGACTTCTGGGCCACATGGCCTCCACGGTACACGTGGTGCCCTATGCTCGTCTTCATATGAGAGCAGCTCAATGGACCTTGGCCACCCAGTGGACTCAAGCATCAGGAGCGCTCTCCGACCAAATACTCACCTCAAAGCGTCTGTTTTGGTCCCTCCAATGGTGGATGTCCACCAAGAATCTGTTGTTGGGGGCCCCCTTCCAACCTTTGTTGCCCCAAGCAACCCTCACAACAGATGCCTCCCAAACAGGGTGGGGAGCCCATCTACAATCCCTCTCCACTCAGGGTACTTGGTCTCCACAGGAGACCACCCTTCACATCAACCTCCTGGAACTGCGAGCAATCTTCTTTGCCCTCAAAGTCTTCCATACCCTCCTGGTCAACCTGACCGTCCTAGTTCAGACAGACAATCAGGTGGCCATGTTCTACGTAAACAAACAAGGAGGGAAAGGCTCTCTGTCGCTTTGCAACGAAGCTCTCAGATTATGGGCCTTCGCCAGAGAGCATCAAATTCATCTTCTGGCAGTGTATCTTCCAGGGGTTCAAAACTCTTGGGCAGACAGACTCAGTCGAGTTCTGCTTCCACACGAATGGTCCCTACATATGGACCAGATAAGCAGAATCTTTCAGGAATGGGGAACCCCGGACATAGACCTCTTTGCAAGTCCGTGGAATGCCAAACTTCCCCGGTTCTGTTCCAGGACTCCGTGTCAGAGAGCTCAGGCCAACGACGCCTTTCTCCTACATTGGGGTCAGGAATTCCTATATACCTTTCCACCCATTCCTTTGATTCCCAAGACTCTGTTCAAACTCCAGAGGGATCACGGATCGATGATCCTCATAGCTCCACGCTGGCCACGCCAAGTGTGGTTCCCTCTACTTCTGCATCTCTCTCAGGGACCCTCCCTGGACCTGGGAGCTGCGCCAGACCTTCTCCTTCAGGAGGAAGGGACTTTGTGGCACCCAAACCCCAAGTCCCTACACCTCAGAGCTTGGTTACTGAAGGCCTAAGCCTTCATGACTTCAATCTTTCTCAACCAGTGAAAGATATCCTTCATGCCTCTAGGAAACCCTCCACGAGGCGTTCCTATGCTTTCAAATGGAAACGCTTTTCCATTTGGTGTGCTCAACAGGGTCTTGACCCTCTAGCACTTCCTTTGAATTCTCTACTAGACTATCTCCTGCATCTTTCTAATGCAGGCCTTAAGACGAATTCAGTAAGAGTCCATTTGAGTGCTATTGCAGCATCCTTAAAACCTATAAATGGACAACCTGTCTCCTCTCATCCGCTTGTTGCAAGGTTCATGAGAGGCCTGACTCTAACTAAACCTCCCATCCGACCTCCTCCGGTAGCATGGGACTTGAACCTAGTTCTGGGTCAGCTTATGAAGCCACCTTTTGAACCGTTGGTTTCTACCTCCTTGAAATTTCTTTCCTGGAAGGTCCTTTTCCTTATTGCAGTCACTTCTGCTCGCCGCATCAGTGAACTACAGGCCTTAGTGGCTCATCCACCTTATACCAGGTTTCATCATGATAAGGTGGTCCTTAGGACGAATCCCCACTTTATGCCCAAAGTGGTCTCACCTTTTCATCTTAATCAAGAGGTATATCTACCTGTCTTTTTTCCAGCTCCTCATGCATCCAGTGCAGAGAGGAACCTTCATACTTTAGATTGTAAAAGAGCTCTTGCCTTTTACCTCAACAGGACTCGGCCACATCGAAAGTCTTCCCAGCTTTTCGTGGCTTTTGATCCTTCTCATTTGGGACTTCCAGTCTCCAAACGTACACTTTCCAATTGGATTGCTCAGTGTATTTCCTTTGCTTACCAGAGTAAAAACATTTCTCTGGAAGGCCATGTCACAGCTCACAATGTGAGAGCCATGGCCACTTCTATGGCTTATCTTCACTCTGTCTCCATAGATCAGATCTGTCGAGCCGCCACATGGGCCTCGGTTCATACCTTCACAGCCCATTACTGTTTGGACAAGGACTCCCGCCGGGATGCCTTGTTTGGTCAGGCTGTCCTCAAACACCTGTTCCATACTTGAACAACTCCTGCCCACCTTCCCAGGATGGATGCCTGAGATCCATACGAAGATGGCGAACCCTTGGAAGGGGATCCCCCAGGCATCTTAGCTAGGGAGTCCCCATATGTGAGGACTTATTCCTGCTTGTTCCTGGAGATAGCAGTTACTTACCTGTAACAGGTGATCTCTGGGAACAGCAGGAATTAGTCCTCACAACCCACCCACCTCCCCTAGGAGTTGTATCTTCTATCTATCTTCCTTTCCTCTCTCTATTGTCTCAGATATAAACTCGAACTGAGGAGAGCTGGTCAGGAAGGCGGGAAGGCAGCGCGCATGTGCAGTGGGAGGCCCCAAAAGCTTCCTTCTGGGAAGCTGGGGAGCTTTCCCGCGCAGGCTCCGTCAGTACCGACGTACCCATATGTGAGGACTAATTCCTGCTGTTCCCAGAGATCACCTGTTACAGGTAAGTAACTGTGCTATACACAGGTACAGAAGGCTGTGAATGATACCCAAGATGTGGAACTTTATTCCTCCACAACAGCTGGCAGTATCTGATGTTAACAAACCAGTATATGGCTTGCTACACTCGACTATCTCCATTTTTCTGCAGGCACATTCATTCTGTGGCATGGAGATCTTACCCACTTACAACCTTACGCCTGACTTGCCTCTCATGAGGACAAGATGCATGGGGGATTACATGGGGGATGCATGGGGATTACAAACAAACACTGCCCATGGGTTCACTAGTGCACTGTTTGTTGTTTTCCTCTTAAGGGGTGCTCAGTGTACTGGTTTGCAATTGCTTTTACAATAATAGAATTAAAAACAAAATGACCAGGAGGACCTAGATGAACCTGCTCCAGCATACAAGGCTCATCATTGTCATGTTTTACTCACAACAAATCAGTTTAGAAAAGATCAGTGATATGAAAAGTTAGTTACTCACCTGTAGCAGGTGTTCTCCATGGACAGCATGAATAAGTCCTCACATACAGGTGACGTCCTCAACAGAGCCTCACATGGGAACACGCCCCAGCTTCTATTGGATGTTTCTAGGAGGCTCTACCATGTCTGCATACCTCCTTCCCACCTGCTGCCACCGCACCATCTTCCTCAGTCTGATAACATAGGTGTAGTAGAATATAACTCCTTGGGGAGATTGTGAGAACCTATTTCTGCTGTCCACAGAGATTACCTGATATAGGCAATAGGTGTAGTAGAATATAACTCCTTGGGGAGATTGTGAGAACCTATTTCTGCTGTCCACAGAGATTACCTGATATAGGCAAGTATCTTGCTTTTCTCTGTGGACAAGCAGGAAGTAAGTCCTCACACATGGGACTCCCAAGCTACAGGCTACCGAAAACAGAGGAGGCTGCTGAGAAGGCCAACAGGGGAAACAATAGAACTTAATTACCATCACTGTACACTAATTGGGTTATCATCACTTCTGTTTTCTCTTGTTTTCCTTTTTTTCCCCCCCCAAAGAGATGCCGGGAGTACAGACTGGCTAAAGTTGCTGTCACACTGGGAATCCCCATTCAAGCAGTAATGAGATGTGTGGACAGAGGACTACATTGCAGCCCTGCAGAGCAAGTTGACCACAACCCTAGCCATGGCTTGGACATTGAGCCATGACATGTCCATCAAGGCTCAAGCCTGCCTGGGCATAAGAGAAGGAAATGCAGTCTGCTAGCCAAATTGAAAGATAGCTTTTGGAGACTGCAGCCCCCAGCTTGCTGGTGTCAAATGAAACAAAGCTGGACTATCTTTGGTCCTTCATCTGCTCCAAGTAGACGGCCAAAGCTCGCTTGTAGTCCAACAAATGCAATGCCACTTCTCTCTTGTGGGCATGGGGCCAAGGAAAAAATGTTGGCAGTACTATGGACTGATTGAGATGAAAATGCGAAACCACTTTTGGAAGGAAACAAGGACGAGTACGAAAAAAACACACTATTATGATAGAATCTAGTGGCTGAACTACTAAAGCTTGTAGCTCACTTACTCGGCATGCTTAAGTGACTGCTATGAGAAACAAGACCTTCCAGATCAAGAACTTCAGTGGACAGGATCCAAGCGGCTCTAAGGGAGCTTTCATGGGCTGCATCAGTATCACACTGAGGTCCCAAGCCACGGTGGGGGGCTTGTGCGGAGGGCTTCAAGAGGAGCAGCCCTTGCATGGGAACTCCTCAAAGAATGATGATATGCCAATGCTCATCTGGATTTTGAAGGTGCATCGGATCCAAAGATACTAGAGAGGGAAATTGGCTAGGCAGGAACCTGCATCAGGGGCCCTTCGATGCCCCAATGCCAAAGCTTTTGCTGGAGGTAGGGCATGTGTTTCCAAGATTGGCTGCATGATAGCCGATGACGACATTGATGCTAAGGCTCTGGCTTGCTGCAACGCATGGAGAACAGCCAAGCGATCCTCGAGGATCTATAGGAGCCATTTCTCCATGGCTGCTGATTCCGAAGGAGGACGGGTCTGAGCAACTTCAACTGATATATCTGCCTTCTGTATGGGGGGGTATCAGTGGCTTGGCCTCAGCTATCTATGCCCCGATACCCCAGATGCTAGACAGTCCTCCTTTCGAGGCACCTTCGATGGGCACACATGCTGACCTGCATTGCTCTCGATGCCCTTTGATGGGCTCCGGTGCTTGGCATGATCACCCCTCGATGTCTATGAAGACGAGGCCTGAACAGATGGCCGAAGCTTTGGAGCACAATGGATGCCTGGCTCCCTGACCTAAAAAAGCTCCTTGATGGTGGTTTGTTGATACATTGCCCTTCTGTGCAGCCTTCAAAGCCAAAGTGGAGGAGTGGCCTAGTGGTTGGGGCAAGGTACTTCAGGCCGGAAGGTCGGGGGTTCAAATCCCACTAGAGGATAGCAACCTTGGGCTGGAAGGACTGGGGTTTCTAGTCCCACAGGTGCTCCTTGTGGTCTTGGGCAAGCCACTTAACCCTCCATAGCACATGTTCCCTGTAAAATAGTTATTTCCAAGTTATAATGCCCTGTTCAATATAATTTCAGTTTGTTCAATGTAAACCGCACTGATGCAGAATAGCGCGGTATATAAGAGAATGTAAATAAATAAATAGGGACCGATGCCATTGGTGCCGAAGCTACTGAATCGGACTTCGGAGCACCAAATAGGAACTCTCATTGTTTGTTTTGTTTTTCTGACCCTTGAGGCCTCTCCTTGTCATCCGCAGGCACAAATCGCACAAAGAGGGCTGGTGATCAGGTACCAGGCTTTGGAGGCACCAGTTGTGCTTGTCTATGACGGAAATGGTCTGGCGCACCTAGTATTTTTTTTAAACCGCTGGCCAGTTTCCAGGACGTGGCAGGAAAATTGTCTGTGGCAAAATCAAATGACTCCGTGGTAAAGATAAGCCCGACCAGGGCACTGCCGGTGCTGCGAAAACTGTTTGTTCAAATGCAAAGAAGAGAGGCAAATGAAGATGAACTGCGATGGCAAACAAAAGCAAATATGATTATATTTCGATGAGGACCTCTGCAGGGGAGAAAAAAAAAAGTTCACATCCGTGGGGCTCCATGGAAAACAAAAGACTAAGGAAGATGGCGCTGCGGCAGCAGATGTGAAGGAGGTGCGCAGGAGCCTCCCAAAGGCTTCCAATACAAGCTGAGGAGTATTCCCACATGGGGTTCCTTTGGGACGTCACCTGTGTGTGATGACTGACTTCCTGCTTGTCCACGGAGAACGTACTGCTACAGCTCAGTTCTAGCAGCAGTGAGTATCAGGATGTGCTTAAATAATTAGTTATGCTTTGGCATTTACAGAAGAACCTATTCCTTATAATATGACACTAGTCCTGATTTACATCATTACAGTTACATCCAGCCTGTAGTTTATTATCTGCATACACAGCGGTGCCATAAAACATGCCATTATTCACCCTTAAAAGTACTCTCTCCCTGCATCCATCTTATGAAATTTTGTCTCGCTGCATTTTGGTTATTCTTTCCTCTCCCTTCTAGCCAGAGCTTCCACCCAATAATGGTCTTTGGCCAAGCAATAGGTCTTATACTAACAGCTCCTATAGGTGCTTGCTTCCTCCAAAAAAGTACCATAGGGCTATGAATGTTACTCTAATACAGTAATTCTAAAACCAATCCTTAGTCTACAACCAGCCAGTCAGGTTTTTAGGATAGCCACAATGCATATTCATGAGAAGACTTGCATATAAAAGCACTCATGCACATTCATTGTGGTTATCCTAAAATCCTGACTGGCTGGCTGTGGGCAGGTCCCAAGGCCCAGATTGAGAATGCCTGCAGTACTAAGACCAGCTCTCTTATCACCTTAAGGAGAACAGAGGGCCTACGACATCTAACTAGACCAGAACCAGCTACTCAGTTTCAAAAAGACTGGAAACAGTCTAGTATGGAACAGACTTCAGTAAAGGAAAAGTGCAACGTTCCATAGATATGAAACTTCTTGTGATGAGTAGCTCCCAGAAGAGAAGAGGGCTGTGGGATCTTAGCTCAGGTATTAATGAATATCTGGAGTGGTTTGATAGTGGAAGCCAAAGCTGTAACAGAAATTAAGCCACATCTAGAAGACAAATGCTAACAGGCACAGTTTAAAAAAAAAAAAAAAAAAGACAAACCAAACTCTTGTTTTCAGACAGGGGACGTTGTTCTGGGAAGTCAAGCTTGTACAGGTCACATGTAGATGTCCTCCTCATCCCAATGCACTGCAGCTACAGCAGCACTACTGTAGGCAATCAAGTGCATATGGCTAAGCAAGTCAATTTCACACTTATATTTCCTGAGATACAGCAGGATAGGCAAGGAAACAGAGCAGTCTCATTACACAAAAGATGTACTATGTAACTAGATTGTCTAACAAGCTGGCACAACAAAATATATATTTAATACAAAAGTCACAAGATGACTGACACCTTCACTACATTCCAGACCTTGCATTCAAACTCCTATTTCTAGAAGAGGTTTTCTTGCACAAAACTGTTACTTCCATAGTGGACATTTCTTGCTTAGGATTAATGGGGCCCCGGGACCCACTTCTACTATTTCAATAACAGTGTACATACTGCCAAAGAATATACTTGCATTGCTTTCAGGTGAGGGCAGAAGGCTCAGCTTTATAACCCTCCATAGAACAGAAAGTATGCCAGAACAGCACAAGAGTCTCCAGGCACATCATTCACGCTTACTCAGCGCTCTCTGAAGAAAAGAAGGGCATGGCTGGAGGTAGCAATCTGAGGACAATGAGCTACTACAAACCAGGAATGCGAGTCCATGACCCTGCTGGAAAGGACTAATAATGAATGCAAGTGCTTGTATTCCTATTCAGTTCTCTCTGAATCCCACATTAGACCAAGTTCATGGGAGCAGAAGGAGCTGGAACTTTTCAATCCACAACAATCACCTCTGTGTCCGATTCCGAAGACGGCTCTGGCCTTATGCCACAGGGTATGACAGGCAACTCCCCTCCAATTATACTCAAGATATCAATCTCTTCCTCAGAATCCAGCGGTGCTTGTGTAACCTCAGGCAACGAGTTAGCAGCCAGCAGCGCCTGGCCTCCATCTTCTACTAGTGGCTTAGTGGTGCAGTCAGTTTTTCCAAGTTCAGAGGTTTGCGTAGACACCACCAAGCCCTTCTCTGCTTCCACAGACATGGTGCACTTTGGGGTTCTGGAGTGCCGCCTTCTCTTCGGAATGATGCACATATTAGGACCACTCCTATTACTTGTCTTGTGCAATGGTTCTGTATACTTTGCTGGAGTTACACCACCATCAGAACTCTGCATCTTCTTTTTTCTCATCGCCGTTATCTGCCTCAGGCTACGACGGTGACATACAGCAACCTGGGGCATTATGCAGGGGCTACACTCCCCACAGGGCGAAGCTGGGGCAGGCTTGGCTTGCTGCTGTTTTCTGGAGATGTCTGTACCTGGTCGTGTCTTATTTGATGACAACATCAACGCATCAAGTTTACCAGCAAGGTTGCCTGTGCATCTATCTGATGGGGTCCTAGGCAGTAGGGGAACAGAGTCAGTAACTGAACATTGCATATGATCTCTCTCTCCAGCGCAGGTATGCATCTCATGTTCCAGAGCTATGCTCTGCTGATCGGCAGGGATGCTCCCCTCTCCTTCCTTGCTAGTGCTGGACACCCAAGTTGATGAAGCCAGTTGTTGTTTAGTGGGACTACACTCCTTTCTTTCCTCCCCATTAACAGTCCTTAACACTGCTGGTTCACACAGGTCAGGGATCATACCACTGAACTCACTAATCTCAGAGGTGCTAAGTACAATGTTCAGCAGCTCCTTGACCTCTTGTACATGTCTCATTCTATCTGCCTCGCACCACTGGGTTGGGCTATGTAGCGCAAACTCAAAATGGCTCTGTCCCTCTCCTGGTGCTGTTTGTTCCAGCTCTGCTCTGCCCAGGAATGCTGATGTGGTTTCAGCTGCAAGTACAGAGGAGGGCTCACTCTGAACCCTGCTATCAGAACTGGCAGGGTAGATCTCCAAGATCTGGCTTTCTGCTGTATCCCCTTCTCTGACCAATGTTGGCGGACAGATTCCACTCTGGTTCTGCTTTTCCTCTCTCTCATGAACCACCTCCCAGCAAACGCTGTTAATGCGCTTCCTCAATTTCATGCGTCCCACAGGGCTCTCATCTCCAGAAGTATCACTGCTAGTGCTCTGGGTCCTAGCTATGCATGGGTTTTTAACAGAAGGTTTTGGCTGGGCAATGGGTGATAACTCTGTACGAGGTGCCTTGTGATGGAAATTAGTGAAATGGATAGGAAAGCTCACCGCAGCACTAAAACTGGTGAGGTCAGAGGGTCCTGGTTCAGAGAGGGATGAAGTGGCGTGGTCAGTAGGGACATCTGGCTTAGGGAGGGATGAAGTGGCATGGTCAGTGGGAACATCTGGCTTAGGGAGGGCCGAGGTGTCGTGGTCAGTGGGGACATCTGGCTTAGGGAGAGATGAAGTGGCGTGGTCAGTGGGAACATCTGGCTTAGGGAGGGCCGAGGTGTCGTGGTCAGTGGGGACATCTGGCTTAGGGAGGGATGAAGTGGCATGGTCAGTGGGAACATCTGGCTTAGGGAGGGCCGAGGTGTCGTGGTCAGTGGGGACATCTGGCTTAGGGAGGGCCGAAGTGATGTGGTCAGAAGATGGAGCCTGTTCAATGTGGCACAGGCCACTAAGATCAGGCCCATTCTCCCACTCTGGGCAGCCCTTGGCCACTTCCTTTACTGGCAAATCCTGCAACTCAGCAGACTTAGCTGCAGACTCTGAGACTTCCATGAGGGCAGCAAGGGAACACTCACTAATCGCAACATCAAGTGCCTGTTCCTTCTTCAGCTTCTTTACCATGCCTGGCTCCAGCTCACCAGTATCTGCTGCATCATCTGCCTTGGACAAACTGCTCCCCAGTATGTTATCCTCTGGAGGGTGTGGCCTTGGCATGAAAAGATCGGCATTCCTCTTGTTCTTTTCAACCACATCCTCCTTGAAGACACCTCCAGACGGTGTGCGGGAAAGACAGTTCCCAATGTCACTCTCGGAGACTGCTTTTTGCTTGATGCTGTCCAACTCTTTGTTAAGCAAGCTTATTCTCTTCTTTGCTGGTGGTACTTCTAGGTATCTGACATTAGTTTCTAATGCTATTGCTGACCCCTCCTTACAGGGTCCTGCTCTACTGCTAGCCGTAGAGTCATGTGACCTCTTTCTAAAGTGAGAATCCGCTGCAACAGCTGAGGTTAGGACTGGTAAGGTGCCAATACCACTGCGTGGGATGTATTCGCGACTTTGAAAACAGTCTCTGTTCAGGCGACGGCCGACGTCTGCCTTCACCAGTTTCCCACCTTCCAAATGCACTGCTTCCAACTCTAGGATGCGCAAGTGGCGAGCTGCAGCCAGCACCTCCTCCACCTCATCTCGTGTTACTTCCAATTCTGCCGTGTATACATAATGCACTAGTCGAGCCAAAGCACTGACCTTTAACCCTGACAACTCAACAAGCTGCTGGGCCACTGGCTCCACGAGGGACAGGCGTTCAGTGAAGAAGGGGCTGCAAGCAGACAGGATGCAGGAGTGTGCAGGGATCTGCAGACCTGCAGAGAGAGAAATAGTCAAAATACCAGCATCACCACACATCACACTCGGGGGGGGGGGGGGGCAAGGATGGGTCATTTTATCCCACATTCCCAGTCCCATATGTATACACTAACACTTTTCCCCTTTCCTCAAGGATATTATGAAAGAAGGAAGAATCCTGGCTTGCACTGACCCAGTTACCTGTATGTGTTCCCTCAAGGTTTCAACCTCCCCCTGTTCTCTCATCACCAGCACACCTTCCGCCTGTAGGATGACATCACAGAAAGCATTGTCCTTCTGCTGGCGATGCAACTGCAGGAAGACTGTGCGCATGAGACGGGAACTGTGATAGAAGAGCTTTCGTACAGGAGCAGACGACATGTTTCTGACACCGTGTGACCAAATTCCAGTTCCTGCGGAAGAAAAAGCAAGAATTATATATGGAACATGACAAACAACAAATCTGTGCATATCTCAGCTTTCACCCTTAACCTTTACTATACCACATCTACAGCATTTTTATAATTCAGAATACCACTCAGCTCACCAATAAGGCCGCATCTCTTTGGAAATCTGCACGTAAGCTTGACTCGGAAGCAAAGCAATTTTTCTTCCAAGAGAGACCTCTCCACTGGAGTCAAGGTTTGTTTTTTTATTTTAAAGTTCAAACTTTTTTTTAATTAATCAATGCACATATAACAGTTCTCCATGATCACATACAGTTTAGCCCCCAAATTACACTTTTCAGCAATTATGGAGAACAACTTTGAACACTAGGAAACAATTTCTTTCAACCATCCATCTCCTAAACCCATCAATGCCCAAACAATGGGAGACTAAATTCCAATGTAACCCTTGCATAATAAATTGAAGCCAGGAGCATGGGGGACTCTTCATGTCCCAGCACTCAAAATCCCAATGAACGAACAAAATGCCCCAGAATTTCTCTCAAACAGCCTCAACCCCCCACCCACCCCCTTTGCCAAGCGCACCATAATTCCTATTCATACAGCCTTCCATTCAGAGCATAACAAACCTTTAAGGGATAACTAGGTGCCTTTGGGGTTATGGTCACCTGTATAGTTCCCAGATTTTCTGAAAGCATAGCCATGCATTCCCATCCTTCTTAAGAACTTAAGAACATAAGATATGCCATACTGGGTCAGACCAAGGTCCATCAAGCCCAGTATCCTGTTTCCAACAGTGGCCAATCTAGGTCATACGTACCTAGCAGTTTCCCCAAAAGACACAGGTTCCACAATGCTTGTACTGGGTCAAGCATTGATATCCTGGGTCCCTTCTTAATAATGGTTTATGGACCTTTCCTCCAGGAACTTGTTCAAACCTTTTTTAAACCCAGCTACACTAACAACCTTTACTACATCCTCCGGTAACAAATTCCAGAGTTTGATTACACGTTGAGTGAAAAAATATTTTCTCTTATTAGTCTTAAATAGTTTACCCTGTAGCTTCATTGCATGTCCCCTAGTCTTTCTATATTATGATAACATAAACAAATCGATCTACATTTACCTGTTCCACTCCGTTCATTAATTTATAGACCTATATCATATTTCCCCTCAGCCGTCTCTTTTCCAGGTTAAAGAGCCCTAACCTTTTTAACCTTTCTTCATAGGGGTATCCTTCCATCCCCTTTACCATGTTGGTGGCTCTTCTCTGAACCTTTTCTAATAACGCTATATCCTTTATAAGATACGGCGACCAGAATTACACACAATATTCAAGGTGCGGTCTCACCATGGAACGATATAGAGGCATTATAATATCTTTTGTTTTATTTTCCATTCCTTTCCTTATGATACCTAGCATTCAATTTGCTCTCTTGGCCGCCGCTGCACACTGGGCCGAGGGTTTTAACATGTTATCCACAATGATGCCTAAATCTTTTTCCTGGGTAGTGGTTCCTAATGTGGAACCTTGCATTGTGTAACCATAGTTTGGGTTGTTCTTCCCTAGGTGCAAAACTCTGCACTTGTCCACATTAAATTTCATCTGCCATTTTGATGCCCAGTCCTCCAATTTATCAAGATCCTCTTGCAATTTTCCACAATCCTCTTGGGTTTTAACAACTTTAAATAGCTTTGTGTCATCTGCAAATTTGATAACCTCACTTGTTATTCCCTTCTCCAGGTCATTTATGAATGTGTCAAAAAAGCAGCGGACCCAGCACAGATCCCTGGGGTACACCACAGTGATTCACCTTTCTCCATTGGGAAAATTGGTCATTTAGCCCTACCCTCTGCTTTTTATCTTTTAACCAGTTCCTGATCCACAATAGTACACTGCCTCCTATCCCATGACTCTTTAGTTTTGCCAAAAGTCTCTGATGAGGGACCTTGTCAAAGGCTTTCTGAAAGTCCAGATACACTATATCAACCGACTCACCTTTGTCCACCTGTTTATTCACACCTTCAAAAAAACATAACAGATTGGTAAGACAAGATCTTCCTTGTCTAAAGCCATGTTGGCTGTCTCCCATTAGGCCATGACTGTCTACATGCTGAGTAATTTTGTTCTTTATGATGGTTTCTACCATTTTTCCCGGTACTGACGTCAGGCTTACCGGTCTGTAATTTCCAGGATCACCCCTGGAACCCTTTTTAAAAATTGGCGTTACAGTGGCGATCCTCCAATCTTCAGGTATTACAGATGATTTTAATGAAAATTCACAGATTACTAATAGTAGGTCTGCAATCTCATATTTCAGTTCTTTCAACACCCTTGGATGTATATCATCCGGCCCAGGTGATTTGCTACTCTTCAGTTTATCTAATAGTTGTAATACATCTTCCTGATGTATCGATATTTCCTTCAATTCTTCCGCACCTTTAAATACCACTTCAGTCATGGGTAACATCCCTACATCTTCCTCAGTAAAGACCGAAGCAAAGAATTAATTCAGTCTCTCTGCTATTGCCTTGTCGCCTCTTAGTGCCCCTTTAACCCCTCTATCATCTAATGGCTGACTCTCTCACAGGTTTTTTGCTACAAATGTACTTGAAAAAGTCTTTATTTTGTGTTTTTGCTTCCGCAGCAAGCTTCTTCTCAAATTATCCCTTTGCCTTGCATTTGACTTGCCAGTGCTTGTGCTGTTTCCAGGTTTCGTCGTTTGGCTCTTTTTTCCATTTCCTGAAAGATGCTTTTTTGGCAACAGCCTCTCTGACCTCACCTTTAAACCATGCTGGCAGTTTTTTGGACTTCCTTCCACTTTTCTTAAAGTGTGGAATACAGCTGGTTTGGGCTTCCAAGATAGTAGTTTTCAACAACACCCAAGCTTGATGTAAGTCTTTAACCTTTGCAACTGCTCCTTTTAGTTTTTTCTTAACTATTTTCCTCATGTTATCATAGTCTCCCTTTCGAAAGTTAAAAGGTAGTACTGTGGATTTCCTTACTATCCCTCCTCCACTAAATAAATCAAACGCGATCATGCTATGATCACTATTGCCAAGTGGCCCCAACACCCTTATCTCTTGCACCACAAGCCGAATAATGGATAGAGGAAACTCACTAAACCACTCAATATACATTTAAATGTCCCAACAAAACACACTTTGCACCAAAATATTCTTTCACCCTTCCTCAGACACCATGGCTGTAAAATCATTATCGAGCAAACAAGCTGAATTGTATTGCTTGCTGAATAATATTTTGCAGATAATTACCTGCTGCCAAAATCTTTGTATCCTTGAGCACATCCAAAATAGATGTCTCAACGTGACATCTAATGCACCACATTTTCTACAAAGGCCAATTGAAGGATAAAAGTGCCTTGCTCTACTTGGAGAGATAAAGGTTCACAGTAGAAACTTATATGGCCGTTCTCTCAATGCAACATTAGTCAATACAATAATACTGTACTGTATGTGTAATACAACTGAAGAAACACGCAATCAAAAACTGTTCTAAGTCCTCTTCCCATTTAGTTTCCCAAGGAGCTGGATCAAAATCAGGCTGTATGGCACATAAGATCTTATAAAGACCAGACAAAATAGCATCCTCTAATTTAATTTTACAATTCAATCTTTTTTTTAATCACTGATAACTGGCACTTCACCACTGCATGACAGATACATACACACATGCATCTCGCCTCCGCAAGGCAGACAGACACACATTTGCACCACCCACCCCATCTCTGCAGCATACACACACACATGCACCCCACCCACATCCCATGCACAGACAGGCAAACCACTGTTGCACCACACACACACACGCACGACACTTGCTATCTATATATTTCAGTCTAAAGCTGCCTTATTCATCCCCCAATACCATAAAGGTTCAAAGCAAGTTACATTTGGGTACAGTAATAATTTCTCTGTCCCCAGAGGGCTTACAAGTTTGTACCTGAGGTAGTGGAGGCTTAAGTGACTTAAGTGACCACAACGAATGTCAGTGGGATTTGAACCGTGGTCTTTCCAGCTCTAAGCTCCCTTCTGTTTGCTTAGGTGAAGAACTTAATTTCAAGTTTATGTGTGTGCTGTGTAGGCGAGGTGCTTGTGTGTACTTTCAGGGGGAAGAGGGGGTGGAATATACTTTTTTGGTATATAAAAGATTGTCCTTTTGCAACCTCCTAGCCTTGCACTCTGACCTCCCTTGTCTCGCCCCCTAGCACTCCCAGCCTCTGCCCTCCATGCCCCATCCTCTTTTAAAGCTATTGCCCCTTTACATTTTTGCTGCCTCACTTCCACCCCTCCTCTTATCTAACCTTTTTGTTTTTTCTCTATAGAGCCCCGGATCCGGCTGTCCTCTGCCCACAGCGGATGGTATTCCTGCAGGCAGACTGTTGCCTTCGGGCCTTCCCCTCCTGTCCAACCTGCAGGGATACGATCTCCCGTGGACAGACAGAAGGGACCTCTGCCGCAATCGTGGCTTGCTTCTTTTCTTCTGCCCACAGAGCATCCAGTTCAAATTTCTATTACTAACTTGTAAGTGCCTAAAATTTGACTGCTCCTCCCTACCTTTCCTCTCTTATCTCCCCTACACCCCTCCTTGGGAATTCCGCTCTTCTGGAAAATCCTATCTGTGCTCTTCTCTTCCACTACCAACTCCAGACCAATCTTTCCACCTCGCTGCTCCTTATGCCTGGAACAAACTACCTGAATCAGTGCATCAGGCTCAATCTGTGGTCCTGTTCAAATCCAGACTAAAAACTCACTTCTTTGAGACCGCCTTAGGATCTTGATTCCCTTAGTTTCCTGTTCATCTCCTCTGTGTTTCCTTATCATTCCCCTAGATATAACCTAGTCCGCAGTTGTTGTATTGTCTGTCTTGACTAGATTGTAAGCTCTTATGAGAAGGGACTGTCTCTTACATGTCTCTGTATAGCGCTGCATACTATATAAATGATAAGTAGTAGTAAATACCAATAATTAATAAATGAATAATGCGGTTTGTAAATAAGCATACCAGTCTGTCTGGATCATACCAGACACATCTTGAAAATCTCTAGAAGACAGACACTTATCCCCTCTTCCGTGATATCTGCCACCTTTCTAATCCCCTTTTAGAACCAGTTATACGCTTTTGTCGTCATTACAGGTGAAAAAGGCTTGCTTGCCCTACAGGGTCAAGAAAGAGGTCACATTAGCACTACATCACAACTTTTTACAAAATGGCCACCAAGTGAGTTTCAATGTACAAACTAATACCAACGATCTGGCAAAGGTTTGGGGGCTGCATGCAAAACAAAGTTAAGTAATAGGGATTATACAAATTCTTCAACTGATAATGGGAGTAAAATAAGATTGTCCCCTTTTTTTTTTTGAAAGTTTTATTTATTAACCAATAGCAAACAAAACATACAATAGAATGTAACAGGGAGCCACCGAGGAGTGGTGTCTTATCTCCTCCGGGGCCAAGACAATAAACAGTTTTGTCGCCATCGTAAGTTCAGACAAAGAAAGATAAAAAGCATATATGGTTAAACATTTTTTCCCCCATTTTTTTCCAGTATTCAGAACAACCCCCCCCCCCTTCCCCTTCTCCCCCCCACCCCCCACCCCCGTCCTCGCACCCCGAACTCCGCAGCCGCACCCCTCTCAGCAAGTGCCAGGTCGTCTCCCCCACCCAGTAGGCCAGGCCTTAGGGTCCCACATTCACGATGTCACTCCGGCAACGAGGGCCCAGAGTCTGGATATAAGGTTCCCAGATCAGCAGAAAGGTAGACCACCGTTTCACAGAACCCCTGGCCCTCCAACATTCTGCCAGCATCAGCTGGTGGAAATTATTACGCCACTCCGCAAACGTGGGTGGGTTACAATCTCTCCAGCTGTGTAAAATCGGACCCTTCCCCACCAAACATGCTTTACGTACCAATAGGCGCTCCCACCTCCCGGTAGGTAAAGTCAGGGGTAGTTGATCTAGGATAACTAAACCTCCAGTCCAGGGAAACCGCTGTTGTAATAATCTCATAAGATAGCGGTGGATATGGGACCAATACGGGAGGATGCGCCTGCACTGCCACCACATGTGAGTTAAAGAGGCCAATGGCATATGACACCTAGGGCAAGACCCGTCCTGTGTAATATGACTCCGTAACGCTCGTCTCGGAGAGATATATACCCGAGTTAAAGCCTTATATTGGATTTCCCTCCACCGCGCTCCCACCGCCAGTTCTACTATCCGCCCCACCGCCTCGCAGATCGTGCCTGGTGGGATTTCCCGTCCCAATTCTCCCCCCCAGGCTGCCTCCGCCTTCCCATAATCCGGCACCGCCCCAAAGCACTCCAACTTAATCCGCAGCCCAGCTATCGTCAGGGGTGTATCCCCCCCAAGGTCTAGGAACTCAATAATCTGCTTTGACCGGTCTTCCCCCAGTTCTTCTCGAGGTAATGTAGCCACATAATGAGACAGTTGAAGATACGCAAAGTAATGGGTACGGGGTAATTGATTCTCCTCACATAATTACAGGAACGGCTTGCACTTACCCATAAGGTCTACCACATGCCCCAAGTAACGGAGACCCTGCTGATGCCAGTACTGAAAAGTGCGCGAATCCGAACCAGGCTGAAACTGTACATTACCTTGTATAGGTAACCAGCTGGAAACCTGCCAATTACGTTGCCAGAAACTGTTCAGCTGCTTCCATGTACGCCGCACCGCAGTTAGCAACGTATTCCGCATGAGTCTCGCTGGCAGATATTTACTCTCCACATGTAATACCCCCACCAGGGAGAAGGGAGACATTAGTGCCCTCTCGAGATCTCGAGGTGTATAAACGTCGGTTCCCCCTAAGTAATCTCCCACGTGTCGCATCTGGCAGGCCAAGGCATAAAGTCTTAAATCCGGGAGCCCTAGACCACCCCTACGCCACCCTCCTACCATACGAGAGATCGGGACCCGCGCTCGGGCCCCTTTCTACAGAAATCTCTGAATTTCTCTTTCCAGTTTAAGCCGATCCCTGCGAAGCAACCAGACCGGCAAAGTCTGGAGCCAATACAGTATACGCGGTAAAATCACCATTTTAACTGCAGCAATTCTCCCCAGCAGTGCCAATGGCAACGGGGTCCAAGCACGCAATTGACGCCGTATCCCAGTCAAGACCCTCTCGAAGTTCGTGCAGTATAGATCCTGTGGCAGTCTCGTTAAAATAATACCGAGATATTTAAACCCATGTTCAGCCCATTTCAAAGGAAAGGCCTCCCCCCATCCGTCTCGCAACCCCCCCAACACATCCAAAGCCTCTGATTTATCTACATTTATCCGAAGACCCGCAAAACTGCCAAACCTCCGAAATTCAGCCATCAGTTTCGGCAGCGACGCTCGCGGCTCCTGTAAATGCACAAGCATATCATCGGCAAAGGCCGACACCTTAAATCCCTGCTTACCCACCTCAATCCCACGGATCTGCGGGTCCGATTCTATGCTGCGGATTAGAGGATCCAACGACAGAACAAACAATAAGGGGGACAGTGGGCAACCCTGCCGAGTACCTCGATGGAGAGAGAAGGGGGCTGATAAAACCCCGTTACATAACACCCGAGCCGTCGGGGTATCATATAAACTCTTCACCATAGCACAGAATGCCTGTCCCAGACCGTACAGCAGTAGCAAATGGTCCAGGTAGGTCCAATTCACCCTATCAAACGCCTTTTCCGCGTCAAAGCTTATCAAAAGCGTCGGCAGCTGGTGGCTATGCACCCACTCCAAAGATGTTCAAGATTCGGCGTATGTTACGAACGGCATACCGACCGCGCACAAAACCCACCTGAGATTCATGCACTATGTCGCCTAGTATTCCTGCTAGCCGCTCAGCCAAAATTTTCGCCAACAGCTTTGCGTCAAAATTTAACAAAGAGATCGGTCTGTAGGAGGCTGCCTGTAATGGGTCTTTAGCTGGCTTGGGGATCAAAGTAATATAGGCTTGGTTATCTCCCCACCTCCTGCCCCCCCCCCCGTCTATCCGCTGCTGGTATGTCTCCACCAACAAGGGTCCCACCCCTTCGGACAGTATTTTATAAAATTCAGCCCCGTAGCCATCGGGGCCTGGGGCCTTATAACAACTGGCATGAGCGATCACTGAGTGAACCTCCTCCAAGGTAATTGGGCGTCCCAGCTGAACCCTCTGTGCCTCTGTCACCCTCGGCAGCTGCAGCCCTTGCAGGAAGGCCTCCCTAGTAGAGGGGTCGTGCTCTTCGGCCGTATAAAGTTTTTGAAAAAATTCCTTAAAGAGTGCACTAATCGCCTCTCGATTCTGATGGAGTTTCCCATGCTCATCTCGAAGAGCCGCAACCCCCTTCCCCCCTCGCGGATCTCGCAGACAACGGCCGAGGAGCTTCCCTGGTTTGTCCCCGAAACAATGTAGTCGATATTTATAATATAGTAAAGATTTCTTGGCGCGCTGATGAAGTAATTCATTCAGGGCGACCTGAAGCTCCCACAGCCGTTTTCTATTCAACGCTGTGGAGGATCGACCATTGAGTGCCCGCGCATGGGAAACCTGTCGCTCCAACCTAAGAATCTGCTCCGCCAGTAATCGGCATCTCCGAGCGGCAAAGCCAATAATATCACCTCTCAATACCACCTTGGCAGTTTCCCAGACCAACTCGGGGTCCTCCCTGTGGGCCTGATGATGTAACTCAAACTCTCGCCAGCGGTGGCCCAGAAATTGACGGAATTGATCATCTTTATATAACTCAATGGGGAATCTCCAAATTCGAGCTGTACCAGATCCTCTCCCCCATCGCAACTCTGCCCAAACCATGGCATGGTCGGATATCTCCAGAGGACCTATCTGTGTCTCCTCCACCTGTGCGAAAGCAGTTGTGGAAAGCAAAACATAATCTATTCTCGCACTAGTCCCATGCGCCCTTGAAATATGAGTGAAGTCTTTCTCAGATGGATGCAAGACTCTCCACGGGTCAATCAAACCTAAGCGCCTCCGAAATCGTTGCAACACTTGAGAGCTAAGAATTCTATCCCTCGTCCCCCTTCCGCTGGAAGTGTCCAAGCTAACGTCAAGCACCCCGTTGAGATCACCCCCCATGAGTAGGGGTACATCAGGCAACTGTTCCACCTTAGCCGCAAGACGATCATAAAATTCACGATCTACCATATTGGGACCATAGACATTTCCAAGTATTATCTCACGGTCTTCCAATACCCCCCACAGGAACAAATATTGGCCAGCCGGGTCAGCCACTTGTCGATTCAACGAGAAACGCACCCTCTTATGGATTAATATGACCACCCCTCCCTTCTTCCCTTGTGCAGGCGCACCCCATACTTGGCCCACCCAATCCCGGCCCAATTTAGCATGCTCTTCCGCTGTTTGGTGGGTTTCCTGGAGTATTGCAAGGTCACAGCGGTGTCTGGCCAGCGCCTTCAATACTTTATATCGCTTGATCGGGCTACCTAAACCACAGACATTCCAGGTTATAATTCTCAGAGGATCACCGTATGAATATGGCCCAGTTGCCAGCAAAGCGTAGTGAGGGAGACCCTCCCAGCCTGGAGCCTCCCATCCTTTTGGTCATAAAAATGATTGCCCTGTCCGTGCCTAGTGTTCGGAGTGCGAGGACCCCACCCCCGCTGCCCTCCCAGCCCCCCCTCCCCTGCCTCTACCCCTCCCTCTCCCCCCCCTCCCCCTTACCCCCCTTCGTCTGAGTCCCCAACCCCCCTAAGTCCACTGACTTATACCACCCTCCCCTCCCCGCCTTGGGAGAGATTGCTAAGGTCACCCTGAGCTCAACCCCCTCCCCCCCCACCCCAAGTTATAGCATCAAACTCTACCCTCTACCCCCCCTTCCACGCTAGCATGCGCCCGCTACCCCCTAACTCCAGTTATATACTACCTAAACAAAGTTGACCTCCCCTATTATCCTCAGGAACAGAGGGACCTAACCATGGAAGCCCCACCTCTGGGACAGTTAGGGAGGCAGATCTACTAATTTGCCGGTGAAATCAGAGCTATCAAAGGCCCCCTGCGGAAGGCATCAGGCCCTTGAGCCCAAGAGCTCCCAGCAGAGGTATCCCTCATTAAAACCCCTAAACTTCATATATATAAAGTACTAAACAAGTATTAAAGGGAAAAACAAAAACAGGAACGGGGGAGCCACCGAGGGGGGGCCGCGGTGGCTACACCGTTCTCTTCCGCGGCAATCCCCGCAATTTCCACCTTATGCACTGAGCCCTGCAGTCCACCTCGCAGATATGCGCGATGCCAGAGCATTAAAAATTATCGAGGGGGACCAGCGTTATCTTGTACCATTCCGTACCCTCGGTCCATCGGGTCTCCCCCCCACCCGCACCCCCCACCCGCACCCCCCACCCTACCGCAAAAGGAGTCCAGCTGTAGGTATATAAGCAAAAATAGACAAGGCCAAAGTCCCATGTCCATTACGGCGTCGCAGAGGTCTCTCGTGCCCGCGAGACAACTTGCTCCACATAAGGCCCAGCTTCTGCAGCAGATTCAAACACGCGATGTGATGTGTTGTAGAAGACATGGAGACGGGCTGGGTACTGCACAGAGAAACGAATCCCCACGGCAATCAGCTTTTCACACCAGGGCGCATAGTCCCTCCGCTGCTGACTGAGGGCCACCGAGTAGTCCTGTGCGACACGGATCTTCACGTTGTTATAGGTAACGTCGCCCTTCTGCCTTGCAGCCCGTAGTATCCTCTCCTTGAGCGGAAGGAAATCGGAGAAATTTAGCTAGCACAATCCGCGGGCGGCGATCTTGGGTATGGGGCTTCCCTACTCGGTGGACTCGCTCAATGCAGATGGGCTCTGCGGTCTCAGCTGGACTCAGGAGGTCAGTAACAAAGGCTTCGAGGTAACCCCGGAGATCCTTGTCCGTCACCACCTCAGGAATACCCATGAACCGGAGGTTATTCCGGCGTGAACGATTTTCTAAATCGTCGAGTTTCGCCGCTTGATGCCCAAGTTGTGTTTTGAGGCCCTCCACCTCATGGGCTAGGGCTGTGGCGCCATCTTCGGCCTGCCCTAAACGCTCCTCGACTTCCCGCAGCCGGCTAACCAGAGAGTCCACTGATGTCTGCAGTCCGTCCATCTTTTCATGAAGTGCCGCAAACTGGGGCGCGAGAACTGCCGCCACTGCGGCCGACATTTTGTCAAGGGATGCTGCCGATTTGGGAGAAGCCGGTGCCCCCGCTACATCGGCCATCTTACCGGCACCCGCCATGCGGTCTTTGTCTCTCCGGGTCGCCTTGACTGCAGAGGCCATGGCTAACTCCGTCAACTGCAGGTTTCTGCTTGCCGTCAGTGGGTATCTTCACAAGGCTCAATCTGCCCTTCGTCTCTGGGTATTAAACAGCCGATTTTTTCCCGGTTGGGCTAAGGGGGGAGCGGAGCTCGCTCAGAATGCGACCACTATGGTGCTCGCATCACGTGACCTCTCTAGATTGTCCCCTTTAGCCGATCTCCAATATGCTATAAATTGTACACCCAATTATGTAACTGCAAATCTGGAACCTCCAGTCCCTCTTTTTGATATTTCACATATGAACAGGGGAAGTCTTATGACATTTATCCTTCCACAAAAATCAGGATAGTGCCATATTAAAATGCTGTATCATCTTTCATAACAAACACACTGGCAGAATTTGCAACACATACCATCACTTGGCCACCAAAATCATACGGAAAAAAAAAAATACGCCCAATTAGAATACCTCCAGGAACAAGCAGGAATGCAGTCTTCACATACGGGTATCGTCAGTATCGATGGAGCCTGCGCGGGAATGCTCCCAGCGTCCAATATGAACGCTTTTGGGAGCATCCCTGAGTACATGCGTGCTGCCTTCCCACCTTTCCAACTGTCCCTCTTCAGTTCTTCGTTTTCCGCGGAGCCAACAGGATCTATTCCCTGTCACCGCAGAAAATTCTGTCTTTAAATTTCTTTTCTTGTGGTCGTGTTTGCCTACCGCACGACGCCTACCAGTACCGCCGGTTCTTTTCTTTTCTTTTTTCATACAAAAAAAAAAGGACTAAACACAAAAAAAACCCTTAGGTTTTAGACTGTTTCTTTTCAGAAACTTTTCTCTTTGGTGCTAGGCGCCATTTTGGGCACTAGGCCCCATATTCCTAAAACATGGAAAAGCCAACTAATGGTTTTAAAAAATGTACTAAGTGTGGCGGTACCATTTCCGTCACTGACACCCATGATTGGTGTCTGAAATGTTTAGGACCTGAACATTCCCAACTGAATGTCTCTCCTGTATGGGGATGACTAAAAGAGGAAGACAGAACCGGGCTGCAAAGCTCGGTACCCTCTTTTCTTCAGATGCCAGATCCATTGCATCGACATTGTCAAGGGCCTCTTCTTCCTCACATGGATCTCAGGTAACTAAACATAAAAGCCAGTCCTCAAAGGGTAGCTCTCCTGCTAAGCATCGAGAGGCCATTGGCGTTGCCCTTGAGGGAACCACACCAGCAAAACAGCCCCGGCGGGAGGCTTCGGCTTCCAAAGCATCGATGGGGCTTCAGGATGTTCGAGGCCTCAACCTCGCAAGAACTATCTGTGCCATGCTCAGGGGTTCCGGCCATCCTTACTGGTACCGACACCCAGGCATCAGCAACATCGATAGACCAGAGGTTCCTCGCTATCGAGCGCAGCATCGCAGCTTTTCTTTCAGCTGCGGTACCAGTGGTACCAAGGGCACCGGTACCAACACCGACGATACCGGCCCCGGTGGGAACTCTTCCCATGCCATCTCTGGCTGGAATTGACAAAGCGGTACTGGGTGAGCTCGGTACTGACTTCGATTGGTACCAGGATTGTGCTTTGCAAGAGCATCGGGGTCAGGAATACTTTGATTCCTCCGATTCCGAACACTCTGACAATTCTGCTGGCACTAGAGCGTTTCTCCTAGAAGATCCCTCTTCTCCCCAACGCAGAATGTCACCTCCAGAGGACATGTCATTTCAGGATTTCATCCGCGATATGGCCAAAGGTCTTTCAAAGTAGCTCCTGAAGAGGAACCCAGAGCAAAGGAATTGGAAATTCTCCAATATCTAAAGCTCCTAAGGAGGCAGCCACTCTGCCTATCCATGAAATTCTGCATAGCTTGATGCTCAGAATGTGGGAGACACCTCTGACTACCTCTCACTCTAGGAGACTTGATACTATGTATCGAGTTCCGCCATGTCCTGGATTTCAGAAAACTCAGCTGACACACCATTCAATGGTAGTGGAATCAGCCATGCGTAGGATAAAAAGTGCAAAGAGGCATGCATCCAATCCTCCAGGTCGTGAATGCAGGACTCTGGATGCTTTTGGGCGCAGAACTTTTCAAGCTTCTATGCTTTCAGCTAGGATCAGTTCATATATCCTATATCTGGGAATGTTCCTCAAGGAAGTCACAGGAGACTTGGAACTTATGAGCCCATTTCTCCCAGATGACAAGAGACAAGATTTTCTTGCTCTAGTTAAGCATGCTCAAGATGTCTCCAAGTTTGTTAATCGTGCAGCCTTTGACTGCTTCGAATGCATCAGCAGAACCTCTGCTATTGCCATTGGTGCACGACGGATTGCCTGGCTACAGCCATCAGACTTGGAGACTTGGGTACAGGACAAGTTAGGCAACATTCCTTGCACGGGGGGAGAATCTCTTCGGCAAGAACTGGCACGAAAAGGCTAACGAGTTAGATTGTCAAAGTCTACAGCCACTCCAGCCAAAAGGAAGCCTTATAAAAAGCCCTCTTTTAGCAAAAAGAGGAAGTTTTATCCTTCCTATACCCAGCAAACTCCAGGTCAGGTTGCCCAAAAGGGACAAACTAGACAGCAAAAGAAGCCAAAAGGCCCGAGAGCCCAACCAGCTCTCCAGGTTCAGCCCCCTCAAGGGCTTTGATCCTTCCTAGAGAGCTTTGCCTCCCTGCCTCTGAGGAGTCCCCAACCCCCCAATATTCCGGGCAGGTTATGCCACTTTGTCAACAGATGGCATCAGATAACAGCAGAAGATTGGACTTTGTCCATTGTAAGAGAGGGGTACAAGCTTCATTTTCACAGCATGCCCCCTCCTACAATTCTAAAGCAATTCAATTCAGAAACCTCTGCAGACAATCTGCTAGATCACGAGGTGTCCACACTTCTTGTCCAAGGGGCAATAGAGGAAGTACCCATTCTTCAACGGGGTGCAGGGTTCTACTCCCCCTATTTTCTTATTCCAAAGAAAACAGGAGGACACAGACCCATTCTAGACCTCAGAGAATTGAACAAATATCTGTTTTGAGAGAAATTCAAAATGATTCCTCTAGGAACTCTTCTGCCATACCTTCAAAGCCAGGATTGGCTTTGCTCTCGACTTAAAGGATGCATACACTCACATTCTCATCCATCCAGATCACAGGAAATTCTTACGTTTCCTTTTCAGGGGAACACATTTCCAGTACAGGGTTCTTCCCTTTGGTCTGGCTTCAGCACCAAGGGTATTCATGAAATGCATGGCAGTAGTAGCTGCATTTCTACAAACCCTGGGGATTTTCGTCTTCCCATAGACGACTGGCTCATTCGAGCCCCTACAGTTGCAGAGGCCAGCACTGCACTGTCCCATACAATGCGAATCCTCCAATACTTGGGATTGGTAATGAACTTCCCGAAATCTCAACTAGTTCCTTCCCAATGCCTAGAATTCATAGGAGCCTGTCTAGATACCAGACAGGCAAGGGCTTTCCTTCCACAAGCCCAGTGTCTTTGCATAATGCAACTAGCTTCTCAAGCAGCAGGCAAATCCTCCCTCACTGCTCGAGAGCTACTGCAGTTACTGGGACATATGGCATCCACAGTTCATGTAGTCCCATATGCTCGCCTCCACATGCGAGCAGCTCAGTGGACCCTCTCCACACAGTGGACACAGGCCACGGGTCATTTGTCGGACAAAATAATAAATCTCTCAACGACTCATTTTGTCCCTCCAATGGTGGCAATCACTAGAAAATCTGACAGTGGGGTCTCTTTTCCATCAACCCCTCTTTCAGGCCACCCTAACAGATGCATCACAGGTGGGTTGGGGAGCACACCTGAATCATCTCTCTACCCAGGGCACCTGGACTCCACAGGAGGTTGGTTTACACATAAACCTCTTGGAATTAAGAGCAATCTATTTAGCTCTTCGAGTATTCCACGCCCAGCTCAGCTACAAGACAGTCCTAGTCCAGACGACAATCAAGTAGCCATGTTCTATGTGAACAAGCAGGGCGGAACAGGCTCTCTGTCGTTATGCAACGAAGCTTTAAGACTGTGGGCCCTCACCAGAGAGCATCAAATTCATCTTCTAGTGGTATATCTTCCAGGCATTCAAAACCTTTGGGCAGAAACTCAGTCGAGTACTGCTGCCTCACGAGTGGTCCCTCCACCTAGACCAGGTGGCAAAGATATTTCATCTCTGAGGCACTCCATACAGACCTCTTTGCAAGTCCACTGAATGCCAAACTTCCCCAGTTCTGTTCCAGGATTCCGGCTCACAACTGTCAGGCAAGGGATGCTTTCCTCCTTCACTGGAGTCAGGACTTCCTTTACGCCTTCCCACCCATTCCCCTCATCCCCAAAACACTCCTCAAGCTTCAGAGAGACAGGGGTTGCATGATTCTCATAGTACCACGATGGGCCACGCCAAACGTGGTATTCCCTGCTTCTACATCTCTCTCAAGCGGCACCTCTGGAGTTAGGGCATGCTCCAGATCTCCTTTCCCAGGAGAACGGGACGCTAAGGCACCCGAATCCCCAGTCCCTGCACCTCACGGCCTGGTTGCTAAAGGCTTAGACCTCCAAGATTTCAACCTGTCCCAACAGGTAAAAGATATCCTTCAGGCTTCTAGTAAACTTTTCACAAGACGATCTTATGCCTTCAAGTGGAAACGTTTTACTATATGGTGCTCCAAGAAGGGATTAATCCCCCTGGTCATACCCTTAGAATCGATACTAGAGTATCTCCTTCACTTATCGAATTCTGGTCTAAAGACCATTTCGGTAAGAGTCCATCTTAGTGAAATTGCAGCTTCTTATAAGCCTCTGAATGGACAACCAATTTCCTCTCATCCACTCCTATCAAGATTTATGAGAGGCCTTTTATTAACTAAACCTCCCATCAAGCCACCACCGGTGGCATGGGATCTAAATCTAGTTCTCGGGCAGCTCATGAAGCCGCCTTTTGAACCTTTGGCCACTACAGCCCTTAAGTTTTTGATCTGGAAGGTCATCTTCCTAATTGCAATCACCTCTGCCCGTCGCATTAGTGAACTGCAAGCTTTAGTGGCTGATCCTCCTTATACTAGGTTTCATCATGATAAGGTTGTTCTTCAAACTCACCCACATTTTAGGCCAAAGGTAGTTTTGCCTTTTCATTTAAAATCAATTAATTTATCTTCCTGTATTTTTTCCGAGGCCTCACGCCTCTAATGCAGAAAGAATCCTTCATACTTTGGATTGTAAAAGGGCCTTAGCCTTTTACATACAAAGAACACAGCAACATAGAAAGTCCTCGCAACGTTTTATAGCTTTTGACCCTAGCCATTTGGGACTTCCAGTCTCCAAAAGAACTTTATCTATATGGATTGCCCAATGTATATACTTTGCTTATGAGAGTAAGGGTCTTCCTCTTCAGGACCATGTCACATCTCATAATGTGAGAGCCATGGCAGCTTCTATGGCTAATCTCCACTCTGTGTCTATCAATGACATTTGTCGAGCAGCCAACTGGGCTTCGGTACACACCTTCACAGCCCACTACTGCCTGGATAAAGCCTCCCGTCGGGATGCCTTCTTTGGCCAAGCTGTTCTTCAAAATCTCTTTCACACCTAAATCAACTCCTACCCACCAACCCTGGTGGGATGCCAGAAATCCATGGGAGGAAGGATTCCCACCTTCTAGGGTGGCACCATCTCCCTGGCATCTTCAGCTAGGGAGTCCCCATATGTGAAGACCACATTCCTGCTTGTTCCTGGAGATAGCGCAGTTACTCACCTGTAACAGGTGATCTCCGGGAACAGCAGGAATTTAATCTTCACAACCCACCCACCTCCCCTAGGAGTTGTCTCTCTATCACCTGTTACCATAAAGTGTAGTTACTCACCTGTATCTCTCTCCAACCTGTCAGTAATCTCTGTCTCTGTCTCTTGCAATAAGGGGTCAGTTAGTACCATTTAAGTTTTCCAACTGCATTGGCAAATAAATACCCAAATATCGCATATGATGTTGTCCTCGTCAATCTCCAAGTCTATTCAATATCCAAATTATAGAGCATAGCTTCAGTTTTATTTAAATTCAATTTAAAACCAGATACCTGAACCAAAGTCCCCAAAACTGACGTAACAGCATCCAACAACATTTTAGGCTCTGTAAACTTAAATAAAATATCATCTGCAAATGCCAAACAAAGTGTAGTTACTCACCTGTAACAGGTGATCTCCGGGAACAGCAGGAATTTAGTCTTCACATACGGGTATCATCGGTACCGACGGAGCCTGCGCGGGAACGCTCCCCAGCATCTAATAGGAACGCTTTTGGGAGCATCCCTCAGCACATGCGCGCTGCCTTCCCGCCTTTCCAACTGTCCCTCTTCAGTTAAGTTTGTAGCTGAGCGAAAGGATAGAGGGAAGAGACTTAGGGCAGTTTTATATATTTTGACATCAGCCAAGGTTTAGTTATACGTGCCAAGAGCCTCCAGGATTTATTCCCAAATCTAAACAAATGATATTTGCAATAAAGCAGTCACTTCTTGGTCTTTCCATGGATAAGTGTATTCAATGTGGCTTATGCTGCAATCATTTGCTCCTTATCCATCCATGTAGGCAGATCCATAAATTTCTGCTTGTCTTTACAAAATTGCTGCTCCTTACCAATGATCTCCCACACCTTCACTTTCCTTCTTCTACCCACCACATAACCAATATCATCTCCCCAAAGGGCGTATCCTTATGGATGTCATTATTAGTACTATACTCCTCCCATTTATCAAAAATAATTTGAAATGTTCATCCTGGGCTAAGTAATAAGGAAAATGTCATTGCCCCTTACCTACCCGCAAAGTTCCCTCGCCAAGATTAAGCCAAAATATAGAATGGTCAGATACCTTAATCTGCGTCATATATGTAAACGAGGTTGAAAGAAATAATCTTAGTGAAAGTGAATCATGAGCATGCGGCAGATGGGTATAAGTCATGCTCCTGGGGGTGCAGCAGTCACCAACTAGGTCTAAGGAATTACACAGATATGGGAGACTGTTTATCTGTCCAAGCCTCACTACCCTGACCTGATAGTAGATCCATACTCCCTGGGTATCTTAGCCTTGGTCCCTTAGGGTGCCCAGCCTCCACCCCAACCAACCTCTCTATAATTCACCTAGTAAAACTCTACAATCACTTGCTTTCAACACACACACAAAAACTTGACATTGGGAGCAAATACCTGAAACTTAAAATTCGCTCTCCCTTTCCACAACTCAAAAAACTCATCCCCAAAAACATTCTCTGCACTTTGTGAAAAAAGAAATCACTAAAATGTGGCCTCGCCACCATCCCCTTTGCAACAAAAATGTGCCCCCCCCCCCCATCAACCAGACCTTACTTGCCCTTCGCAAATTCTAATTTTCTTTCTAAACTACACCTTAGAATGTCTTCCCAGCCTCCCCCTCCCACCTCTATATCCCTCATAACTCCACCAGACAAACTATAACCTATATATAAAGGTGCATAACTTCACCTCTTGTCCAGGGTAACAAACAGGTAAAAAAAAAAAATTCTTCACCACGGGCAAATCTCTCCGCTATCCCACTCATGCTCTGAAGTAAAATCTCCCTTATTAAAAGCAACAGTACCATTTTCTCAATCTAAAATTCCCCTCTTCACTATGATGTACCTCACAATAATAAATGACATACGCAAAATTTTAACAAGCCTATCATATGCAAATCTTTAACCACTTTCCTTTAAGAAATCCACCTAGCTCTGGTAACTATGCCAAATCCTATCCAAATGAAATTATATACCACAGAAGACCACAATGGTTGTATTGAGGAGTGGCCATCTCTTGGCCCACCATCCATTCCAGTCCAGTTAAACCAAAGCATGAGCTTGCATCATTCCTTGTTGGCCAAGTAAACAGTGCATAGGTTAAACAAAAGAAAAAAAATCTTAAGCCATGTCTGGGCCTCCTCCAGCAAAACAAACTGCTTTACATAAAACCATCTTGGCTCCATTTATGGCCATCTTTTGGCACACAGCCATTCCGGTCTCAAACTAATTCATGGGCTATCATTCCTGATTGTCCAAATGAGAGCAAACGGTGCACAGAGCAAGAAAGGCCAACATCCTCAGATTACTTTGCCGAAAGTGATTTTCCAAATCATCCACATTATTAGTAATTGCCTCCCAGGGTTTTTTCAGTTGCAGTAACTGCCCCTCCAGGCCTCTGTCTGAAACTTGTGGATTTTCAGGATTCCAGATAAAATAATATTAAGAACTGCATGGAGGTGATGGTCAATACTGCCAAGACTGTTAGAAGGTGGCATCTCTCCCCTTTCAGCTCACCTACTTAAAAATGCACATATCCAGCCTTGGGGATGCAGAGGTCAAATCTGCCAAAAGACAATTGCTTTCTTCACAATTTCCTCCAGAAGGGGGCAATAGCAAGCTTAGTTTGGAAGAAGGAAATTATAACATGGTAGAAGCAAGCACAAAGCAGAAATCTTCACAGACTTCTCTCCCTTGACCCTAGCAAGTGGCAGAAGCTTAAAGATGCGACCATCAGGCTAAAGCAAGAGAATCTGCCCTATTGCTGGCTGTTTCCCTTAGGTATTGCAGCTGTGATTAATGGGAAAAACTACCTGGGCCTCAACATAGGCAGGACTGGAGGTTGAGTGCATGAATCTTACCTTGTAGCTTCAGAGACTTCAACCTCCCCTCCTTACCTATAGCAACAGCGGGCACATTCCTCACAGCAATAGAATCAATGGAATTTACACAAAGGGTGACACTCCCCACTCACAACAAAGGAAACACCCTGGACCTAATCTTTACCCCCACCCACCCTATCCACACCAGTCCCCCCTCCCTAAAAACACACCAAACACTACCCTTGTCAGACATAGCCTCATCACCTTTTCCATACCTCTAAAATCACCAATACCAACAACAGATCACCAACAAAAACGACATGATGATTCAAAAGCTTCAAACAAGGACACCTTCCTAGAGAACACTCTACCATATCTAACCACAGACTCAACAGACACCACACAATACTAACGTGATCAGATCTGCAGCAAAGCAACAAAACCCATCATATCCACAAAACTCCCTGGTATACCCATACCCTCCAAAAACTAAAAATGGTACTGAGACGAACCAAGCAAAAATGGCAGAAAACCACCTCAGATGAAGACCGGAACTACCACCTTATACTTCTACAAAACTATCACCCCACCACAGATCGAGCCAAGAAAGAATATCATTCAAAAAATCAACACAGCAATAAATCGCCCAAGAGAACTATTCGACCTAGTAAGACAACTCACCGAACCACCTACAAACCCCAACCAAACAATCAACGTCACTCACCAACAACTAGATGCACACTACAAACAACTACACCCAGACGAATACAATTCCTAACATCAGCTGGCTCACATTCCAAACAATCAATAGTTAAAATACTGAGAACATCCTAACCAAGCTAAACACTACCACCTCACCGGTAGACCCATGTCCCCCTAATTGGATCAAATCAACAAGTACCGAAATCAGACCATTTCTAGCCAAGATAGTGAGCAAAGCACTCCAACAAGGAATAATGCCTAGCAATCTTAAGCTCTCCTCCATCCGCCCTACACTGAAAAAAAATCAAACCTGGACCCATCAGACCCAGCATCATATCAACCTATTGCCAGCCTCCCATTCCTGGCTAAAATCATAGAGAAAACTGTATAACTCTATATTTATTTATTTATTTAACAATGATTTATATACCGCATCTTCCATAGATCAGTTGCGGTTCACAATGAACAACAATTACAAATCAGAGTTTGTTTTACATATAACATCGTAAACGAAAAGCAATAAGATAAATATACAACCAATATTAAAACTGAACAGCACGGAACAGTGCAAACTATATACATTATATACAGGTACATATTTTGTGGGGCTTAAGCATTATGCAAAGTACAGTATCAGCTATAAGGAGTTGTGTGTATAGGTCATTGGAGTATATTGGACAAAAACTGTTTAGCCTTTATCTAAGTCTATTGAAGGATGATCTGTGTTGTTGTAGTGCATAGTAAATAGGTGGGTTTTCACTTTTTTTGCGGAATTCAATGATCTCTGTTAACATTCTTATGTCATCTGGGAGGGAATTCCAGATAGTTGGAGCTGCATGTGAAAAAGCTCTATTGTTTTTAAGTTTGTTTGCTTTTATGAAGTCTTTGGGAGTTTTTAGTTTATTTACTTGTCCTTTTCTTTGAGTAGGTTTTGAGTGCTCTTTACAGATTAATTTACTTAGAGTAACTGGGGCCATATCATATAGAGTTTTAAATGCTGTTATTAATGTTTTGTATACTATCCTACTTTGTATTGGCAGCCAGTGAAGGGATGCTAGTATCGGTGTTATATGTTGATGTGAGTGTACTTTCGTTATTATCCGAGCTGCTGCATTCTGTGCAAGTTGAATTCTTTTGATATTTTGTTTGTTATACCTAGTAAAATTAGGTTAGCGAAGTCAAAGTGGGGGGTTATGGTGGCTTGGATTATGCTGATGAAATCTTGTATGTATACAAGGGGTCTTAGTTGTTTAAGGATTTTGAGCTTAAAATAGATTTTCTTTGTGGTATTTCTAATGTGGGTGTCCAATGTGAGATGTTTATCTAGAATAACTCCTAGATATCTTACTTCTTTTTATTTTAATTTCTTGGTTTTGAAGCGTTATGTGTGTAGGTGGAGTATAGGATTGATTCTTAGTAACAATAAGCACTTCCGTTTTAGAGTGGTTTATTTGAAGATTATGGGCATTTAGCCAGGATGTGGTTTCATTGAGACAATCTGACAGAATTTGCATTGGTAAGTTGGGGATCGTGAACGGAATGTACATCATGATATCATCTGCGTATAGATGATAGAGTACACCAAATTTTTTAAAGATATTGCAAACAGGTTTTATGTATATGTTGAATAGAAGTGCTGATAACGCTGATCCTTGTGGTAAACCCGTTTCAAGTTTGTAAGAATCGGAAGTTTGATTGCCTATTCTTACATTTTGGGTCCTGTTATTTAGATAAGAGGAGAACCATTTATGAACTGTGGCATTTATTCCTATTTGACTCAGGTTGTTGAGCATTATGGTATGGTGGACGCTATCAAAAGCAGCTGAAATATCAATAAATAGTAGAATAAATGCTTGTGTGTGGTTGTCAATTCCTCTTAATAGAACATCTGTTAGAACTGTGAGAAATGTTTCCACTCCATGCTTGGGACGAATCCATATTGCTGTTCGTCAAGTGGGTATGATGAATCTAGATACTCCTGTGTCTGTATTTGTACTGTTTTTTCTATTACTTTTGCTAAGAATGGTATACTTGAAATGGGTCTGTATGATTTTGGTGAAGTTTTATCAAGTGTGCCGTTCTTAAGAATTGGTCTTATTTGTACGTGTTTAAGTGTGGGTGGGAGGTAACCTTGGAGTAGCGAGAGGTTGACAATGGGGAGTATAAATGAGAGAAGGATTGGAAGAGTATTTTTTATCCAGGTTACTGGGCAAGGATCAAGGTAAGAGGTAGTGGTGTTCAGATTGAGTATGATATTTTTTAATGATGCTTTGGCTATAGGGTGAAATTCTGACCATTCGTCTATCAGGTGAAGAGGTTTGTGGATAGGGTCTGGAGTCCTAATTGGTAATTTTGTTTTGTTTTGGTAATAATTAGCTAACGTTTGTGCTGAGATGTCGGTAATTTACATGCTGGAAGATTGAGAGTTTTTGGTTAGGTTACTAACAATGGAGAATAGTTCTCTTGGACTATTATAAGAGTTTGATAGGATTCTAGCATAGTGGTTTTTCTTTGTACTATCTAAGGTTTCCTTGTATAATGTGAGGTGATTATAATATATGGTGGATTTTGTTTTGCGCCATTTAGCCTCTAGTTTTCTTAGATCTTTTTTCATATTTTTTAATGTGCTAGTGAACCATGGGTTCCATTTGGTTTTCGGGTTGGTTGGCTTTTTATTGTTTTGGTTAATTTTGGCTGCATTGCTGATGGTGGCATGCCAGTTTTTGACTGCTTCATCTAAGTCTGTTGGAGATGACGAAAGGTGAGGGATTGTAGAATCTAGGAATTCGGTTTCGATGAATTTCTTGAATTTTATAGTCTGGTCATTTCTAGTGTGTTTTAAGGCACAGTTAATATAGTACGTGAGATTTATTTTAATTAGATGATGATCAGACCAGGGTATTTCAGAACATTGTAAAGAGTCTGGGTTGAAAAGCTTAAATAGTGAGTGAGGTAGGAGGACAAGGTCAAGTGTGCCACCTTTAGTGTGAGTTGGTATGTTTATAATTTGATGGAAGTCTAAGTCAGATATGGTTTCCAGAAAAAGGTTGGAATCCGTATTTGAGAGTGATGGGAGGTTGAAATCTCCTAAGATGATCAGGGGATTTTGTTCAGTTGATGAGTTAAGGAGTTCAATTAGAGAGTGAAGACTGTCTGCATTTTGGTTAGGAGGTCTGTATATTAAACAGATTCTCAGCAGGCCAATTTTTATTATGAGTGTATCAATGTTATTGGAGGTGTTAGAATGTATTTTCTTGGCTTTTAAGTTTATTTTTGTCATGATCAATACACCGCCACCTTTTTTGTTAGTTCTATGTGTGTGAGTAATATCGTAATTTGAATTGTCAAATTGATTTAGGAGGACTGTATCAGTGTCAGAGAGCCATGTCTCTGTTATACATAGAATATCAGGTTTTGAGTCGGATAATAAGTCGTTGATAATTGGGAGCTTGTTTTTCAATGATCGTGCATTTATAAGGATGCACGATAAGGACATTGCATTTTGAGGGTGGTTTAAGTTGACTGTATGTAGTGGGTTAGTCTGTTTTATTTGAATGAGTCTGTGGAAGTTTATTTTTGTTTGGTTGTGTGGGTAATAATGTCCATTATGGAGGTTATTTCGATTGGATGTGTGAATTATAGGGATTGTCATATGGTTTTTACTGTTGAGGCTTAGTGTTAGGTCGATTAGGATTGTTAGAAATATGCAAGTGTAAGATACTCTTAGAAGCATGGTATTTGTTTGTATCATTACGGTATATGTGAGTAAAATGTCTAGGTATGTGTGAGTTGATTGTCTAGGTATATGAATTGGAGGTGTTAAGTAAATGTAGGATAGGGAACAAACAACAAGCTAGGTAGGTGTTCAAATCTGTTTACAATATCAGACAATAGGCATGAAAGGTTTCTGTCTACTATAATCTTTTCTCAGGTTATACACTTATGTAAATATCTGAACATGAAAAACCCAGACAATGTGTAGATATTAATGAAATATTCCCTGACGAGGCAGTAACATTAGCCCAAGTGGAGTTATATAAACTATTGGTAACAGCAATGAAGTCTAGTAAGATAGAGTGTGAAATAAGATACTTTCAACTGTGTTATACAGTTTTAACAAATTTTCACTTAGGTAAGATAATGAGGAAAAAATGTGTTATTGTAGGATATTTGAAGTGAGTTACTGTTAGAAGAGTTATGCAGTTATATACCAAGGTCGGATAATATGAGAAGGGCGTAAGTCATTGACAAGTGATGTTAGGCAGAGAATTGTGGAAAGTTACTGGGTAAAGTATTAATGATAATTGAATGAGTGCTACTGACAACAGTATTAGATTACGTGATAGCTACTGACAATAGTACTGGAATTGTGTGATAGCTACTGACAACAGTATTGCTTGAAGAAATACTAGTGACAATAGTACTAAAATGTAGGGGCTACTGACAACAGTAATTGGTATATCCTAGTACAGCATATAACAGCTAACAATGGAACCTAGTCTTACTTAACAGTATGAGCAGAATGGTATAGTAAGTTTAAGTTTTAGGCTGTAAAGAGTCAGATAAGTAGTGATTGTAGAGGGTATACTTGCTGTGGTTGAAGATCTAAAGAGGGGATGAGGTACACAAGCTCAACCCTAGGGGAGCTCTAGCAGTACTTAGGTGTAGATGCTGACTCCGCGTTGAATATTTCTTCTTTGTTTCTGTGCAAACTGTGAAAACTTAAGCGCCTTTGCCTAAGGGCCGTGCCAAAGGGCCCTCTTGCGCGGCCCTCTGGCGCAGGCCCGCAAGGCGCGGGTGCGCCTGTTCGCACCCCCTTTTAAAGTTGCCCCAATTGGGCAGGGGTGAGCGATGACGCAATGAAATCTTGGCTGCACAAATGCTCTTTTGTGAAAGCACGTGTGTTGAGCGGTCTGCTCCTTCAGCTGCTGGTCTCCGTGCAGGGAGAGGGCTCTTCTTCGATGAGCTCTTTTGTGAAGGTGCAAGACCCGGTCGGTCTGCTGCTTCGGCGGCTGGTCTCTGGGCAGGGAGAGGGCTCTCTTCCGATGAAGGCTGCAGCGGATGGTGTCCCAGCTCCTCCTGGAGCACTGGAGAGAAGGGTGACGAAATATTATATTGACGAAAACCAGGGTGACGAAATACTATATTGACGAAAACCATCTTCTTGATCCTCAACAACATGGATTCTGCACACTACATAGTGTAGAAACTCTCATGACCTGCCTCATTAACACCATAACCAAGGGAATCCAAGATCACTCACAAACTACATTTTGTATTCAACATCTTCTCGGCATTCGACACAGTCAACCACAACATCTTACTACAGAGACTACACCTTTTTTGTGGTTCAAATCATATCTTACAGAGAGAACAACAACAAATAAAAATTGGCTCAAACATTTCGAAACCCTACCAACTGACACAAGGAGTACCGCAAAGTTACACTTTATCAGCACCCCTCTTTAACCTATACCTTCAACCCCTATGCACAATTATCAAAAAAAACCACAACATCCATTATCACATATATGCTGATGATATTATGCTGTACTGCCCACTCCTCTCCAATCAACCTGATTACACACAAATTCAAGATTGTTTCACAGAAGTTACACACTGGCTTTCAACCAACAACCTATCCATCAACTTTAAGACGACAGAGGCTATGTTCATTACAAGAGATACTTCCTTCACACCCCCATGTACCATAAAATTAAACATACCAATAAATGTAAAAACTGAGCTGAAATACCTTGGCATCCTAATTGAATAGCAAGTGGAGGGAGGAGTGGCCTAGTGGTTGGGGCAAGTTACCTCAGGCTGGAAGGTTGGGGGTTCAAATCCCACTAGAGGACAGCAACCTTGGGCTGGAAGGACTGGGGTTTCTAGTCCCACAGGTGCTCCTTGTGGTCTTGGGCAAGCCACTTAACCCTCCATAGCCCATGTTCCCTGTAAAATAGTTATCTCCAAGTTATAATGCCTTGATATCATGAAAGGCGGTATATAAGAAATGTTAAATAAACTATCCTTCAAAACACAAATAACAATGACAGCAAGGACTATCTACTTCAAAACAAAGACCCTGCAGCGACTTCGTCCCCTTCTCGAACCAACAGATTTCAGATCCACACTGCAAGCTCTCACCCTCCCTCATGCAACTTCTGTAACAATATCTACTAAGGTCTACCCCAATCAACACTCCTCCCTCTACAAACTGCACTACACACCGTTGCACATACCATACAATGTGCAAATAAATACAACCACATCACCCCATCCTAAAACAATTACACTGGTTACCAAAAGAATAAAATTACAAATGCATTCTCCTCACACAGAAAGCACTTCATTCCCAACAGGAAACTTGTCTCAAATCCCTACTACAAAAACCACAAGCTTCCAGGCCACGAAGACAGACTACAATCAACAAATTCAACATACCACAAACCAAACAAATACAAGCAACAAACATGCTGCAGAGCATTTAAAATCTACTCTCCCTCCCTTACACACTAAGAAATACCACCAACCTCCCTACATTCCGCAAACACCTGAAAACCCACCTATTCACTAAACATTTTGCCCCCCCACACTTAACCCCCTCCAACTACATAACTCAACCAAAACAGATTCACAAATTTATATCAGTTAAAATGTTCTATTAACAAAATGATAATTACACTTACCTGGTAATTGTAGTTCCTTGAGTGACGACAGTTCAGTCCTCTACCTCTGGGTTGTGCTCCTCCTCCTGCAGCTTGGAGAATGGGCATGTCAAATTCATGACATCACTGGATGTAGTCTGCTGGTATCTCCCATCAGCCCCAGTGAACTACTGGCAAAGCATACTCAACAGAGCAACAAATAAGTAGCTAACATAAAATCCAACCTTACTAAACTTTAGTATCAAAACAGTAAACTTTGCCCCGTACCGCTTCCTCCTGCCTTCTTCAGAACAAAGAGAGAGCGAAGAACCAAGAGAGAAATAGCCAGAGCAGAATCAACAGACAGGTTTCCTTAAAATTAATGCCTACCTGTAACTGCATAGATCCCTCAACTGAAGTTCCACTGACCATGATACCACCCCGGACGGGATTGAGGACTGAACCGTCGTCACTCAAGGAACTACAATTACCAGGCAAGTGTAATTATCATTTCCTTATCATTCCTCCAGGTCAGTCCTCTACCTCTGGGATGTAACAGAACAGTGTTCATTGGGAGGGACCCTTATAACCGGCTCGCAAGGCTGCCAAACTGAAACAGGCATCATTCGCTGCTAGCACATCCAGGCAATAGTTCTTACTGAAGGTATAGAGCGACGACCAGGCAGCCGCTCTGCAGATGTCTCCTTGCGGAACCAAGCTGTGATCCGCCCAAGAGGCCGCCTGCGCTCTGGTAGAGTGCGCCCGCAACCCGGACGGAACTGAATGCCCTTGTACCAGGTACACAGAGGCAATCGCTTCTCTGATCCATCGGGAAATGGATGCTTTCGCAGCCGCCTCACCCTTCCGAGAGCCCCCGAACAACACGAAAAGCCAGTCAGAATTTCAGAAGGGTTCGGAAACTTTTAAATATCTCCGCAGTACCCGTTTGACGTCCAATAGGTGCAAAGTGCTATCGGCCGTGGAGACCTCCCCTGAAGGAAGAACTGGAAGCGACACCGTCTGGTTCAGGTGAAAAGGGGAGACGACCTAATACATCTCGACTCATCTCACCGTTCCCTCAGATCAGTTCACTTGAACCGCATGTCTCTTCCCTCCCCTTCACAGGCTCACCTCGAGTCCACTCGTTCCTCAGCGTTTTTCTTCCTAGGTCCAAAACTCTGGAACTCGCTTCCCGTCGCCCTCCGCTTAGAACCATCTTATAAAACTTTTAGGACTGGGCTAAAGACCCACCTTTTCTGCACCGCCTTTAATCTTCCCCCCCCTCCTGCTCCTTTCTCCCCCCCAACCCGGTGACCCTGCTTGTGCCTGTCTTTTGTTTTGTCCTCTGATGTCCTTCTCTTTTGCTTTCCTCTTTCTCTCTATTCTATCCTGTCATGATTTTGGCGTTCTTTTCTGTTTCAGCAGCCTATGTTTTATATTTTATTGTACACCGCTCTGATGCCATTGGTAAAGGGTGGTATAGTAAGTATGCAAATAAAGATAAAGATAAAGACCTTTGGCAAAAAGGACGGCACTGGTCGCAAAACCATCTTTTCTTTTGAAAACTGCAGAAAGGGCTCTCTACAAGAGAACGCCTGCAGCTCCGAAATTCGTCTCGCCGAACAAATGGCCACTAAAAAAAACAGTCTTTAAAGTCAAATCCTTCACCGAAGCCTGAAGTAAGGGTTCGAAAGGTTCCTTCACCAACGCCCCTAAGACCAAATTAAGGTCCCACGAAGGTACCACGACACGACGAGAGGGCCTAAGATGGGTCACTGCTTTCAAGAATCGCATGTGACCCTAAGGGACTATCCTGTACTTTGCCCCTATAACAGGCCAGAGCCGCCAACTGCACTCTAAGAACTGGCTGCAAGACCCTTATCAAAACCCTCTTGCAGGAAACTCAACACCATGAGAATGGAGGCTGTGGACGCGCGGATTTGCCGCCTTGAACACCAATCCTCAAAAATACACCAGACCCGAACATATGCTGCGACGCCTCCATTTGGGCCCAAGGGCTTACAAGCTGGAAATGGCCTTATATGTCCTCCTTGAATAAAGTTCCCTTTGTTGTCACCAGGGTATTCTGGGACTTGTAGTGATTTTTACTCTTGAAGGACAAATGTAGTTGAGTCGGTGGTTGTAAGGCAGCAAGAAAATTTATTGTGGGGATTTCCAGGGCATTCAAAGTTCAATACACAACAAAAGCAGAAGGATACATCTCCAACATAAAGATGAAATCAGGATAATGAGAATGACGTAACAAAACCTTTTCCACTGTTCAGCTGTTCTGCTTCTCAGACACACTCACACCGAGGACTGCCTCGTGTGGTCAGTTAACAGCAACACAGGTAAACTTATAACAGCTGTGGTTTCTTTTAAAAGCAAACTTCTTCACAGCACTGCTTCTTAACTTCAGCAAGTAATAAAACTCAGTGAAACACAGAATTAGCTTTCCTCATCTCAAAGCAGGAACTGCCCTTATTTCCTATACGGTTTCACAGATTCTCAGTTCTCTTCAACACTGCAGAATCATCTCTTAAAGATAATGAACAGTCCATTGGAATGGGAACACATTCACAATTAGGCAAACAAGAATCTACTTGCATTCCTTCAATAGCATCAGGGCAAACAGTATCTCTCAGGATTATAAGCTTTCTCAAACTTTCTCTCTTTCAAGAACTCCTGAAATTGGTTCCACAGCAAGTCAGCTTGTACAGGCACCTTTACATTAGGGGAGTGAACCTTTTCCTCAGAAAACAGCTTTCTTAATGCTTCTAGCTTTGGCGTTTCAAAGGCTGTGCTTTTATCAGGGCTATGGCTTTTCTCATATGAAAAACTCTCTACCCACTTCTTAACAGTAGACGGTGAGGACTCAGCTTCCTGACCTTTAGAACTGGCAAATTGTCTCTCTGCTGAATTATCAGTAATGAAACTGCTGGCTTTACCTTGGGGATGTTTCCTCAGACAAACGCTGATTTCTTTCCTCCAGGCTCTGAAATACAGCCTCCTTATGTCCTTCTCCAGTCCCTCTGAGGTAGCTGCTTTCTTGGGAGATTTTCTCTGGTTTTCTCCTCCAGCTAAGCACAGCTTCAGCTTCAGCTTCTCTCTCTCCTCTCTCATCTTTCCAACTCCAACAGCTGTTCCTGTTCCTGTTCCTTGCTCCACGTCCACCTCTCCTCCATTCACCTGTGCCTCTGCCTTCTGTTGCTGTATCCGTATCTGTACCTCCTGTGCCCGTCTCTCTTGTGTTCCTTGAGTCAGTGCTTCTTCCCTTGACTTGACTTGCTTTGCTCTGCTCGTGGTTTTAAACACCGTTGCCTGCTGGGCATTCCCTGTTCTTTGCACCTGTGTGACCAATCAGCAGGGAAGCATGTCTCCACCCCTGAGCTAGGGCGTGACCTGACTTTAGCAGGGAGCTGACTTTTCCTCTGATCTGGCTTGTAATTCCCCTGCACGTGTGCACTGCCATTCACTTCAAAAGGGGAAGCCAGGATTTTCTTCAAGTTCCATATCTTCCAGAGAGCTTTCATCACTACAATGCCAGCGAGGTTGATCTTTTCCTAACTCAAAGCAGAGTCGCGATTACCGGCCCAAGTATCCTCTTTTCTTCAGCCGCGCCCTTTCAATGGCCAAACCGTAAGCGAGAACCGATTCACTTGAGGCATGCGGAGCGTACCTTGGCGGAGAAGATCTTCCGAGACCGGCAACCGCCATGGCTCCCCGTCCAGCAGTCGGACGATATCAGCATACCACGGCCCTCTCGGCCAATCTGGGGCTACCAAGAGCACTCTGCCACTATGAGCTTCGATTCGCTGCACCACGCGGCCTATCAGCGCCCATGGAGGGAAGACGTAGAGAAGACCTAGGACGGCCATGGCTGCATCAGGGCGTTGAGACCTTCCAACATCCTTTCCCGTCATCTGCTGTAAAAACGACTCGCCTTCGCAGAATGAAAGGTCGCCATGAGATCCATGATCGGCGGTCCCCATCTGCAGACTATTAGAGCGAACACGTCCGGATGCAGTTCCCATTCTCCGGCATCTACCTGCACCTTGCTGAGGAAATCCACCATCACATTGTCCTTCCCTGAAATGTGCGTCACCGATAACGCCAGCAGATGTAGTTCCACCCAAGCAAACAGCAGCTCTGCCTCGTCCCCCATGGCTGCACTGCCATTGCAGAATTATCAGACAACACTCTCACTGCCCGACCTGTTACCCCCTTTTCGAAGGTCTGAAGCGCCAGCAATACCCTCTCAACTCCAGTCGGTTGATCGACCAGCCGCTCTCTTGGAGCGACCACGTGCCTTGCGCGAAGGTGTCCGCAATGGGCCCCCCATCCCACTAGACTCGCATCCGTCAGTAGGGGGAGCCATTCGGCTGCTCCAGGAGCATCCCCGCCTGTAAGGCTCCAGGACGGAGCCACCACCGCAGGGATTGCCGGACCCGGAGAGGACAGGGAAGACGCTTGCTCAACGAGTCGTTCTGATGTGACCAGCAACGAAGGAGCGCTCACTGTAGGGGCCGCATATGGAATCTGGCCCAGGGAACAGCCTCCAATGTCGCCGCCATCATGCCCAACATTCCAAGGTACTCCCACGCGGAAGGTGCGGGAGCGGACCTGAACTTGCGAACCAGGTGTCATAGCCCTAGCGCACAGCGATGCAGGAGAAACACGAGACCGCTCAGTGTGTCGAGCCGCACTCCCAGATACTCGAGATTCTGGGAGGGCACCAAGCAGCTCTCGGCCGGATTGATTACCCAGCCGAGCTACTGCAGAAAACTTCACCACCTTGTCTGTAGCTTGGAGGCTTTCGGCCTCCGACTTCGCCCGAATCAGCGATGCACCAGCACTCCTTCCTTCCGCTGCACTGCCACCACCACTACCACCATTACCTTGGTGAAGCTCTACGGCGCCGTCGCAAGTCCGAAGGGCAACGCTTGGAATTGATAATGGCCCCATGAAAGGGCGAACCGCAGCCACTTCTGATGGGCTGCTCTGATTGGGACGTGCAGATACGCTTCCGTAAGATCTAGGGAGGTCAAATACTCCCCTTTGCGCACTGCCACAATCACCAACCTCAGGGTTTCCATCCAGAAATGCGGTACACGCAGACACCGATTCACCCCCTTGAGGTCTAAGGCATGGCGCAGAGAACCGTCCTTCTTTGGCACTAAGAAATAAATTGAGTATCGACCCATACCATAATCTAATAACGGGACAGGCGCGATAGCCCCGAAGAGCAAGAGCCGATCGAGCATATTGCGAATTGGCAGCGCTTTTTGCGGGCTTCTGCAGGGCGACATCACAAAGGAATCCCGGACCAGTCTGGCCAATTCCAGCGCGTATCCCTCTCGCACTATTTCCAAGTCCCACTGGTCAGTCGTTATTTGGGTCCAAGCAGAAAGAAACTGTTGCAGGCTCCCGCCTATCAGTTGTCTTTCCACCGGGATCCGCCAGCCTTCATTGGCGTTTGCAAAAGGTCGGGGCGGGCGGCGCAGGGAAACCTCTACCTGCTCCCCGAAACTCACAAAACCCCTGGGCTCTAGCCGCAAACCTTCCCCTCTGGAATCTGTCCAGCCGGGAGGCACGGAATTTTCTAAAATCCCTAAACTGCCCCCGAAAGGCCGGCGAGGGCCTTCCTGGCTTAGGCTTATCCTCCGGGAGCCTACCACCTTTAGACTCCCCTAGATCCTTGACCAACTTGTCAAGATCATCCCCAAACAACAATTTGCCTTTAAAGGGAAGCTTGCGGAGACGCGATTTAGAGGAGCCATCGGCTGCCCAATTTCGCAACCAGAGGGATCTACGCGCAGCCAAGGACGCCATGCTGTTAGCTAGCGCCCTAATCAAGTCATAATGCACATCCACCAGATAGGCAGTGCCAGACTCTAACCTATCCAGTTCTGCTCCACTCTCCTGATCCAACAGAGAGGACCGCAAACGTTGGGACCATCTGAGGCATGCTCTTGCCACCCAAGCTCTACAAATGGAAGCCTGCAAGGACAACGCGTCCGCCTCAAAGGCCTACTTCAGCAAGCCATCCACCCTTCTATTATGCGCATCCTTTAATGCCGCGCTTCCTTCCTTCTACCGGGATAGTGGTCTTTTCGGTGACTGCCGCCACTGCTGCGTCAACGCGGGGAGAACGAAACCTCTCTTTGTCCTTATCCGCTAAGGGATAAAGCCTGTTCATAGTTCTAATTCCTCTGAGCCCTAATTCCGGTTGATCCCACTCATCCTGAATCATCTTGTCCACCACGCGGTGGACAGGGAATACTATCTGCGCTTGCCACATCGCTTGTATGATAGGATCTTCCACGCTTTCCTCCTCCGTTGACTGTGCAGCCACCAAATTCAACATCTGGAGGGACTCTGTAATAAGAGCTGTCAGCTCTTCCCTTTGGAACACCCGAATGATCTTTGCCTGATCCTCTGGCTCCGGAATCTCCCCTTCTTCCAAGTCGGCGCTCTCCGCCTCCAGATCAGGGTCAGCCTCGTCTGTCTCATTCTCTTCCAGCTCGGAAGAGGATAGCTCACGAGTCAGTCAGAGGCCTCTTTGATGGTCTCGAGGAAATACTATCCTTCTCAGCCAGCTTAGGTTGCTGCGTGGTTGCCGCCCACAACGGGGTCTCCGCAACTTCCCCTGACGCCTCATGCAGAACGCCTGATGCATAAGTAGTACGAAGTCCGGACAAAAATCTTACAGTTGCGGACCGGCCCCCAGGCCTGTCATCGCCGCTGGTAGCCCAAAATTGACCTCCTGGCCACTCCCTGAGGCAGATTTCTGCGAGGCTGTGGCCTCCGACGTTCAGATCTCTCCTCCTGGACAGGACGGAGGAGAGCCCTGTAGCAGGAACACAGGGCGGTTATGCGGCTTCGCTGACAGCTGCGATCTGCCCTGCAGCAGCGTCACGCTGACGGTAGGTTCGTCTGGCGGTTTCCTGCTCAGCACAGAGAGCAGCGGAACCGCATAGGCTGGAGCCCCGTTGGAGATCAGTGAGTGTTAAGCTGGCTAGTTTATTTCTATCTCTTCAAGCTATTCTCCCTCCGGCGGGCCAGGATCAGGCGCCAAAACAGTCGGTTTCTCTCCCTCTACTTTCGTGCCTCTTTTTCTGTCAGCAGTAGCAGCAGCCATTTTGTCAACATAGCTGCCGCGTGGCATGGGCTCCGGCGGGGCCTCTACGGCGTGCATTTGCTCCGGTGATCACCCCGTGGTTAGTCTGTTTTATTTGAATGAGTCTGTGGAAGTTTATTTTTGTTTGGTTGTGTGGGTAATAATGTCCATTATGGAGGTTATTTCGATTGGATGTGTAAATTATAGGGATTGTCATATGGTTTTTACTGTTGAGGCTTAGTGTTAGGTCGATTAGGATTGTTAGAAATATGCAAGTGTAAGATACTCTTAGAAGCTTTCAAGAGGCCAGCATCGCCAGCTGCATATCAGGGCTAGCCTTAGCCTCCATCTGCTGCTCCACGTCAGTGGACACCGCAGCACACCCTCTGCAAATTCCAGAATCCGCTACAGTCCCACTGCATGTGCCACAGACCACACACTGAGGTCGGGACGCCATCCATAGGCCTCCTCACCTCCTGGGATACAGAGTGCCTGCACCTAATGTTGCACCTTTTTTTTTTTTTTTTTTTTTTGACAGGAAAGGAACAAGCACCTAGAAATATAAAGGAGAGTGCTGAACCTCCGGTGTCAACTAATCTGCCACATTCATTAGTTAATTATTTAATTATATAATTATTTAATTACTTGCTCCCCCAGGACTCTCTCCAATTACCCGCCAGTGTCTCAAAGGGTCTGAGGGTATCCAGGATGCCACAGTGCCCTGAGGCCTCTTGAAAGCAAGGGAAGGAGTCCACCAGCCACGAGGTGATCACCGGAGCAAATGCACGCTGTAGAGGCCCCGCCGGAGCCCATGCCACGCGGCAGCTGTGTTGACAAAATGGCCGCTGCTACTGCTGACAGAAAAAGAGGCGCGAAAGTAGAGGGAGAGAAACCGACGGTTTTGGCGCCTGATCCTGGCCCGCCGGAGGGAGAATAGCTTGAAGAGATAGAAATAAACTAGCCAGCTTAACACTCACTGATCTCCAATGGGGCTCCAGCCTATGCGGTTCCGCTGCTCTCTGTGCTGAGCAGGAAACCGCCAGACGAACCTACCGTCAGCGTGACGCTGCTGCAGGGCAGATCGCAGCTGTCAGCGAAGCCGCATAACCGCCCTATGTTCCTGCTACAGGGCTCTCCTCCGTCCTGTCCAGGAGGAGAGATCTGAACGTCGGAGGCCACAGCCTCGCAGAAATGAGGCAGACAGGAACCGGCACCAGAGGCAAACCTTACTATTAATGTTTTTTTGGTTTTGTGTTTTTAAAAAAAAAGAGAGTCAACTAAAACGTAAAGGCAAATAGCCAAACTAGAATGCAAATTTAGACTACTCTACGCTAAGCTATCCTATGCTCCTTATCTGTTCCTCAAGTGAGCCCAGCACCTAGGCTCACTACGTCCTCCTGCTGCATGGAGGCTGGACACACTGGGGCTGATGGGAGATACCAGCAGACTACATCTAGTGATGTCATGAATTTGACATGCCCATCTCCAAGCTGCAGGAGGAGAAGCACAACCCAGAGGTAGAGAACTGAATTGGAGGAACGATAAGGAAATGTTGATTATGTCAAACGTTAACTGCTACCAATGTTCCCTCTAATTTTCTGTAGTTTGTGTGCGCATAAAATATTAGCTGTGCAGCTTTTCAAGGAAGGTTAAATTTTTGTGCGCCACATAACGACACTCGGAGTTATATAGTTTAAAATTTGACTACACGTCAGAATACAGTATGTACACCACATTGATTTTAATCAAATTAAATGAAAATAGCAGATTACTAAATGAAGCGGAAAATTTCTAGTAATTGCAATCAGAATTTTTAAATTTTAAGACGTCTGTGTTGTTTTCTATCAGAATCAGAACCATAATTTTTGTGCGCTCTGTTGTAAAGTATGTGCGCTCGCTCGGCGAGGTGTGTGCGCGCGCACACGCGCACAACTTAGAGGGAACAGTGACTGCTACCCTGTTTATTTGTACAACATATGTTCACTGTAAAATGTTCTGTTCTCTGGAAACCATTTTGACCTGGTGAAAAGCAGTATATAAACCTAGCTAAATAAATAGCCAGCTAGCTAGGTCGGAGAGTTGAGAAGCATCGCCCAGAGATGGGAAAGCAAAAGCGGGATGATGAGCCAGAGTGCCGTGGAGATGTTTCTTTAAAGTTGCACCAGTGGATGGCCCTAAAATAAGTGAGAGAAGGCTCCTTTTTGCCCTGGAAACTAAGGAGAAACTTACAGGACTAACTGCATCTAACAGGGGCCATTCCATGATGGGCCATCAAGAATGCGATGCAGCAGCCTCAACCAGCAGCCATTGCTTCAGCAGTCTGCTGCAGGTCTGCTAGTCTCCAGGAGACTGAGCTTAACCACCATTTGCCCCTGTTCAAGCCAAGTGTTCTCAGGAACAACCTACAGCCATGTGAGGAAGAGGCCAAAGCCCTTATGGCCAGAACCATCAGGCTATAACAGCACTTATCAGAGGACTATATTCCAGGCATGCCAACAGCATTACTTGAAAGTCAATGGTGATTACCATCATGGCCTCCTGTTCAACCCATGCCTTCCAAACAGGGGCGCTGTACATGCAGCAACCCCTGCTCCTGGTATGGTCATGTGTCTTATCACCACTGAGAATCATACTTCCACCCCAGGGGCCCCAACAAGCTGGTACAGCTTGCCATTGGTTGAGGGAGCAGCTGAGATAGAACTTCAAGGACCCACTTCAGGGTTTCCCCCTAAAAGACCATATGCTATTGCTAGGGACCTGGAGAAAGCAGATCACAGAGCCATGGGTCCACTAGGGACAAAGGGGACCAGCTTGATACCCTCATCTGAAAGCCAGCTCAGAAATCTATGGAACCGCCAGAACGTCCCCAATAGCCTAACTAGGGTATTGCTGAGGAAAGATGGATCCTGCATGGATCCCACCTGGCCTATGGGGGAAACGCAGGAGTCTGAAAAGCAGCTACAGTCCAAAAGGCTGTTTCAGGATCTGCAGCACAAGCTGGCCTGTGCTGCAGATTCTGAAAGTGGGGCCCTGGGCACTCAGCTAGTGCCATCCTGCCATGCTCCACTCTCACTGGACTCAAGTCCAAAGTGGCTGGAAAGTTCAACAGCATCAAAAGAGGAGCAGCAGAAGCCACAGGCATGGTATTGGGCCCCAGGCCCCCCATGGGAGGAGTGTAAGAATGCTGGCCAAAAATGTGTAGCTGTGCTAAAAAAATGTTCAAGGCTGCAGCTGCATCGGGCCAAGAAAAAAACAAGGCAGCAAAAGAAAAAAAAAAAAGAAAGTCACACTGAAAAAAAGTGAAGTAGAATCACAACAAACAGAAGTCCCCAAAAGGGAATCCTGAAGCTTGTCAGGGCGACCAGGGAAGCCCTATTAGGGAGTCCCCAGATGCCCACACAGCCCTGGCTGGGGAAAGTCTTTTCTCTTTTTTTAAAACTGAAGCCAACTTTAGACAAAAATACACACAAAATGGTGAAGACGGGATAAGGACAGCAAGAGGGACAGCTAGGCCCATCTTACTGGCACCCCCCTCCCCCAAGGGTCCCACTGCTTCTCTTCCGGTCTAGCAGCACTAATAATCCGAAGGAAACAGCGTGGACACAGGGCAGCTGTCTGCTCCAGGAGACATGGGTGTACCTGCACTCAGAGTCATTGGGCCTTTCAGGATTCAATCCAAGGCTTTGCACCGCAGTGCAGGCTAGGAAAGTCTGACTCCATCCAAGGTCTCTACACCAAAGTGTGGGTGAGAAGAGCCAGGTCTATCTTCATTGCTGTACCAGCCCACACACCTTGCCACCTGCTGGAGGCAGACAATACTGGCTTCTCTCAGTGCTGTACCAGAGGATATATCAGGTGATGACATCACTGAAAGTTGCTCAAGTCTGTCTCCACCTGCTGGCAGGGAAACATAACCCACTCATCTGGACTGGTCTAACAGGATGATATGGAAAGGAGGATTCGAAAGGGCCATTCATCCTTCCACCTGAGAAAGAAGTAGTGGGAGGCTATGCAGAATCTATGACCAGATGGGGGAGATGACAAATGATGATGATTAGTAGTAGTAGTAGTAGTAGTAGAATCTGTGAAGGTTCTGGGGGAAGGGGACATGTCAACATTCCTTGACCCACATGTCTTACTACACCTTGCTGGAATATACTTTTGAGAGATTAACAAATAGAGTCCCCAGGATTCAGGAAGCCCACCAGTGTTATTATGTCGAGTGTCGTTTCTGATCCTGGAAGGAAAACAAGGAGCCAAGAGGTCCTGCTAAAGGATTTTGAAGAAGAGGGGGAGGACTACAGTTTGGATACACAGAGTGGAAGACTTCAAAAACCAGGTACATGGATGTCTACTTTTTTTTGTTGTTGTTTTTTGTTGTGTTTTTTTTTTTTGAGTGTGAGTTTCTTCTTGCTGTCTATCTACAGTTAATCATTTTTTTAACCAAAGTTCACTGGTGTGGACAGCAGTTTCTTTTTTCAGCATCTGAAGGACCTAAAAGATCATTCTTCCCCCTGCCCATCAAGACTGAAACCTAACCAAATCTGATCTGTAGCCTCTGAAATTGTAAACAGAACCATCTGCCAGTGCATCTGCTACAGAAGACAACCACAAACAGGGACTCCAAGGGACTGGTACCCCGAGTCAGTCATGCAAACCTGTCTGGCCTGCAATTTCATATTTTATAGTTCCTTCAGAATTCTGAGGTGAATACTATAAGGCACTGGTGATTAAAAGTAATATTTATGTACTCTCGTTTCTTATTTGACTTTGACAATGAAGGCTCAAGGCAAAGTACAAGTTAAAAACAAATACTGAAAACTTGACTAGCTTATGGCACTCAAGGACTATCCTTGCTCTAATTTAAACCCTCAACTTTCAAGCTAAACACCAGTTTAACACTTAGCAAAATTGGTTAGCGTGACAGGACTAATCATAACAAAGCATCATGGGAAAAATAAATCTTAACAGATGGTTGCTGATAGGAAAAAGGCCATGGTTTTTCGTTTGCAGTAGGGATATTGATATTGGAGGTAGTTTGAGAAAGGCAAGGATACTGTGATAAATAGTCACCAGGTGAACTTAAAATAAATTCAAACCCAGGTCTATATTCAGGGCCAGTGTTAAATATGCTAGGGCTCAGGGCAGAAATTTGGGAGAGGACCCACTGCCTACCATCAGCCTGTGATATTTTCGGCTCTGAGCAGGTTTGAGGATCCCCCATAGGGTCCAGGGAAGCTGCCTTTGTTGCACTCCGTAACATCGACCCTGTCTGGATTCAGATGTAGGAAACTGCCTAGGGCACCAAATGTTGCAGTGCCAAGTACCCAGGCCAAAAAGAGAAATTAGACTTACCTGCTAATTGTTGTTCCTTGAGGAACTTCAATCCAGTCCCGCACCTCTGGGTAGTGCACCTCCTCTTGCAGCTTGGAGACTGGGTATGTCAGAATTCTGAAGTCACTTACACATATATTGCTGGCACCTCCCACCAACTCCCAGTAACCTACTGATAAAGCAGACTCAGAGGAGCAACAAATAAGTAGCTATAATATCAAGAGAATACAACTAACCTCTTAAAATATAACTGTCCCCCCACAAGAAGAGGATAACTCCTCCCCCTCCGTTGAAGGAACTTGGATAGACAAAGAGAGAGAGAGAGAGAGAGAGAGAGAGAGAAAGCAAAAAAAGCTCGAGAGAGAGGAGAACAAGTCCACAAATTGCTTGAGAAGAGAAAAATAAACTTGTGGCTACCCGTCGTCCCAGCTGCACCGACCGCAGCAAACAAGCTACGCATTAGCCGACAGAACCCTGGGTGGGATCCGGGATTAGACTGGAGTTCAAGGAACAACAATTAGCAGGTAAGTCTAATTTCTCTTTCCTTATCATCCCTCCAGTCCAGTTCTGCACCTCTGGGATGTAACAAAGCAGTAATTTAATGGGAGGGACCTGCCCAACTGGACCGCAAAACCGCAACAGGCATTCCCCGCCACCTAAACATCCAGCCAATAATGTTTACTGAAGGTATGCAAAGAGGACCACGTAGCTGCTTTGCAAATTTCAGTCGGAAGAACCAAACTATGTTCCGCCCATGAAGCCGCCTGAGCCCTTATAGAATGAGCTCTCAACCCCAAGGGAACCTGATGACCTTGCAAGATATAAGCTGACGCTATTGCCTCAGGGACCCATCTGGAAATGAAAGCCTTGGCCGCCATTTTACCCCTATGCGGTCCCCCAAACAGGACGAACAAATGCTCAGACTTACGAAAAGGCTCCGACGCCTTCAGATGACGACGGAGAACCCTCTTCACATCCAGCAAACGCAAATTACGGTCTGAGACGCTCTCCCCTAAAGTCCCCAACACTGGCAAAGACACCGACTGATTCACATGAAATGCTGAAACCACCTTGGGCAGGAAAGAGGCAAAACCACCTTCTCCCGAGAAAAGGTCAGGAACGGTTCCCGACAGGACAAGGCCTGCAACTCAGAAATCCGTCACGCCAAGCAGATTGCTACTAAAAAGACTGTCTTTAAAGTCAAATCCTTTTACGAGGCCTGGTTTAACGGTTCGAAGGGCTCTCTCGTCAATGCCCCCAAGACCAAACTGAGATCCCACGGACGAATCACCACTCTCCATGGAGGACGTAAACGAGATACTCCTCTCAAGAAACATAAGACATCTGGATGGGAGCCCAAGGTGACGCCCTGAACCTTTCCATGATAGCAAGAAATAGCTGCCAGCTGCACCCTTAACGAACTGGCCGCCATTCCCTTATGAAAAGCATCCTGCAAGCAGCTCAAAACCACCAGAACTGACACCGAGGCAGGTCGCATCTGCCTTTCTGCACACCAATCCTCAAAAATATGCCAAACACAGACATAGGCTAGCGAGGTTTACCTTTTTCTGGCCAAGAGCAAGGTAGAGATTACCGGACCAGAATAACCTCTTCCTTTCTTTCTTAGCCTCGCCCTTTCAATGGCCAAGCCATAAGCGAGAACCAATCCACTTGAGGCATTTGAAGAGGACCCTGCTGTAGGAGATCCTCCCGTGTCAAAAGCCACCACGGCTGACCGTCGAGAAGATGGACTAAGTCGGTGTACCACAGACGACACGACCAATCCGGAGTGATTAAAATTACCTGCCCCTGATGGGCCTCGATGCGTTGAACCATCCGGCCTATGAGCACCCAAGGGGGGGGGGGGGAGACAGAGGAGACCCTGCGAGGGCCATTGTTGCACTAATGCATCCAGACCCTTGGACATCCTGTCTCATCTCCTGCTGACCGGAACGTCGCCATGAGATCCATAATGGGAGACCCCCACTTTTGGATTAACTGAACAAAGACCTCTGAGTGAAGCTCCCACTCCCCAGGATCCACGCGGACTCGACTGAGATAGCAGCACACATTGCAGGAACAGACAATGTGATGGCAGACTGACAGTGCCTGAAGCTGAGGCTCTGCCCAGTTGAACAAGGCTTCCGCCTCCTCCTCCAGAGCTGCGCTTCCTGTCCCCCCTTGTCTGTTGAGGTACGCGACCGCGGAGGCATTGTCCGACAGAACTCCGACCACGCAACCCAGTAAGTTAGACTCGAAGGCAAGGAGCACCAGAGCTACAGCTCGCAACTCCAGACGGTTGATCGACTACTGGACCTCCTGTCTGCTCCAGTTCCCTTGTGCAAAAAGCTCCCCGCAATGAGACCCCCAACCAGCCAGACTGGCATCGGTCAGAACAGGAACCCACTGCGACTGCTCAAGGGGCATGCCCGCCGCCAAATTTTCTGGATGAAGCCACCACAGAAGAGACTCTGACTCCCATCGGACAGGGCAGACGTTTGGACAGAGAATCCCTCTGGTGAGACCAGCAACGGAGCAAGGACCTCTGCAAGGGACGCATGTGCGCTCTCGCCCACGGCACTACTTCCAGAGTAGCTGTCATCGTTCCCAGAACACGAAGATACTGCCAGGCTGAAGGCGCTAGACACCTCAAAAAAACTGCACACCAAAGCCTGAGCCCTTGGGCCCGGAGTGCCAGTAGGAAAACTGCTCCCACTCGAGTGTCGAACCGAACTCCCAAATATTCCAGAACCTGCGAGGTCACCAATCGGCTCTTAACCACATTGACTACCCAACCGAGGCTTTGTAGGAGCTGCACCAACCTGGCAGTAGCCCGTACACTCTCAGCTCTGGACTTTGTCCAGATCAACCAGTCGTTGAGATAAGGGTGAACCAACACTCCCTCTTTGCGAAGAGCCACTGCCACAACCACCATTACTTTGGTGAAGGTCCATGGCGCCGTCGCCAGGCTGAATGGTAATGTCTGGAACTGAAAATGTCCCTGCGTCACCGCAAATCTTAGAAAACATTGGATGATCCGGCCTGATCGGAATGTGCAGATACACTACGGTGAGATCGAGAGACGTCAAAAATTCCTCTTTTCGCACCGCCACCATTACAGAGCACAAAGTTTTCATGTGAAAATGCAGCACCCGAAGAAAACGGTTTACACACTTGATGTCTAGGATCGGACGAAAAGTTACATCTTTCTTGGGCACCATAAAATAAATGGAGTATCGACCGCAACCGCACTGCTCTCGAGGCACCGGAATCACTGCTCCCATCTGCAGAAGGCAAGACAGAGTCTCCTCTACCACCAACACCTTGCTCCACGCCCTGCAAGGAGACAGAACAAAGGAGTCGGCCACCGGTCAGGTGAACTCGAGGGAATACCCCTGGCGAATGACCTCCAACACCCATGGATTGGATGTTATCTGGACCCAGGCTGGAAGAAATTCCTGAAGCCAACCTCCCACGGGTTGAACCCCAGCCTGGGTCCTCCTTGTTTCATTGGGTTTTCCTAAAGCCCGAGGAGGATGGACTAGCGAAACCTCTGTCCGCTCCTTGTAATCCCCTGAAACCTTGACCAGAGAGAGAAACCTCCCTCTTTGGAAACTTCCCAAGCAGGAGGTATGAAAACGTCTGAAATCCCAGGACTGACCCTGTGAAGCTGTCACGGTCCACCCAGACTTTGACTTATCCTCCGGCAAGCAACCTCCTTTTGACTCACCTAAATCCTTCACCAGCTTGTCGAGATCCTCCCCAAACAACAGCTTCCCCTTAAAGGGAAGCTTGCTAAGTTGGGACTTGGAGGAACTGTCCGCTGCCCAATTCCGAAGCCAAAAGATAACGTCACGCTGCCACCAACAACGCCATGCTATTAGCCAATCCTCTAATGAGGTCATAGTGGATGTCGGACAGATAAGCTGCTCCAGACTCCAGCCTAGTTACATCTGCCAACTGGTCCTGCGCCTGTTCCCCTGGCTGTTGCAAGTGTTGCGACCAGCAAAGACAGGCTCTCGTTACCCAAGCCCCACAAATAGAAGCTTGTAGAGACAGCGCATTGACCTCAAAGGCCTGCTTCAATAATGAGTCCACTTTCCGGTCTTGTCCATCATTCAAAGCCGCGTTGCCTTCAACCGGAATGGTTGTCTTCTTCATGACCGCTGAATCCACATGTGGTGACCGAAACACCTCACGCTCTTGGTCTGACAACGGATAGAGATGAATCATCGACTTCACGCCTCTTAGTCCTGCCTCCAGCAGGTCCCACTCGTCCTGGATCATTTGTTTGACCACACGGTGAACTGAAAAAAAAAAAAAAACAAACAAACCTGTCTGGGTCTTCTGTACCGCCTGAATGAGAGGAGAGGATTCTCCAACCCCTCATTCTCCGCAGGTGAAACCACCAATAGATTGAGAGCCTGAAGTGACTCTAATCAAAGCTGGCAGTTCATCTCTCCGAAAAACTCGGATAATCCTCGCCTGGTCCTCAGGCTCCTGAATCTCACTTTCCTCGAGCTCTTCCACGCCGGTCTCTGGCTCTAGCTCAAAGTCGTCACTTCTAGCCAATCAGACAAAAGAGGATGCTCCTCCACAGACAGAGCCCTCTTAGACGTCCTCGCTTCTGTGTTGCCAACTTTCTCCGTGGATGCCCAACCTACCCCGTCTCCGAGATCAGAGAGATCCGAAGCAGCACCCTGTTGGCACAAACAGAAGGCCTGATGCAATAAAAGGACAACCTCCGGGGAAAAACTCCCCATAGCTTCCCCCCCCCCCCCAACAACTGGAGGGTTAGAAGGGCCTGGAACTGGCAGGACTGGAACCCGCAGAGAGACAGTAGCCTCCAGAAGAGGAGAAACTTCCATAGAGGCCGGAGAAGCCACCTCTTTAGATTTGTCCTGCAGCTCCTGCTCCATGTTGACAGCTTCTGTTGCACAGCCGCAACACACTCCCGCGTCCAAGACTGTTTACATCATCAGAATATAGAAAGACTAGGGGACATGCAATGAAACTACAGGGAAAACTATTCAAGAGAAATAAGAGAAAATATTTTTTCATTCAACATGTAAATCAAGCTCTGGAATTTGTTACCGGAGGATGTAGTAAAAGCTATTAGTGTAACTGGATTTAAAAAAAGGTTTGGACAAGTTCCTGGAGGAAAGGTCCATAAACCATTACACAGGTACACTACCAAAAAACTGCCTCCAGTTTTGCAACTGATTCCTATAGATTTTGGGGTGCTGAATCCAGGAAAAATAGCCAAAATGTTCCATCACGTCACGTTTTCTTGCAAAATTAGATTTCTTACCCATATAAGGAATGTTCACATAATTTCTTTTTAGCCGACTGCAGTTTATTTTCTTGGCCCAAAATAGAGGTTGTAATGGTTAACTAACTAGAAACACTCCCTCATGATATTTTAGAGTGTTTTGTATTCATTTTATACATTAACAGGACAATTGGGGGCGGGGGGCTAAATCCAGTACTCGCGCTGGCGCATGTTCTTTCCTGTTCGCCTCGCCTCGTTCGCTCGCTCAAACACGGTGGTTGCGACATGAACGTTCCTGTCAAATTTCAGTTTCTTGCAAGTTCATTATTACCTTTTGTTTGCTCAGTCGTAATCCAGCTTTATTCCGAAGTGGTTCACTACAGTTGTAGTTTGCAGTGCTGTGTATTTGTGATGGCTCACAGAGCCAGAGGTTGCGTCAACTCTCCGGACAGTTTTTGTTTTATTTGTGGGGAATATACCGTGAAAAAGCGGCAGAGGAACATTTCTGCATTTATTTAAAAAGTATATTTCGCCTATTTCGGTTTGAAGTTAGGCGATCAAGACAAACCGTGGGCTCCTCACAAAGTGTGCAAGACATGTGAGGAAGATCTACGCTTATGGATGAAAGGTAAAAAACAAGCATTTTGTTTCGGAATACCTATGATGTGGCGTGAACAAAGAGACCACAGCAGTGACTGCTATTTTTGCTCTTGCATTGTGAAGGGATACAACTTAAAAAATAAGAACGTAATAAGTTACCCCAACCTTCCCTCAGCAATTAGGCCTATGCCTCATAGCAACGAAGTATCTGTGCCTGAACCACCAAAATCTTTGGATCATATTTGTGTGGACGGTTTCTGATCATGATGAGACTCATCAGATGGCTTTTCCCGATGAGTCCAGTACTTCCGAGTTTGAAACTGAACCAGATCCGAAACCTGAACTTTTCTCTCAAGCTGAATTGAATGATTTAGTCCGGGATTTAGGACTCCCAAAAGATGCTGCCCAACTGCTAGGTTCTTGGCTTAAACAGAAAAATCTATTGTCACCAGGAACAACTTTTTATTGGTACCGCAACCGCGAGACACAATTTTTGAAGTATTTCAGCAAAGAGGAAGATTTGGTATTTTGCAACGATATATACGGAGTGATGGAAAAGTTTAAACTCAAGTATGATCCTGCTTGAATGGTGGCTGTTCATTGATTCGTCAAAAGACAGCATAAAAGGTGTTCTTCTTCATAATGGCAACACATTCGCTTCAGTTCCTATTGCTCACTCTGTTATTCTCCAAGAAAAATACGAGAATTTGGCCCTGATTCTTCAGAAGATTCGTTATGATGAGCATAAGTGGATGATTTGTGGAGACTTTAAAATTCTATCCATGCTATTAGGGCAGCAATCCGGTTTCACCAAATATCCCTGCTTCCTTTGCTTGTGGGATAGCCGGGCCCGTGACCTACACTGGGGGAAAAAAGACTGGCCAATTCGGGAGTATTTGAGACCCGGTGAGAAAAATGTTTCTTCATGAGAGCTTGGTACCTCGTGATAAAATTCTATTACCACCTCTCCACATTAAGTTGGGTCTCATTAAGCAATTCATCAAGTCCCTTCCAAAAGATGGTGAGTGCTTTCGATACCTTTGCTCAAAGTTCCCCCGACTTTCTGAAGCAAAGCTAAAGGAAGGAGTGTTTGTTGGCCCTGATATAAGGAAACTCATTTCAGATAGAGCATTCGCTGAAACGATGTCTGAAAAGGAAAAAGAAGCCTGGGATTCCTTCACGGATGTTTTTCTCAAATTCTTGGGGAACAGGCGGGATGAGAACTATAAGGATATTGTTGCCAGGATGCTCAATGCCTTCAAAGAACAAGGCTGTAACATGAGCCTGAAAGTCCATTTCTTGCACTCCCATGTGAAGTACTTTCCCGAAAACTTGGGGGCGTACAGTGAAGAACAAGGTGAAAGGTTTCACCAGGACATCAAGGACGCAGAGAGAAGGTACCAAGGAAAATGGAACACCACTATGATGGCTGATTTCTGCTGGTTGCTGCTGCGGGAAACCCCAGATGAAAAATACGCCAAGCAGCGCACCAAGAGAAGCATTCGGGGGAAGAAGAAACGGGCCCACCAGGAGATTGATTGACCCAAGAATGACTTTAAAATCTAAACTGTGTTGACAAATATCCTGTTTTTACTAAACTTTGAAATAAAAATTTGCTAGTTATTACCACAGTGTCGGATCTCATTTATTAGAATTTTATTTTCACACCATCGGGTGTTTGTCTTCATGTATTGCAATGGTGCGGTTTGCGTTTTCTATTCTTACATACATACCTGTACAACATTTTTGGCACATTTCTTTGCTTTGCGTCTAACCTCGCTCTTATATGCTCAATGTTTGTGCACATGTATGTGGCTGTTTTAAGTGCAGACAATTTTGCTACCATCACAGTGTGTTTTGTTGACATTACTCTATTCTTATGTGCTGCCTTGTTACAATTTTCTTTATTCTTATTTGAATAACTACTAAACAATTAGTATAAAGAATTCATCCAAGAAACTTTTATCTCGATCGCACTCAATCTGAAACGTTCACCTCAAACTGCTAACCCAATGTAGCAAAAAATCTGTACGTGATGGAGCAAATTGGTTACCAGATTTGGATTCAGCGCACCAAAAAACGTAAAAATCAATCGAAACATTAGAGGCAGTTTAAAAAAAAATTTTTTTAGTGTACCTGTGTTATTAAAAAGGGACCCAGGATATCACCGCTTGATCCAATATAAGCATTGTGGAACCTGTATCTTTTGGGGAACCTGCTAGGTACGTATGACCTTGATCGGCCACTGTTGGAAACAGGATACTGGGCTTGATGGACCTTGATCTGATCGAGTATGGCATATTTTATGTTCTTATGACCCTCGACGGGTACCGCAGACGAGACACTGCGGACGCATAGGCATTAGACCCAAATTTTTGCCAAACAATACAGACCCCTCAGCAGAGCTAAAGTTGCTAGGAAAAGTACCGCAACCAAACTTTTTTTAAAAAAAAATTCTTATTTTGCCCTTATTATTAGTTCCTTAAAACTTCTGAAACCTTAAAAGGCTAGAAAATGCCCCTTTACAACGTTCCAGATCTCTGTCCCAATATTAAACTGACTAAACCGAGCTGTGAGAAAAAACGCAGGAAAAACAAGCAAAAAAAAGGCCGCTGAGCAGACAGAGCAGAAAAAGGCTTAAGCGCGCTCCCCACAAGGCAGCAGGCTGCAATTGACAGACCGGCTGAAATTTCCCCAATCGGAGGACTTGCCTCAAAGAAATGGGCTCTGAATGGCACTTTTCTGATGGCGCCAAAGCCGGTCCCCGCTGCTCCATACAAACGCTGGAGGGAGAATGAAAACTGGCAGAAGGAGTGAGCGAGCAAGCCCACCGACAGCTCCTCACTTGCTAACGAGATCGGGAGCTGTCCGGGCATCCTTTCCTTCCTTCGACTGAAAAACCAGCTTGCTTTGGATGTTTCGTAGTGCGCCATGAGGTCCATTATCGGCGCCCCCAAGAGGGCTACCACTTGGTCGAAAACTTCCTGCACTAGCTCCCACTCCCCGTGGTCTATCTTGTACCTGCTGAGGTAATCGGCCGTCACATTTTCCGCCCCTGCCACGTGCTGCGCTGACAAGTCCAATAGATGGGCTTCGGCCCACTGTAAGAGGGCGTCCGCTTCCTTTTTCAGAGAGGGGCTGTTCGTTCCCCCTTGGCGGTTGATGTAGGCCACCGTGGTGACGTTGTCCGAAAGGACGCGGACTGCCCTTTGCCAAACCAAGGGCTCGAGAGTTCTGAGTGCCAGGGCCACTGCCCTCAGCTCTAGTCTGTTGATGGACCACCGAGATTCCCTCGGGGTCCAGCTTCCCTGTGCGAACTGGCCCTCGCAATGCGCACCCCAGCCTGCCAGACTTGCATCCATCGTCAGCTGTATCCATTGGGGTGGATCGAGAGGCATCCCGCATCCTAGGTTCCTTGGGCACTTCCACCAGAGGAGAGCCCTCCTGACCCGAAGAGGACAGGGCAGTTGCATGGATAAGGGATGATGCTGAGGGGACCAACGCCGTAACAAGGCGCGTTGAAGGGGTCGCATATGTGCCTTGGCCTACGGTACTACCTCTATCGCTGCCGCCATGGTGCCCAACAGTTGTAGGTAATGCCAGGCGGTGGGGATTCGTCTTGTTATGAAGAGAGACACCAGGTTTCTCAGATCTCGTAACCTCCGTTTCGACAGGAAAACTCTTCCTCTCCTTGTGTCGAATCTTGCTCCGAGGTAATCGATCTCCTGCGAGGGAATTAATCTGCTCTTTGCTCGGTTGATGACCCAACCCAACTCCTCCAGGAATTCCACCACTCTGGCTGTGGCCGTACGACTCGCCGTCTCCGATTTTGCCCGAATCAGCCAATCGTCCAGACAGGAATGTACCAGAATTCCCTCCTTGCGAAGAGCCGCGGCCACCACTACCATTACCTTGGTGAACGTCCTGGGGGCTGTTGCTAGGCCAAAGGGAGGGCCTGAAACTGAAAATGACCCCTCGGTACTGCAAATCTCAGGAACTGCTGATGAGATCTTCGTACCGGGATATGTAAGTATGCTTCCGTCAACTCTAAGGATGTCAGGAACTCCCCCTGTCTTACCGCTGGCAATGACTGACCTCAGGGTTTCCATACGAAAATGAGGAACCGAGAGGCAGTGATTGACTTGCTTTAGATCTAGGATTGGACGAAAGGATCCTTCTTTCTTTGGTACCACAAAATAGGTCGGAGTATCGACCGGAACCGTATTGGTCTCTCAGAACGGGCACCACCGCTCCCAGTGCAATCAGCCTTGACAGAGTGTCCTCTATCGCTGCCCTCTTTTCTGGAGAGCCGCAAGGAGACTGCATAAAGGCTGGGGGAACTTGTTTTGTGAATTCGAGAGCGTACCCCTCTCTGATCACTTCCAGTACCCATCGATCCGATGTGACTCGAGCCCAGGCGGGAAGGAACTGCCTTAACCGACCCCCCACCAGCAGGCCTTTCTCCTGGGCCCCCGCTGTTTCATTGTGGTTTCCTAGGGCCTGAGGAGGAGGAGGGGGTGCCAAACCCTCTTCCAGCCCCTCGAAACCCTCGGAAGCCTTGCCCTCTCGAAGAGGGGCGACCCTTAGGAAAAAAAACAGAAAATCCCTCAGCTGACTGCGAGTCGGAACCATTGTGCGGCCTTGTTTAGGCCTATCTTCCGGGAGCCTTCCTCCCTTAGACTCGCCTAGGTCTTTCACCAACTTGTCCAGGTCTTCGCCAAATAGCAGCTTCCCCTTGAAAGGGAGGCGACTCAGGCGAGCTTTTGAGGAGGGGTCCGCCGCCCAGTTGCGCAGCCACAAATATCTCCTGGCTGCTACCACCGAGGCCATGTTCTTTGCCAGACTCCTAATAAGGTCGTACTGGCTATCTGCTAGAAAGGCGGAACCAGACTAACCGAGCAGCACTAGCTTGCGCGTCGGCAGCGGCGCCGTCAGCTAGTTGAAGCTGTTGAGCCCACCGCAAACAGGCTCTTGCTACCCATGCTCCTGAAACTGAGGCCTGCAGGGCGAGGGCACTAACATCAAAGGCTTGCTTCAGCAGTGTGTCCAGCTTTCTATCCCGAGTATCTCTAAGCGCCGCGCTACCCTCGACCGGAATGGTCGTCTTCTTTGTCACCGCTGACACCGCTGCGTCTACCCTTGGGGACTTCAGCAGATCTTTGTCAGGCTCCGGTAAAGGGTACAAACGGGCCATGGCCCGGACTCCCCTTAAACTCGACTCTGGTTGGTTCCACTCTTCCTGGATCATCTGGCGTACCACCCTGTGGACCGGAAAAACTTTGAGATTTCCTGACGGCTTGTATCAAAGGATCCTCTAACGCTTCTTCCTCTGCAGGAATGTCCGAGGCCATATTGAGCACCTTCAGTGATTCATTTATTAAGGCTGGGAGCTCCTCTCGACGAAATACCCTAACTATTCGGGAATGCTCTTCCTCTGGATCTCTCCCTCCTCAAGCTCTTCCTCCCCCACTTCTCTGTCTGATCCCTCCTCCTCCGGAGTGATCGGAGATAGAGACATGAGGGGTTCTTTGCTCATTAGCCTTGAGCGCTTGGGAGAGGCTCCGGGGTCATGGGAGCTTGTCTTCCCTGGACCGGCCCGGCCACCTTCTTTCAGCACCGCCGGCTCCATGAGTCCTTGTTGGCGCATACAATATGCTTTGTGTAATAGAAGGACAAATTCTGGAGAAAAATGCTCCCAGCCTCCCTCCGCCCCGCTGGAAGCAGGTGGAAGGGACTGGGGGGGGCCCGGTAAAGCTGAGGTAGGAGGAGGAGGAGTGGAGGAAGAATCCCCTCACCCTTCCCGGAGACCTTGAGACCCCTGAGAAGTCTGGTCCATGGACAACTGAATTTCCTGCTCCACAGACGCTGCTTCCGCAGCACAACACCTGCAGATCCCGGCTTCAGAATCCGCAATTCTGCGTGTGCCGCAGGACGGGCACCGTAATTTACCCGTCATCCTCCCCCCTTTTTTTTTTTTTTTTTTTTAGGTCCACCTAGTGGAAAAAACTCCAAGGCATAAATAAGAAATAAATTCAAATAAATGAAAATAAATGAGAATAAACAGCAGTGCAAGGGAAGGGAAACTTCCAACCAAAAGGGGGGGGGGCCCTCACCCAAAGGCTGGAAACGGCACTCTATATGACCAAAAATATATAACTATAAATATATGTATACTTTAACAATTTGAGCAGGTCCTTGATAAGGCAAACAGCCCTCTATACTTGCGTTTTCGCTGCCCTGCTCCTCTGCGTGCCGCTCCTCACGCTGGATCCGATGCATCCTGTGAGACTCCACGTGGTAGGCCGCAGCCACGTGGAGTCAGGGCCTGCGGCTGGCGGAAGTGTCCTCGCCGCCGGAGCCCGGATTCCCCGACGTTGAGGCAATGAATTCGCTCCCCCGACGCCGCCTCTAGCGCTCAGCCAGGACAGACGCTGAAAACGCGAGGCGGGGGGAGCTGAAGTAAATGGAGCGGTGTTGTCTCTAGCGCTCAGCCCACCACCGGGGCTTCAGCGCAAGACAAATGGGAGCGGAGGGAAGGCCGTGAAGGAGCCGGATGACCGCACCCGCGGGAGAAGAGTACCACAAACTTCCCCGCTGCCAAGGTAAACCCCCTCCTTCCAAAGGGCACCGGGCAGAGGACCGGGGGGGGGGAGGGGAAAGAGAGAGAGAACCAACAGCGGTTTTAAAAAGCACGGGAGTAAGTCGAACTCCCCAACTAAAGTAAAGGGAAATTAAAGAAAAGTAATGAAAAAAGGTATAAATAAGAACAGCTAAACTCCAGTAAGCCCCTGGCTTACGGGAACCCTCCAGCTGCTTGGAGGCTGAGAATACTGGTGCCTAGGGGTGGTGCCAGTGGTATTTATACCACACCATCATCAAAACGATGATGGGCTCAGCCTCCAAGCTGCTGGAAGGGTTGCACAACCCGAGAGTAAAGGGACTGGACTGGAGTTCTGCTAAGGAATCAGCACTTCAGCTACCTTCCATACAAACAAGGAGGGGAGTGAAGAAGGGCAAGACAAAAGTCGAATGGCAGCAGGAGAAGCAATCCTCCTCACGATGTCCCTCCCGACTACCCACAGATCTGTTTTGGGGGGGGGGGGGGTTTGTTTGTTTGTTTTTTTAAAGAAACTTTAAAGAACTGCAACCCCAAAGAAAATAAAATATAGGAGGGGAAATAAAACCAAAACACCCTAGCTACTCTAAACTAATGCTCCTTATCTGTTCCTACAGTGTGCCCAGCACCTAGGCTCACTACCACCTCCAGCTGCTTGGAGACTGAGAACTCTGGGAGCTGGTGGGACGTGCCAGCAGTATATGTGCAAGTGACTTCAGAATTCTGACATGCCCAGTCTCCAAGCTGCGAGAGGAGGTGCACTACCCAGAGGTGCGGGACTGGACTGGAGGGACGATAAGGAAGAATCATTTTCCCAGTTACTTTAGGGGCATCCACTAGTGCCATTTCAAAGAGACAACACAATAGCACTCTGGCCCAACATTTACCCACCCCTGCTTTCCAGTCTTCAGGGTCCCTCTGGTTCTCCACATTTCAAGGGAGGATTCATACCCTCACCTTCTGGTCCTACCAATGGGCACCAAAATCTTCCAGCTGTTTTCAAACTTCATAGAACCATAGAAACATGATGGCAGAAAAAGACCACATGGCCTATCTAGTCTGCCCTTCCATATCAACCACTACAACAGACCCCTTTTTTCCTTTAGAGATCCTCTGCGTTTGTCCCATGCTTTTTTGAATTCAAATACTGTCCTCACCTCTACCACCTCCACAGGGAGATTATTCCATAGATCCACCGCTCTTTTTGTAAAGAAATATTTCCGCATATTACGCCTGAGTTTTTCCTCTTTCAATCTAAAGAGGCTCTCCTCCTGTGCATTTATGCCATGGAGATATTTAAACATCTCAATCATATCACTTCTATCGCGCCTTTCCTCTAAAAGTATATATATTAAGATCCTTAAGTCTGTCCTCATATGCTTTATAATGAAGACCGCTAACCATTTTAGTAGCCACCCTCTGTACCGACTCCAACCTGTTTATATTCTTTTGAAGGTGCAATCTCCAGAAATGCACACAATACTCCAAATGAGGTCACACCAAAGACTTATACAGAGGCACTATCACCTCCTTTCTTCTGCTGGCCATTCCTCTCCCTATGCACCCAAGCATCCTTCTAGCTTTCACCGTCGCTTTTTCTACCTGATTAGCTACTTTAAGATCAGACACAATCATGCCTGCTCTTCTTTTGTGGACAGAAGTACTTCACCCCTTATACTGTACCGCTTCCTTGGAGTTTTGCAGCCCAAGTGTATGACCCTGCATTTTTAACATTAAATCTCAGCTGCCAAAATTTTAGACTATTCTTCAAGCTTAGCTAGATCCCTCCTCATGTTATCTATACCTTCCTGCGTGTCTACTCTATTGCAGATTTTGGTATCATCCTTCAAGCAGAAGCTGCACTGGAAAATAAAAATAGTGGTAATGGGCTACACTAATTCCAAGTCACAGAATGCATTTGCAGCCTCTTTGCAATATGCATGAGCTCACTATCCATTTTGAGATAGAGAAAGTGCCCCATTAGTGAAAGTCAGGGAAACTGCTATGGGCATGCACAGACACCTGCATAAATTAAGAGCAAAACATACACCAAGCATCCTCTACATACAGTTGCGGTGAACATTATTGGCACCCTTGCATTTTAGGTATGTTGTGTACAATATCTTGAGAAATAATTTGAAATATTCCTACTGTATATCATAATATTTTAAAAGTATGTTCAAAGGCATACAAAAAAAAGAGATATCTGTGCAACTTAGACATAGTAATGTCTGAGAAAAAAAATAACCTGGACAGGAACAAGAACAATGGCACCTTCACTAATATTTGGTTGAAAAGCCCTTGGCAGTGATGACAGCCTCCAAATGTTTTTGTAGCCATCTATAAAAGTTTCATACATCTGTCTTCTCCCATCTTAAAATGCAATTTCTTCCAGTTCATGAATGTTTCCAAGATTCCTTTTACCAATGGCAGATCTCAGCCCTTTCCAAAGGTTCTCGATTAGATTGAGATCAGGACTCATTGCTGGCTAATTTAAAAAACAGTCCATTTTTTCCCTTTTAACCATTCTTTTGTACTTTTGGATATATATTTTGGGTCATTGTCCTGCTGGAGGACTCATGACCTTTGACCTAGACCTAGCTTTCTGACACTAACTAGCACATTTCACTCCAAAATACCTTGGAAATCCTCAGACTTCATGATTCCTTTAATACTTTCCAGGCCTCCAGTTCCTGAGGCAGCAAAACATTATGGAACCTCCACCCTATCTAACAGTAGGAAGAGTGTTTTTTTTCCTTATAAGCTTCATTTCTTTGCCTGTAAATGTATCACTGGTCTGCATTGCCAAAGAGCTCAAGTTTGATTTCATCTGTCCACAAAACATTTCCCCAGAAGGACTGTGGTTCTCAAGGTGGGTTTGGGCAAAGATCAGGTGTGCCATTTTATCTGTCTTTGAACAGTGGTGTCCTTGGCCTTCACTTATGAAGTCCTTTGTTTAGTACGCAATGTATGGTGCGGATTGAAACCGCCACTCCAGATTGCTCTAAGTCAGTCTTAAATAAGCTCTTTGGATGTACATGGTGTTTTTCCAACAGTTCACACTAACCTTCAAAAACTTCTTGGATTCATTTTCCTCTTCCTACCACATCCTGGGAGGTTCTTGATAGTTCCATGAGCAGAAAATTTCTTAACAACATTGCAAACTGTAGACATAGGAATCCCAAAGTCTTTGAAGTTTGATGTTTGGTGATAATGGCTTTTCTGATGGTCTCAGATAGCTCTCTTGTCTTCACCATTGTGAAAATGAAACAGGGAGTTAATGTGGCCATTTTAAACATTAGAACCATCATTTGGAGGAGGAAGTGACGCCATCTTACTTGATAGCCACCTGAACAATCTGCCCTGGAGCCATCCCCACAAATATGCTGAATATCTCCTTCCCCGACAGCTGTGAAAGCAGCAGAACGGTGTGGTAGGAGAGCGGGGCATAAGTGGCGTGCCAAATGTCCACCCACAGGCAGCGGCAGACCTCAAAGAGTTTGCATATGCGGGAACTGGCCAGGAGCACCGCGGAGATAACAAAATGGCTGCCGGGAGGGTCTTGAGCCTCCGAAATTGAGGAGAGAGAGGAACGAGAGGAGGGAGTGGAAAGAAGCAAAGTAACGCTAATGAAAGTCACTCGAGAGGAATTACATGATTAGTTCCGGAAACTGAAAACAGAGATGGTGGTAGTAAAGTTGGAGTTGGGTGAGCTGATTGGTGAAATAAAGGAGGAAATAGAAGAGCTGGGACGCCATGTGAGGGACCAAAAGGGGCATCTCAAGCACATGGCAGAGTATCAAGAAGAAATAGTGGCAGCAATGCAAGCCACAGAGGCTTGGAAAGAGCAATTAATGTATAAAATGGAGGAGGACTTGGAGAACAGAAGTCTGAGAAATAATTTTACACATCTGGGGAGTTCCGGAGGAGCCTGAATTCTCTGATAGCAGGAAGGTGGCAGAAGCGGCATGTAAGGAGGCTCTGCATCACGGCAGTGAGGACGAGATCCCCGATACTATTCTGATGTACAGAGCTCATAGAGCCTTAGGGCCAATGCAGAATAACAAACCATGGGATATTGTAGTAGGTCTAAAATATTACAGCATGAAAGAACGGATTGCGGCAAAAATGAAAAGGCCAAGTACCTTTGAGTGGCACGGATATAAAGTGTCTATTTATGCTGACTTATCGGCTGGAACCTTGCAAAAATGCAAAGACATGTTTCAAATAGCCATGGCTCTGAGGCAAGCGCAATTAAAATATCATTGGCTATACCCCTTTGGTCTCGTCTTCATGAAAGAGGATCATACAGACTGCAGAGGAAGCAATCAATTCTCTGAAGGAGGCAGGTGTTCAGGTGAAGTATGCAGCTCAGGAGGAGGAACGGAAAGCAGAAAGCCGGAAGAAAACGGGATGGGCATGGGTCTCCTTGGAGAACCTAAAGAATAGACAGAAGGCCCATTTCAAGACTACACCGAGCTGAGAGGTGAGAACTGGAGACTTTGTTTTGGACAATGCTGTTGAGCTTTACCGCGGCATAGGAGGAGTTTACAGTATGTATGGGAAGATTGGTGCGAATGGTGGTTGAAGTGGGAATTAGAGGGGAGGGTGGGGGGGTGAATGGTAAAATTGTATGGGGAAGCAGACAGAGGGTAGGAGAGAGGAGGGGATATGAGGGGAGAACAGTGGGTAATAAGTTGGCTGGGGAGTCTGGCAGAGTGAGCACTATTCTGGGGTCAGGCCCCTGGAGGTAGGGGCGAAGGGAGGTGGGGACAGAGAGGTGGGGGAGGGAGAAGGGTGGGAGGGTAGGAGTGAAGGGAAGCAATTGATTGTGGCAACCTTAATGTTAAAGAGCTGAATACTCAGAGCAAATGCAGACTTTTGGAAAGAGAAGGGAAACTCCTCAGAGCAGATCTCTTATGCATACAAGAGACACATCTGAAAGTGGGGCAGGAGAAATTACTGAAATCCAGGTGGTACACGCGGGTGTTTATGGCAGCACAGCCCGATAACCCCCAAGGAAGGGGGAAATCCTGCTAGGTGACTAATGTGTGTGTGGGGGAGCGCTATGGGACACAGAGGGGTCAGTATAGGGGTAAGGATGAAGATAAAAGGGAGGGATGAGGTTCTCATGGTTTGTCTATATGGACCAAAACAAAACACAAGGAGACTTTTATGCTGGTTTAATGGGGAAATTAGTAGGAAAATGGGAACCTTCCCATTATCATGGAAGGGAAACTATAACTTAACTTTGATCCCTAGGGTGGATAACAGTGGGGGGGGGGCTTCTAAGGGAAGGGAGAAGTCTGATTAGGTTAAAGGAAAAGTTTAGGGTTGGTTGATTTTTGGAGTAGGCGGCATCCTGGTTAGCGTTGCTATACCTTTTATTTCCTCCATCCTGATTCATATAGTCATTTAGATATGGTATGAGTAAATGGAGGTTGGGTGCATAGGGTTCGGAAAGTAGAGCAGGGTACTATAACATGGACAGATCATGTCCCGGTGATTGTGATTTTTGATTTGGGGATTAGGGATAATGGAGTTAAGGAGTCAAAGTCTCCAAAACTTACTGGAAGAGGAGGAACATTAAAAAATATTTGGGGGGGTCCTTGGGAAGTATATTCACTTCAATAAGGGGACAGGAATGGAGCTTGGGGTAATATGGGACCGCTTGTAAGTTGTTATTCGGTGTCACGTTGAGTTTGACAGCAGGTGTAAAGAGGGATGGAGAGCACAAGAGCAACAATTATGTGATTGGTGTCAAGCCTCCAACATGCAAACCTGAGTGACAGGGATCAGCAATCATTAGCAGAACTGGTCATGCTGAGGGCGGAATTGGGACAGCTTAGAACAAATCAGATAGTGCATGAATTGGATGTTCTTAAGCAAACCCATTTTGAGGGTGGCAACAGGGCACTTGCCAGCAAGCTAAAGGCCAGGGTCCAGCAGAGCCAAATTGCGAGTACAAGGGATACTAAAGGGGGGTTAGTGACACGGCTCCAATATGATTTGGAGGGCTTTCCAAGAATATTATGACAATTTATATAAAGGAGAGGTAAGTGATGGGGAAGCTCAGAGTGAGTGCTTTGTGTGTCATGCAGAGGTTGGAAAAGGAAGAAACAGCCGGGTTAGATAGGGAAATTAGTGAAATAGAAGTTAGGGAGGCCATTAAATCCTTAAAGTTGTGAAAGGCGCCCAGCTTGGATGGCCTGACAGCTAAATTCTATAGGAAGTTCCAAGACTAGTTGATGCCAATATTGGTGGAGGTATTTAATGGGGAGATTATCAGGGGTGAAGTGTCTGACTCTATAAATGAAGCTGGGATAACAGTCTTACCAAAGCCAGGGAAAGATCCTAGTATGTGCAGATCCTACAGGCCAATCTCCCTCATTAATTTGAATGCAAAATTATTGGCAAAAAATATTAGCAACCCGATTACAAGGCTATGTCCCGAAACTGGTTACTAGGGATCAAACTGTGTTTGTGATGGGAAGGCAAGGAGGGGATAATATTCGAAAGATACTGAATTTGACCTGGAAGTTGCAATCTGGAAGGGAGGACGACATTTTTATAACTGTCAATGCTGAGAAAGTGTTTGACATGGTTAAATGGCCTTTTATGTTCAAGGTACTGGAGGGTCTGAGTATAGGGGGAATTATATAAGATGGCCAGTCCGACAGCAAGGATACAGATTAATGGAGGGCATTCTGAAAGTTTTCAGCTGGGGAGAGGAACCCCACAAGGCTATTCCCTTTTGCCATTATTACTTGATGATTGAACCCCTAGAAGCATGGATTTGACAATAGGTGGATATAAAGATGGGTTGCAATGGGAAGGGAGGTATCCAAAATAGTACTATTTGCCGATGATGTGAGTTTTACACTTTGGGAGCCCCTTACCTCACTCCCAGTGTTGATGAGGGAGATTGGCCTTTATAGTGCAGTTTCTGGATATAGGATTAATCTAGCGAAAATGGAGATTCTAGGCTTTATCCTACCAAGAGAGCTAGAAGAGCAGCTCTGAGAGGGTTTTCCCTTTAAGTGGGTAACCAACTCCTTTCGGTATTTGGGTATTCATCTGGGGAATAATTTGCAGCATTTAGTGGAGTGGAATTGTGGACCATTATTGAGGCAATTCAAAGAGATTTATTTAAATGGGGAGAATAGCAGTTATAAAGATGAATGTACCAAGGGTTCTGTTCTTGTTTGTTTTTACCGTGTGCAGTCCCGAAGAAGCTGTTAAAGTTACAAAGTGTAGTTATAGACTTTATTTGGGCGGGGAAGGTCCCTAAGGTAGCAAGGAAAGTAATGTTTAGGAAACAAGATGAGGAGGTCTGGGGGTCCCTTGCTTTACAACTTATTATGAGACAGCGCAACTGTAAGCTCTGTTTGCATGGATGGAGCAAATAGGGAGGGATAGTTTAGAACACTGGGTGTGGGACCCTAAGGTAAGAAGGAAAGGAGACATGGGGGAGAACTCTCACACGCTACTAACTATGACGATATGGAACAAAGGTAGAAGGCATTTTATGGGGGGGGGGGGTAAGTGTTATTCGAGGCAAGCTTTCATAAGGGGGCTGTGGGATTTCCAACCAGGGGAAGAGTGAGGGCTTTCAGAAATGGGAACAGAGAGGGTTAATGCGGTTAGGGCAGGTGGTGGATGATAGGGGCGAGGTTCTGCCATTCGCCTCACTTAAAGACCGGTACAGCTCAACGGAAAGAGACTACTATGCCTTTTACAGCTCCATCATTATATATACCAAAAGACAGTAAAATTAGATTTAAAACAAGACCCACCCCTTTCGAGATCTCAATGGGTAAATGTGAGATGAGGAAGGGGTTGATGTCCATGTTGTATGACTGTTTACTGAAGGGAGGGGAGGACAAACTGATGAGTCATAAGAATTGGGAGGAAGAAATTCCTGGCCTGTTGGATGAAGGGTGGTGGAGGGCCATAGGTGTGGTTGCACGAAAGTTAGCACCGGGTACAGCACGGCTGGAAAATAGTATAAAAGATTTGCCTATGTAGGTACTGGATCCCAGCCAGACTCCATGCGGTAAATAAGAATATGGATGAGTGTTGGAAGGGGTGTGGGGGTAGGGGCGATTTGAAACATATTATGGGACTGTCCCAGAGTGCAACGGTTATAGGGGGAGGTCAAGAGTACGTATCAGGACATCACAAGAGTATGGGTGAAACTGAACCTGTCAGTGTTGAATGAAGTAGGGGAGGGAGGGAAACTGGGATTTGGAGATTTTTTTGAAGTATTGTGTGATTGCTACAAGAATGGAACTGATGGTTTGGTGAAAGAAACCAGAACTGCCTAAATCGGGCTATGGTTGTCCGTAGACTAAAACATATCTATTACATGTGTGAGATAGCAGCTTACAAGTATCGCTCAAGAGGCTCCTTTTCTAAAAATTTGGCAATGATATGGAGAAGGGAGATTCTGGAGGTTGCTCTAGGGCATGGGTCCACCATGTGAATGTCTGCTGCCTCGAGTGAGACTGGTCAAGTGTGTTTAGGATGTACTTAGTGGGGGTGTTGGTGTAGGTGGAGGGGGTAGATAGGTGAGTAGGGAGGATTAAGGGAGGTAGAATGTGATAAAGTTGTACAGAAACGCTGAAAGAGTTTAGAGTTGGTGGATGGGATGGTATGGTATAAAAAGTTACAGAAGAATCATTGTTATTAAAAGTATTGGGTATATCATATGTTGAGGCGTAACGTGCCCAGGCTGTTTGATGAAAGGGGAGGGGATTAAGAGGATATGTTTATTTGGGATTCTGTAAGGGGGTGGGAGAGGGGATATGGGGGAGGGGAGAGTATGGAAAATAGTGTTGTTACCCATGGTAGTAATCTCGGTTGAAAATTGTGGGAAGAAGGTATTTAGAGGTACTCTTTGGAGGTGAGTGTTGTATATGTAATGTATCTTCAATGAAAATGGAATAAAAATTACTAAAAAGAACCACCATTCACTGGTTGATTCAAGTCATGTGAGTGCTGACAAGTGATCACAGCTGCATCTAATTTTATTGCAGTGGGAATGTGGTTCTTTTGTTCAAATTGATTTGAATTGTTTATAAGGGTGGCAATAATCATGTCCTATTCTAACACTAATTAAGCCCACAGAAATCACCAATATATATTCCTACATCAAGATGACTTACTATCCCAAACAGTTCACCTTCAGTAATCACTAACCGGTGAAACTCATAATAGCTATCTAATTTTTTTGTTGGATCATCCACCTTGAGAGGACAAGCCTCCCTCGTAGTGGATCCTCCTTTTAATCAATTTTGAGAAAGACCTGTAGTCCAAAAAACAATATGGAACTGGCCGCATAAAAGCATGCCACTCCTATGTTTAACAAATAAACAAAGATTCACCTTGTCCCTTTTCTATATTCATAAGATCAACTTTACAAGAAGCTTTTAGAAAGAGTACTTCTTGGAATAGTCAAGCCACAGTACAAAATTTCTCATCACATCAACTTTTCAAAAGAGAATTTAGCTTTTGGAAAAGATACTTCTTCAAATCGCCAAGCCATAAAACAGGATTTCTCCATTATCTGTATTTCCAATGTAATGACAAAAGCAGGACTCAATAACCCCATAGGTATAATAGAGTCATTAGTCATTGATATGGAAAAGGAATATCGACCAGGTCCTGCAACACCACATAGTGTTTCAAGCTGAGTGGCTTCTTAGCTCTTCTTCAGGCACATGAACTGAAGTCCCAAGATGGGACCACTAGCCAAACTGGGGACCTAATGTGAGCGACCACCAAAGAAACATGCAATATTTTGGTGAAGGTACAAAGACCTCCTTTGCACCTGGCCATGAAAGCAGGAAATAGCTGTTTCTTGAACCTTGAGGGAACTTAGAGCTAGACTCTTGTCCAGACCAGCCTGGAGGAATTCTGGAATGTCTGTCGCCAAAGACCTCAACAGTTCCAAATTAAAGCAGATGGCATCATGCCTCAAAGATCTTCCAAACCCAGACATATGCAAAGGATGCAGAGATGTGCCTGCTCTATGGCAATGTTTAAATTATTCCTCCAGGAGTACCCTCACCTCTGGAATTTCTCCCCCTAAACAGTCAAGCTATAAGAGTAGGGAATTGTGCTGGGCAACCAGATGGGCCCTTGATAAGAAGGACCTTCCCTTCTGAAAGGTGAAGCAGAGAGTCCATTAGAATTTTGCAAAGATTTGCATACATTGCTTCTATGGCTTCAAGCACTACCAGCCTTGGACAACTGGCCACCCTCTGCAGAACCCCACCCACTAGGGCAGAGAAATGTACAGAAGCACTTACACAGGCCACCTCTGAACCAGTGTATTAATATTCAGGCAACTGTGCTCTTGCCACCTGCTAAACAAGACCTCAGCTTTGGGGTGACACCTACCGACCATAAAATCCACCTGGGGCCTCCCCTCACTGGACATCGATCACAGTGAACACCTCCTTCAAGAGAGACCATTCCTTGGAATCAAATACCTGACAGCTGAGGAAATTGTCCCATGCAGACATGAGAAACAGAGCTATACTGTGCGCCTGGCAAAAACTGAGGTAGCTATGGATCAGGCTATTGAATCAAAAGCATCATAGGTAGCCTGATTGATGTGATAAAGGGACTCTTGCAGGTTATCCTGAAGCAGGAGTCTGTCTTCCCCTGCAAGCACACCAGGGTCCTCCAGGTATAAAAGGAGGTCATGGTGGTACTGGAGTATTTGGCGCTGATGAGCCAGGATTTTCATGGCTAACACTCTATTTTGAAAGAACTTTCTCCCAATGGAGTCAAGAGTCCGCTTGTCCTTTCCTGGCGAGGTCTGGGCACTGGATTTGGTTAACTTGGATTTTTTTTTTTTTTTTTTTTTTTTTTTAAGTACTGTCTCGGACATGTCTGATTGGTGGGGAAGCTGCTGATGCTGGAAACCCAATGCAGGAAGCACTTTGTACTTGAGGTCCAGACAACAGGAAGTGGCATGTACCAAGGCCGGCATCTTCCAGATAGATGCAAAGAGGTCCTGCAGGATTTGGGTATCAGTACCGTGAGGACCTCCTTGGGAGTGCTGCAGGCATGCAAGATAGATTGAAAATCTCTTTTGTTGGTGGGAGTTTGAGAATCACTGAGAACGAGTGCTTGGGAGACCTTCTGCAGAAATTTAGGATAAGAGATCTTTCAGAGGCTTTTTCCCTATTGAGTAGTCAGGATAGCGTGTTGCATCAACATCTCCCAAAATGGAAGGCTCCGTGTCCCACTGGTGACAGTATGGGGCACTAGCAGATGAGTAGTCATAGTCATAAGGAGGTTGAGGGGCCCTCCAATCAATGAGGGGAGGAGGGTCGTGATGGGAGGAAGCTGAAAGCTCAAGTACTGGGACCTCTGGAGAGGGTACACAGTCTGCAGGCAAGTCAGACCCAAGCAGGACTGCGCTATCTTGAACAAAGTGTTGAAGGAGGGGGTCACTGGGGGATGATCTACCTTCCCCTGTAGAGGGTGAAGGGGATACAGATAGCATGGAGGCCAGTTGGTATCTCCCACATTTAGACTTACGGGACAAAGACCCTGAGAACACCAGCCTTATGCTTATATGCACACTGGTCTTGTGGACTACTAACATTGTCAGAGGCGTCCCTCTGGGCGTGCTTGGACTCAGACTTATGCTTTGCATCTACTGGGGATTCAGCCCTCAGGGAGCCTTCCAATGCCAGTTTAGGAGGAAGTGGAGCCTCTGACCTGCTGCTTAAGGCACTGGGCCACTTTCTTTGATGCCAACCCTAGTAGGAGGTCTGCCTCTGACCGCACGGCAGCCCTTTTCGCTCCCCATCGTGCTGGGACTGGGGCAAGTAAAGGAGCAGGAGCTGTCATCTAAGTGGGAACAAGGCTTACTGTAGCTGAACGCGTTGGTCAAGCATTCTAATGCACAGGAGTAATTTCTTGTCCTGCTGTTTCCACATTTTTTATTTTTTTGTGATTTGGGTACTGGGACCCACTGAAGAGAAATTACAGCATTGGAACTGTGCTCCATTGTGTGGAGGTGCTGAAAAGAGCAGTTATGTCCATCTACTCGTTTCCTCTTATCTTGGGGGGGGGGGGGGTTATCTTTGATAGTCTGAAGCACTGACGGTCTGAGGTAAACTCTGCCCAGTGCGGGAGTCCCGCAGGGGCTGAGAACAGACTTTCAGTTCAGTATCCTTTTGTTTTGTTTTTGTTTGTTTTTTAACTAGCTACTATGTTAAGCAAGAAAAATGCCAAAACTGAAAAGAAGCCAAAAACAAAGAAAATAAAACAAATGGCGAATTCAGACGAGGAGAGGAGAGTCGCGGCTGACTTGCTGCTGCAGTAGAAGTAGACTGACGGAAGCAGGGATGCGAGGCGGGAAGGTATGCATATGCTCAGAGAAGTCCAAAGGACTTCTGAGCTAGGGGAGAGAGCCAGCACTGGTGCTGTTATCAAACACCTATGGAGTATGCCTGCATCCCCCTGCTTGTCTCCGGAGAAAGGCTAAAGAGGTTAGGGCTCTTCAGCTTGGAGAAGAGGCATCCGAGGGGAGATATAAAATCCTGAGTGGAGTAGAATGGGTAATGCGAATCGATTGTTTACTGTCTCAAAAAAGTACAAGGACTATGGGACACGCCATGAAGTTACAAAAATAAAATATTTTCTCTTATCTGTTTTAAAAATACTTTCTTTCAATGTAAGCTTCGGAACTCATGCCATATGCTGTTAAGATGGAGAAAAACACAAGCTTATTCCTGGGGATAAGTAGCATGGAAATGGCTAATTTTGGGATAAGCTAGGTACTTGTGACCTGGAATACCACTGTTGGAAACAGGACGTTGGGCAAGGCTGGCCAATATGGCTTCTGAAACTGAACATAACTGCCATATCTCAGTAAGGGTATATAAAGAGGCTAGGGAGTGGTCCAGAAAAACAAAACAAAACAAAAAACAAACACACCACCATTGCATAGTCTGCACAAGAAAATATATGAGAAAGAAGAGTTCCAGTGACATCACCAACATGATGGCAGCCTACTCGGCACCGCTCCTGCTGTTTGCAAATTTTATTCTGGCCAGGGCTGCAAAATAACCTCTGGTGAATTTGAAATCCTTTGCCTTTACAGGCAGAGAACTGAGCGGAAATGCACCCAAAATGGCAGGCTGTTAAAAGATCTCCTACTCTAAGGATCAGGGCCTGGAGAAGTGACAACAGGGCCGCCGACAGAATAAAGCGTCCTGCGCACTGACATGAGGCAATGGCTTATGGACCTGAAATCTGACATCACTTCATTGCAACATGATGTTCAAACGTGGATACAGGATGTAAGAGCAGATGTACATGAATTGGGACAAAAGGATTGAAGACTCAGAGGCCTGGGTGGAAGAGCACGAGGAAGATATTGCAGGGGTGACTAGAAAGCTTATAATGGTGCTTGAATCGCAAGAGGACTTCTTTACTAAAGATTGAAGACCTAGAGAATAGGTCTCATCGCTGTAACCTATGCATCCATGGTCTCTCCAAGTCATCAGGCCCAACTAACTATGCGGAGCAGATTTGTGGGGCAATAGCTCAGGCTGCACAACTGGATCTGGGGTCACTTTGTTTAAAAATCAAATGGATGCACTGCACCCTAGGTCAGCCGAGAGGAGGGAAACCCCAGGACATACTGGCTTGTTTTCATGAGTATGCTTTTAAGGAAGCTATTTTGCAAGCTGTACGGAAACTTGGCACAGTCAAATGGGAAAACACCAACACTGAACTTTTTTGAGACCTATCCGCAAAAACAATGTGCAGCCACAAGGACCTCCAATCTGTTACCCAGCAGCTTTGGGAGGAAATGTAAGCTATCGCTGGACCTTTCCATTTGGACTACAATTCTCACTTGGACATCAAATTCACGTTCACACACCTGAGGAGGGTCTCAACACTTTGAAAGATTCTAGTTGGGCAAATTTGATTTCAGAGGTGTTGCAGCCGTTGGTGGGCAAGAAAGTAAATGTGCCAAAATCAGGTTGAGAAAGAGCCCGGCAGGATCAGAAGAAACTCTACCATCAGTCTGATCAACCGGAACACATATCGGACCCTCCAGCATGACTTGGACTCTGTAATTGCTGGACTCATAGTACATTTGACTATTAGGTTTATTTTGTGATCCAGGTTGGACCGGTAGCAGGTTTTGTATGGGCTATGTGTGGTTGGGCATGAGTGGTCTCTGTTGCTGTTAGAGGGGTATTTGCTTGTTTGTTTGGTGTGTAAGTAATGCGGATAGTAGGTGAATATTGATTGGTTGGCGGGAGTGGCGATTATGCTCTATGTGGGAACCCTGTTGGTGAGAATCTGTAAAAAAGGGGTGGGAGCAGGAGAATGAAGGAAAAGGAGGGGGTAAAATGGGGCCACTGGTGGGAATTTGTTGACTGGGAGTGGGGGCTGAGATAGAGAATAAGGAACATGGGGGATATCACTATAGGTACTGTTAATGTATGGGGGCTCAACTCCCCTCACAAGCGCCAGCAGTTGTTTCGGGAACTCTCTAGTTGCAACATGGCAATTTGTATTTTCAAGAGACCCACCTCCTACCTAGAGACAAGATCCATGTCTCACATAAAACATTTACAACTGAATGGTTTGCATTCTGATCGACTGGGTAAGAAAAAAAATGGGGTGTAGCGATCTTGGCGAGCTCGAACCTTCGGTTCCGCTTGATAGATATATGCAGAGACAAGGTCACTTTCTGATGGTCAAGGGGACTTGGAGGGGCAGAGATTTACATTATGCAGAGGGCCTTTTCATTATTTGCCCCGACTCTATGAAATGTATTGACAAATGAACTCTGTGCCACAAATGACTTTGTAAGCTTCAGGAAACAGCTCAAAACATCTCTTCCCTGAGCACTTCTCCAGCCAAACATAACAGAACAAATATAATGGACAATGAGAATGAACATTCTCACCTCATATCCACATACCCAACTCCTCTCCCTATCCATCTACCCTATCTCTAATCTCTTAAGTTAGTTAAATCTTTTTGTTAATATTGTTGTGCTAAAAGTTATAATTTACTATGTTTAATGTTCAATTTCATAATGTTACATGTAAAGCCATATAGGCCACCTTGTTTTGGACCCAGTCCTTAGTGGAACACAAGATCTGGTGCAAGAGATAAGGGTGTTGGGACCACTTGGCAATAGTGATCACAACATGATCGTGTTTGATTTAATAAATGGAGGAAGGACAGCAAGGAAATCCACAGTACTATCTTTTAACTTTCAAAAGGGAGATTTTGATAAAATGAGGAAAATAGTTAAGAAAAAACTAAAAGGAGCAGTTGCAAAGGTTAAAGATTTACATCAAGCATGGGTGTTTAAAAATACTATATTCCACACTTTAAGGAAAGTGGAAGGAAGTCCAAAAAACTGCCAGCATAGTTTAAAGGCGAGGTCAGAGAGGCTGTTGCCAAAAAGGCATCTTTCAGGAAATGGAAAAAGGAGCCAAATGACGAAAACTGGAAACAACATAAGCACTGGCAAGTTAGATGCAAGGCATTGATAAGGCAGACAAAGAGAATTTGAGAAGAAGCTTGCTGTGGAAGCAAAAATGCATAATAAAGACTTTTTCGAGTACATTCGTAGCAAAAATCCTGTGAGGGTCAGTTGGACCATTAGATAATAGAAGGGTAAAAGGGGCACTAAGAGGGGAGAAAGCCATAGTGGAGAGACTCAATGAATTCTTTGCTTCAGTCTTTACTGAGAGGATGCCCGGATGTTGCCCTTGACTGAAGTGGTATTTAAAGAAGATGCCACAGAAAAATTGAAAGAAATATTCTAGAATATTTATATTTATTTAATATTCTAGAATTATAAATGATTTCCCTGCTTACTTCCATGTTAATTTTCCTGTTACTTGTAATAGGTCTGTTATATCTGACCAATTGTTGTATTGTTTCAATGTAAACCGCACTGATGACAAATAGCGCGGTATATAAGAAAATTAAATAAATAAATAAATATTGATACACCGGGAAGATGTATTAAAACTTTATGATAAAATGAAGAGTAGCAAATCACCTGGACTGGATGGTATACATCCAAGGGTGTTGAAAGAACTGAAATATGAGATTGCAGACCTATCATTAAAAACATCTGTAATACCTGAAGATTGGAGGATGGCCAATGTAATACAATTTTTAAAAAGGGTTCCAGGGGTGATCCAGGAAACTACAGACCAGTGAGCCTGACGTCAGTACCAGAAAAAATGGTAAAAACCATTATAAAAGAACATAATTAATGAACATGTAGATAGTCATGGCTTAATGGGAGACAGCCAAAATGGCTTTAGCCAAGGAAGGAATTTACTTACTAATCTGTTATGTTTTTTTGAAGGTGAATAAACAGGTAGACAAAGTTGAGTCGGTTGATTAGTATATCTGGATTTTCAGAAAGCCTTTGACAAGGTCGCTCAGAGATTCTTGGCGAAATTAAAAAGTTATGAGATAGGAGGCAGTGTACTATTGTGGATCAGAAACTGGTTAAAAGATAGAAAGCAGAGGGTAGGGCTAAATGGCCAATTTTCCCCAATAGAGAAAGGTGAATAGGGGAGTACCCCAGGGATCTGTGCTGGGTCTACTATTTTTTATTTTTTTTTAACATATTCGTAAATGACCTGGAAATGGGAATAATAAGTGAGGTAATCAAATTTGCAGATGACACACAATTATTCAAAGTTGTTAAAACCCAAGAGGATTGTGGAAAATTGCAAGAAGACCTTGATAAATTGGAAGACTGGATGTTCAAATGGCAGATGAAATTTAATGTGGACAAGTGCAAAGTTATGCCCTAGGAAAGAACAACCCAAACTATGGTTACGCGATGCAAGGTTCCATATTAGGAACCACCACCCAGGAAAAAGATTTAGGTGCCATTGTAGATAACATGTTGAAACCCTCCACTCAGTGTGCAGCCGCGGCCAAGAAAGCAAATAGAATGCTAGGTATCATAAGGAAAGGAAAGGAATGGAGAATAAAACAAAGGATATTATAATATCTCTGTATCGTTCCATGGTGCGACCGCACCTTGAATATCGTGTGCAATTCTGGTCGCCATATCTTAAAAAGGATATAGCCTTATTAGAAAAAGGTACAGAGAAGAGCACTAAAATAGTAAAGGGGATGGAAGTATACCACTATGAAGAGAGGCTAAAAAGGTTAGGGCTATTCAACCTGGAAAAGAGACGGCTGAGGGGAGATATGATAGATGTCTAAATTAACGAATGGAGTGGAACGGGTAAATGTAGATAGATTGTGTGTCATCAAAATATAGAAAGACTAGGGGACATGCAATGAAGCTACAGTGTAACCTATTTAATACTAATAAGAGAAAATATTTTTTCACACAACTTGTAATCAAACTCTGGAATTCATTATCGGAGTATGTAATGAAAGCTGTTAAAGTAGATGGGTTTAAAAAAGGTTTGGACAACTTCCTGGAGGAAAGGTCCATAAGGTAAACATGCCGGTAGATAGACTGTCCAAGAAGTAGGCAGTACTCACGTTAACAGTACAAACGCAGTCCAAGACGTGAGGATAGTGGAAGACAAATTTATTTACTCACAAACCTAGGCAACCCGACACAGGCCGTGTTTCGTAACCTTCGTCAGGGGTTGTAAGGTAAATTACTATAAACATAGAAACATAATATATTAAAAATGAAGGAACAAAACAAAACATAGAAACATAATAAAAACATCGAGCTTTGAAAAGATGGTTAACTCTTTACGACCTCATTGATATTTGGCAGAGAATGCACCTTGGGGTGAGGGATCACGCCTTTTATTCTGAAGTCTATTCTTATATGTGCATTGAATTATCTATGGGATAGCCCGAAACTGGAGGGTTTCCTCCGGGAGTGTAAGACTGCAGACAGGACCTGTGGATGAAGGCGAGTTTGAGCCCGACTTTAAGATCTAGGGGGACTTGGCATTTTAACACTACTCTAGAAGACGACCCAGCGACTTGCCCCAAAATTAAGGGAGTGATTAATGAATATTTACAATTTAATGATACTAGGGATAACCACCTGGGACTGTTTGAAAGCTGTGATACGTGGACACTTGATTAGTTTGGGGGCGTATAAGAAAAAAAAAAAAAAGAGATGGGGAAGCTGAGCGATTGCATGTTGATATTACACAGATAGAAGGGCTGTTGACACAAGGGAGCTGTGTTCCTGGATTAAAGGAGGAGCTGTCTATAAAGAAGTGTAGTTTAGAAGACCTCCAGCTCCATTAAATTAGGCAAATGTTGGAGCTATTGGGTCAAGTACATTTTGAATTTGGTAATAAGGCAGGGCAGCTCTTGGCCTTTCGGCTACGAAGGACTCAAGCTAAGTCAGATATATAGAAAATTAAGAAACAAGGAGTGTAGAAGTTTTAGACCAAGCAAGTATTCAAAACTATTTTGTGGAGTTTTATAAAGCTTTTCATACTCTGGATTGGGAAGCTGCGGTGGAGCAGATGGATGGTTATTTGACGGGCTGTGACCTCCCAAGATCCTCTGAGGAGGAACAGCAACTTCTCTGTCATCCTATCTCAGCTGTGGAAATTCTTCAAGTTATCAAGGATCTCTCCCACAGTCTAAAGCTTCTGGCTTGGATGGGTATACAAATCCTTTTTAGAAGACCTTTAAAGATTAGCTTGTGGAAGTTCTGACCCAGGTATACAATGAGTTTTTGGTGGAGGGAACTATGCTGCTACTACTACTACTGAGCATTTGTATAGCGCTACAAGTCATACGCAGCGCTGCATAGACATATAAGAGAGAGTCCCTGATCATCAGAGCTTACAATCTAGTCAAGAAAGACAACACAGAAGGTGTAGACAGGGATAAATCAAGGGGGGGGGGGTAAAGAAACAAGATCAGGAGAGTCAAGATCCAAAAGCAGCAGTGAACAGGTGAGTTTTCACCCTGGATTTGAAAAGGGTCAGAGACGATGCCTGGCATACAGACACAGGTAGTTTGTTCCAGGCATAAGGTGCAGCAAGGTGAAAGGAGCGAAATCTGGAGTTAGCAATAGAAGAGAAGGGCACAGATAGAAGCAGTTTGTCAGAAGAGCAGAGTTCCCGAGGGGGAGTGTAGTGAGAGATAAGAGAAGAAAGGTAGTGAGGAGCTGCAGGGTGAATGCACTTATAGGTCAGCAGGAGAAGTTTGAACTGGATGCGGAAACGGATAGGGAGACAATGCAGCGACTTGAAAAGAGGGGTAATATGGGCATGATGAGTCTGGCGGAAGATTAGCCATGCAGCAGTGTTGAACAGCTTGAAGGGGAGAGAGATGATTTAAAGAGAGACCAGCAAGGAGTAGGTTACAGTAGTCACGATGGGAGGTGATTAAGGAGTGGATAAGTGTTTTAGTAGTATGTTCAGAAAGGAATGGGCAGATTTTGTTGATGTTATAGAGAAAGAAACAGCAGGTCTTAGCTATCAGATGGATGTGTGTGGAGAAGGAGAGAGAGGAGTCAAAGGCAACCCCAAGGTTGAGAGCTGAGGAAACAGGAAGGAGTAGGGAGTTATCCACAGAGCTTGAGAAAGGAGGAAGAGGTGAGGAGGTTTTAGGGAGAAAGATAAGCAGCTCAGTCTTGGCCATGTTCAATTTCAAGCAGCAGTGAGACATCCAAACAGCAATGAAGAGAAGCAGGCAGAGACCCAGCAGAGAGGTCAAGAAGGATGAGGCCAGAGTAAAGGCCCTTGGATTTTGCCAGGAACAAGTCACTGGAGACTGCGGCAAGAGCCGTTTCAGTAGAGTGTAAAGGATGAAAACCAGATTGTAAAGGATCCAAGAGGGCATGAGAGGAGAGGAAGTCAAGGCAGCGGCGGTGAACTGCACATTCGAGTAGTTTAGAAATGAAGGGGAGGGGGGAGATGGGTCAATAATTAGGACACGTGGGATCAAGTGAGGGTTTCTTGAGAAGAGGTGTAACTACAGCATGCTACAGCATGCTTGAAGGCTGCAGAGACAGTTGCAGTGGAGAGTGATAGGTTGAGAATATGAGAGATGGAAGGGATAATGGTGGAGGAGATGGGGCTTAGGAGACGGGTGGGGATAGGATCAGAGGAGCAGGTGGTGAGTTTGGAGGAAGAAAGAAGGTGTGTAGTTTCCTCTTCAGAGATTACAGGAAAGGAAGAGAGGGTAGCAGAGGTAGAGGGGGAAAGTTGGGAGTGAAGAGCAGGAGGAGGGGAAATAGCGACTTTGTGGGGAATTGGAGGGTGATCTTGTGGATTTTGTCATAGAAATAGTCCGCCAGGGTTTGGGCAGAAAGGGAGGGAGGGGTCGGAGGTGGAGGCACTTGAGGAGAGAGCTGAGAGTAGTAAAGAGACGGCAAGGGTCAGAGGCAAGAGAGTTAGTCAGATGGACATAATAGTCTTGTTTGGCAAGAGCTATGGCTGACTGGAAAGAGACAAGCATGAATTTGAAGTGGGCATTACTATTTTACAAAAGGAAGGGAAAGACCCTACCCAATGTGACTCATACCATCCGATATCATTATTGGGGCTAGATTAGAAAACTTTTGCTAAGATGTCAGCTAATAGGTTTTGTAACCCCTACTACCACACCTTGTTCATAGTAACCAATCCAGATTCATACCTCGGAGGCAATGTTCTGACAATGTCTGCAAAATCCTCAACCAGATCCTCACGGCTGAGGGGAGATTCCACCCTTCTTTTGGCTATTGACAAGGAAAAAACACTTTGATAGGGTCTATTGGCCCTACCTTTTCCAAGCAGAGAGTATGGGACTGGGGGAGGGCCCCTTCTTACAGATGCACCAGTTGGCTTGTATAAAGGTCAATGAGATATATTTGTCATAGTCTGACTTGAAACGAGGCAGGGATGCCCACTTTCTCTCTTATTATTTGCTCTGGCCATGGAACCACTAGGTCACAAGTACCTAGAAGTTTCCCTAAAGAGCACAGGTTCCACCATGCTTCTATTGGAGCAAGCAGGAGATATTGTGGGAAGTGGAGTGGAAGATTCTCCTCACAAGGTCTCTGTTTGCAGATGATCTTATCTTTACTCTCTTGAATCCAGTTCAGTCATTGGTAAGGGTGGGAGAAGAATTGGAGGCTTATGGTCAAGTTTCTTGTTTCCGAATAAATGTGTACAAATCTGAAATTCTTGATATTATTACCACCCCCATACAAGCGAGCCAAATCACACATCTGCTATTTGGGAGTATATTTGGCGATAGACCCTCTTAAGCAGTATATCCTTAATTATGAACCTCTTTAGCGATCTATCAGTTCTGAACTCCAGACTTGGCGGAAATTAAGCTTATTGTGGGTCAGTAGGATTAATAGTATTAAGATGATGGTGGTACCTACATTTTTGTATCTATTCCAGTGGATGTGCCAAAGGTGCGACTCAGGAAGTGGCAGTGAGGAATTATGGAGTTTATCTGGGGTTCTTAACCCCGAGTGGCCCTGCGGGTGCTCTGTCGATCTCGTGACAAGGGTGGCCTAGCCATTCCAAACTTATTGCATTACTATCTTGCGGCTCAATTGAAGGGGGTAGTAGAATGGTCTGTTTGTGAGTGGAAGGAGTGGGTCTCACTGGAGCAGGGGACGGTGGGGATTTGTCCATTAAGGCATCTACTTTGCAGGGGTTGATGGATGCGAGTAAATGGACCCAGGTTAATCTCTGGGTGGGACATACTTTACGAATTTGAGAAAGGGAGCAATTGAATTGGCTCTATGTGCACCTTTTGGTCGTCTCCTTTTCACATCAATCCAGCTTTTCACCCCCAGTACTACGGATCCGGTCTTTCGGCATTAGGAAGATATGGGTCTAAGTGTAATGGGATAGTTGTGGAAAGATGATCGGCTCATGTTCTTCTCCGAGGCCCAGAGGGAGTTTGGTGTGCTTGAATTGAATATTTTCTCTGTTCTATAGCTGACTCACTTCCTGCAGGCCAATGTTAAGGATTGCTGGGGGACTGAGCCGTCTGCTCTCAAGGCGATTTTTTCTTCAGTGTCAATGAAAGGTAGTGTCTCTCGTCTGTATGAAGCCCTGGGAGAGGGGGACCTATGCAAGAGGACACAATTACAATGGAAGGAAGATTTGGGGAGAGTGGACAGAACAAGAGTGGCAACCAACAATTCAGTATCTCTTTAAGGGCCTTCAAGCGGTCTATTTAATAGAAAACTCCTATAAACGTTTTTTTTACAGGCGATATTATATACCACACAGACTTCAGAAGATGGGGTATGGGAATGAACGATGTTGGCACTTGTATGGTGAGGAGGGTACCTTCCGACACATTTGGTGGGATTGTCTTTAGAATTATTTTGTTTTGAAGGGAGGTTTTTAGCTTTATCACACAGGTATTAAAGAGACATCTGACCCCCATCTATGGGTCAAACATTGCTGTTTATTGCACTGGAGGATATGAGGGGGGGGGGAGAATCGGAACTGGCTGTGCCATTTATTTATTGCAGCACAGTTAGCAATAGCACAATACTGGCATAGACTTGAGGCTCCCCCCTTAGGGTTAATGATTGCTAAACTTAAATACAAAGGTGGAGATGGCTAAATTTTAAACTTGGTGTGTTACAGCTGATTAGGATGAATACATGTGTTTGTGCATTTTGTGGGAAGGGGAGGGTTCTTGGAGGGATTGGTATGGTGATCTGGGGAGACTGATTGAAAGGGGGTTTCTGTGGTATATTTTCTTTCCTTGCATTTATTTTCTCCTAGTATCCTATGGATAAGTATATTAAACCTGCCTAAGTATGTACTTCTGCTACTCTCACCAGCAGGAGTGGGGTGGGTGTTGAATTATTTTGTTACAAGAACCTTTTTCAGATGATTCTAAGGAATGAAACTACAACTGTGAATGTTGCATTTATTTTGTATAATCTCATTGCTTGATTGCTGCTGATGACTTTATTCTGGTTCTCAATAAAAACTTTAAATTACAAAAAAAAGAAAATACGAGAAAATAAAAAAAAAAAAACTTTAGGATATAAATATGTATACCATAGACAAAAGAAGGGACAAGGGAGATATTACAGACCTTTACAAATAATTAGCAGTAGTACTTATAGTGCTACAAGGAGTATGCATCACTGTACAGACATGAAAGGGCGAGTCCCTGCCCATAAAAGCTTACAGTCTAGTCAAGACAGCCAACACAACAACTAAGGACTAGGATATATCTAGGGTAAGGAAACGTATAGGAGGTGAAAAAGAGACAGAGCCAGCCACAACCATTAGGCCACAAAGAGCAGGGCATTCAAAGTAAAACAGATTCTGACAGGCGGGGGAGGGGGGGCATAAAGCTTAAGTTTGCCTAGGGCACAACACCTTGAAACATCTCCGGAGCTGGTCCTATATACATTCAAAATGTATTAATTCACAAAATCAACCCTTTCACAAAGGAAAGGAAATGGGAGAACTAGGGGGTGTGAAGATGCAGAAACCCTGTGTCAGCTTCCTGTGCTAAAGCTCAGCCCAGGCTTTTCCCATACAAGTCTAATGCAAAAGCTTTGCTCTCCAATGCTGTAAGCAAGTTATGCTAAACAAGGAGAGCAAGTCAGATGCATGCACATGTGGGTTTGCATCAGCAGCACCTGCATCTTGCACAAAAGTGCTGCAATACCACCTGGAGCACAAACAATAATATTATTCTGTGCAGAAGTCCTACTCAGAATACCTGTGTTCATAAGTACAAATTCTGTGCAGAATAATAATGATGTTTATGCACCAGATAGCATTCATACACATGCAGTTTCTGCATCAGAGACTGGGAAATAGTCCAGAGGAAGGCAGTGATCTGTGCTATAAGATATCCGAAACAAGGCTTGAAGACCTAAATATGTATATCCCTAGAGGAGAGAAGGTATAGGATGGAATAAGCATTTAACTACTTGAGGGATTAATGAACAAATTAACCTTTTCCAAAGAAGGGGAAGCTAAAGAATTAGAAGATATGAATGAAGCTGCGAGGAGGTAAACCCAGAGATATTCTTTTCATGGAGAGGGTGAAGGATTCCTGAAATGCCTTCCCAATGGAGGCAGTGGAGGGGATGACGGAATTTAAAAAGAAGTGTGATATACACTGAGGATCCCTAAATGGCAAAGGAATTGAATCCAAACATAAAGCATTTCTGCTCAAAGCAAAAGTTAAATAACTTTAGCACTTTAACAAAAAAGCTGAAGAGGAGGGAGGCCGGAACCTGCAGGAAGCTCTAAACAAAGGCATGCAAGGAAGGAGTAAGTTACATGGTACTGCACTTACAGGCTGATGCAGAAAGCCAGCAATGAAGTCATGTTCACCCATAGTACACGACTTCAGTATGCAGATGCAGAAAGGGGTGAGAATGCAAATTAGCCATGCGTTAAACAGTGTGCATGCAAATGAGCCACCTGTTAAACTGGGCACAAAATGGCAGCATTAAACTGGGAGAACTAAGCCAAACATGTGTACAAGAAGTTGGTACTAGTTTGGCATGCTCTCCCAGAGAAACAGGCACTGTGTGGCTAATTTGCATATCGGCCCCAACAGTATTTTGATGGCATAGGGGGATCACAGCATCAGACAAAGCTCCTGATGCCATCAAAATACTGTCAGCCCATTGTCCCAACAGAAGGTGATTTCCTGTTGGTCCAGCGGCCCCCAAACCCCTCACCCTTTAAAAAAAAAACACTACTCTGGTGGCCTAAAAGTTCCCTGAACCTGACAATATTTTGATGGCATCGGGAACTTTGTCTGATGCCTGGATCATCTGAGAGAAAGATGATCCAGGCATCGGGAAAAAAACATCCAATGCCATCAAAATACTATCGGGGGTACGCGCTAGAGGTTTAAGTCATCTCAGACCAAGGAATTGACATATTGGCACTAAAGCTGGTTGCGAAATCCTCTATGCTTTCAATGCATGTGCAGCTCATTTGCCTGCAAATTTAAATACATTTGAATACTCATGGCATTAATTGGGCGTTAGTTTTTCCGTTGCTGTTTGAGCGCACGTCATCTCTTCTCTGCATTTGACATTAGCTTAACAGTGCTTAAAAGTGTGCTTAAAGGCCGCGCTAGTTTTCTGCATCGGCCTGTTACAACTCTTAAGTGCTTTGCTAGCCTGGACGACCCGTTCTGGTCTTTATCTGCAGTGATTTACTATTCCTGCCTTGGAGCTCTTCTCATCTGCGACTCTCATGCCATCTAGGCCCTACGTTTTCACACTTAATCTGCTCGCCTGGCTCATCCGCCCCCGAACGTGACAGCTATAACGCGCGCGCTCACTGGCCCCGCCCTTCAGTCCTCGTCTCTCCAGTCCACCTGCAAGCCGCATGGGTGAAAAGCCAAAAGAAACGTTAAGAAGCGCTAGCACGGAAGAAAGAAACGGAGGCGGGGTGGAGCCAGTGAGCGCGCGCTCTGCTCCGCTCCACGAGTTCTCGTACAATCCAACTATCCTCGCATGAAGTCCTACTGAAGAACAACATTTAGAGCTGTAAAGTCACCCTGCAAAACACAGAATCAAAATCAAAATTTGTTACACGGAACATCGAAGTACAAAAGGGAAGCAAAGTTTCACCTTTGCCCAGAAAGCGGCTGCTTTTCTGCAATTACAGTAGGCGCCCTAGATCAGCACATACCCCCTCCCTCCTTTAATGACAAGTCTTCCTCGGTCATGCTGAATCTCCCCCTGCGTACTGCTCTCCACACCCGGGAGCCAATGCATGCATTCGCACCCCTGTTCTACTCTCCATACACCGCGCAACCTTGCCCGGGTCCTCACCGTTCACCTCCACTTACTGGCCCAGCAACAGCAGCGAAGCTCAGCGTGGCCCCCAAAACGTGCTCCCAGGTTCTGCGGAGGCCCCGCCCTTCCCTGTGTTTCCTAAGTAATGAGAAGCTCCTGTAGGGCTCCCGTTCTCAGGTCTCGCGTGCTTCTCTGCTGTGATGGCCTGCACTTCTATAGCCTTACCCACCCACCACACCTTTGTACTCTAGTGCTCGGCTGTAGAGGGTGAACTGTTCCCTGTAATATAGTTATCTCCAAGTTATAATGCCCTGTTCAATGTAATTTCAGTTTGTTCAATGCAAACCGCACTGATGCAGAATAGTGCGGTATATAAGAGAATGTAAATTAAATAAATAAATAAAGTGAGAAATGGAAAAGTGAGATGAGCAATGGGGGTGAAAGGTAGAGGCTTAAGGGTCTTCTACTATAAGATTCTTAACAACTATTGCCTGCCCCAAACACTAAGTAAACTGTGTGCTACATGAATTTCGATTTAACAAGAAGCCCAGGTAGGAGGAAGGAGCAAGGCATGATTTATAAGGTCCTATGCTGAATGGGTATATGTCACAGTGAAGGTCCAGAGAGAGGAAGAGCAACCCTCTTTCTGTGACCCTAACAACTGATGATGCGGCCCCATTTGGTGTCCCAAACCAGTGGCATAGTCCCAAGTAGCAGCACATGCACCTGGGCTAACATAAGCAGATGCAGACTTTTGCCTAGACATTTGGTAATTTAGGCAGTTGCCTATGCCTGAATCCAGGTCTGTATGTAAATGCAAATAATTTTGACTCTCAAAAAAAAAACATTAACACTAAAAAGCACACTAGTACAGATTTCAACTGCACACCCAAAGACTTATTCCTATAAAGGTTTCCATTATAAAACATAAGATCTTGAATTGCACAGTTAAAGCAACAGTAGTAGGTACATTCTTCAAAACATCTACTTGCTTGTACCTTGGCTCTGTTGCCTCCTCTTGTGTTCTTATTTCTAAATCTTCTTTTTTGTTCTTTCATTCATGTATATGGTATTTTTGCTAGGACATCTTAGAACAATACATTTTACACCTTGTAGAACAAAAAACGACGCATTGCTCTTGGCAGAATGGCTATGAAAGACCTAGAAAAGATTCTCAAGAGCAGAGATGTCTCTCTCCATACAAAGATTCGACTTGTTCAAGCCATGGTATTTTCAATTACATCACATGGACGTGAAAGTTGGACAGTGAAAAAGATAGGAAGAAAATTTATGCCTTTGAATTATGGTGCTGGCGGCGAATACTGTGTATACCATGGACTGCCCAAAGAACAAACCAGTCGGTACTAGAGGAGATCAAACCTAAGCTTTCTTTAGAAGCTCAGATGACAAGACTTTGGCTTTCATACTTTGGACACATCATGCGAAGAGAGAGATCATTAGAGAAAGACATCATGCGTGGCAAGATAGAAGGTCAACGCAAAAGAGGAAGGCCAGCAATGAGATGGATCAAGACAATAACAGCAGCTACGGGTACCAGTCAACAATCAGTCGCCTGACTGAAGACCGAACACAATTTAGGATAGCTATCCAGAGGGTCGCCATGAGTCAACTCCGACTCGACGGCACTTAACAACAACGACAGAACAAAAGAACATAAGAACTGCCATACTGGGTCAGACCAAGGTCCATTAAGCCCAGTATCCTGTTTCCAACAGTGGCCAATCCAGGTCACACATACCTGGCAGGTTCCCAATCCTGGGGTAAGCAGTGGATTTCCCAGGTCCTCTTTAATAATAGTTTATGGAACTTTCCTCCAGGAACTTGTCCAAACTTTTTTTAAACCCAGCTACACTAATAGCTTTTACTACATCCTCTGGTAACGAATTTCAGATTTTGATTACGCGTTGAGTGAAAAAATATTTTCTCGTATTATTCTTAAATAAGTTACATTGTAGATTCATTGCATATCCCCCAGTCTTTCTACTTTTTGATGAAGTAAACAACCTATCTATGTTTACCCTTCTATTCCATTAAGTTATAAACCATATCTCCCCTCAGCTGTCTCTATTGCAAGTTGAAGAACTCTAATCTTTTAAGCCTTTCCTCATAGGAGTATCCTTCCATCCCCCTTACCACTTTTGTTGCTCATCTCTGTACCTTTTCTAATTCTGCTATATCTGTTTTAAGATATGGTGACCAGAATTGCACATAATATTCAAGGTGTGTTTGCACTATGGAACAATACAGAGGTATAATATCCTTGGTTTTATTCTCCATTCTTTTCCTTATGACTCCTAGCATTCTATTTGCTTTCTTGGCCACCGCTGCACACTCGGCAAAGGTTTTCAATGCATTATCCACAATGATGCCTACATTTTTTTCCTTAGTGGTGGTTCCTAATGTGGAACTTTGCATCGTGTAACTGTAGTTTGGGTTGTTCTTTCCTAGGCGCATAACTTTGCACTCATCCACGTTAAATTTCATCTGCCATTTGAACGTCCAGTCTTCCAATTTATCAAGGTCCTCTTGCAATTTTTCACAAACCTCTTGTGTTTTAACAACTTTGAATAATTGTGTCAGCTGCAAATGAAATCACTTTACTCATTATTCCTATTTCCAGGTCATTTATGAAGATGTTAAAAAGCAGTGGGCCCAGCAAAGATCCCTGGAGTACTTCACTATCCACCTTTCTCTATTGAGAAAATTGGCCATTTAGCTCTATTCTCTGCTTTCTATCTTTAGTCAGTTCCTGATCCACAATACTACACTGCCTCCAATCCCATGACTTTTTAAGGTGGCTAAGAGTATCTCATGAGGGATGTTGTCAAAAACTTTCTGAAAATCCAGGTACAGTATATCACCCAGCTCACCTTAGTCTACCTGTTTATTCATACCTTAAAAAAATATAACAGATTATAACCGGTCCAGGTGATTTACTACTCTTCGGTTTATCAAGTAGTTGCAATATTTCTTCCCAGTTTATTGATATTTCTTTCAATTCTTCCAATACATCACCTTTAAATACCATTTCAGGCAAGGGTAACTTCCCTGCATCTTCTTCAGTAAAGACCAAAACAAAGAATTCATTCAGTCTCTCTGCTATGGCCTTGTCTTCCCTTAGTGCCCCTTTTGTCCCCTATCATCTAATGGTCCAACAGACTCTCTCACAGATTTTTTTACAAATGTACTTGAAAAAGTTGTTATTAAGTGTTTTTGCTTCTACATCAAGCTTTTTTTCAAATTCTCTCTTTGCCTGCCCTATCAATGCCTTGCATCTAACTTGTCAGTGCTTAGGTTGTCTCCCGTTTTCCATCATTTGACTATTTTTTTCTATTTCCTGAAAGATGTTTTTTTGGCTGCAACAGCCTCTCTGACCTCACCTTTAAACCATGCTGGCAGTATTTTGGCCTTCCTTCCACTTTTCTTAAAGTGTGGAATACATCTGGTCTGAGCTTCCAAGATGGTGTTTTTAAACAACAACACACACAACTGCTGTTGAGAGCTAATTCCAAAATAATCCAAACACCCCCCAATTGCTCTCAATACTATCTATTATAAACTAAATCAATTTAATACACAAAACTACTTCAATTACCAATACCAGGCATAATGACCTCAGATAGGCACAACCCCTCATGTGGCGAATTTCACCATAGGGTGTTGATAAACGCTCGCATCACTGGTATTGGTAATTGAAGTAGTTTTGTGTATTAAATTGATTTAGTTTATAATAGATAGTATTGAGAGCAATTGGGGGGTGTTTGGGTTTTTAAACAACACCCGTACTTGATGTAAATCTTTTAATCTTTGCAACTGCTCCTTTTATTTTCGTCTTAACTATTTTCCTCATTTTATCATAGTCTCCCTTTTGAAAGTTAAAAGGTAGTAAGGTATATTTCCTTGCCATCCCTCCTCCATTTATTTAATCAAATGTGATCATGCTATGATCACTATTGCCAAGTGGCCCCAAGACCCTCATCTCTTGCACCAGATCCTGTGTTCCACTAAAAACTAGGTCCAAAATACCTTTCCCTCTTGTCGGTTCATGAACCAGTTGCTGCAAGAAGCAGTCATTTATTTAGTCTAGAAACTTTATCTTCCTAGCATGTCCTGCTGTGACACTGACCCAGTCGATACCAGGATAATTTAAATCACACTTTATTACTGTGTTGTAACTTTTGTTAGCTTCCTTGACTTCTTTTAGCATTTCATCATTCATCTGTTCATTCTGGCCATGCGGTCAGTAGTATACCCCCACTACCATTGCCTTCCCCTTTCTACATACATGGAATTTCTATCCATACAGATTCTACAGTGTATTTTGTTTCATGCAAATCTTTAATCCTGTGTGACTCAATGCCCTCTCTAACATAGAGTGCAACCCCTACACCAATGGTTCTCAACCCAGTCCTCTAGGATCCCCAGGCCAGTCAGGTTTTTAGGATATCTACAATGAATATGCATGAGATAGATCTGCATACAATGGAAGCAGTGCATGCAGATCTATCTCATGCATATTCATTGTGGATATCCTAAAAACCTGACTGGCCTGGCGGTTCCATTGGACTGGGCTGAGAACCACTGCCCTACACCAATTTGATCTATTCCGTCATTGCGATATAGTTTGTACCCAGGTATCACAGTACCCATTGGTTTCCTCCTTCCACCAGGTCTCTGAGATGCCAATTATATCTAACCTTTCATTTAATGTTATATATTCTCACTCTCCCATCTTATTTTTTATTTTCTAACATTTGCATTCAGGCATTTTAGAGGTTGTATTTTATTCATATTAATTTGGTTATCAGTTAATAGGGCTCATTTTGAATCTTTCAGCTCTGTCTGATCTGTACTTAAGGGCATCTGGGTTACTTTTATCTTTATTGGAACCTCTCTGTCCGGATGTGTATATTTCAAGGATACATCCTTCCGAACCATGCGCTCTTGGGCAACTGTCGGCTTTCCCCTATTATTTAGTTTATAGGTTTATTTGCATCTTTTTGCTATGAGCTTATAGCCTTTCTTTAAAAATGCATCTACCTCTTTATACCCTTCTGCTTTCTGCTCCATATCTCTATTTAGTCCTGCATGGAGTTCTGATAAGGATCAGCATAGCAGAACCTTCATTAGGTAGATTCACAATAGTAGGAGTGGTCGAGAAGGCATTTTGAAATACATTTAGATACCAGTATTCTCTCAGGAATTAAATAAACTCAGAACAAACATGGGGCATCTTTGATTGTGTTTGTTTTAAGTACCAATTGAATTATGTAAAACTAATTTGTAAGCACTACAGCTTTAAGCAGAAGCAGGCTGAATGGTTCCTGGAGAGCAGATGAGACAGATTTTCTAGAATTAGTTCTAAGAGTGAGTTTAGTCATTGCTTTCTACAAAAATGTAATCTTGCGATGGATCTTAGGACAGTAGCACTGCAGCAGTCTAACCTGGAAGAGGTGAATGTATATGGACAGAACTAATGGCAATTTTCCTGTCATCCAGAACAAAGAAAATCCATCTTTTGCCCTCAAACTTGGTGAAGCAGCCAGTAAGTTTGCAGTTGAAGAAAACTCCCTGATTTGCAAATGTTATAACAAGTCCTTGATTACTGCTTCTCAGTCACAAGAACCACTTTGAATCAATTGTTGCATTTCAACCATGGTGGGAAATGCCATAGCAGTGATGAAATTCATCGTTCTGTATGGGAGGATAATAACGTCCATGCAACATCACTAGTTAGGCACATATGGAGGGAAGTTGAAGCATTGGCCTAGCAGGACATACCCTATAGAAAATTACCTTGATCCTCTAAGGAAGAAGTCATTCTCAATAGTCAAAGTTTCAAAATGCTAGAAAATCTTTGCACAAGCATGATTCCACTTCTCCTTTATTTCTCTTCCCTAAGCATTCTCAGATTTATCTTACTTTTGCCAATAAAACTATATTACAAATCTCTGAGTGTTTCTAATTACTTGGAGTTAGCAACTCTGATTGATCTGGTTATTCATTGATCTCAGAGTGTGGCACATTGGCTTATGGAGTGATTTGGGAAGATAGAGGCTAATAGAACAATGGGTTAACTGAGGTAAGCATGTCACCACTACATGCTATATGCCCTGGGTTATTTTTAGAACATGTATTTGATGTTTTGGGACTCATTTAAAAGAGTGAGAAAGTGGCATTGATCATCTTAACAGATATAGGAGGTCATTTTAGCAAGGCTTTCCCCTGTGTAAAGCCCATTATACATGCACACAAGGGGCTATTCTGAAACAGTATACATGTCTATGCGCATCAGCAATAAGGCACATACAGATGTGCCTTTGCATGTGTTCTAGGTGCTTATTTTATCAAGGCACATAGGCAGCTATGTTGCCTTTATAAAACAAGTGTAAAAGAAGTACATTTGTTTCACATTAGGCACCCTGTTATAAAAGTCCTCTGTTTATGCCTAGTGAGGCAAAATTTTGTTGTATTTATTTATTTGTTTATTTATTTGCAAAACTTTTATATACCGCCAGTTCCTAAGATCAGTAGCGGTTTACATCAAAACAAAGGTAAAGTACATAGAATGTAGTGCCAAATGTAACTATAGAACAATACATAGAACATAGAACCATGAGCAACTATAAACAGATACAATATTGGTCTCAATAGAACTATTTACAACTTGCAGGATGAATTTACATATATACAGTTTACATATATACAGTTTGCAGTATCAATTTAGGTTCAAAGAAATTTTTGTAGTCAAATAGGTAATGTATGTGGGTAGAATTGGTGTGTTATATACTATTTGTGCTAGGGGGGTGAGAGGTAAGAGGTATTGTTTGGAATCAAATAATGAAGAAAAAAGCAGAAAAACAAATAATAAAATGTGGACTAAATCTAGAAGGTGTTAAAATACTGAACGTTAAGAATTAATTGGCAAAGAGAGGCACCGACAGTTTACAATTAAATAGCGCATATTCCAGTTAGAATTAGGTGGCAAGTACAGCCCTACATGAGTTCACTTTTTCCCTGTGATTTAATGGGGATTTAAGTGCACAGGACAAATATATCAGCAGAATCAGCCTGACTGTGCTCAACCATAAAGAATGTCCCTAATTTAATTCCCAAGTCAGGACTTCCATCCCCTAAATTGACAGAGTTTGGGATGCTGTAAAGGCAGCATTCACAGCTCCCAGGAATCTGGTTGTGGTTGTTGTATGTGATGCCTAGATGTCTGAGTCAGAGCCCAAAGTTGTAAGGTTCCAAAGAAAGTCAGGCTACTTGGCCCCCAGCCTAGGATATTCTCTGTAATGACCCACCTGCGTATGTTCAGTGGGGGAAGGGGAGGAGGAAATATAAAAAGACTAAGGCAAAAATCAAATATATCACTGGATCCAAAAGACTCTAACAGATAATAATTTTACCCAATGAGCAGCAAATGTAACAAGAAGGCATCCACCAAGAATAAAGAGGAACAAATTTCACCACTTCCACGGGAAATAATTCCTTCCTCAAAAAGTAGTAAATTATGGCTAGTTCTATCAGAGGAAACAATCATGGTTAAATCATTAAGTGATGGAATGACGTTTCTGGTCAAAAGTGGATCATAAATAGTAAAAATGCCTGCAAGACAGTTTGTTACCACATTTTGTTTATTAACTTTAATTGAACAACCGGAGACAATTTGAAAGAGAATGTCTTTTGCCCAAGGATTTAAATAGGACTATGGTTGGTGGGGCTCGAGATATTTGACCTAGGTCTTGCAATGCTGTGGTAGCCTCGGTTCTGATGTTTGAAATCATTTGGGAGTGCTATCAGCTCAGATGTTGCTGTGGCTTGATTTAGTGACAAGTGAGGAGGTACAATGCCACACCCATTTTCAGCCTTTGAGGGCAGTGTCTTCTCTAGCCAAATTATCCTGGGACCAGCACGCTCAGCCCTGGATTTAAACCTCTGGGAGAGGAAATTTTGTAGAAAACACTCTATATCGTTTGGTCTTATGGCTCAGGTCATAGAATAAGTTGCAGCACAGAGGATGCAGGTTCAGAGCCCTCTTTCAAGAGTGTGCCTTGAAGGAGCACTTAGGTTATTTTGAGTTCTCAGAGCTACTCTTGTTGCTATCTGGGGTGGGACAGGGAGGGGAACTTGAAGATGGAGGGATAAAAGGTGTGAAAAAGTAAACAACAACTTGCAAACAGCACTGTGAAGCTCTTGCCCTACAGTTCTAGATTAAATAAACTGGCAAAAAGTCTATGGCATGTTTCACGTATTTTTCTTGTACATTTTTTTTGTGGATTGCCTCCTTGTCAGGAATTGTAGGAAATTTTAAATCTTGGGCAAAATATGCAGTATTGTAAAGCTGTGAAAATGAAATTTAGCTCTAAATATCTCCAAAGGAAAACCAAACACGCTTTTGGAAATTAAAACTAGATTGCTGGTTAAAATGATGTAGTTCGATTTTAGGGAAAGTACTAATTCAGGATGGAAATAATTTTTTCACCATGCAGCAGGACTGCTTATAGATCAATGTTTATACAAGTAAAACAGCAAATAATATTAATATTATATGCAAAATGATGGTCTTTGTTATTTATATCCGTAACAGGGTGGGGGCTTTAGTGATGTTACAAAATAAACTTATTATATGCAGTTGATAAAAGAATCTACTTTTTAAAGTTTGCTGTTTGTTCTTTATTTCTGGACATTGAGTAAATGCAACTTGTCAGGGGATAATTTTTTGACTCAAAAGGTGTAATTTTATAAGGAGCCAAAGACAATCAGGCACCATTGCAAATCATGTATTTTCAGTGACTTATACTTTGTTCAGCTGCTATTCCATAAGTACATGTGCCCAAGTAATGCCATGTACTTACACTGTGGGCGATATAGTCCAACTAAGAGCAAGACGTCACGTCAGAAAACAGTTCACAGTTAGGAAACGTGATGTATCCAAGGATAGAACCAAATAAATGTGCTTAAAAAGAGGCTTTTATTTACAATACCAATGGATGCTGCCCACCCGACACAGGCCGTGTTTCGTTTAATAAAACTTCATCAGGGGTAAAGGGCAACTAAAAACAAAAACATCCAATGAATACATTCAAATAACACATGACATTAAAACATGCATTAAAAGAAAGCTTATAAAATAATTAAAAACATAATAGAAAACATATCAATAAATAAATAATCATATAACTAAACACTCATATAAATAAATAAAATTGTTGGAACGCATAGGAGATTAAAAGAGCAAAAGATTCATATTAAACTATTACAACAACCAGGAACCAAAAGAAGAAGAGGAAAAACAATCTGTGGGTAAGTATAAAAACAATCTGTGGGTAAGTATAAAAACGTATGCCATGCACATATAGAAGTGTTTACTAAAAAACATAAATATAAAAATATAATATAGAAATATAAAAATAATAAATAATAGTAAATCACATCATAAGTGTACACGCAAGAGCCAAAACCGAATCCTTGAAAAGTAAAGTGCCATGCCATTAGATTCAACCATGCCTATGCAATAACTGAAGAGTAATACTCACTGGCAAGCCTCTTAAGGGCCAAAAGTGTAAAATCTCTTCTTGTCCAAAAACTATATCAAAAGCCAAAAGCCATATCAATACAACGGAGATCACTTGCCGTTTTACAGATTTAAACGATCATGTTTTATTTTTAGTTATCCTGCGGCGTTTACAAGGGATCTGGTACAACTGCAATTGTAGCGCTTGTGGCCCTTGGTGCAGCCGGTTTTCCGGCTTGTCGTACCATGTAAGCAAGTCTAAGTATATTATTTTTATGTTTGGTTTTATTTTATTTTTCTCCGTTGTATTGATATGGCTGTGAACTTACACTGTGGGCGTACATATGGGTGTAGCGCAAATTTACATGTATAAATTATAAAATACTATAATTTATGCTAGGAAGCATAAATAAAGGAATGGAGAATAAAACCAAGGATATTATAATACCTCTGTATCTCTCCATGGTGCGAAAGCACCTTGAATATTGTGTGCAATTCTGGTTGCCACATCTTAAAGGATATAGCAGAAATAGAAAAGGTACAGAGAAAAGCAACCAAACTGGTAAAGCGGATGGAAGAATATCCCTATGAGGAAAAACTTAAAAGGTTAGGACCCTTCAACTTTGAAAAGAGACAGCTGAGGGGAGATATGATAGAGGTCTATAAAATAATGAATGGCATGGAATTTATTTACATTCTCTTATATACTGCGCTATTCTGCATCAGTGTGGTTTACATTGAACAAACTGAAATTACATTGAACAAGGCATTATAACTTGGAGATAACTATTTTTTACAGGGAACATGGGCTATGGAGGGTTAAGTGGCTTGCCCAAGACCACAAGGAGCACCTGTGGGACTAGAAACCCCAGTCCTTCCGGCCCAAGGTTGCTGTCCTCTAGTGGGATTTGAACCCCTGACCTTCCGGCCTGAAGTACCTTGCCCCAACCACTAGGCCACTCCTCCACTCCAATGGGTAAACATAGATCGGTTGTTTACTCCTACAAGAAACACTAGCGAGAAACGCAATGAAGCTACACTGTTGCCAACTTAAGGCAAATCAGAGAACATATTTTCCCGTTCAACATATAATCAAACTCTGGAATTCATTACTAGAGGGTGTAGTAAAAACTGTTAGCATAGCTGGGTTTAAAAGAGATTTGGACAAGTTCCTGGAGGAAAAGTCCATAAACCATTATTAACAAGGACCAGGAAAATCCACTGCTTACCCCTGGGACAAGCAGAATGGATCCTGCATACCTTTTGGGAACCTGACAGGTACTTGTGACCTGGATCTAACACTGTTGGAAACATGATACTGAGCTTGATGGATCATTGGTCTCACACAGTATGTGACATCTTATGTATGCAAGTCCTTGAAAAATCTAGATGTAGACATTTATGCTAGCCATGAGGCTAGTGTAAATGATTGTGCCTAGATTTAATATACACTTTCATTCTTATGCTTCAGTTTTACAAAGTAAAGTATATACAGATTTTGCTTTATGTACACAGTTATCTATGTTCCCTGTAAACCACTTTGAGAATTTGAAAAGCAGTATATAAAAAAAATTGCTAAATAAATAAATAAAATAGGCATGAAATATGCACAGAACAAACATGCAAGCCTTTATAGCATTACCCTCCATATGTCCAGTCTTTCAAAAGATAGAGGCTTCAAACATACTTTCGCACACACACTTCCCACTAACACTCCTTGTAGCCTTGAGCAAGTCACTTTAACTCACATTGCTTACAGAGAATGGTTTGGCAATCTTCTTCTGGTCACAACCTACCAGGAGTCAGCATTGATTCCAGAGGCATGCACACACACAATAAAGCTAAAGAACAATCACTTAAAGTAGCAAGTATTAATCTATAGGCTCTTTGTTTTTCTCATGGCAGACTTTATGTAATGTACTCAAGAGTTGGAAAAAAATTGTATGCATTTACTCAGCTCTAGGACTAAAAAAAACACTATATTCCATATAAATCTGATCTACAATTATTATTATTTTTTTTAGTGTGGTTATCTCCATGCTGACCCCTGGGCTTTATTGACAATGTATTGCCAGGCCTTTTCTTCTGAGTAAAATGGAGGGTAAAGCGACTTGCCCAAGGTCACAAGGAATCAAACCCTTGATCTTCTGGGTACTAGGCAGTTGCTCTAAACACTAGGGTACTCCTCCATACCACTGGTCTATGATAAAATCTGATATATATTTTACAAAATTTGACTTTAGTTTACCCATTTCCTAACATTTCAATTATTAGATATTGGATTTTCCAAGACTTGGCAACTAGCCTATCTATAAAGGGGCTCAAACTTAAGGTCAGTCAACCCTAATTTTAGAAAGATCCTTCACTGTGCCATCAGTCTAGCCAGAAGGGCTTGGTACTGTGCTGTCTTATTTGTATTAAACTATTAAATAGACCAGGAGTGGAGGAGTAGCTTAACAACCAACAGACTAGGGTATGATTCCCGTGGCACTCGTTGTGGTGTTGGGTAAGTCACTTTACTCTCCATTGCCTCAGAAGAAAGATCTGGCGATCTACTTCTGATCACCTTGCCAGGTAATATTTTGTAGAAGTCAATTAAGAACTGCATGGCTAAGGTGATAATATCTTTGCACCACTTTAGAGGGCCATTAGATTTGGTAAATAGTCTTGGTGACCCTGAAAGCACCTCCACACACGGATTTAAACTGAGCAGGCTAACAACAGAGTTATCAGGGCAGTCAACCCATGAGCTCAACAGTTTTACAAAGTGACCTTGAACACCTCAAACAAAGCCTCTGTTATTGTTGCTGCCATTCCGTGCTGCTTCTACTTTTATTGGCCCCTCATGATGACCCAGGCTACAAGCTGCGGCTTCACCTCTCCTTCATTCCCTCACAGCCCTCCCCAAACACATTCGCTATTGTTGTCCCTTTAAGGTGTGCCACTGCCTCCCAGGCTCCCACCTCCTCCCTCGGCTCTGGCAGATAACAATCCTGAGCACAGGCAACACCAGCCAAGGCTCCACTTAGCAATAAAAACAAATTCCAACATCAATAGTCTGAGTTTTACAAAGGCATTTAAAAAAAAATCCCCATTTGCTCCAAAATGCTTTCCTTTTAGCGGTCATTACAGAAAAAGTTATTTTGTGGTCTATCTCCTACTGTTTTTCTGCCTGGCATTTTTTTTTTGGTTGGTGTACAAGAAAGTTTCCCATTGGAGGGTGACCTGCCCCGATTGATTGCTGCCTGCTATTGGCTGGCTGGAAGGATGACATCACTGACGGAGGTGAGGCTGGGTTTAGTGTTACAGCCACCCCAGGCTGCCTTAGTTTTTTTTTATGCCTGCGTCCAACTTCCATTTTAGGTGTTGGATCTGAAATCCAGTGAGAAAAAAAAAAAGAGGCAAAGGGGGGGGGCAAAAACTTTTGCTGATTTACCCTTTTTTTTATCATTGTCTAGGAATAAATTATAAATATTTTTTTTTCTTCAAAGAGTTTCCTTTAAGACCTTAAAGTCTGCATTAGTCCTTGTTTTTGTGTGTTTTGCAAGAGAGCCCAGGATAAAGCTTGAGTTTTTTTTCTTCTTCTGGATGTTGTACCCTGCAGGATCGAAGGATAAAAGGAAGGAAGAAGCCAAGGGGATCACGGCTGTCTGGGAGTTTGTGAGCGTTCTTCTTTGTGTATGCTGAGGGTTTGGGATTTTTCTCTTTCGGCAAGCTGATTTTTTTTTATTATTGTTACTTTTGTGGGAAGAAGAGCACAGCCCTGAAGAAGCAGAAACAGCCCTTGAAGCAGTCGGGGAGGTGAGCTTGCATATTTGTTGCAAATCTGCTGTTTTCGCTTCCCAGTTTTCTGATGAAGCATTTGCTGCTGCTTTTGTGTTCTTATGTGAAAGTTTATTTTAAAAGGGAGAAAGGGGGAAGCGGAGACAGGCGAGCTGCGGCTTGTTTTATTCCTTTCTGTTTTGATTTCGATTGCTAGGCTTTGTGAGGTGTGGGAAGTTTTTGGAAGGGGTCGGAGGATTAAAGTGCTCGGAATTGACAAACGAGGGTCAGTGTGTTGCAGGCTTCCTCCTGGGTGGGTCCCCTGCGTCAGGTAGGATTGGGTGTGTATGTGAAATGGTTACTCTCTCTTCGCTTTCTCTCGTCTAGATTTCCTCCGCCTATTACAGCGTATGTAGAGACATTTTTTAAAACTTTATTTAGGGGAATACGCTCTTAAGTCTGAAAGGGGGTTCATAAAACCCATTGTTTCGGGGCGTCTCGTCTCTCTGAGAACTTTGGGGTGTTAAGTGACAATGGAGATAGAACGTGGAAAGAATAGTATTGTGCATACGCTCCCCCTCCAAACGAAAAAGCCCTTTAGTTCCTTTTTATTTTGTAGGCTGGTTTAAAGAGTGTTTGAGAAACTTGTCCAAATGACAACCACAGCTGTGGTTTGGGGGAAAAAAACAACAAAACTCTTTATCTATTTTCATGGCCCAACACGTTTTTATTGCTGTGTCTAGTTCACTAATAAGCATGTGCCTGAGAGTTTAATTTTATTATTTTCTTTTTGGGAAGACCTTTCTCTCTATGTAGTGATGACTTGTTTCAGAGTTTTAAAATCGGCCAGGCTCTCTCCCAGTTAGCCTTTTCCTTTAAGTTCCTACAGTTTTTATTTGTCAGTAAATCAATCAGTCCTGTGTAGCTACTCCCAGTACTCGGAATCTCAGCAAGTCGAGGGCTGCCGTGCCTGCTGCTTATCGGAGCCCCTCAGATCTGCCCTGATGGATGGTAGACGCACAGCTGAAGGCTGCACCCTGGGAAAGGACTAGGAGACGTTGAAAAATGGGGTGTGGCTTTACTTACTGTGCACATCTGATGATTTCACAGAATTGCAGCAGAGGAAAAAAAATAAGACAAAGAAAGAAGACAAAGCAATAAAGTGAAGACAACTGGCAAGCTGCTGATTTGCAGAGCGTGTTGTATTAGGCCATTATATTATCAAATACACACACATATATATAAATAGATGTACGTGTTTTGATAGTATGCTGGTTTCATTTATTCCAGCCTGCTTTGCTGGGCCCTATAGTGTCTGGTGTTAGTGACCTCCTTTTCCTCCCCTCTCCCCAGACAAGGCTGAATAAGAGAATTGGAGCAGACTGCTGCCATTTAAAGAGAATGCTTCTAATGCAACAGAAAACGGCTTTGTCGCATCTCCGGTTATTGCTACTTGGTGGCTTGGCTGTAACTAAGGGCTCGGTTGTGGACTTGGGGGGAGTTAATGGTGATGGAAGGGAAGCCCCTCTCATGGAAAGGTTGTGAGGCCTGCTTTTGGTTAATGATCAAATGGTGTGGGATGTATATAAGGCTTAATTTTCTACATACCCAGACGTCCTAGATACCCAGCTGTTGTGAGAAGGAAAAAAAAAAGAAACGACCAAGTTCTAGTGCCGTGAGGTTTATTACCCTTATCGGTATGCTGCCTTCATATAGTGCTACAGGATGCACATTGCCCTTTTACAGAAAGGGTAGAGAGCACTTGATCTCCCACTTACTGTTCTTTCAATCCCCACAGCTGCTTTTCCTTCAGAAATACCGGCCCCTTCTCCATATTCTGCCTTCCTCGTGTAATACTGTATAGAGGAAGCAGTGCGTGCAGAGGTGAAATAAGTGCGCTCTTAATATGAGTGGATATGCAAACCAAGTTCAGGCATACATTTCTTGGAGTCTTATAACTATTCTTCCCAAAACAAAGTTAAGGAAGGATGGATTTTTTTTTGTCTATTTTGGTGACTGGTTGTGGTTCTTTACAACTTTTTGTTAACTAGATTATTGTTTCAGTAGGATATTCTTTTCACGTTTGCGTTGTTTTTCTAAGCATCTAATACATTTTGCCTCAGTTCCTGTGGTAGTATTTTGCTTCGGGGTGCGAAGGCTAAACATACTGATGTCCATTGTAGTCCCTAGCTTTACTATTGGAAATGGGAAGAGAATTTCCAGACTACATGGAAGGGTACCTAAATGAGTTCCTTATTTCCAGTAAGACATCAGCTAGTTTAAGGTTTGACTGGACATTTCAGGCTGCACTTGAACTGCTGGTTGCTCAGTTTACAGAGGTACTTGAAGCAAAAAATAGCATATTGGGTGTTCCTGAAACAACTGATCAAAGTTTTTTTTCTGGGACAGGAACCTTGTATGTTCCACGATGGTCTCTGGGACAGTGCAGTTGAATAACTTCTGTATGAATTTTTTTTTTTTTTTTTGTCTTTCCACCCCCCAACCCTTCAGCTTTCTTACTGTTTGGGCACCACCCTTAGGTTTTCCATGCCCCCTTCTGAAAACGAAGCATAGGTAAATGCAGTTATAGTGGGCCCTAGTTAGCAGGGAGATCTGAATATTTACTCCAGACATCTATGTCTGTCATGTTTTTAACAAAGGCTCTTGCCAAAAAGAGTGAGACACAAGCATGCTAATGGCCATTTGAAACTATGGGACTCCTTCTGCCATTAAACACCATAGCAGTGAACTTTTTTGTTTCCCTTGTAGTATGGGTCAGTTGGTTTTTTTTGTACTTTAAACGTAACAGCGCTGACTATGACTGGTGAAGAGAGGTCTGACATAAGGGCAAGGCAGCGGTGTACTTAGGCCTAGCATTGGTCAGTTTTGAATGAACATGGCTACTCTTCAAGAGTATGAAGTAGCCTTAGAAACATAGAAACATGATGACAGAAAAAGACCACATGGCCTATCTAGTCTGTCCTTCCATAACAACAACTACAACTGTCCACTTTTTACCTTTAGAGATCCTCCTGTATTGGTCCCATGCTTTTTTTAATTCAGTTACTGTCCTCATCTCTACCACCTCCACTGGGAGACTATTCCACGGATCCACTACTCTTTCCGTAAAGAAATATTTCCGCCTTATGGAATTCAGGTGGTTTGAGATGAAAAAATAACTAATATTTGGTGCTGACTGACATCCTTGCTGGTAGTCCAAGGATGATTTCATGACTAATGAGCATAGGTTGAATTCCCTTTGATAGACAGGCTGCAGTGCGCAGATAACTCTCATTTGGGTTTGCCGGGCAGATTGCAAGTACAGAAATAGTTAGAAATTTTATTAGAACCCATGTGCTTGCTTAATTCTGTCTGTCTAGCAGGGAATGAATCCAGGAGGCCAAATAGTAGTATAGTAGGATAGGCTGCAGTAACAGAATTAAACTAGCATCTGTCTGTCTGGCAGGCCACAAGTGCACCTTTCTGTTGGCAGCCCAAGATGAGATTCACATTTTGAGTACTGTAGGTCTTTCTCTGCCCTTGAAGAGCTTACAAACTTAGGGATTTGTCTACTGCACATTAATTCAAGCTAAATGTATAGTAAATAGGCTCCATTGAGAATAATGGGACTTGTGGTTTGTGTGTGGAATTTCTGTTAAATTTTCAAGGCCCATTTAATAAATATATCTTGGAATTTAGAAACCTGTTGCCAAGACTTAGTGTGTTTGCATGCCCCCCTTCCATAAAAGGATGTATAGCGGTTCCTTTAGGTTTTAGGGCCTCATCTACTAGGACTCCCAATTTTCCAACGGGGAAAAAAAACTAGAGTAAAACTAGTCCTTAAGGTACTACTGTGTGGTGCCAACAGAAAGCAGTGGCCAACTTCTCCTCCCCCCTCCATTTTGATTCACATATCACTATGGTCTAGGGATGATGTGAAGCAAAAAGTCTCTTATGCCTCTGCATCTTACTTTCACCCAATCTCTCTGCCATGACTGAAATCCCCCAGGCTTCATCCAGAATATTTCTCTCACCATTTCTGGGCCTGGTTGCAGCTCCTAATAAATGTGCCATTTCAGACCCCTCCCCCCACACTGCACTGCAATTGGCTCACTGCATATGGAGGACCCTCAAGTTGGATTGTGGTTTCAAGTCTCACAAAACTTGAAACCATGCAGCTCAAGCATGCAGAGAGCCGATCACAATGAGGGACATTGGAAATGCCATGTTTATCAGGGCATGAAATCCTAGGCACCAGGGTGCAATTTCTAGGCACCATGACAACCTGGCTCCTGGGATTTTTGGAGCCCTGTGCCTTAACCGGTTACTGCACATTAGTAAACGAGGCATACGTTTTTGTTTTTTTTTTGTATGAGAGGCCATAGAAAGTGAAGAGTCTTGTCCAAGGTCACAAGAAGCGTCGGTGGGATTTGAGCTGTGGCTTTCGAGGTTCTCATCCTGATGCTACGTCACTCAGCTAGAAGTCCAAATATTTGAGGGCTGGCATTTCCACTAGGGTTGGTTGCAAATGTAGGACACCTAAAGAGGCTGGCTATTCCAGGAGATAGCCATGCTAGTATTGGTAACTGGTGGTTTAGATCCCTGGTTCTCACACCTCTCCTGGTGTACCACATAGCCAATTTGATTTTCAGGATAGCCACAATGAATATGCACTGTCTTCATTTTATGCAAATATCCAGGGCCGGATTTACCTTGAGTGAGGCCCTACGCCAACAAAAATTGTGGGCCCCCAGCAGGGGCGGCCCAAGGGGGGTGCGGACCTCATTTGCATAAGGGGCCTCATTTGCATAAATATTTGCATAATGTTACCATATACTAACTTTAGTAAACGTGCCTCTTAATGAGTGTATGGATAAAGAAAGACTAAAAGATTTCTACATTACTATAATCCAGTGCCACCTGCCATACAAATTAGGAAATACTACAAACACTGCCCATAGTACACCCGCCGTATCCTAACAGCACTACCAGGACTCACAAAGCACCATACTCTACCAATCAAAAGGCAACACTGCAAATATTAAACCAATACATTTCAGAGAACAACAATACATGACCTACGGGGGAAAGAGAACAAGTGGCAATGTCAAATAGGAATTATATAAACAGAACACCTCAGCTCAGTTACACATGCAGAACATAGACCCTCACCAAACAAGTAATCACAATTTAGAAATAGGAAGACAATAATTAAACTGGGAATCCCAAAAGCCAAACTTGGAATGTACAACACTGTAGAAATAAAACTATACATTATATTGCTCTTGTACTAAACAAAGCGCAGATGTTAATGATGCACATTTACCAGAGCTGACATATTCCAATTAATAAATTCAAAATAAAGAGATATTTTTCTACCTTTTGTGCATTTTTTTCAGCTGCAATTGCTCCAGCCACTTTCTTCTGGTTTCTTCGTGTCTTCTGCTAACTCTCCATCGTCTGCTGTCCATTTGTCCTTTCTTCTCTCTTCTAGATTTTTTCCATTCTCTCTCTACATCTGCTTTAACATACTAATCTTTCTCCTTTTGCTCTTTCCTCATTCCTATTTCATCCACTCAAATTTTACCCCTCCATCCTCAATCCCCACTTACTCTCCCAATACCCGGCCAATTGTAGATTTTTTTATCCCTCCCACATCAAATATTTTTCCCGTCTCCATTTTACTCTTCCAGCCCATCCCAGTCTAATCCTCCCCCAACATCAGCTCCCTTCTAGTTCCAGCCTCACCCAGCATCCAGTCCCTTCTAGTCCCTGCATCAGCCCATTTCCAGTCCTAGCCATCCATCAGCCCAGTTCCAGTCCTAGCAACCCCCCAACCCAATACCAGTCCTAGCCCCCCCATCACCCCACTTACAGTCCTTAACCCCCCATCACCCATTTTCAGTCCTTAACCCCCCATCACCCCATTTTCAGTTTAAGCCCCCCCTATAACCCATTACCAGTCCTAACCCCATCAACCCATTTCCAGTCAGGCCCCCATAGCCCATTGCCAGTCCTAGCCACCCATCAGCCCATTACCAGTCCTAATCCCATCATCCCACCTCCCGTTTTACCCCCCAGCCCATTTCCAGTCCTAGCCCCCCATAGCCCATTACCAGACAACCCCATCAGCCCACAGCCCATTACCAGTCTTAACCCCCCCAAAGCCCAGTACCAGTTCTAACCCCCCCCAACAGCCCATTACCAGTCCTAACCCCATCCGCCCAACTCCAGTTTTTACCCCCCAGCCCATTTCCAGTCATTTCCCCCCCCATAGCCCATTACCATTCAGCCCCATCAGCCCACAGCCCATTACCAGTCTTAACCCCCCCCCCTAAAGCCCATTGCCAGTTCTAAGCCCCCCCCAACAGCCCACAGTCCATTACCAGTCCTAACCCCATCAGCCCACCTCTAGCCTTACCCCCCCAGCCCAGCCCAGCCCAGCCCAGCCCCGCCCATTTCCAGCCCCAGCCCCCCAATAGCCCATTACCAGCCCTACCCCCCCCAGTCCATTTCCAGCCCCAGCCCCAGCCCCCCCAATAGCCATTACCAGTCCTACCCCCATAGCCCATTACCAGTCCTACCCCCCCCCCCCGGCCTAAAGAAAATGTAATTTAAAAAAAACCTGGTGGCTGCCGCCGCGGGGCCCCCTCTGCTGCCGCGGGGGCCCCGTCTACAAGCTGAAGCGGTGCGGTGCGGTGCGGTCGGGTGGGTCCGGTCGGGTCTCTCCCTCCCTCCTTCCCTCCCTGCAGGCTGCGAGAGATGCGAAGGGAGAGCGTCTCCTCGCGTCTGTGTAAAGCCGGCAGGGGCTGTTGGGAAATCCCATCAGCCCCTGCGGGCTTAACACAGACGCGAGGAGACGCTCTATCTTCGCGTCTCTCGCAGCCTGCAGGGAGGGAAGGAGGGAGGGAGAGACCCGACCCGACCCGACCGCACCGCACCGCACCGCTTCACCTTGTAGACGGGGCCCCCGCGGCAGCAGAGGGGCCCCGCGGCGGCAGCCACCAGGTTTTTTTTTTAATTGAGTTAAAAAAAAATTACCTGGTTCTTTTTTTGTGGGCCCCTGCCGGCTGTGGGCCCTACGCCATGGCGTACATGGCGTATAGGTAAATCCGGCCCTGCAAATATCTCTTTTACACATTCATTGTGGCCATCCTGAAAACCAGACTGACTAGTGGGTACACAAAGATAGGATTGCGAACCAGTGGTTTAGATATTACAAAGCTTTCTGATTTAGATATGGAAGGGATGCTGGATGTGGATCAAACAGGGAAATTGTTTATGCTCCATTACTGAAGATAGTAGAATTATTTATTTTGGGTATTACCAAAAAATGCCTAAAGTAGTGACGCAAGGAAACTCATAAAGTAAGAGTAAAATACTAGCATAGTCCTTCCAACTTTCTCCTCCCTCCTCCTGTCTTCATTACCAGCTACCATCAACTTCTATGTTGCGAGGAAACCAGCTCTAAGAGCCCTGAAAATCTACTAGTTGTTCAGTCAGGTGTGTGCCACTTGATAGCGTATTCCTGTTCTCTACAGAAGAGATTTGGGGAAAACTTGCTAGACAACTTCTTTACAAGGATACATCACATCAAGAGTTTATAGTTCTAATCACTGATGTGTATATAGGAAAGTAAGGAGAAGGCAAAGAACAGGCTGCAATCCTGCCATTACACACTAAAAGCTCTCTGGTCTGAAATTTCAGCGTTAGTGCTGGAAAGGCAAAGGCACATGAAATGACACCTGGGTGTGGAGGAGTAGCGTAATGGTTAGAGCAGTGGGCTGAGAGCCAGGGAAACCAGGTCTGAATCCTGCTGCCACTCCTCTTGAGCTTGAACAAATCACTTAACCCTTTATTGCCTCAGGTACAAACTTTTACATTCAGGTACAGTAGGGCTTACAATCTAAGTTGCTTTGAACTTATGCAAAAGGCATGAGGTAAATCCAGTCTTAATTCCTTATCGTCACTCCAGTCCAGTCCCTTTACTTCTGGGTTGCGCAACCCTTCCAGCAGCTTGGAGGCTGAGCCCAACCTTTTTGGAGGGGGGGGCGGTATAAATACCACTGGGACCACCCACCAACTCCAGTATTCTCAGCCTCCAAGCAGCTGGAGGGTTCCGTAAGCCTAGGGCTTACTGGAGTCTTCCTAATTCTTTTTAAAAAATACCTTATTACTTTTATTATCTTTAATTTTACTTATCTTAATTTCCTCTGTGTTTTCTTTCGTTTAAAATTAAGCAGCCTCTGCCTCTTTAATTGCTCCTGCCTGCTCTCTCCTCTCTCCCTCCCCCCCCCCCCCCCCAGGCGGGCCGGGCATCGGAGGTGATCTGTGCTAGCAGTACCGAGGAGCGTTTAGCTGAGCTCTGCGGCTGAGATCCGGCTGTCTCCCGAGGATTTCCTTGACCGATTGGTCCTACCTCGCGCCGAAGCCCTCCCGGAGGCTGAGCGCTTGAGGCACGCCGGGAAACAGATTCTGGACGCCGGACCCGTCCTGCAGCTAAAGGACGCGGCGGCGAGCCTCGGGCCTCCCGATCGCGGAGGGGAAGCGGATTTCGACATTTCAGCCAGGACTCGACTTCCAGTTCCCTGCGGTTCCCGGAGGGAAGAATAAGCGGCTCAGAGGACAGACTCGCGATCCCCCGTTAGGCTCCACGTGGGGAGGCCTACCACGTGTAGAGCCAACGGGCAGGGATCGCTGAGCTGGGCCCAGTCAGCACGGCAGCTGCAAACTGCAAGTATATTGCTAAAAGGAACTTATTTCATTTTAATCTAATTTAAATTTTGCCTTGCATCGGTTTTGGTTGGGATTTACATTGCAAAATTAATAGAGGGCCTTTCAGCTGCTTTTCTCTCGGAGAGATCTTTAGCCCGCTGAAGGAGAGAGCACATACACGGGCCTATCGGTGCAGTTTGCTGAGCCCTAGGCCCGTTGCTCAGGCCCCTTAGGAGTTAGGGCCTTGATAACTGGAATCAAGAGTATGGCGGCCAAACCTAGATGTCCTTCCTGCGGCACGCGCAGGGGCACTTCCTCGGAGGCAGGAGTCTGCAGGGCTTGTGCTGCAGTAGCTGCCTCCGTGGAACAAGAAATGAACTTGGCCATAATCCAGCCCTCTCAGGGGTCTGCAGACTCCTTAGAAGGGGAGGGGGGGTCCCAATTTCCTCCCTCAATGTCTTCGGATTTACCCACCCCTCCTCCTCCCCCTTCGCCACCCCCATCTGGGACAGGGGGCGCCGGGGATTTTTTCTCCCCAGACTTCATTCTTTTGCTCCATAAGGCTTATTGCCTGCGGAAGCAGGGCTCAGGGACAGGAGAAGCGGGTCTAGCGGCAGAAGCCAAGCCCAAGAGGGCTTGCAATCCAGACCCAGACATTCCACCTAAACGTTCCCGTCTGGGCCTTGAAGACTCCCTAGCGTCCCTCTCCCAGGGCACCCCGGAGGAGGATGGCTCTGACAAGGACTGGGATGAAGAAGAGGAAGAGCTGGAAGAGGGAGAGATCCCTGAAGAAGATCATTCACGGATAATTCGAGTCTTTCGTCGGGAGGAGCTTCCAGCACTAATTAATGAATCCCTAAAAGTCCTCAATGTGGCCTCAGACACACCAGCAGAGGAGGAGGCGCTGGAGGATCCATTAATCCAGGCCATTAGGAGATCTCAGAAAGTTTTCCCTGTCCACAGAGTAGTGCGTCAGATGATCCAAGAAGAATGGGATCAACCTGAGTCCAGTTTAAGGGGAGTCCGATCCATGTCTCGCCTATACCCACTTCCAGAGGCAGACAAAGAGCTGCTGAAGTCTCCCAGGGTGGATGCAGCGGTATCAGCAGTCACCAAGAAGACTACTATCCCAGTGGAGGGCAGCACTGCCCTTAGAGATTCTCAAGACAGAAAGCTAGATACCCTCCTTAAGCAAGCCTTTGATGTGAGTGCCCTTGCCCTGCAGGCCTCGGTGTCGGGAGCCTGGGTGGCAAGAGCCTGCTTAAGGTGGTCACAACAACTTCAGGCAGCAGAGGGACAAACAGGCGAGGCTCAGGCCCACTCTGCGAGGTTGGAATCCGGAGCAGCCTACCTGGCGGATAGTCAGTATGACCTCATCAGAAGCCTAGCCAAAAACATGGCCTCGGTGGTGGCGGCTAGGCGCTATCTGTGGCTACGGAATTGGGCGGCGGACGCCTCCTCGAAGGCACGCCTGAGCCGTCTTCCCTTTAAGGGGAAACTGTTATTCGGAGAAGATTTGGAGAAGTTGGTTAAGGACCTGGGCGAGTCCAAGGGGGGCAGGCTGCCTGAGGATAGACCAAAGCAAGGACGGCCCCTAGCCCCAGTGCGTACCCAGCCCAGGGACTCCCGAAGGTTCCGTCCAGCCAGGTCAAACTCCTTTTCCAGGGGCCGGTTTCCCTCGAGGGGACAAGGTTTTAGGGGGTTTCGAGGAGCAGGCCGAGGCTTCGGGGGGTCCTCCTCCTTCTCCTCCTCCCAGTGTAATAGAAAACAATGAGGTGACGGGGGGCCAGGGGGAAGAACCGTCGGTGGGCGGTCGCCTAAGGCGCTTTCTTCCCGCCTGGTCCCGGGTCACGTCCGATCAATGGGTCCTAGAGGTTATCAAAGACGGCTATGCTCTCGAATTTGCGAAACAAATACACCCAGCCTTTGTTCAATCTCCCTGCGGTTCTTCAGCAAAGAGGGCGGCGGTAGAGTCTACTCTCTCCCGTCTAATAACGCTCGGGGCCGTGGTTCCGGTACCACCAGACCAGTGCGGTTCTGGTCGGTACTCGATTTACTTCGTAGTGCCAAAGAAGGGAGAGTCCTTTCGCCCGATCCTGGATCTAAAACAAGTCAATCGCTGCCTCAGGGTCCCTCATTTCCGGATGGAGACCCTACGCTCAGTCATAGCAGCCGTAAGGGGCGGGGAGTTCCTAACGTCCCTCGATCTGACAGAAGCCTACCTGCACATCCCGGTCAGGGCCTCCCATCAGCAATTTCTGAGATTCGCAGTGCCAAGGGGCCACTTTCAATTCCAGGCCCTGCCTTTCGGCCTAGCTACGGCTCCAAGAACGTTCACCAAAGTGATGGTGGTAGTGGCGGCCTCCCTACGAAAAGAGGGAATACTGGTGCACCCCTACTTGGACGATTGGCTAATCCGGGCCAAGTCGGAGGAGGAAAGCCACTCCATGACGGCAAGAGTGATCCAAGTCTTAGAAGAATTGGGCTGGGTCATCAATCGAGCAAAGAGCAAGTTGACTCCCTCCCAGGAACTCGAGTACCTCGGGGCAAGGTTCGACACCAGCAAGGGCAGGGTATTTCTGTCTCTGTCAAGATCAAGAGAACTGAGACTGCTAGTCACGCAGTTCCTGGCAAGACGAATCCCCACGGCGTGGCATTATCTTCAGGTCCTGGGAACAATGGCAGCGGCGATAGAGGTGGTGCCATGGGCCCGAGCCCACATGCGGCCATTGCAGAGGGCTCTATTGCGTCGATGGTCGCCCCAGCACCACCCCTTGACAATGCAGTTACCTTGCGCTCCGCGGACCAAACAGACTCTACGCTGGTGGCAGTGCCCAAGGAACCTGGATTGCGGGATGCCTCTCGAGCCCCATCAGTGGCTATTATTGACGACTGATGCCAGCCTAGTAGGCTGGGGAGCTCACTGCAAGGACCAGTTTGTCCAGGGCAACTGGACTCCGCTGGAAGCACAATGGCCCATCAACAGACTAGAATTGCGGGCAGTCGGCTTAGCGCTCAGGGCTCTCGAGGCCTTAGTGCAAAAGAGAGCAGTTCGCGTTCTCTCCGACAATGTCACCGCGGTGGCTTACATCAACCACCAGGGCGGCACCAGCAGCCCCGCCTTAGAAAAGGAGGCGGGCACTCTGTTCCAGTGGGCGGAGACTCGGTTGGAAGCCCTGTCAGCCAAGCACGTAGCGGGAACGGACAACGTCACCGCAGATTATCTCAGCAGGTGCAAGATAGACCACGGAGAGTGGGAACTGGACCAGGAGACCTTCAACCAGATAGTGACACGTTGGGGCCTCCCAGTCATGGATCTCATGGCGAGGTTCTCGTCCGCCAAGGTGGACCGATTCTTCAGCCGACGAAAGGAAAGAATGTCCGAAGGCCTGGATGCCCTGTCACAGAAGTGGCCCTCGGAGGGCCTGCTCTACGTTTTCCCTCCCTGGGTTCTGATCGGAAAGGTTCTCCAGCGCGTGGAGTCTCACCAGGGCTTCGTAATCCTCATAGCTCCGGATTGGCCTCGCCGCCCCTCAACCCTGGCGGCTCCCTTGCAAGAGGGACCTCCTGAGGCAAGGCCCGGTTCGTATGCCTCACGTGGATCGATTCTCGCTTACGGCCTGGCTATTGAAAGGGCGAGGCTCCTGAAGAGGGGTTATTCAGGAGCTGTCATCTCGACCCTGTTGAACGCTAAAAAGCGCTCAACCTGCCTCTCCTATGTTAGGACTTGGCGCATCTTCGAAGCATGGTGTGCAGAACACCGACGGAAACCCCTTTCCGCCTCTGTCCCAGAGATCCTAGAATTTCTTCAGGCAGGATTTGACAAGGGTCTAGCGCACAGCTCCTTGCGAGTCCAGCTAGCGGCAATCGCGTGCTATAGAGGTAAGGTCCGCGGCAAGACCCTAGGGGCACACGCAGACGTCTCCAGATTCCTAAGAGCGGTGCGACGCCTGCGACCTCAACGGAGGTCGGTCATCCCCTCTTGGGACCTCAACCTAGTGCTTAACGCACTGACCAGGGAGCCCTTTGAACCAGTGAAGAGGGCCTCCTTAAAGGACTTAACCCTGAAGACAGTCTTCCTGGTCGCTATCTGCTCAGCAAGGCGAGTCTCCGAGTTGCAAGCGTTGTCCTCTCAGCCCCCCTTCCTATTGTTTCTCAAGGACAAGGTAGTGCTGCGAACGGTCCCTTCCTTCTTGCCTAAGGTCATCTCTCCCTTTCATGTGAATCAGGCAGTTAACCTCCCGGTTCTCCCCGCCGAGGGGCTTGAAGGCAGGGATAGCAAACTTCGCCTCTTGGATGTCCGGAGGACCTTGAAACGCTACCTCTCCCGCACAGCCCCCTTCCGGAAGGCCGAGCAGCTATTCGTTCAGTTCGGGGGTCCCCACAAGGGGGAGGCGGCGGCCAAGGCATCCATCTCCAGATGGATCAGGGAAGCGATCGCTTCCGCCTACATACTGAAAGGGAAGCAGGTGCCTCCGGGTCTCCGAGCACACTCCACCCGGGCACAGGCTACCTCATGGGCAGAATTCGGTCTAGTTCCTCCGCTAGATATCTGTAGGGCAGCGACTTCGTCATCGCTGCATACCTTCACCAAGCATTACAGGCTCGACATACAGAGTGCGGCGGATACTCGTTTTGCTCTGGCGGTCCTTCAGTCCGGTATTCCGGAACCCACCCAGGATTGAACTGCTCTTTTACATCCCAGAAGTAAAGGGACTGGACTGGAGTGACGATAAGGAAAAAGTAATTAGATCTTACCTGCTAATTAGTGTTCCTGAAGGAACGACAGTCCAGTCCCTGATCCCACCCGGTTAGGACCTCACAGTCAGACGGAAGCTTTGAGCCGAGCGTGGGGCCAGTTCGGGGTGAAGGAATGCGGGAGAAAGTCGGATTCGGCAGCCTCAGGCATATCACCTCCTCCCATAAACATTTCTCCACTCATGCTCTCTACATATATCCAAAAAAAAAAAAAAAAAAAGATAAGACATATATAGTCTATGTGATGTTATTTAGGTTCTTATGTTTTATAGGTCCTTATGTTATATAGGTCGCTAATGGAATTCCTTTAGGTCTGCTTTTTCATTCGATTACTGGAGTTGGTGGGTGGTCCCAGTGGTATTTATACCGCCCCCCCCTCCAAAAAGGTTGGGCTCAGCCTCCAAGCTGCTGGAAGGGTTGCGCAACCCAGAAGTAAAGGGACTGGACTGTCGTTCCTTCAGGAACACTAATTAGCAGGTAAGATCTAATTACTTTTTTATGCATTTTCAATGCCTAGGGAGTGGAGGAGTAGCTTAGTGGTTTAGAGCAACAGCCCTACTATGCAGGAGATCTGGGTTTGATTCCCATTGGCCCTCCTTGTGGCCTTGGGCAAGTCACTTTACTCTCCACTGCCTTGGAAGAAAAGGCCTGGCAATCTTCTGGTCATACCTTGCCAAGAAAACCCAGAGGCTGCAAAGTTCTCAGGAGTTAGCATTGATTTGAAGGCACTTAAAAAGAAAAGGGGGGGGGGAGGCATGTTTAGTGATTTTTCTACCCTGACGAAGAAGGTTTTTAATATATTTCTTGGTCTAGCTTTTGAAAGTGGTTGTTTTATTGGACTGTCGCCTCAATTTCCTCTTTGTTTTTTTTTTTTTTCCCTTAACTACCATTTAAGTGGACTAACATGGCAATCACACTTTTTTTTTTTTTTTTCCTAATGATACTTTCTTAAGAACGAAGGATGGGCTTGATGGCGTTCATGCTATGCAAAGCTCTAAATGCCACTGTTGGCAGTTTAAACCAAACCTGCTGGGCTACCAGTAGCCAAATGCAGGGAGCAGAATATTGGCCAAGTACTTAAGGCAGCATTAAAAGATGTTAGGAACCCAGCTGCAGTGTTGTGAATCTTTTGCAGTTGGCTCTAGTTTCTTACCAACAATCCAACAGGCTGCAGTAATCCAAGTGCTGTCTCATGCAATGTTCCCTCTAATTTTCTGTAGGCTGTGTGCGCATAAAATATCAGCTGTGCAGCTTTTGAAGGAAGGTTAAATTTTTGTGCGCCACATAACGACACTCGGAGTTATATACTTTAAAATTTGACTACACGTCAGAATACAGTATGTACACCACATTGATTGCACTAGAAAATATTGTAGAACTTGTGAAAACCATAAATACACAACAACTTTTCAATTTTAAGAACATCTGTGTTTTCTATCAGAACCGTAATTTTTGTGCGCTCTGTCGTAAAGTATGTGTGCTCACTCGGTGAGGTGTGTGCGCGCGCACATGCGCACAGCTTAGAGGGAACAGTGGTCTCATGGTGGCAAAACACAATCTTAGCAAAGTCCACTTGATTGAAAAACAGACACATCTTTCTCAAGTGCATTAAGTAATGTTGAATCACTTTCACTAACCTAACTTTCAGATTTCAAAGTAATCGAGTTTGCCTCAGGTACAATCCCTGATCTGCTACTTGGATAACTTTATCCTTCCAAATTACTAAGCTTTCGAAAAGCAAACCCTTTCTGCTGTGCACCCAAAGAATCTCTCCTGAGTATTGAACTTCAGCTACAAATAACAGCTGCTGAAAAAGGCCCTGGCTAGGCAGAGAGCTTATGACTAATAACTGGGATGTGTCCTTGCAGTGTGGACAGTAATAATTGTGCAGACTACATGGGCTGGTGAGTCTTTTTTTGCTGTGCTGGTCCATATTAGCAAGACAGTATATGAGGAACAACTTTCCCTTTTGCTTTGTGTGCATTGTTAAATAACTGTGTGTGTAATACTTAATATACAAGATATACGCTATGCATCCTTTTTTTTTTTTTTTTTAAAGAGCCCACTAATGAATAACAAACCTGTAGGGAAAATATGAGGACGCACATTTTCAGGAATGATTTCCAATGAACATGCATACGTGTATGTATATTTTGTTTGGGATATGTTTGAGAGGAATGGAATGGGTAGAGATATGTAGGATTGCATGAGTAGAGCTGTGTAGTGGAGGGCTGCTTGCGTATATGTGACTTAGGAAATATGGAGTGAAGTGGCAGTGAAAGGCACCAGAAGACACTTTTTTTTAATATTCAACTGCTTCAGTTATTTCTCCCTATCTGTCTGTGTTCTTTTGGGCCAAGCTGCTGAAAAGGAGATCTTATTTTGTTTTGGAATGCTGTGGTCAGTAGCTCTAAGAGACTCTCGTTAAAAGCAGCATTTGAGGTTCTGTTCTTTGAAAATACCAGCTTGCTGTTTCTGGTTTTTGAACACTGCCAAGATAATCACATTTGATTTATTGTTTGCCAAATTTTAAAGTTTCAGCCCTTTTTTATAGACTTTGTGTGTTTGTGTATACAGTATATAAAAAAAAGAAGGTATCACTGTCTGTAGACCTAACTCTTTCTGTGTGTTGGAAAGCATAGAAACAAAAAATCAAAAAAACCCCACTCTACCCAATTAATACTAAATACAAAAAATAGAGTGAAATTGAAAGAGCAAATAACCTATATGTGGCGGCGGATCTGTTCAGATCTTTCAGAGTTTTTTCGGCATGCTCAGGATTTATCAAGACGTCTAGCACAGCGAGGTTATCCTAAAAAAGTTATCAGACGAGCCTTTTTAAGAGCTAGAAACATTCATAGGGACTGGCTCTTTCCTCCTTTATACGTCAATTGACATCAGTGATTCATCTACAGATAATTTTGGTGAACCTTTGGTGGCTGTCCTTCCCTTCATGTCACATGCTGATTGTGTAAGAAAGATTTTACTTAAACATTGGCATATACTGCAACTGCATGCTTGCTTCAAAAGGAATTTGAGAATTGCTCATTCGAGGGGTTCTAATATTCGCGATTATGTGGGACCTACTTTGTCACCTGTAGATAGAATAGTCCCTGATGCATCGCTGGAATTGGGACATTTTTCATGTGATTTTTGTAAGTTTTGCTCTCAAACTATCACCGGCAAACAATGGCATGTGCCGAATTCTACTTTGATTCATGAAGCTCGATGGCATACAACTTGCTCTACGTCTCATGTAGTATATGTGCTAGTCTGCCCTTGTAATCTCCTGTATATTGGACGTACTATTCGTCCTATGAAGCTGCGGCTCACAGAACATGCATCTAGAATTCGGAATTTGGTCCTTACGGCTCCTATAGTACAACATAGTCTGGAGTTTGGTCATGGATTTGAGGACTTTTCTTGGAGAGTGTTAGACATGGTCCCTGTTTTCCCTCGTGGTGGCAATCGTGAACTATGTCTACAGCGCCTTGAACAGAAATGGATTTTCACTTGGCACACAGTTGAACCTTTTGGCTTGAATAAAGAGCTAGATTGAATAAGTACACTTTAAATTTTTTACTTTTTTTAAACAATAAAAATTATTTTCAAGTCAGTTTTCTATTGCCATTCAACATGAATTTTTTCATAATCTGGGTTTCAGCAAAATTGGCTTCTTTTTGGGTGCAGTGATTTATTTCACCGCCATTGGTCCGCTTGGGCTATTTAACTTGCTCTTTGTTTTTTTGATCGTTAATGAGCATGCGCCGGCGTCTTGGAGAAGGAGACGCTGAGATTTCAATTTCATCACAGTTCGGCAGTTCTTCAAAAGCGTTGATACAGGGCGCAATAACATTGGCATTCGCCCGAAACGCAGTACTGTGTCCTTTTATATTACTGCGGTATTGACTCAGGTGTAAGAATATCCTTGACAGAAAAACTTGGAACTTTACTGTGGACGCTGCCAGCTCCTTGTTTGACGAATACACACGTACTGGAGGGAGCGGAGGTTTTGATAAGTACCACGTTGTTCCATGTATTTTAAAAGAAGAGATGTATTTTTGGCATGAGGTGACATCGTGTGGTGGTTTTACCTCTTTTTCAACCCTTTAGTAATTATACATAGGGTTTAATTTAAATCGAATAAAATGGAAGTCATAGCTTCAAGAGGGTAATTTAACTCTCCCGGCTACCTTCCGACAAAAACATCACATATAGGTTATTTGCTCTTTCAATTTCTATTTTTTGTATTTGGAAAGCATAGAAAGGCATGCCTTGTCTTGGGTTTTAATAAATTACTATTTCAAAGAGCCTTCACTAGTGTAGCTGGTTTAAATGATGCATGTTGTCAGTATGTGAGGCGTTCTGTGAGGATTAGAGAGCTGCACAGAGATCTCAATAAATTTATTTATTTATTTAGCTCCAGGTCAAAGCGATGTATATTGAATGGAGGATATAGTTGTTAAATCAAACAGGTGTTGGTTTATAAACATGGATCAGATAGGATTCAGCTTGTAGATGTGTAACAGTTTAGCTTATATACATGGGGAACTAACTTTATTTACAAAGAGTGTCAGCTTGTGTGTACAGGTGGGAGATGTGTGTATTGGTTTCTGCGCGGATTGGGGGAGGGGATTATGTGGGTGGGCCACAGTGTTCGATGAATAGGTGTGTTTTTATGCATTTGTGGGAGGTGAGGAGGTCACTGGTGTTTGATTTGGTTCGGGAGGGTGTTCCATAGGGAGAGTGCATATAGTTGGAAGGATTGCATGCAAGCTGCTTGCTTTTTGTTTTGGTGTGTGGTATAACCAGTGTATTGCTTGTAGACTGTCTTATAGCTTGCTGGGGTAGAATGTGTGAAGGTGTGATCTGGATTTGGAGTGAATGGCTTTGTGTGTGAGTAGGAGAGTTTTGTACTTGATGTGGCTATTCAGGGGTAGCCAGTGAAGCTGTTTTAGGATGGGTGTGATGTGATGTGATTGTATTTCAAAGCTCCTTGTGGAGAGCAGCGATTTTAGGGGGAGTAGGGTGGATTGTCGCAGGCCTTGGTAAATGGAGTTGCAGTAGTCGGCCTGAAGAGCTGAATGGACATCCTGTGTTTCAAGGAGGGGGCGTAGGCGGCGGCGTGTTTTTGGCTTTGATAGATTGCCCTGGCAGTTTTGTCAATTTGTGGTTTTGAGTGAGTCTGGTCTAGGGTGATGCCGAGATATTTTATTTGGGGTTGGGTGTTTGTGTGTTTTAGGGGAAGGTGGGTTGGGGGCGTGAAGGTGTTACCTTTCGTTATGAATAGGGCTTTGTTTTTTTTTTGTAGTTGCTTGTGAAGTTGTTTAGAGAGACACTGAGTGACTTCGAAGCAGCACAGGAGATGTGGGTTTGTGGGTTGGTCTGAATTGAAAGATCTATAAAGCATTTTGTCATCTGTGTAGATGTGGTAGTTGAAGTTGTGGGCTTTGATGGAACAGAGTGGTTGAAGGTATAGGTTGAAGAAGAAAGCGGATAGGGCGGATCCTTGTGGTACAACTTGGGTCTGGCAGAAGGGGGTGGATACGGAGGCTCCTATTTTCATCTGTTGATGTCTGTCAGTCATATAGGATTCAAACCATTGTAGTACGGTGTCTTGGATTCCAGTGGAGAGATGTTCAGGAATATAAGGATGAATCCTTGTTTGGTGTGTTTGGATCCCCTTTATTAAGGTGTTCAGAAGAGAGACCATGAGTGTTTCTACCCCATGAAGTGGGTGGAAACTATGCTGTTGTAGGTCGAGGAGGTAGTTTTTGTTGTTATGATCCTGGAGCTGTTGCTGGATGGCTTTCTTAATCTTTGCTGTGAAGGCTTGTGCTGGGTCTGTAGGATGTGGAGTCCAGTGTGAGGCACTTGGAGGAGAAGTTTGTTTATGTTTATTAGCTTGTTATACCGCTGTTCCAGTTAGAGCACAGCGGTTTACAAAAATAGTCAGCCTAACAGAAAAGGCCACTGGCCAGAAAAGGAAAGGAAATACAATGAATGACAGAAAAGCACCCAAGACAATTAAATAGACATGACTAAGGAGAGAGAGGGGGAAGGGAAAGATTCACACAGAAGGAGAGGGGAGGTCAAAAGCGGTTGAGAAGAATGTTTTCAACTCTTTTTTTTGAAGGTGGGGAGGTGCTGTTCAAGTCTGAGGGGAAGGGGTAGTGAATTCCAATAAGCAGGGCCAATAAAAAAGAAAGCTGAGGTGCGTGTAGATTGTAGGTGGGCGCGTGACAGAGGAAAGGTGAAGGCGGTTGACATGGATTGAACGAGTGGGAATATGAAATTGAAGTAAGTCTGCCAGACATCGGGGTGTGTGGGTATAAAGAACTTGGTGAACCAGTGTGAGGATTTTGTAGCGAATGCGAAATTGCAGGGGAAGCCAGTGTAGGTGAAGAAGGAGAGGGGTGACATGGTCGCGAGGAGAGGAGTGGAAAATAAGGTGTGCAGCAGAATTCTGGATACGTTGGAGGCGGTGAAGTTGCGAAAGAGGGAGACCAGCAAGAACTGAGTTGCAGAAATCAACACGTGACACATGTTGCCGCCCTGTAAGATGGTGGCTTAAACTTTGGCCTCTGTGGCTCAGCAGTGAGATTTTTGCTTTTTTCCCTGGTTTTCCTCGATAGCAGACTGTGCAAGTTGACAAATACTCCTGGGGAATTTCGGGTACACGACGACTCGGAAGAAACTAGCAGTAGATTTGAAAGTGCCTGAGCAACCACAGTATGCAGGTTACTCCAAAGTGGTGACGAGCATTGTCCAGGCTCTGCTTGAAGAGGAGATAGAGGGAGGTTTTGGAGCCCCTGTGGAGCTGAATAGGTCGCATTGGACTTTGAGATTCCCCCACACTAATCTACTGAGGAACTTTGTTGCATGCTTCCGCCTGAAAGAAAGGGTTGCTGTGAAAGCCCAGACCAGTAAGAACTTGAACTAGGAAGGCCATTGGATGGAAATATTTAAGGATGTGGTGGCCACAATGCTGCGTCAGAGGCAAGAGGAAGCTGAGATGGGAGCAAGTGAAATATAAATGGCTTTTCCCATCTTTGCTTTTGCCATCACTAAAGATGGAGTTACAATGCAGGCTTGAAACTGGGCAAAGGCAGTCAAGGCCTTGAAAGATTTGCAGAACTGGGGGATGGGGAGGGGGGCTAGCAGAGAAGGTGTAATGGAAATCGTCAGATCGGTGGCAGCGAGTTGAATGAGGAAGAGGCCGTCTACAGCACAGTTCTGGAGGAGAATTACTTCAGCTACAGTTGGACTGTATGGACTGAGCAAGAGAGGCTGTTTTAGTTTCAACTCTATATTCACTGTTGATTTCATGTGCCTTGGTGGGGAAGGGTGTGTATGAGTGGAGTGAGATTGTTGGAGAGTGGGGTTTGTTTAATGTGACACTGGGGTGCCGGAAGGGATATCAGAGGGGGGGGGGGGGTATGGATGTGGTATGATTGAGGGTTTGGGGGTAGTGGTATGGAGAGGTGGGCAGTATGAGGAGTAGGGGAGGTGAGGGCTTCCTTGGCTGGGGGAGCTGGGATCTTGAAGGGTAGGGATTGGGTCACTTCCTTAAGCTGGAGATGGTATCCTTTAGAGTGGGGTGCTGGGTAATGAGGGGTGGGGAGGCTATCCTGAATGAGGATCAAGCTATTTGCACTCTGGAGTATGGCTGGAAAGTTGATAATTGTTACCTGTAATGTTAGTGGGTTAAACTCTTCCGCAAAAGAGGCATGCCTGCCAAAGGAGTTAGAATGCTTGCAGGCAGGGCCGGATTTACCTTGAGTGAAGCCCTACGCCAACAAAAATTGTGGGCCCCCAGAAAAGATAAAAACGAGCACGCCGGATCAGCTGCGCGCTGTTGGCCCTGACATCATAATTAAACTGGGAATCCCAAAAGCCAAACTTGTAATGTACAACACTGTAGAAATAAAACTATACATTAATTTGCTCTTGTACTAAACAAAGTGCAGACGTTCGCAAGTATCAGTGACAAGTTGCAGAAGTGACAGCAGAAGGCGGTTTCTAAGCCCTGCTACGTCAAGGACTCAGGCTCTTGTATGGAGAGCTGGTGAGTCTCCTTTAATGACAGGTACACCCCCTCCTGAGGATCGTAGTAATAGAACTTTTGTAAGTAAGAGATCAAGGGTTTGGGCAGTGGTAGCTCTGGAATGTGATCTATCCGAACAAGCTGCCGGATGCGAAAGCGACACAGGTGCTGTAGAGACTTCATATTACTGAATCGGGAGACAGGAAACAGAAGCTGGACCGGAGTTGGAGGGAGACCTGGGACCCTGGAGCGCAGGAAGTACAGAAATTTGCCATTTTTTGAATGCATAATGGCTCGTTTTATGAACTCCACCACAGACTGACATCGGTCCTCAAACTTTGGGTGACACCACAGGCTGAAGGTTCCTCTGTAGTGTTCCATTCTCGTGTGGTGCGTTATACCTTGTGAACGAAAGCTGAGGCTCAAGATATAACGAGGGTCTGAGCTATCACGCACCAGGAATGACCCATCTGGCTTCCCCTTCAGTTTCATTTCTGCATCTTCCCAGTTCATGGGTCCCCAGTACCAGCCACACTTCTCTAGTTCTCTTAAGCTGGCAGCAAAGCTGCTGGAATCCGGTCGGTAAAGGGGACACTGCAACCAGGGGCGGCCCAAGGGGGGTGCAGGGCCATGTGCGGAGATTAATTGCGGGGCCTCCTTTGCATATGGAGCCTCATTTGCATAAATATTTGCATAATGTTAACATGCATTTTTAGTAAACATGCTTCTTAATGAGTGTCTGGATAAAGAAAGACTAATAGATTTCTACGTTACTATATTCCAGTGCCAACCGCCAGGCCCATTAGGAAGTACTATAAACACTGACCTTTTAGAACTCATAGCAAACCCGCCATATCATAACAGCTCTGCCAGGACTCACAAAGCACCAAACCCTACCTATCAAAAGGCAACACTGCAAATATTTAAACCAATGCATCTCATACTGGGGAAAGAGAATAAGTGACATGGTCAAATAGAAACTACATGGTTAAAATGCAGAATATAGACCGTCACCAAAGAACAAGGGATCACAATTTAGAAATAGGAAGACAATTTAAACTGGGAACCCCAAAAGCCAAACTTGGGATGTACAACAACACTGGAGAAATAAAACTATAAATTAATTTCCTCTTGTACTAAACAAAACACAAAGATGTAACAATGCACATTTCCCAGAGCTGATATATTCCAGTTAATAAATTCAAAATAAAAAAGTATTTTTTTACCTTTTGTTGCTTGTGCATTTTCTTTTCAGTTGCAATTGCTCCAGTCACTTTCTTCTGGTTTCTTTGTGTCTTCTGCGAGCTATCCATTTTCCTTTCTTCTCTTTTTTAGATTTTTTTTCCTAATTTTTTCTCTATATCTGCTTTAACATACTGATCTTTCCCCTTTTGCTCTTTCCTCCATTTCTTTCCTTATTGCTTTATCATCCACTCAAATTTCACCCTTCCATTCTCAATCTACACTTACTCTTTCAATACCCGGCCCTTCGTAGACTTTTCTTCCCTCCCACACAAAATATCTCTTCCCCTCTCCATTCTCATTTCCCATCCCTTTCTAGTCCTCCCCCAAAATCAGCTCCTTTATAGTTCTAGACCCACCCAGCATCTGCCCCCCTTCTAGTCCCAGTCTCCCAAGCTTCCACATCAGCCCATTTCCAGTCCTAGCCTCCCATATGCTGTTTTCCAGTTCCATTCCAGCCCCCCATCAGCCCATTTCCACTCCAAGCTCCCCATCAGCCCATTTCCAGCCCTTTTCCAACTCCCATCAGCCCACTTCCAGTCCTATTCCAGCCCCCATCAGCCCATTTCCAGTGTCCTATTCCAGCCCATCACCCATTTGCAGTCTACGTTCCCCCCCATCAGCCCATTTCTAGTCCTATCCTAGCTCCTCATCAGCCCATTTCCAGTCCTAGCCCCCATATGCTCTTTTCCAGTTCCATTCCAGTCCATCAGCCCATTTCCTCCACGCTCCCCCATCAGCTAATTTCCAATCCTAGCCCCCTCGTCAGCCCACTTCGCCCTATTCCAGCCCCCATAAGCCCATTTCCAGTCCTAATCCAGCTCTTCATCAGCCCATTTCCAGTCCAAGTCCCCCCCCCCATCACAGCCCATTTCATCCATTCCCCCCACCATCACAGCCCATTTGCAGTCCTATCCCCCCCCCATCCCAGCCCAATTTGTCCGTTCCCCCCATCACAGCCCATTTCCAGTCTGTTCCCCCCCCCCACATCACAACCCATTTCCAGTCTGTTTCCCCCATCCCAGCCCATTTTCATTCCATCCGTCCCCACCATCACGGCCCATTTCCAATCCTATCCCCCCACCATCACAGACCATTTGCAGTCCTAATCCAGCTCTTCAGCCCATTTCCAGTCCAAGTTCCCCCCCCCCCATCACAGCCCAATTGTAGTCCGTTCCCCCCATCACAGCCTATTTCCAGTCTGTTGTTCTCCCCCCCCCCCACCCCCATTTCCAGTCTGTTTACCCCATCCCGTCCTCCCCGCCCCCCCCCCCCCCCCCAGAAAGAGCCCTGCGCCGTCTAAGGGGCTGCAGAGGGAGCCAGGGAAGCCCGCGCGAGGCCCCGGCTCCCTCTGCACAGCCCGCCAGCGTGAAGAACCTTTACCTTCCCGCTGGCGGCTGTTTCAATGAAGCCGGGAAAGGTTAAAGGCAATGCCCTTTAACCTCTCGCGGCATTCGCGGCTTAATTGAAACAGCCGCCAGCGTGAAGGTAAAGGCTCTTCACGCTGGCGGGCTGTGCAGAGGGAGCCGGGGCTTCGCGCGGGCTTCCCCGGCTCCCTCTGCAGCAGTCCATTGAGCGAGAATGTGGTTCGCGCGGGGCCCTGTGTGAACAACATTCTCGCTCAATGGACGGGCCGGCCCTGACTGCAACTTCTGCACAGGCTGACCTGGAGCAACCTCTGCCTGCCGATTGGGAAGGACTCTGGGAAATGCATCTAGGAGACTCAGACTCCTACGGGGCGGAGGTGGTGGTGTGGGAGGGTGTCGAGAGGCCAGTCCTTGCTGAGAGATGTCCACATCCACTAATGATACTGTTTCACCTGTAAAGAGCGGGCTGAAGGAGACCGGAGAAAAGGCACTTTGAGTTCTCGTCAAACGGAGTTTTCTGCCCGATCCTTGCCCCTGATTGCTGGCTGCTGCCGCAGCAGCATGGACTGTCCCGCGGGGCCCCCTCTGCCCGGCTGAGCCCCTCTGTGCAGAGGGGGCCCCGCGGGACAGTCCATGCTGCCGTGGCAGCAGTCAGCGGGTTTTTTTTTTTTTAAATTTAATTTAAAAAAAGCTATTTGTTCAATTTTTGTGGGCCCTTGCCAGCTGTGGGCCCTACGCCACGGCGTAGTTGGCGTATAGGTAAATCTGGCCTTGCTTGCAGGTGTATGCTGTACTTGTATAGGAGACATACATTGAAAAAAGGTGAGAAACTACTTGATTGGGCAGCCTATCCTGTGGTGGTGCGGCTTCTAATCTTAAGCAGAAGAAGAAAGTGGGGGGGGGGTCGCAGTATTCTCCAAGTAGCTGGACATAAAGATGGGTGAGGTTTGCCGATCCTGCGGGGTGTTTTTTTGTTGCTGAGGGCAGAGTGGGGAGGGATCTTTTGGTATGTAGCCAATGTATATGCACCAAACAAGGAGCAAGGGGCTTTTTATCAGACATACTTCAGGGATAGGCTGTTGGGTATGTTTGAGTAGCGAGGGGGGGGGGGGTGGATTTCAAGATAACATGGGACCCTGTGAAGGATAATTCCAAGCAGGTACAGTATGTGGGGCAGGATAGGACAATTCTTAGGGATACAATGAGGGAATTAGGACTAGTAGATATATTTGGAGGGGTTTCACCCCAGTGTGAGGTTGCACTCTTATCACTCCCAGGTACATAAGACCTATTCTAGGACTGATGTGCTGTTTTTTAACAGAGGTGTTGGAATGCCGTGTTCCATGGGGGACCACACTTGGCCCCTGGGCCAGCCATACTCCATGCAGCTGCAATCACTGGCCTTCACCTCCTGTCTGCCTGCAGGGATCCGATCTCCCATGGACAGACAGGTGGGATCTGTGCCGCGATTGCAGCGCTCTTCTGCCCCTGGGGGATGGGATCCCCATGGGCAGCCTGCTGCTTGCTGGGTCGCGATTGCCAGCCTTCCCTTACTTCTGCCCTCAGGAGATCTCATACCCACAGGCTGAATTAGGGGAAGACCCAGTTGCAGCAGCAAAGACGTTTGATCGGACCAGGGCCCCTGTGGGGCACGCTCACCCCCTTTTCGACGCCTATGGTTTTTAGATCGAAAATTGGTCCAAGAGATGGTAAAAATGAATACGGAGCTTATAGTTTGGACGGATCATGCCCCCAGTGCCGGGTAGAGATTAGCAGGGGGCGTATACTACAGAGTTTAAAGTTCTGGAGACTGAACAACTCTATTGGGGAAATGCTGGTGTGGTGGATGCGGTTGGGAGAGACATTGAGGAATAATTTTCATTAAATGGGGAGAGGGAGGTGGGTGTGCCTTCATATGGGATGCATTTAAGGCCATGATTAGAGACCAGTTGCTGATGTGGGTGAGCAGGCTAAAGATGCAGAGGCGAGCAGGTGGCCTTGGAGGTGGGTAGGCTCTGTTTGGAGCTGCGGGATTGCTTGATGACTAGCATACAGTGGGATCTGGAGGTGACTAGATGTTTTCAAATTTGGCAATAGAGCGGGAAGGCTTTTGGCAAGGCAAAAAGAGATGTTGTATAACACAAATCCAGCATAAAGATAGAGGAAGGGTTGTACAATTTGATTAGATCTGAGAATGCTTTGAGTTTTATTCACAACTCTGTGCTTCTGAGGGGATGGGATTGGAAGCTGAGATGGTGGAGTACTTGAGGACATGCAAACTACCTCTGCTGTCAGAGGATCAATGCAATAAGTTGGAGGGGGGACACTTCAGTTGGAGAGGTGTGGGAGGCTATCAAGGGTTTGAAGTCTGGGAAGGTATCAGGTCTAGATGGTCTTACCCTTTCCTTCCAAGCCCAGGTGGAGACCCATTTGAGGGAGGTTTTTAATTCAGTGTTATGGGGTGGGGCCCTTCCTATGTCTATGTCCTCCACTGGGATTATAGCTTATCCATGAGGATGGGAAGGATCCTGCCCAGAGTGGATTGTACTGGCCTTTATCTTTGCTAAATGTAGATGTAAAGATTTTTAGCTAAAATCTTGGCTGGAAATCTCAATGGGCTCTTGCTGAAGCTAATTGGGGAGGACCAAGCAGGTTTTGTGCTGGAGCGTCTGACAGGGTATAATATTAAGAATGTGGTATGGTTGATTTGGTGGGCCCAAAAACAAGTACCAATGGTGCTTCTCACCATAGATGCTGAAAAGGCATTCGATTTGAGTGGTGTGGGAATTTGCTCGATGTGAGGAAGGAGTGGCATAGTGGTTGTGGCAGTAGCCTCAGTCTGGAGTGACCTGGGTTCAAGTCCCACCGGGGGACAGCAGCCTTGGGCTGGAGGGACTGTGGTTTCACTTAACCCTCCATTGCCTCAGGTACAACCTTAGATTGTAAGCCCTTTGGGGGACACGGAAATACATACAGGTACTGTATGTAACTTAAGTGCTTAGCTGCTATCCGCTATAGGCGGTATATCAAATAAATAAATAAACAATTGCAGGAGATGGGGTTTGGGCTTTACTTCTTAACTTGGATTAATATCATGTATGAGGACCCTAAGGTATGGTTGCAAGTTGGTGGTGGATATTTCTGGGAATTTGGGTATGGTAGGGGAACAAGAGAAGGTTGCCCCTTCGTACTGACTCTGGAGCCCTTGACTGCCAGGATTAGGGCCAGTAGTAGTTTAAGGGGGATTGCGATAGGTGGGGAAGAACACAAGTTGGCCTTGTTTGCAGATGATATTCTTTTTATGGTGAGCAATTCTGGGGGTTCCTTGTTGGGGATCATAAAGGAATTGAGATGGTATGGGCTTTGTCAGGTTTTAGGATCAACATGACAGACTGGATTCCTGAATGTCTGTCTCTGTCAGGGAGCCCAAGTGGAGGTGATCAGGTGGGATTACCCATATCTCCAGGAACAAGCAGGAATAAGTCCTCACATATGGGTACGTCGGTACCGACGGAGCCCGCGCGGGAAAGCTCCCCAGAAGGAAAGCTTTTGGGGCCTCCCACTGCGCATGCGTGCTGCCTTCCCGCCTTCCTGACCAACTCTCTTCAGTTCTTCTTTTTCCGCGGAGCCAGGAGGTCGTGTTCCTGTCACTGCTGAAGAAGTTGTTATTTTAATTTGTTTCTTTGGCCGCGTGTCTGCCTTCCCCGATTCCGGACCGGTACCGCCGGTCTTTTTTCCTTTATTTCTTAAAAAAAAAATAAAAAATAAAATCTTATTTTTTCCCCACTTAGTGTGTTTTGTTCTGTGAGGCCTTTAGGCCTTCACAAATTCTCCCTCATGGAGAAACCAGCCTCTGGTTTTAAAAAATGCACCAAGTGTAGCGGTACTATTTCAGTCACAGACACTCATGAATGGTGTCTTAAATGTTTGGGGCCTGACCATTCCATTCCGGATTGCCCATCCTGTTCTTTGATGTCTAAACGTGGCTTACAAAACCGGGCAGCCAAGTTTCACATGCTGTTTTCTACAGATACTCCAGCATCGACATCTTCCAGGTCTTCCTCTCCTGATGGATCTCAGGTAACCAGGTCCTGGCAGGTCCTCAAAGGGCAAATCTCCCTCTAAGTATCAAGATACCCCTGGGCTTGACCCTGAGGACCCTGCCCCAGCCAAACAACCCCGGCGGGAAGCTCCGGCTTCCAAAGCTCCTCCTATGGGGTTACAGGTTGACATCGATGGCACGACCTCGACCAATCACCTGTTAGACTGCTCTGGGGTACCGGCTCAATCATCCGGTACTGACATCCAGACAGTCGTGGCGTCTATGGATCATACAGTTCAATCCATGCAGCAGGCCATCTTTGCTTTTATTAAGGCTGCGACGCCCTCGGTACCGCACCCTGCAGTACCGACTCCGGTTCCGGTACCACAACCGATACCGGTACCCAGGGCATCCACATCGACCAGGATACCGATTCTGGTTCCCGGTTCCGGGGTTTTTCCCGATACCGATCCGGTTCCGGGTACCCCCGATGTCGATACGCTTATCGATCCCTGGAAGCAAACAGACGATACTTCGAGTCTTCTGATGATTCTGATTCATCAGATGACTCTGCTGAAGTATCCCTTACTCTACCTGAGGAGCCCTCTTCTCCAAAGAGGAGAATGTCTCCTCCAGAGGATTTATCTTTTCAAGACTTCATCATTGAAGTAGCTAAAGGTCTTTCTATTTCAGTATCCTCTGAAAAAGAACCTAGAGCAAAAAAGTTAGACATTTTAGGATACTCTAAGGTTCTCAAAGAGGCAGTCACCTTGCCCATCCATGAAATTCTTCAAGAACACATGATAGGGTGAGAGGAGTCTCCCATAAGTCCATCTCCACATTCTCGTCGTCTGGATACCATGTATCGTGTCCCCCCTTCTCCTGGGTTTCAAAAAACTCAGCTCCCTCACCACTCCATCGTGGTGCAGTCAGCTATGAAAAGGATAAAGAGTACAAAAAGACACTCTTCTACTCCTCCAGGAAGAGAATGTAGGACTTTGGAAGATTTTTCTACCAAAAGCATCCAAGCAAGTATGCTTATTGGCAGAATCAATTCATACAGCCTCTATATGGGCATGTTTCTGAAGGAGATTGCATTAAAAATACGCCATTTTCTCCCCTTTATCCCAGAGGATAGAAAGGAGGAGTTCCTTCTTTTGCTGAAGCATACCCAAGATATTTCAAATTTCTCCAACAGAGCAGCCTTTGACTCCTTTGAGGGTGCTAGCAGAGCCTCAGGTATTGCCATAGCGGCTCGCAGAATTGCTTTGCTCCAGGCCTCTGACCTAGAACCCTGGGTCCAGGATGGGTTGGGAAATTTGTCCTGTACAGGTGAGAATCTGTTTGGTAAGGAGTGGCAAATCAAAGCCACTCAAATGGATGCAGAAAATGCTGCTTTAGATAGACTTTCTAAGTCTACCTCTACCCCTGTCAAGAAAAAATCTTTCAAGAAGCCTTTCTACAAGAAGGCCAGATTTGCCACAAATACTGGCCAGCAATCTTCTGCAGCTCGCTTTGCTCCTAAGCGTCAGCAGCCTAAACAGGCCAGGGAAAAACCTGCAGGGGTTGCTAAAGCCCAGCAGTCCCAACCCCCTCAGGGTTTTTGACTTAAAACTAGAGAACTTAACCTTTCTGGCTCTAAAACGTCCAGAACCTCTCACCATTCCAGGAAGGTTAACTCATTTTGCTCCCAGATGGGAGCAAATCACATCAGAACAATGGACCCTCTATCATCAGAGGGCTACAAACTACATTTCTCCAACCTTCCTCCCCATACCATGGTGAGATGTTTCAATTCTCCCCCATCTCTCCTAGAACTGTTGGGTCAGGAGGTGACCACTCTTCTCGCCCAAAAGGCAATAGAAGAGGTTCTTCTTCTTCAACAGGGGTCAGGTTTTACTCTCCTTATTTTCTCATTCCCAAGAAAACAGGGGGGTACAGACCCATTCTGGATCTCGGAGAATTGAACAAATTCCTATGCAAGGAGAAATTCAAGATGCTTTCTCTAGGTACTCTTCTTCCATACCTACAGAGTCAGGATTGGCTTTGTTCTCTAGATCTCAAGGATGCGTACACACATATACTCATCCATCCATCCCACAGAAAATTCCTACGGTTTCTGTTCCAGGGAAAACATTTCCAATACAGAGTACTTCCCTTCGGTCTAGCCTCTGCTCCAAGGGTATTTACCAAATGCATGGCAATAGAAGCTGCATTTCTACGCGCCCTGGGAATTTTTGTCTTCCCATACCTGGACGACTGGCTCATCCGAGCTCCATCTCAGTCCGAGGCTCAGACTTCCCTGGATCGCACCAGGTGCATTCTGCAGTATCTGGGACTTGTGATCAATCTGCCAAAGTCCCAACTCACCCCTACTCAATCCCTAGAATTCATAGGGGCCTGGTTGGATACCACCACTGCAAGGGCCTATCTGCCTCAGGCCCGTTGCCAACGTCTAGTGCACTTAGCCTCTCAGACTCAGTCCAGAAGCCACTTGACTGCCAGAGAGATGCTACAACTATTAGGCCACATGGCCTCCACAGTGCATGTGGTGCCTTATGCTCGCCTACATATGAGAGCAGCTCAATGGACTTTATCCACCCAGTGGACTCAAGCATCAGGAGCTCTCTCAGACCAAATAGCAAACTCCAAACGTCTTTTGGTCTCTCCAGTGGTGGATATCCACTCAAAATCTGTTGTTGGGGGCCCCCTTTCAACCATTGTTGCCCCAAGCAACCCTCACAACAGATGCCTCCCAAACAGGTTGGGGAGCTCATCTTCAAGATCTCTCCACTCAGGGCACTTGGTCTCCACAGGAGACCACCCTTCATATCAACCACTTGGAACTTCGAGCAATCTTTCTGGCTCTCAAAGTTTTTCATACCCTCCTCAGCAACATGACAGTCCTTATTCACACGGACAATCAAGTAGCCATGTTTTACATAAACAAACAAGGAGGGACTGGCTCTCTGTCGCTTTGCAATGAAGCTCTAAGATTATGGGCCTTCGCCAGAGAGCATCAAATCCATCTCCTGGCAGTATATCTTCCAGGAATCCAAAACTCTTGGGCAGACAGACTCAGTCGAGTTCTGCTTCCACACGAATGGTCCCTGCACATGGATCAGGTACTCAGAATCTTCCAGAAATGGGGAACCCCGGACATAGACCTCTTTGCAAGTCCGTGGAATGCCAAACTTCCCCGGTTCTGTTCCAGAGTTCCGTGTCAGGGAGTTCAGGCTAAGGATGCCTTCCTCCTTCATTGGGGTCAGGCCTTCCTGTATGCCTTTCCACCCATTCCTTTGATTCCCAAGACTCTGTTCAAACTTCAGAGGGATCAAGGGTCCATGATCCTCATAGCTCCCCGCTGGCCACGCCAAGTGTGGTACCCTCTACTTCTGCATCTCTCCCAAGCCCCCTCCCTGGACTTGGGAGCGGCTCCAGACCTTCTGTCTCAGGAGGAGGGGACTTTGTGGCACCCAAACCCCAAGTCCCTTCACCTCAGAGCTTGGTTACTGAAGGCCTAGACCTTCAACACTTCAATCTTTCGCAGCAAGTGAAGGATATCCTACATGCCTCTAGGAAGCCTTCCACTAGGCGTTCTTACGCTTTTAAATGGAAAAGATTTTCCATTTGGTGTGCTCACAAGGGTCTTAACCCTCTAGCACCCCGTTTGAATTCTCTTTTGGAATATCTCCTGCATCTCTCCAATGCAGGACTCAAAACGAATTCAGTAAGAGTCCATTTGAGTGCTATTGCAGCATCACTTAAGCCCATCAATGGACAACCTGTTTCCCCTCATCCTCTTATTGCAAGATTCATGAGAGGCCTAACCTTAACTAAACCTCCCATTCGACCTCCTCCGGTGGCATGGGACTTAAACTTGGTTCTTGGTCAGCTTATGAAGCCACCCTTTGAACCCTTAGCCACTACCTCCTTGAAATTTCTTTCCTGGAAGGTTAGGTTATTTTTCTTATTGCAGTCACCTCAGCTCGCCGTATCAGTGAATTGCAAGCTCTAGTGGCTAATCCACCTTATACAAGGTTCCATCATGATAAGGTGGTCCATGGGACCACTGTTCCCTCTAAGCTGTGCGCGTGTGCGCGCGCACACACCTCGCCGAGCGAGCGCACATACCTTACAACAGAGCGCACAAAAATTACAGTTCTGATTCTGATAGAAAACAACATAGACGTCTTAAAATTTAAAAGTTGTGTATTTATGGTTTTCACAAGTTCTACAATATTTTCTAGTGCAATCAGTGTGGTGTGTATACTGTATTCTGACATGTAGTCAAATTTTAAAGTATATAACTCTGAGTGTCGTTATGTGGCGCACAAAAATTTAACCTTCCTTCAAAAGCCGCACAGCTGATATTTTATGCGCACACAGCCTACAGAAAATTAGAGGGAACATTGCTTGGGACCAATCCCCACTTTATGCCTAAAGTGGTCTCCCCTTTTCATCTTAATCAAGAGGTATATTTACCTGTCTTTTTTCCAGCTCCTCATGCATCCAGTGCAGAGAGGAACCTTCATACTCTAGATCGTAAAAGAGCTCTTGCCTTTTACCTCCACAGGACACAGCAACATCGAAAGTCTTCTCAGCTTTTTGTTGCTTTTGATCCTTCTCATTTAGGACTTCCAGTCTCCAAAAGAACACTCTCCAATTGGATTGCTCAGTGTATCTCTTTTGCTTACCAGAGTAAGAACCTTTCTCTGGAGGGCCATGTCACCGCTCACAATATGAGGGCCATGGCCACCTCTATGGCTCATCTAAACTCTGTGTCCATTGACCAGATCTGTCGAGCAGCCACCTGGGCCTCAGTTCATACCTTTACAGCCCATTACTGTTTGGACAAGGACTCCTGCCGGGATGCCTTGTTTGGTCAGGCTGTCCTCAGACACCTGTTCCATTCTTGAACAACTCCAGCCCACCTTCCCTGAATGGATGCCTGAGATCCATAGGAAGATGAGGAACCTTTCAGGGTCTCATACCCTTGAGGGGATCTCCCGGGCATCTTAGCTAGGGAGTCCCCATATGTGAGGACTTATTCCTGCTTGTTCCTGGAGATAGCACAGTTACTTACCTGTAACAGGTGATCTCTGGGAACAGCAGGAATTAGTCCTCACAACCCACCCACCTCCCCTAGGAGTTGTATCTCTCTCTTTTTCCTTTCCTCTCTCTATTGTCTCAGCTTTAAACTCGAACTGAGGAGAGTTGGTCAGGAAGGCGGGAAGGCAGCGCGCATGTGCAGTGGGAGGCCCCAAAAGCTTTCCTTCTGGGAAGCTGGGGAGCTTTCCCGCGCGGGCTCCGTCAGTACCGACGTACCCATATGTGAGGACTAATTCCTGCTGTTCCCAGAGATCACCTGTTACAGGTAAGTAACTGTGCTTTCAGGGAGCGAAGGAAGTGGTGCAGTTGAGTAGAGGGGGAAGTTGCTCACATAAATTATTCTCCCTTAGTTAAAGTGATGCACAATCTGGAGAGATGAGATAGGAGAGAGCAGCCCTGGATGTGGCGGATGGTTATATTGAAAATGAACCCTCTTTCTATACCTGTTTATAGCACTACCGGTAGAGTTTCCAGGAGGAGAGCTTCATACGTTGACTAGAAAGCTCTTTCGCTTTCGTTTGGAGGCATAGGCCCCCACGAATAGCACAGTGCATCCTAACCTTGCCAAAATTGGAGGGAGAGATGGGAATGATATCCGGAGATATTTTCTAGCTGGATGGTGGAAGTAGCAGAATGGGGCTGCTTGGCCGCAAAACAGTGGGTTCAGGTAGTAGGGGCTATGTACCATCAACATGCCTTCCTGCTCTTGTGGGATGGGACTTGGGGGGGGGGGTGGGGATTTTGATTAAACTGATCCCTTTTTTGAGATGAGTGGCAAGGGGTTAAGGGGTTACTGTCGGGGGGGGGGATGCTATTTTTTAGCCATGAACCTTGGTCATGCCTGACAGATCCCGCAGGACCAGTTAAGGTCCGTTTTTAAGAGGTGATGTGAGAGTGGGCTGTTGAGCCTCGCACAGTTGTATGAGGGAGGTGTAGTGAGATCTTTGGAGGACTTCCAGGAGAAATATGCATTGTATCCTTGTGACTTTTATACCTACCTACAAGTGTGCCATTTCCTCCAGGCTAGGCAGGTGCTAAGGAGGGAGGGCAGTGGACCAACTGGATTTGAGTTATTGCTATTGGGGCGTCTTTGTTTTCGGAGGGTTGTGTCCCAAGTCTGTGCATGGTTTGGTGGTGGGGGGGCTATAATTGCTAAATTACCCTATATGCGTAAAGTGGGAATTGCAAACCGGGAGGGATTTTAACTCTGGATGACTGGTTAAGGATTACGGTGAACCTCTCACATATTTGTCTCTCCTAATATTATAGAGAATGGGTATAAAGTGCTTCATCAACAGCATGACTCCAGTAGAGTGTGTACGTCTTATGAACAAGTTTCAGATATTTGTTGGTGTAATTATGGGGAAGTTAGGGATATGCTCCATATATGATGGGCCTGCCCACATGTGCAGATGTTTTGGGGAGAAGTGCAGTCTTTCATATCTAAAGTGCTGGGTCAGGTGATTCTAGAGGATGACCCCATTTTTATTTACTGCTTTATATGTCTAGAGAGTGGACACCTGAGGTGAATGAATGGATAACTTGCTGTCTTATGGCGACAAGAGGTGAGACTACTAAAGCCTTGCTACAAGTGTTGGCTCTCACTATTTTTTGTTAGCTCGAAATGCAGTGGATATACTCCTGAGTAGGTTAACAATGCTTAGAAGAAACCAGCTGGGAAAATTTGAGAGGATGTGGGGCCCATATATAAATAAATAAAGGGGGGGAGGCGCAGCATATGAGGGTATTTCTAGAGGGTGGAGGCGGTGCTGGGTGGAGTCGTGGTTGGGGGAGGTACTTGGGTATGCTTTGTTTCAGAATGAAGCAATGTATTGGGCCGGTGGATAGTCTTTGGGGATGAATAGAAGAGAGGTGAGGGATGGGTGAAAAATGTAAAATGAACACAGTAGTATAGAAGTTTTTTGGTATTTTTTTGCTGTGATTAGGGTACAAGAATTTTTCATTGTGAGCAAATGTTCCTATGGGGCTTGGCATAGGGATTCCTGCAGTGATTTTGTTTTGCTGAGTTGTACTCTTTGGTGTTTAAAGTATGTATCTTAAAAAAGAGAGAATATGAGACACAGCTTGTTCACTCACATCCTCCCTCCTTCAGGCAGGCGTTTCATATGGCCTATGGCAGGAGAGGGAGAGAAGGGAAGACTCTCTAAAGGGAACTTTTGCAAAGAGCAGAGAGAAATAGAGAGCATCTGGATGAAGAAAAGATGGTGTTTTGTGGTGGGATATGAATCTGCATGTGACTGAAGGGGATCATGGGCACTTTTTTTTTTTGTTTTTTTTTGTTATCTGTGTTCTTGGTCCTGAAAAGAAGTAAGCCAGGGAGACTGTGCGTTTTTTGGAAATTGAGTTAAATCTCATGTTGAATGAGAGGAATGGCAGAGCAAGATCTGTGTCAGTACAAAGGAGATATGGGGTAACGCTGTTTACACATCCCTCGACCTGCTGAGCCACCAGTGAGAGAGCTTGGTGATGGTGGTGATAAGGCAGTCTCTTATACGTGTCTGTACAGTGCTGCTTACACCTTGTAGCACTATATAAATAATAATAGTAGTAGAAAAGGTTTGAGAGATAGGGCTCGTCGTTGCATTCCTGCTTGGAATGTACTCTCGTTTTATGGTGGGTCCTTAATGTTGCAGAGCCCCTGAGATGTTTGAGATTCCTGCCCCTCCAAACCCAAAAGCCTTTTTGCTTCACAGCCTGCATCTCGGCCCACCTGTGGGCACTGGCAGTGGTCAAAGGTTCAGAAATAGTGCCGGTGTAAGGCAGCCCCTTGCAGGAGTCCTAGGGCTGGGCTAGTCATTGCAGCCAGCATGAGGATGCCAGTGCACCTGATAAGATTGTCTTTTCTTTCCTTTCTTCAGCTGCCTGTTAGCTTCATGGTCATTCATTCCAGATATTGATCATATATTTCAGTCAGTTGGATCATTGCATCCCTCTAGGAAAACAAAATTGAACTTTGCACACACTTCAGGCTGGCTCCACAATTAGGATGACTAGATGGTCGCCTAGCGCCGTTGCTTCTGGGTGGCAGCAAATAGCCCCTCGGACCCAAAGAACCATTGCTATGTACTTTTTATTTTTAACTGGGTAAATAGCTGATAAATGACTTTTGGAGATATTAATACAACTCTGTTCATGTCTTTATATTAAACTTTTTTCAATTTTTGTCTTTTATGGGATCAGTCTGGGGGGGAGGTTGCTGAATTTGAATTATCAAGATATTGAGAGAGCGAGGAACAGTCTCCCAAAAAATAATTGAGGTTGACCCAAAGCTGAAAGTTCACCTGAGATGCTTAATACCTTTGGCACTAGCTCAAACATCCCCCCCCCCCCACCCTCAAGACTAAGCAAGGATTTTGTGAGTTGAATTGTCTTGAGTGATCCCTCCCCTCTTTAAGCAGCTAAGGGCATGAACATTTTATGAGAGAGAGAGAGAGAGAGAAGGGGGGGGGGGTATTTATTAGGTAGGCCTGGTTTTCCAACGAGAGCAGCATTGGAGATAACTGATCACCAGGCTGCTCAGAATTTGGTCGGGGAGGGGCAGCCTGGCTGGAGTTCTGGGAGGTGAGACATGGTCCATACTTCCATTTGTGTGGAGTGATAATAAATCCATATGTGGTGTCTCCTCACCCGAGACTGATTAGTAGAGTGCTGTCACTTAATGCCACATGGTTTTATTTACACCTGGGGGAATTTTGTGCAAAAAAAAAATATTTCATGTACAGTATTTTTAAATTCTGCATGCTTTGCTTTGTTTTTAAAGTTGTTGTGGTTTGTTTGTATTTTGCACAGAATTCCCCATCATAAAGCTTAACTCCTCCACCTAGACCTGAAATTTCCCCAGCTTTTTTCTTCCGTAGCGCTCTTGCTCCAATCAGTTCTCTCTCTCTCTCCAAGCCTTTCTTGCCCCCCCTCCCCCGTTCTGTCTTCTCTAACTTCAAGCAAGATCCCTATTCTGTCTGGCCTTACCCTCATGCACATATCCCAACCTCACCTCTCCCCTCCCACATGAACCAAACCTTTCCCTTCCCTCTCCTCCTTTCTTCCCAGGCACATACCTCCACCTTTCTTTCTCCCCTGACTCACCAGCAGACCACCTCCTGCCAGACCTACAGCAGCTTTTTAACACTTCTGCAGGAGTATTTTCCTTTGTTCCCGCAGTTTTGCTAAACTTCCGACACCGGAATACAACAAACACAAAGCGCTTCTGTTTAACTTAAAATGTTGCGTTCTGGTGTCTAAGCCTGGCATAACCACAGGAGCAAACGGAAATTCTCCTGTGGCTGTGAAAAGCTAACAATGAAGCAGGCTAGGGCGCCCTTAAAGCTTGGGTGCCCAAGCCTAGCTCGCTGATGCCTGTGCAGAATTTTACACAGCAAATGTATTGTGTTCCACAAGGAGGATGGTATGTTCTTGACCTGATGATAAAGGAACCCCTACCCCCCTCCTCCAAACCACAGCTTCCTGCTCAGAGAGGATGTGGAAACCGAGGTGGTTTATAATGCCTTGCGATTTGTGTCCTATGTGTAACCACAAGAGCTACAGCAAAGACTGAGTTGGGTGGAGGCGAAAGAAGGGGAAGGATTAAATGGCAAGAGGGATAGCTGAGAAGGTGCAATGGGAGAGGAATGAAGAGAACCAAGTGGAAAAGGGCATGGACTATTATGGCTGAGGAAACATTGTGTGCATACTAAGGTTCAGAAGATGGAGGAAGCATGCAAGAACAGAGAGAATGTGGAGAGGCTCCGATATGGTGGAATTACATTGCTCCTTGGGCAGTGTTCGGTGCTGCTGTCATCTTCCTGTAAATCTGGAATGTTAGAGACCTTTCCTGCAAGCATTACCCCTGGCAGTGTTAGATACTTTTCATTTTCCATCTTAGGTGCTTAGTCTTGGGTCCTTTTTTAAATTGGATTTTGCTTATGTATAGCAGAATTGGAGCAGTCTCCAAATACCATCTGCAATCAAACGGCTTCCTCACATGCCCTCTCCCTATATGCATCAGACCTATGGGAACGGCCTGCTTGCAAATACGAGAGCCAGAAATGACATCGCACTACTTTTTCGCAAGGATATAAAGACCATTCTTTTCAAAGAGCATTTTGACGAAAAGATAACATGACTAATCCAACCAAATCCAGCAAATGCTAGGGAACCTGCCACAACAGCATATAAAATAACAAAGCTGGACATTCGCATGGTAACTGGACTTCACACACTACCTCCAGTAAATATAGGTACTGTACGCTTCTACCTAGCTCAGTTAGCATAAATACCCTGTATTATAGGCTAAAGTTCTATATGACTTGTTATCTGATTTTATTTTTTCTGTTATGTTATCATGCATCTCCAGGAACAAGCAGGAATGTAGTCTTCACATATGGGTATCGTCGGTACCGACAGAGCCTGCGCAGGAATGCTCCCCAGTGTCCATTAGGAAAGCTTTTGGGAGCATCCCACAGCGCCTACGTGCTGCCTTCCCGCCTTTCCCAACTGTCCCTCTCCAGTTGAGTTTAAAGCTGAGACCAAAGAGAGAGGGAAAGAGAGAGAGATACAACTCCTAGGGGAGGTGGGTGGGTTGTGAAGACTAAATTGCATAATGTTAACATGCGTTAACTTTTAGTAAACATGCCTCTTAATGAGTGTCTGGATAAATAAGACTACCAGATTCCTTATCGTCACTCCAGTCCAGTCCCTTTACTTCTGGGTTACGCAACCCTTCCAGCAGCTTGGAGGCTGAGCCCAACCTTTTTGGGGATGGAGCGGTATAAATACCACTGGGACCACCCACCAACTCCAGTATTCTCAGCCTCCAAGCAGCTGGAGGGATCCGTAAGTCTAGGGCATACTGGAGTCTTTTCTTTTTAAAACTTTGTTCTTTAAATTTTGCTTCCTTTTAACTTCTTTAAGTTCTTCGCTTTTGGCTTTATTATTTTACTTATTTGCCTAGTTCCTTATCGTCACTCCAGTCCAGTCCCTTCACTTCTGGGTTGCGTAACCCTTCCAGCAGCTTAGAGGCTGAGCCCAACCTTTTTGGGGGTGGAGCGGTATAAATACCACTGATGCCACCCACCAACTCCAGTAATCTCAGCCTCCAAGCAGCTGGAGGGTTCCGTAAGCCTAGGGCTTACTGGAGTCCTTCTTTGCCTTTATTTCACTGATTCCACTGTATTTATTTATTCATTTATTTATGCATTTATTTCTATTTGAATTTATTTTGATTGAATTTGAGTTAATTTAATTTCTAGAGCTCTGCCCCTTTAATTGCTCCTGCTCCTTCCCCCCCCCCCCCCCCCGCCGGATAGAACGTCGGAGGAGAGCCGCTGCTCGCAGCATTGAGGAGGGCCCTTCTGCCCTTCTCTGCTGCAGAGACCACAGATTCCTGCGCCTTCCTCACCCTCATCTGCTGCCTCGCGCCGAAGCCCTCCGGCAGGCTGAGCGCTAGAGGCAGCACCGCGGGACCGCGTGCACAGCCAGACCCGTCCGAGATCGGAAGGACGCGGCGGCCACACACGATCTCTTCGAGGTCCGCGGGGGAGCTTTGGAGCAGCGACTTGCATCGGGAGCAGAAGCTTTTCGCTCCGGAGGGCAGCGGGAGACTCAGCCATCATACGAGAGGAGAGTCTCAGGATCCCCCGTTCAGGCTCCACGTGGTGAGGCCTACCACGTGTGGAGCCAACGGGTGGGCACCGCTGCTGCGGCCCTGAAGCTAGCCCAGCCCTGAGAAACAGGAAAAAAACCGCAAGTACCCCTATTTGCTTAGGGCTGTAATTTACTTTTTCTTTAATTTGCGTTTAAAAGTTATTTCTAGTTTTATTGCTAGTATCCTGGTTTAATTTTGGGGGGGTTTAACTCGGCTAGAGTGTTTCTTTATTTTTGTCTCTAAGGCTAATAGGCTTTGGTTTCCCTCCTGTGGTAATTCTTTGGGGTAAATTGACCGGAGAGTGAGCTATCTCCACAGTAAGGACAGACCCTCCCCATTAGGACCAGGAGAGCTGGCAACAGAGGGCTCAGCTCTAGGTCATGTCCACCAAGTCGCGCTGCCTTTCCTGTGGGATACGCAGGGGTACATCCGCAGAGACAGGGATCTGCAGGAGCTGTACCGCCATGGCGGCTTCAGCGGAACAGGAGATTAATCTGGCCATGACCCATCCCTCCCAGGAGTCTGACGATCTCCTTGGCGGGGAGGGGGGGTCACAAGTGCCTCCTTCAACGTCCTCGGACTTACCTGCCCCTTCCCTCCCCCCCTCCCCCCCCACTGCAGGGGAGGGTGGAGTAGGGCCTTCTTCTCCCCGGATTTCATCCTCTTACTTCACAAGGCATATTGCTTACGTAAGCAGAATTCAGGGGCAGGAGTAGAGGCCGGCCCGGCATTGGGGGTCAAGCCATCCAGGCCCCTGAGGACGAGCAACCCGGATTCCGTCATTCCACCGAAGCGCCCCCGGGTGTCTGAAGAGGAGCTCCTCTCTCAGGGGTCTCTGGAGGAGTCGCCCTCGGATAAGGACCTTGACGAGGATGAAGAGGAGCTGGAAGAAGGGGAGATTCCAGAGGAAGACCAGTCCAGGATAGTTAGAGTCTTTCGTCGGGAGGAGCTACCGGCATTGATCAACGAGTCTCTGAAGGCCCTCAATATGGCCTCGGATACGCCGGCAGAGGATGAAGCGTTGGAAGATCCTTTGATCCAAGCCATTAGGAAATCCCAGAAGGTCTTTCCTGTGCATAGGGTGGTACGACAGATGATACAGGAAGAATGGGACCAGCCTGAGTCAAGTCTAAGGGGGGTCCGGTCCATGCTTCGGCTATATCCTCTCCCGGAGACAGACAAGGAGCTACTGAAGTCCCCTAGGGTGGATGCGGCGGTGTCAGCGGTCACTAAGAAAACCACTATCCCAGTCGAAGGCAGTACAGCCTTAAGGGATCCTCAAGACAGAAAGTTGGATACTCTCCTGAAGCAAGCATTTGATGTAAGCGCCCTCGCCTTGCAGGCCTCGGTCTCCGGAGCTTGGGTAGCTAGGGCCTGTTTAAGGTGGTCTCAACAGCTTCAGGCAGACGAGAGCTCCGCAGGCGAGGTGCGGACCAACGCGACCAGATTGGAATCCGGAACAGCCTACTTGGCAGATAGCCAGTATGACCTCATCAGAAGCCTAGCTAAGAACATGGCTTCAGTGGTGGCGGCCAGGAGATATCTGTGGTTACGGAACTGGGCAGCAGATACCTCCTCGAAAGCACGCCTGAGCCGACTCCCCTTTAAGGGGAAGCTGTTGTTCGGCGAGGATTTAGAAAAGCTGGTAAAGGATCTCGGCGAGTCCAAGGGAGGCAGGCTCCCGGAAGATAGACCGAAACAAGGCCGTCCCCCGCCCCCGGCGCGTTCCCAGCCGAGGGACTCCCGGAGGTTTCGCTCAGCCAGATCCAGCTCCTTTGCCAGAGGGCGTTTTCCCTCTAGGGGTCAGGGCTTTCGAGGGTTTCGGGGAGCAGGCCGCGGTTTTGGAGCAGCCTCCTCCTCCTCCTCGAGCCTTAGAAAACAACAGTGAAGTCGCGGGGGTCCAGGGGGAAGAGCTGCCAGTTGGAGGACGCTTAAGGCAGTTTCTTCCCGCCTGGTCCCGGGTCACGTCGGATCAATGGGTTCTAGAAGTGATCAGAGAGGGCTACGCTCTCGAATTCTCAAAGCAGATACCTCCAGCCTTTGTTCAGTCCCCCTGCGGTACCTTGGCAAAAAGTTCAGCGGTGGAGTCAACTCTCGCTCGGTTAATTGCTCTCGGGGCGGTGGTTCCAGTACCTCCAGAGCAGTGCGGTTCGGGTCGATACTCAATTTACTTCGTTGTGCCAAAGAAGGAAGGCGCCTTCCGGCCAATCCTGGACTTAAAACAGGTCAACCGCTGTCTCAAGGTTCCACACTTCCGGATGGAAACTCTGCGGTCAGTCATCGCAGCCGTAAGGAGCGGGGAGTTCCTGACGTCCCTCGACCTGACAGAGGCCTACTTGCATATCCCCGTCAGGGAATCCCATCAACGGTTTCTAAGATTCGCGGTGCCAGCGGGCCACTTTCAATTCCAGGCCCTTCCCTTCGGCCTAGCGACGGCTCCACGGACTTTCACCAAGGTGATGGTGGTCGTAGCGGCCTTCCTTCGGAAGGAGGGAATTCTCGTTCACCCGTACCTAGACGATTGGCTGATCCGGGCAAAGTCAGAGGAGGAAAGTCGCGAGGCGACGGACACAGTAGTTCATCTCCTAGAAGATTTGGGGTGGATCATCAACCGAGCAAAGAGCAAGATGACTCCTTCCCAGGATCTAGAGTATCTCGGCGCAAGATTCAACACCGGCAAGGGCAGAGTGTTCTTGTCCCGAACTCGGGCCAGGGACCTAAGACTACTGGTCACGCGGTTTCTAGACAAGCGATCCCCATCAGCATGGCATTATCTTCAGGTCCTGGGCACAATGGCGGCGGCTATAGAGGTAGTACCCTGGGCCAGGGCCCACATGCGTCCATTACAGCGAGCTCTATTGCGGCGGTGGTCTCCGCAACTCCATCCCCTGTCGACACAGTTACCCTGCGCTCCAAGGACCAGAAGATCTCTTCGTTGGTGGCAGTGCCCACGGAACCTGGAACGCGGGATGCCCCTCGAGCCACACCGGTGGGTGCTGTTGACAACCGATGCCAGCCTGGTAGGCTGGGGGGCGCACTGCGAGGACCAGTTTGTCCAGGGGCGATGGTCTCCGTTGGAATCTCAATGGCCCATAAACAGACTGGAATTGCGGGCCGTCACCCTGGCGCTCAGGGCACTCGAGTCCCGGGTACAAAGCAAGGCAATCCGCGTCCTCTCCGACAATATAACCACGGTAGCTTACATCAACCACCAGGGCGGCACCAGCAGCCCCGCCTTGGAGAAGGAAGCGGAAACTCTCCTCCAATGGGCGGAGATCCGCCTGGAAGCGCTTTCGGCGCAGCACGTAGCAGGCACGGACAATGTCACGGCCGATTACCTCAGCAGGCACACGATAGACCACGGGGAGTGGGAACTGGAGCAATCGACCTTCGACCAAATAGTGACCCGATGGGGGTCCCCGGTTATGGATCTCATGGCGAGATTCTCCTCAGCCAAGGTGGACCGATTTTTCAGCCGACGGAAGGAAAGAATGTCCGAAGGTCTGGATGCTCTATCTCAGAAGTGGCCGGCGGAGGGGCTTCTCTATGTATTCCCTCCTTGGGCGCTGATCGGAAAGGTTCTTCAACGAGTGGAGTCCCACCAGGGTCTGGTAATCCTCATAGCCCCGGATTGGCCTCGTCGCCCCTGGTACGCGGACCTGGTGAGGCTGCTGGCCGACCAGCCCTGGCGACTGCTGCCTTGCAGGAGGGACCTGCTCAGACAAGGCCCGGTGCGAATGCCGCACGTGGATCGATTCTCGCTTACGGCCTGGCTCTTGAGAGGGCGCGGCTCCTGAAGCGAGGATATTCAGGTGCAGTGATTTCAACGCTGTTGAACGCAAAGAAGCGCTCTACCTGTCTCTCCTATATTAGGGTCTGGCGCATTTTCGAGGCATGGTGCGCGGAGCGTCAAAAGAAGCCCCTTTCGGCCTCGGTCCCGGAAATCCTGGAATTTTTTGCAAGCAGGGTTTGACAAAGGTCTGGCGCACAGTTCTCTACGAGTCCAGCTAGCGGCTATCTCGTGTTATAGGGGGAAGGTCCGCGGCAAGCCTCTAGGGACTAACACGGACGTCTCCAGGTTCCTGAGAGCGGTCAGACGTCTGTGCCCCCAGAGGAGGGCGGTCATCCCCCCCTGGGACCTCAATCTCGTCCTTAATGCACTGATAGGGGAACCCTTTGAACCAGTAAAGAAGGCTTCCCTGAAGGATTTAACCTTGAAGACAGTCTTCCTGGTCGCGATCTGCTCGACCAGACGGGTTTCCGAGTTGCAAGCGCTGTCCTCCAAACCTCCCTTCCTGGCCTTCCTGAAGGACAAGGTGGTCCTACGCACGGTGCCTTCCTTCCTACCCAAGGTCATCTCTCCCTTTCATATAAACCAGGCAGTCACGCTCCCAGCCTTCCCATCCGGGGGTCCGGGAGATAAGGACAGCAGGCTTCGGCTGCTGGACGTCCAGAGGGCCTTGAAGCGGTACCTCTCCCGAACAGCTTCGTTTAGGAAATCAGACCGGCTATTTGTCCAGTTTGGAGGTCCTCACAGAGGGGAAGCGGCGGCCAAGGCCTCCATCTCCAGATGGATTAGGGAAGCGATTGCCTCCGCCTACATCCTGAAAGGAAAGCAGGTCCCGGTGGGGCTGCGGGCACATTCCACCCGAGCTCAGGCTACTTCATGGGCGGAGTTCGGTCTCGTTCCCCCCTTGGATATTTGCAGGGCGGCAACTTGGTCCTCGCTGCATACCTTCACCAAGCACTACAGGCTAGCCGTACAGAGTGCAGCGGATGCTCGGTTTGGCCAAGCGGTTCTTCAGTCCGGCCTGCCGGAGCCCACCCAGGGTTGAACTGCTCTGGTACATCCCAGAAGTGAAGGGACTGGACTGGAGTGACGATAAGGAAGAAGTAATTAGATCTTACCTGCTAATTAGTGTTCCTGAAGGAATGACAGTCCAGTCCCTGATCCCACCCGGATATGCCGGACCTGAAGGCCTATAGGGCGGAGCGGCGTACCGAGCTGGGAAGCAGATCAAGGTGAGGGAGGCCAGGTGAAGGCAGGCGCGAGCAGTATCGGACAATCCTTCTACGGCGCCTTCCCCCTCTCCTCCCCCCCCCCCCTTTTTGTTACCTATTCCGAAAAAAAAAAAAAAAAAAAAAAGAGTTTAATGGTTTCCCCTTTGGGGTTAAGTTTTTGGGTTATAATTTGGTTACAGAGGTTCGTTTATTCTGCTTTTTCATTTGATTACTGGAGTTGGTGGGTGGCATCAGTGGTATTTATACCGCTCCACCCCCAAAAAGGTTGGGCTCAGCCTCCAAGCTGCTGGAAGGGTTACGCAACCCAGAAGTGAAGGGACTGGACTGTCGTTCCTTCAGGAACACTAATTAGCAGGTAAGATCTAATTACTTCTTGCCTTGCGTTTTGCTACTGTGCCTTTAAATCCTGCCTGCCTGCTTCCTCCCTACTCCCCCCCCCCCCCCTCCACCCCTGACCGGGCCGGGTGTCGGAAGTGATCGCTGCCCGCAGCAGCGAGGAGGACCGGTCAGCTCCCCTCCTCGCCGCTGATCCGCTGGATTCCTGCTCTCTCTCCCTCACCGCGGAGTTCTGCCCTGCCTTGCGCCGAAGCCCTCCTGGTGGCTGAGTGCTTGAGGCACGCCGCGCCTGAGGTCCTCCTGCCGGTCCCGTCCCAGAGCGGAGGGACGCGGCATCTAGCTCCGGAGCCACGATTTTGGCGCCTTTCAACAGCGGCGCTCAAGCCTGAGCGGGGGGGCGGCTCACAGCACCGGTCTGCGCTTCTTCTCCAGAGCGAAAGGTTGACTCGTGGCCCTCCGTTTAGGCTCCACGTGGTCGCGGCCTACCACGTGTGAAGCCAACGGCCTGAGGTAGCTGAGTCGGGTCTGTGCACCGAGGCAGAAGAAGTTCTCCAAACAGCAAGTATTAGCCTAATTGGCAGGATTTGTTCTACCTTTCTTTAATTTGAATTTAATTTTGATTTATGTTTAATTAAGTTTAGTTTTACGTTTATTACTATCTTGTTTTTTCCCTGGATTTCTGACCTTAGCTTGCGGAGGGGAGAGCACTGTTAAAGCCTTATTGCACAGTTATTTTTTATCTTGCTGGTACAGTTTATTGCCCAGGCGCTTAAGCTTCTCCTTAGTAAGCCTCCTGGAGAGCATGACTGGCAAATCTAGGTGCCCTTCCTGTGGCACGCGGAGGGGCACGGCCTCGGAGGCAGGAATAATCTGCAGGGGTTGTGCGGCAGTGGCTACCTCCGTGGAGCAAGAACTTAGCTTGTCCATGGCCCAGGTTTCTCAGGGGTCCGGGGACTCCCTGGAAGGGGAGGTAGGGTCCCAGTTACCGCCTGCTATTCGCTCGGAGGTACCCCCCTCCTCTGTCCCTCCCCCCTCTTCCCTCTGGAGAGGGGGGGGTCGGAGATCTCTTCTCTTCTCCCCTGATTTTGTTCTCTTGCTCCACCAAGCCTATTGCATGCGCAAGCAGGGGCTTGGGGCAGGGGAAGCGGGTCCGCCGGAAGAAGGCAGGTTAGCCAGACCTATGAGGGTAAGTGGTCAGGATTCAGGGATACCGCTGAAGCGCTCCAGGCTAATGAGTGAAGAAATCTTCCCTTCCATTTCCCAGGGCACTCCAGAGGAGGAGGACTCTGAAAAGGATTTAGAGGAGGAAGAGGAGGAGCTGGAAGAGGGGGAGATCCCGGAGGAGGACCATTCTCGCATAGTTAGAGTTTTTCGTCGGGAGGAGCTCCCTGCCTAATCAATGAGTCCCTGAAAGCCCTCAACGTAGCATCAGACTCCCCAGCTGAGGATGAGGCGTTGGAGGACCCCTTAATCCAGGCCATCAGGAGGTCCCAGAAAGTTTTCCCTGTCCACAGGGTGGTGCGTCAGATGATACAGGAGGAATGGGATCATCCAGAGTCAGGTTTGAGAGGGGTCCGAACCATGGCTCGCCTCTACCCTCTCCCAGAGTCAAAGAGCTGCTGAAGTCCCCCAGGGTGGATGCGGCAGTATCAGCTGTTACTAAGAAGACGACTATCCCGGTGGAGGGCGCCACGGCCTTGAGAGATGCTCAAGACAGGAAATTGGATACGCTCCTGAAACAAGCCTTCGATGTAAGCGCTCTCGCCTTGCAGGCCTCCGTGTCAGGAGCTTGGGTGGCTCGGGCCTGTTTAAGGTGGGCACAATAGATCCAGGCAACGGACGAAACACAGACCAACTCGGCTAGGGTGGAATCCGGAGCAACCTACTTGGCCGATAGTCAGTCATCAGAAGCCTAGCCAAGAACATGGCCTCAGTGGTGGCGGCTAGGCGTTATCTATGACTACGGAATTGGGCAGCTGATGCTTCCTCGAAGGCACGCCTGAGTCGACTTCCCTTTAAGGGGAAGTTGTTATTTGGAGAAGATTTAGAGAAGTTAGTAAAGGACCTGGGCGAATCTAAGGGAGGCAGACTCCCGGAAGATAGACCAAAACAAGGGCGCTCCTTACCCCCTTCTCATTCCCAGCCTAGGGACTCGCGGAGGTTTCGCCCAGCCAGGCCAAACCCTTTTCCCAGGGGCCGTTTGCCCTCGAAGGGACAAGGTTTCAGAGGGTTTCGAGGAGCAGGTCGAGGTTTTGGGGCTTCCTCTTCCTCCTCCTTCTTGGCACCCAGAAAGCAACAATGAAATGACGGGGGTCCAGGAGGGAGGGCAGCCGGTAGGCGGACGCTTGAGGCTGTTTCTTCCCGCCTGGTCCCAAGTCACGTCCGATCAATGGGTCCTAGAGGTGATCAGAGAAGGCTATGCTCTCGAATTTGCAAAACAAATACCCCCGGCCTTTGTTCAGTCTCCCTGTGGTTCTTCTACAAAGAGGGCGGCGATAGAGGCAACTCTCGACCGCCTAATAGCGCTCGGAGCTGTGGTCCCAGTTCCACCAGACCAGTGCGGCTTGGGTCGGTACTCGATTTACTTTGTCGTACCAAAGAAGGAAGGGTCCTTCCGACCAATCCTGGATCTAAAACAGGTCAATCGCTGCCTCAGGGTTCCACATTTCCGGATGGAGACCCTGCGTTCAGTCATAGCAGCCGTGAGGGCCGGGGAATTCCTAACGTCCCTCGATTTGACAGAAGCCTACTTGAATATCCCGGTCAGGAAGTCCATCAAAGGTTCCTGAGATTCGCAGTACCAAGAGGCCACTTTCAATTCCAGGCCCTACCCTTTGGTCTAGCTACGGCCCTCAGGACGTTCACCAAGGTAATGGTGATGGTAGCGGCCTGCCTTCGGAAGGAGGGAATATTAGTGCACCCTTACTTAGACGATTGGCTGATCCGGGCAAAGTCAGAAGAAGAAAGTCACTCGACGACGTCCAGAGTGATCCAGGTTCTAGAAGAGTTGGGGTGGGTCATCAATCAGGCAAAGAGCAGGTTGACTCCCTCCCAGGAACTTGAGTACCTCGGGGCAAGGTTCAACACCAACAGGGGCAGAGTATTCCTATCACGAACAAGATCAAGGGAGCTAAGGCTTCTAGTCACGCAGTTCCTAGGCAGACGAAACCCCTCGGCGTGGCATTATCTCCAGGTTCTGGGAACAATGGCAGCTGCGATAGAGGTAGTACCATGGGCCAGAGCCCACATGAGGCCGTTGCAGCGGTCGCTATTACGTCGGTGGTCTCCTCGGCTTCATCCTCTGTCACAGCAGTTACCTTGCGCTCCGCAGACCAAACAGGCACTCCACTGGTGGAGGGACCCAAGGAATCTGGATCGCGGGATGCCCCTCGAACCTCCACAGTGGTTACTATTGATGACGGATGCCAGCCTGTCAGGCTGGGGAGTGCACTGCGAGGACCAGTTAGTCCAGGGTCGCTGGACAGCGTTGGAATCGCAATGGCCCATAAACAGGCTGGAATTGCAGGCCGTCTCCCTAGCGCTCAAGGCTCTGGAAACCTTAGTGAAAAGAAGAGCAGTTTGCGTTCTCTCCGACAATGTCACCGCGGTGGCTTACATCAACCACCAGGGAGGCACCAGCAGCCCCGCCTTGGAAAAGGAGGCGGGTGCTCTCTTCCAGTGGGCGGAGCTCCGACTGCAAGCGCTTTCAGCTCAGCACGTGGCGGGCACGGACAACGTCACAGCCGATTTCCTCAGCAGATACAAGATAGACCACGGAGAGTGGGAACTGGAACAGGAGATCTTCAACCAAATAGTAGCCCGATGGGGACTCCCGGTCATGGACCTCATGGCAAGGTTCTCGTCAGCCAAGGTGAACAGATTCTTCAGTCGGCGGAAGGAAAGAATGTCCGAGGGCCTGGATGCCCTGTCCCAAAAGTGGCCGTCGGAAGGTCTTCTCTATGTATTTCCCCCTTGGGCTCTGATCGGAAAGGTCCTCCAGCGGGTAGAGTCCCACCAAGGGTTGGTAGTCCTCATAGCCCCGGATTGGCCTCGCCGCCCCTGGTATGCGGATCTGGTGAGGATGCTCGCCGACCAACCTTGGCGGCTCCCTTGCCAAAGGGATCTGTTGAGACAGGGCCCGGTGCGGATGCCGCACGTGGATCGATTCTCGCTTACGGCCTGGCTATTGAAAGGGCGCGGCTGCTGAAACGAGGTTACTCAGGAGCAGTAATCTCGACGCTGTTGCATGCTAAGAAGCGCTCGACCTGTCTTTCCTATGTAAGAGTCTGGCGCATTTTCGAAGCCTGGTGTGCGGAGCACCGGCGGAAACCCCTTTCGGCCTCTGTCCCGGAGGTTCTGGAGTTCTTGCAGGCAGGATTTGACAAGGGTCTAGCGCACAGCTCCTTTACGGGTTCAGCTGGCTGCCATCGCTTGCTATAGAGGCAAGGTCCGTGGAAAACCCCTAGGGGCCCACGCAGACGTCTCCAGGTTCCTAAGGGCGGTTAGACGACTACGCCTGCAACGGAGGTCGATCATCCCCCCCCCCCCCCTTGGGATCTTAACCTAGTGCTGAATGCCTTGATCGGGGCTCCCTTCGAGCCATTAAAGAGGGCCTCCTTAAAGGATTTAACCCTAAAGACAGTTTTTCTGGTCGCCATCTGCTCGGCCAGGAGGGTTTCAGAATTACAGGCGCTGTCATCTCAGCCCCCCCTTTCTGTCCTTTCTCAAGGACAAAGTGGTTCTGCGCACGGTCCCTTCCTTCTTGCCCAAGGTTATCTCTCCTTTTCATGTGAACCAGACGGTTACCCTCCCGGCCTTCTCGGCCGAGGGGCATGAAGGTAAGGATAGCAAACTTTGTCTCTTGGATGTCCAGAGTGCTCTGAAGCGTTACCTGTCTCGCACAGCGCCCTTCCGGAGGTCCAACCGACTATTCCTTCAGTTCGGCGGTCCGCACAAAGGGGAGGCGGCAGCCAAGGCCTCTATCTCCAGGTGGATCAGAGAGGCGATTGCTTCAGCCTACATCCTGAAGGGGAAACAGGTTCCAGGGGGTCTGCGAGAGCACTCCACTCGGGCTCAGGCTACCTCTTGGGCGGAATTCAGCCTAGTTCCTCCGCTGGACATTTGTAGGGCAGCGACTTGGTCCTCTCTGCATACCTTCACCAAGCACTACAGGCTGGACGTGCAGAGTTCAGCGGATGCTCGGTTTGGTCTAGTGGTTCTTCAGTCCGGTATGCCGGATCCCACCCAGGAATGAACTGCTCGGGTACTTCCCAGAAGTAAAGGGACTGGACTCGAGTGACGATAAGGAAATAGTAATTAGATCTTACCTGCTAATTAGTGTTCCTGAAGGAACGACAGTCCAGTCCCTGATCCCACCCGGTTCCGGCGAACGATGAGGCCTATTGTTTACAGAAGGGCTTAGAGGGAGTACAGGAGAAAGTCGGCTCGGGCAGGCTCTGATTAACCCCCCCCCCCCCCCGCCCTTTGCCATTCCTCCTCTCCTTTTCCTATGCCATAAAAAAAAAAAAAAGGAATTGATTGCTTAATTTTTCCTTTGAGGTAATAGGTTATGTACATAGGTGGTTGTTGGAAGTTCGTTATGTCTGCTTTTTCAGTCGAATACTGGAGTTGGTGGGTGGTCCCAGTGGTATTTATACCGCTCCATCCCCAAAAAGGTTGGGCTCAGCCTCCAAGCTGCTGGAAGGGTTGCGTAACCCAGAAGTAAAGGGACTGGACTGTCGTTCCTTCAGGAACACTAATTAGCAGGTAAGATCTAATTACTATTTTCTGTGTTACTATAATCCAGTGCCTAGTGGTTGGCACATTAGGAAGTACTATAAATCCTGACCATTTAGAACCCATAGCAAACCCACGTATCATAACAGCACTACCAGGACTTGCAAAGCACCAAACCCTACCTATCAAAAGGCAACACTGCAAATATTAAACCAATACATCTCCTACTGGGGAAAGAAAACAAGTGGCACTGTCACATTAGAAACTACATAAACAGAATACCTCAGCTTGGTTACACATGCAGAAAGAACATAGACCCTCACCAAAGAACAAGGGATCACAATTTAGAAATAGACAATAATTAAATTGGGAATCCCAAAAGCCAAACTTGGAATGTACAACAACACTGGAGAAATAAAACTATAAATTTAATTTTCTCTTGTTGACACGGACTCGATGGCACACAACTTACTACTACTACTACTACTACTACTACTAAACAAAAACGCAAAGATGTTAGTGATACACATTCCTTATCGTTCCTCCAGTTCAGTCCTCTACCTCTGGGTTGTCAATCTCCTCCTGCAGCTTGGAGACTGGTCTGTCAGAATCGTGACATCACTGCATATAGCCTGCTGCTCCTTGACTTCCTTCCCAGTGTGACCAGTCTCCATGGAGCAGGAGGACTTGGCAAAAGGCCTGATGCATCAACAAAACAAACTCGGGGCTAAACGTCCCTAGGTCTGACACCTGCTCCATCAGGGGAACTGCCGAGGGTTCCGCCCGCTCCTCTGACGTCGAGGCATGTGCCAGTGGGCGCGGAGAGGCAGCCCCCGCTCCAGAAAGTACTTTGGGAGTGTCCTTGCCCTCCATCTGCTGTTCCATCGTGGCGGACAGAGTGGCACAAGCACGGCATACCCCAGTATCTGCCACCATGCCTCTCCTAGTACCACAGACAATGCACTGTGTCTAGCTGCCATTCTAACACGTGGGAGGGAGACAGTCGCTGCTATAATGTCTCCAGATAATTAAAGTATGTTACTAAATTGATTCTCTGCCTCCCTGCTTCCCCTGAAAGACTAGGGAAGGCCCTGCCGTGGCCCAAGATAGCCAAAAATAAAAAGAACGAAAGTAAAAGAAAACCAAAGAAAATGAAGAAAACAAACTAAAAATGAAAGACTAAACGGCCGCTACAGTGCGCCGCAGCTAAGCCTGGGCCCTGGCTTCTCTGCTGCCCTGCAGCCACGCGGTCAAACCGCGGTTGAAAAAAATGGCCGCCACCGATGCGGACAAAAAGGGTGCGAAAATGGCTCCCACGGAGAACCCCCGCTCGCGACAAGCAATCTCCTGCTCAGTCCAGCCGGGACCCGAAAATGCTGCTCCCCCCAGCAGAAGCGCTGATCAGAAACAGCAAGGCCAGCCGCCCTGAAGAACAAGTTCAGCCTCTTCGCAGTACTGCTCTGACCGGCGGCGAACTCCGATGCCACCTGAATCAGAGCTAGACGTCGGCAGCCCCCGATGCTGTCAGAAGGGCTCTCTCCCGAAAGGTCCGGGGGGAGAGAACCTCTGTGCCCCCCCCCCCCCCAAGGGTAAGCAAGCTCGAAGTCCTGAGCCTGCACCCTCGACACACTTCCCAAACAGGTAGGGGGCAAGAATGCCCGGAGGCAATCCTTTCTTTATATTCCCTCCTTAGAGACAGATCCCAATTGTATCTCCAAAATTAAATAAGGTAAACCAAACCAACCTAAGTGAAACTAACCCACTAGCTCCTTATCCGTTTCTCCAAAGAGCCCTCACCTAGGGCTCGCCAAGTCCTCCTGCTGCATGGAGACTGGTCACACTGGGAAGGAAGTCAAGGAGCAGCAGGCTATATGCAGTGATGTCACGATTCTGACAGACCAGTCTCCAAGCTGCAGGAGGAGATTGACAACCCAGAGGTAGAGGACTGAACTGTCGTCACTACAATTACCAGGTAAGTGCAATTATTTTGAATTTATTAACTGGAATAAGTTTGTTCTGGGAAAATGATAGTGTTTTTTTTTACCTTTTTTTTGTTTGGGCATTTTATTTTTCAGTTGCAATTGCTTCATTCGCTTTCTTCTGGTTTCTTTGTGTCTTCTGTTAACTCTCCATTGTCTACTGTCCGTTTGTCCTTTTTCTGCTCTCTCCTAGATTTTTTTTCCTCTCTCTATATCTGCTTTCCCCTTTTGCTCTTTCCTCCATTTCTTTCTTTATTCTTTTATCATCCACTCAAATTTCACCCTTCCATCCTCGATCTCCACTTACTCTCCCAGTACCTGGCCAAAGCATAGATTTTTCTTCCCTCCCACACAATATTTTTTCCCTTCTCCATCCTCATTCCCCCTGCCCCATCCCCTTCTAGTTCCAACCCCACTCAGCATCTGCTGTCTTAGCCCCCCCCATCAGCTCAGTTCCAGTTTTAGCCCACCCATCAGCCATTTCCAGTCCTATCCTAGACACCCCCTCTCCCCAAAGAGCCCCGTGCCTGTCTAAGCGGCTTCAGAGGGAGCTGGGGAGGCCCACCTGAGGCACTGGCTCTCCTGCACACCTGCCAGCGTGAGGGGAAAATGATGCTCTTCACGCTGGCGGCTGTGCAGAGGTGAACCGGGGCCTCGGGCATTCCTCCCCAGCTCCCTCTGAAGCCGTCCATTGTGTGAGTATGAAGTTCACGTGAGGCCCTGTGCAAACAACTTTCTTGTACGTTGGACGGGCTGGCCCTGGGGATATTCAGAGTGCTGGGGGCTGTTACACTTTTAAGGTGTGAATGTTGTTTTGGCAGTTCTGGGGGGTAGCCCAACTCCTGTGGGAATCTCGTGCTGAACTTGGGCTTCATCGATCACATTTTTCAAAGTCGTACTTGAGGCTGTTTTTACAATTCAGTTATAGCAGATAGGGAATTGGAGAGACTGCTGCATTCAGGATTCAGGGAGAGCAATGATATTTTTAAACAAACATGTAAGCACAGAAATTGGCTGGATGGTTGCTACAATTTGCTTAAACCTATTTCAAGCATGGTCAACTTCTTTTGGTCTGCTCCATATGTGGCTTATGGTCCGAGTAGGTACCTGGGGTAATGGAGGGCTAAATGATGGGCCCAGGATCACAAGGAACATCGGTGGGAGATGTGGGGTTTGAACCCTGGCTTTCAGCCTTCTCTGTACCTCTAGGTCATGCTTCCATTAGACTGTAGCTGGAGCCCTGGGACTGTTTGATACCATGGAAGGGGACACACATCTGGCCCTTAAGTGTTCTCCCCAGGACTTTTTGAATAGGTGAGCCACCCAGCTGATTTCACTGACCACCCAGCTAACTTAATCTGATAAATTGACATGGCAAAAATGTGATTTTTGTAGTTTAAATATTTATGCGTACTGATTTGAAGGCACACACTATGTAAATATAATATGAATGAATTTAGGCATTTAAATTTGAAATGGTGACAAATGTATCGTATATGGCATCTCCTGAAAGATGGCTATAAGCCGGCTAGCAGCAATGTAACTAATAGGGCACACCTTCATGCCACCCAGCTGGCAGCGATTGCTGGGGAGAAGTCCCTGTAGAATTAGTCAGGTCCCATGGAATCACTGTAGGTGACCAAGATACAAGTTGGGAAGGTGGATGTTGTCCCATGGTCCCTTTGCTCTCCCCCCCCCCCCCCATGTCAGTTTAGGCTGTATCCTCTGTCCACTGCTGCTTTGAACCATGTAGCTATATGATGTTCCATAGGGTTCAAGGCAGCAGGTGGATCCTGGGTGATAGCTCAGGTTGCAATCCAAAATGTTGATCTTCCACTTGATCAGTGTGGGGTATAGAGGGGAGGTGAGGAGGGGGCTGTGTGGCAGTGGTTGGAGAAAGAGGTGCTGGATGAATAGAGGCGATGGGAGGATTAATAAGGGATTGAGGGTTGGTGATGTGCTTAAAGAGAAGGGGAGTGTTGTATAAAACAGAAGCTAAGGAATGGATGGTGAACATATAAAATATGCTAATAAAAGGGAGGGGAGTGTTTTGTGTGAAAGAGAAACTTGGGGGGAATGGTGTATGGCCACCTGGATCATAGGAACCACCTTCTAAAAATGATAGTTTGTTTTAGACACCCCCTCCCTAGATACGGCAAAGGAGTTTGCACAATATTGGGATTGCTCAAGCACTGGTATTGAGAGCACACAGAGTTGCTACCTACAGCATACTTGGAATGGGAGAGGACGGACCACAGAAAGGAATGAGGGTAGAGATCCAGGAATGGGGTCGGGGGCCAGGTTGGAGCCAGGGATTGGGAATACTTCACCCCCCCCCTTCAATCCCAGAGTCCTCTCCACGCCTGAAATTCCCTACCATTGGTTCTAAAAAGAACAAAATTATTCAGATGCAAAACAAGGTTGGGGAATCCTTTTTTATTTTTTATGCAAGGTGGTTAAGATGTATACAAATGTACCACATGTATTGCCACAGAATCTATCCCTGAACTGCTGCAGAAAGCCCAGGCTATGGCTGTTGTAAACCTTTTCTGGATGTACAGTACATGTTGTGAGCTGGAGTGCCAGGTCAGAGGCAGGTGGAATGGTTGGTTCTCTCTGCTATGGGATTTTGGCTGCCTTCCAGGTGCACAGCTAGGCCCTGCTTGTTTGAACAAGTCATTGCGTATAGCTAGCGTGTCGTTGATCTGAGAGTCGGGGTGAGGGTTTAACACTTATGTAGGTGAAATGTGGTGAGAGAGCCTGCTTCAGTTTTGCACAGAGTAAGAATTTTCTCTGTGGGCAGAGTGAAGAGTAGGAATCTAGTCACTACTTGGAAAGTGTTTTCACCCCAGAGCTCCCGGCTATCTGATTCCCGCCTTTTTAAATATCTGGGTGGTTTATTTTTTTTTGCACTTTAGGACTGGCTGGTATGGGCTGTAAGATGATATACCATATCTGAGAGAGGGTGAGCCCTGGAGGAGGATCTTACCTGGGCTTGCCACAGCCCTCTTCCGCTGCTCTTTCTGTGATTTGATCATCTTCCCATTTAGAAACATGGAAACTTCTCTAGCCCCCCTTCACTGGGTAATACGGTCCTAATTCTAGTGAGATGTGAACAGTATGTTTGGAGTATTAAGGCAGACCAGTGGGGAAACAACCAGCAGCTCATGCAAGCCCAGGGTTTAGTTGTATATTGAAAGGAAGTGGAGCTGGGGGAGGGGCAGTATTAAGGAGTAGGGGGACTTCTCTACAGACTCGCTCGCTTCCCCTGCAGGCTGCCTAGAAGGGGGAGGGCTGAAGGAGAACATCCCTGCTGGTCTGGAGACTGAAATGTAGTGGTGTATCTGTGTTCCAGGCCCTGCAGAATATAGCAGCTTATCTCCAGGAACAAGCAGGAATAAGTCCTCACATATGGGTACGTCGGTACCGACGGAGCCTGCGCGGGAAAGCTCCCCAGCCTTTCAGATGAAAGGCTTTTGGGGCCTCCCACTGCACATGCGCGCTGCCTTCCCGCCTTCCTGACCAGCTCTCTTCAGTTTCTCTTTTTCCGCGGAGCCAGCAGGTCGTGTTCCTGTCACCGCTGAAGAAATTGTTAAATTTGTTATTTTTCTTTAGACCGCGTACCTGCCTTCCCCATACCGAAACCGGTACCGCCGGTCTCTTTCTTTCTTTATTAAAAAAAAAAAAAGACTTTTTTATTTTCTTCAGCACAGCTTGGTACCTGTTGTTAGGCCTTAAGGCCTACACAAATTCTCCTCATGGAGAAGCCAGTCCCTGGTTTTAAAAAATGTACCAAATGCAGTGCTGTAATTTCTGTCACAGACACCCATGAATGGTGTCTCAAATGTTTGGGACCTGAACACTCCATACCGGACTGCCCATCCTGCACCCAGATGTCTAAACGTGGTTTGCAGAACCGGGCCAACAAGCTCCATGTGCTGTTTCCTTCAGAAGCATCAGTCATCCAGGTCTTCCTCTCCGGATGGATCTCAGGTAACCAAAACTTCTGTGGGCAAATCCTCTAAAAGCAAATCTCTTTCTAAAGATCGAGAGGCTCTCAATTTTGAGTTCGAGGATTCTGCCCAGGCCAAAAAACCCCGGCGGGAGGTTCCGGCCTCCAAAGCAATCATGGGGTCACAGGTTGACATCGATGGCACGGCCTCGACCGATCACCTGTTGGACTGCTCTGGGGTACCGGCCCATACCGGTACCGACATCCAGGCAGTAGTGGCATCTATGGGCAGTACTGTCCAGACCATGCAGCAGGCCGTTCTGGCATTCATAAAGGCTGCGACGCCCTCGGTACCGATTTCATCGGTACTGACCCCGGTTCCGGTATCCACACCGGAACCGAGACCATCGACTTCCAAACGTCGATCGGTTCCGCATGCCGGATTCCGGCTTTCGCCTGGTACCGATCCCATGCCCGATACGCCCGATGTCGATACCCATCGGTATGCGTATCGTACAGTGGCAGTACAGAGGGAAGACTCAGATTATTCTGATGAATTCAATTCCTCTGATGACTGCTGAGCTTACTCTTCCTGAGGAGCCCTCTTCTCCAAAGAGGAGGATGTCTCCTCCAGAGGATTTATCCTTTCAGGATTTCATTGTTGATGTAGCTAAAGCACTTTCTATTGCTACATCTTCTGAAAAAGAACCCAGATCAAAAAAATTGGACATTTTAGGATACTCAAAAGCTCCTAAAGAGGCAGTCACTCTGCCTGTCCATGAAATCCTTCAAGAACACTTGATGGATTTGTGGGAGACTCCTTTAACACTGTCTCCCCATTCCCGTAGGTTGGACACCATGTATCGGGTCCCTCCTTCGCCTGGGTTCCAGAAAACTCAGCTGCCTCACCACTCTATTGTGGTGAAGTCTGCCATGAAGAACATAAAGAGTCCTAAAAGGCATTCTTCTACCCCTCCAGGGCGAGAATGTAAGACCCTAGACTCTTTTGGAAGAAAGATGTTCCAGGCTAGTATGCTTATAGCCAGGATCAATTCTTATAGCCTTTATATGGGCATGTTTCTTGGGCAACTTGCCCTAAAAATACAGAATTTTGCCCCCTTTATCCCTGATGATCAAAGGGCGGACTTCTTTTCTATGGTGACACAACTTTCAGAGGTCTCCAAGTTCTCCAACAGGGCAGCCTTTGATTCCTTTGAAGTTGCAGGCAGAACTTCGGGAATTGCTATTGCAGCCCGACGTCTCGCTTGGCTCCAGGCTTCTGACCTAGAACCCTGGGTTGTAGATGGCCTCAGGAATCTGACCTGTACCGGTGAGAACTTATTTGGGGAAGACTGGCAGATTAAAGCTGCTCAAATGGATGCAGAAAATGCCACTCTAGATAGACTTTCCAAGTCTACTTCTACCCCTGCCAAAAAGAAGTCTTTTAAAAGGCCTTACTATAAAAAGACCAGATTTCCCACAAATACTGGCCAGCAATCTGCTCAGCCTCGCTTTGCGGCTAAGCGTCAACAATCTAAGCAGGTAAAGTCAAAGCCTGCAGTGTCTGCTACACCCCAGCAGGCTCAACCCCCTCAGGGGTTTTGACTTCCCTCTAGAGAACTTGCCGTTTCTGGCTCTAGAACAACCAGAGCCCCTCACCATTCCTGGAAGGCTAGCTCATTTTGCTCCCAGATGGGAACAAATCACATCAGAGCAATGGACCCTCTCTATTATCCGGGAGGGCTACAAACTTCATTTCTCCAGCCTTCCTCCCCATACCATGGTGAGGCAATTCAGTTCTCCCCCATCTCTTCTGACCCTGTTGGGTCAGGAAGTCTCTTCTCTTCTTGCCCAAGGGGCAATAGAGGAGGTTCCTCCTCCACAACAGGGGTTAGGTTTCTACTCCCCTTACTTTCTCATTACAAAGAAGACAGGGGGCTTCAGACCTATCCTAGATCTGAGAGAATTGAACAGGTTTCTATTCAAGGAGAAATTCAAAATGCTCTCTCTGGGCCTTCTCCTTTCATACCTTCAGAGTCAGGATTGGCTTTGTTCTCTAGATCTCAAGGATGCGTACACTCATTTTCTGTGGGATGGATGGATGAGTATATATCTAAGATTCCTGTTCCAGGGAAAACATTTCCAGTACAGAGTACTACCCTTCGGTCTGGCCTCTGCTCCAAGAGTTTTCACAAAATGCATGGCAGTCGTAGCTGCATTTCTCAGAGGCATGGGAATCTTTGTCTTCCCATATCTGGACGACTGGCTCATCCGAGCTCCATCTCAGTCAGAAGCCCAGATGTCTCTGGACCACACAAGGCGTATTCTTCAATATCTGGGACTTGTGGTAAACATTCCCAAATCCCAACTCATCCCTACTCAGTCTCTGGAATTCATAGGGGCCCAATTGGACTCCACCACTGCAAGGGCCTACCTCCCTCTGGTCCGAGGCCAAAGACTAATAAGCTTGGCCTCCCAGGCTCAGTCCAGAAGTCACTTGTCAGCCAGAGAAATGCTGCAGCTTCTGGGCCACATGGCCTCCACGGTACACGTGGTGCCCTACGCTCGTCTTCATATGAGAGCAGCTCAATGGACCTTGGCCACCCAGTGGTCTCAAGCATCAGGACTGCTCTCAGACCAAATACTCACCTCAAAACGACTGTTTTGGTCTCTCCAGTGGTGGACATCCTCCAAAAATCTGTTGTTGGGGATCCCCTTCCAACCTTCGTTGCCCCAAGCAACCCTCACAACAGATGCCTCCCAAGCAGGGTGGGGAGCTCATCTCCAGCACCTCTCCACTCAGGGCACCTGGTCTCCTCAGGAGACCACCCTTCACATCAACCTTCTGGAACTGCGAGCAATCTTCCTTGCCCTCACAGTCTTCCACACCCTCCTTGTCAACCTGACTGTCCTAGTCCAAACAGACAATCAGGTAGCCATGTTCTATGTCAACAAACAAGGAGGGACGGGCTCTCTGTCGCTTTGCAACGAAGCTCTCAGATTATGGGCCTTCGCCAGAGAGCACCAAATTCATCTTCTGGCAGTATATCTTCCAGGAGTTCAAAACTCTCGGGCAGACAGACTCAGTCGAGTTCTGCTCCCACACGAATGGTCCCTACATATGGACCAGATACGCAGAATCTTTCAGGAATGGGGGACCCCGGACATAGACCTCTTTGCAAGTCCGTGGAATGCCAAACTTCCCCGGTTCTGTTCCAGGACTCCGTGTCAGGGAGCTCAGGCCAACGATGCCTTTCTCCTACATTGGGGTCAGGAATTCCTGTACGCTTTTCCACCCATTCCTTTGATTCCCAAGACTCTGTTCAAACTTCAGAGGGATCACGGATCCATGATCCTCATTGCTCCACGCTAGCCACGCCAAGTGTGGTTCCCTCTCCTTCTACAGCTCTCCCAGGGCTCCTCCCTGGACCTGGGAGCTGCACCAGACCTTCTGTCTCAGGAGCAGGGGACTTTGTGGCATCCAAACCCCAAGTCCCTACATCTCCGAGCTTGGTTACTGAAGGCTTAAGCCTTCATGAGTTTAATCTTTCCCAACCAGTGAAAGATATCCTTCATGCCTCTAGGAAACCCTCTACTAGGCGTTCCTATGCTTTCAAATGGAAACGTTTTTCCATTTGGTGTGCGCAACAGGGTCTTGACCCTCTAGCACTTCCTTTGAATTCTCTACTGGACTATCTCCTGCATCTTTCCAATGCAGGCCTCAAGACGAATTCAGTACGAGTCCATTTAAGTGCTATTGCAGCATCCTTAAAACCTATAAATGGACAACCTGTCTCCTCTCATCCTCTTATTGCAAGGTTCATGAGAGGCCTGACCCTCACTAAGCCTCCCGTCCGACCTCCTCCGGTAGCATGGGACTTGAATCTAGTTCTGGGTCAACTTATGAAGCCACCTTTTGAACCGTTGGTATCTACCTCCCTGAAATTTCTTTCCTGGAAGGTTCTTTTCCTTATTGCAGTCACTTTGGCTCGCCGCATCAGTGAACTGCAGGCTTTGGTGGCTAATCCATCTTATACCAGATTTCATCATGATAAGGTGGTCCTTAGGACGAATCCCCACTTTATGCCTAAAGTGGTCTTGCCTTTTCATCTTAATCAAGAGGTATATCTACCTGTTTTTTTCCCGGCTCCTCATGCATCCAGTGCAGAGAGGAACCTTCATACTCTTGACTGTAAAAGAGCTCTCGCCTTTTACCTCAACAGGACTCAGCCACATCAAGTCTTCCCAACTTTTCGTGGCTTTTGATCCTTCTCATTTGGGACTTCCAGTCACCAAACGTACACTTTCCAATTGGATTGCTCAGTGTATTTCTTTTGCTTACCAGAGTAAGAACATTTCTCTGGAAGGCCATGTCACAGCTCACAATGTGAGAGCCATGGCTACTTCTATGGCTCATCTTCACTCTGTGTCCATAGATCAGATCTGTCGAGCAGCCACTTGGGCCTCGGTTCATACCTTCACAGCCCATTACTGCTTGGACAAGGACTCCCGCCGGGATGCCTTGTTTGGTCAGGCTGTCCTCAAACACCTGTTCCATACTTAAACAACTCCTGCCCACCTTCCCTGGATGGATGCCTGAGATCCATACGAAGATGGTTTACCCTTGGAGGGGGATCTCCCAGGCATCTTAGCTAGGGAGTCCCCATATGTGAGGACTTATTCCTGCTTGTTCCTGGAGATAGCACAGTTACTTACCTGTAACAGGTGATCTCTGGGAACAGCAGGAATTAGTCCTCACAACCCACCCACCTCCCCTAGGAGTTGTATCTCTATCTATCTTCCTTTCCTCTCTCTATTGTCTCAGCTTTAAACTCGAACTGAAGAGAGCAGGTCAGGAAGGCGGGAAGGCAGCGCGCATGTGCAGTGGGAGGCCCCAAAAGCCTTTCATCTGAAAGGCTGGGGAGCTTTCCCGCGCAGGCTCCGTCTGTACCGACGTACCCATATGTGAGGACTAATTCCTGTTGTTCCCAGAGATCACCTGTTACAGGTAAGTAACTGTGCTTTCTTGGGCAGCGGCCAGTATGGTCATTTGGAAGTAACTGGTAAATCTAATAAGGAATTCCATGTTTCCAAGAATGGCAGGAATTTAGTCTTCACATATGGGTATCGTCAGTACCGACGGAGCCCGCGTGGGAACGCTCCCCAGCGTCCAATAGGAACGCTTTTGGGAGCATCCCACAGCGCATGCATGCTGCCTTCCTACCTCTGTACCTCTCACTTCAGTTCTTTGTTTTCTGCGGAGCCGACAGTTCTTTGGAATAGGAGAAAGTTTGCTGTTAACATGGTCTGTCGCCACAGAAAATTTCTTTTTGTTCTTTGTTTTTTTTTTTGTGGTCGCATATGCCTTCATTTGACTCCTACCGGTACCGCTGGTGGTGGTTGGTGGTTCTTTCTTTTAAAAAAAAACAAAAAAACCCAAAGCCTTGTATTTTTCTTCAGGGGTCTTTCCCCTGTTTCTGGTGCTAGGTGCCATTTTAGGCACTAGGCCCACTTTTCTTCAGGCATGGAGAAACCAGCTAGTGGTTTCAAAAAATGCTCAAAGTGTGGCGGTACCATTTCCGTCACCGACACCCATGATTGGCGTCTAAAATGTTTAGGTTCTGAACATTGTCCAACAGTGTGTCTCTCCTGCACGAGGATGACCAAAAGAGGCCTGCAGAATATAGCTACAAAACCCGGTACCCTTCTTGCTGCGGATACAATGTCACTTGCATCAATGTCTTCCAGGGCTTCATCTTCCTCCCCATGGATCTCAGGTAACTAAACTTAAGTCTTCTAAGACTAGCTGGTCCTCGAAGGGTAAATCTCCTTCAAAGTATTGAGATGCCACTAGTGTTGCCCTCAAGGATAGTTCACCAGCAAAACAGCCCCGGCAAGAGTCTTCGGGCTCCAAAGCATTAACGGGGCTCCAGGATGTTCCAGAGGCTCCCACCTCTGCAGAACTACTGGTGCCATGTTCTGGGGTCGTAGCCGCTTCCACTGGTACTGACACCCAGGCATTGACAGGAGTGATGGATAAAAGAATCCTTGCTATTGAACGCAGTCTAGCGTCCCTCTTAGCAGCTTCGGTACCGCTACAGATGGTTCAACAGGTAGCGGTACCGACATCGGTACCAGTACCGACAGTACCTGTTTCGACAGGATTGCTTCCCCTCATGCCGAGCCTTGAGTCTATCTCGGGTATTGGGGATCAGGAACCGAGACATTTCGGTACCGACTTTGAGTGGGGAGCACCCGGTACGGAGTGCCCTTGAAGATGCCGTTGACTGACGATTCTACCGGTACCAGAGTGAACCTACTAGAGGATTCAACTCCTTCTGCTCAGCACAGGATGTCTCCTCCAGAAGATATGTCCTTCCAGGATTTCATATGTGATTTAGCAAAGGGTCATGCAATCACTGTGATTCCAGAAAAGGAACCTAGGGCAGAAGAATTAAGAATTCTACAATACCCTATGGCTCCCAAGGAGTCGGCTATGCTTCCCATTCACAAGATCTTACATGATCTGATGTTGAGAATGTGGGAAACTCCTTTAACGATATCTTCACATTCCTGATGCCTTGACGCTATGTACCAAGTGCCAAGTTGTCCTGGTTTTCAAAAAACTGTTACCACACCATTCAATGGTAGTGGAATCGGCCATGCGAAGAATTAAGAGTGCTAAAACACATTCTTCTAATCCTCCAGGCTGGGAATCCAAGACACTCGATGCCTTTGGGCGTAGATGCTTTTAATCCTCCATGCTATCAGCCAGGATCAGTTCCTACATTCTTTATATGGGAATGTTCCTGGAAGAAGTCATAAGACTTAGAGCTCATTAGGCCTTGTGTCTCAGAGGAAAAAAGAGCAGACTACCTTATTCTGGTCAAGCACGCCCAGAATGTCTCTAAATTCATGAACTGTGCTACCTTTTGATTGCTTTGAATGTATTAGCAGAACCTCTGCTATATCCATAGGAGCACGTCGTATTGCTTGGCTTCAAGCAAGAAAAGCTGGGAAACGTTCCTTGTAGAGGAGAAAATCTCTTTGGCAAGGACTGGCAGGACAAGGCTAATCAGCTTGAATCAGAAACTACTACCTTGAACAGACTATCAAAGTCTACAGCCAACCCAGCAAAGAAGAAAACATTCAAGAAACCCTTTTTCATTAAGAAAAAGAAGCTTTACCCATCTTACAGCCATCAAATCCACTGTCTGCTTCATGTTCCCCAGAAGGGACAACAACAGAACAAACAGCAAAGAAAGCCGCAAGCTCAAAGAGCTCAGCAGACTCAGCCCCCTCAGCGTCTTTGACCAAGTTCTTTAGGTAGAAGTCATTCTGCCCCTGAAAGGTCCAGAACCCTTAACCATTCCAGGAAGACTATGCTATTTTGCCAAAAGATGGCAACAGATAACATCAGAAAACTGGACTCTATCAATTGTACGATTGGGATACAAGCTTCATTTTCTCAACTTGCCCACCTACAATAATAAAACGGTTCAATTCTCAGGCCCCTGCCACCAACCTCTTGTGGCAGGAGGTCACATCACTTCTCGCTCAAGGAGCAACAAAAGTACCCATACCCCAACAGGGGACGTGGTTTTACTCCCCCTATTTTCTTATTCCAAAGAAAACAGGGGGACACAGGCCTATACTAGACCTTGGAGAATTAAACAAATATTTGTTCCGAGAAATGTTCAAAATGACCTCCCTCGGGACACTTCTGTCATACCTTCAAAGTCAGCCAGTGTTCTCTAGATCTAACAGATGCGTACACACATATTCTCATCCACTCAGATCACAGGAAGTTCCTTCAATTCCTGGTCCAAAGAAGACACTTCCCAGTACAGAGTTCTTTCTTTTAGACTGGCCTCTGCTCCAAGAGTCTTCACAAAATGCATGGCAGTGGTAGCAGCATTTGAGGACTCTGGGAATATTTGTCTTCCCTTACTTAGACGATTGACTCTTTTGAGCATCGATAGCTCCAGAGGCCAGCTTCGCTCTTTCTCGAGCAATGAGAATTCTTCAATACTTGGGACTGGTCATAAACCTCCCAAAATCTCATCTCACCCCCCTCTCAATCTCTCAAATTCATAGGGGCTCGTCTAGACACACTGCAGTCAAAGGCTTTCCTGCCATAACCATGCTTTCTATGAATAATACAACTGGAATCTCAAGCATCTATGAAGGTGTTCCTTACTGCTCGAGAGATGCTTCAACTTCTGGGACACATAGCATCCACTGTCCATGTGGTTCCCTATGCTCGCCTCCACATGCGAGCAGCCCAGTGGACCCTATCCTCTCAATGGTCACAGGCCTCGGGTCAGTTAATGGACAAAATCAGAAACACCACACGTCTGATTTTGTCCCTGCAATGGTGGAAATCTCTAGAAAACCTCCTCATAGGTTCTCCTTTCCAGCAGCTTCTATATCAGGGCACCCTAACAGATGTGTCCAAGATGGGTTGGAGGGCCCACTTGCACGATCTCTCCACTCAGGGTTTTTGGACCTCACAGGAGGTTTCTCTTCACATAAAACTCCTCGAGGTGAGAGCCATTTTCAATGCTATTCAAGTCTTTCAGACCCATCTCAGCAACAAAACAGTTCTGGTCCAAACCGACAATCAGGTAGCTATGTTCTCTGTGAACAAGCAAGGCGGAACAGACTCTGTCGCTATGCAACGAAGCTTTGCAACTATGAGCCCTCGCCAGAGTTGAAAATTCACCTGTTTGCAGTATACCTTCTGGGCATTCAAAACTTATGGGCAGACAGACTCGGTCGAATACTGCTGCTACACGAGTGGTCCCTCCACTCATATCAGCTTGCTCAAGTATTTCAAATCTGGGGAACACCAGATATAGACCTCTTTGCAAGTCCAGAGAATTCCAAACTTCCACGATTTTGTTCCAGAATCCTGGCTCACAACTGTCAGGCAAGAGATGCTTTCCTACTCCATTGGGGTCAGGACTCCCTCTATGCCTTCCCACCCATTCCCCTCATTCCCAAAACTTTATTCAAACTTCAGAGAGACAGAGGTCATATGATACTCATAGCTCCATGTTGACCACAACAAATGTGGTATCTACTTCTGCGTCTCTCTCAAACCACTTCTCTGGAGTTGGGGAATGCTCCAGATCTTCTGTCTCAGGAAGATGGATGCTTACTGCAACCCAATCCCCAGTCCCTACATCTCAGGGCCTGGTTACTGAAAGCCTAGAATTCCACGATATTAACATTTCTCAACAAGTAAAGGATATCCTTCTGGCTTCCAGAAAACCTTCCACAAGATGTTCCTACACTTTTAAGTGGAAAAGGTTCTCTGTCTGGTGTTCACAAAAGGGACTTAATCCCCTTTTGGTACCTGTAGAGTCGCTCCTAGAGTATCTCCTCCACTTATCAACCTCTGGTTTAAAGACCAATTCAGTGAGAGTCCATCTTAGTGCTATTGCTGCTTTTCATAAACCTTTCGATGGATCACCTATTTCCTCTCATCCACTTGTATTAAGATTTGAGAGGCCTACTCTTAACAAAACTTCCCATTAAACCACCACCAGTATCATGGGATCTGAATCTTGTTCTCGGTCAGCTTATGAAACCGCCCTTTGAACCTTTAGCCACTTCAGACCTAAAGTTTCTTTCATGGAAGGTTATTTTCCTAATTGCCATCACTTCTGTGAGGCGCATTAGTGAACTACAGGTTTTAGTAGCTGACCCTCCTTATACAAGGTTCCACCATGATAAAGTAGTCCTCAGGACTCATCCTCACTTTCTGCCAAAGTTGGTTTCGCCTTTCCATTTAAACCAGTTAGTTTATCTTCCTGTATTCTTCCTTAGGCCTCGTGCCTCTAGCGTGGAAAGGAATCTTGACACATTGGATTGTAAAAGAGCCTTAGCCTTTTATCTCCAAAGAACTAAGCCACATAGAAAATCTTCTCAGCTTTTTGTGGCTTTTGACTCTAGTCATTTGGGACTTCCAGTTTCCAAAGGAGCTCTATCAAATTGGATTGCAGATTGCATATCCTATACATATCAGAGTAAAGAACTTTCTCTCGAGGGCCATGTTACAGCTCACAATGTGAGAGCAATGGCAGCCTCAACAGCTAACCTTCGTTCTGTGTCTATTGATGGCATTTGCAAAGCAGCTACTTGGGCTTCGGTACACACCTTCACAGCCCACTACTGCTTAGACAAGGACTCCCGTTGGGATGCCTCGTTTGGCCAGGTTGTTCTCCAGCATCTCTTCCTTACTTAACACAACTCCTACCCACCATCCATGGTTTGGATGCCAGAGGTCCATGGGAGGAAGCATGACCCATCTCACCTGGGTTCACAGCTTGCTGGGGTCACTCCTTGTCATCTTTCAGCTGGGGAGTCCCCATATGTGAAGACTACATTCCTGCTTGTTCCTGGAGATAGCGTAGTTACTCACCTGTAACAGGCAATCTCTGGGAACAGCAGGAATTTTAGTCCACAACCCACCCACCTCCCCTAGGAGTTGTCTCTATCTCTTTCTCTACTTCTCTCCTTTGGACTCAGCTATAAACTCAACTGAAATGAGAGAGGTACAGAGGCGGAAAGGCAGCACACATGTGCTGTGGGATGCTTCCAAAAGCATTCCTATCGGACGCTGGGGAGCATTCCCGCGCGGGCTCAGTCTGTACCGACAATACCCATATGTGAAGACTACATTCCTGCTGTTCCCAGAGATCACCTATTTACAGGTGAGTAACTACGCTTTCCTGGCACTCAACTTGACACTAAAGGGTGGGCTACAGATGAGCAGCTTTTCAGAGTACCCAAAATTAAACTAACTGGTTCTTTCATCCAGTACATGCAGATCTATTTGTACGCCCTGGTAGCAAGGATGAGACCCCCCCTGGCTAGAAAGTGTAGTTTTTAAGATCTCCAAACCAGTCTCCTGCTATATGGTGGACTTGACTGTAAAACTCTCTCTCGTTGTTGTCTTGCTCATATTTGGTCTCTTGTCCCTTGCTCTGCAAGTGTATTTTCTTATCTAAAGTGCTAGACTGGTAAAAAAACTTTGGAATAGGAGAAAGTTTGCTGTTAACATGGTAAACTTTTCTGGAGGTTAATCTGATTTTATAACATGCATTAGGATTGACAGAAGATTCTCCCAGGTGACATTAGAACACTTTGGTACCTTATTGTCTACTGTTGCTGCTCCTCAAAGATTCACCCAGGTCTTTGCATTCCATTGCACCTTAATGTGTTGGAAAAGGAGGACATTAGCAGTTTTAAACACTCCAGCTGCAGCCCTGTGAGTGGAGGCTGACTGTATGTAGTTTATCCTGTTATAATCTTCCTTCATTTTTACTTTTCATTTGCATCAAGTTATTTTGGTCCTAATTGTTCAATCTCTCTTAAAAAAACAAAAAAACCACAAGTCTTACACTGGCTCCTCTTGCTTTTCTTAAATAGCTGATTTGAAATGGAAACACCATAGCATTTTGATAGCTGTAGAGATCCCCCAGAAAACCCCAGCTTCTTTTCAGGTTGTGGTGATTTCAACTAACATAAGAATCCTTCAGGGGTGTTGTACATGACTTTGAGAACACCTAGGGTCCCTTCTGCTGATGTGACTTTAGTGGTGTCTTTAGTACTTGGGCTGCAGTATTCGAACAGTCTAGAATGCACATACACTTTTGATAATGCATGGATTGTAGAATCTATGCATAAAAGTGAAATCTGGACATTGCTAACTTGGAATGTGCTTTTCTTTTCTCTTGAAGAGGGAAGTTTGGGAGGAGGGTGAGAGGAGGAGAGTCAGATGTTTACATATGAGGCTATTTTTTTTTCTTTCTTTAGATTTACTGTTGGACAAAGTAATTTTTGGTTATTGTTATAAGCAAGCAGCAGGAAACCAGCAGGAAGCAGTGTCCCTGGATCTGATGGGAAGTCAGTGAGGTCACTTCCTGTCTAAAGGGGAAGCTCTGGCTTCCTTCTTACCAGCTGTTTAGGTGATTTTTGCTCAGTCTTGATGCTTTTGGTGGCTCATTGTCCCAACCCATCCACTCTGTTCATATTGCTTCTGCAACAACACATTGAGGGGTAGTCTGGGCTCTGCTTAAGTTTTCTTAAAAGTACAGTGAAAACAGTTTAGCCTTATTGCAGGGATGTGACTTGGTGCTAGGAATAATTTTTTTGTTACGCAAATTATGCACTATATATGTAATCGGAGCTGTTTACAATACAGTATTCCTGTTCCTTATCCATCCCTCCAGTCCTGTCCTGCACCTCTGGGTAATGTACCTCCTCTAGCAGCTTGGAGACTGAGCATGTCATCTTTTGATGACACCAGTATTAATACAGCAGGGACTGCCCACCAGCTCCAGTATGCTCAGCCTCCAAGCAGCTGGAGTCGGTGATGCAAGATGCTGAAGGGACAACTAAGGAGATTTTAGTTTAGTTTAGCTATAGGAGATTGGCTGTGTGGGGGTGTGTTTTCAGTTTAAGGGCAGCAATTCCGTCAGAGGCCCAGATTGCAGCAGGAGGCCTAGCTGTATGGAAGTTAACAGCGGGGGTGGGGGGCAGCAATGGGGAATGTCTTCCTGGCTCCTGCTTCTGCTCAAGTGTCTGCACTTGTAGTTTGGCGCTCTCCTCTTCCCCGTGGCCCAGGTTATTCGTTGTTTTGGTGCAGTTAGAGGGAAAGAGTGTTTCCAGGGTACTTTAGTCTTAAACAAAAAGAAGAAAACACAAGTGGCAGAGTTCCTTTTTTCCATATCTCGCTGTGGCTAGACTAGGCCTCCTCCCAAGGGCATTGAGGTGGGGTAGCAAGACGGGCCAGGGGCCAATGGATGGATAGAGTATATTATCCTCAACTGCCTTGTTTTGCATTATGCCTGTGAGACCTCAATGTCTTGTGTGTGGGACCCGCCGTGGAACTGTATCGGAGGCAGGTATTTGCAGGGGTTATGCTCAGGAAGCGGCCTCAGAGGAACAGACCCTAAGAGAGAAGGAAATGCAAGATAGGGTGCTTTCTCCAGCAGCTGAGGTGCAGGAGTTAGGGGAGTCAGGGCTGCTGCCTCAGGGCTCGGCGTTCTCCCCCCTGCCTTGCCTGGGCCCTCTATCCACCAGACCCTGGGGGAGGGAAGAATCCTGGGAATGTTCTCACTGGAGTTCATCGTCCTACATCAGGTTTTCTGTCTGCAGCAGCAGGCGGGGGTTCCCTTGGGGGTGCAGCGTGGAAGCAAAAGAATGGAAAGTCCTCAGGAAGCTGACCTGGGGATCTTAGCTGCAAAGGGACCAGGCTCTTGGAGGAGGAGCGGCAAGCTGACTCCTAGTGGTCTGAAGACCTAGAGGGGGAGGAGTTGGTCATGGAGCTGGAAGGCAATGAAGATCTTGGAGGAGCAAGCATGCATTGTTCGGGTTTTCCACATAGAGGAGTTACTGGTGCTCATTGTGGAATCACTCAAGGCACTTAATATGCCCACCAGTGGCCAATCGGATGTTGAGGCACTGGAAGATCCCTTACTACAGGCAGTTTGCAATTCACAGGTGGTATTCCTGCTGCATAGAGTGGTTCGGCAGATTCAGGATGAGTGGGATCTGCCGGAGGCTGGCCTTAAAGAGGGAGGGGTAGCCTAGTGGTTGGGGCAAGGTACTTCAGGCCGGAAGGTCGGGTGTTCAAATCCCACTAGAGGACAGCAACCTTGGGCCGGAAGGACTGGGGTTTCTTGTCCCACAGATGCTCCTTGTGGTCTTGGGCAAGCCACTTAACCCTCCATTGCCCATGTTCCCTGTAAGTATTAGTGTATGTGTCTCATATCCCCGCGTGTTAAATGTATCCCCCAATTGTGTTGTGACCGCTTTGATTGAAGGATAAGGCGGTATACAAAACTGTCTAAATAAAATAAATAAATAAATAAATAAATAAAAGAATCAAGGGCTATGGCGCACCTCTGTCCACTAGCTGATCAGTACCACTAGCTCTTTTGGCCTCCAGAATTGGATGTGGCGGTTTCAGCAGTCACTAAAAAGTTGATCCCAGTGGAAGGCAGTGCGGCGCTCAAGGATGCTCAAGAAAGGAGACTGGACACCTTGTTTAAAGCAGGCTTCCTAAGCGTCCCTCCAATCCCTTTCATCTTGGTTGTGCCCCCCTTCCAGCAGCTTGGAGACTGAGCACGTCATCTTTTTTGATGACCCTAGGCTATAACTAGCACTGGCACCTCCCACCAGCTCCAGTATGCTCAGTATCCAAACAACTGGAGGGAGGCAGTAAGCCAGGGGATAGGCTTATTGGAGAGACTTTAGGAATTAGTGGGTGGTGGTTTTGAGGTTCCTTTTTAATTTTTTTATTGCATTTTACTTATTTATTTTCATTAGGTTTTGTAGAGGGCTCTGGTGGTAGAGATCCCTTCCCTCCTCCCCCTCTATTCTTTTGGGGAATAGGAGGAGGCTCCAGGCAGCCCGTACTGAAAAATTAAAAAAAAAAAAGAAAAAAGAAAAAGTGCCTGTCGGATCTGGCTGATTCGGAGCCATTTGAGCCCTTGCCGTCTTGTCTGCCTTGCTGCCGAAGCCCTCTAGGTGGCTGAGTGCGAGGGCGGGAAGACACAGACCCTGCAAGGAAGAAGGAGAGATCTGCCGAAACTGTTCAGAGGAAGCTAGGTGCAGGAGCGCGGCAGTGAGCCGCGTGGTGTTCAGAGTCAGTCACGTGGCCGCCAGCCGCATGTTGCAGAGGGGCCTGTAGTCGCTGGGTGTAAGTGAGCGGTGGCGGGACAGGTGCACTCCTTCTTTTTCACGTGCTTTTCACTGAGACGGCCTGAGCAGCCTTGCAGGGGAACTTTTAGTTAAAATTTTTTTTAAGCTGCCGTTAGCATTGAGATTGGCCTAGCAAAAAACAAAAGTAGAGGGTTTTGTTCATTGGTTTATGGTGTCAGGATATATAGATAGATAGAGGTGTGTGTATAGATATATATTAAGGAAAAGTTTAATTTGTTGAACTTTATACTAGTGGATTGTGCTACCATGCCGGCCAGACTGCAGTGTTCAGTCTGCGGAACCCGGCTTGGGGTGTGCAGAAGCAGTCTGAGCAAGGAATCCAGGTGGGTATGTCTCAGGATCCGTCACATTCTGCCTCTCAGGAGTCAGGGGAGCCACTGGAGGCAATTCTCCGGTCAGGATCTCCTCTACTGTCACCCTTTGAGCAGTCCGTTCCTCTCCTGCCTCAACCCAGGCCCTCTAACTCTTCGGGAGGGTTGGAGGTGGAGGGCGGGGGGATGTTTCTCCCCAGAATTTGTTCTCTTGCTGCATAAGGCATTCTGCCTGCGCCAGCAAGGAGCGCACGGGCAGGCAGCAGCGCAGGGGCATGCTGTAGCACGGCAGTCAGACTCCCAAGGGGCAGGAGGATGCAGGCTTACCGCCTAAGCGGGCTAGACTCGCTAATGAAGTTCTCTGATCTCCTCTGTCAGAGACTTTGGAAGGGGAAGTCTCGGACAGAAAGTTGGGGGAGGAGGAACTTGAGATTCCAGAGGAGGAGCAAGCCAGAATTGTTCGTGTTTACCGCTGGGAAGAGTTGCTGGCTTTGATCGGTGAATCTCTGAAAGTTCTCAATATGGCGGCAGAGGTTCCAGCGGAGGAAGAGGTATTGGAGGACCCCCTGATTCAGGTGGTCATGAAATCGCAGATGGTTCAGGAGGAGTGGGATCAGCCGGAATCTGGGTTAAGGGGGATATGGTCTGTCACGCTTGTACCCCTTGCTGGAAGGAGAAAAGGAATTACTCCATTCACCTAGAGTGGATGCAGCAGTATCGACAGTCACAAAGAAGACGACGATACCAGTTGAGGGCAGCGCTGCCCTCAAGGATACCCAGGATAGGAAGCTGGACATGTTAAAGCAAGCTTTTGACATTTAGTGTCCTAGCTCTTCAGGTGTCAGTATGTGGGGCTTGGGTGGCCCGAGTGTGCTTGTGGTGGTCCCAACAGCTCCTACTAGCTGGTGACTTCCCTGGCGAATCGCCAGGGGAGACAGCAAGGATTGAGTCTGGAGCAGCGTACCTGGCAGATAGCCAGTATGATCTCATCAGGAGCTTGGCAAAGAACATGGGTTCAGTGATGGTGGCCCATCATTACCTCTGGCTCTGCAACTGGGCGGCGAATGGTTCTTCTAAGGCCCGCTTCAGCAGGCTCCCCTTTAATTGAAAGCTGCTTTTTGGGGAGGACCTGGACAAATTAGTAAAGGAGCTGGGGGGAGTCTAAGGGTGGCAGACTACCTGAGGATAGACTGAAGTGGGAGTGTGACTCTGCATGGCCTCAACCGCAGGAGTCTAGGAGGTTTCAGCCGACTCGATCTGCGCCCTTTCAGAGAGGTCACTTCCTGGCTAGGGGGCAGGGATTCCGAGGATTTTGAGGGGCAGGGAAGGGGTTTGGCGCTTCTTCCTCCATCACTTGGGTCTAGGAAGCCGCAATGAGACCACGGGGGCGTTCTGCCAGTGGGTGGATGTCTGCAACAGTTCTTCTCCGCCTGGAGCAGTTGCAAAGGTTAAAGACTTACATCAAGCTTGGGTGGTGTTGAAAAATACTTTCTTGGAAGCCCATACCAGCTAGTGGAAGGAAGTCCAAAAAACTGCCAGCATGGTTTAAAGGGGAGGTCAGAGAGGCTGTTGCCAAAAAAGCATCTTTCAGGAAATGGAAAAAAGAGCCAAACGACGAAACCTGGAAACAGCACAAGCACTGGCAAGTCAAATGCAAGGCATTGATAAAGCAGGCAAAGTGAGAATTTGAGAAGAAGCTTGCTGCAGAAGCTAAAACGCGAAATAAAGATTTTTTTTCAAGTACATTCGTAGCGAAAAAACCTGTGAGTCAGTTGGTCCATTAGATGATAGAGGAGTTAAAGGGGCACTAAGAGATGACAAGGCGATAGTGGAGAGAATGAATGAATTCTTTGCTTCGGTCTTTACTGAAGAAGATGTAGGGATTGTTACCCATGACTGAAGTGGTATTTAAAGGTGCGGAAGAATTGAAGGAAATATCGATACATCGGGAAGATGTATTACAACTATTAGATAAACTGAAGAGTAGCAAATCACCTGGGCCGGATGGTATACATCCAAGGGTGTTGAAAGAACTGAAATATGAGATTGCAGACCTGCTATTAGTAATCTGTGAATTTTCATTAAAATCATCTGTAATACCTGAAGATTAGAGGATCACCAATGTAACGCCAATTTTTAAAAAGGGTTCCAGGGGTGATCCTGGAAACTACAGCCTCACGTCAGTACCGGGAAAAATGGTAGAAACCATCAAAGAATAAAATTACTCAGCATGTAGATAGTCATGGCCTAATGGGAGACAGCCATCATGGTTTTAGACAAGGAAGATCTTGTCTTACTAATCTATTATGTTTTTTTTTTTGAAAGTGTGAATAAACAGGTGGACAAAGGTGAGTCGGTTGATATAGTGTATCTGGACTTTCAGAAAGCCTTTGACAAGGTCCCTCATCAGAGACTTTTGGCAAAACTAAAAAGTCATGGGATAGGAGACAGTGTATTACTGTGGATCAAGAACTGGTTAAAAGATAGAAAGCAGAGGGTTGGGCTAAATGGCCAATTTTCCCAATGGAGAAAAGTGAATAGTGGTGTACCCCAGGGATCTGTGCTGGGTCCGCTGCTTTTTGACATATTCATAAATGACCTGGAAGGTGGAATAACAAGTGAGGTTATCAAATTTGCAGATGACACAAAACTATTTAAAGTTGTTAAAACCCAAGAGGATTGTGGAAAATTGCAAGAGGATCTAGATAAACTGGAAGACTGGGCATCAAAATGGCAGATGAAATTTAATTTGGACAAGTGCAAAGTTATGCACCTAGGGAAGAACAACCCAAACTATGGTTACACGATGCAAGGTTCCACATTAGGAACCACCACCCAGGAAAAAGATTTAGGCGTCATTGTGGATAGCATGTTAAAACCCTCGGCCCAGTGTGCAGCAGCAGCCAAGAGAGCAAATAGAATGCTAGGTATCATAAGGAAAGGAATGGAAAATAAAACAAAAGATATTATAATGCCTCTATATCGTTCCATGGTGACACCGCACCTTGAATATTGTGTGCAATTCTGGTCGCCGTATCTTAAAAAGGATATAGCGTTATTAGAAAAGGTTCAGAGAAGAGCCACCAAAATGGTTAAGGGGATGGAAGGATACTCTATGAAGAGAGGCTAAAAAGGTTAGGGCTCTTTAACCTGGAAAAGAGACGGCTGAGGGGAGATATGATAGACATCTATAAATTAATGAACGGAGTGGAACGGGTAAACGTAGATCGGTTGTTTACGTTTTCAGAATATAGGAAGACTAGGGGACATGCAATGAAGCTACAGGGTAAACTATTTAAAACTAATAAAAGTATTTCTTCACTCAACGTGTAATCAAACTCTGGAATTTGTTACCGGAGGATGTAGTAAAGGCTGTTAGTGTAGCTGGGTTTAAAAAAGGTTTGGACAAGTTCCTGGAGGAAAGGTCCATAAACCATTATTAAGAAGGGACCCAGGATATCAATGCTTGACCCAGTACAAGCATTGCGGAACCTGTGTCTTGTGGGGAAACTGCTAGGTACGTATGACCTAGATTGGCCACTGATGGAAACAGGATATTGGGCTTGATGGACCTTGGTCTGACCCAGTATGGCATATCTTATGTTCTTATGGACCCTGGTCACGTCAAATCAATGGGTCCTGAAGGTGGTGCGAGAAGGCTATGCCCTCGAATTTGCAAGACCCGTTCTTCCTTCTTTCATGCAGTCCCCTTGAAAGTCTCCATCCAAGGTTGCAGCGGTGGAGGAGATGCGAGAAGGCTGCGGTCGAGGTCAATACTCCATTTATTTTGTGGTACCAAAAAAGAGGGTTCATTCTGCCCTCATCCTCGACTTGAAGGGAGTCCCTCGCTGCCTCTGGTTTCCTCATTTTCATATGAAATGCTGAAGTCTGTGATTGTAATGGTGTGGTATGGAGAGTTTCTGTCATCTGTTGACCTCAGAGGCATATTTACATATTCCTGTCAGAGTCACATCAGCAGTTTCTGAGGTTTGCGGTGCCAAAGGGGCACTTCCAATTTCAGGCATTACCATTCGGATTGGCAACAGCCTCGTGAATCTTTTACCAAGGTCATGGTTGTGGTGGCTGCAACGCCACACAAGGAAGGGATTCTGGTCCATCCGTATCTCGACGACTGTTTGATCTGGGTGAAGTCCAGGGAAGAGAGTCTAAGGACGACATCCAGAGTGGTCAGTTTTCTAAGGAGTCTAGGATGGGTGATCAATCTTGCAAAAAGCAGGTTGGATCCCTCCCAGGAAATTGAGTATCTTGGGGCAAGGTTCGACACTGGCAAAGGCATGGTGTTCTTGCTGGTTTAGAGAGCAAGAGAGCTAAGGCGGCTGGTGAGGCAGTTTCTAACCATGAGGGTGCCCTCGGCCTGGCATTATCTACAGGTACTAGGGACCATGGCGGCGACGGTAGAGTTGGTACCTTGAGCCAGGCCCACATGTGACCACTGCAGCAGTCCCTGCTCCGTCGCTGGTCCAATCGGTGTCAGCCCATGTCCACAGCGCTCCTCTGTCAATTGGTAACCAATGGGGCCTTGCAGTGGTGGCTCCATCCAGGGAGCTTGGAACGCAGCATGCCCCTCGAGCCCCTACTGTGGCTGCAGTTGACGACAGATGCCAATCTATCTGTTTGGGGGCTTACTGTGAGGGACATTCTGCCCAGGGCCTCTGGAGCGCTCGGGAGGCCCAGTGGTCTCTATCAGAAGATTGAAGATGCGAGTAGTAACTCTGGCCCTCAGTGTTCAAGCATTGGATCTGCCTGAGGGTGGTCAGAGTGCTGTCGGGCAATGTGACCGCAGTGGAATACATCAACCGTCAAGGTGGCATAAGCAGTCCTTCCTTGGAGGAGGAGGAGGAGGCAGAGAGCCTACTGGAATGGACCGAAGCCCATCTAATGGCCTTGTCGGTGCAGCATGTAGCCTGAGTAGAAAACGTCACAGCAGATTACCTGAGCAGATACAAAGTGGACCACAGAGAGTGGGAGCTTTGCCAGGTGGTGTACCAGCAGGTGGTGCACCAATGGGGGACTTTAATGGAACTCATGGCGCGATGGGAGTCAGCCAAGGCGAGCCGATTCTTCAGCCGAAGAAAGGAAAGTATGTCGGAGGGCCTGAATGCTGTGGTCCAGAAGTGGTCTGCAGAAGGCCTGCTTTGTTTCCTCCATGGGCGCTCATAGGTAGGGTCCTCCAGCAGGTAGAGGCCCACCCAAGCTGGGTGGTTCTCATAGCCACAGATTGGCTGTGGTGCCCGTGGTATGCTGATCTCATGCGGCTGCTGGCCGATCATCCATGACGCTTCCCAGTGAGAGACACTCTCCTGTCTCCAAGGTCCAGTATGCATGACGCAGGTGGATCAGTTCTCGCTTAAGGACTGGCTATTGAAAGGGTGAGGCTGTGGAAGCGAGGATACTCTGGGGCAGTGATCTCCACATTGCTGAATGTCCGTAAATGTTCGACCTGCCTTTCCTATGTGAGGGTCTTGTGCATTTTTTCAGGCTGGTGTGCAGACCATCAGAAGAGGCCCCTCGCGGTGCCTGTTCCAGGGATATTGGATTTCTTACAGACAGGTTTCGAGAAGGGCCTTGCAGCCAGTTCATTACGGGTGCGGTTGGCAGCTATTGTTACAGGGGAAAGGTTCAGGGAAAGTCCTTAGGGATACATTTGGGCGTAAGTCGGTTCCTGAGGGCAGTGTGGCGCCTGCGTCCTCAGCAGGGGTCATCTGTTCCTCCTTGGGACCTTAATCTCCTGTTGGATTTTCTGGCTGGGGGTCCTTAAAAGCTAATGCAGTGAGCATCCTTAAAGGACATGACTCTTAAGGTAGTTTTTCTAGTTGCTATCTGCTCGGTTAGGTGTATTTGGGAGCTTCAGGCTCCCGAAGATAAGCAGAGCTGCACTGCTCCTGCATTCTGGAGTCATCCGTGGGACTTCAGGCATTCTTGTCCTTCACGTTTCACCCCTTTTCAGAGAGGCAAATTCTGGAGGTCATCAAGGAAGGCTACTCCCTCATTCGTACAGCTGCTCAAGAAAGGTTTTCTTCAGTCACCCTGCCGGGCATCTCGCAAGCTTCCTGCGGTGCAGAACACTCTCTAGAGAAGACTGAGAGCTGAAGGTAGTCACGAAGGAGCCATGCAACCAGTGTGGCTCTGGACGATACTTCATTTACTGCGCAGTACCCTAAAAGGAGGAATCCTTCATACCCATTCAAGATCTCAAGCATGTGAATTGCTGACTGGCGTAGGTTGTCGCGATTCCACAAGGAAACACTGAGGTCAATGATTGTGGCAGTCAGGAAGTGTGAGTTTCTCACCTCCCTTGGATCTCACTGAAGCCTACCTGCATGTTCCCATTTAGCCGGAGCACCAGCAGTGCTCATGGGGTATTTTCAGTCCACCGCCCTGCCTTCCAGTCTGGCAATCGCTCCCCAAGCATTCACCAAGATCATAGTGGTGGCTGCAGCCACACTGCAGAAAAAAAGTATCCTAGTACACCCATACCTCAACAATTGGTTAGTCTGGGCAGAGTCCAGAGATGAGAGCAAAAAGTTCACTCGGGTGGTGAAGTTCTTCTAAAGCCAAGGCTAAGTAATCAACCTGGCAAAGAACAATCCACTTCTGATGCGGAAGCTGGTTTATTTAGGGGTCCAGTTCTGAACACGAGGGAAAGGTCATCTTGCCGATAGATGAGGTGAGCAAGCTACATCTGCAGGTCAGTCTTCCTCCAGTTGAAGTCACCGATAGCCTGGGATTACCTTCAACTCTTAAAGTTGATGACAGCGACTATCAAACTGGTCCCTTGGGCTCAGGCCCACATGAGGCCTCTACAGAAAGTTCTGTTGAGGAGATAGTCGGCACAACAGCATCTGTTGCAGAGGTGGCTCCCTTGCCCAGCAGAGGTCAAAGGGCATCTCCAATGGCTGAGGACCGAGAAGTTGTTAGAAGGGGATACCCAGACAGATCTCCACTTAAAGTTCCTGGATGTCCACCAAGCCCTTCGGCATTTTATTTGAAGGTCACCGAGCATTTTTGAAAGACAACTGGTTGTTAATCCTGTTTGGAGGGCTGCATAAGGGGAGGCGGCGACCAAAGCATTTATCTCCAGGTGGGTGAGGGGAAACTATTTCCTCAGCATACCTGTTGCGATGAAGCACTGTGCCAGTGGGCCTTTGAGCCCATTTGACACAGGTCCAGGATGCTTCTTGGGTGGAGCCTAGCTTGATTCCACTGGTAGATCTGTAGGGCGGCAGCATGGGCATCCTTGCATACCTTTTTTGTGAAGCAGTATCGGTTGGATGTGCAGGCAGTGAGGGATATAAGATTCAGCTCAGCGGTGATCCAAGCTGGGCTTGCAGGGCCCTCCCAGGGTTAGAACTGCTATGGTACATCCCCAAAGGTAATGGGACAGGACTGGAGAGACAAAGGAAGGTGAAATTAGGCCTTACCTGCTAATTGGTTTTCCTGGAGTATCTCCACTCCAAGGAGAGATAGCAGCTTCTAAACTAGATAATGGGGGTAAAGCCAACAGTCTCCCAAGAGCACATGGTTCGGAACAATATATCCTTGAAGGATACTAGCAAAAGACTGAAGTGGGGCATATCAGCAGAGAGGTTCCAGTAAAGACAAAAGTAGCCCACATGATCTTGAGTACAAATACTAGAAGTCTAAAAAATTGGGAGAGTTTAGAATATATAGCACTAAATGAGAGGTTAGATATGATTGGTATCTCAGAGACATAGTGGAAGGAGGACAACCAGTGGGACGCTGTGATAACCTGGGTACAAACTATATTGTAATGATGGAGCAGATCAAATTTGGTGGAGGGGTTGCACTCTGTTAGAGAGGGCATTGAGTCACAAAGGATTAAAGTTTTGCAGGAAACAAAATTCACTGTAGAAACTCTATGGATTGATGTTTAAAGGGGAAGGCGATGGCAGTGGGGGTGTACAGTCGACCACCTGATCAGAATGAACAAATGGATGATGACATGCTCAAAAAAATCAGGGAAGCTAACAAAAGTTACAGCACAGTAATAATAATGGGTGATTTCAATTACTGTGGTATCGACTGGGTTAGTGTCACGACTGGACATGCTAGGGGAGATAAAGTTTCTAGATGAAATAAATTACTGCTTCTGGGAACAGCTGGTTCATGAACCGACCATAGGGGAAGCCATTTTAGATCTATTCCTTAGTGGAACACAAGATCTGGTGCAAGAGATAAAGGTGTTGGGGCCACTTGGCAATAGTGATCATAGCATGATCGTGTTTGGTCTAATAAATGGAGGGTGAGGAAATCCACAGTACTACCTTTTAACTTTCAAAAGGGAGACTATGATAAAATGAGGAAAATAGTTAAGAAAAAACTAAAAGGAGCAGTTGCAAAAGTTAAAGATTTACATCAAGCTTGGGTGTTTTAAAAATACTATCTTGGAAGTCCAGACTAGCTGTATTCCACGCTTTAAGAAAAGTGGAAGGAAGAGCAAAAAATTGTGAACATGGTTTAAAGATGAGGTCGGAGGCTATTGCCAAAAAAAAAGCATCTTTCAGGAAATGGAAAAAGGAGCCAAATGACAAATCGGGAAAATGAGCACTGGCAAGTTAGATGCAAGGCATTGATAAGGCAGGCAAAGAGAATTTGAGAAGAAGCTTGCTGTGGAAGCAAAAACGCATAATAAAGACTTTTTCAAGTACATTTGTAGCAAAATACCTGTGAGTCAGTTGGAGCATTAGATGATAGGTAAAAGGGGCACTAAGAGGGGACAAGGCCTTAGCGGAGAGTCTGAATTCTTTGCTTTGGCCTTTACCAAGGAAGATGTAGGGATGCTACCCAAGGCTGAAATGGTATTTAAAGGTGATGCTGTGGAAGAATTGAAAGAAATATCGATACACAGGGAAGATGTATTAAAACTATTTGATAAACTGAAGAGTAGCAAATCACCTGGATCGGATGGTGTACATCCAAGGCTGTTGAAAGCACCGAAATATGAGATTGCAGACCTACTATTAGTTCACCGATTACTCTCATTAAAATATATCGGTAATACCTGAAGATTGGAGGATGGCCAATGTAATGTCAATTTTTAAAAAGGGTTCCAGGGGTGATCGGTAAACTACAGACTGGTGAGCCTGACGTCTGTACCGGGAAAAATGGTAGAAACCATAATAAAGAACAAAATTACTAAACATGTAGATAGTCATGGCTTAATGGGAGACGGCCAACATGATTTTAGCCAAGGAAGGTCTTTTCTTACTAATCCTGTTTTATGTTTTTTTGAAGGTGTGAATAAACAGGTAGACAAAGGTGAGTCGGTTGATTTATAGCAGGGGTCACCAACCTGCGGCCCACGGGCCGCAGAGGTCCCTTCGTGCGGCCCGCGAGGCTCTACCCCGGTGCGGCCCGCCAAGGATTTATTTACACGATGGGGAGCGAGGAGGAGCTTACCTTCCTGTTCCCTGCAGGTCTCATCATCAGTCCAGTGGACCTTACCTTCCCCCTCCCTGCAGGTCTCGTGGATCAGTTCACCTAAACTGAAGTTGGGGGAGGCACCTGAGAGCAGGGAGCTGCAATATTTATTACAAAGTAGTAAATCAAGATTTGAGGACCTGGTTGCAGCAGTTTTGCCTTCATCACTTTTAAAATACAGGTTAGAGCTGATTTGATGATCATTATAATTCATGGTGTAATTATTCCCGTGAGCATTGTTTTTTTTCGTGGGGGCGGGGAGAAGGGGGGTGCGGCCCGCGAGGCTCCCGGTAGTCGGCTGTGCGGCCCGCGGCCCTCTGGAGGTTGGTGACCCCTGATTTATAGTGTATCTGGACTTTTAGAAAGCCTTTGACAAGGTTCCTCATGAAAGACGTTTGGCAAAACTAAAGTTATGGGATAGGAGGCAGTGTACTATTATGGATCAGGAATTGGTTAAAAGATAGAAAGCAGAGAGTAGGGCTAAATGGCCAGTTTCCCCAGTGGAGAAAGGTGAATAGTGGAGTACCCCAGGGATCTGTGCTGGGTCTGCTGCTTTTTAACATATATTCATAAATGACCTAGAAAAAGGGAATAACGAGTGAGGTTATCAAATTTGCAGATGACACAAAACTAAAGTTGTTAAAACCCCATGAGGATTGTGGAAAATTGCAAGAGGATCTTGATAAATTTGGAAGACTGGGCATCCAAAAGGCAGATGAAATTTTAATGTGGACAGGTGGTGCAAGGTTCCACATTAGGAACCACCACTCAGGAAAAAGATTTAGGCGTCATTGTGGATAACATGTTAAAACCCTCTGCCCACTGTGCAGTGGCAGCCAAGAGAGCAAATAGAATGCTAGGTATTATAAAGAAAGGAATGGAGAATAAAATTGCCTCTGTATTGTTCCATGGTGTGACTGCACCTTGAATATTGTGTGCCGTTCTGGTCACTCTATCTTAAAAAGGATATAGCGTTATTAGTAAAGGTACAGAGAAGAGCTACCTAAATAGTAAAAGGGATGGAAGGATTCCCCTATGAAGAAAGGCTAAAAGTTAGGACTCTTCAACCTTGAGAAGAGACTGTTGAGGGGAGATATGATAGAGGTCTATAAATTAATGAATGAAGTGGAACTGGTAAACGTAGATTGCTTGTTTACACCATCACAATATAGAAAGACTAGGGGGACATGCAATAAAGCTATAGGGGTAACCTATAATAGAATATTTTTTCACTCTGCGTATAATCGAACTCTGGAATTTAGTAAAAGCTGTTCCTTATCGTCACTCCAGTCCAGTCCCTTTACTTCTGGGTTGCGCAACCCTTCCAGCAGCTTGGAGGCTGAGCCCAACCTTTTTGGAGGGGGGGCGGTATAAATACCACTGGGACCACCCACCAACTCCAGTATTCTCAGCCTCCAAGCAGCTGGAGGGTTCCGTAAGCCTAGGGCTTACTGGAGTCTTCCTAATTCTTTTTAAAAAATACCTTATTACTTTTATTATCTTTTATTATCTTTAATTTTACTTATCTTAATTTCCTCTGTTTTCTTTCGTTTAAAATTAAGCAGTCTCTGCCTCTTTAATTGCTCCTGCCTGCTCTCCCCACTCCCCCCCCCCCCCCCCCCAGGCGGGCCGGGCATCGGAGGTGATCTGTGCTAGCAGTACCGAGGAGCGTTTAGCTGAGCTCTGCGGCTGAGATCCGGCTGTCTCCCGAGGATTTCCTTGACCGATTGGTCCTACCTCGCACCGAAGCCCTCCCGGAGGCTGAGCGCTTGAGGCAACTCCGGGAAACAGATTCGGGACGCCGGACCCGTCCTGCAGCTAAAGGACGCGGCGGCGAGCCTCGGGCCTCCCGATCGCGGAGGGGAAGCGGATTTCGACATTTCAGCCAGGACTCGACTTCCAGTTCCCTGCGGTTCCCGGGGGGAAATAAGCGGCTCAGAGGACAGACTCGCGATCCCCCGTTAGGCTCCACGTGGGGAGGCCTACCACGTGTAGAGCCAACGGGCAGGGATCGCTGAGCCGGGCCCAGTCAGCACGGCAGCTGCAAACTGCAAGTATATTGCTAAAAGGAATTTATTTCATTTTAATCTAATTTAAATTTAAATTTAGTTTAGTTTGATGTGGTTTTAATTAAATTTTTACATTATCCTTGCATCGGTTTTGGTTGGGGTTAACATTGCAAAATTAATAGAGGGCCTTTCAGCTGCTTTTCTCTCGGATCTTTAGCCCGCTGAAGGAGAGAGCACCTACACGGGCCTATCGGTGCAGTTTGCTGAGCCTTAGGCCCGTTGCTCAGGCCCCTTAGGAGTTAGGGCCTTGATAACTGGAATCAAGAGTATGGCGGCCAAGCCTAGATGTCCTTCCTGCGGCACGCGCAGGGGCACTTCCTCGGAGGCAGGAGTCTGCAGGGCTTGTGCTGCAGTAGCTGCCTCTGTGGAACAAGAAATGAACTTGGCCATAATCCAGCCCTCTCAGGGGTCTGCAGACTCCTTAGAAGGGGAGGGGGGGTCCCAATTTCCTCCCTCAATGTCTTCGGATTTACCCACCCCTCCTCCTCCCCCTTCGCCACCCCCATCTGGGACAGGGGGCGCCGGGGATTTTTTCTCCCCAGACTTCATTCTTTTGCTCCATAAGGCTTATTGCCTGCGGAAGCAGGGCTCAGGGACAGGAGAAGCGGGTCTAGCGGCAGAAGCCAAGCCCAAGAGGGCTTGCAATCCAGACCCGGACATTCCACCTAAACGTCCCCGTCTGGGCCTTGAAGACTCCCTAGCGTCCCTCTCCCAGGGCACCCCGGAGGAGGATGGCTCTGACAAGGACTGGGATGAAGAAGAGGAAGAGCTGGAAGAAGGAGAGATCCCTGAAGAAGATCATTCACGGATAATTCGAGTCTTTTCGTCGGGAGGAGCTTCCAGCACTAATTAATGAATCCCTAAAAGTCCTCAATGTGGCCTCAGACACACCAGCAGAGGAGGAGGCGCTGGAGGATCCATTAATCCAGGCCATTAGGAGATCTCAGAAAGTTTTCCCTGTCCACAGAGTAGTAGTGCGTCAGATGATCCAAGAAGAATGGGATCAACCTGAGTCCAGTTTAAGGGGAGTCCGATCCATGTCTCGCCTATACCCACTTCCAGAGGCAGACAAAGAGCTGCTGAAGTCTCCCAGGGTGGATGCAGCGGTATCAGCAGTCACCAAGAAGACTACTATCCCAGTGGAGGGCAGCACTGCCCTTAGAGATTCTCAAGACAGAAAGCTAGATACTCTCCTTAAGCAAGCCTTTGATGTGAGTGCCCTTGCCCTGCAGGCCTCGGTGTCGGGAGCCTGGGTGGCAAGAGCCTGCTTAAGGTGGTCACAACAACTTCAGGCAGCAGAGGGACAAACAGGCGAGGCTCAGGCCCACTCTGCGAGGTTGGAATCCGGAGCAGCCTACCTGGCGGATAGTCAGTATGACCTCATCAGAAGCCTAGCCAAAAACAGCGCCTAGCCGCCACCACCGAGGCCATATCTGTGGCTACGGAATTGGGCGGCGGACGCCTCCTCGAAGGCACGCCTGAGCCGTCTTCCCTTTAAGGGGAAACTGTTATTCGGAGAAGATTTGGAGAAGTTGGTTAAGGACCTGGGCGAGTCCAAGGGGGCAGGCTGCCTGAGGATAGACCAAAGCAAGGACGGCCCCTAGCCCCAGTGCGTACCCAGCCCAGGGACTCCCGAAGGTTCCGTCCAGCCAGGTCAAACTCCTTTTCCAGGGGCCGGTTTCCCTCGAGGGGACAAGGTTTTAGGGGGTTTCGAGGAGCAGGCCGAGGCTTCGGGGGGTCCTCCTCCTTCTCCTCCTCCCAGGGTAATAGAAAACAATGAGGTGACGGGGGGCCAGGGGAAGAACCGTCGGTGGGCGGTCGCCTAAGGCGCTTTCTTCCCGCCTGGTCCCGGGTCACGTCCGATCAATGGGTCCTAGAGGTTATCAAAGACGGCTATGCTCTCGAATTTGCGAAACAAATACACCCAGCCTTTGTTCAATCTCCCTGCGGTTCTTCAGCAAAGAGGGCGGCGGTAGAGTCTACTCTCTCCCGTCTAATAACGCTCGGGGCCGTGGTCCCGGTACCACCAGACCAGTGCGGTTCTGGTCGGTACTCGATTTACTTCGTAGTGCCAAAGAAGGGAGAGTCCTTTCCGCCCGATCCTGGATCTAAAACAAGTCAATCGCTGCCTCAGGGTCCCACATTTCCGGATGGAGACCCTACGCTCAGTCATAGCAGCCGTAAGGGGCGGGGAGTTCCTAACGTCCCTCGATCTGACAGAAGCCTACCTGCACATCCCGGTCAGGGCCTCCCATCAGCAATTTCTGAGATTCGCAGTGCCAAGGGGCCACTTTCAATTCCAGGCCCTGCCTTTCGGCCTAGCTACGGCTCCAAGAACGTTCACCAAAGTGATGGTGGTAGTGGCGGCCTCCCTACGAAAAGAGGGAATACTGGTGCACCCCTACTTGGACGATTGGCTAATCCGGGCCAAGTCGGAGGAGGAAAGCCACTCCATGACGGCAAGAGTGATCCAAGTCTTAGAAGAATTGGGCTGGGTCATCAATCGAGCAAAGAGCAAGTTGACTCCCTCCCAGGAACTCGAGTACCTCGGGGCAAGGTTCGACACCAGCAAGGGCAGGGTATTTCTGTCTCGGTCAAGATCAAGAGAACTGAGACTGCTAGTCACGCAGTTCCTGGCAAGACGAATCCCCACGGCGTGGCATTATCTTCAGGTCCTGGGAACAATGGCAGCGGCGATAGAGGTGGTGCCATGGGCCCGAGCCCACATGCGGCCATTGCAGAGGGCTCTATTGCGTCGATGGTCGCCCCAGCACCACCCCTTGACAATGCAGTTACCTTGCGCTCCGCGGACCAAACAGACTCTACGCTGGTGGCAGTGCCCAAGGAACCTGGATTGCGGGATGCCTCTCGAGCCCCATCAGTGGCTATTATTGACGACTGATGCCAGCCTAGTAGGCTGGGGAGCTCACTGCAAGGACCAGTTTGTCCAGGGCAACTGGACTCCCCTGGAAGCACAATGGCCCATCAACAGACTAGAATTGCGGGCAGTCGGCTTAGCGCTCAGGGCTCTCGAGGCCTTAGTGCAAAAGAGAGCAGTTCGCGTTCTCTCCGACAATGTCACCGCGGTGGCTTACATCAACCACCAGGGCGGCACCAGCAGCCCCGCCTTAGAAAAGGAGGCGTGCACTCTGTTCCAGTGGGCGGAGACTCGGTTGGAAGCCCTGTCAGCCCAGCACGTAGCGGGAACGGACAACGTCACCGCAGATTATCTCAGCAGGTGCAAGATAGACCACGGAGAGTGGGAACTGGACCAGGAGACCTTCAACCAGATAGTGACACGTTGGGGCCTCCCAGTCATGGATCTCATGGCGAGGTTCTCGTCCGCCAAGGTGGACCGATTCTTCAGCCGACGAAAGGAAAGAATGTCCGAAGGCCTGGATGCCCTGTCACAGAAGTGGCCCTCGGAGGGCCTGCTGCTCTACGTTTTCCCTCCCTGGGTTCTGATCGGAAAGGTTCTCCAGCGCGTGGAGTCTCACCAGGGCTTCGTAATCCTCATAGCTCCGGATTGGCCTCGCCGCCCCTGGTATGCGGATCTGGTGAGATTGATCGCCGACCAACCCTGGCGGCTCCCTTGCAAGAGGGACCTCCTGAGGCAAGGCCCGGTTCGTATGCCTCACGTGGATCGATTCTCGCTTACGGCCTGGCTATTGAAAGGGCGAGGCTCCTGAAGAGGGGTTATTCAGGAGCTGTCATCTCGACCCTGTTGAACGCTAAAAAGCGCTCAACCTGCCTCTCCTATGTTAGGACTTGGCGCATCTTCGAAGCATGGTGTGCAGAACACCGACGGAAACCCCTTTCCGCCTCTGTCCCAGAGATCCTAGAATTTCTTCAGGCAGGATTTGACAAGGGTCTAGCGCACAGCTCCTTGCGAGTCCAGCTAGCGGCAATCGCGTGCTATAGAGGTAAGGTCCGCTGCAAGGCCCTAGGGGCACACGCAGACGTCTCCAGATTCCTAAGAGAGCGGTGCGACGCCTGCGACCTCAACGGAGGTCGGTCATCCCCTCTTGGGACCTCAACCTAGTGCTTAACGCACTGACCAGGGAGCCCTTTGAACCAGTGAAGAGGGCCTCCTTAAAGGACTTAACCCTGAAGACAGTCTTCCTGGTCGCTATCTGCTCAGCAAGGCGAGTCTCCGAGTTGCAAGCGTTGTCCTCTCTCAGCCCCCCTTCCTATTGTTTCTCAAGGACAAGGTAGTGCTGCGAACGGTCCCTTCCTTCTTGCCTAAGGTCATCTCTCCCTTTCATGTGAATCAGGCAGTTAACCTCCCGGTTCTCCCCGCCGAGGGGCTTGAAGGCAGGGATAGCAAACTTCGCCTCTTGGATGTCCGGAGGACCTTGAAACGCTACCTCTCCCGCACAGCCCCCTTCCGGAAGGCCGAGCAGCTATTCGTTCAGTTCGGGGGTCCCCACAAGGGGGAGGCGGCGGCCAAGGCATCCATCTCCAGATGGATCAGGGAAGCGATCGCTTCCGCCTACATACTGAAAGGGAAGCAGGTGCCTCCGGGTCTCCGAGCACACTCCACCCGGGCACAGGCTACCTCATGGGCAGAATTCGGTCTAGTTCCTCCGCTAGATATCTGTAGGGCAGCGACTTGGTCATCGCTGCATACCTTCACCAAGCATTACAGGCTCGACATTCAGAGTGCGGCGGACACTCGTTTTTGTCTGGCGGTCCCTTCAGTCCGGTATTCCGGAACCCACCCAGGATTGAACTGCTCTTTTACATCCCAGAAGTAAAGGGACTGGACTGGAGTGACGATAAGGAAAAAGTAATTAGATCTTACCTGCTAATTAGTGTTCCTGAAGGAACGACAGTCCAGTCCCTTTACTTCTGGGTTGCGCAACCCTTCCAGCAGCTTGGAGGCTGAGCCCAACCTTTTTGGAGGGGGGGGGCGGTATAAATACCACTGGGACCACCCACCAACTCCAGTAATCGAATGAAAAAGCAGACCTAAAGGAATTCCATTAGCGACCTATATAACATAAGGACCTATATAACCTAAGAACCTAAATAACATCACATAGACTATATATGTCTTAACTTTTTTTTTTTTTTTTTTATATATAAAGACATATATAGTCTATGTGATGTTATTTAGGTTCTTAGGTTATATAGGTCCTTATGTTATATAGGTCGCTAATGGAATTCCTTTAGGTCTGCTTTTTCATTCGATTACTGGAGTTGGTGGGTGGTCCCAGTGGTATTTATACCGCCCCCCCCCTCCAAAAAGGTTGGGCTCAGCCTCCAAGCTGCTGGAAGGGTTGCGCAACCCAGAAGTAAAGGGACTGGACTGTCGTTCCTTCAGGAACACTAATTAGCAGGTAAGATCTAATTACTTTTTAGTGTAGTCGGGTTTAAGAAAAAGTTTGGATAAGTTCCTTGAGGAAAGTTCTATAGACCATTATTAAAGAGGACCCAGAATATCTACTGCTTGACCCAATACAAGCATTGGGGAACCTGTGTCTTTTGGGGAAACTACTAGGTACTTGTGACCTAGATTGGCCTCTGTTGGAAACCGGATACTGGGCTTGATGGTCTGACCCAGTATGGCATATGTTATGTTCTTATGTCCCAGACCCCTCCCTTGTTTTTTCGGTCGTCTTTCAGGCCTGGTATTGCCTTCTGTCAAAGTACATGGGGGGGGGGGGGTTGGTGTGTTTAAAGGAGGATAGCAGTGGCTAAATGGTGAGTCACCTGTCCCTTTTTAAAGCAACAGGAGAAGTTCCCAGAGAGGAGGTGAGTCCAGTTTCTTGGAATTGCATGACTCTGCTCAGCGGAGTTGGTGCGGAGAATGACATTGGGCAAGAGCCTTTCCTCCTCGTATTGGGGTGTTGCTGTCTGTTTGGGGGAGATGGTTTTTAGAGGCATTTCCATTTCAGACACTGTTGCTCCTGTAAGTCTGCTTTGTCAGTAGGATACTGGGGGCTGTCCATGTTTGCTGATGTCACAAGTTGTGATTTGTTCAATCTCCAAGCTTCTGGTAAGGTGTGATAACCCACAGGTAACAGGACTAGACTGGAGGTACTCCAAGGAAAGCCAATTAGCAGATAAGGCCTTATTTCACCTTTAGAAAGTCTTAAGCATGCATTGAGGATCAGTGACTTTTTTTTAATAATCTTCCCATGCCGAAGTAAGAAGCTGATGTATTCAGACTTTCAGGACACATTAACAATAGTGTGTTGAACTTGAACTGACTCAGTCTAAATGTATTACAATCCTATGTTGCTCCACTCTCTGCCATTCCAGTGTGGAGATCCGCAAATGGCAGCCACAGAATATTTTACTGTGGATGCCAACCATGTCTAAATCGCTTTGTGTCTCTCCAAGTCTGAGTCGTATGGTGACCTCCATTGTAGAACATCTAGACCAAATCTCCAGCAATGCATCCCTAGAAACATGAAACTTGTCAGCAGAAACTGATCATATAGCCTATCTTCTCTGCCATATCAAATACTATAGTCCCCTTTTTCTCCTTGAGAGATCTGTGTTCCATGCTTTCTTGAATTCAGATACTGTCCTCATCTCTACTACCTCCACTGAGAGACTATTCTACACATCTACCACTCTTTCTGTAAAGAAATATGTCTGCATATTCCGCATATTACTCCTTAGTTTATCCCCTTTCACCTTCATCCTATGCCCCTTTGTTGTAGAGCTTACTTTCAGCTGAAAGAGGCTCTCCTCTTGTGCATTTATGCCATGGAAGTATTTAAATGTCTCTCTCAAATCTCCTCTAACGGATACATATTATGATCTTTAAGTCTGTCCCCATATGGCTTATAACGAAGACCACTGATCATTTTAGTAGCCACCCTCTGCACCCTGTTAAGGACATAAGAAATGTTGTACTGGATCAGATCAAGGTCCATCAAGCCCAGTATTCGGTTTCCAACAGTGGCCAATCCAGGTCACAAGTACTTGGCAGTTTCCCAAAAAGACACACAGGTTCCACAGTGCTTGTACTGAGGCAAGCAGTGGATTTCCCAGGTACTCTTTAATAATTTATGGACCTTGCCTCCAGGAATTTGTCAATCTTCTTTTTTAAACCCAGCTACACTAACAGCTTTTACTACATCATCCAGTAAATAATTGACAGTGTGGTCTCCAGAATTGCACCTGATACTCCAAATGAGGTCACACCAGAGACTTATACAGAGGTGCTATAGCCACCGCTTTTTTTTTCTTTTTTCTAGTTTTGCTGGCCATTCCTCCTGGCTTTTGCAGTCAGACTTTCTACCCGTTTAACCACTTTAAGATTGTTTGTTTCTGACTATCATGCTCAGTTCCTGCTCTTCTTTCATTGACTGAAATACTTCACCCCCTTAGACTTTTGCAGCCCAAATGCATGACCCTGCATTTTTAGCATTGAAATCTCAGCTGCCAAATTCTTGACTTTCTTTAAGCTTAGATACATTCCTCCTCATGTTATCTACTCCTCCCTGGGTGTCTACTCCTATTGCAGATTTTGGTTTCATCCACAAAGAAGCAAACGTTACTGGACAGTCCTTCTGAAATGTCATTAGAAAAGATGTTAAGAAGAATTGGACCAAGGACAGATCCTGCAGCATACCACTGGTAACATCCTTCTCTTCTGCGAACTCCATTTACCTCTACACTTGGTTGCCTTCCATTCAACCAATTTTTAACCCAGTCACTCTAGGATCCATCCTTAGTGTGCTCAATTTATTTATAAGTTGACTGTGCAGAATGGTATCGAAGTCATTCTAGGGCATTCCTCCAGTTCAGTCCAGACAAGTGGGTTATGCTCTCCAACCAGCAGGTGGAGACAGAGACTGAGAAACACAGCTGTCAGATCAGTAGCCTGTGCCCACTGACCTGAACCAGTATTTCTCAGTTTCCAGCAGGTGGTGAGCATAGCTTGTGCTGGGACCTGGGGTGCCTTGGAATTGGGGCTTTTCTAGGCCTGGGGTGCAGAACCCAAAGGCTCTAGGTCCCTCCACCCACCCACTTAACCAGTAGTACCTTCTGTCCAGCTCCCTCCTTTTCCCCCTCCCCATCCTTTGGGAGGGGGCCAGAGATAGAAACACCTGCTGTCCCTTTAATTCAGCACTGGGGGGAGGGGGGGAAAGGCAGGCGGAAGCAGCAGCTAATTGAGAGTGTGGTGTTATGGGGTCCGGAGCTGCCCTCTTCTTCCCTGTATTTGTGCTCCTCCATCAGGCTTTTCTGATGAAGCAGGGCATTGGTGAGGTTTCTCCACCAGACTCCCTGGGATGGGGCAGGTGCTGGTGCCAGAGGGCAAGCGTCAGCGAAGGTATCACATGGAAGAGGAGCCTGCTTTCGGCTCTGTGGCCTCCCTAGAGTCGCTTGACCCCCTGGAGAAGTTTTCAGGAGGAACTTGGAGGAAGGAGAGCTTCCAAGGGCTGAGGATCAGACAGTTGTCTGGATTTTCCATCGGGTTGAGCTCCCGGTGCTGATCATGGAGTGTCTGGAGGTTCTCAGGATAGTGGGGGATACTGGGCCATTGGGCCCAGAGTTAACCAAGGATCCTCTGATGGAGAATATCCAGAAGCCCCCTCAGTCCTTTCTGGTCCACAGGGCACTACAGGCCATGATTGACAAGGAGTAGAGTACTCCTGACATGGGGCTCTGTGTGGAATGCAGTATGGCCAGACTTTGCCCTATCCCATCTGAGGAGAAGGAAAAGCTGCACATGCCCAAAGTGGATGTATTGGTGACAGCTGTCACGCAGAAGACCACCATACCAGTAGAAGGCGTCATGGCTCTGAGGGACCCTCTGGATCAGTGCATGGAGGCACTGTGCAGGCAGGCCTTCGAGGTGTCCGCACTGGGACTGTTGAGAGCGATCTGTGAAGCCTATGTGGCCCATGCCTGTCTTTGGTGGTCACAGGGCTTGCCAGAAGAGGCAAGCGTGGTGTCTTCTGAACTGTGCAGGCAACCTGCTTGGGGGATGGCCTTCCTCATGGATTTGTTGTATGATTTGTTGCATGTCTCTGTCAAGGACATGATCACAGTGGTCACTGCCCGGCGGCTTTTGTAGTTGCACATTTGGTCTGCAGATGTGGTCTGTAAGATGAGGCTCAGTAAGCTTCCTTTTATAAGTAAGTTGCTCTTTGAGGAGGACTTGGAGAAACTGGTTAAATCCCTAGGCGAGTCTAAGGCACCTCGCTGGCAGAGGTGGCCCCATGAGGGGCAGTTATAGGGAATTCTGGGGATTTTGCCCCTCCCAGGTGGCTAATCTGCAGAGTACTCATTTTCTCCAGCAGGGCTCCTCCTTTTGAGGAGGGGCTAGAGGCATCTGAGGTGTCTCCTCCGGTGTCCAGAGTTCAACCAAGCCCTCGCAGTGAGGGCTTGGGGGCCCCGACAGGGTTACAGTCAGTTGATGATTGCCTACGGATCTTCTTTCCCGCCTGGGCCCAGATAACATCCCATGCTTGGGTTTTGGAAGTCATTTATGAGGGCGATGCCCTTTAATTTGCCTGGCCCCCTGGCGGAACTATTTGTTTTCTCCATGTGGGACCACCTACAAGCTGCAGGCAGTGGAAGAGACCCTTGAGAACCTCGTACAGCTTGGGGCGGTTGTCCCATTGCCTGTCCGAGTGGTGGTCCGGAAGGCATTCAATCTACTTCATAGTGCCCAAGGAGGAGGGGTACTGGTGCCTCATTTTGGATTTGAGAAGGGTCAACGGGGCCCAAAGTTTCACTATTCTACATGGAGACCTTGTGTTCGGTGTTCATGGCAATGTGCCAGGGCAAGTTTCTTACCTCCTTGGACCTCACTGAGGCATACTTGCACATTCCGGTCAGAGCAGAGCATCTGTACTTTCTTTACTTCATGGTTCCTTGTGGGCATCATCTGTTTTAGGCATTGCCATTTGGCCTTGCCACAGCTCAGCAGGTGTTCACAAAGGTCATGGTGGTAGTGGTAGCACACCTTCACAAGCAGAGCATGTTGGTCCACCCATATCTGAATGACTTGCTCTTCCAGGGGAAGTCCCTCGACCAGAGCCGGCACTCAATGGGCACTGTGGTCCATTGCTTACAGGAGCTGGGCTGAGTGGTGACCTTCACCAAGAGCCAGCTACAGCTGTCACAGATCCTGGAGTACCTAGGAGCCCAGTTCAACACATGCTGGGGCATGGTTTATCTCCCAGAGGGCTTGATTTGCAAAGCTGCAGGTCCAGGGGTGTGGCCTTGTAGTCCCATGCCCAAGGACGTGGGATCCTATCTCAGATTCTGGGCTCCATAGTGGCATTTCTGGAGCTCATTCCTTGGGCCCAGCTTCATATGAGGACCCTTCAGAGGCACACCTGCTCACCCCGCTTGTCTCCTCTTGTACGATCCATGGAAGTCCACCTCCCTGTTCGGGACAATCTGGGCAATCTTGAAGTGGTGGCTCGATCTGGCAAACCTAGTGATAGGGATGTCCTTGGAGGTTCCAGATTTGGTGGTGATCACTACGGATGTGAACCTATCAGGCTGGGGTGGTCACTGTCTGTCACAAGTGGCACAGGGGCGGTGGGCTGCCAGGATAATGGCCCATCTATTGTGTTTGCGTCAAGGGCTGTACACCTGGCCCTGGAGTCCTTTCAATCCTTGGTCCAGCAGAAGGCAGTGTGGCTCTTGTCGGATAACACCACCAGTGTTCTACATCAATCGTCAGGGTGGGATGCGGGGCTCGCTGGTGGCAGTTAAGGCAATACCGCTCCTGCAGTGGGTAGAGGTCCATCTGAGAGTGATCTTGGCGGCATACGTGGCTGGAGCAGCAAATATCCAGGTGGACTATTTGAGTCACCATACCCTGGATCCAGGAGAGTGGTCTCTGAGACTCTGTTCCAGTTGCTGATGGAGCACTGGGGAATGCTGGTGATGGACTTAATGGCATGCATAGCAAACGTAAAGGCCTCATGGATTTTCAGTCATTGGAAGTCCCCCATGTCTGAGGGCCTCGATGCATTGGTACAGCTGTGGCCTTGAGTGGAGCTGCTGTATGCCTTTCCATCTTGGCCCCTAATATGGCATGTGTTGCAGCGCATAGAGGTGCATTGCGATAGTCCTGCTGATAGCACTGGACTGGCCCTACTGGCCTTGGTATGCAGACCTGGTGAGTAGCCTGTCCATCTGCCATTGGGGCCAGTTTGCATGTTAGTGGTGGATCAATTCTCACTTATGGCCTCGAAGAGGTACCTGGTGGTGATGCAGATGTTTTGCCACTTAGAGAGGCTTTTCATCCTCTCATCCTCTTTAGTGGACCCTGGAAGGGGAAGGTGGCTTCTAAGGCCTCCATTGCCCAGTGGATCAGGGAAACTATTGTATTGGCGTGCCTGTTGACAGGCTGCAGGTGCCGGTGGGCCTTTGTGTCCATTTGACAAGAGCTTAGGCTTCTTCCTGGGCCGAAGTGAGGAGGGATCCTCTCTGGACATCTGTTGGTTGGCCACCTGGTTGTCTCATTATTCCTTTGAAACATTACCATCTGGACATGCAAGCAAGGCAGGATGCCAGGTTTGGGGAAAGGGTGTTGAGCTGGCCTTGCATTAGTACTGCTTTGCTACATCCCACTTGTCTGGACTGGACTGGACCTGGAATGGATTGGAGAGACTCCCTGGAAGGTGAAATTAGGCCTTACTCGTTAATTTTCTTTCCTGTAGTCCCTCCAGTCCAGTCCAAGTCCCCCTCTGGGAAATTGTCTGTTGGTGAGTAGGAGTGTGTTGCTCAAGAGTTTTCAGTGTGACTGCGCTTGCAGCTGTGTCTGGTTCCATGAGCTTGGGTTCCTGTGTGGCTAGTTGGTGCCTATTTTTTCATGAGACTGTTTTGTTTTGCAAGAATTGTACAATAAACACAACAGGAAACACATAGATGAGAGATTGAGTGCAGAATTTAAGATGGACATGGTCCCACTTGGTGGTCTTGGGCCACACAGTAAGGGCTTCCTTTAGGGAGCGCATGCCTGGTGGTCTCGGGGGCTCTGTTTCTGATCTCTGTTTTGCGAGCGTTGAAATACTGGCTTAGGCCAGTGGGCACAGGCTACTTGTACTGATCTGAGAGCTAATTTTCTCATTCTCTACCTGCTGGTTGGTGAGCATGACCCACTTGTCTAAACTGGATTGGAGGGACTACAGGAAAGAAAATTGATAGATAAGGCCTAATTTCACTTTACTGACATTCAAATGCACTGCATCTCGGGCTCTCTGGTCCATCTCTGTGGTCATCCAGTCAAAGAAATCAATCGGATTTGTCTGACAAGACCTACCTCTAGTAAACCCATCCTGCTTTGGATCCTGCAATTCATTGGACTTTAGAAACCTCACTATCATCTGTTTTATCAGCGTTTCCATTAACTTGCAGAACTCAATATATCTAATTCTGGTCATCTCACTAACAAACATTCTCCAGTACCAGGCATATTGGGAACTAATATAAAACCCTACAAAAGTCACCAAAGATCTACAAGACCAAATCTACCATACTATACATACCAGCATAAACTTCCAAAACTCATACAGAAAAAAGCAGCACTATAAATGCAGCGGACCCTAGAACATATAACACCTATTTGAAAAGCTGAACAAGGCAAATTTACTACAGTACAGATCCCTGCATACAAATTTAATGTTAACAGAACACACAGCCTCTGTCACACACTCAGAACACAGACTCTCACCAAGTACTGGAGTGATCACAACCTAAAGGAATAAAAAATATGTAGACAAAAAATAAACTGAAACCCCAAGAAGTCAGGCTCTGCATGCAGTGCAACACCAGATAAATAAGAGATGCAGTGCTCCATACTGGTCAAAATATAGTGCAAAGTCCAATCACTAAATTGAAAATAAAATTATTTTTTCTACCTTCTTTTGATGTCTGGGTATTTTATTCTCTGATCATGCTGATCCCGATCTGAGGATTCTGCTTGTTAGTTCTCTTGCTATGGTCTATAGTCTAAGAGAAATCTGCCATTTCTTGTCTCTTCCTTTGTTTTCTTCACTGCCTTCTATCAACCTAGTTCCAGTCCCAATAACCATCCCCATGTGTCAGTTCCCTTCCAGCCATCTCTTTTCCCCCCTCTGTCAGCCCCTTTCTCCTCCCCCCCTTCTTCCCCTTCCTCAGTGGCTACGATAGTGGTGATTTAAAATGAAAAGGAAACCGGTGCAGAGCCTTCCGGCCTAAAGTGATGCTAAAATGGGATGCAGCAGCAGCGATTCCATATGGCCAAAAGGCTCCGCACTGGTTTCCTTTTCATTTTAAATTACTGCTATTGCAAACACGGCTCCTGTGCCATGGCTGAAGCAGCAGCAGCTTGTCCACCTCTTTTAAATCTGAAGGTGGAGTGAGGTGGCTTTTTTTTTGGGGGGGGGGTTGCCACCTCTAAAAGTTTACTACTTGAGGCCACTGCCTCATTATAGAGCCACATCTGCCTTTTATAGCTTTTGCCTAAGATTCTCAAGCAGCATTGTGTGCAGCTTGATGGCCAGAGCCTTCTTAACTCTGTCCAGCAGCTGGGGCTGTGTATGTGGTTGATAACCCTGTATGACTTGATCAGGATCACCTCCAAGTCTGTGGCAACATGGCTTTGGTTCCACAGTTGGGTGGCTTATGCTGCCGCCAAGTTACATCTGAGAAGACTCTCCTTTTGGCAACAGATTGCTCTTTGGGAAGGACCTAAAGAAGTTGGGGAAAGAGACCCTAGGTGGTGAAGCCCAGCCCTCAAAGGCTCCCAGAAGATAGGTCCAGGTGTGCTAGGCCCTTTGTGAAGCATGGAGATACGATGAGAGACATGATTAAGACCTATTTTTATGGAGCTAAGGGCAAGTCTGTTTGGAGCTTGCAGCACTCGAAAGACTCAACTGCTGCGTCTTCCGGAGCCAGTAAGCTTCTGTGAGACCTGGAGGTCCTTTGAGGTACAGCCTGTTGGAAGTGGCTTCAGCTGTTTCTTTGAGTGTAGACTCCTATTACTTCAGACCAGTGGTTTCCCACTGAAACAAGCAGCGATGGAGGAGACCTCAGCGCCTCCTGCATTTGCAGGCAATACAGCCCATGCCCTCTGAAGAAAAGGGCCAGGGGCCTTTATCCATCTGCTTTTGTGGTACCCAAGAAGGGAGGTTTCTTCCAGCTTATTCTAGACATGAGACAGCCTGTGCCAAACTTAGTCTCCATGCAAAAGCAAGGAACTTATGAGGTCAGTCATTGCACTAGTTCGGCAAGGGGAGTTCTAACATCCCTGGACCTAGCTGAGGCATACTTTTCATTCCCATTTGGGAGCAAAGGTAGCAGTTTCTTCACTTCTGTGGCCTTGGCCACTATTTCTATTTTGGGCGCTGCCCTTTAGACTGGCCACACCTTCTTGCATCTACTCAAAGGTCGTGATGGTGGTGGCAGCATTCCTAGGCAAGCAAGGGATCTTGGTTCACCCATATCCAGACAGCTGGCTGATTTGGTCTGACTCATGGTAGAAGTCCAGGGATGGTACAGCCTTGTTAAATGGCAGAGATGCTAGGGTTGGTGGTCAACTCCTCCAAGAGTAGTGTGGTTCCTTCCCAGGAGTTGGCGTATCTTGGGGTTTAGTTCAGTCTCTCCAGGGTCTAGTGTTGAGCAACATCTCCTCTTTGAGAAAAGAGCCAGCTGGGGGGGGGGGGGCGGGGGGGTTCTATGCTTTTTCAGTGTGCTACTGCTCCCCCCCCCCCCCCCCCCCCGGCCTAGGACTACCTTCAACACTAGAGTCTGTGTTGTCAACCCTGGAGCTGATCCCTTGGGACTGCCCCATCTAGAGACATCAGTCTCACTGGTTTCCCTGTTCTTGGGTGTTTTGATCCTTCCTTTCCCTCAGATCAAGGAGCAGTTGGTGTGGTGGTTGCATTCTCATCTGATGAATAGGATGCCACTGAAAGCATTGAAGGGGTGAGAGTCAGTTGCCATGGATGCCTGCCTGAAGGGCTGGGGAATTCGCTGTTAGGTCAGTTTGCTCAGGGGCTCTACTCCTTTCAGGAGGCCTCCTGGTCAATCAGCCAGTTGGAAACAGAACAATCTGCCTGGTGCTTCTGAAGTTCCATCCTCTCCTAGAGGGCAAAGTGGTCTGTGTTTTTTCTCGGACAATACCACAACAATTGTGTATGTGAACAGGCAAGGTGGGACTCTGAATTCTGCCATTGCTCTGAAAGTGATGGAGCTGTGTCTTTGGGCAGAGAAGCATCTAATTGCCTGGTTTGCAGCCCACATAACGGGCATCAACAATATGCAGGATGACGTTTTGAGTCTGAACTCTGCATGGATCCAAAGTATATAGACAGTACTCGTAAATAACACTTCAGCGAGTTAATTTTAGTTCTAACAGAGATTGTCAATCCATAGTCGGCATAGGGTGTCCCATATGAAGGACCCAAAATTACCACTACAGGGTTTATCAGTGTAAAATGTTGGTGTATACTGGGTCACAAAATATGTAGCAAAAAACAAACCATGTAAATATTTAGAAGGCATGAGTGGATACTGTCTGTTAGTTTGGAGATACTATTCTAAATTAGTTTACATGGTTTGTTTTTTGCTACATATTTTGTCATCTGAGTATACTGCAGTCTATGTACTTTGGTTTTAATTTTTATTTTTAGACTGTTTTTATTTTAAGAATATACGAAATTCCATACTGAGTCAGACCAAGTTACATCAAGCCCCGTATCCTATTTCCAACAGTGGCCAATCCAGGTCACAAGTTCCCAAAAAGGTACACAGGTTCCACAATGCTTGTCCTTGGGTAAGCAGTGAATTTCCTGGTTCCTCTTTATGTGTAAAATATATTTATTGAACATAACTCATCAAACAACTGCAGTACAGAGCAATGAGACAAAACAATTAAAGTAATAAGTCCAGTCATGTTCCTGTCACATTTATCACAGTAAACATCCCAACCCCCTCTCCCCTCACCACCCCCCGCCCCCACCCACAAAGAAAAACAATACCACCCAAAAACCCCTCTCCCCCCCCCCACCCCTTGATAACCATGACACTCTACGGACCATCCACACCCTCAACCAAGCACATTAAGGATGTAGCTTCTGTCCCGGGACGACAGAGTATTCACATAAGGACCCCACTCCTCAAGAAATCTGGCAGTGGCCACCCTCCCACGTCTGGCTCCCTGGTGCTCCAACAAAAGGAGTCGATACACCTCTCGTTCCCATTGACTCAAAGTGGGGCCCTGGGGCAGGAGCCAATTCAACAAAATCACTCTCCGCGCCACGAGGAGAACCTTACCCAACCAAAATCTCCGACCCCCCTTCAAACCCGGCACCCCCCGGAGCATGCCAAGCACCAAAAGCCGAGGATCCCGACTAAGTGGGTGCCCCATAATACCTACAAGAGCTCCCACAAGTGCTTTCCAAAAGCCAACCACCAGAGCACATTGCCACCACATGTGTCCCAGATCAGCCCGTGCCACCCCACACCGGGGACATGCCGCAGTGGCGCCACTGCCCGCCCAAAAGGCGCGACAGGGAGAAAAATGACAACGACGCACTATGCGATATTGCAAATCTCGAAAATCTGCCGCCTGGAGCCAATGGGGAATATCCGCAAACAACTGAGTAAAATCGGGCCCCCGAAGTGCAACTCCCAGGTCATGAGTCCAAGCCTCCGCCAATGCGAACTCGGCCGGGAACCCCAAAGTACGGATATATTCCTTATGTAACGTCGCCACTCGTGCCCGCTGCGCACTCCCAGCATACAACAACTCTTCAAATTTAGAACAAATATCAGTCCGTAGACTTTGCCGATCCAAACTCCGCAGGTAGCTGCGCAGTTGCAAATATGCAAACCAATCCCGGCTCCTGAGACCATAGTTCAATTGAAGAGTGACAAAGTCTAACGCCTGCCCGCTACTGTCCGTGACCTGTTCCAAAGCAACAATGCCACACGCCTCCCATCTCCTAAAAGTCCCCCCCCCCAGCCCGGGGCCAAACGCCCCATTACCACAGAGGGGTAAAAAGGGTGTACACCCAGGATCCCAAGAATACGTCTGACACAAGATACGCCATACCCGTCGCATTACTTTAAAAATAGGGTGCCTGCCAACCAGCGGAGGAAGGTGCGCCACCGCCGCATGCAAAATGAACCGCAAAGCCAAAGGCTCCGCCACTGCCTGCTCATAAATCAAAGGCGTATAATCCTCGGAAGTCCCCAACCAGTCCCGCAAATTCCTCAGCAAACAGGCGACATTATACCGCCGCGTGTCCGGGGCTCCCATACCCCCCCCCTCCCCAGGGCCGCTGCAAAATCTGAAGGCTTAACCGAGGTCTCCTCCCGCGCCAATAAAAGAGATTTAAGCAGGTGGCCAATTTGCGAAGCTCTCGCTTTGTAAACAAAACAGGCAAACATTGCATCGTGTACAACCACTTGGGAAAAAGAGTCAGCTTATAAAGAGCTATCCGAGCCCCCAAAGAAAGCGGGAGATCCCGCCAACCATGCAAACGGTCCCCGGTATGTGAGAGCAGAGCCGCAAAATTGACCTGTTGAAGCTGAGCGACATCAGCAGTCAAATACACCCCTAAATAGCGAAGCTTCTTATCCGCCCACTTCAACGGAAAATCCATCCAGTCCCTCTGGAACGCACACTGTAAGGGCAAAGCCTCGGATTTATCTAGGTTTAACTTCAACCCCGAGAACGCCCCAAAGTCAGCCACCAATCTCAACAAAAGTGGGAGGGTGTCCCGAGGGACCCCCAAATAAACAAGAAGATCGTCTGCAAATGCAGATATCCGAAATTCCTCCTTCCCCACCCTAGCCCCAATCAACCCCTTATGGTTACGAATACGCTCAAGGAGAGGCTCGAGAGTGAGCACAAATAAAAGCGGGGACAGGGGACAGCCCTGCCGAGTCCCCCTCCGAATCGGAAAGTCCCGAGACACCGAGCCATTCACTAAAATCTGTCCACGAGGATCCGAATACAACAACTTAACAGTATCCAGGAAAAACCCCCCAATTCCCATAAGGGGCAAGAGATGGCACATATACTGCCAGTCCACGCGATCAAACGCTTTCTCAGCGTCAAAACTGATAAGGAGAGCTGGTTCCCCTGCCGCTTCGGTCATATATAAGGAGGAGATAATTTTACGAATATTCTTGGTGATGTGTCGACCTCGAACAAACCCCACCTGATCATCCTTGACCAATTTGGGGAGGAAGTCCGCCAGCCGGTTCGCCATAATTTTCGCCAAGAGTTTTATGTCTACATTCAACAGCGAAATCGGCCGATACGATTCAGGTAGTAATCCATCCCTCCCTGGTTTAGGAATCAAAGTAATGACCGCCCGATTTGGTTCATATGGGAAAGCCTGACGCTCAATCAAAGCCGAATAGAACAACCGTAGGGGTTCCACCACCCTATCCACCATCAAGTGATAAAATTCACCCCGATATCCATCAGGACCCGGTGCACGACATGTATGCAACTGCTTTATGGCACCTCGAATTTCAGTTCCAGTAATGGGGGCATTAAGAATAGCACTCTCCTCCAAAGACAAACTGGGCAGGTCCACCCTTCCAAGAAAAGCCTCCATCTGCGCAAAGGTCCCAGCTTCTGCTCCATAAAGAGTCCGATAGTACTCCCGAAACCGTTCCTCAACATATGCCTGCCCGGTTCGAATAGCACCCCGGGCATCCCGCAATGCCCCAACGTGGGACTTCCCCCGACTAGTTTTAACTAACCGAGCCAACATTCCCCCCGCTCGACTCCCATATCTATAAAGCCTATATCGATAATACAATAAGGATTGGGAAGCTCTCTCCTGTAACACAGCATTAACCTCCTGCTGCAGCCGAGTAAATTCTATTTTCCGCCCCCGTGACGGGCATTGGGTAAACAAGCGCCGCGCATGACACAACCGTTTCTCCAGAAGAATCAGGCGATTAGCATAAGCCTTCCGCTGCCGAGCCCCAAACTCAATAATATTCCCTCTCAAAACCACTTTAGCGGTCTCCCAAAAAAGAACAGGATTACTACGGTGTTCCCCATTAAACTCAACAAATTCCGCCCACTTCGAGTGCATGAATGTCTCAAATCGGCCACTCTTGGTATATCCGATGGGATAACGCCAAAAAGACCCCCCCTTTCCGCGCCCCCCATTCAAGGTCCAACCGGACATAGGCGTGGTCGGAGACCACCACCGGACCAATCTCTACCCGAAGGACTTTACGAAACAGTGTTTGAGACCCCAGAAAATAATCCAGTCGTGACCCCGTATCATGAGCTCTGGAAACATGAGTATAATCTCTATCTAAAGGGTGTAACACCCGCCAATAGTCAAGCAAGTTAAACCCCTCATACACTCCCCGTAGCCACCGAGATTTCCGATCAGAAGTGAGGCCCCTATTGCCAGATCTATCTATCGTTTCATCCAAAACACAGTTAAAATCCCCTCCCATAAGAAGAGGCAGTGAGCCCAAGTCAGTCAAACACTTGTGCACTTGAGTGGCAAAAGTCGCATCATAAGTGTTCGGGGCGTAAATATTTACCAAACCCACTTTGACTCCCTGGAGAGTGCCCACAAGAATAACATAGCGCCCACCCGGGTCGCTAATACAATGGTCCTCCTCCCAGGCCACCCCAGTTCTAATCAAAATCGCAACACCTGCCTTCTTTCCCCCCGAGGAAGCCCCATATACCGGCCCAACCCACCCCTAGCCAATTTAGCATGCTCCAAAGCACTCTGATGCGTCTCCTGTAAAAAAGCCACATCAGTGCGCTGAGCGCGAAGCAGCCCTAAGATCTTATGCCGTTTGACTGGGGACCCTATACCACACACGTTCCATGTGATCAGCCGTAAACCTTCAGCCACAACCATCCACCTGTGTACACACCCAGGCCAACGAAACAAATGCTCGCACAAATGAAGGGAACCCCCCAGCCTAGGATCCCCCCCACCATCCGCCCCATCCATACACACCACAGCAAACAACCACTACATCCATTCCAAAGCCTAACTCCATCCCCCTGTTCCATGAATCACACTAGTCCTATCCCCCATAAAACCCTCCCCCCCACCCTCCTCAAAAAGAACTCCCCCTCCCCCCCTCCCCCCCCCCTGAAACCCCAACCACCACCTATCTCGCTCCATAAGGGAGCTCCCACTAAATCACAGAGATGTATTGGGAACCCACCCTAACAAATATTCCTTCAATCCCCATTATACAATAGCTAGCAGTAAGCAGAACAACATGGAACTTACACCCCTCCCTCAGGCAGCCGGCACTATCCAGCCGCAGCCAGAGAGGATGTCCCGCACAGACTCGAGGCCTGGAAAATGAGCAACCCCACAGGCCATTCCAGCCACAATTCAACCAGACCCAGTCTGTGTCGGGGAACTCGAGCCAGGCGCATCCGCCACAGGCCGCAGGTCAGCCAAAAAGTTCGCGGCAGAGGCAGAGGTATCAAAAATCCGTTGCCGGTTCCCAAACTCCACTCGCAACCGGGCTGGGTAAAGCAAAGCAAATCTGAGCCCCCGCTTAACGAGTTCCGCACAAGCACCTGCAAACTCTTTGCGTTTCCTGCTCACTTCCGCGGAGTAATCTTGAAAGACCAATATTTTAACCAGGCCCGGGTTCTGCGCCCGATAGCGTCTCGCCGCTCGAAGAACATCTTCCTTCTGGGCATAATTGAGAAATCGGGCTATAACCACCCGTGGCCGGTCCCCTGGGCCTTTCTGTCCCCCCAAACGATGGGCTCGTTCAATCTTCACCGAGCCTAGGGAAGCAGACAATTCAAAATTCGCCGCCAGCCAGGTCTCCAAATAGCCCCGCAGTTCGCCAGCCGCAATAGCCTCCGGGATGCCCACAAAACGTAAGTTCTTCCGGCGCCCGCGGTTTTCCAAATCATCAATCTTCTCTTCATGGCGTTTAACCAGCTCTTCCAAGCGTTGCAGACGCTGGGCTTGGCCTGACTGCACCTCCTCGGCCTCTGCGATCCACTGCTCCGCCTCACCCAGACGCGTGCCAAACTCCGCAATCGAGTGGTGTACCTGGGCCAGCTGCTCCGCCAAGCCGCTGAATTTACTCTCCAAGGCCGCCACCACCGCTTGGGAGACCTCCTCCACAAGCCCGACAGCTCGATCGGTCCTCGGGCTCTCCGGGGCCTTAGCCGCCATCTTGTCCTCCGGGACCCGCACGCGGTCTTTCCGCGGAGTTTTTCGCCGCCATGTGCTTCTTGCAACCGGCACTGCAACCAGACGGTATACACACCACTTCTCTGCTGCAGCCCCGCTCCAAAGGTAGTGAATGGGGGGCAACTGTAGAATTAATCAGCCGTTTTGGGTGAGAAAGCCCCGGAGCTCAGCAGTAACGATCCTGCCTCGCTCACTACATCACGTGATCTCCCTGGTTCCTCTTTAATAGTGGTTTATGGACCTTTCCTCGAGAAACTTGTCAGAACCCAGCTACACTAATACACATTATCCTCCAGGAAACAAAAGACATGTTCCGATTTATATTCAACCCCATATAACACATCGTAACAGATAACCTAATTAAATTAAGAGACATAGTTCTTTTAGTTTTATTTATTGTGTTAAGTCACATCACATATGAAAAGAACTTCAAAAAGACAAATATAAGACATTGAGAGTTTAACACATGAGACAATATAAGATACCCTTATAAGGAAAGGCTTAAAAGGTTAGGGCTCTTCAGCTTGAAAAAGAGACAGCAGAGGGGAGATATGATAGAGGTCTATAAATTAATGGAGTAGAATGGTTAAACGTAGATCGGTTGTTTACTCCATCAAAACATAGAAAGACTAGGGGACATGCAACAAAGCTACAATGTAACCCATTTAAAGAGTAATAAGAGAAAATGTTTTCACTCAATGCATAATCAAACTCTGGAATTTGTTTCCAGAGGATGTAGTAAAAGCTGTTTATGTCCATATCCTCCCACACAATTTCTAGTCTCACATTTTATTTGATGTTTTTTGATATTAATATGCTTTTATGACTTTCAAGTGTGAAGTTTTTATGTAAGTGATACTTGTGGTATCTTTTTTGTGTCATTTTATTTGAGGTTCCTACACCCTTGATGAAGGCTGTTGCTGAAACATAGCTGTGTAAGTTAGGAACATCTACACTTCAATAAAGACCTAAATTTACATCCTCCATTGTTTTTTTTTTGCCACCTCTCTCCAGGATGATGTTCTGATACTGCTGGTATATGTGCTTCTTTTGGATGACCTGGTTGGATAAGGGTCATGTTTCCCTTCCCTGCCACCGATATTTCAGCTATAACTAGTCCCTCTGAGGAACATGGGCTGCGACTTTTGTTAGAGCTTGACATGTATACTTTGTGACAGTCTCCCTCCCTCCTTTAAAATATGGCACCTGCCTCTGGCCAGGAACCTAAGCTGCTGATTTTCTGCACTGTAGGGATTATAGAGCATAGATTATTCGACCTGGAAGAAAATGGCTCTTAATTTCTTTAAGTACCACTGCGTGTTATGAATTTTTTTAATGCAAAGATTTTTAGAAGTAGCGTGGTTGCTGTGTTGATCTGCATAAATAAAGGTTAGTAAATGACTTTAAAAAATATAAGATGATGCTTTTTCGTTTGACTAACTTTTAATACATTTCATGACTATCCTTTTTGGAATTTAGGAGTTCAAAGCTTTGGAAGATACAGAGATGTTCAGACTATGGGAGCCAGCTCATAAGGCGGTGCCAGATAAAATTCTGACAGTTTTTCTCATCTGGGCAGCCTCCGAGGCAAATTCTGTTGACCTTAGCTTGATTAGGGAGGCAAAAGTAGGTGGCCTGAACTACATAGGAGCTTCCTTCAGATTCAAAGCAGAACTTTGAAGTAATCTTCATTGCCTGAACTGAGATTGACAAGAGGGCCTAAGGTGATCTACCAGATCTAAAAAGTTGAAGAATACATGCCAAACATTGCACATAGGTGCATTTGGACCTTTCCTACATGCTGTTTCCCCTTTTACCTTTATGAGGGTTTTTTCTTATACTGGTAGGTGTTAAGAACCCTACTGGCACATTATATGGCAGTGATTAGTCTTCTCTTCTGCAGTTGGGTCTTGGGAACCCAACTGTTGCATACCTCTTCTTTAATGTGGGTGTGTATTGCCATCTTCAAAGTTATGTAACTACATATGCATGCATTCCCAAATGCATACAGATGGGTGGGCAAACCCTCCACAATTTGTGCTTTTGGTTGTGAAACTTACTCTAAACAAAAACAAATATACATATCTTAAGCTGGCATGTTGGTATGCATAGGGAGAGAAATGGCCATCGAGAAAAGGAAAGCAATTCTCTGTATAAATCTCTGGTCAGACTTTCTTTAGAGTGTTTGTATACAAGTCTGAAGACCACCTCTTCAAAAAGATAGATTTCACTCAGTGTATTTATATCCATGTCTACAATCTGTCCAGAGGGCCACTAAAAAATGGTCAGTCTTCATTCTAAACATATGCGGACAGACTTGAACATCTAAATGTGTATACCTTGGAGGCAAATGAAGATGACATGTAACTATCCCCAAAAATAAATACCCAGGAGGTTCTGGGGGCAATGGCATGAGGGTGAAAGGGGGTAGACTCCTCCAGCAATATCTGCTCACAGAAAGGAGGGTAGATCTGTGGAGCAGCCTCCCAGTGGAGTTGGTGGAGACAGTTATAGTAGCTCCTCCAACTGTGAGGAAGACTGAGCACCAAGACCAGTACAACACAACATGACTGCAGGTGTCTTACAAAAAATTACACTGCACATCCAGATTCCCAACACACTGAAGGACTAACTGGAAAAGTCTGTCTTCCTAATCGTCTCTCCAGTCCAGTCCCTGTATTCTGGGTTGTGCTCCTCTTCCTGAAGCTTGGAGACTGAGTCTGTCAATCTTTTGATGACATCAGGATATATATAGCACTGGCACCAGCCTCAGTACTCAGTCTCCAAGCGCAGCTGGAGAGAGCAGCAGGCTAGCAGAATCAGACTGCTGTAGAGATATTAGGTTTAGAAGGAGTCTTTGGTTTTTATTTAAGCCTTTTTTGCATTTATTTCATTCCTGTAGAGCCTAGTTAGGGCCTTTTATTCTGGGTTCCCCCTCCCTTCCTCTCCCCCCTCCCCCTTGGTGAGGAGGCTTGCAGCGACTGGGCACAGTAAGAAGAAAAAGAGGAGAGCAAGTTGAGCAGCAGCGGAGACCGGCTAGTTTTTTTGTTAGCCTGCCGGTGGCTTTCTTCGCTGAGAAGGGCCTCCTCTTCGGTCTCACGCCTCGTTGCCGAAGCCCCCGAGGCAGCTGAGCACAAGGGCGGGAAGACAGTGAAGTACACTTTCTTGTGCCGGAGTGGTAGGCAAGTAGAAGAGAGCTGCAGGGGGGGAAGCAGGTAAGGAGGCTAGATCGAGCCACGTGATGCGTGGCGGTCTCGTGCCCCGGCGGGGACAGAACAGCTAGTAAATAAAAGCTGTTTCCCGCGGAGGCCTTCGTGCGCTTTTTCAGTGTGTCGGGCTGCGTTGCAGGGGGAGAGAGGAGAAACGGCAGTTTGAGCAAGGAAAGAGGGGGACCGATTTGGACAGTTAATTGCTTCTATATATATATATATATAAATAGATATATATAGAGAGAGAGATATTGCTATAGATATATTTTTCTCTTTATGTAGGTAAAAAAAAAAAGGTAGAATAAGATTAATAAGGAATATGCCGGCTCGCCCTCAGTGCCTGGTCTGTGGGGGACACAGAGGGGCGGTGTCTGAGACCGGAGTGTGCAGGGGCTGTGCACTGGAGGCAGCCTCTGTAGAGCAGGAGTTTGACGACTACTGGTAATCTGATCCCAGCAGCTTCCGGGGCAATGGAAACAGGGGAAGCGGAGTGTTGTAGCGAAGTGTCCGCAATAAATAAAACCAGGAGTCTATATTTACTAAGATTCAAGCCAATTTATTTGTGCACAGTCTCAGGCACTGTCACATTCAAAATGGTCTGAGCAATGGAGTTCAACAAAACAACATCTTTTATACCTTTCTTCATCAGTTCTATACAGACAAACTCCTCATTGGTCCCGGTGCCCCCTCCCACCCCCATCCAATGGGGATCTCTGACCGGGCTTAACACCTGTTCCCCCTGCTCAGGCCTCCCTAGCCATGGCTCAGTTTCTAGACAACACATTCTGCTACAAGGTCCCTCCTCGGCTTAGAGAATGTGTGAAAGCAAGATACTGGAACACACCTGTTATCAACATAAAGGAGCTAAATAGAAGATTCTTGCATTCTTATCAAAGCAGTTTAAAGCAGTTTTCTAACTTCTACTGGCTTTTGGCTCTGCTCAGCTATAATATTCTCAAGTGGGGGTTGGGACGCATGCCTAACTTACAGGCCTTTTCTAGGCCATAGCCTATCACATTCCCCCCTTTGATTATTCTCACCCGCAAGTGAGAGGGTGAGAATTAAATCACATATGGTACTTCATACTAGGGTGGAGGGATTACTTCGTGGTATAGGGTAGTAGTTCCACATCGCTAGTATCTGTGTAGCTGCCTTACGTTCAATAATACTATCAATGGTTGAGTTGAACATACGCAAGCATAAGGGGAGGAAACATGGTATACATAAGCAAACAGCCATAATCAAGAATACAATCAATACAAGTGTCGAAGATCTGAAGTCGTAGGGGATTGCATGCACTTTTCTTGCACTTTTCAGGTTCCAGTAAGGGTAATCTCTCCAGCTTAGCCTTGCGATTATCTCCAGTCTGTCCTGTAGGGCCACCAGTCCAGGTGGCATAGTACACACAGTCCCACTTGGGACAGTAGTAGTCTGCTTCCGATGGCTTGCCATACGTTGTTGGGGAGTGTATTCCAGTGCATATCCCCCATCTATATGCACCATCAGGACACACATACTTATTGTCATAATAGTAAGCTTGTTCCCATGATCCGCACCTGTAGTAATTATTTCTGTTAAGTCACAAGCATCAAATACAGGTACGCAGGTTGGGTGGGATCAGAGTTGACTTGTAGCGTTGACGAGGGCTCCATCTTCATCATTCCATCTCAGTTCCAGGACATAGTAAGATGGATTCTGTCGGGGTCTGAAACAAGTATGAGTTTTTCCCTTGGTACAGATGTTCAGTTCTGTACCATTATAGATACACCGGCTGACTATGCCAGTACAAGTATAGTAAGAGTGATAAAGTAGAGTCTGAGTGACTTGCATTCCAGTCCGGGTGGTGGTTATACAGGCTGCGCAAGGGGGCAAAGCAAGAGTGATTCTCAAGAGTCCTAGGGCTACCGCAAGAATGAAACAACAGTTAGTAATCATCATGATCATAGTCTGTGGTGATTGATAAAGTCTAAAAGGTAGGTAATGCAAAACTGGAGGATGTCTTTCCTTTGACGTCCAGGAGCAGGTGGGCACAGTCGTTACGAGGATGGATCTTTTCTTCGCAGCATGAGTCGCAACGGTGATGCAGGATTAGCGATCGAGGTCCAGGGGCGACTCTCAGGAACTGCTGCTGGCTTCAGTCGACTATGGTGGATCCAGGAGCCGATTTCTGCTACTTTGACTGCTGTTGGGGTTGATAGCAAAATGACATATGGCCCTTTCCAATGAGGCGCTAACGGTGTCGTCTTCCACTCTTACCCACACTGAGGCTCCAGGCTTGAAAGGATACGATGGCTCTGTTAGATAGGCAACCGGTCCTGCACCCAGATATGAAGGCCCTGCAAAACAGAACTTAGAGCCAACAATTCTTGCCTAGTGATCGCTGATCCAATCTGATTCATATCCCCCTTATCCCCTGAATTATGGGCGGGGGCTTCCCATACAAAATCTCAAACGGGGATACTCCTAATGGCGTGGTGGGGGCTGAACGTATTCGGAGAAGGGCTATGGGAAGAAATTGGGGCCACTTTAAGTGGACTTCCTGACAAAGCTTGGATAACTGGGACTTCAGGGTCCGGTTCATTCTCTCCACTTTCCCTGAACTCTGGGGTCTGTAAGCTGTGTGTAGCTGCCATCGTATTTACAGAGCATGGGCTAGCTGCTGGGTTACTTGCGACACAAAAGAGGGCCCATGGTCAAAGGGATTCCAAACCGAGGGATGATCTCATGGAGCAAAGTCTGGGCGGCTTGAGTATATGGTGTCCATTACTTCCAAGCAATCATGGTCAGGAGGGCCTGGACTGGCTGGCAATAGGGTAGCTGGATTCAGAGTTTGGCTGACACTCAATTTCAGTCGAGAATTTTCACTTAGCATACTTTGATACTTCAACATTCGAGCGTTAGTGAGCCAATGGTTTCCTTTGTGTTCCATCAGGGTTAAAACAGAATGTGGTACGGTCACTTGAAGATTTTGTCCTAAGGTGAGCTTGTCAGCTTCGCTCACTAAGAGGGCTGTAGCTGCTACAGCTCTCAGGCAAGGTGGCCACCCTCTGGCAACAGGATCCAACTGTTTTGACAGGTAGGCTACAGGTCGTTGCCAAGACCCAAGGGGCTGGGTCAAGACTCCCAATGCGTTTCCACCTGACTCATGGACATATAGATGAAATGGTTTCTGCACATCTAATAGTCCCAAGGCTGGGGACGACAGTGCTGTTTTCAGGGATTTGAACGCTTTTTCTTGTTCTGGGCCCCATTCCAGGGGAGATCGTTCCACTCCCTTCGTGACTTGGTACAAGGGTTTTGCCATGAGCGCAAAATTTGGTATCCATATGCGGCAATAGCCTGCAGCTCCCAGGAAGGCCTGCACCTGTTTTCTGGTGGTGGGGGTTGGGATACGGCATACTGCTTCCTTTCGCTCCAGTCCTAATTTCTGGGTTCCTTTGGACAGATGGAACCCTAGGTATTTCACTTCTGTCTGACACAATTGCGCCTTGGCTCTGGAGACCTTGTATCCGGCTTCATTCAAGAGGTGCAAGAGATCACTGGTAGCTTGCACACAGTCAGTTTCATTGTTGGTGGCTATAAGCAAATCTACATATTGGAGTAAGATTCTTTTTTCCTGGAGTCACAGGGTAACTTGACAGATCTTGGTTGAGGGCTGGACTGAGGATAGTGGGTGAATTCTTGAATCCTTGTGGCAATCGAGTCCAAGTGAGTTGTCCTCGTCTTCCTGTGGTAGGGTTTTCCCATTCAAATGCAAACAGAAGCTGACTAGCAGATGCCAGGCATCTACAGAAAAAGGCATCTTTTAAGTCCAAAACAGTAAAATGAGTGGCTTCTGCTGGAATCAGTCCCAGGAGGGTGTAAGGATTTGGTACTATACTGCTGGATGTATGGTTTCAACTGCACTGTTTACTCGACGTAGGTCTTGCACTGGGCGGTAGTCACCCGTCCCAGGCTTCTTGATTGGGAGAAGGGGGTGTTCCAGGACGATTGCCATTCTCTGAGGAGTCCATACTGCAGTAATTTCTTCAAGTGGCGATGAATACCTTCAATTGCTGGTCGTGGGAGGGGATACTGATGCACATGCACTGGTTCTGCTCCTGGTTTAAGGGTGACAAGCACGGGAGCTATATTCTTCGCTAGGCCAGGTGGATTATTCTCCGCCCATACTCCAGGCGGAGCTGCAATGCTGGTAGGTATACAGGAGCTTGCTGCTTTGGATGCAGGTAAATTAGAACCGCCATTCTTCTTCTCGGGGGACAGTTAACACCATCAGGCCAGCAGATTTTGAGTTTATAGTCATTTCCATTTTTCCCCCTTCAACAAAGGATATCTGTGCTTGGAGTTTCGCGAGCATGTCTCGGCCCAACAGGGGAACTGGGCATTCGGGCATATACAGGAACTGGTGTGTTATCTTCTGTCCCCCTAGTTCACAGGCGCGGTTCTGCAGAAATGGTCTTGTGGTTCTAGTTCCAGTAGCTCCCACGATTGTGACAGATCGAGAGGACACAGGGGCCACAGGCTTGGCTACTACTGAATGCTCGGCTCCTGTGTCTACCATGAAGTCCATATGCTGGTCCCCAATCTTTAAATTGACCATAGGTTCCTGGGGACCCAGGAAGAACTTGGAGCCCGGTCTGACCTAGTCTTCATCCATAAAATAGTCCTCGGCGGTTGCCACTCCCTCTATGGCAGCCTCTTCTTGCTGCTGAAACTGTGCGTGCTGCATCCCCCCTCGCTGCTGGAATCGCCCCCCCCCCCTGCTCTCCTAGCGCTCCCGCCTCCCCTCCAGGGGGTGGAGCCAATGTTCGGGCACTCGTTCTTCCAATGTCCTTGCTCTTTACAATAAGCGCACTGATTTGCACCTAAGGGGGGACGAGCGCTCCCTCGGCCCCTTCCCCATCCTCTGGCTCTTCTATTAGGATATCCTCCTCCTCGTCCCTCAACTAGTGCTGCAGCAAGCAGATCTGCCACCTTCATCTTTCTTTCACTTTCTCTTTTGCATTCTTGATCACGATTCACGAATACCTTTTGTGCGACTTCCATTAACTGTGCTGAGTTCATGCCCGCAAATCCTTCTAATTTCTGCAGTTTTCGTTTTATGTCTCCCTGGGACCGACTCACAAAAGCGGCGTTCACCATACGTAAATTCTCCTGGGCTGCTGGGTCATATGGGGTGTAAAGTCTATAGGCTTCAGTTAATCGTTCATAGAAAGCAGCTGGACTTTCATCTGGGCATTGAAGAACGTCCGCTACTTTCCCAACATTCATAGCTCTCTGGCCTCCCTTCTTCAGGCCCTGCAGTAAGGCCTGGCGGAACCGGGCGAGGGCCTTCTCTCCATCTGCACTATTTGGGTCCCACTTTGGATCTTCGTTTGGGAAATCTACAGCTGCTGCCTGTTGGGGATTTTAGGTCTCTCCCGTCTTCAGGGTTCTCTTCCAACCATCGAGTGGTTGCTCGCACTATCCGTGCCCGCTCTTCAGTAGTAAAAAGGGTAGCCAAGAGCTGGCGGCAGTCGGACCAGGTAGGCTGGTGGGTCTGCATAATACTAGACATCAATTCTGTCAACTCTTGGGGTTTCTCAGTATAGGAGGCATAATGAGTTTTCCAATTCAATAAATCAGTTGTGGAGAAGGGCACGTAAACTAGACTGGTCGGTCCGACCACAACCTGACCCTCGTCATTTACAATAGGTAATCCTGGGACCTGCCGCAGTGGCATTTGGCGAACTTCTCTCGGGCCCGCTGTCCTGCTTCTAAGGGCGTAACGCAGATTTGCGGACCCGGTGGTAATTCTGCTGCTGGTGCTTGGACTAGTGGACGACCCTGGGCTTGCATCTGACCCTCCGCTGGCAGATCCTTCAGGGGATGATGGGTCCGCTGCAGAGCTCTGCTCAGGACTAGGGCTCCGACCTCTCCTTGGGGGAGGGATCTGGTCCTCAGGTGTTGGAAGTGGTGGAGGTGGGTGATTGGGTGGGGGTACCTCAGCTGGGGGTAATCTTTCCACCTCTGGCTCTACTCGGGGTACTAATGGAGCTGACAGGACTGGAGTATACAGAAATGTGGGTGGATAACCCGGGACCTCTGGAGGCTCTAGGGCTGCATAAAGAGGGGGCTTTTCTTTCCTAGCAGGGATTCCTGTTGCAGTTGCTAACAATTCTGCACTGCCCCTCACAGCAACGCTTCATCCAAGGGGGTTGTTTCTCACAGATATCTAGCCAGGAGTCTATATAGGAAAACTGTTCGGGACCATATCTGCGCACCACCTTGTGCACTCGGGACACAATTTTGACATCAAAAGTACCTTCTGGTGGCCACATGGCGTCCAGCACCGGCCACACCCTTCTACACAATATTTCTAAGCGGGTCGGTGTCATTTTTTTCTCCATAATCTCCACTAAACCCCCTTAAAATTTGTGATCATACAGCTCAGTGGAGTTTGTATGGACTCCGCCCCTCCCATTATGACGTATGACGTATGACGTACAAGACAGCAAACAGAAAGGGTGGGTAGGATGGCTGCGGGTAAGGGGTCCGCACAGCCCACAGAACAATAAGGGGGACAAATGCCAAACGCTTCCTCCTTTCCGCGACCTGGGCGCGGTCGCCTGGCCAGGAACTGCGCTACTTAGGAGTCTGCTCTCGCTTGGTCTGTATTGCAAGACCTCTCAAGCACACGTCACACAACCAAACATGCTAGCATTTCCCAAATTCCAAATTCCCGGGCTAACTGACTAAACCAAAATTTACCAAACCAAAAGGGTCAGTGGCTTCGCCCCGCGCACACTCATGCAGGGTTACTAGGACTGCCCTGGAAGTTGATCAGACTCCCTTTACCATTACCATACCATATTAGTCTCGAGACATTCCCAGAGCTAACTGACTAAGAACCAGAAAAATCATTACTCACCGGATCCGGTAGCTAATGCGCTGCGCAACCAAACCCTCCTTGGGTTGAATCTTGGACTCCCCTCAGGGTTCGAGGTGTTGGCCGGCTGGACCCAGCAAGCTGCTGAGGCAGGGCGGAACCCTCCGATGCAAGGGGACCGGCGCCGCCTGGGATCCTCTCCGCTGTCGGTCGGCCGCGGTTCCAGCCAGACCAAACCTGGAGGCGTTAATACGTGGGTATTCACTTGCGCACCATTCACGTACCCCACCTTCCCGGCCAATGCACCAGGAATATGTTGTAGCGAAGTGTCCACAATAAATAAAACCAGGAGTCTATTTACTAAGATTCAAGCCAATTTATTTGTGCACAGTCTCAGGCACTGTCACATTCAAAATGGTCTGAGCAATGGAGTTCAACAAAACATCATCTTTTATACCTCTCTTCATCAGTTCTATACAGACAAACTCCTCATTGGTCCCGGTGCCCCCTCCCACCCCTATCCAATGGGGATCTCTGACCAGGCTTAACACCTGTTCCCCCTGCTCAGGCCTCCCTAGCCATGGCTCAGTTTCTAGACATAACACATTCTGCTACAAGGTTCCTCCTCGGCTTAGAGAATGTGTGAAAGCAAGATACTGGAACACATCTGTTATCAACATAAAGGAGCTAAATAGAAGATTCTTGCATTCTTATCAAAGCAGTTTAAAGCAGTTTCTAACTTCTACTGGCTTTCGGCTCTGCTCAGCTATAATATTCTCAAGTGGGGGTTGGGACGCATGCCTAACTTACAGGCCTTTCTTACTCCTGCAGGCTATTCTAGGCCATAGCCTATCACAGGAGGAGATCCTGGGGGAGGGACCTCTGCCGCCCTTGCCTTCGGGGCAGCAGGTACCCTCGCAGCTGCAACCTAGCACCACCTCTTTGGAGGGAGGCCTCTGCGTTTTTTCCCCAGAGTTCATGCTTTTGTTGCATAAGGCTTTCTGCATGCATCAGCAGGAGGGTCTAGGAGGCTCTTGTAAGCAGCAGGTTGTCGATAAGCCTCTCTCTGAGACCGGTATTCCTCCCAAGTGGGAAGAAGAGCACTTTTTCCCCTGATTCGGAGATACTGGAATTGGATAGAGAATTGGGGAAAGAGCAAGAGCTCAAGGAAGGTGAGATTCCGGAAGAACAGGCGAATTGTGGGGGTCTTTCGCTGTGAAGAGTTACCCGCATTGATTGGTGAATCGTTGAAGGTACTTAACATGGCCACAGGAGCTCAAGGGGACGAGGAGACTTTGGAGGATCCGTTGATACAAGCGGTCCGTAAGTCTCAAAGTTTTTCCAGTCCACAAGGTGGTCCAGCAAATGATTCAAGAGGAGTGGGATCAGCCGGAGCCCGGGTTAAGGGGAGTATGATCTATCGCATTTGTACCCCTTGCTGGAAGCGGAAAAGACTTGTTTGTCACTTAGGGTGGACGCGGCGGTTGCGGCCGTGACCAAGAAGAATACCATTCCAGTGGAGGGCAGTGCAGCGCTAAAGGATGTTCAAGACAGGAAGTTGGGCACTTTGCTGAAACAAGCCTTCGACATCAGTGTCATGGCCCTTCAAGCCTCGGTATGCGGGGCCTGGGTGGCCTGGGCTTGCTTGCGGTGGTCCCAACAGCTGCAAGTGGCTGGGGAGTCGCAGGCAGGGCAGCAAGGGGATGTGGCGCGAATGGAGTCCGGAGCTACATATCTGGCAGATAGCCAATATGACCTCATTAGGAGCTTGTCAAAGAATATGGCTTCTGTGGTGGCGGCCCGCCGCTATCTTTGGCTCCATAATTGGGGAGCAGATTCTTCCTCCAAAGCTCCCTTAGCAGGCTTCTGTTTAAGGGGGAGGACTTGGACAAGTTGGTAAAGGACCTAGGGGAGTCTAAAGGGGGTAGGCTTCCGGAGGATATGGCAAAGCAGGGTCGCTTTGCGCCTGCAGGCCGTTCTCAACTAAGGGATGTCCGGAGGACCAGGCTGGCCCGTCAGAACCCTTTTCAAAGGGGACGGTTTCCCTCCAGAATTCAGGGGTTTTGGGGCTTCTTCAGCTTCCTCTGGTCAGAGAAAACCACAATGAGACAACAGGGGCTCGGGTGGGGGTTCTGCCAGTAGGAGGACGCCTGCGGCAGTTCCTTTCTGCCTGGGCCCGGGTCACATCCGACCGGTGGGTGTTGGAAGTTGTGCAATTCAGTTACGCCCTAGAGTTTGCAAGTCCAGTCTTCCCCTCGTTCATCCAGTCCCCTTGCAGGGCGATAGCCAAGTGTATAGTCTTGCAAGAAACCCTTGCAAGACTGGTGGCGTTGGGGGCAGTTGTCCCAGTGCCAGGAGATCAACACGGCTGCAGTCAGTACTCTATTTACTTTGTGGTTCCAAAGAAGGAAGGTTCCTGGCGACCAATTCTGGACCTCAAGCTCGTCAATCGGTGTCTGAGGGTGCCGCACTTTCGGATGGAAACTCTGAAATCAGTGATAGTGGCGGTGAGGCAAGGGGAATTTCTGACTTCCCTCGACCTAACCGAGGCATATTTGCATATCCCCATCAGAGACGCTCATCAGCAATTCCTGCATTTTGCGGTCCCACAAGATCATTTTCAGTTTCAGGCTTTGCCGTTCGGTTTGGCTACGGCTCCTCGTACTTTCACCAAGGTGATGGTAGTAGTAGCAGTGGCCCTGCGCAAAGAAGGCATTCTAGTCCATCCTTACCTGGACGATTGGTTGATCAGAGCGAAGTCCAAGGAGGAAAGTTTGAAGGCAACGGCCAGGGTAGTAGCTCTCCTTCAAAGTCTGGGGTGGGTGATCAACCAGTCAAAGAGCAGGTAGAGTATTTAGGGGCAAGGTTCAACACAATCTCGGGCAGGGTGTTTTTACCGGCTCAGAGGGCAAAGGGCCTACATCATCTAGTGTGAGAGTTTGTAGCATGCAAGGCTCCCTCAGTGTGGCATTATCTACAGGTACTGGGAACCATGGTGGCGACGTTAGACCTAGTTCCCTGGGCCAGGGCCCATATGCGGCCGCTTCAGAGATCCCTGCTGCGGTGCTGGTCCTATCAGAGATACCCTCTGTCAACGTCACTAGCCTGTACAGCAGCGGCCAAGGAATTTCTGTAGTGGTTGCTATCTCCAGGGACCCTGGAGAGAGGAATGCCCCTCGGGACCTCTCAGTGGACACAGGTGACGACGGAAGCGAGCCTGTCGGGCTGGGGGGTGCGCTGTGAGGAACACTTTGCCCAAGGAGTCTGGAGTGTCCAGGAGTCACAATGGCCCATCAACAGGATGGCGTTACGGGCGGTGACGATGGCTCTTAGAGCATTCCAGCATTTGATTCTTGGGAGAGCGGTCCGAGTTCTCTCGGACAACGTGACGGCAGTGGCCTATATCTATCGGCAGGGCGGCACGTGCAGCCTTCTTTTGGAGGAGGAGGCGGAAAACCTCTTGGTGTGGGCCGAGGATCATCCATTAGCCATATCGGCACAACATGTCACTGGAGTGGAAAATGTCACGGCCGACTACCTCAGCAGGCACAAGGTAGCTCACGGCGAGTGGGAGTTCAACCAGGAAGTCTACGAGCAGGTAGTATACTGGTGGGGACCGCCAGTGATGGACTTGATGGCGCGTTGGGCATCGGCCAAAACAAGCAGATTCTTCAGCAGAAGAGAATGTCGGAAGGGCTGGATGCCTTAGTTTTAAAGGTTGAGAGAATAACTATTCAGAGCTAGCATGTATGAGTGTATTGTAATGGAATGTCGGAAGTATAGCCATGAAGCGAAATTCACCTCTTGAAGCTAATCTTCCATTTTACTCAATTATGATTGAGCCCATTAAAGAGCTAACAATAAATAAGGTTAAAACACTACAAAAGTGTAACAATAATCTTCTTGCAAATGATTAATTTGCCACGATAAAAAGATCCCCTAAAAGTCTATACTGGAGTATAAAGCAGCCAGAATTTGGGAAAAGTAACTTATCTGAATCCAACCAAATCCGACGATGAACAGCAATCCGTAGTAGCAGATTTTAAGTCCATCCAGATAGACTTCTGGTGATATTGCCAGCACAAATTTCACAGAATTGCAGACACAGTACTGCGTTTCGGGCGAACAATATTTACACGCCCTGCTTCAACGCTCCACTCTGTACAGAGTGGAGCGTTGAAGCAGGGCGTTGTAAATATTGTTCGCCCGAAACGCAGTACTGTGTCTGCAATTCTGTGAAATTTGTGCTGGCAATATCACCAGAAGTCTATTGGATGGACTTTAAAATCTGCTACTACGGATTGCTGTTCATCGCGGATTTGGTTGGATTCAGATAAGTTACTTTTCCCAAATTCTGGCTGCTTTATACTCCAGTATAGACTTTTAGGGGATCTTTTTATCGTGGCAAATTAATCATTTTGCAAGAAGATTATTGGTTACACTTTTGTAGTGTTTTAACCTTATTTATTGTTAGCTCTTTAATGGGCTCAATCATAATTGAGTAAAATGGAAGATTAGCTTCAAGAGGTGAATTTCGCTTCATGGCTATACTTCCGACATTCCATTACAATACACTCATACATGCTAGCTCTGAATAGTTATTCTCTCAATTTGTTTTAGGATTCTATATTTGTAGAGAATTTTGGTTAGGTGGTATTTTTTAGTTTTAAAGGTGGCACACGGAAGGGTTGCTGTATGTGTTTCCTCCATGGGTACTTGTAGGCAGGGTTCTTCAAAGGATAGAAGCTCATCAGGAGTTAGTGCTCCTGATAGCTGCAGACTGGCTGAGGCGGCCGTGGTATGCTGATCTAGTTCGATTATTGGCAGACCGACCTTGGCTCCCGGTAAGGGAGGACCTCAGGCAAGGACTGGTGAGGATGCCGCAGGTGGATTGGTTCTTGCTTATGGCCTGGCTATTGAGAGGGCGAGGCTGCGTAAAAGAGGATATTCGGGAGCAGTGATATCAACGTTGCTGAAGGTCCGCAAGCGTTCTACCTGTTTAGCGTATGTGAGAGTGTGGCACATTTTTGAGAACTGGTGTGAAGAGCGAAGTAAGAGGCCCTTGACAGTTTCGGTCTCGGAAGTGTTGGACTTTTTGCAAGACGGCCTTGAGAAGGGACTAGCAGCCAGTTCTTTGCGCGTGCAGCTGGCGGCTATCGCTTGTTATAGGGGCAAGGTTAAGGGCAAAGCGTTAGGTCAACACTCCGATGTGGTGCGATTTTCTTAAAGCGGTGAGACACATGCGGCCGCGTCAGAGTTCGGTGGTACCTCCTTGGGATCTTAATTTGGTGTTGGATTCCCTTGTCGGGGTGCTGTTCGAACTGCTTGAGCAGGTCTCCCTGAAGGATTTAATTCTCAAGGCTGTGTTTTTTGGTGGCCATTTGCTCAGTCAGGCGAGTTTCGGAATTGCAGGCATTGTCTTGTCATCCGCCCTTTCTCGTTTTCTTTAAGGAAAAGGTGGTGTTGAGGATGGTTCCATCCTTTTTGCCCAAGGTGGTCTCTCCCTTTCATATCAATCAGTCGGTGTCGCTTCCTTCCTTTGCTGGTGTTTGGGCAGAAAGAGGGAGATGTGCGGCTGCGCCTTCTGGATGTTCGAAGAGTTTTGAGGTGATATCTGAAGCGTACTAAGGCCTTCCGCAAATTGGAGCATTTATTTGTGGTGTTCGGAGGGCCGCGCAAGGGAGAAGCGGCGGCCAAGGCCACTATTTCCAGATGGATCAGGCAAGCTATTGCCTCAGCTTATATTCTTAAGAGTAGGCAGGTTCCGGTGGGATTGTGTGCTCATTCCACTCGGGCTCAGGCCACGTCGTCGGCGGAGTTTATTTTGGTTCCTCCGTTGGCTATTTGCAGAGCGGCTACTTGGTCATCTCTACATTCTTTTGCTAAGCACTACCGTTTAGATGTACAGGCGGTGGCAGATGCAGGTTTTGGGAGAGCGGTTCTTTGATCCGGTTTGGCAGGCCCATCCCAAGCTTGAACTGCTCTGTTACATCCCAGAATACAGGGACTGGACTGGAGAGACGATTAGGAAGAAGTAATTAGACCTTACCTGTTAGTGTTCCTGAAGGATCTCCAGTCCATTCCCTGATCCCGCCCAGTATATTCAGTGCCGATTCGAAGCAGTTCAGCGGGGGTAGCTGGCTCAGGAGTTTGTGGATGCCAGTGTTACTCGAAGGGTCCGGTGGCAGGGCGGATGGGATCGAAGCGGAGCCCTGCTATAAGAAGAGATGTGCAGCCTGTTAGGCATTTTTCGTAAGGGCCTATGTCTGGTAAGCTGCCACCACCTTCTCCTCTTTGGGGGGCGGTGGGTTCGGCTCCATTCAGGGAGCGGGAGGGGCTGTGTTATAGTTAGTGTTACAGTTAGTATTATAGTTAGTGGTTAACTAGTTGTTTCTCCGTTTAAGTTTGCTTTGTCAACAAGATACTGAGGCTGGTGGGTGGTGCCAGTGCTATATATATATATCCTGATGTCATCAAGAGATTGACAGACTCAGTCTCCAAGCTGCAGGAAGAGGAGCACAACCCAGAATACAGGGACTGGACTGGAGATCCTTCAGGAACACTGATTAGCAGGTAAGGTCTAATTAGTTTTTGCAGATGAGACAAACATTTGCAACGGTAGTGGATAACTTGAGGAAAGATCTACAAAGACTGGAAGAATGGTCTAATGCTTGGCAGTTAAGACTTAATGTGAAGTAATGTGCATTGTTGTGCACTTGGGAAGCAGAAATCCAAGGGAATTGTATGCGATAGGGGGGAGAGGTTGGTGTGCACGGACCAGGAGAAGGACCTCTGAGTGATTCCTTCTGAGGATCTCAAGGTGGCAAAACAGTGTGACAAGGCGGTGGCAAAAGCCAGAAGGATGCTGGGTTGAATACAGAAAGGAATTGACCAGTAGAAAGGAAGAGGTACTAATGCCACCGTACAAGTCACTGATGAGGCCTCACTTGGAATATTGTGTTAAGTTTTGGAGGCCATATCTCACAAAGGACATAAACTGGAAACGTTTCAGAGGAAGGCAACCAAAATGATTTGGAGTCTGCATCAGGAGACTTATGAGAAGAGGCTTGAAGACCTAAATATGTAGATGCTAGAGGAGAGGAGGGACAAAGGAGATATGATTCAGACCTTAGTATTAATGAACAAACAAACCTCTTCCAAAGACGGGGAAGCTGTAAAACTCGAGGGCATAACATGAAGGTGCAAGAGGGTAAACTGAAAGGCAATGTCAGGAAATACTTTTTCGCTGAAAGGGTGGTGGATGCTTGGAATGCCCTCCCGATGGAAGTGGTGGGGGCAAATACAGTGACAGAATTCAAAATGGCATAGGACACACACAACGGATCCCTTCATAGCAATAGGATAAAATCAAAATAAATTTAACTGTCTCCCCAAAGAAGGGTGACCTGCACGTAGCGGTGGATACACCTCTAAGCAAAGGCATGTGGAGGGGTGACCTGCATGGAGCGGCAGGTGCACCTTGCTGGGCAGGCTAGATGGACCATACTGGTCTTTATCTGCCATCATATACTAAGTTACAAGTAAAGGATCCTTGGTGATGGCACAACATTTCTTTAACCACCTGGCAGGGACAAGCAACCCATGCAGATACAAACTGTTACTGGACTCCAGTATTGTTTTTATAAAAATCTGTTTTAATGGGCATCCCTAGGCAAACAAATATACTTTAAGGGTAATAAAAAATAGACACACGGTCTATAAAAATAGTCAAGTGATAACAAAGGGTCTCAAGCATACTCCAACTTGTGGGTGCTCCTCCTTTATTTTTTTCTCTAGTATCTCTCAAATATTCTTGATGAGAAAGACATCGTACCTGCCAGAGCTCTCCTGAACTCTGGATTTCTGTTGTCAGGTGCCTATGTGGTGCTCCCTCTTTCTTCTCTTTCTCCATGAAGCAAGTATATGGTACCTGGAAGACCCCTATTACCACCTCTTGGTGCAAATCACTCCCACACTAGACATTCTCCCTCTGTCTCTTTTGTACTAATGTCTCTCACTAAATGTCCTTTGGTTGTCTCCTTGATTCAGATCAGCAGGATGCACTCTTGTCTTATCTCCTTTTGCCCTTGGGTTTCTCTACATGGAATCCTATACACGGCAGCTCCACTTCCCCCTTCTCCCAAGAGCTCACTGTAGACTCTTCACCTCTTATGAGCACCCTTTGTTTGGGGTAGGTTTTAGAGAACTTATTCCCTGGCCACCTTCCTCCAGTGACTTGGGAAAACCACCTCTCCCTGGGCCCCACCTTCTCCATGGAAATCCTTGACTGCCACCACCTACTACTAATCATTTCTATAGTGCTACAAGGCGTTTGCAGCGCTGTACATACAGATGTAAGATGGTTCCTGCTCATCGGAGTTTACAATCTAATAAAGGCAAAGCACATAGCGGGACTGGAATATGGTAAGATGCACATAAGTAGTTGTCGAGAGTGAGGAGCATCTGGATCCAAAAGCGGCTTCAAAGAGGAGGGTTTTTAGTCTGCATTTGAATAGGGTAGAGAAGGAGCCCGACACACAAGACTGTTTTTTGTTCCAGATAGATGCAGAATCAAGATGGAATGAATGAAGTCTGGAGTTGGCAGTGGCAGAGAAGGGCACAAATAAAAGGGATCTGCCAGAGGAGCGGAGTTCCTGAGAAGGCATGTAGAGAGATAAGTTAGTGAGGAGCCACAGAATGAATGCACTTGTAGGTCAGTAGAAGAAGTTTGAACTGGATGCACCTACATCATTGGTTCCCAGGGGGGAGACAAACCACCATCACAGACTTATACTTCCCTATCTTCCATCCAGTCCAAAAGCATGGGTTCTGACACCCCCCCCCCCCCAACCAGCAGATGGGGACTGAGCATGAGGAGCTTTGATGTCACCTATTAAGGTTGCTGTGCCATCACTAAGCTAGCCAGTATTGCTTAGTCTCCAGCAGATGGGGGTCACAGCTGTACTTCTTGGCTGAACAGCAGGGATTCCTGTTATGGTTTGGCAGTGGCAGAGTCCAAGAGTTGAAATGAGCCTTTGCTTGTGAGTAGGCACTATTTAAAAAAACAAAAACAAACCCGCAAATTAAAAAGGTGGAATTTGGCACAGAGAGGACAGTGAAGTGGAAGCAATTGGAAAGCAAGAACAGCAAAATATTTTGCTTAAAGACGGAGGGGGGAAGAAAAGGCTATCTGTTCTTGCCTGCCTCTGGGAATGCTGAGTGTCTCGAACCGTCCCAGATTTGTGATGGCCTCTGCTGCGGTGAGGTGTAAACCTGGGGGCCACAGGTCCCTTCCTCCTATTTAACCCACTTTCTTATCTGAGTTGAATAACTCCAGTCAGGGACTCACTTTCCTGTTCACTGTTGCTGGTCTTGAGGCAAGAGGGCAGATCAGCACCAGGAGGGGAAGTTCGTGTGGTTTGCGGTCTCTGTGCTCGTGGAGTTTTCAGGCCTAGTGCGCTGTAGTTAGTGCAGTGGCAACATGCCATCAAGGAAACCTGTGTGTACAGCCTGTGATGAACACAGTGGCTTGGTCTCTCTTGTGGGTCTCTGCCATTTGTACTCAGAGATCAAAACGGCAGAGCAGGCCCTGAAAGTTTCCAAGTCTGTGGCAGCAATAGAGGGGAACCTGGCTGAGACATCCACATCTCGAGCCTCCCTGCTCCCACCTTGCTTGGGTATGGTAGGAAAGTCAGCCATTTTGAGCTGTGCGGAGGTGGGAAAATGGCAGGAGAAGTTGACTTTAGTCAAGGGGGGGGCTGCGGCAAAACAGAAGCAACACTGTAAGCCCTTTGAACCGGGAACTTTGGATTCAGGTATGCCCTTCTCACCCAAACTTGTTCTACTCCACCAGGCTTATTGCCTGAAGCAGGGCCGGGGGCGATGCCCAGTGCGCATGGCTTTGTGCGCCTCTGGGACCCACTGACATGGTGGCCTTGGGACTCCCAGTGTTCACTGACTCTGAGGCCGTGCTACCTACTAAGACTGCAGGAGACAATGGATCAGATGGAAGGTCCCCTCTCCTCTGGGTCCCTGGTGGAGGGCCTTGGGGAATGGGAGGATTCCTTTTAGGTCAAGGCTGATGCAGGGGAGCCATCCCTCTGGATGAACCCGCAGTGGTGAGGATGTTCTGCAAGGAGGAGCTGCCAGCGCTCATCTCTCGCTCCCTCGGGGCTTAAGCATGAAGGTTGACTCTGCCTCAGAGGAGCTTTCCCTGGAAGATCCCTTGTTGCTGGGATTCAGACCCCTCAGGATGACCTTTCAGGGCATAAGGCCATTAAACAAATGGTCGTGGAGTGGGAGGGTACTGGAGGCCAATCTGAGGGGTGGGAGGACAAGTGTCCTGCTTGTTTCCTCTTGCTCCAGAGGAGGAGGAGGAGGAGGAGTTGCTGAAGCTGCCCAAGGTGGACGCCCTGGTGATTGCAGTGACAGACTACCACCATTCCGGTGGCAGGTGGAACTGCACTCAAGGATCCGCTGGATAAGAGATTGGAGATGACCATGCTCAAGCAGGCATTGGAGGCCAATGCGCTGGCCCTGAGACTTCCATCTGTGGGGCCTATGTGGCCAGGGCCTGTTTGTGCTGGGCACAGAACCGCCTGGAGCTGGGGGACACAGAGTACCTGCCTTGTATGACCAGGTGTGAATGGTGTCCGTCATGGCTGCTTGTTGTCTGCTTTGGTCACGGAACTGGTTGGTGGACATGTCCTCCAGGTGCACCTCTCCCATTTGCCTTTTAGCTGTTTGGAAGGCAGCTGTTTGGAAGGGCGTTGGAGAAATTGGTCAAGGACCTGGTGGACATTAAGGGAGCACGGCTCCAGGAGGACAAGCCAAGAGGTGCCAAGGCACCCACAGCTACCCAGGGGCAGTTCTGGGATTTTCGTAGAATCTGTGTGACTCGTTTCATGCCCTTTCAGAGGGGATGCTATGCTTCCTCCTTTTCAAGGGGGGGGGGGGTACTACTCCCAAGCCTCTGGCTCCGCTAAGAAGAAGTAATGAAGCGAGAGGGAGTCATAAGAACATGAGATGCCATACTGGGTCAGACCAAAGGTCTATCAGGCCCAGCATCCTGTTTCCAACAGTGGCCAATCTAGGTCACTAGTACCTGTCAGATTCCAAAAAATGTGGTAATCAGGCCGATGCCCTCCTTTCTCCCAAAGGTGGTGTTGGCCTTTCATCTCAGTCCGTTACTCTTCCAGCCTTTTCAGAGGCAAAGAATTCAAGAGGTGCAGGCCTTGCATATGTAGGATATCCACAGGACTAAGGCTTTTTGAAAGTCTGATCATTTGTTTGCGATGTTTGTTGGTCCAAGGAAAGGTAAAGCAGCTTCTTTTGGATAAAAGAGGCCCTCCCAGCAATTTATATGGTCAAGCGGTAGGTAGTTTCACTGGGGATGAGAGATCATTCAACTAGGGCTCAGGCATCTTCCTGGGCTGGTTCTGCCAAGGGGAGATGGAGATTGGGAGGGGGGGGGGTGGTAGGCTTCCTCTCTTCTATTCTGCTTGGATCCACATTACACAGGACTGGTGGGTGCTCAGTCATTCGGGAGGGTTATGTGGTGGAGCTGGTGTGACCTATGCCCGATGCCTTCCAGGTCTTGCTGTGCAAGTCCGAGAGAGCAGAGATCAGAATGACGCTCAGCAAGCTCCTCCGCATATGGGCCTTTTGCCCCGTGCCCTCAGACCAACGCGAGTCGGGTCGCTACTCCATTTATTTCATCATACCCTAAAAGGAAGGCTCCTGCCGGCCTATTCTGGACCTCAAGTATATCAACTGGACGTTGTGGGTGCCACATTTTCATATGGAAATCCTGCACTCCGTTATTGTTGTGGTACGCAAATGGGAGTTCTTGACGTTCCTGGATCTGTCAGAGGCATACCTCCACATCCCGATGCGTGCAGAACACCAGTGCTACCTGTGCTTTGGAGTGCCTGTGGGACACTTCCAGTTTCAGGCACTGCCTTTTGGGCTTGCCACAGCTCCCCAGATGTTCACAAAGGCAATGGTAGTGGTGGCAGCGGCCTTGCTGCAGGAAGGCGTGCTAGTCCAACTGCACCTGGATGATTGGTCAGAGAGCCACGTGGCAAGTAGTGAGTAGTGGAGTTTCTCCAGTGTTCGGCAGCCTAAATGGACCCATCTAATTCTGCTGCAGTTTTATATAGAAAAAAGTTGACATGGTCGGGGTGGGGGGGGGGGGGTTGAGAGGGGCTGCAGCATTTTATAATTGGGGGAAGGGTCCTTAAAAACAACAACAAAAAAAAAAAGCCAAAGCCAGGCTCTTAGAGGCTTCTCAGGAACTGGGGCTGGTGGTGATAGTGCAGCTTATGCTTTCAGCTCCGTAGCACCTCACATGCACCAACAGGCAGGTGCTTAGAGACCCCATAGTTAGACGACCTCCCATGCTGTAAGTTGAGTGTTCATAGACAGCAGTATTGTTGAAAGCACATAGAAGAATTGGTGCAATTCATTTGGTCTGCGTAATAGTCATGTGTTACGCGTTTAGCTTCTGCTCTTGGAAGCCCAACATTTTGCTGGCTGATATGCATGTAACACATAACATGTACCATACATCACATGTTATGTGATTTCACTGCCCACACAACTCCTAATTTGAGGCAAAGGCCCCAGAGGGTTTAAATCTGTTGCTGTTTCTTCTCTCCTCTTCCCCCCCCTCTCCCCCCCCCCCCCCAACAATACCCTTCTCTATCTAAAAGGCAATGGACTGAGGATATCTTGCCTTGGAGATTAGACTAAAGATAGAAAGCAACTGTGACAGACGTGGAAGGCTTAGAAAGCCAGGCCTCCGACACCCTTTTGATGTCTCTTCCACCTGCTGCACGTTTGCACTGGGGGTTAATAGCACTTTTACTTGTTCTGAAGCTGGCTCTGGTATAGCCCAGGAAAAGGTGTTTGACTGGTAGGCCTTCATCCATGGTTTCTGTGGTACAGGCGTGCAGCATTGCTATGTATGTTCTGCACCCTTCCTAAGCATTTGGCATTGCTCTGGATATCCAAAATTTAGCTTCCTTATCCTGCTAGTCTAGCCTAGTCTAGATGTATGGATTATATGTTCCCTTGCCAGCAGGTGGAGGGGTGTGTGTGTGTATGAGAGAACTGGTGTCAATATTGCTCTGAGCTTGTGTATGCTCCTGTTTGCTAGTGCTTGATGGGCTGGAGAGCAGACAGGAGGACCCAACGGGGGCTCCTAAGTTTGGACCCAGTTTCTCCCTCCTTCCTTCCCTCTTGCTGTCCTCTTAAGTCTTGATTTTTATTGAATTGGCTGCATTTGACTCTCTATACTACCTTCAAAACAAACAATTTTTTTTCTTTACGACAATAGAGCCTGAGGCAGTGGCTTTGGCTCTGCAATTGGTCTGCTGATACAGTCTCCGAGCTTGTTTAAGCAAACTTTCTTCAAGAGGCAGGTTGCTCTTTGGCAGCAATTTTGGAGAAATTGAGGACAAGCCTCTGCAAGGTTTTTCACCAATGTTGCCTAGGAGCGGCATGAGTGCACCCATTAGGGCTTTATGTGGAAATGGAGATGTCTTTGGATCGTCTGGTTGAGGAGGTCCTACCCAGATTCTTATGTACTAGGTGAGACCTTGACAAATTTTGTGCTGATTGAGGAGAGAGGCCAAAATCTTACAAGCCAATGCTCATGATCACCTGGGTGTGTGCAACAGTGTGCGTGTGTGTGTGTGTGTGTGTGTGTGGTGGTGGGTGCCTTTGTGTGGGTGGTGTGCAGGGTTGAAGGGGGGTATGTGTCTCTTCTATGGGGGCGGGGTGTGTGTTCTTGGTGGGGGGGAGGGGGGAGGAATGCACTTTAGGTAAATAGGCATTGTGCCTTTTTTTGTCCTCATGCATTCATCCCTCTGACGTTTCTGTTCCTCCTCCCCTCCCCCCCTAGTACTCCCACCTCCTGCCCATTCTTTCTTTTTTTTTCTTTTAGTTTCTGACCCTTTAAGATTTAAACTCACATCCCCGTCTAACTTTTTTTTAATTGCAGGCCCTGAACATGTCTGATCCCTGCGAGCAGTCTGCTTTCTCTCCTGTTCTGCCCACAGGGATCCAGTCTCGTGCAGACAGAGGAGAAGGGGAGGACTGCCATCACAGCTCAGACGCAAGCTGTCTACCTGTGGGATCCCATCTCCCCTGGACAGACAGCTTGCATTTGTGTTTAGATAGTGGCTAGAGCTAGTCATGCTGCAGGTGTTCCAGGCTACAAGTCCAATTTTCAGTTGCTATGGTGACCTGGCACCTGGGGTTTGTCGAGCCCTGTACTAGGTCTAAGAATGTTCAGCCCTTTTGGAGCTGTCTGCACTCTCGACGCCTAGCCATGGCTCCTGCTGGAGCCATTAAGCCCTGGCAATGTGATATGGCGGATCTCTTCTGAGGTATAGCCGATTTGGGGGGGAGGGGGAGTTTGCAGAACCTCTGAGACACACCTTTTGAGGATGTTTCCTGTGCTTCCTGTTCAAGTGGAAGGCAGACACAAACACTACAGTGCCTCCTGCAGTTACAGGCTATTTTACCATGCCCTCCAGAGCAGGGTCAGGTTTGTTACTCCATTTATTTTGTTGTGCCCAAGCAGGGAGGATTCTTCTGGCCTATCCTGGACCTGAAGGCAGTCAACACCACCAAACATAAGTGTTATACATTTCTGCATGAAGACCATCAATTTGGCCATTGTGTTAAACCCTCCTTGCCTAATTTATCTTTCTAGATCTTGCTGAAGCCTATTTTCATATTACTATCTGGTAGCAGCCCAAACTGTTCCTCCATTTCTGTATCCCGGGCCACTGTTTTCAGTTTCAGGCTCTATCCTTTGGCTTGGCCATGTCTCCTTGCATATTCTCAAAGGATGTGGTGCTGATGGCAGTGTTCCTCCATAAGCAAAGCATTGGTTCATCTGTACCTAGACAATTGGTTGATTTGGTCCGATTCTTTGGAGAAGTTCAGAGAGGACTCTGCCTTTGTGATTTGGTGGTTAGAATGGCTGGTATTAGCGATCAGTTACCCTAGGAGCAAGCTTATGCTGTCCCAGGACTTGAAATATCTTAGAACCTTGTTCAACACGCTTCTGAGTTGAGTTACATGCATTGAGGAACCTGTGTCTTTTGGAGAGATTGCTAGTACTTATGACCTAGATTGGCCACTGTTGGAAACAGGATACTGGGCTTGATGGACCTTGGTCTGACCCAGTATGGCATATCTTATGTTTTTCCTCATGCTGGAGAGGTCTCTCAAGTTGTAGAATCAAACTGCAGAATTTAGTGTGCTGTCAGCCCTCTGGGTCTGGTTCTATCTACATCTGGAGGCCATGGCATTAACCCTGGAGCTGGTTCCTTACGCCAGAGTGCACCTGCTGTCTCTTTGGTCCCCTTGCTCTCAACTGTTTGATTAGATTTTTCCTTTTACTCTGAAGATCAAGCGGCAGTTGGCATGGTGGTTGCAATATCACCATCTGATTGTTAGGATGCCTTAGTGGGCAAAGCAGTCCAAGCATTCTCCAAAAAATGCCATAGTGATGGCAAACATCAACAAACAAGGCAGAACTCACAGTACTGGAGTAGCTCATGAGGGTGCAGAACTGTGCAGTTGGGCAGAAGAACATCCGATTGCTCTACTGGCAGGCTCACATAGTAGGGCTTGACAACATGCAAGCAGATTTTGAGTCATAATATGATGGATCCTGGCGAGTGGGAGCAGAGTCCTCGCAAATATCCCTCCTGATAGTGTGAAGGTGGGGCTTCACAGTATTTTGACCTGATGGTCACTCAGAATGCCAGAGTGGAGAATCCTTCAGCTGCAGGAAGGTCCTGCAGGCAATGGGCTTGGATCCTCTTCTTCAGGTATGGCTCCAGGAGGAGCTTCTGTATGCATTCTTCCATAGTTCTGGTGAGACACATTCTGCGCAAAGATTTTGATCTTGCCTGGGCGTGGTGATTCTGATTAGCCCCAGATTGGCCACACAGACCATGATATGTACATCCCCTGTGTCTTGTGGGACCCCTGCCCTGTTACTTCAAGAGAGGCCGCCTTTGTTTGACAAGGGCCCCTGGTGATGGAGAGCGCCTTTTTCCTTGAGAGGCAACCAGCTGCAAGATTTTTGGAGAGGTAGTGATCCTCTTGGGCTCTGGAAGCTAGGAAGGCAGACTAGCTGTCATGTTATCTTTATTATAGTCTCGCTTGGACCAAGGTTCGGCCCTGACCACACTTTCAAAGTTCAGGTAGTGGCCCTAGTGGGCTACAGGAGGCCTGTCAAAGTATATCCTTGGCAGCACACTCTGTTTCCCACTTAAGGGTATGAAGCAGATCCACCTGCTATTGCATCCAGTGGCTCACTGATGGAGTCTTGCTTTTGGTACTGAAAGCACTGAAGGTCCCCCTCCATTTGAGCCCAGTCATAAGATCTCTCAAGGATTTGATCATTAAGGTAGTCTTTCTGGTAGTGATTGTGTCTGGCAGACAGGTGTTGGAACTGTAGACCTAGTTGTGTAGGGAACCCATTTTGGTCATCTTGATGGCTTAAATCTCCTTGAACTGTGCCATCCTTTCTCTCAAAGATCCTATACCCATTTTATCTCAATCAGGTCATAACATTTTCCTCCTCCTTGGAGGAGGGCCTTTTGGAAAGACTCCTCTTTGACATTAGAGGCCATTTAGTCAGATTGGAGATCACAAAATCCTTTCGTCGGTCAGACCATCTTTTCTTTCTCTTCCGTGGTCCACGAAAAAGACAAGCAGTAGCCAAGTCCTCGATTGCCTACCTGCTGGATTAAGATGGCTATAAGTTCAGCTTACCTGGCTGGGTCATAGCTCACTCCATTAGGGCAGAGTCCGCCTTGGTGTCTCTGGAGGACAATTTTGTAAGGTATCTTCCCAGTCAATTTCCAAGCATCTTTGAGAAACCCCACAGGCTGCATGTCAGTTTATGCAGATGGCAGTTCTCTCCAGAGAATCATCTTCCTCCCACCCTGGGTCCCTTTTTCAAAATGTTTGTTCCAATTTGGCTATTAATGTTCATAATTTGACCACCACTCAGAAACAAAACTCAGTCTTGCTTACTGCTTGTGAAGTAACATGTCATACTGGCTTCTCCCAGTGCTACACCAGTATACTGAATGATAACATCACTGAAAGTTGTTCATCTGCCACCACCAGTTGACAAGGGAGCAGAACCTCACTCTGGATTGATCCAGGAGGATTCAAAGAGAAAATTGAGTTTGAAATTTTTTTCTGTGATACTTTGGGCCACTGTGTCTGAATAAGACTTTTGAAAGAGGTGTTTCAATGTGTAGCGAGACTTGAAGAATCCCCCTGTTTGCAGCCCATCCTGGGGTTTTAAGCCCTTATCTGGTGTACTCTGAAGGCAGTTTCTGGTGGTTGCCTGTTTTTTCTGTGTTGACTGACAGGCCCTGTTCAGATCAGTGGGTTTGGAATTACAGCTCTGTGTGTGTGCCAGAGAATCGTGCCAGAGATGGACTTTGCCACGTAGGAGCTGATATCACCCGTGCCTTATCTCTGTTAGGACTGGGTGTGGGATTCTGTATGGGTGTGAATGAAGCCCTGTCATGTTCCTCTGGCCTGTGCCATAATGATGGGCGCTTTGAACTGTATATAAATAGAATCTCCCAGTTTTGAGGCCAAAGGGATTTTTAAGGGGAAATGTCTAGTGATACTTTTTGTCCTTGCTGCTGTAGCAAGAGTTTGCCAGCTGAAAGTCTCTGCACTTTTTGCAGGTCTGGAGTAATACATTCAAGGAAGCAGGCCTGGGCAACGTTCTGTGATAAAACAAATGCTTATGCAACAAGCATGTATGACCTTAAATTGCCTGCATGTTCCTGGGATTCCAGCAATAGCTACTTCAGCCCCTTTCTGCCTTTTTATATAGGATTAGTGGAGGTTGTGTGAACTGTGGCATGCCGGGGTTTTTATTTGCAGGCACAAGCTTCACCCCTTTCTACCTCCATGAAGCAGCATGCTTCTACTAATTTGTATAGCACTACAAGGTGTACACAGCTCTGTTTACATGTAAGAGACGGTCTCTGCTCAAAAGAGCTCACAATGTATCCAAGACAAAGACGAACAGAAGGCATTGGCTGTCGTGCACGAGCTGGACCATTAGGAAAGCTGGTATGGTCGTGGCACACTGCAGAAGCCCCCTCTCCATCCCCCTCCCGCTACTCTATCACCTGTGACTTGTTGCTGCCCCCACATGATCTAGAGCGGGAATAGAGAGCCTGAGCTGTGAATAGGACCCCAGTGTACTCTACCATTGTAGAGCCCAGGACTGGTCCTGTGACTGGGTTCGTAGTGTGTGGCTATCCTCAGTTAAAGGAGCATTTTGTTGAAGCATTGTGGGAGATGCACAAATTGCAGTTTGATTCCACCAAAGCAAAACTTCCTCTCTCTGGTGCCTTCTTGGTTCTGTTGCAGGATTTGGGAATTTCACTGGAGGGAAGGGTGGGAAATCTCTCGGAGGGGATCATTTGTAGTGGGTTAGGACTGCCATAGGGATAACGGCAGTAGCAGTCACCTGCCCATCCATCCCTGATAGACAAGTAAACTAAGTCTGCTGCGGCCAGGGCCGGCCCCAGAGTTGGTTCAATGTGGTCGTGACCTAGGCCAACCTTAAGCATTATGCCTCTTCTCCCCCCCCCCAACCCGGTGGTCCGAATCTATTGTTTAGGTTTGAATGCCCTGCTCTTTGTGCCCCCCACCCTTTCAAAGCTGCAACCATAGGTGACAACCTCATTGTCTAATGATTGGACCAGCCCTGAGCGCAGCAGTCAGGCTAGCGGCGGTCTAAAGCTCTATATAAACCTGAAAAAAAGGTTTTACCTTATTTTAGCATAGTTGGAATTTTTATTTTTGTCTGGAAGTAGGTGGTGGTGGCCCCCTTTCTCAACAAACCACTTTTTAAACGTTCTAGGCAGAGTTTGGGATAGACTATGAAACTGGCACACATGGGCCATGCTTGTAGCAGCAGTGTCTGGCAATGCTTAAAATCAGAAAGAAATTGCTCTTTTAAATACAAAGAAATACGATGTCTGGAGGCATGCCTTACAGAAAGGGTGCTGCTTAGAAACTTGCAGCCATGCCTGGGGTGAATGGCCACCCATAAGAGCATAGTGGCTGCAGGGGTGAGCAACGCTTAAAGCTAATGAAGCAAGCTGAATAAGGTTGGGCAAACTGAGTTGAAAAGACCTGACACTGCTCTCAGACGATGGTAGAGTTGGAACATGTTTCAGGAAGCTTCACTCCCAGTCTCTGATGCAAGCCACCTGCTCTTTTGTTCATCTGAGCTGTCTCAAGCCAGATAATGGCCACAGGAACAATGACTACTAAGCGAGAGAGGGTGTGGATTGCCAGGATGAGTTTCTGCTCTGGTACTGTAGAAGGAGACGGCCTTTCCAGGGCTTGACTCAAAGGGAACATGGATGCTAGGAATTTGCTGGCCTGCTTCCCAGAATGCAGTGGATTTATTTTTACTCAGAGGTCTAGTGCCACTGTGACAGGAACAGAGAAATGGAAAGGGGGGCAGGAAAAGAGAAACCTTTTCTGTAAAGCAAGGGATGGGAGTAAGAAAATTCTGCCGTGCCCAGAGATTGGGAGTATGACTCTTGGTACTCCTAACACTGATGGATGAATCCTGGTAATTCAGCATGCCCAGAGCTGCTGCCTGTGGTTCTGAAAGCAGGGTTAACATGCCTAGGTGTGTGAATTCTGCATTTCTGTATATACATGGGGCACCAGTTTGGGAGGGAGTCGGAAAGGGGGAGGATAGCACACCTGAGGCCATCAATGATTTGGGCTGCCTTTCTCAATATCTTCCTTACTGCCCCCTCCCCACCCCCCTCCCCAGTTGGCCAGGTCAGAACAACACACAACTGTGGTGACAGTCCGGCAGCTTCCTCCACTCCTGCTTGGCCAGCAGAAAGAGTAGCACTCAATACAGCTGTCAGGGCCAGCTTCATGGTATGAACATCAAGATTTGTAGGGATGTGCACAGCTGATTCTGCAGTACTGGCTCAGCATGATTTAGGGGTTGATGCTTTAAGCACCACTTCTCCTGCTGACCACAAAGGGGAGAGGGTGGATGGCTGTCCAGAATATTGGTGGGTGAGGGAAGGGAGGCCAGCACTGGAAATTGAGGAGGATAACTTGCACTAGAGAAGGGAGGGAAAGAGGACGAGAGGAGGAAAAGTGGACATGACCATGTGTGGAGAGCGTTCTAGTGATCTAAGAGAAGACTAACCTAAAACGTAAAGGGTGGAGAGAGGTTAGGTACCCAGACTGGAGGATAGGTGCACAGGAAAGCAAGAGAGGACCAGGGTTGGGTGGGTAGGGGTAAAGGAGGAAAAGGAAGGAGGAATCTCCAGGAACGAGCAGGAATGTAGTCTTCACATATGGGTATCGTCGGTACCGACGGAGCCTGTGCAGGAACGCTCACCAGCATCCAATTAGAAAGCTTTTGGGAGCATCCCACAGCGCCTGCGTGCTGCCTTCCCGCCTTTCCCAACTGCCTCTCTCCAGTTCTTCGTTTTCCGCGGAGCCAGCAGGTCGTTTTCCTGTCACCGCAGAAATCCCATATTTTTCATTCTTTCTTTGTGTTAGCGTTTGCTTTCCTCGACGCTATACCGATACCGCCAGTTCTTTCTTTCTTCAAAAAAAAAAAAAATTGTAATCTTTTTCTGGACTTTCCAGCCTTTTTTTCTCTTGGGTGCCACGCGCCATTTTGGGCACTAGGCCCAATTTTTCCTCAACATGGAAAAACCCGCTTCGGGTTTTAAAAAGTGTTCCAAGTGTGGCGGTACCATCTCCGTCACTGACACTCACGAGTGGTGCCTCAAATGTTTAGGTCCTGACTACTCCATCTCCGAGTGTGTTGCCTGTGGGATGATGTCGAAGAGGGGTCGGCACAACCGAGCTGCTAAGCTTAGCACCCTTTTTCCCTCCGATGCAGCATCCATGGCATCGACGTCTTCCAGGGCTTCGTCTTCCTCCCATGGATCTCGGGTAACCAAACATAAATCTGGCCGGTCCTCAAAGGGTAGATCTCCTTCCAAGCATCGAGATGCCTTTGGCGTTGCCCTTGAGGGACTTGTACCGGCAAAATTGCCCCGGCAGGAGGCTTCGGCTTCGGCTTCCAAAGCACTATCGGGGCTCCAGGATGTTCTTGAGGCCTCAACCTCGACAGAACTACTAGTGTCGTGCTCTGGGGTACCGGCCGCTTCGTCTGGTACCGACACCCAGGCATCGGCAGCATCAATAGACCAGAGATTCTTGGCTATTGAGCACAGTCTGGTGGCTCTCCTTGCAGCATCGGTGCCTTCGGGACCGCTTCAGACAGTTCAACTGGTATCGACACCGGTACTGGCACCGATACCGGTACCGACAGCCTCAACATCGGCGAGTGTGTTACCAACCCTGAGTTATGCTATTTCCTCCGGTATTGACAGGCCGGTACCGGACCCCTCCGGTACCGACTTTGATTGGTACCAGTATCGTGCTTTACAAGAGCACCCGGACAGAAGATATTTTGAATCCTCCGATGACTCTGAGGACTCTGACAGCTCTGTCGATGCCGGAGTACTTCTCCTAAATGTAGGATGTCCCCTCCAGAGGATATATCCTTTCAGGATTTCATCCGGGAGGTGGCTAGATGTCTTTCCATCACAGTGGCTCCTGAAACAGAGCCCAGAGCAAAGGAGTTGGAGATTTTACAGTATCCTAAAGCTCCCAAGGAGGCAGCTACTTTGCCTATTCATGAGATCTTGCATGATCTCATGTTAAGAATGTGGGAAACACCTCTCACCACCTCTCCTCATTCCCGTAGGCTGGATACCATGTATCGAGTACCTCTTTGTCCTGGATTTCAGAAAACTCAGTTGCCACACCACTCCATAGTGGTGGAGTCAGCTATGAGAAGGATCAGGAGTGCAAAAAGACATGCATCTAATTCTCCAGGACGTGAATGTAGGACTCTTGACGCTTTTGGGCGTCGACCCTTCCAGGCCTCTGTGCTTTCTGCCAGGATTAGTTCCTACATCTTATACATGGGAATGTTCCTTAAGGAGGTTACAGGAGATCTAGAGCTTATGAGCCCTCTCCTTCCTGGTGATAAGAGGCAGGATTATCTTACACTTGTCAAACATGCCCAGGATGTTTCCAAGTTTGTTAATCGTGCAGCTTTTGACTGCTTTGAGTGCATAAGCAGAACCTCTGCCATTTTGCCATAGGTGCTCGTAGGATTGCCTAGCTCCAGGCATCTGACTTAGAACTCTGGGTACAGGACAAACTGGGGAATATCCCTTGCACAGGCGAAAATCTCTTTAGCTTTCTCTTGCCAATTTTTGCCAATGAGCTGGATGCTGATAACACCACTTTGGACAGACTATCCAAGGCTACAGCTGATCCTGCAAGGAGAAAATCCTACAAGAAACCATTCCTCTCTAAAAAGAAGAGGTTTTACCCCTCCTATACCCAGCAGGTGCATTCTGCAGGTCAGTCTGCCCGAAAGGGACAGCGGCCATCAAAACAAAGGAAAACAGACTGCTAAGCCTCAACCAGCCCAGCAGACTCAGCCTCCACAGGGCCTTTGACTCCCATCTAGAGAACTTGGCCTTCCTGGCCTTCAACGGGCCAGAGCCTTCCACCATCCCAGGAAGGTTGTCATTTTGCACCCAGATGGAGGCAGATAACAGCAGAAGAAAGGACTCTTTCCATTGTAAGAGAGGGGTACAAGCTTCATTTCTTCAACATGCCCCCTCCTACGGTGGTAAGACAGTTCAATTCTCAGACTTCACTCAACACTTATTTGGGTTAAGAGGTCAGTTTACTTCTTGCCCATGGGGCAATAGAAGATGTACCCATTTCCCAGCAGGGTACAGGTTTTACTCCCCCTATTTCCTTATTCCAAAGAAAACAGGGGGACACAGACCCATTTTAGACCTCAGAGAATTGAACAAATTCCTGTTCAAAGAGAAATTAAAGATTTCTCTGGGAACTCTGCTGCCATACCTTCAGAGTCAGGATTGGCTTTGTTCTCTAGATCTCAAGGATGTGTACACTCATGTTCTCATCCATCCAACTCACCGAAGATTCCTTTGTTTTCTTTTTCAAGGAAAGCACTACCAATACAGGGTGCTTCCTTTTGGCCTGGCCAGCACCAAGGGTGTTTTACGAAATGCATGGCTGTGGTAGCAGCATTTCTTCGCACTCTAGGAATATTCGTCTTCCCCTACCTAGACGACTGGCTCATTCGAGCCCCATCAGAGTCACAGGCCACAATTTCTCTATCTTGCACAATGCGTATCCTTCAGTATTTGGGCCTGGTCATAAACATCCCAAAATCCAGCCTAACCTCCACTCTAGAGTTTATAGGAGCTTTGCTGGATACCAGAAAAGCAAGGACCTATCTTCCACAGCCCCGCTGCCTTCGCATTGTGCAGTTAACCTCCCAGGCGGTGTTAAAAACTCATCTCACTGCTCGGGAAATGTTACAATTACTAGGCCACATGGCATCTACCATGCATGTGGTTCCCTATGCTCGCCTCCATATGAGAGCAGCCCAATGGTCTCTGTCCACTCAATGGACTCAGGCATCAGGCTGCCTATCAGACAAAATAGCAAACACAAGTCGACTTATTTTGTCTCTACAATTGTGGCAGTCAACCCAAAACCTGTTGGTGGGGTCCCCTTTCCAGCAACCCCTATCCCAGGTCACTCTAACAGACGCTTCACAGGTGGGTTGGGGAGCTCACCTGCAAGATCTCTACCCAAGGCACCTGGATTCCACAGGAGACCCACTTACATATCAGTCTCCTAGAACTCAGAGCAATCTTCCTTGCTCTTTGAGTGTTCCACACCCAGCTGAGCTACAAGACAGTCCTAATTCAGACGGACAATCAAGTAGGTATGTTCTATCTGAACAAGCAGGGAGGAACAGGCTCTCTGTTGCTTTTGCAACGAAGCTTTGCGACTACGGGCCCTCACCAGAGAGCATCAGATTAATCTCCTTGTGGTGTATCTGCCAGGCATTCATAACTCTTGGGCAGACAGACTCAGTCGAGTTCTGCTTCCATACGAATGGTCTCTCAATGCAGACCAGGTAGCAAAAATGTTTCAAATTTGGGGAACTCCGGATATAGACCTCTTTGCAAGTCCGTTGAATGCCAAACTTCCCCAGTTCTGTTCCAGAATTCCAGCTCAGGGTTCTCAGGCCAAGGATGCTTTCCTCCTCCATTGGTCAGGACTTCCTATATGCCTTTCCACCCATTCCCCTAATTCCCAAAACCCTATTCAAGCTTCAGAGAGACAAAGGCCATATGATTCTCATACCTCCACATTGGCCACGGCAGGTGTGGTACCCTCTGCTCCTACATCTCTCTCAAGCTCCATCTCTGGAGTTAGGATCTACTCCAGATCTCCTGTCTCAGGAGGACAGGATGTTGTGGCATCCCAATCCCCTCTCTCTGCATCTCAGGGCCTGGTTGCTGAGAGCCTAGACCAGGGGTGTCAAACTCAAATACACAGTGGGCCAAAATGTAAAACTTGAACAAAGCCGCGGGCCAGCATTGAACAAATGAACCTTTTAATATGGACCCAAACAAGATTTGCTTTAACATTGAATATGAAGCAACACTTATTACTATACAATTTATAACTTAATAGTTCAGATATGCAAAAACCAATTTCAATAAAAAAAAACATCAATGACATTTTATTAAATAAGATTTAAATAATAATAAATAATATAATTTTTAAAATAAAATAACAATAATAAATTAATCAACCATTCAAGCCCGTCTTGGAGTAGCAAGAAAAAGTGCATAAAGAAAAACGTTAATTATTGCTCAGTTTGCTGCACACTGATCTAATCTGATGTGCCCAAGCCAGATACCTGGCATCTCTTCTTGGATGATAGTTCATCAATGTCTGGGCTCAGGCTTTGAGCTGAGGAAATCCTCAGTATCGAGCGAAGGTGTTCATCAGTCAGACGTCTCCTGTGAGATGTTGTGGTCATCTTCATCGAGGAGAAAAGTTGCTCACATAGATAAGTGCTGCCGAACATGGAGAGCATCTGAGCAGCTTGGGTGCGGAGCTGAGGCATTGTGTCAGGGATGAACTGTGGAAACTGGCCGGCGCCCACAGCATCATACTTTGACTTCAGCGTGTCATTACACTGGAGTTCAATTAGCTCCATTTGGAGGTGGTTGGTGCGTTTTCCACATTAACTGCAAAGGGATTACTGAGCAGTTCAAACCTACATTTCTGGACATCAAAGTCGGCAAATCGCCGGCTAAACTCAGCGCCGAGTACACTGAGTTTTTCAGCAAACTGTGCGCATGGGAACAAGTTGGTAATGAACTGCGTTTACATGGTTTGGCAGCCGGGACAATGGCCAAGGTTTCCTTGCAGCATCTGATTCTCCCACAGGCACAGTTTAGTTTTAAAAGCCCTCACTGCAGCGTACATGTCTGTGATGATGCGCCCCCGCCCCTGAAGCTGCAGGTTCAGCGCATCGAGATGGCTCGAGATGTCACACAGAAAGGCCAGCTCACACAGAAACTTTTTCTCCCGAAGCCTCTGCTGTGTCTTCCCTTTGCTTTCCAGAAATGACATTTCCTCATGCAGCTCAAAACATCTATTCAGTACTTTTCCTCGGCTTAACCATCTCACCTCTGTGTGATACGGCGTCTGCGTATTCCGAACCACACTCCTCCAGAAAAGACTTAAACTGGCGGTGATTCAGACCTTTGGCTCTTATAAAGTTAACTACTTGTGTTACTGTGGTCATAACATGTTCCATCTTTAGGGCTTTGCCACACATGATTCCTGATGTATGATTGCAGTGATAAACAGTTAGTTCACCTGCACAGTTCTCTTCCTGCATCTTCTCCCGGACCCTGCCCACCAGTCCACTTGTTTTACCGCACATCGCTGGCGCACCATCTGTCGTTAATCCCACGAGTTTATCCCACGGCAGCTTTATTTCAGTTACGCATTTGGAAAACCTCCTCAAAAATTTCCTTTCCTGTGGTTGTGCCATGCATTGATTTGAATCCCAATAGCTCCTCCGTAACACACATATTTGAGGTCCACTCCACGGATGAGATGACAGCTGAGCAGTATCAGATGCGTCGCTGCTCTCATCCACAGCAAGGGAGAATGCAACGAAATCTTTTCCCTTTTCCAAAAGCTGGTCATACAGATTGGTGTGCAAGATCACATGTGCGATCAGCTACTGTGTTTCTGCTCAGCTCACGTTTGAAAAGGCTTGCTTTTTCTCTGGGCAACCCGATGTCACAAACTTTCAAACATGCACTTTTTCACAAACTCTCCCTCATTAAAGGGCCGGGCTGATTTTGCGATCTCTGCTGCCACAATATAACTAGCCTTTACAGCAGCCTCACTTTGTGATGTGGGCTTTTTTTTGAACATATTCTGTTGTGAAACCAAACTTCTTTTCATCTCCTCCACTTTCTGGCTCCTTTGAGTCATGTCCAGGTCCTTGTACTTGTCATGGTGTTTTGTTTCATAGTGTCGTCGAATGTTATACTCCTTAGTTATAGCCACGTTGACTCCACAAATCAGACAAACAGGTCTCTTTTTACATATGTAAACAAATATTCTGTCTCCACCTGTCCAGAAAGTTCCTGTTGTCTGCCTTTCTTTTTGCCATTTTTGGGAAGGGGTTCCACAGTGACAGTTGTAGCTTGAGATCGCTATGACTTCGTCACACAGGAGAGGGCGTTTCTGGGACCTGTCCTGATTGACGCGCCCAAAAACAACAGCAAGGCATTATGGGATTTGTAGTATTAGCGATGAATGAATGCGCTGTATAATACCGGAGGGCTAGCTCTAGTAGTCATTTGGTATAGCCTCGCGGGCCAAATATAATTACACTACGGGCCAAATTTGGCCCGCGGGCCAGAGTTTGACACCTATGGCCTAGACCTTCATGGTCTTAACCTTTCTCAACAAGTAAAGGATGTCCTTTGTGCTTCCAGGAAACCTTCCACAAGACGCTCTTATGCTTTCAAGTGGAAAAGGTTTTCCATATGGTGTTCGCAAAAGGGTCTTGACCCCCTTGCGATACCTCTGGAATCATTACTGGAATATCTCCTTCATTTATCTAATGCAGGACTTAAGACTAACTCAGTAAGGGTCCATTTAAGTGCTATTTCAGCTTATTTAAAGCCTTTAAATGGGCAGCCTATTTTCTCTCATCCTCTCGTATCGAGATTTGAGGGGCCTTCTAACTAAGCCTCCCATTAGGCCACCTCCAGTGGCATGGGACCTGAATCTGGTTCTTGGGCAGCTCATGAAGCCACCTTTTGAACCTTTAGCTACTACCTCCTTGAAATTCCTTTCCTGGAAAGTTATCTTTCTCATTGCAATCACATCAGCACGTCGCATCAGTGAATTGCAAGCATTAGTTGCTGTTCCTCCTTACACGAGGTTCCATCATGATAAGGTAGTCCTTAGGACTCATCCACACTTTATGCCAAAGGTGGTCTCACCTTTTCATTTAAACCAAGCAGTTTACCTGCCTGTATTTTTTCCAAGGCCTCATGCTTCAAATGCAGAAAGGAATCTTCATACTTTGAACTGTAAAAAAGCACTTGCCTTTTACTTACAAAGGACACAGCAACATAGAAAGTCCTCCCAACCCTTTGTTGCTTTCGATCCTTCTCATTTGGGACTTCTAGTCTCCAAGAGAACATTGTCCAACTGGATTGCACAGTGTGTTTCTTTTACCTATCAGAGTAAGAACCTTTCTCTGGAAGGCCATGTCACAGCTCAGAATGTGAGAGCCATGGCAGCCTCAATGGCTCATATACATTCTGTGTCTATTGACGACATCTGTCGAGCAGCTATTTGGGCCTCGGTTCATACCTTCACAGCCCATTACTGCTTAGACAAGGACTCCCGCCGGGATGCCTTGTTTGGTCAGGCTGTTCTACAACACCTGTTCCATACTTAATCAACTCCTACCCACCTTTCCTGGTAGGATGCCAGAGATCCATGGGGGAAGTGGAGCCCTTTCACAAGGGCACACAACTTCTGGGGTCTCTCCCTGGCATCTGTAGCTAGGGAGTCCCCATATGTGAAGACTACATTCCTGCTTGTTCCTGGAGATAGCGTAGTTACTCACCTGTAACAGGTGATCTCCGGGAACAGCAGAAATTTAGTCTTAACAACCCACCCACCTCCCCTAGGAGTTGTATCTCCTTTTCTTTTCTTTTCTTTTCTTTCCCTCTCTCTCTTTGTCGCAGCTTTAAAACTCAACTGGAGAGAGGCATTTGGGAAAGGCGGGAAGGCAGCACGCAGGCGCTATGGGATGCTCCCAAAAGCTTTCTAATTGGACGCTGGGGAGCGTTCCCATGCAGGCTCCGTCGGTACCGACGATACCCATATGTGAAGACTAAATTCCTGCTGTTCCCGGAGATCACCTGTTACAGGTGAGTAACTATGCTTTGGGGACTGAAGGAAAGAGAATCCTGGGTAGAAGGGAGGATTTTGTTAGATATAGGGAGTAAGTACTCCCATATAGGGGGAGGGGGAATGGCAATAGAAAAGAGCAAAGAGAGATTGGGGAGGGGGGACATAATACAGGAAAATAATGTAAAAGGAAGAAAATAAAGAATAGGAAAAGAAGAGTGGGCAGGAAGTTAAACAGAACAGGAAAAAGTAATAAAATTTTCCCCTGGAAAAAGGGACAAGGTAAGGGGAGAGAAGTGAGACGAAAAAAACACTGAAGAGAGAACAGAAGGAACAGAGCTAAGAGCAGAGAATGAGAACAGGCAGCACTAGACCAGAGAATAAAGCTGGAGAACCAAAGCTTGGGCACTTTTTTACGTAGACCTAGCATATCCGTAAGGGAAAATATTCTCCAAAACAGACTTTGTATATTAGGAGCAGTGGGGTTTGACTAACTTTTTTTATTTTCAGGGTTCCAGGAACAAAAAAGCAAAACCAAAAAGGGACACCTCCGCAACCAAAACCAAAAGAAAATTAAACTGAGAAGGGACAAAATGACCAGTGGCAAACTTGATTTTTACTCTATGCAGTGCATAATTCTCTTATATGCAGGGCATACTTGCTCACCAGCCCCAAGATGACTTTCCTACACTACCAAAATATTTTCTGATGGTGTCTGCTGGCTATTTTTTTTTTTTTTGCAAGTTGGCTACCATTTTTTGTTTTGTTTTTTGTGTGGTTTATTGCACTGGGCAACAACCTCCCACCAATATAACAGTCGTCTCCCTGCTAGCACTGAGATATCTTGAACAACTTTATCAACTTATATTACATATGTGGACTATGGTAATAGCCTATCTTTTGGTCTGCCAGGAAATGTACTGCTCCCTGTGCATCTGGTTCAGAATACCATGTGTGGCTGATTTTTAGATCCCCAGATATGAGCACATTGGTTACTTTATGGAGGCCAGAATAAAACTTAAGTTTATGGTCTTAATGTATGTTAAGTGCCATCGAGTCGGTGTTGACTCCTGGCGACCCTCTGGATAGTTGATCACCAAGTGGCTCATTGTTGATGGTGGTATCCGTAGCTGCTGTTATTGTATCAATACATCTCATTGCCGGCATTCCTCTTTTGCATTAACCTTCTTTCTTGCCAAGCATGATATCTTTCTCCAGTGATCTCTCTCTTCGCATGATATGTCCAAAGTATGAAAGCTGAAGTCATCTGAGCTTCTAAAGAAAGCTTAGGTTTGATCTCCTTCAATACTGACTGCTTTGTTCTTCGGGCAGTCCATGGTATTCACAGTATTCGTCGCCAGCACCATAATTCAAAGGCATCAATTTTCTTCCTGTCTATCTTTTTCACTGTCCAGCTTTCACATCCATATGATGATATTGAAAATACCATGGCTTGAACAAGTTGAATCTTTGTATGGAGAGAGACATCTCTGCTCTTGAGGATCTTGTCTAGGTCCTTCATAGCCATTCTGCCAATAGCAATACGTCGTCAGATTTCTTGACTGATAGTTCTTTCTTTATTGATTGTTGATCCAAGTAAGTTAAAGCTGTCAACTATTTCACTTTCTTCTCCATCAGTGATGAACTTATTGATTTTTGCCAGTTGTCAGGATCTTTGTCTTATTTATATTAAGGTGCAGACCCATTTTAATGTATAAAACCCTTAATTGGGTATGCCATTAACGTTCTCTTTTTAAAGATTATTTGATACTTCAGTGGGCCCTTCTTGATGTCCCATCTTTAAAATTTGCCAAAAAGGCTTTAACCAGGTGCACAGGGCATGTTCTGTTTTATGGGTGGGATATCTGGAATTTTTTGCCAAATGCCATATGGTTAGATCTGGAAGATTTTAAAAAGAGTCTGAAACTTTCTTTTTAACAAGTATTATGACGTGTTATATTTAATACGTTTCCCATACAAATTAAATAACTTAGTACATACACAATAAGACACATACAAATATGGATGGATAGACTCTCCCTCCCCATATTTTATTTTATCTGACACACCCAGCATGTCAAGTAGTCTTTTTTTTTTTTTTTTTTAACCACACTTTCCCCTTGTAAGTGATGCTCAGATGCTCCAGTTATTGGGAAGGGAGGGAAGGTGGAAGCCAGTGAAGGGCTCTAAATCCAATAGGAAGAGGAGGGAAGGGCTTGGACAGTGCTTCCCAAACCTGGTCTGGGGGGGCTCCTTAACCAGTCGGGATATACATTGTGAATATTCTTATAAGAAATTTGTGTGCAGTGCCTCCACTGAATGCAAATCTATCTCATGCATATTCAGTATGGATATCCTGAAAACATGACAAATAGAGAGCCCTCAGGACAGGTTTGGGAACCACTGGGTTAGTGTAAAAGAGGAGGCATGGCAATCTTTTTGCAAGGGGCAACAAAATAAGTAGGAGTGGTTGTGCCTGGAAATCCACTGTTCATCAGCAGAACTCATCCCTTCCTTTTGTGAATACGCTGCAAAGACTCTTATTCACTCTTGCCATCTCCCGTTCAGACTACTGCAACCTGCTCCTCACTTATCTTCTATTGACTTATCTCTCTCCTTCAAACTGTTTAAAAACTCAGCTGCAGGGCTGATCTTCCACCAGTGTCACTAGGCTCACGTAGCCCCTCGTCAAGTCACTTCATTGGCTCCCAAGCCATTCCTTAACATCCCTCCTGTCTAGTCCCGAACCTTGGAGTTGTGCTCCTCCTCCAGCAGCTTGGAGACTGAGAAACGTCATCTCTTTTCTGATGACACCAGTATATCCTGCCCGGATCCTCCACCTCTCATCAGTTATCTCAGTCTCCAAGCAACTGGAGGATCTGTGAGCCGGGAGGGACAATTAAGGATTAATTAATTAATTAATTAACAGATTATTTATTTTATTTATATACCGCTCCTTCCATTGATCAGGTGCGGTTTCCATATAACAACAATAAACAGAGTGGTCTGTTTTTACATATAACAATTAACAATTAGTAAACTATGTACAGTTGAACATAATTAAACTATATACAATGTTTTGTTTTTCATTTACTTATTCGCTTTGTTTTTGGGTGTATCACTTCGTTCTATTGATGAGTTGTGTATTACACGGGGTGGGATTATCCTTTATCCAGTTGGGGGGTGTGTGGTGTGCTGGTCAAAGATCCATAATGCTTTGTGAATAAGTGTGTTTTGAGTTTTTTTCTGAACTCCATTATGTCGGGTAATTGTCTTAGTTCTATTGGGATTGTGTTCCACAAGATAGGTGCTGCATGGGAGAAGGCTTTTTTGTTAGTGGATTTATTGGCCCTAATGAATTCTTTTGGAGTGGTTAGTTTATTGAGCTGGTCTCTCCTTTGTAGATTGTGTGTAGGTTCTATTTTGATAAGGTTATTTATGGGCAGGGGTGCTGTTTTTGTTATGGCTTTGTAGGTGGTTAATATAGTTTTATATTCTATGCGGCTTTGAATCGGGAGCCAGTGTAGATATTCTAAGATTGGGGTTATATGTTGGAAAGGTGGGGCTTTCGTTATGGTCCTTGCTGCTGCGTTTTGTGCTAATTGGAGTTTTTTATGGCTTCCTTGTTTACGCCAAGTAAGGTTAGGTTTGCGAAGTCGAAATGTGTTATGATTGCTTGTATGACGCGTTGGAAGTCTTGTAAGTGCATTAGTGGGCGGAGTTGCTTTAATATTTTTAGTTTAAAGTAAACTTTTTTTGCTATATTTCTTACATGTGTGTCCATGCTGAGATGTTTATCCAGTATCACACCTAAGTAGCGTATTTCAGTTTTGTAGGATTGTAGAGTAGTTTAGCTGGAGGTTCTGTTTTTAAGATAATCACTTAAAAGTTTCATTTTTTATTGTTTTAAATCATCTGGTGTTAAGCTTGATCCGGTGCTGAGGTGTTTGTTCTCCTCCCTCCACCCCTCCCCACTTTCTCTGGTTCCCATTTCTGCTAGCACTAAGAAGCTTGCTCGCAGCAGAGACTTGCTAGTGTGGAGAAAAGACTCTGGTCTCCTATCTGTTGGGGGGAAGAGCCGGTGGTGTCGGGGCTCTGGCGCATACAGAAGTTGTGCCTGTCAGCGCTCAGAGCCCGATGACGGAGACACAGTCGATGTGCTCGTGTACGGCGCAGGCTAAAGAGTCTATACGGCTTGCTCCGTGCTGTGAAGGGTCTGACGGCATCGGAGTTCCCTGGCAGCGTCTACTGACGTTCTGGAGCACGGTATTGAGGTAAGGGGGCTCCCCCCAAGCTGGAAAGCAATAGTGGGGTACAGCGTAGGAGGCAGCACCGGCCGTTTCAAGCAGGCCGAGCTGCGTGGCGTGCTGCACGGGGAAAAAATCCCTGCTCTGCATTTGCAGTCTGCAGCGGCTCTCTTTAGCCCGGACACCTTTGTTTTTCAAAGGTATTTATTTAGCCCGGAAAGCTTCGTTTTTCAGAGATAATTTCAGCAGTCGGCTGCCAGACACTTATTGAGGCGGCGACATTGTAAAAAAAATAAGGAATCCATATGGGCTCACAGGTGTTTAAACTCTCGGCCTTCGCGGATGATATCTTGGTTCATCTGCTCTCCCCGGAACAGTCACTGCCGCAACTTTTAGAGGAGTTTGTGCGCTACGGTGGCCTCGCTGGGCTGCGCATTAATAGGGATAAATCAGAGGCATTGGATGTCTCTGCACGGTTGTGTGGGACTTGGGCGGGCAACTTCCCCCTTAGGTGGGCGGGCGAGGAATTTATCTACTTAGGTATAGTGCTGACTCGCAACCCTCAAAGGCTCTATTCGCGCAACCTGGAGCGGTCCCTAAAGAGGCTTCAACAACAATTGAAAGCGTGGGAACTACTCCCGCTATCCCTATCGGGGAGGATAGCAGCGATTCAAATGGTAATTTTACCACGATTGTTGTATTGGTTTCAAACGCTGCCCGTTTGGGTGCTCCGACGCGACATTCGACGATTTGAGGTCGCCCTTCGACAGTTCCTCTGGAAAGGAGGGAAGGCGCGTATCTCGTGGGCACGAATGGTGGGGCCTTGGCGGGAAGGGGGGATGGGTCTCCCGGACCTTATGGGATACGCTATGGCGTGTCAGGCTCGACACCTCGGCGATTGGCTGGGTGGGACAGAAGTGTATACTCCGCGAGCTCTGGAGGAGTGTTTTGTGGCGCCCTTGACGTTGTTGGGGGTTCTACATGGGACCGGCCAAACCCTTCCTCGCCATGTCGTGCGTAGTGAGCTGATTGGATCTGCTCTGCGAACCTGGAAGCATCTTAACCTCCGTTGGAACACCTCATGGAGGGTTTCCAGCTGGCTCCCCTTGCAAGGCAACGCTACCTTTCTCCCAGGCTCGGAGACGACGGTTTTCCGGGAGTGGGCCGCCCAGGGTATCCAGAACGTCGGGCACGTGGTCGAGCCTTCTGGGCTGTGTAAATCCTTCTTGGCTCTAAGCAGAGACTACGAGATATCTTCTAGGCATTGCTTCGCTTATATGCACCTTGCGCACTATGTGTCTTCCCTTCCCTGCGATGCGTTACATGTGGATCGCTCTGCGCAGATACTGCAGTTTTTTAGTCTCGGGGAGGAGCGCCCCCCAACGATCTCGGATTTCAAGAAGCGTCTGGCTAGCCTTCGTCTTGCCTTTGACTATCGGGGAGTTGAGGCAGCTTGGGAAAGGGAATCGGGGGAGGAGGTCCCCCCGGGACTGTGCTTCAGGCCTTACGAAGGATAGTAAAGCTGTCCCTGGAGGCCCGCTGGAGGGAGACACAATTTAAATGTGTAACTAGGGTGTACTTTTCCCCACGGAGGGCATTACGTAGTCGATTAACCACGGACGGGACTTGCCCGAAATGTTCAGAACCCTTGGCAACTCTCTACCATATGTGGTGGGGTTGTCGATCAATCCGCCTCTACTGGACAAGGATAAATACCTTTCTGAATAGCGTACTACAGCGACGTGTGAGATGGACTGGGGCCCTTGTGGTGTTTGATCGGCTTGATCCCCCCTGCCCAGTGGCGGAGGGGGAAAGACTGTTGGTGCGTAAGGCCTGCTTGGTTGGGAAGGGGCCCATTCTGCGTCTTTGGAGGGAAAGTAGCCCACCTTCCTTTGGTGAATGGCGCAATTGCTTCCATCAAATGATGCTTATAGAGCGCTGGGGTGCACGGGGCAGTGTCAAACGCTGGACAATATTTATGCGTGTCTGGGAGCCTTATATACAACAGTTGAGTGCTCGATGTCGGAATGAGGTCTTACATGTTGGTAGTTAAGGAGACAGCTGGTTGGTGAGTGAAGTAGAGCATACGCAGCACAGTGGGTGGGTACGGAGGGCATAGGGTGGTGTGCTTTGGGTAAGGGGAAGCGGGGGGAGGGTAGCGGGGTGGGGGGGGAGTGGGGGACTGTATTGGGAGAAAACATTCCGCCTGTTATTTTTGCTTTGTTTATCCTCTGTGAGGGGATCAGAGTACACCCCTCTGAGGAAAATTTGTACATTGTATATGGAATTTGTTGGTGGTTATTAAATAAAGTATATAAAAAAATAAAAAAAAATAAAAAAATAAATAAAAGTTAATACACGGGTTTGAATAGACTGGTTCAGGTCGCAGCTGGGCATCAGGGGAGAATTCCAGGTGGGGTTTTTCTACCGGGATGCCATCTAGGCCTCATTGTTTGCTCTGCGGCTCTAAGAGGGGAACCTTGTCTGAAGCAGGCATCTGTAAAAGGTGTGCTCACGAGGCAGCAGCTATGGAGCGCACTTTGGAGGACGGGGCAGAGGGGCAAGGGGTCCCGGTAGCCTTGCAGGAGCAGTCGGCCCTGGAGCTGGCTGCAAGGGAGCCCATAGCCGGACCGTCATCGGCTCCGGATCTCCCAGCCCAGCAGGAGCCTTTACCAGGGGGGGGCTTGGCTTAGCCATTTTTTCCCCACAATTTGTAGCGCTGATACAGCAGGCCTTCGGGGGGCACCGGAAAGGCTTGGCACTAGGCCCTGCAGAGGGGGACCGTGGGGAAAAAGAGACCTGGTTCGCCCTTGAGTGCAGGTGGTTCAAAATTCTCAGCAAAGAAGGCCAGAATGGATAAAGAGCTGGGGGAGCTGGCGGTGGACTCGGAAGAGCTTCACTCGGATGACGGTGACCGCGAGTTAGACTTGGACGACAACCTAGAAGAAGGAGAGATCACAGATAGGGAGGATCAGGCTAGGGTCGTCTGATCAGGAGAGAGGAGCTTCTGGCCCTCATTGCAGAGACATTGAAGGCGCTGAACATGCCGGTGCCAGGTCCTCCTGAGGATGCTACCTTAGAAGATCCTTTGTTACAAGTCTTCCGAAAGACTCGGAGGGCGTTTCCGGTACACAGAGTGATACAGAAAGAATGGGATATGCCGGAGGCGACTCTTAAGGGGTCCAGAGTGATGGGCCATCTTTACCCCATTAGTGGAACAAGATCGGGAAGTGGTTTAAGTCTCCCAAGGTGGATGCAGCTGTTTCAGCAGTGACAAAGACCACGAATCTGGTGGAAGGCGGTGTGGCACTTTAGGATGTCCAAGACAGAAAGCTGGATTCCTTGTTGAGGCAGATTTTTGATGTGAATGCTCTGTCCGTTCACGCAGCGATTTGTGGTGCTTGGGTAGAAAGAGCCTGTCTCCACTGGTCTCAGCGGGTGCAGGGTGATGGTGAGGACAGTACCGGGGAAGCGGCCAGGCTGGAGTCCGGGACAGCTTACCTCACCGATATCCATTACAACCTCATTCGAGCACTATCTAAGAGCATGGCTTCCGCTGTAGCGGCTAGGTGTTATCTCTGGCTCCGCAATTGGGTGGCAGATGTTTCTTCCAAAGCTAGACTTAGTAAACTGCCGTTCCGGGGTAAGCTGCTCTTTGGAGAGGATCTAGATTGGTGAAGGAGCTCGGCGAGTCTAAAGGAGGTAGGCTTCCAGAAGATGAGCAAAAGCCGGGTCGCTCGGTTCCCCCTGCCAAGGGGCAGCAGAGGGACTTTCGTAGATTCCAGAATTCTAGGTTTGGTCAAGCTCAGAGGGCGTTTTCCCTACAGGAACCAGGGGTTTTGTGGATTTCGGGGGGCAGGGAGGGGCTTTGGGGCCTCTACCTCCTCCTCCAATCTGTGCAAATCGCAATGATGGTTGGAGGGCTCAGGCTTCAGTACCCATAGGGGGTCGACTACGGGACTTTTACCCAGCCTGGGCCAAGATTACGTCGGACCAATGGGTATTGGAGGTCGTTCGGGAAGGTTATGCCCTAGAATTGCGAAGTCCAGTAAGAGGCCTGTTTGTGCGCTGTCCATGCAAGGCACCAGCCAAGTGCGCTGCGGTGCGGGAGACGGTAGAGAAGCTGGTCGAGCTCCAAGCGATGGTGCGAGTGCCTCCACACCAATGCGGTTTCGGTCAGTACTCCATTTATTTCGTGGTCCTGAAGAAAGAAGGGACTTTTTATCCAATCCTAGACCTCAAAGGCGTAAATCGTTGCCTTCGGGTGTCACGTTCGCATGGAGACTCTGCGGTCTGTCATTGTGGCAGCAAGGAAAGGAGTTTCTTACGTCCCTAGATCTGTCAGAAGTCTACTTACATATTCCAATCCGAGCAGAGCATCAGAAGTTTCTCAGGTTTGCGTTGCCTCTAGGACATTTTCAATTCCGAGCCTTACCATTCGGTCTGGCTACGGCGCCATGGACGTTCACAAAGGTAATGGTGGTAGTAGTGGTGGCGTTGAGGAAGGAGGGTGTTCTGGTACATCCTTATTTGGACAATTGGTTAATCCAAGCAAAGTCAAAAGCTGACAGCAAGGCGGCCACGGCCAAGGTGATGGCTTTCTTGCAGAGTCTCGGCTGGGTAGTCAACATGGCAAAGAGCAAATTGACTCCGGCGCAAAGACTAGAGTACTTGGGGACTCGATTCGATACAAGCGAAGGGAGAATTTTTCTACCGCAACAGCGTGCGATGGGTTTACACCGTCTGGTTCGGGAGTTTCTTTGCAGGCCAGCTCCCACGGTGTGGCATTACTTGCAGTTGCTAGGGACCATGACGACCACGCTGGAGTTGGTACCATGGGTGAGGGCTCACATGAGACCGTTAGAGGGCTTTACTCAGGCGATGGTCTCACCAGTCCGATCTGCTGACAAGGAGATTGCCGTGCTTGCCAGAAACAAGACGTGCCCTGCAATGGTGGTTGCTCTCCGGCTGTCTGGAAAAGGGGATGCCGTTGGAAGCTCCGGCTTGGAAGCCCCTAATGACAGATGCCAGTCTCTCAGTCTGGGGAGCTCATTTTCAGGGAAGGTTTGCCCAGGGTCAGTGGTCCGAGGAGGAACAGGCCTGGTCGATCAACCGGTTGGAATTGAGGGCGGTGATGCTAGCGCTCAGTTTCTGCTGTATCTTCAGAAAGATGCTGTTCAGTTGTTTTCCGACAACGCGACCGCAGTGGCCTATATCAATCAGCAAGGAGGGACCAGCAGTGTTCTGCTGGAAGCAGAGGCCAAGCAGTTTGCGTGGGCCAAGGAGAATCTGCTGACATTATCGGCCGCACATGTGGCGGGGGTGGACAATGTGCAAGCTGACTTTGAGTCAGGTGAAGGTAGACCCGGAGGAATGGGTCCTTCATCCGGAAGTGTTCGAGATGTTGGTGCACCGTTGGGGGGCGTCAGTAATGGATCTCATGGCAACTTTCCACTCAGCCAAGGTGACTCGGTTTTACAGCAGGTGGAGAGAGAGAGGACGTCGGAAGGGCTGGATGCTCTCATACAGGATTGGCCTGCATAGCAGCTGCTGTACGTTTTTCCGCCGTGGGTGTTAATAGGTCGAGTGGTGCAACGCATCAAACTGCACAGGGGACCCGTCGTGCTCATAGCGCTGGATTGGCCTCGGTGGCCGTGGTATGCGGATCTCATGAGGCTGGTGGTGGAAAAGCCGTGGAGGCTGCCTTTTTGTCCGGACCTGTTGGCCCAGGGTCCGCTGTTCATGCCTCAGGTGGATCGATTCTCGCTTACGGCTTGGCTCTTGAGAGGGCTAGGCTAAAGAAGAGGGGTTACACCACATCGGTAATCTCCACTTTGTTGGGAGCGAGGAAGCGGTCTACATCATTGGCTTATGTCCGCATCTGGCGGGTGTTTGAAGCTTGGTGTGTGGATAGACAGGGTGAGTTGTTAAGGGCGTCAGTGCCACAGGTGTTAGCATTCTTGCAGGATGGTTTGGAGACAGGTTTGGTGGCTGCTACCTTGCGAGTGCACGTGGCAGCGTTATCTTGTTACAGAGGAAAGATCGGGGGACAACAAATAGGTGGTCATCCCAGACATTAAACGATTTTTGCAGGCAGTGTCTCTTCTGAGGCCGGCGCGCAGACAGGTAGTGCCCAGTTGGAGTTTTCCATCAGTTCTGCAGGCATTGGAAAAGGAGCCGTTTGAGCCCTTATCCAGGGCCTCCTTGAAGGACCTTATCCTTAAGGTAGTGTTTTTCTCGTAGCCATTTGTTCGGTTCGCAGAATCTGAGTTGCAGGCGTTATCCTGTAGGAAGCCTTTTCTGTGTTTTTCGGACTCTAAAGTAGTTTTGAGACTGGTTCCGTCCTTTTTGCCCAAGGTAGTATCGGCATTCCATGTTAATCAGGTAATTTCTCTGCCAGTATTTACAGAAAAGCAGGGTAGTTCCCTTGCGAGTAGATTACACTTGTTGGATGTTCGCTGGGTGTTGAAGAGATCTCCGAAGGACGGAGAGTTTTCGCAAATCAAACTATTTTGTGGTGTTTGGTGGACCAAGGAAGGGGGAGGCGGCGTCAAAAGCCTTCATTGCCAGGTGGATTAAAGGGGCCATAGCATCTGCTTATATTCTAAATGGGAAAGCGGTGCCAGAAGGGCTGAGAGCCCATTCCACTAGAGCACAAGCGGCTTCTTGGGCTGAGTTTCAGTATGTCCCGGCAGTGGACATTTGTAAGGCTGCCACCTGGTCCTCATTGAACTCCTTTGTTTGCCATTATCGGCTGGATGTTCAGGCGCAGAGGGATACCTGTGTGGGATCAGTGGTGCTTCAGGCTGGTGTCTCAGATCCCTCCTGTTGATTTTCTGTACTGCTCTGGTACATACTCAAAGGTTCGGGACTAGACTGGAGGGATGTTAAGGAAGGGTAAATTAGGCTTACCTGCTAATTGTTGTTCCTTAAGGAACTCCAGTCTAGTCCCGTATCCCGCCCTAGTTGGCTATCTGAACTATACTACCTGAAGAAGAGCACTGACAGGTAAGGAGACAGGTATTAACACATATGCTATCTTTACTCTTTCATCTGTTTTCATGCAAAGGTTGAGAATATACCTCAGTGCCAGCAATAGAAGCTGTTAAAGGTTCCGGAAGGGGAGCTAGTAGGGGCGATTGGGGTCCCCTTATGCGAGCTTAGATTTGTTGGTTACAGTTCTGGTTCATAGTTGTTACTTGTTCCGGTGAGTCTGCTTTGTCAATAGGTTACTGATGAGAGGAGGCGGATCCAGGCAGGATATACTGGTGTCATTAGAAAAGAGATGACGTTTCTCAGTCTCCAAGCTGCTGGAGGGGGAGCACAACTCCAAGGTTTGGGACTAGACTGGAGTTCCTTAAGGAACAACAATTAGCAGGTAAGTCTAATTTACCCTTTCTGCATCTAGTTCAAACTTCTGCTATGGACTTACAAATGTATTCACTCTGCAGCATCCAATTTATGTTTGTTTATTTTATTTGATAAAAACCGCCTTTCTAAAATAACCAAGGCAGTGTACAATTTAAAACAATTCAATAAAAGGCCAATGGCCAACGAAAGGAAAGGAAATGTACAATCTCTTAAAAGGACAGTAAGGAAAAGGAGAGTAGACAGGACAAGACATAAGTAGGACAAACATCAAGAAGGGGAGAGGGATGGAAGAGGTAAGGTCACACAAAAGGAGAGGGAACGTTGAACGCTAGGGAAAACAAGTGGGTCTTTAGGTTATGTTTAAATGTGGTGTACTGAGGTTCTAGGCGGAGGGAAGAAGGGAGGGCATTCCAAAGTGCAGGACCAGCGAAAAAAAAAAAGCAGAGGAACCGGGTGGACTGCAAATGAGCACGGGAAGGGGAGGGTAGGGTGAGGCGGTTAAGATGGAAAGAGCGAGGGGTGTGTCTGGGGGAGTGAAAGTAGAGGAGATCTGTTAGGTATTGGGGGGTGCTGGTGTGGAAGGCTTTATGGACCAGAATTAATAATTTGAAAGTGGCACGGAAGGGTATAGGCAACCAGTGAAGATGAAATAATTGTGGGGTTATATGATCTTGGAGGGAGGTGTGTGTGATAAGACGTGCTGCCGTGTTTTGGATTTGTCGAAGGTGAGTTAGCTGATATTTGGGAAGACCGATGTATAATGAATTGGAAAAATCCACACGGGACATGACTAAAGATAGCACCAGGGTGGTGAGGGCCGAGGGGGAAAGGAAGGGGCGAACCGAGCGAATTTGACGAAGAAAAAAGGATGTTTTGGTGATATGAGAAATGCGAGTGTGAAAGGATAGGTTGGAGTCAAAGTGCACACCGAGATAATGAAAAGTAGAGACCAACGGAACGGGAGTGCTAGAGAAGGAGGGGGCTATTAAGGGGGAGGGACCACCATGAGAGAACCAGATAGCGACAGTCTTGGTGAGATTTAGGTGAAGACAATTGAGTGTTAACCAATTTGCCACGTCTGAGAGGCAGGAATCCAGTGCTGAAAGATCAGGACAGGAGGGCGAAGTGTGATGAAGTAAGAGAATGTCGTTAGCGTAAAAGAAAGCGGACAAACCAGACTGCTGTATTAAGGAAGCGAGGGGGGCCAAGAAAAGGTTAAAGAGGAGCGGAGCAAGGACGGAGCCCAGAGGGACCCCACAGGGAAGACGGTGGGGATCAGAAGGGGGAGTAGAGGATGAGGAGGAGAGAACCGTGCAGGACCTGGAGGAAAGAAAAGAATGGAACCAACGGTGAACTGTGCTGCAGAGACCTGCGTCCCGCAGATGTTGGAGGAGAAGGGAGTGATCAACCAAGTCAAAAGCAGCAGAGAGATCCAAAGCAACCGCCACCGAGATGTCACCACGATCGTGAGCTGTGTGTATAGCATTTGTGAAGGCCAAAAGAACGGTTTCGATGCTGTGACCCTGACGGAACCCGGTCTGACGGGGGTGAAGAAAGTTAATAGAATCAAGGTGATGAGAGAGTTGTGCAAAAACGTATTTCTCTAAGAGTTTAGAGACAGGACGAAAGTGAGCAGGAACCGAAGGATCAAGTGAGGAATTCTTTAGAATGGGGCCTACCAGAGCGTGCTTCCAGGGGCTAGGAAAAGTCCCAGTGGACAGACTAGAATTAAACATGGTGAGAATGTAAGGAAGGAGACCCAGGGAAGGGGTAAGAAGCCAGGAAGAAGGAATAGGATCGAGAGAACAAAATTTTCTTGGAGGAGGAGATGAGATGATGACGTTCGGGAGCTGTGATTGGGTCGAAAGAGGCCCAGAGATGAGAGTTGAGAAATAGGCGGGGGAGAAGCAACGGGGGGGGGGGGGGGAGAGGTAATAGGAGCAGGGCATGAAGGTAAGGACGCTCTTAGGGACGTGACCTTATCGCTGAAAAAGGAAGCTAATTGTGAGGGAGGAGGAGTGGGATGAAGCGAGGAAGCTGACGATGGGGCATGTAGAGAGATAAGAGATTGAAAAGTGGAATAGAGATGCCGGGTCTGGTTCAGGGCATTGGAGATGGCATTGGAAAAATAAGAGCGCTTGGCAGAGTGCACCTGAGACCGGTAGTAGGAATGATGGGAGTTGAAGGTTGCTAGAGTAGCTGGGGAAGGGGCCTTGCGCCATAGCCGCTCCGCTCTCCGAAGATGGGATCGAAGCAGCCTTAGGCCACTGTGGTACCATGGATGTGAGGGGCGACGACAAGGTAGGAGGGAGTGCAAGGGGGCTATGTGATCAAGAGTGGCAGAGAGAGTAGACGACCAGAGGGCTACCTGGGAGTTTGGCGAAAGGAGAGAGAAATCTGAGGGCAAAAGCTCAGTTGCTGCAGGAAAATACTGTAGTGTGAGAGGTAAGGGTGCAAGAGCGCCGCTCAGGAAGGGGGGAGGGGAGGGAAGAGGAGGACGAGGAGGGGGGGTCCCCTGACCAGGAACAGGACACGGTAAGGCAAACGTGATCTGACCAGGGAAGACATATAGAGCCAATGGTAGAAAGTGTAAGAGAAGAGGAAGTCAGGAGAAGGTCAAGAGTGTGACCTGCCTGATGGGTGGGGATGGTAACATGCTGTAAAAGGGATAGATCATGGAGGAAAGAAAGGAAAGAGTGATCCCTAGAGGAGGTGGGAGTATCAACATGGAGGTTGAAATCCCCTGCTATGATTATTTGGGGAAATGCTAGAGAGATGTCAGTGAGGGTTAACAAGAGGGCGTCCCAAAGCTCAGAGCGAAGAGCAGGAGGGGAGTAGATGAGAAGTACATGAATGGGAGGAGAGGTGTGGAGGCGAGCAGAAGGGATTATCTCTCCCTACGCTTTTTCTCAGGAGCTCTGCTCATCAGGCAAATTGCTTTTTATTTGTGCCCTTCCTTTTCTTCTGCTGCCAACCCCTGACTTTCTTCTTTCCACCATATGCCTGGAGTAGACTACCTGAGTCAGTGTGTCAGCTTCCATCTCTGGTCCTATTCAAATGCAGACTTTGAGGCTGCTTTAGGATCCCGACTCCGCTTATTCTTCTGTTTAACACCCGTGTGTGGTTTGATTTCTTTTCCTTAAGAATTATGCTAGTCCCCTATTCATTCTGTTTGCCGGTCTTGAATAGATGGTAAGCTGTATAGAGAAGGGCCTGCTCTGATGGGGGTATGGTACTGCGTATACTTACAAATGCCATATAAATAAGTAGCAGTACTCTACGGGTCAGATGCAGGATTCTGTAGGCGTATTGAGCATGGGAAACGTTTTGTAACGGATTAAAGTACTGAGACATGGTGTTGAGGCTGAAGCGGTGGAAGTGTCTGGTGCTGTTCTCGGGAATGTTCTCGTGTGTAGCTCTGTTTTTCTCTTCCTCTCATCCTTTGTCCCCTCTGGCCTCTCCCAGCACACACACAAGGGCCTTTCACTGCTTGGCATGAGAGTTGCCCTTCAGCCATATGAGCTGTGTATATCCTGTCTCGGCCCCTCTTCCTCCTTCCCTTGATGGTATGCAGGCGTATAGGACATAACTGTGGCAGTACATAGGGAGCACAAACATACAAAACAGGTGGAGGAGGGGGAATTGAGGGGTGTTGACTAGGAGAAGGGGTTGGGATTTCTGGGCAGTGTATACTGAAGCGGGAGCGTGTGCAAGTTGGGTGCTCCATCAGGTTTCAGTGAAGGTGCTATAGCCTGCAAATGAGGCATTAGCCCCTTCTCCCCCAAAACTTCCTAACACCACCTTTGAATTCTCAGATTGGTGCTGGGATCAGATACCAGAGAACCGTCATTTACAACTATCTAGATTTTTCTTCCTGTTTCGTATCCTGAGTGACCTTTTTAGCCACTTCTGCAAATGTGGGCTTGGATGTTTGCTCTTTGTGAAGCGTGGGACTGCTTCCCCTTAAGGGGCTGCAGATGCCGCCTCCCGGATCACAAGACCTAACTGGCATGGGAATCAAACCTAGGTTCCTTTGTATGTGAGCCCTTGCGCTGTCCCAGAAAGCATCTTCAGCTCCCTGGCATGCTCCAAGTGGTGATAAAAGGCTAGATTAAAGACGTCTAGAGATATGCAGTGTTATTTACTGTCATACCAGCAGTGTGTATCTATTGACTTTTAAATACATCTTGGTTTGGGGATTGACGTCAAAATGCATCTTTCAGTGATGGCAGCCTCAGTGACTGATTTTTTTTGTTGCAGTGATGTTACAAAAATTCAACTGACAAACCAGAATGTACCATAATGGGAAGCAGCATGGTAGCAACTCTGCAGAGAAAGCCATCTCTCATTCTTACTGGGGCTGGTTTGCTGCAAGGTGTTTAATGCTGATGGTGTAACAGTGTTACTGCACCTTGAAGGATTTGGCTGGGTACAAACTCTGTTTCGAGTGTGCACCCCACCATTCCTCTTAGTCATTATTAGGTATTCGATGAATCTTAAACATGTCCCTTTTTTTTTTTTTTTTTGTGCCTTCAAGTCAATGCTGATTCCTGGCGACCCAGCAGCCCCTGGGTTTTCTTGGCACAGTATAACCGGAAGTAGATTGACAGGCCTTTTCTTCCGAGGCAGTGGAGGGTAAACTGACTTGCCCAAGGTCACAAGGAAGTCCCAGTGGGAATCAAACCCAGATCTCCTGAGTAGTAGGCTGTTGCTCTAACCACTAGGCTACTCCACTCAAAAAAACATGTCTTAGATTGCTTCAAAAGGTTAAGGGCTAAACTGGAACTAAACTTCCCCAGGATTTAGGTGCTTTTCCATTTGCTTTTGTAAGTGCAGTAAGCTTTTTTTTGTTAATCAGGTCTTTAGTATCTGTCTCTTACTCCTGATCTGTTTCTTCCTGTCCTCTTCACACCCCAGGCTGTCCCGCTTGCTCATTGAAGGTGCTTTTGGCAGTAATGGTGGGACCCTGAGATGGAATTTTGATCTGTTATCGTTCCAGCCTGGGGCACTTAGACATGATGTATAGGATTGTGCAGGGGAAGGATGGGCTGGTTAATGAGTTCAACAGACAGGTTGGACTAGTCTGTGGAAAGGAAAAATCTCAGGATGACTTGGCCTGTTTTTAGTTCTCTTGGCAGTCTCTGAAACTCCAAGAAGAGAAACAGTTCGAGACCAAAGTAAGAAGGGGGGAGCTGGAACCCCTGCTCAGGGGGAGGGATATGCACCTCCAAATTCAAGGAGGAATTCAGGGGAATGTGAGAAGGTGTGTTCCTTATCCCTCCAGTCCAGTTCCGATCTGTGGGTAGTCACACCTCACCAGCATCTTGGAGACTGAGCATATCAAACTCATGACGTCAGCATACATGGGCCGCTGGTAGCACTTCCCAGCCCTCAGTATCTGTCTCCAAGCAACTGGAGAGATGTGACCCCTTTAGGTGGGACTCGCTGTAGTGACAATTTAGGATTAGAGATGCTTGTTATAGTGTAGATTGACTTGTTGGCAGAGGAAGGTGGAAGCCCTGCTTGCAGGGACCCGTTCTGGGGTAGCTGAACACTGTTCTGTGGGGGGGGGGGGGGGGGGAAACAAAACAAAACAAAACAGTGAAGGTTCAACAGGGAGCAGCAAAATGATTTTCTAGGGTAAGAGGCAGACAATAGACCCTCTGGTTGAAGGAGGAGGGGCCTTGTAGCATCTTCCGTTGCTTCAGCAACTCCCAAACCCGTCAGCGGGTGAGGAGCCATTCAGTCTGGTGGACCCAACCTTGTCTTCCCTCCAGGGGTTCCTGCAGCCACCGATGCTGGAAAGGGAGGCAAAATAACTGCAATCTATGTGAAGCCTTCCTCCAAGGTACCGCAAGGGTAGCAGCTTTTTTTCTCCGATGGGATTTTTTTGTTTTTGTGTCGTCTGAGTTTGTTCGCAGCTGGGACTCCCGGCTCTTGTTAAGCTGCATGGCAGTGCAGTAGGCCTTCCTGGCTGTGCGGGAAAGGTCGACCATCCTTTTTATTCCCTCATTTTTAGTGTCTGGTGCCAGATGGGGTTTCTCTGTGGACGCCGGGGTTCTCCCTGAAGCACTCACGTTTTATTGTTTTTGCTGGGGTTTGTTTTTAGCGGTTCTGAACCTTTTTTTTTTTTTTTTTAAATAAAGGTAGAAGGAAAGTTTCAATTTTGGGGCTTCCTTGCTATTATCTCCCATTCTGGGCAGATGGAAGATGCCTGCAAGGCCCACTGGCCTGGCTTGTGGTTCCAGGAAGGGGGGGGGGGGCTTCTGCCAGGGACGTGAGTCGAAGCGTGTTCCATGGAGGATATTCTACAGGAGGAAGGTCAGACAGGCCTCAGAAGGGGTAGGGCCCCCCTGGGAGCAGAGGAATGGTCCCTCCACCAGAGCAGCATCCCAAAGAGATCTAGGACAGCTCTCTCTGTTCTCTACCAGCAGTAAGGGAAAGGGAGCATGGAGCCCCTAGCCCTCCAAGGCGATAGCTGCAGATTTCCAGGGAGCTCTTTCCTCTGTGTTCATGCTGCTTATGTATAAGGCCTTCTGTATGAAACAGAAGAGAGCCAAGAAGAGGACCTTGTTGGACATGGGAATGTCACTCTGGAGGATGAGCCGTCATCCAGCTGCAGTTGGATGGATGCGGATCCCTGAGCAGAGGCCAAGTCAATCCAGTCCAATGAGCCCGAGGACCAGGAAACGGGAGTAGTTTTGTGGGTTGAAGTGTCAGATCTAGAGGAAGGTGAGATCCCACAAGAGGAGGAAGCATGGATTCTGGGGTCCTTCTAATGGTAAGAGCTAGCCTCCTTGATCTCCTACTCCATACAAACTTTGAATATGACCACAGGGGTGCTGGCAGAGGAATTGCTGCTAGAGAATCCCTTGTTCCAGACGGTTAGAAAACCAGACCATGTTTCCGCTGCATCGGGTGATCAAGCAGATGAGTGGGATGTGCCGGAGGCTGGCCTAAAGAGCATGTGGACCATGGCACGGCTCTACCCATTTCCAGAGCACGAGAAGCACCTGTTCGGTCCACCTAAGGTAGATGTGGCAGTCTCTGCAGTAATGAAGACAACCATTCCAGTTAAAGACAGTACGGCCTTTAAGGATGTTCAGGATAGAAAGTTGGAAACCCTGCTGAAGCAGGCCTTTGACATTGACACCATTGCAGGCTTCAGTTTGTGATGCATTTGTAGCCAGGGCCTATTTGCATTAGGCTTAGGGTCTCCTTGAGTCAGAGAGCTTGGGTCCCCTCCTGCCAGAAGCGGCCAAACTGGAGTCTAGTGCGGCTTACTTGAAGGATACCTTTTATGACCTTATTAGGTGCCTGTCTAAGAGTATGGTGGCACTAGTTTCTGCGCGCTGTTATTTGTGGCTTAGGAACTGGTCAGCCAATGTGTCTTTCAAATCCCACTTGAGCAGGTTCCCGTTCAAGGGGAAGTTCTTGTTTGGAAAGGTGTTGGAGAAGTTGCTGAAGAATATGGGTGAGTCGAAGGGAGGTAGACTCCCCAAGGATAAGCAGAAGACAGTGCACTCGGCAACGCCGAGGTGTGGCCAGTCTAGGAACCTTTGCTTGTTCGAACGATGCATGGGACGCGTCCTTTCAAGGAGCAGGGAGAGGGTTTTTTTTTTCCCGCTGCTTCAGAAAATAAGAATGCAGTGATGAGAGGGCCCAGGTGGGGGTACTTCCCATAGGGGGAAGGCTGTGGGAGTTCTACCCCACCTGGGTCCGGGTCACCTCAGACCAGTGGGTGGTGGAGGTTATCAGAAGACTATGCACTCGTTCGCATGACCGCTTAGGGAAGTGTGTGTGTTTTTTTTTTTTTTCTCCCCTCGAATCGTGCTGCAAGGCACTTCACAAGGTCAGGGCCGTGCGGGACATCCTGGAGTGACTTCGGGAGCTGGGAGCCATTGCAGAGGTGTTGCAAAAAACATGCAACTCAGGTCGATAACCATCTATTTTGTGGTATCCTAAAAGGAAGGATTCTTCAGACCTATTCTGGATCTCAAACTAGTGCATTGCTGTCTTCGCTTGCTGTGGTTTCACATGGAAATGTTAGTCTGACATGGCTGTCGGAAGGAGAGCTCCTCACCCTGGATCTCATGGAGGCCTACCTGCATGTTCTCATTCAGCCAGATCACTAGTGGTTCCTGATGTTCACGGTGCCCGTGGGGCACTTTCAGTTCACCACCTTGTTGTTTGGCCTTGCAATCACTCCCCGAACCTTCACCAGGATCATGGTGGTGGTCGCAGCAGCCCTCTGGAAGGAGGGCATTCTAGTGCACCCATATCTCAATGATTGGCTAGTCTGGGCAAAGTCCAGAGCCGAGAGTGAACCGGTCACCGCCTGGGTGGCTGAATTCCTGCAGGGTCTCGGCTGGGTAATCAATATGACCAAGAGCAACCTGCAGCAGATGCAGGAGTTGATATACCTGGGTACCCAGTTCCTGATGCAGGAGAGCACAATCTGCTTGCCAACTGATTGGGTGCGCAAGCTGCAACAGCAGGTCAGATTTTTCCTCTAGATGAAGTACCTGACTGCCTGGCATTATCTGCAACTGTTGAGGTTGATGGCGGTGACCATAGAGTTGGTCCTGTGGGCACAAGCTCATATGAGGCCCCTGAAGAGGGTACTGTTGAGGTAGTCAATGCAGTGTCATCCATTGGAGAAACTGCTGCTCTTCCTGGAGGTGGTCAAGGTGGCTTTCCAATGGTGGCTGAGACCAGAGAAGTTGTAGGCAGGGATGCCCCTGGAAGCACCCTGTTGGGTTTCACTAACAATGGATGCCAGCAGGCTGAGGAGTACACCGCAAGACCCAGATAGCGCAAGGCAGCTGGTCTCCAGAGGAGTCTACCTGGGCCATCGACCGACGAGATGAGAGCAGTGTTCCTGGCCCTCCAGAGGTTCTGCAGCCTCCTTCAGGAGAGGGTGGTGAGAGTATTCCTGGACAATCCCACCACAGTGGCCCACATCAGCTGGCAAGGGGACACAGGCAGCGAGCAGTTGGTACGGGTAGAGGACAACCTACAAGCCTTGTTAGCGGCTCATGTGGCCAGCGAGGAGAATGTAGCAGCCGACTGTCGGGTGCCAGTGGATGCTCAATAAGGAGGTGTTTGAAGATAGTGCGTTGCTGGGGTCTGCCAGCCATGGATCTTATGGTGATTTTCGGGTCTGCAAAGGCAAACAGTTTCTACAGCAGGCCCAGAGAACTAATGTTGGAAAACCTTGACGTGCTAGTGCAGCGTTGGCCAAGGATTGGTCTGCTGTATCTTCCCCCGTGGCCCCTGATGGACTGAGTGATACAGAGTGGATCGAGGCACATGGGGGACTGGTCATTCTGATTGCTTCTGATTGACCACGCAGACCGTGGTATGCTGATCTTGTTTGGCTGACTGGATCGGCCATGGCCCCTGCTGGTCAGGAATGACCTGTTACTGCAAGGTCCTGTGCAGATGCCTCACGTGGATTGATTCTCGCTTACAGCCTGGCACTTGTGAGGGCTAGGTTGAAGAAGCGTGGCTATTCGGCCCCTGTAATCTCAACACTGTTAAAAGCGTGCAAGCACTCAATGATACTGGCATATGTTAACGTCTGGTGGCTTAGAGGCCTGGTGTATGGATCGTGGAGATCGGGCCTTGGCCACCTCAGTACCAGAGATTCTGGCTTTCTTTCAGATGGATTTGGAAAAGGGCAGAGTGTGTAATTCCTTGCACGTGCAGGAGCATGTTACCGTGGGAGCATGCAAGAGGTGTCCTTGGCAGGCCATCCAGATATTGTAAGCTTTCTGCGGGCTGTGAAGCAGGTGTTCCCCCCCCCCCCATATTTCAGTCCCTAGTGCCTCCCTGGAATCTTAACCTGGTGTCGGTGTTAACAGAGGCACCCTTTGAGCCACTGTCAGCTTGTATGCTGAAGCACTTGACATTGAAGACAACTGTCTTTTTGGTGGCGATTTGCTCAGCTAGGAGAATTTTGAGCTGCAGGCCTTGTCCTGCCTAGAGCAGTTTCTCTCCGTGTCTAAGAAGGTGGTGCTACAGCCAGTGGTGGTGGTCTTGCCCAAGATACGATCAGCGTTTCACTTGAATCAGCCAGTTACTCTTACAGTCTTCTCTAGCGCAGGGGGTGACCAGTTAGACCCCCATTTGCAGCTCCTGGATGTCTGCTGGGCTCTGTAGCATTATTTGAAGGTTACTGAGCAATTCTGGAAAACAGACTGGCTGTTCATTCTGTTTGGAGGTCCGTGTAAGGGGGAGGTGGCTTTGAAAGCATCCATCTCCAGGTGGGTGAGAACAGTTTTCCTCTGCCTACCTGTTGCGATGGAGGACAGGGCTTTCGGGCACATTTGACAAGACGCCAGCCTGCATCCTAGGTGGAGTGTAGTCTGATTCTGCCAGCAGAGATCTGCAGGGCTGCAACATGGGTGTCCTTGCAAACCTTTGTGAAACACTATCGGTTGGATGTGCAGGCAGTGAGGGACGCGAGTTTTGGGTTGGCAGTGATCCAGGCTTGGCTCGGGGGCCCCTCCCAGGGTTAATACTGATATGGTACATATTACAGGTTGGGACTGAACTGAAGGGATGATAAGGAAGGTGAAATTAGGCCTTACCTGCTAATTGGCTTTCCTTGAGTACCTCCAGTCCAGTCCCCGACTCTCCTTTGGTGGGTTGGTGATCCTGGACCTGGAAGAAGTCCATCATTTTTGCGGCAGTCTGGGAGGATCAAAGTGACTCGAGGGTGAGTTACCTGTGTTTTTTAAAAAAAAAAAAAAAAAAAAAAGGAAAAGATGGAGAGGTAAAGCAGAGGCGGTGGATTGCCAAAATCCTGGAGGGGGTGGGAGTCCGGTTCCCTTGATTTGTGTTGCTCTACTCCACAGAGCTAGTGTGGTGCAAGATATTAGGTAAGAGCCTTTCCTCATTAAAGTGGGGGGTATTGCTGTCTGTTCAGGGGGATGGTTACTTAGATGCATTACCGGTTCAGACACTATTTTTTTTTTTTTTTTTTTTTTTACTTGTTTCTCCCTTGAGTCTGCTTTGTCAATAGGATACTGGGGGCTGGGAGGTGCTACCGGCTGCCCATGTATGCTGAGTTTGACATGTTCAGTCTCCAAGCTGCTGGTGAGGTTTGACTACCCACAGGTCAGAACTGGACTGGAGGTACTCGAGGAAAGCCAGTTAGTAGGTAACTCTTAATTTCACCATTCACTCCAGAAGCCCCGCCCATAGAAGAGAAACCAATTCAGATGGAGAAATGCTGCTCACCATTGAGAAGAGGAAAGGAGAGAATGTGTGATTCCCAGATCCAGGAGGCTTGGCCTGCTTTAAGTGAGAGGAAGCTTTCAGCTGCCTGTTCAGAGTGCCAGGAACACAGAATGGCTATGGACTAAGGGCATACATTGTTGTGGTCAGCATGCACTTATAACATGGTAGGGTTTTGGAGCCAAATGTTAAAAGTACACAGCCTGAAGCTTTTTTGGGACTGAAGCTATTGATTAGTGTACTGATTTCCAGAGCAGCATAAATACCTGCAAATTATTAAATCTAGCCCATAGTTAAGTATACTGCAATGTTAGTGCATTACGTAAAACGAGACCCACAGTAAATCATGCACATTAATGTAGTAGCATGCTTAGTGTCAAACTCTGAATGTATTAAAATCGGCATTCCTCCTTTTTATTCTGTTTTGTTCATTCAGCAGGTGAAAAAATTGACTCTAAGATTTTCCTGTTAGTTGCCCTTTCGCCTCTAATTTAAACTAAATGTGGTTTAAATCATCAGGAACTTGCACCTAGCTATGGGGAGGAGCATGAAGAGACCTTGTTACTAACAGACCATAGACGTTAAGCAGATGTGATTGTAGCCAGGTTAAGAATCTCAGTTGCGCTGGTTGCATAGATGTCCCTTTTGGGTTCAAACTACAAAAATAATGTAATGTTTCTCAAAAGGAAAAGCAACATTGGAACTGGGAGTGAAGCAAAGTAGATAACTGAAAATTTATTTCTGGCTCTTCCAGACTTTGAGGCAAAAGTGAGCATTGGGATGGGGGTATGGTTTGCTCTTTCATTCCTGATTTTGACCCAAAGAGCAAGCTTATTTACAAGACACAAAAAGAAGAAATTTTAAGTTTTTGGCAGCATGAGTGAGAATTTAATATGCTGTTCAAGAGCTGGAGTACTGGGTGGCAAAATTCATAACTTTATTTTTATTTTTAATTCGGTATGTTTTCGACGTTTGGGTAATTGGTATCCTGCAGATCTTTGGTCTTCAGCAGGGCACAGGATGGATTTGGATTTGGAAGGCAGAATCCAAGAGCCCAAATGCCATGGCGGTTAGTCATGGTGCTTAAATATCAACAGAGGATGTTCAGCAGCAAATATCTGGATAGGAGCTACTGCTGAATATCTGGGTTGAGGCCAGATAAATGTGTGCGCTTATCTGCAGAGTGCTTTTCATGCAGCCTAAGTTGTCTGGATAAGTGTCAGCTGAAAATCTCTCACTCTAGATAGGTGCCGACACTTAATTGCTAGTACTGCCCTCACTCTGCCCACAGAACACCCCTGCACTAACCTAATCTGTGGAGGGATTCAGCAGCTGAATATTTTGTTTAGCACCCTTCCATTGGCTGTCCAGATAAGGGTTTTGAATATCTGTCCCCAATCTCTCTAGCATCAGTTTCCTGGTTTTGGATGTGCTGCTACCATTGCCCCCCCCCCCCCTTCCTTGTTTTATGATTACTTTGGGTCTGCCCCACAATATCTACAAAGAAAGTAGCATTTTATTTCATTTTATTTTGGAAAAACCTTTTAAGGCTTGTCAGCTTCCTCTTGCTGCTTTTTGGCCACCTGGTTCAACTGGAGCTTGGGTCCAGGTCCAGAATCCAGCACTATAGGATTTCATACATAATGACTGGAGGAGTTTCCCTTATTTTATGCCTCTCCCCCTCCCTCACCATACTTGGTTCATAATCATAGGCTTAATGTCTAAGCTAAGGTGGCTTCAGAAATCCTGAGTTCAGCCCTTAGGCGGCAGCGCTGTTGACTGGCCCGTAATTCTCTCTGGGGGGTGAACAGGATCTCATCAGCATCATCAGCCCTTACTGTTTCAATGTGAGAGGGAGGGGCTAGAAGACCTGACCTGGGAATCAAACAATATCACTGCCACTGAGCCACCTGGCTGATCCTAGAACCACCAAAGAATGTCTCCTTTGTGCAGTTGGATTTGTAAGACTCACACTGGCTTTCATTCATTCCTTATCTTACCTTGGGATGTTTATCTGCATTCCTCTGATACCCACACACAGCTGAGGCAGGAAGAGCAATGTCAGGTAGTTCAACTTTGGATTTTTTTTCAAATGCTGCGATGCTTATGCTCCAGGCATCTGAGGGGGCAGTGGGGTCTAAAACACCTGTTTTCCACTCCAGCAAGCTGGTGGTAGCTGGCAGAGAATTTCTGACCTGGGTGCTTTGTAAGAGGAATGCTTGCCATCACCCCAGGTCTACCTTGCTGGTAACCTGCTGTTCTTTCATGCCCTTGAAGATGGGGGACGTTTAATTTTCCACTAACTTTCCATGAGGCAGAGTGTCCCAGGTTTGTACTTGAAGAGCCCTGCCCCTCCCTTTATTTTATTTTCTCTTGGAGAAGGGGCCTGAGCCCAACTGGGCTTTCTAGAATCCTGTCATTGTGATCAAGCAAGCCCTTTATGATGTCATGAATGGAATCCTGCCTATGATTTCATAAGCTTCCTTTAAAGATCACTGCATTCTAATCAGGAGGCTTTATCAAAAGCTGGAGAACTCTGCTGCAGCACTCTGACGTGTGTATTTTATATGTAACTGCTATAACATGGTGACAGTAAGGTGGGGTTTACCTTACAGGATGTGTAGAGTGCACTTGCTTTGCTAGTCATTTTCCCACTTTTTTTTTTCAGTCTCTTTGCTGCTCACCACTCACCCTTTTAAGGCAAATTTGAGAAAGTAGCAAGGAGCCCTTCTGTTTTTGTGCTGGGGATGGGAGCCGGCATCGGAGAAAAGAACCAGCTGCTCCTGCTACTGCAAATGCAATGTGTGCCTTCGAGTCAGTCCTGACTCCTGGTGACCCAGAAGCTCCTGGGTTTTCTTGGCAGTGTCACCGGAAGTAGATTGCCAGGCCTTTATTCCGAGGCAGTGGAGGGTTAAGTGACTTGCCCAAGGCCACAAGAACTCCTGGTGGGAATCAAACCCTGGTTGCTTGGTTACCAAGCCAGTGTTCTAACCACTAGGCTACTCCTCCACTCCCTGCTACTACTTACCATTTATATAGCGCCACTAAATATAAACAGCACTGTACACACACATAAGATGCTGAAGTACCAAGAAATGCAGTTGGAGACCAAGAAAATGTGGCAGAAAGATACAGAAATATTTCCCATGGTATTGAAAGCCATAGGCTTTATAAAGAATTTCCAAGCACATCTTGCCAAACTACCCATACATGTTACATCTTACGAACTCCAGCAGGAGGCTCTCTTTGGCACAGTGCAAGTACTACACAGAGCATTAGCAGTAAATTTGAGAGACTGAGATCATACTCCACATACCCTGGCTCAGAAGTGAGGTTCATGACTGTCATGGTATGCGCAAAACTCACCCATTTGGAGAAACTGCCCCATAAGAAACAGTCCCTGCACTACAGAGCTTACAGAGCTTACAAATCTAGTCAAGAAAGACAAATGGAACAAGGGACTAGTAATTCTTAAAGGAAATAATTAAACCACACATGGGTGTGTTAAACAGGAGAATAAGTGGGTCAGGATCCAAAAATGGTCTCAAAGAGGTGTTGCTTAGCCAAGATTTGAGTAGGACTCAATGGAGCCTGACCTAGCAACTTGGGTAGTGGTGTTCTAGGCACACACTGCAGCAAGGTGGAATAAATGTAGGCTGGAGTTGGCAGTAGAAGAGAAGGGCACAGATAACAAGAAGGGAGGGGTGTAGGGAGAGGTAATGAGGAGCCGTAGAATGAATGCACTTGTAGGTCACTAGGCGAAGTCTGAACTGGATGTGGAAATGGATAGAGAGCAAAACGAAATGATTTGAGAAGAGGGGTTACATGATCATTGTGACACTGGCAGAAGATTAGCTGTGCAGTTGAGTTTTTAATAGCTTGAAGGAGGGAGAGATGGTTCAGCGGGAGAAGGGAAGGTGATGAGAGAGTGTCTTTCTAGTATGTTCAGAAAGGAAAGGGATGCATTTTGGTGCTGATAGAAATGAGGTTTTAGCTTTCTCTGTATCTGTTGAATATGTGCAAAGAGAGAATGTCAAAGATGACCAAGGTTGCGAGCTGAGGAAAGAGCAGAGAATAGTGTTAGCCACAGGAATAAAGGGAGGAGGAAAGAGGGGAACTCCACCTTGGTCACTCATGTTTGGTTTCTGACAGGCAGGGGTGTGCTGCAGGGCAGGCTAGAGTTGCATGGGCTAGGAGTTCACCAGAAATCTTACGTTCCAGATGGAGCTGAGACACTTGGCTACGTGCTGACACTCGCTTTCCCTTGCCCCTTTCTGCTAGTGCAGCCGGTTTGGTGGGACTTGCAGAGACTTGATTGCTGTGGCTCAAAGCCTTTGGGCCCAGGGATGGTAACCTTCTAGAAAATGACGTCTGTAGCAGCAAAGTTTACTTCTGCCTCTAGCCCCACACTGAAAGCCACAGCTCTTGGAGCCAGAGACTGGTAGTACCTTTTAGCTGTGTGCGATTCCACCGGCCCATTAAGGTGAAAGACATTTCTAGCTCCACTGCTGTCCTCTGTGTTTGCATGCTTTGTGTCTGTCTGTCCTTTAGTGGTGGTGGACAGGGTTAGTGCAGTAGGGAGCTGAGCACCTGTAAAGCAATTAACCATCTGTACTTTAATAGTCCACTATCTGGGTTGAAAGAGCAAGCTTTTTAAATGCAGGCTATCTGATATTTTGGTGTAGTTCTACTTTGTTCACACACCCCCCCCTCCTTCCTGTGTGCGTTTTTTTTTTTAAACCTATTCTTTGTGACATAAGTGTGAAGGCATTCTGGCAGTGGTGTGCTAGAGTGGCTGCTAAATTCAGCAAGGTGAACTGATCGGGTGACTTTAATTTGCTGCTGAGCTATGGGGGGAGGGGAGGGGAGGTCACAAGTGGTCCATAGTCCAAACCCTGCTTTGACTTTCTCCATGATGTTTGTGCTTATAAGCAGGGCAGGTCTCTCCCAGTTTTCCGTTTGGCCTTTTCTGTCCTCCTGCGGATCTGGTGTGAGGAGGTATAGAGTGAAGGTGCAGGATTTATTTTTTAATTTATGGATTTTATTAGAATACTTACAAAAGCAAATATAAAAAAAATCAAAGACATATTAATAAAAAAAAAGAGAACCTACAAATTGCATTTAGCCCACATCACAGTGAGAATTAAATAAACATCGAAACTGGAGAACACCCCAAGGTGCAGGATTTCTCCAGCCTGTTGAGCAAGTTCCTGGTCACAGACAGCACTGTCATTTTTTATGCTGCACCATGGCTGAGCGCAAATTTCACCTCCTCCCCCTCACATTTATTTTGGTTTTCTAGGACTGTCAGTATACTGGCCACTAGTGTCCCTGCATTCCAGGCAGAAGCCTTAGATCTGTAGCATCTGTCAGGGATGTATTGCTACAGGCTAGGTCAGAACAACTAATGGGTGCCCTGTACCCTTTTTCTTTTTCCCTTACATGAGTTAGTTCTGTGATACCAGGGGAGAGCACCAGCTTGGCACGTTAAAGGTCCCAAAAGGGGAAGAGATGGCCTAATGGTTAGGGTACTGGGCTGTGAACCTGGGAAACCTGGATTTAATCTCACTTGCTAATGAATAGGGGCCAAGTCCGTTTACCCCGTCACCTCGGGTATTCTACTGTATATCTGGGCAGGAACTAATTACACCTGAAAATGTGTAGACCACCATAAAACTGGAGAGACGGTCTATCAGTAGAATGTATTTATAATAGAAGGAAATATTGTCTCCCCTGGACACCGAATCAGGTATTGATCCTTTTCTTTATCCTTCTACCTTTTTACCTCGTTTCTGTGTTGTAACTGGGATTCTTTCCTTACTTTCTACAGCTCTCTCCCTCTTCTAACTTCTGCTTGGTTGGTGGTTGGGACGCTTCTTCCCATGATTCTTTGCAACTAGACGCAGCCTGCTGTCCTCTTAGCCAATCAGCACTCTCCGGCTCCACGTCTTTCAGCAGGTGTGTATCCATTCTTGTCTTCATTGAACTGAAATGATTTTCTGTGTTGGTTTGGTTTAGGGGGGTCCTTTTTGTTTACTTTCCCATTAACTCTTCAAAGAACAAGAGCACCATATTGGGATTGGGGATAGTGTCTTGGGCATCACGTACACTAAATTTGTGGGATCTTGCTGTCCAGACTCCCCAAATGAGTCCTGAGACAGTAGGTAGGAGGGACAAATACCCTTGATAAAAGCAGACGTATGAGTAAATGGGCAGTTCTCTCCTTTGCTGCCTGGCTAGTTTGAAGGGCCAAAATTGTTACAGGAGTCCTAAAAGGAGCTGAAAAGCCAGAACTGTGGCCTTACCCAGTTACAGCTTTAATATTTCTATGAATTCCCATCTTTAGTGTGTTGGATTGAGTAGCCCAAGTCTTTGGCATATTCCCCACTGCCATTTGGTACTGCTGCCAAGCACCTCTGGCATACAGTCTAGAATGACTAGGCTTAGAAGAGGACCTTGGAAATCCCCTGAAAGAGAACCAGCAGAACTGTACCTGCCATAATGTTTTGGATTTGACTATGAGAAGGGGTGCAGGGCCTAGTTGAACTCCAGTCTCTCAGCATATTGCAGTTTGGCTATGGACAGAGCACCCTTAGTTCATGCTACACAGCATCTCTCTGCACTTTTTTTTTTCTTTTTCTGAAGGAAACTAAAGTTTTGAAATTTATTGGCATGTATCGCATTCGGCTGGTCTCCCTTCTTGGGTCCACATCATGAATGACCAGTTCTAGGTGGCAGTCAGACACTAGAAGCAGAGATACTTAGAATCCTGAATTGTCTCCCACAGATTGAGAGATTACCCACTAGTAGAACCTAATTTTTTTTTCTGTCCTGTTTGGGATTTTTGCTGACCCCGAGAGTTACCATAAACTTTCACCTTTTATTCTTGGATGCATCTGTTGGGCTACTTGCCCCTTTAACACCCTGTGGAGGGGGAAGGGGAACTTTATCTTGATGGATGTAGAACTTGTTCTTTGGAAGGTTCCGAACTCTCTCCTGGCTGGCTCGGCAGTCTGTTTTGGGGGAAGGAAATACCATGTTGCTTATCTCTGCATCTTGCCTGGGACACCTAAGGAGGTCAGAGAGATTTGGTTTAGTTAGACTCCATTAATTTCAAAGTAAAGCAAATAATTTGCTTTAACTACATATAAATTGTAAGATACACTTGTGTCCTGGGAGGGCAGTGATCTCTGGGCTTCTAGTTCAGCCAGGAGAGAGCAAGGACTTTTTTTTGATGTTTAACATTTTTAACCTTTTCATATTAGCCTTCCTCCTAGTTTAACTCTTCTGTTTCATTGCTTTTGTGCTCTTCCCCCCCCCCCCCCTTTATTTCCCTTGTCCTCTTCCCTTTTACCCTCTGTTTTCTTCCTTGTTGTGGCTGTGACCTGCTGTTCTCCTTCTCTTTTGCTAGCGGAGGGGATTTCCCCCTCATTCTTCCCCCCTCCCCTGTCTGTTGCGGTTTGCGCGATGGACGATTCGGAGGTGGAATCCACAGCCAGCATCCTGGCTTCAGTGAAGGAGCAGGAAGCTCAGTTTGAGAAGCTGACTCGGGCGCTGGAAGAAGAGCGACGCCATGTGTCTGCACAGTTAGAGCGTGTCCGCGTCACCCCCCAAGACAACCCTACCATGGCTAACGGCACCCTTACCAGACGCCACCAGGTAACTGCCCAGACGTGGTGACTGCACAGCATTAATGGAGCCTGAGGGGGAGAGGTGACATGGAGGGCTGGGAATGTGTCTAGAGAAGAGTAATAGAAGCACATGCAGAGAAAAGGAGAGGGTGGTGGCCACCTGGCAATGGCAGAATACAGGCATGTCTTACGTTTTTATGTATAATTACACAGGAGGAAATAAAATACAAAGGTCTGGCTGTGTTCTCTCTATAGTGGATATCATACCTTGTTGGATAGGAGCTCTTGAGGGAACACATCCCGAGCTTTGAATTCTCTTCACACTGCAGCAACCCAGATGACCTGGGCATTGTATGTATCAGGGCCCTGTTGACCCGTTCGTTGAAGTCCTTTTTGTTTCAGACTTTGTTTCCTTTTATTGCTGAGGTTTTGACTCTACATTTAGGTTGTTTCATCGTGTTACACAAAATAACACAATGCGTATCTTGGCTGACACTGGCCTGCATTTGTATGTGACTGCCAGGCCTTTCTGCTGTAAAACCATTCTTATCTTTTTGGTTCTGGGTAAATATAAGCAGCACACCCACTCTTTAGTGATGCTGAGAGAAGGGCCATAAAATCCTGCCCTTATGAAATTGCTGCAGGAAACTGGGCGCTAGGTTAAATTGGAAGTTGTGGAAGTCCATGTTGCTTTACTCCTCCTGTCCCTGCTACTGATCTCAGTTTGGGCCACTTCTCTTTCTCTGCTGCCTGGAGCCAGTGTGTGTAATTCAATGCTGTTCAAGTCGCGATACACTGACTCAAGACAGCAGAAAGTAAGAAGTGGCTTGAGGTATTGAACCACCACTGTCCTCAGATAACCAGCCCTGCATTGAAGAAAGGGAATATGGGGAAAGGCGTTTTTAGTTTGTGTGAGGGAGAAGGTGGGGGGGGGAGGGGGAGAGAGAGAGGCGATGGGGCAAAGTATGAGCAGATCTGCTTTCCTTTCCTGATCCAGGATCCTCCTTTTCAATACTCCCTCTGCCACTTTCACCAACAACCCCCTCTCCATCCCTTGCTCAGTCACCAAGTTAGCCAGTTCCAGTATTGACAGATTTTGCCAGTCCTGGTTTTCAGTTTGCATGGCAATGCAGCATGGTATTTGATTTTACCCATTGGAATAAGTGTTGCAGGACCCATAATGAATCAGGATGAGATTGTGAGACATCCAGGACTGGCTTAAAATCTCACTCCTGGAACTGGGTAGCTTGGCAACTCTGCTTTTCTCTATCCACCTCTACCTTTCCTCCCTCCCCTCTCCAAAGGAAAAACAAAGCAAAACACATTAACCTGTTGGTCTGACAGCATGAAATTATCCTAGGGATTGAGTAGCACAAGTCTTAGGTAAATTCCCCACTGTCATTTTAGTACTGCTTCCAAACTTCCCTGACTAGTCCAGAAAAGCCAGGTTTAGGAGTGGGCCTTTGGATCCCCCTGAAGCAGAGCAAGTGGAGCCAGGGAAACAGGTACATGGCAGTGTGCAGATAACCCTACTGTTTGTAGGCCCAGGCTGGGCACTGCATGAATACTTTATGGCCTCTGAAAGAGCAAATGTGGCATACTACCAGGATGTGGGGAGGGAGTCTAGATAGTCTCTTTTGCTGATAGGAGAAATTGTTGGAACAGAGCACTGAGCGTAAGTGCATGGCATTCCATCTTGCATGCTGAAAAAAAACCTTTGCTCCCAATGCAGCAAATAATAACATACATGTTTTTCTGTGTCTTATTTTTTTTTAATTTGTAACACCATGATATAGTTTTTGGCATCTGGTGGAAAGTTTTTCTTCCTTATTGTCCCTCAAGTCCAATCCAGCCACACATTTGTCTCCACTCACCAGCAGCTGAGGACTGAGCATATCAGAATTCTAGTGTCGCCATACAAGAGCTTCCTCTTCAGCTCCAGCATTAGTATTCATTTCTCAGCAGCTGAGGGAGCATCCTTCTGTAGTGGACATCACTGTACAGATCTTGGCCTGAAGGAGAAAAAAAAAGGAAAAAAACTATCGTGGACAGTGAATAGCAGGGAAGCTCACATTTGTGATATAGCCTGAGGCTGGATCTGACTTCTGACTGGTACTGAAAAGGAGGGCTAGCAGCACTGCATGGTCAGCTCCATTCTAGCACCTAGATCCTTTAGTGGGTCAGGTGCAATCCAGGGTCAAAATACCTAGTGGTTCCAAGTCCCCCCCCCTGCCCCCCCCCAGCCAGAAAACCCAACTAGTTGTACAGGGCAGTTCTTGGGGTTTCATATGTATTTACAGGCTGTTATGGTGTCTGAGTGTAGGCCCTTTTTTAAAACATAAAAAAAAAAGAATTGATCTGTGCTCCGGTCAGCTCGCTGCTCTTGTTCAGCGATCCGATCCCTGTTTGCGGTGGTAGGGGGTGCCTTTGAGATGGGGGGGGGGGGGGGGGCGGGGTTGTGTGTGTGATTTTATAAACCGATTAGCCCTCTTTTCCCATTCTGGTGGTGTTTGGCTCCCAGTGTGTGTTTTGCATGTGGAAGCCCTCCCCCTTGAAATGTTTTATCATTTGGGAAGCTGTGGGCTAGATGCAATCAGGCTTTGCTATGTTTAAGGATTGACCATGCCGAATACAGAGAGAGTGTTTGTGTTAAGCATGCAGGCGCAATTAGAGGCTTCAGAGGGAGCAATTGCAGAGCCGACAGTTCTGTGATTTTGGTGGGAACCGCAGCCATTACAGGACAGATGGCATTTTGTCAGACAAGAAAGCAGGGAAAGAGGTCTAAGACGCTGAAATGTGCTTGCCATGCACTGTGGACAGAGCCCGAGGTGGTTTTTGACAGTGCAGAGCCTATTTTTTTTGGTGGATTTTATATTGTCCTTTCACAAAGTGTATCGTCTGCAGAGGAGGCAGGCTGCTACAGTCTAGTCATCCTAGCTTGCCATCTTTAATGCCTGCTGAGAGATTGCAGGAGAGTTCTCACACGGTGGGGGGAGATGGATCTCTGGGGAGACCAGGACTTTCTCCCTCCCAAGACTCAGGAGTTGAGCGAGGGGCTCTTGGAACTCTTGGAGGGGGGGGAGCCGGGGGGTTTGGACTTGGAGGAGGGGGTAGATTCCTCAAGGGGAGGACCACGATGTGTTTAGGGTGTTCAGTAGGGAGGAGCCCACGGCCCTAATTAATAAATCAGTCCCACGCAGCTTTGACTATTGTAGCGCCCTCTGGGCAGGCAGAGGATCCTCTGGAAGACCCCTTGTTACAGGAGTTCAAGGATTCCCAGGTATGTATGTTTCCTGGTGCACAGTTATAAAGAAAAAAGATTTGAAACAGAATGGGACGTCCTAGAGGTGGGGTTGAAGGGAAGTCTACTGAGTCACTTATATCCCATCCTGCAAGAGGAGAGGGACCTCCTCTGGATGCCAAAGGTGGAGGTCTCGGCAACAGTGATGGAGGACTACTATCCTGGCTGAAGCGCTGCCCTCAAAGACCTGCAAGATTGCAAGTTGGAGTCCCTCCTGAAACAGGCCTTTGTTACCATGGCCTTAACTTTGTATGCTTCTATTTACGGAGCATATGTCATGAAGGCTTCCATAAGCTGGCTCCAAGCGCTCGCTGTCTCGGACTGGGAGACGCAGTCAGTGGCGGTCGAAGGGGTGAAGCTGGAATCGGCCTTCTTACCTCGTAGATGTCTTTTATGATTTGGTCTGAGCCTCTTAAAAGGCTATGGCTTCCAATTTAGCAGCCTGCCACTTCCTTTGGTTGCAGAACTGGTTGGTGGATGTTTCTTCCAAAACAAGACTAAGACCAAAAAAGATAGTAAGCAGATGGTAGGGCTAAATGGCTAATTTTCCCAATGGAGAAAGGTGAATAGTGGAGTACCCCAGGGATCTGTGCTGGGTCTGCTGCTTTTTGACATATTCATAAATGACCTGGAAAAGGGAATAACAAGTGAGGTAATCAAAGTTGCAGATGACACAACTATTTAAAGTTGTTAAAACCCAAGAGGATTGTGGAAAATTGCAAGAGGATCTTGATAAATTGGAAGACTGGGCATCCAAATGGCAGATGACATTTAATGTGGACAAATGCAAAGTTATGCACCTAGGAAAGAAAAACCCAAACTATGGTTACATGATGCAAGGTTCCGTATTAGGAACCACCACCCAGAAAAAGATTTAGGCGTCATTGTGGATAACATGTTAAAACCCTCTGCTCAGTGTGCAGCAGCGACCAAGAGAGCAAATGGAATGCTAGGTATCATAAGGAAAGGAATGGAGATTAAAACAAAGAATATTATAATGCCTCTGTATCGTTCCATGGTGCGACCGCACCTTGAATATTGTGTGCAATTCTGGTCGCTGTATCTTAAAAAGCATATAGCATTATTAAAGGTACAGAGAAGAACCAGCAAACTGGTAAAGGGGATGGAAGGATACCCCTATGAAGAGAGACTTAAAAAAAAGGTTAGGGCTCTTCAACCTGGAAAAGAGACAGCTGAGGAGAGAGATGTTAGAAGTCTATAAATTAATGAATGGAATGGGTAAACGTTGATCTATTGTTTACGCCATCAAAATATAGAAAGACTAGGGGGCATGCAATAAAGCTACAGAGTAACCTATTTAAGACTAATAAGAGAAAATTATTTTTTCACTCAACATGTAATAAAACTCTGGAATTTGCTTCCTGAGGATGTAGTAAAAGTATAGCCGGGTTTAAAAAAACCGTTTGGACAAGTTCCTGGAGGAAAAGTCCATGAACAATTAAAGGGCACTCGGAATATCCATTGATTGCCCCAATACAAGCATTGTGGAACCTGTGTCTTCTGGGGAAACTACTAGGTACTTGTGACCTAGATTGGCCACTGTTGGAAACGGGATTCAGGTAGAACCTGTCCCCATAGGGCAGTGGTGGGCAATTCCGGTCCTGGAGGGCCACAGACCAGTCAGGTTTTCATGATGTCCGTAATGAATATTCATGATCTATTTGCATCCACTGCCTTCCATTGTATGGAAATAGGTCCATGAATATTCATTAGGGACATCATGAAAACCTGACTGGTCTGCGGCCCTCCAGGACTGGAATTGCCCACCCCTGCCATAGGGGATCGGTTGCAATGCTTTTATTCCATCTGGGCCACGATCACTACCAATCAGTGGGTTTTTGAGATTATCCGGGAGGGGTAGTGCTGGAGTTTGCCCATCCCCTTTCTGATGCATTTGTCCCTTTGCGCTGCCATACATCTGTGAAGGCAGCAGCAGTGCAGAGCATGCTGCAGCATCTGCTTCAGTTGGGAGCCATGGCAACAGTCTCACCAGACCAGTGTGGATTAGGTCAATACTCCATTTATTTTGTGGTCCCCAAAATGGAAGGGACTTTTGTCCCATTCTAGATCTCCAGTACATCAACCGCATCTTGCGCGTACCACATTTTCAAATGGAAACACTATGCTCTGTGATCTTGGTGGTGCGGAGAGGCAAATTCCTGTTGGCCCTGGATCTCACTGAGGTCTATCTCCATATTCTTATTCGGATGGAGCATCAGCAATGACTGCGATTTCAGGTCCCTCCGGGTCACTTTCAGTTCCAAACATTACACTTTGGCCTGACCACAGCTCCGCACACCTTCACCAAGGTGATGGTGGTGGTGGTGGTGGTGGCGGCAGCCCTGAGACAGGAAGGCATCCTCATTCATCTGTAGCGTGACGATTGGCTGATCTGAGCGAAATCGGAGGCCGAGGGGGTGGTCGCCACTTGGAGAATGGTGGAATTTCTCCAGTTCTGGCTGGGTGATCAACCTAACCAAGAGTTGGCTTCACTCAATACAGAGCTTAAAACCTTCCTCTTCATCCAGCACTATAGAGTTAATAATAGTAAAACCTCCCCCCACATAGAACAATCCCAAACCCAACCCCCCTCATAACTGCCACACACTAGAACATGTACTCAGACGCATTGCACACTGTATATAGCACAAGCCTCAGCTGTATGTACATAGTTAAGAAACTGTTACATTGTTAAAAACCTATTCACCCCTGTACATAACTCTGTCTACAGCGGTCTGTACATAGTTACTATTCTACTTTGTTACCTTGTTAAATCTCCACTGTTAAGCTCTGTTCCATGTAATAATGTTGTTAAAAATGTAAACCGCCCCTGATCTTGGGAAGGGGCGGTATATAAGAAATGGCAGTTAGATAAATAAATAAAACCTAGGAGCGCAGTTAAGACACCAAGGGTCGTGTCCTTGCTGACAGAGCGCAGAAGCTGCAGGGGCAGCTATGTTGCTTTCTGGCTAAGAAGGTGTCCACGGCATGTTATCTCCAATTGTTAGGGTCTATGGAATGGCCTTGGATGTAGATGCACATGAGACCCTTACAACAGGCCCTGCTATCTTGCTGGTCACCACAGTGCCACCTGCTCTCATAGAAACTGGTGTGTTCACAGGACACACAGGAACGGATGGCCTGGTGACTAGAGACAAATCATATGCCAGAGTTCCTTGGAGCTGCCAGACTAGGTGCTACTGACAATGGATGCCAGCCTCACTGGTTGGGGAACGCATTGCCAGTCACATAGTAACATAGTATATGATGGCAGATAAAGACCAGTATGGTCCATCTAGTCTGCCAGCAAAGCAGCAAGAGTAGATGCACCGGCTGCTCCATGCAGGTCACCCCTCCCCATGCCTTTGTTTAGGGATGTACCCATCGCTCCGTGTAGGTCACCCCTATTTGTTCAGATATAAGAGTTATGTATGCATTTGATTTTATACTGTTATAAAGGGATCCATGCAATTTTGAATTCTTTTGCTGTATTTGCTCCTATCACTTCTGTTGGGAGGACATTCCAAGCATCCATCACTCTTTCAGTGAAAAAGTATTTCCTGACATTCTTTGTTTACCCCTGTGCAGCTTCGTTATACCCTCTAGTTTTACAGCTTCCCCGTCTTTGGAAGAGGTCGCAAGTCGGGCAGGGGGTCCCTGGAGGAAAGCACGGGGTCCATTGGCTGGAGATGTGGGTGGTATTTCTAGCACTGCGGTGCTTCTGCCAGTTGGTGGTTCATCAAGGTAATGAGTGCGCTCAAACAATGCGACCACTGTAGCATATATCAACCACCAGGGGGGGTATGGGCAGTGTACATCAGCCTCCCCTTTTTTTTTTTCTTTTTTTTGCTTGCTTGCTTTGCTGCCAGTTGAGTTCAGCAGCCACTTTTTTTGGACTGTGTGGGCCTGGCAAGGACAGAGCATGGCACTAGCAGAGTGCCTGGGGACCCTCTTGTGGGCTGGCTTGCATGGCAGCTCCTGAAACGGCCTTCAAGCCGTATTCAGTTGAGTAGCCATCTTTCACAATCCTGTAGGGGTATTTGGGGCCTGAGTGTGCCCTCTGGGGGACATGGAGTCCCTGAGCGCTGTTCTCATGGGCAGCTAGAGAGGTCACAGCTCATGCTTCACCCTTGCACTCCTCTTTTCCTCTGTGAGACCAGCCTTCCCCTACAGGGGTTGCCTGAAGGTGTCTGGTCTCATTCCAGCCACCGCAAGATAAGTCTGAGGAGGGCAGAATAGTGGTGGTGGTTCCCTCATGGGTCAGGTAAAATTCCTGCAACGTCCATCTTTCTCCATGAACAAGCAGGAAATAAGTCCCTTCATATGGGTGACGTATAGACAGAGCCCTGCATGGAATGCTCCCCGGCTTCCAAAGGAAGTGTTTGGGATGTATCCTGCACATGTGTGCCTGCCTTCCCTCTTGCCATGATGTCATTTTCTCCAGTCATTTTCTCCATGGAGTCCCTAGGACGTGTTCTTGCATTCTGGGAAAAAAAGTTGTTTTCTCTTTTCCTTTCCGCCTATAGGTTAATCAGTTTTGCTGCTTTAAGGTTTTTTTTTTTTTTTTCTTTTTTTCCCCTTTTAGCCTGCTTTAGCCCTTCAGGGTTGTTTTCCTGCCCATAGCAGCTCTCCAGTTTAATTTGGCTGAGGCTGAATTTTTTGGCATATCTAAGCCAGTTAGCGGCTTAAAAAAAAAAATGCACCAAGTGTGGCAAGACCATCTCTGCTACTGACTGCCACAACTGGTGCTTGCATGCCTTGGACCTAATCACCAACCAACATCCTGCGAACTCTACTTGCAGATGATGTACCGAGGTCTGAAGGGATGGGAAAAACAGGAGTCGTCCCTCTTTGGCTTATCAGATTCAGCATCCTCAGCCCTGACCACTTCATCAACACTAGCAAAACATTCCGAGGCATCCAAGGGAAAGGAGCTGCGTGCCCAATCGGAATAGACAGGCCCGAACAGTGAGAGGAGACTCTGAGACCCCGTCTCTGTTGAAGGATGAGCACCAGGAAAAATTCTGGGTGCAATGTCAACGCGGCCCTTCTCGATGTGATGTGGAGAACGAAGACTGGGAATGACCAGCCATATTTCACCAGCAGGAGTCTACTCCCATTGCCCAGGAGTGCAGCCAGGTGCATCAGACATCCGTCGTCATGGAATCACCCATCAGGTGTCGACACTGGTGTCCACGGCTGTGGCATTGGGCCCCCCCCCACAGGTAGTGGTTCTGGAGGAATGCCTTCAAGCCTTCAAAGCTCATGGTGACAGTGGAAGCCTTGCGGAAAGCAGGCTTTGTGGTGCAGGGAGTGGTGTTGCCACACTCCATCCAGACTTTCCTGGAGACCCATGCCCAGCTTGTCGAGGTAAGGACATCGAGTGGGAGATCAGAATAGACTCTGGTTCCCAGAGAAATCTGCCTCTCCAGTGTGTTGGAGTCTGAAGCCCAAGGACATCACCATCGGCATACCGATGACATGGGGGCCATAGCATCCCCCTTTCCCAAACTGCAAAACCTCCGGGAGGAAGAGTCTTGGCACTATTTCAACTTCGCTTGAAATCTGAATCGGAAAGGGAGACCAAGGAGTAATCAACAGTCAGATCTTCGGTCACCAGACCTCTCGTCCAGCCCATCTCCTGTACCCAAGCAACGCAAGTTGCCCTTGAGGACATGGCCAAGGCCATCCCCTTTTCCCTGGAATCTGGAGGAGAAACAGAGGGCAGAAGAATTGGAATTCCTCTAGTACTCCTCGGCCTCCAGGGAGGCAATGACAGTTCCCCTGCACCATGTCCTACAGAGGCTGCTGCAGCTATGAGAGACACCACTTACGGTTCCTGTCGTTAACCGCAGGCTGCATCTTCCACATGTGGGAGACCTCTAGGATAGATCTGTTCGCCACCCAGGATAATGCACAACTTCTGCTGTTTTGCTCAAGGCTTCCCTCCTGGCACAGCCAGGCAGCGGATGCCTTCCTTTTCCATTGGGGAAAGGGGCTACTTTATGCATTCCCACCCACCTCCTTAATACTCCAGGCCTTGTTCAAGCTGCAGGCCAATCGGGGCTCCATGATTCTAATAGCCCCTTACTGGCCCCATCAGCCATGGTTTCCTCTGCTGCTTCGCCTAGCCCAACCTCCTCTCAGGATCATGGGATGCTTCTCCATCCTAATCCTCGAGCCTTTCATCTCGCAGCATGGCTGTTGAAAGCATAATCTTTGCTGACCTCAACCTTCCTCATCAGGTCAAGGACATCCTACTTGCATCACGCAAGACATCTACTAGATATTCCTCTGCCTTTAAATGGCAAAGGTTCACCCTCCGGTGTGCCCCAAAACATATTGAACCCTCTGCCTGTCCAGTGGAACTTTTTACAATATCTCCTCCGCTTGTCCTCGGCAGGCCTCAAGACTAACTCCAGTCAGTTCATCTTGGTGCCATCTCAGCCTATCACAGGCTAATAGACAGGCATCCCATTTCTTCACGCCCCTTGGTGCAACAATTCATGCGGTGTCTCCTATTATCCAAGTCACTGATCAAACCACCCAGTGCTCAACGTGGTCCTAGCGCAACTTCTAAAGCCTCCTTTCTATCCTTTAGCAACTACTTCTTTAAAATTTCTCTCTTGGAAGGTAATCTTCCTCATTGCCCTCGCCTCAGCTTCTCACATCAGTGAACTGCAGGATTTGGTGTCTGATCCTCCGTATACCCAGTTCCACTAAGATAAGGTGGTTCTCCATACACATTCACACTTTCTGCCGAAGGTGGTCTCAACCTTCCATCTCAACCAATCTGTCATGATACTGGTCGTCATCCCCAGACCGCACGCCTCTACTGAAGCAGTGCTCCACACTTTGAATTGCAAGTGTACCCTAGCTTTTTACTTGGGTAGAACCAAGAATCAGAGGAAATCCTCTCAATTATTCATTTACTTTGACCCAAGTCACCTTGGACTTCCAGTATCGAAGCGCATCCTATCCAACTGGCTTGCAGACTGCATCTCTTTTCCCTATACCCAATTGGAACTCTCCCTAGAGAGAGTCATGGCAACCACCTCAGCTGCCAACCTTTGTTTAGTCTCGATTGACAAAATTTTGTCCAGCCAACTAACTGATCCTCCATTCATACCTTCACTGCACACTACTGTCTAGATGGGGACCCCTGTTGGGATGCTGTCTTTGGCCAGGCTGTCCTCCAGCACCTTTATGGGACTTAACTGCAACTCCCACACTCTGTCCTGGATTTTTCCTGTCACTGGACTTCCCTGTCGATGGTCTGTCAACTGCAGTAGTCCAGTGGGGCTATTTTGTATCCACACCACCTTGGCTGTATCCTTTACCCTCTGGGATACCACTGTGACCAACTCCAGTCTGGTACCTGGGAGCTAGTGAGTCCCATATGTGAAGACTGCATTTCTGCTTATTCCTGGAGATATAGTCGTTACTGACCTGTAACAGGTGATCTTTGGGAGCAGCAGGAATCGGTCTTCACAACCCACCCTCCTCCTCTAGGAGCTGTAGGGTATTCATTTTTTCCCCCCCCCCCCCTCTATCTCTCTGCTACAAGCTCAACTGAGGAGAGACTTGGGAAGGCAGATGCGCAGGTGCAGTGGATTGCTCCTACTGTAAAAGCTTTACAATTTGATGCTGGGGAGCATTCCCGCACAGGCTGTCAGTACAGATGATACCCATATGTGCAGACTGATACCTGCTGTTCCTGGAGGTCACCTGTTACAGGTGAATAATGCCGCTTTCTCAGGGGAATGAATCATGCCAGACCACCATTCCAGAGTGGTGGCTCCATGGGATCTGAATCTATTGCCAAGGGCCTTTTCTTCAGCTTAGTTCGAGAGAGACGATTGCAAGCTCTGTCTTGTCAGGATCCGTGTTTGGTGTTTGCAGAGGGAAAGGTGACTCTGTATCTGATGCCATCCTTTCTCAGTGGTATTTCCTTTCCATGTGAATCAGTTCATATTCAAAGGGAAGGGAGTTGCATTGTTTGCAGGAGATCATCAATTAGTTTAAGAAGATGGACAAGCTTTGTTCTCTTCAGAGCCATGGAGAGGCAATGTAGTGTCCAAGACTGATTGCTCTGTCTGCTGTGCACATTGCAAGCTTCAGTGCAGGCTGACTGTGTTGAAATCCTGTAGGTCCAGGTGAAGTGAGATCTCAGCTTTTCTGCATGCAACCTCAGTGTGAAGATTGGCATTCCCTTGAGTGCTCATCAAGTGGAGCACTAGAAGGCCCATGTGAGGAGCTATTTCAACCACAAGAAAATTTTATAGATGGAAAGCTTGATTGCCCTACTTTAGGAGCGGCCTTGGGAAGGGATGCCCTATATCTCTCTCCCTGGTCCTCGATGAACTGTCTTTTGCACAGGTTTTAGGCCCATCGGCTTGGGGATACTGGTGGCCCTGGATTTCCTTCACAGACTGTGGTTCACAGGCTCTTGATGAGGGGGAGTCAGCCTTACAATAAAAATATGGCAGGCACTCCTGGTAATAGTGATTTTTCCCCAGTACCTTCTCACTTATGGTCTCGCTCTTGTGGGCTTAGGCTTCCTAGTAAGGGCTGCTTGGGAGTGGTAGTAGCCTCCCTCCTGTTCCTGGCCAGGTGGGCCCTTTTGTCCTTAGCATGTTACATCTTTTTTGCCAGCCCAGTCTGAACCGGGGCTTGGCCCTGAACTCACAAGATTTGGGTGGTGTTTCTATTGTGCTACAGGAGTTTTCTTCAAGGGAAATGCTTGGCAGCACACACCGGCTTTGTCTGCTTCCTCAGGAGTGTGAAGCATTTTATTCTCCTGTGTGTCCTGTTGTGCCTCAGTGGATCTCGTTGAGGTTGAGGGCTCAGACAGGGCCCTTCGATGATGTGTAAGGCTTCCCTAGAGGGCTGGTTCCTTATGGTGGTTTTCTGGGGACTCTAGTGTCCAACAGGAGTGGAGGAGTAGCCTAATGGTTAGAGCACTGGCTTGGGAACCCAGAGACCAGGGTTCGATTCCCACTAGCACTCCTTGTGGCCTTGGGCAAGTCACTTAACCCTCCATTGCCTCAGAAAAATCCAAGTTATCAATATCCCTGTTTAATGTACATTACCAAGTTTAAGTTATAATATAAACCACTTTGATTGAAATGATAAAGCGGTATATAAAACCTGTTCCTTATCGTCAGTCCAGTCCAGTCCTTTACTTCTGGGTTACGCAACCCTTCCAGCAGCTTGGAGGCTGAGCCCAACCTTTTTGGGGATGGAGCGGTATAAATACCACTAGGACCACCCACCAACTCCAGTATTCTCAGCCTCCCAGCAGCTGGAGGGTTCCGTAAGCCTAGGGCTTACTGGAGTCTTCCCTTTTATTTAGATCATTTAAATTTTCACTCTTATTTCACTTTTATTTTACTTTTATTTCTTATATGTCTGATTTCTTTTCGTTTAGTTTTTAGCAGGTCCTGCTCCTTTAATTCCTCCTGCCTGCTCTCTCCTCTCCCCCCCCCCCCCCTGGTCGGCACAGGCGTCGGAGGTGTTTTCCTGCAGGCAGCAGCGAAGAGAATCCCTTTTTTGCTGATCTCCTCTGCTGCGTTCACGGCTAGCTCCTGCACATTTCACCCTGACCTACCCTGCCTCGCGCCGAAGCCCTTCTGGTGGCTGAGCGCTGGAGGCAGCGCCGCAATACTATTCCCACCGCCGGACCCGTCCCGGGACAGAAGGACAAGGAGGCGAGCTCCGGGTCCCCCGTTTACCTGCGGGGCAGCAGTTCAAGCGGCAATCTTCATTTAGAGGAGCGGCTCCCACTTCCGGGCTGCTTTCGGTGTGGAGATCCGCCGGCCCGGAGGACAGACTCGCGGGCCCCCGTTCAGGTCTCCACGTGGTGAGGCCTACCACGTGTTGAGCCAACGGGCAGTGAACGTTGAGCCGGGCCCAGCTAACAGAAGCCATAATCGCAAGTACATGGGTTATCTTCAGTTTTATAGCGATTTCTTTTGAGTTTATTTGATTTCATTTGTTTCATTTGTTTTATTTGTAATGCTGAATATAGCTTAACAAGAACAAAGGGGCTGTTAGTTTCCCGGTTCGGGGGAACTATTGATCCACTGGAGGAGAGAGCACACAGCACACACTCTCAGTCCTTTTAAGTGTGTACAGCCTCTGGTAGGAGGTTCTGGAATTCTGTGCTGTATAGGTTTTGGTGCTTAGAGCTATTGCGAAGCTTCGGAGTAAGTAGGGCTTCTGTAGCTCTCATCAAGACATGGCGAGCAAGTCTAGGTGTCCATCCTGTGGCACACGCAGGGGCATTTCCTCGGAGGCAGGGATCTGCAGGGGTTGTGCTGCAGTGGCTGCCTCCATGGAACAAGAAATTAACTTGGCCATGACACAGCCTTCTCAGGGGTCAGGAGACCCCCTGGAAGGGGAGGGGGGGGTCCCAGCTCCCTCCCTCTTCATTATCGGATCTACCCACTCCTCCTCTGCCCCTTTCGCCCCCCCCCCCCCGCAGGTGCAGGGGGGGCCGGAGATTTTTTCTCCCCTGACTTCATCCTCTTACTTCACAAGGCCTACTGCCTGCGTAAGCAGGGCTTAGGAACAGGAGAGGCTGGTCCGTCGGCGGATGACAAGTCAGCTAGACCCATGAGAGCAAGCAATCCGGAATCCGGTATTCCTCGGTACCCCGGAGGAGGATAGCTCTGATAAGGATGAGGAAGAGGAGGAGCTTGAAGGGGAAATCCCGGAAGAAGATCAGTCCCGGATAATTAGAGTCTTTCGTCGAGAGGAGCTCCCGGCATTAATTAATGAGTCCCTGAAAGTTCTCAATGTGGCCTCGGACACGCCAGCAGAGGAGGAGGTGTTGGAGGACCCGTTAATGCAGGCCATTAGGAGATCCCAGAAGGTTTTCTCTGTCCACAGGGTGGTGCGTCGGATGATCCAGGAAGAATGGGATCAACCAGAGTCAAGTTTAAGGGGAGTCCAGACCATGACTCGCCTATACCCTCTTCCAGAGGCAGACAAAGAGCTGCTGAAGTCTCCCAGGGTGGACACAGCGGTATCAGCAGTTACTAAGAAGACGACTATCCCAGTTGAGGGCAGCACGGCCTTAAGAGATGCTCAAGACAGGAAGTTGGATACGCTCCTGAAACAAGCCTTTGATGTAAGCGCTCTCGCCTTGCAGGCCTCCGTGTCAGGAGCTTGGGTGGCTCGGGCCTGTTTAAGGTGGGCACAACAGCTCCAGGCAGCAGATGGCTCTTCGGGCGAAACACAGGCCAACTCGGCTAGGATGGAATCCGGAGCAGCCTACTTGGCGGATAGTCAGTATGACCTCATCAGAAGCCTAGCCAAGAACATGGCCTCGGTGGTGGCGGCTAGGCGTTATTTGTGGCTACGGAATTGGGCAGCTGATGCTTCCTCGAAGGCATGCCTGAGTCGACTTCCCTTTAAGGGGAAGCTGTTATTTGGAGAGGATTTGGAGAAGTTAGTAAAGGACCTGGGCGAGTCTAAGGGAGGCAGGCTCCTGGAAGATAGACCAAAGCAAGGGCGCCCCCTAGCACCAGTGCGTACCCAGCCTAGGGACTCGCGGAGGTTTCGCCCAGCCAGGTCAAACACTTTTCCCAGGGGCCGTTTTCCCTCGAAGGGACAAGGTTTCAGAGGGTTTCGAGGAGCAGGTCAAGGTTTTGGGGCATCCTCCTCCTCCTCCTCCTCGGGACCTAGAAAACAACAATGAGATGACAGGGGTCCAGGAGGAAGGGCTGCCGGTGGGTGGACGCTTAAGGCAGTTTCTTCCCGCCTGGTCCCGAGTCACGTCCGATCAATGGGTCCTAGAGGTGATCAGAGAAGGCTATGCTCTCGAATTTGCAAAACAAATACTTCCAGCCTTTGTTCAGTCTCCCTGCGGTTCTTCTGCAAAGAGGGCGGCGATAGAGGCAACTCTCGCTCGACTAATAGCGCTCGGGGCCGTGGTCCCAGTACCACCAGACCAGTGCGGCGTTGGTCGGTACTCGATTTACTTCGTGGTACCAAAGAAGGAAGGGTCTTTTCGACCGATCCTGGATCTAAAACAGGTCAATCGCTGTCTCAGGGTACCACATTTCCGGATGGAGACCCTACGTTCAGTCATAGCAGCCGTGAGGGGTGGGGAGTTCCTAACGTCCCTCGATTTGACAGAAGCCTACTTGCATATCCCGGTCAGGAAGTCCCATCAACAGTTCCTGAGATTCGCAGTGCCAAGAGGCCACTTTCAATTCCAGGCCCTACCCTTCGGCCTAGCTACGGCTCCAAGGACGTTCACCAAGGTGATGGTGGTAGTAGCGGCCTTCCTTCGGAAGGAGGGAATATTAGTGCACCCTTACTTGGACGATTGGCTGATCCGGGCAAAGTCGGAAGAGGAAAGTCACTCGGCGACGACCAGAGTGATCCAGGTTCTAGAGGAGTTGGGGTGGGTCATCAATCGTGCAAAGAGCAGAATGACTCCCTCCAAGAAACTCGAGTACCTTGGGGCAAGATTCGACACCAACAGGGGCAGAGTATTCCTGTCACGAACAAGATCAAGGGAGCTAAGGCTTCTAGTCATGCAGTTTCTAGGCAGACGAAATCCCTCAGCGTGGCATTATCTTCAGGTTCTGGGAACAATGGCAGCGGCGATAGAGGTAGTGCCATGGGCCAGGGCCCACATGCGCCCGTTGCAGCGGGCGCTATTACGTCGGTGGTCCCCCCAGCATCATCCTCTGTCAATGCAGTTACCTTGTGCTCCGCGGACCAAACAGACACTCCGCTGGTGGCGGTGCCCAAGGAATCTGGATCGTGGGATGCCCCTCGAACCTCATCAGTGGTTACTATTGACGACTGATGCCAGCCTGTCAGGCTGGGGAGCGCACTGCGAGGACCAGTTCGTCCAGGGTTGCTGGACACCGTTGGAATCTCAATGGCCCATCAACAGACTGGAATTGCGGGCCGTCGTCCTAGCGCTCAAGGCTCTCGAGGCCTTAGTGCAAAGAAGAGCAATTCGCGTTCTCTCCGACAATGTCACCGTGGTGGCTTACATCAACCACCAGGGCGGCACCAGCAGCCCCGCCTTGGAGAAGGAGGCGGACGCTCTATTCCAGTGGGCGGAGGTTCGGTTGGCAGCGCTTTCAGCTCAAATGTTCTCTGGCCCCTGTTAATTGAACGAGCTCTCAATGATTAGAAAAAAAATTTTCGTTCACTATCATGCAGTGTTGGATTAGAATATTCAGCCAAAAATCATCAAAAAATAGTATGTCCAACAATTTTCAATGAGGTCTCAGTTAAGCAATAGCAAAGCCTCGTAGACTCTCGTCTTACAAAGGCTGATTGCAAGATCACATCAATGACCTCTATGAAAAAAACATAAGGTTTAAGGTTTAATTATTTGATAAAAACCGCCTTTCAAAACAATCAAGGCGGTGTACAATAATAAAATACATAAATCACACGATGCATATAGACAATACATAATACATAAAAACTGTGGCTACTTTCTGGAAAAGTAGTATGAGAGAGTAAACACTCTTCACCGTGGGAAATTATCAACACTATTCATTTTAAGATTGATTATTAAGTGTGGCAATTTGCACAAGTAGTGTTGCCGAGGAATAGATTGCTGTGAAAAGGGTTTTATGGATTTTTCATAGAGGTCATTGATGTGATCTTGCAATCAGCCTTTGTAAGACGAGAGTCTACGAGGCTTTGCTATTGCTTAACTCATTGAAAATTGTTGTTGGACATACTATTTTTTGATGATTTTTGGCTGAATATTCTAATCCAACACTGCATGATAGTGAACGAAAACATTTTTTCTAATCATTGAGCGCTTTCAGCTCAGCACGTGGCAAGCACGGACAACGTCACGGCCGATTTCCTCAGCAGGTGCAAGATAGACCACGGAGAGTGGGAACTGGAGCAGGAGACCTTCGACCAAATAGTGGCCCGTTGGGGACTCCCAGTCATGGATCTCATGGCTCGGTTCTCGACTGCCAAGGTGGACAGATTCTTCAGTCGGCGGAAGGAAAGAATGTCCGAGGGCCTGGATGCTCTGTCCCAAAAGTGGCCTTCGGAAGGCCTTCTCTGTGTTTCCTCCTTGGGTCCTGATCGGAAAGGTTCTCCAGCGGGTGGAATCTCACCAAGGATTGGTAATCCTCATAGCTCTGGATTGGCCTCGCCACCCCTGGTATGCGGATCTGGTGAGGTTGATCGCCGACCAACCTTGGCGGCTCCCTTGCAAAAGGGACCTGCTGAGACAAGGCCCAGTTCGGATGCCTCACGTGGATCGATTCTCGCTTACGGCCTGGCTATTGAAAGGGCACGGCTCCTAAAACGAGGTTACTCAGGAGCAGTAATCTCGACGCTGTTGAATGCTAAGAAGCGCTCGACCTGCCTCTCCTATGTAAGAGTTTGGCGCATCTTCGAAGCCTGGTGTGCGGAGCACCGACGGAAACCCCTTTCGGCCTCAGTCCCGGAGGTTCTGGAATTCTTGCAAGCAGGTTTTGACAAAGGTCTGGCGCACAGCTTCTTACGAGTCCAGCTGGCTGCCATCGCTTGCTATAGAGGCAAGGTCCGTGGCAAACCCCTAGGGGCCCACGCGGACGTCTCCAGGTTCCTAAGGGCGGTTAGACTACGTCCCCAACGGAGGTCGGTCATCCCCCCTTGGGATCTCAACCTAGTGCTAAATGCCTTGATCGGGGAACCCTTCGAGCCAGTAAAGAGGGCCTCCTTAAAGGATTTAAATCTAAAGACAGTTTTTCTGGTCGCCATCTGTTCGGCCAGGAGGGTTTCAAAATTGCAGGTGCTGTCATCTCAGCCACCCTTTCTGTCCTTTCTCAAGGACAAAGTGGTTCTGCGCACGGTTCCTTCCTTTTTGCCCAAGGTTATTTCTCCCTTTCATGTGAACCAGACAGTTACCCTCCCGGCCTTCTCGGCCAAGGGGCATGAAGGTAGGGATAGCAAACTTCGTCTCCTAGACGTCCAGAGAGCCTTGAAGCATTACCTCTCTCGCACAGCGCCCTTCCGGAAGTTCAACCGGCTATTCATTCAGTTCGGAGGCCTGCACAAAGGGGAGGCGGCGGCCAAGGCCTCCATCTCCAGGTGGATCAGAGAAGCGATTGCTTCCACCTACATCCTGAGAGGGAAACAGGTTCCAGTGGGTCTGCGTGCGCACTCCACTCGGGCGCAGGCTACCTCTTGGGCGGAATTCAGCCTAGTTCTGCCGCTGGATATTTGTAGGGCAGCGACTTGGTCCTCTCTACACACCTTCACCAAGCACTACAGGCTGGATGTACAGAGTACAGCGGACGCTCGGTTTGGTCTGGCGGTTCTTCAGTCCGGTATGCCGGATCCCACCCAGGATTGAACTGCTCAGGTACATCCCAGAAGTAAAGGGACTGGACTGGAGTGACGATAAGGAAATAGTAATTAGATCTTACCTGCTAATTAGTGTTCCTGAAGGAACGACAGTCCAGTCCCTGATCCCACCTGGTTCCGGTGGCTGTTAAGGCCTATTGTTCATAGAAGAGCATCGGACCGAGCGTGGGGCCAGTTCGGGATGAAGGAGTTCAGGAGAAAGCCGGCTCGGGCAGTCTCAGGTAACCCCCCGCCCGTTGCCATTCCTCCTCTCCTACTCCTATTCCATTAAAAAAAAAAAAGTTGATTGTTAAATATTCCTTTGAGGTGTTATGTAGGTTGGTGATGGAAGTTCGTTAAGTCTGCTTTTTCATTCGGTTACTGGAGTTGGTGGGTGGTCCTAGTGGTATTTATACCGCTCCATCCCCAAAAAGGTTGGGCTCAGCCTCCAAGCTGCTGGAAGGGTTGCATAACCCAGAAGTAAAGGGACTGGACTGTCGTTCCTTCAGGAACACTAATTAGCAGGTAAGATCTAATTACTATTTAAATAAAACAAACAGGTGGTGTCTGTGTTACAGGCCTTATCTTGCAGAGAACCATCCTGTTCTTTTCAACTGCTGCTTTCACTTTGAGGTCTATGCCATTTCTCTTTCAAGGGTGCTGCCTCCATTTTTCATCTTGACCAGACTGTTTTGCCATCCCTCTTGGAGAAGAATCTTCAGAGACTTCTTACTGCATCTGCTGGACTTGTGAAGGGTGTTAGCAGTTGTCGCATATTTGACTAATTCCTTCCACTGGTTCGATTTTTTTCTCTCTTGGAGGTGTAAGGAAAAAACTGGCAGGGTCAAATCTTTTGTCTGCTGACGTAAGGAGGAGGCCATTGGGTTAGTGCACATTGTGGCTGGTTTAAAGCGTGCCAGAGTGGGTCCAGGGCCCCACCCCACTGTAACACAGGCCTCCTGGGCAGAGTCTGCTCTGGTATTTCCAGAGGCCATTTGTAAGGAGGCTTCCTTGTCATTTTTGAATTTCTTTGTGAAGTCCTAAAGGGTGCTCGTGAAGGTTAGTATAGATGGCTTTGACAGGGTAGTCTGCTCTGAGCGTCATCTTCCCATCCTTGGTGCTGATTGCTTGGGTACGTCGTCCTCATCTGGACTTGTCTAGCAAGATAAGGAAGGATAGATTTTTACATACCTGATCATCCTGCTTATTCATGGAGAAAGTAAATTAAGTCCTCATGTATGGATGACCTCGCTGTCTGAGCCCTTGCTCAGGAATTCCTGGAAAGCTCTACCATGCATGCACATATCGTCCCACCTACTGCTGCAGTGCCATATCTCCTCTGTCCTTTTTTCACCGTGGAGCCCTTCAGATGCATATCAACTTAATTTTTATAGAAGGGTAGACTGGATAGAAACAGAAATATGACGACAGAAAAAAAACACATGGCCTATCTAGTCTGTCCTTCCATATCAACAACTACAATAGTCCCCTTTTTTTCCTTTAGAGATCCTCTGTGTTTGTCCCATGCTTTTTTGAATTCAGATACTCTCCTCATCTCTACCACCTCCACTGGGAGACTATTCCATGGATCTACCACTCTTTCCGTAAAGAAATATTTCCGCATATCACTCCTGAATCTATCCCCTTTCACCCTCATCCCATGTCCCCTCATAGCAGAACTTGCTTTCAATCAAAAGAGGCTCTCCTCCTGTGCATTTATGCCATGGAAGTATTTAAATGTCTCAATCATATCACCTTTATCCCGCCTTCCCTCTGAGGTATACATATTGAGATCCTTAAGTCTGTCCTCATATGTTTTATAATGAAGACCACTAACCATTTTAGTAGCAACCCTCTGCACCAACTCCATCCTGTTTATATACTTTTGAAGGTGCGGTGTCCAGAATTGCACACTATACTCCAAATGAGGTCGCACCAAAGACTTATACAGAGGCATTATTACCTCCTTTTTTTCTGCTAGCCATTCCTCTCCGTATGCACCCAAGCATCCTTCTAGCTTTTGCCGTTGCCTTTTCTACCTGTTTAGCTACTTTAAGATCATCAGACACAACCACGCCTAGGTCCCGCTCTTCTTTAGTGGACAAAAGTACTTCACCCCCTATACTATATTGCTCCATTGGATTGCTGAAGCCCAAATGCATGACCTTACATTTTTTAACATTAAATCCCAGCTGCCATATTCTAGACCATTCTTCAAGTAGCTAGCTCCCCCCTCATGTTATCTACACCTTCCTGGGTGTCTATTGCAGATTTTGGTATCATCTGCAAAGAGGCAAACCTTACCCGACAGCCCTTCCGCTATATGAAGGAGGACTGGCTCAGTGGTTGGGACAGGTTACCTCAGGCCGGAAGGCTGGGGGTTCAATTCCCACATGGGGACAAGCAACTTCAGGCCGGAGGGACTGGGGTCTCTAGTCCCAAGGTCACTCCTTGTGGCCTTGGGCAAGCCACTTTACCCTCCATTGCCTCAGGTACACTTAGATTGTGAGCCCTTTGGGGACAAGGGAATAAAAAATACCTGTTAGTATACATGTAAACCGCACTGATTCTAAAGAGCGTGGTAGAAATAAAGATAAAGAATCAGACCAAGGACAGATCCCTGGGACACACCACTGGTAACATCCTTCTCCTCAGAGTGAGCTCCATTTCCCTGTACTCTGTCGCTTACCACCCAACCAATTTCTAACCCAAGCAGTAACTTTAGGGTCCATCCCTAGGGTGCTCAGTTTGTTTATAAGTTGCCTGTGAGGAACAGTGTCAAAGGCTTTACTGAAATCTAAATACACCACATCTAGGGCTCTCCCTAGGCCATATGATCTTTATCTGCCATCATTTTATTATGTTTAAGAGTTTCTCTTGGATCTTTGTGTTTTGCAGTGCCTTTTTATCTTTCCTGCCTACTGTCACTGCTCTTTCTGTTTCTTGTTTTAAACTCTTAGCTTTCATTAGTTAGATTTTTTTCAGATGTTCTAAAGTTTTTTTTTTTTGGGGGGGGGGGGGGTTGTTTCCTTTTTGTGTTGCCACCACTCCCCTTAGGCTTCAGGCGTTCTGCCCACAAATATTTTTCATCACAGAGCCATTTGCAGCAGCAGTTTTCTCTTACTGAGATGTCTCTAACTAGTGGGTTTAGAAAGTGTCCCAAATGCTCTAGGACCATATCTGTTACAGATACCCTGACTGGTGCTTGAAATTGGAGGATGATGCCCCCTTGAAGCCTGGAAATTCATCGGTGCTCCTGAAGGAGCACCAGATCTCCAAGAGGACCAAGAGCCTCAGTAACTCTTGAGATATTTGACTACTTCTTAGTCAGATTCAGAAGGCTGACAACTTTTCGGAATTACTATTAGAGGATAGGTCTCCAGAGCTCCCATCAAACCCTCTTGAAATGTAAGTCTCCTCCTGAGGAACTTACATTCTATGATTTTGTCAGGGATATGGCATAACATCTTTAGAAACTAAGGAGGAACCCAGGGCCAAAGAGTTGGAAATCTTTTAATATTCCATTGTTCCTAAGGAGGTGGTGGCAGTGCCTATGTAGTGCATCCTTCAGAGGTTACAGATGAGAATATGGGAAACCCCTTTACCTCCAATTAACAGGAAGGATGACTCAACATATAGATTTCAGAAGGTTCCTGGATTCGAAAAGCTCCAGCTACCACACCACTCAATAAGTTATGGAATCTGCCCTCAAGAGGTGAGATCTCCAAGTCATACTCCTTGGTGCCCCCTGGGAAGGAGGCTCAGACCTAGGACTCTGTTTTGGGAGGCAGATGTTTCAGAATACCATGCTTGCTTGCTTCCCTGCGTGGCTTCTTACCAGCTCTACGTGGGCATGTTCTTACAGGACATCATGCACAGCCTAGATATGTCCACTTTTTTTCCCTCAAGAGAAACTCTAACAGTATCGTTTACTAGTGAAGAATAGGAGGACTAAATAAAGTACATTATCTGAGTGACATGACGTCTTTGATAGGATATAAAGGGCTTCTTCAATGAGCATACTGACCGACTGGGCCATCTGTACCACCTATTGTATCAGGGCTACAAACTCTGGATAGTGTGGTTCTCTGTCTGTATGTGGTAGGGGACCTTAATCTGTATATCTGGACTAGTCTGGCAGGATTCAAGGAAAGGAAATTAGCAGGTAAAACCACATTTCAGCTTACTTGGTCCCAGGAAGGTATTCAGTGGCATCCTCTTCCTCATTGCACAGTTTAGAAAGATGGCAGCACATGAGCCTCTGCTAGGGCTCAGCTTGCCAAATAAGGAAACGTTTCCTTTATTTGGCAGGTTGACACCCCCCCCCCCCCGTGGTACATTCTGATGTACTTCTAGGGGGTCATATGCCACCCTTTTCCCAGATAATGATTTTATTACTATTTAGCTTGCACCATTCCAGTAGTAGATCAAGCTGAGTTACATTCAGGTACTGTAGGTATTTTCCTGTCCCTGGAGGGCATTCAAACTAAGTTGGTACCTAGGGCAATGGAGGGTTAAGTGACTTGCCCAAGTCCATGAGGCATGTCAGTGGGCTTTGAACCCTGGTCTTTTTGGTCCCAGGCTGCAGCCTTGACCACTAGGCTACTCTTCCACACATGATTCCAGAGCTGGGAACAAGTGGGCATCACTTCTGCCTCCTGACCCAAGGTTGAGTGGGTGGAGAGAGGTCAGGCATGTTGGGGGGTGCCCTGGACCCACTGAACTACCAGGGAGCTCTCTGGGAGGTGGGATTGTCTGGAGCCAATCGGACCACCAGGGATCTCTGTTGAAAAGGGTCCTGCAAGATGAAGTGCTTCACTTCAGATTTTGCTCTAGCACTGAGATGGAGTAAAAATTCAGCACTACAGCACAGTTTTTACCTTGGGAGCAATTAAAAATTGAGCCATTTTGCATGCTACCCTTTAGCATGGTAATTTTACTACAGAATTTTTTTTTGTGCTTAAAAGCTTAATGTAGCAGGAGTAGGACTAGTGATAGAAAATAGGATGTAAACTTCTGCACTAAATAAGCTCAGCACTGGGGCAGGAGGCTGGTGTTTGTTTGTGCGCACATGCACAAAGGATCAATGATGTCTCCACTGCTGCACAGTGGGTACCTAATATGTGGTGTCTGGGAAGAGATGCCGCTGCTGTAGAGCCCAGACCCCCTTTCCTGCTGTTGAAGTGGAGAAAAGAGGGAAGGGAGAGCACCTGGAAGCCGGAGAGAAGAGGAGCAAGCTGAAAGGAGTGCCTGGACGTATGGGAAGCAGGAAGAGGTAGGATTATGTCTTGGAGAGGGAAAGTTCTAGAAAGGAGGGCTAGCACTTGCAGAGAGGTAAGGGGGGAAACAAAGGAAAAACAACTTGCCCTTTCAGAAACAGTTCTAAAACTAAACCAGTGGAAAATGGTATTCTAGCCCTGATGCAGGGCTTCCAAACCTGTCCTGGAGGCCCTGCAGTTAGTCAGGTTTGAAGGATCTCCACAATGAACACGATTGAGAGAAATCTGAACTTTTCTCCATAATCATGATTATGCAATCTTATATCATGCATATTCATTATGTGAATACAGGAAGCCCAATGGGCTGAAAATGCCCTGTGCTTTGCATTATTTTTGAAAGAACCTAAGATATGCCCTACTGGGTCAGACCAAGGCTCCATCAAGCCCGGTATCCTGCTTCCAATAGCGGCCAATCCAGGTCACAAGTACTTGTCAGGTTCCCAAAAAGGTATACAGGTTAATCTGGGTTAGGCAGTGGATTTCCCAGGTCCTCTTTAATAATGGTGTATGGTATTTTCCTTCAGGAACTTATCCAAACCTTTTTAATCCAGCTGCACTAATAGCTTTTACTACATCCTCTGGTAACAAATGCCAGAGTTTGGTTACACGTTGAGTGAAATTAATATTTTCTCTGATTAGTCTTAAATGGGCTACATTGTAGCTTCATTGTATGTCTCCCTAGTCTTCCTAGTTTTTGAAGCAGTAAACAATCGATCTACGTTTACCCGTTCCATTCCATTCATTATTTTATAGACTTCTATCATATCTCCTCTCAGCAGCCTTTTTGCCAAGTTGAAGAGCCTCCTAACCTTCTAAGCCTTTCCTCATAGGGGTATCCTTACTTTTTTGATGGCTCTTCTCTGTACTTTTTCTAGTTCTCCTATATCCGTTTTAAGATACGGTGACCAGAATTGCACACAATATTCAAAGTTCGGTCGCACCATGGAATGATAGAGGCATTATAATATCCTTTGTTTTATTCGCCATTTATTTCCTTATGATTCCTAACATGCAATTTGCTTTTTTAGCTACCGCTGCCCACTGGGCGGAAGGTTTCAGTGTATTATTGCTAGTGGTTGGGGAAAGTTACTTCAGGCTGGAGGACCAGGGGTTCAATTCCTGCTAGAGGACAGCAACCTTTGGATGGAAGGACTGGGGTTTCTAGTCCCAGAGGTGCTTCTTGTGGCGTTGGGCAAGCCACTTAACTCTCCATTGCCTCAGGTACAAAAACAGATTGAGACCTTTGGTGGGGTAAGGGGACAAGGGAAATGTATGTGTGTATATCTATATCTATCGATAGTACCTGAATGTACACCACTTTGATTCATAGAAAAGCAGTATATAAGCCTAGTTAAATACTACTACTGATTATTTGTATAGCTTATTATCCACAATGATGCTTAAATCCTTTTTCTGGGCAGTGGAACCTTGCATCGTGTAAGTGTAATTTGGGTTGTTCTTCCCTAAATGCGTAATGTTGCACTTGATCATATAAAATTTCATCTGCCATTTGGATGCCCAGTCTTTCATTTATCAAGGTCCTCTTGCAATTTTTCACAATCTTCTTGTTTTAACAACTTTGAATAATTTTGTGTCATCTGCTAATTTGATAACCTCACTCGTTATTCCCATTTCCAGGTCATTTATGAATATGTTAAAAAGCAGTGGACCCAGCACAGATTCCTGGGGTACTCCACTATTCACCTTTCTCCATTATTTTATTTATTTTTTATTTACATTTCTTTTATACCGTGCTATTTGACATCAGTGCGGTTTACATAAAACATACACGTTGCATATAATGAACTATGCTTACAGGAAACAGGAAACATTACGAAAATTGGCCGTTTAGCCCTACTCTGTTTTCTATCTTTTAACTAGTTCCTGACCCACAATAGTACACTGCCTCCTATCCCATAACTTTTTAATTTTACTAAGAGTCTCTGAGGGATCTTGTCAGAGGCATTCTGAAAATCTGAATATACTATATCAACGTAATGAAGCAACAGTTAGCCCATTTAAGACCAATCAGAGAAAATGTTTTTGTTTTTTTTTTCACTCAGACACGTAATCAAACTTGAATTTGTTACTGGAGAATGTAGTAAAAGCTGTTTATGTAGCTTAAAGATTTGGAGAAGTTCCTGGAGGAAAATTCCATAAACCATTATTAAAGAGGACCATGGAATCTGTGTACTACTTTGGGAAACTGACAAGTACTTGTGACCTGGATTGGCCACTGTTGGAAACGGGATACTGGGCTTGATGGACCCTTGGTCTGACCCAATGTGTACTTGAACTGCTGGTTTGATGACATCACTCTATATAGGGTCCTGCGGAGTCCACATCCTGCTGGCATTTCTCAGTCTCCAGCAGATGGTAGGTGAGTAGGCCTGTGCAGTCAGGTTCTGCGAATGTCTGCCCTTGCTGTGCAGTAGTAGTCCTTTTATCAAGACAGTTTGTGTATAGAGTGGCCATAGCACAATAAGCTTGACTGCCACTTCTGCAAGCAGGTCAGAAAGTGTAGGCTATAGCCCCTAAAAAGACCTGGGGCACAGGAATCATGGTGTATTTTATCGGAAAGTCAGTGGGAAGACAGTTGGCTGTGACACTGAGCTATTAGATGGCATCAGGAAAGGCTGTCATTTGTAGCATTGCTCTGGAGTTTCGGTACAATTTGCTATTGACTCTGCAACTTGGACTGAACTATAGACTGGGGTGCTGGTGTCCTGAATGTAGCCAGGATTTTCCACTTGGGCAACTGCTGATCCCTGATTGGCATCAGTGGGCTGTTTTCGTGATTAGGTAGCCATACTTGGTGCCGTACTTGGCACATGTTTCTTAGGATGACATAAAGCAGTTTATTTTTCATGCTTCACTTAATGGAATATGCCTCTTGCTTGTTCAGGGTAAAGTCACATTTTCTAGTGTCTTTTGGTGTGTAGAGAGCCTTGAAGCTTGTCAACATCCAAGTATTGGTCTGTCTTAGTCTTTCTGATTGGCCATTGGCCTCTGGACCAGATGAATTGGATAAGGATCTCACATTGGGCTCCTTGTGGGTCCCCTATTTCTGGATTTTGGTGTTCCCTTAGAGACCTCTTAGACTTCCTCAATGTCTCTTGGCATTAAAGCTTGTCCCGTGGCATGAAAGCTACATTTTGGTGCCTTTTAGATTTTATTTTGTGTCTGGACGCTGTGGTTAAGGTATCCTTGAGCCTCATAGGGCTTCCTTTGTAGAATGTGGTGATATCAACATTCGGGGGGGGGGGGGGCCACTCTGCTACGCCAGAATTCTAGAGTTTCTGGCCCCCTTTAGTTGGGAGGCTCCCCCTCCCTTTCCCTTTGGTCTAAGTCTGCCTCGAATTTCATATCTATCCAATTCCTTTCTTCCCAACCTTTGGTCAGAGGGCAAAAACAGTTTCTTGACAGGTTTCAGTCAACTGGAAGTGGGTTATGCCTTTGAGGATTGAGGATATAGCAGGTGTGAACGCCAGTCGCCTAGTTCTGAGGGGGTCAGGAAGGGGCAAGGTAGTGTCTATGGCTTTGGTTGTCTGCTGGACTCACGACGCTGTGTACGTTGTCCATGGGCATATACTTTCAGTAGTGTTGAGTGTCCTCAATGAGGGCATAAGCTTTTTCCTAGATAGTCTGGTCTCCTTCCTTCTCGGAAGACTGCTAGAGCGGCTGTTTGGTTGTTGCAGCATTTATTTGTTTTGTTGTTTCAGGCTGGGAGTCCAAATGAGGCTGGATGTATATTGGTGGCAGACTTGTTTGGGGCCCTCTCAAAGAACTGCTTTGGTGCTTCCTACATGTCTGGACTGGTCTGGAGGGATGGAAAAGGTGGTGAATTTAGACTTTACCTTCTAATTTTCTTTTCTCTAGTTCCCTCCAGACCAGTCCACCACCCCCACCTCTGAGATTGGATGTCTTGCAAGGTTATTTATCAGGTGATCTGTACCAGTGCCTTGGATCTACTAGGGTTAATTCTGCTAAGCTGTGCTCTCTGATCTGTTTGAAGTTGTTTTTCCTTGGCCCTTTTCATAGCGTTCATGTTGTCTAGTTAGTATTTTTCTTTAACTCCTTGCAAGTCTGAGGGGGCTATTATCTGTCTTTGTTAGAAGCCAGAACTATGGGAGCTGATGATGATCTTGAGTATTGACTCCCAGGGAGTCTTTGGCTCCTCGCAGCCTAGTAGAAACAGCACTAGATTCATACGTACATCAGTACCTATAGGATTTATCTGCATAAATGTTTCCAGTACTGCTGAATTTTCTCCTGTTCTCTTCACATATAGAAGAAACTCCCTACTTTGCTGCAGCCTCTCTTACAAAGGTGGGAGTTACTGCTGCCCATTTAAAAAAAAAAAAAAAAAAAAAAAAAAAGCATCGCTGGAGTAGGTAGAGCCTGCAAACAGTCTTATACTGGGTTTGCTTACAGACTGTTGAGAGAAAGCATTTGACATTATCTATGAAATTTCCTCCAAGGGAGTAGCAACCCAATTTATTCCATGATCGTAGATAAAACTTTTATAGCCTCTGTTTTTAAATGGACAGATCATGATCACATGGTACTCTGACACTGCTACAGTTGAAAATACTGAAAGAAAGGTGTCTTGCTGACTAGTTCTTCCAGTTGCATGGTGTGGAAAACTCCCATATATAAATCTGAAAATCGCCCATGCCAAAGTGGCTGAAATCTCCACCTTACAGAATGTAGATAGGTTCTTGCCAAATCTGATCTTTTTATCCTAATTGCTCTTCAGGAGTAAATGAATAGTTTCAGTAATGGGTAATCCTATTATGCCAAGACTCACTTCCCCATACCCAGTGACAATGAGACCACAGTAACATGCTCTACCGCAAGCCAGCCTTCATCCCTCAACCTGTCATGACACTCGAGCTTTCTCTGACTCTTCTCCACATGGCTAGTAAACGTTTGCAGAGTTTTTAAGGGGGGGGGGGGAAGAATAGAAGACTTAGGAAAAAATTGGCTAGGACCCAAATGGTTAACTGACACCAAAACTCTAAACTTTGGAAGCACCACCATTTTCACTGCTGTGACCTTTCCCACCCAGCTAAAAGTCTGATCCTGCCATTGTTTGAATTTCCCTTCCTCTTGCTTTAGAGGGCTGTAATTTAAAGTGGTGGCAGTACGAGTACCACAGGGAGGTTAATACACAGGTACTCCAGTCCTGTTTTGGCTAGTTTCAGGAGTTCCTACTTCTAAAACCAGAATTTGTGTTTCTCCAAATTGGCTTTATAGCTGGAGGAGAGAGAATTTCTCTCCAAGCAGATAAAGGGTCCACAAGCTACCATTCCTTAAGTATATCATATCATCATCATCACCTACATACAAAGATATATTATCTCCAGGAACAAGCAGGAATAAGTCCTCACATATGGGTACGTCGGTACCGACGGAGCCTGTGCGGGAAAGCTCCCCAGCTTCCCAGAAGAAAGCTTTTGGGAGCCTCCCAAAGCGCATGCGCGCTGCCTTCCCGCCTTTCCTACCAACTCTCCTCAGTTCTTCTTTTTCCGCGGAGCCAGCAGGTCGTGTTCCTGTCACCGCTGAAGAAGTTCTTATTTTAATTTGTTTCTTTGGTCGCGTGTCTGCCTTCCCCGACTCCGGACTGGTACCGCCGGTCTTTTTTCTCTTTACTTTTCAAAAAAAAAAAAATATATATCTTCTTTTCCCTACTTGGTGAATTTTTCTCTTTTTAGGCCTGTAGGCCTGAAGAAAATTCTCCCTCATGGAGAAACCAGCTTCTGGTTTCAAAAAATGCACTAAGTGTAGCGGTACCATCTCAGTTACCGACACCCATGAATGGTGTCTTAAATGTTTGGGGCCTGACCACTCCATTCCGGATTGCCAGTCCTGCTCTCTGATGTCTAAACGAGGCTTACAGAACCGAGCAGCCAAGTTTCATATGCTGTTTTTCACAGATACTCCAGCATCGACATCTTCCAGGTCTTCCTCTCCTGATGGATCTCAGGTAACCAAACATTCTTCTGGCAGGTCCTCAAAGGGCAAATCTCCCTCTAAGTATCGAGATGCCCCCGGGCTTGACCCTGAGGACCCTGCCCCAGCCAAACAACCCCGGCAGGAAGCTCCGGCTTCCAAAGCTCCTCCTATGGGGTTACAGGTTGACATCGATGGCACGGCCTCGACCGATCACCTGTGAGACTGCTCTGGGGTACCGGCACACTCTTCCGGTACCGACATCCAGGCAGTCGTGGCATCTATGGATCATACTGTTCAATCCATGCAGCAGGCCATAATGGCTTTTATTAAGGCTGCGACGCCCACGGTACTGCAGCAAGCGGTAGCGACGCCCACAGTACCGCAGCAAGCGGTACCGACCCCGGTTCCGGTACCACAACCGATACCGGTACCCAGGGCATCCACATCGACCAGGATACCGGTTCCGGTTCCCGGTTCCGGGGCTTTTCCCGATACCGATCCGGTTCCGGGTACACCCGATGTCGATACCAGTCGATACGCTTATCGATCCCTGGAAGCCAACAGACGATACTTCCAGTCTTCTGATGATTCCGATTCATCGGATGACTCTCCTGAAGTATCTCTTACTCTTCCTGAGGAGCCCTCTTCTCCAAAGAGGAGAATGTCTCCTCCAGAGGATTTGTCCTTTCAAGACTTCATCATGGAAGTAGCTAAAGGACTCTCTATTTCAGTAACCTCTGAAAAAGAACCTAGAGCAAAAAAATTAGACATTTTGGGATACTCTAAGGTTCACAGAGAGGCAGTCACCTTACCAATTCATGAAATTCTTCAAGAACATTTGCTTGAATTGTGGGAGACTCCTCTCACCCTTTCTCCTCATTCTCGTAGATTGGACACTATGTACCGTGTCCCTCCTTCTCCTGGATTTAAAAAAAACTCAGCTTCCTCACCATTCTATTGTGGTGCAGTCAACTATGAAGAGAATAAAGAGTACCAAAAGACACTCTTCTACTCCCCCAGGAAGAGAATGCAGGACCTTGGATGCTTTTGGTAGAAAAATCTTCCAAGCTAGCATGCTTATTGCCAGAATCAATTCATACAGCCTTTATATGGGTATGTTTCTGAAGGAGGTTGCAGAAAAGCTGCACAACTTTCTCCCTTTTATTCCAGAAGATAAAAGGGAGGAATTCTTTCTTTGGCTTAAGCATACGCAAGACATATCAAAGTTTTCCAACAGGGCAGCCTTTGATTCCTTTGAGGTTGCCAGCAGAGCCTCAGGCATTGCTATAGCTGCCCGTAGAATTGCTTGGCTCCAGGCTTCTGATCTAGAACCCTGGGTTCAAGATGGTTTAGGAAATCTACCCTGTACAGGTGAAAACCTATTTGGCAAGGAGTGGCAAATTAAAGCCACTCAAATGGATGCAGAAAATGCTGCTCTTGATAGACTTTCTAAGTCTACCTCCACTCCAGCCAAGAGAAAATCTTTTAAAAAGTCTTTTTACAAGAAGGGCAGATTTCCTTCCACTTCTGGTCAACAGTCTTCTGCAGGTTGCTTTGCTACTAAGCGTCAGCAACCTAAACAGGCCAGGCCTAAACCTGCAGGGGCTGCTGCAACCCAGCAGTCCCAAGCCCCTCAGGGGTTTTGACTTAGTACTAGAGAACTTAACCTTTCTGGCTCTACAACAGCCAGAACATCTCACCATTCCAGGAAGGTTGGCTCATTTTGCTCCCAGATGGGAACAAATCACATCAGAGCAGTGGACCCTCTCCATCATCAGAGAGGGCTACAAACTTCATTTCTCAGACCTTCCTCCCTACACCATGGTGAGACATTTCAATTCTCCCACATCTCTCCTCGACCTTCTGGATCAGGAGGTAACCTCCCTTTTGGCCCAGAGGGCCATAGCAGAAGTTCCTCTTCTTCAACAGGAGTCAGGTTTTTACTCCCCCTACTTTCTCATCCCAAAGAAAACAGGGGGATACAGACCTATCCTAGATCTCCGAGAATTGAACAAATTTCTATACAAGGAGAAGTTCAAGATGCTCTCTTTAGGCACTCTCCTTCCATACCTACAGAGTCAGGATTGGCTTTGTTCTCTAGATCTCAAGGATGCGTACACCCATATACTCATCCATCCCTCCCACAGAAAATTTCTACGTTTTCTGTTCCAGGGAAAACATTACCAATACAGAGTCCTTCCTTTCGGTCTGGCCACTGCTCCAAGAGTGTTCACCAAATGCATGGCAATAGTTGCTGCATTTCTGCGCAGTCTGGGAATCTTTGTCTTCCCATATCTGGACGACTGGCTCATCCGAGCTCCATCCCAGTCAGAAGCCCAATTTTCCCTGAACACCACCAGGTGCATTCTGCAGTATCTGGGACTTGTGGTAAACCTCCCAAAGTCTCAGCTCATCCCTACTCAGTCCCTAGAATTCATAGGGGCCTGGTTGGACACCACTACTGCAAGAGCCTATCTTCCCCAGGCTCGTTGCCAACGTCTAGTGCAGTTAGCCTCCCAAATTCAGTCGAAGGACCACTTCACTGCCCGGGAGATGCTACAACTACTAGGCCACATGGCTTCCACAGTACATGCTCGTCTACACATGAGAGCAGCTCAATGGACTGTCCACTCAGTGGACTCGGGCATCAGGAGCTCTCTCAGACCAAATAGCAAACTCCAAACGTCTCCTTTGGTCTCTCCAATGGTGGATGTCCACTCAAAATCTGTTGCTGGGGTCCCCCTTCCAACCTTTGTTGCCCCAAGCAATCCTCACAACAGATGCCTCCCAAACAGGTTGGGGAGCTCATCTGCAGGACCTCTCCACCCAAGGCACTTGGTCCCTACAGGAGACCTCTCTTCATATCATCCACTTGGAGCTTCGAGCAGCGTTTCTAGCTCTCAAGGTCTTTCATACCCTCCTCACCTACCAGACAGTCCTCATTCAAACGGACAATCAGGTAGCCATGTTTTACATAAACAAGCAAGGAGGAACTGGCTCTCTGTCGCTTTGCAACGAAGCTCTCAGATTATGGGCCTTCGCCAGAGAGCATCAAATCCATCTCCTGGCAGTATACCTCCCAGGAATTCAAAACTCTTGGGCGGACAGACTCAGTCGAGTTCTGCTTCCACACAAATGGTCCCTGCACAGGGATCAGGTACTCAGAATCTTTCAGGAATGGGGTACCCCGGACATAGACCTATTTGCAAGTCCGTGGAATGCCAAACTTCCTCGGTTCTGTTCCAGAATTCCGTGTCAGGGAGTTCAGGCCAAGGATGCCTTCCTCCTTCATTGGGGTCAGGACTTCCTATATGCCTTTCCACCCATTCCTTTGATCCCAAGACTCTGTTCAAACTTCAGAGGGATCAAGGATCCATGATCCTCATAGCTCCACGCTGGCCTCGCCAAGTGTGGTACCCTCTACTTCTGCATCTCTCCCAAGCCCCCTCCCTGGACTTGGGAGCTGCTCCAGACCTTCTGTCTCAGGAGGAGGGGACTTTGTGGCACCCAAACCCCAAGTCCCTTCACCTCAGAGCTTGGTTACTGAAAGCCTAGACCTTCAAGACTTCAATCTTTCGCAACAAGTGAAGGATATCCTTCATGCTTCCAGGAAACCTTCCACTAGGCGTTCCTATGCTTTTAAATGGAAGAGATTTTCCATTTGGTGTGCTCAAAAGGGTCTTGACCCTCTAGCACTTCCTCTGAATTCTCTATTAGAATATCTCCTGCATCTTTCCAATGCAGGCCTTAAAACGAATTCAGTAAGGGTCCATTTAAGTGCTATTTCAGCATCCCTTAAGCCTATCAATGGACAACCTGTTTCCTCTCATCCTCTTATTGCAAGATTCATGAGAGGCCTAACCTTAACTAAACCTCCCATTCGACCTCCTCCGGTGGCATGGGATTTAAATTTGGTTCTTGGTCAGCTTATGAAGCCACCTTTTGAACCCTTAGCCAATACCTCCTTGAAATTTCTTTCCTGGAAGGTTATTTTCCTTATTGCAGTCACCTCAGCTCGCCGCATCAGTGAGCTGCAGGCCTTAGTGGCTAATCCACCTTATACAAGGTTTCATCATGACAAGGTAGTCCTCAGAACTAATCCACACTTTATGCCTAAAGTGGTCTCACCTTTTCATCTTAATCAAGAGGTATATTTTTCCAGCTCCTCATGCATCCACTGCAGAGAGGAACCTTCATACTCTAGATTGTAAAAGAGCTCTTGCTTTTTACTTACACAGGACACAGCAACATAGAAAGTCTTCCCAGCTTTTTGTTGCTTTTGATCCTTCTCATCTAGGACTTCCAGTCTCTAAAAGAACACTGTCCAATTGGATTGCTCAGTGTATTTCTTTTGCTTACCAGAGTAAGAACCTTTCTCTGGAGGGCCATGTTACAGCTCACAATGTGAGGGCCATGGCCACCTCTATGGCTCATCTTCACTCTGTGTCCATCGATCAGATCTGTCGAGCAGCCACCTGGGCCTCGGTTCATACCTTCACAGCCCATTACTGTTTGGACAAGGACTCCCGCCGGGATGCCTTGTTTGGTCAGGCTGTCCTCAGACACCTGTTCCATTCTTGAACAACTCCTGCCCTCCTTCCCTGAATGGATGCTTGAGATCCTTAGGAAGACGAGGAACCTTTCAGGGTCTCATACCCTTGGGGATCTCCCAGGCATCTTAGCTAGGGAGTCCCCATATGTGAGGACTTATTCCTGCTTGTTCCTGGAGATAGCACAGTTACTTACCTGTAACAGGTGATCTCTGGGAACAGCAGGAATTAGTCCTCACAACCCACCCACCTCCCCTAGGAGTTGTATCTCTCTCTCTTTTTGTCTTTCCTTTACTCTCTCTCTATTGTCTCAGCTTTAAACTTGAACTGAGGAGAGTTGGTAGGAAAGGCGGGAAGGCAGCGCGCATGCGCTGTGGGAGGCTCCCAAAAGCTTTCTTCTGGGAAGCTGGGGAGCTTTCCCACGCAGGCTCCGTCGGTACCGACGTACCCATATGTGAGGACTAATTCCTGCTGTTCCCAGATATCACCTGTTACAGGTAAGTAACTGTGCTTTATGCGCGCCTCTGGCAATCTCTATGAGCCTAATAATCATTCTGTCTAATTATAGAGGCTGAGGTTTCTATTGGTATGGCAGATAAGGGGAAACCCCACCAATTGTTCCAGAATAAAGAAGTTGTTAAGATTTGTTATCCACTGTTCTTACGAAGGACTCTTAGGTTAGAGTGCACAAAGGGGAGCAGGCATCCTATTCCAGCCTTTCGGTTGTTCCCCCCCCCCCTTGTTGGGCTTGGCCTAGGGTTTGTCTCCTTCCTGTAGATTGCATGAGTTATGTTGAGCAATCTGTGGCCCATGTATCAAGCTCTTTTTGATTAGGGTAAAGATGTTTATGAAGATTTTTGCTGGCGTATTGTTCCTCTTGCAGTTAAAGGTCCGTAATTACTACACTGCTCTTCAGGCTTTCCTTCCTTACAGATTGTGACAATATTTCCTTTATATGCATCCTTAAGCAGGGACCCACTAATATACCTTGTTACCTTCATATTCCACAGGAAAGCAATCCTCCCCAAATGCCTTGCATGAAGTCAGGGAATTTAATTACCTTGTGAACCTTGTTCCTGAGTTCTATGTAAAGTTACTTGTTCTGTTCTATCTAAACCACTGTAACTGGTAGATACAGCGGTATAAAAAAAAACTACAATTCTGAAATAGATCTGTTTTAACCACTGCTTAGAGTGTGGATCTTCCTCTTCCATCGTTGCTTAAGATACAGGAGGAGTGACCTAGTGGTTAGGACAAAGTACCTCAGGCCGGAGGGCGTGAGGGTTCAATTCCCACCCGGGTACAGCAACCTCAGGCTGGAGGGACTGGGGGTTTCTAGTCCTATAGGCACGCCTTGTGGCCTTGGGCAAGCCACTTAACCCTCCTTTGCCTGAGGTACACATGTAGATTGTGAGCCCTTTGGGGGCAAGGGAATGTATCCAGTAGTGATTGTAAACCGCTCTGATGCCCTTCAGCCTGGGCAGTATATCAAGAAATTGTATATACATAAAGTAGATGGAGCGATAAAACGGACTAAATGCTTCCCACATGTCCTTCACTATAAGAAATCTCTGAACTTCAAAAGGTATGCCACCACCTTCTGCCCCCCCTCGTAATGTTTTACACACCCATTGACCTCCATTGCTTAGCTTGCACAGCCTGTAGCTTGGTGCCTCTTAAATTCTAGCCATGATCTGAATCTCTAACCATCATGGAAAAACAAATCCGTACAACTTTCCCCCGACTGACTTGTCATCCTGCAAACTGCCCCATCCCAAAGAACAATTTTCTGCAGCTGTCCCACCACACCACAAACTTCCCCATCCCCAAAAACTATCCCCTACACAATTGCTGCATAAACTATTCCCCCCTCCCCCCCCAAAGAAAAAAAACACATGCAACTGCTTACCACACTGCATGCAAACTGCCCCACCAGGAAAACCTAGCCCTCTTGCAACTGCCCCACCACCCTGCCAGCTACCCTTGGCCCCAAAACCTAACCTCCCACAAGTGGCCATTGTCACGCAAACTACCCCACCTCAAAAAAAATGACTCCCATGCAACTACTGCCCAACTCTGCACACTGCCCTACCGCTAAAAAGAAAAATAACAAAACCTCCCCAAACTCCTTCACAAGAGCTCTACTATGCTACAAACTGCCTTGCCCATTAAACTCCCCCCCCCCCTGCAATTGCCCTGTCACCTTGCATACTGCCCCACCAACAGCACTTGGGAGGTTTAGTGTGCATATGCCTGGTAGCACTATACAAAGGGTCTGCAAAAAAAATTTTTTCGAGAGCTGTTTTGGTTATTCCACATAATCTTTGTTTTTTGGTGCACTGAATCCGAAAATGACCTCCATTTTGTTATAGGACATCACGTTTCCTGACAATTTAGGTAACTATGTTAAATAAGGCAATACCTCAAAATAAATGGAAATAGACTTATAAAATTAAAGTTTTATTACAATATTTTCATGAAAATCCTTTTTTGAACTGAAATGAGCACTACACACACTAAACTCGATTCTTCTTACTTGTGAGGCTCCTCTTGGTGCATTTACGCTTGTGAGTAGCATCTGGAATGTCTCTCTGAAGCATCCAACAGTAGTCTGCCATCATTGTAATGCTCCATTTTCCCTGGTATCTCCTTTCCATCTCTTTAATGTCTTGGTGGAATCGTTCACCTTGTTCTTCACTCACAGCTCCCAAATTTCCAGGAAAGTAGTCAAGGTGGGACTGGAGGAAATGCATTTTTAAACTCATCAGGCAACCTAAAGCTTGGCATGCTTTCAGCATTCGTCCAATGATCTTTTTGTAGTGAGGATCTTTGTTATTGCCTAAACATTTCTGTACGACTTCTTTAAATGCAATCCACCCTTCTTTTTGAGGATCCATCATGGTATTGGCAAACTCTTGATCAACTATAAGCCTTCTAATGTCTGGTCTGACGAACACACCTTCCTTCAATTTTGCCTCCGACAGGTCTGGAAACTTGGTGACCAAGTATTTGAAGCATTCTCCATCTCTTGGAAGTGATTTTACAAATTGCTTCATCAATCCCAATTTTATGTGGAGAGGTGGTAGAAGAACTTTATAGGAAGGTACCAAAGTTTCTCGGAGGACATTTTTTTCACCGACTGTTAGCACCCTCGGCTGCCAACTCTTCTTGGTCCAGTGATTTTGTCGGTCTCGACTGTCCCATAGACACAGAAAACAAGGATATTCCTTATCGTCACTCCAGTCCAGTCCCTTTACTTCAGGGTTGCGTAACCCTTCCAGCAGCTTGGAGGCTGAGCCCAACCTTTTTGGAGGTGGAGCGGTACAAATACCACTGAGACCACCCACCAACCCCAGTAATCTCAGCCTCCAAGCAGCTGGAGGGTTCCGTAAGCCTAGGGCTTACTGGAGTCCTTATTTTTAAATTTTAAACTTTTAAATTTCTTTACTTTACTTTATTCTTCATTTAATTTCTTTGATTTCCCCTACAGTTTCTTGCTGGGTTTACTTTAACAAGAGCTCTGTCTCTTTAATTTCTCCGGCTCTCTCCTCTCCCTCCTCCACCCGCCCCCCCCCCCCTCACCGGATCAGGCGTCGGAGGAGAGCCGCGACTCGCAGCATCGAGGAGGGTTTCTTGCTTCTCTGCTCCCCTGCTGCTGAGACGCGCGGATCGCTGCTGCCTCGCGCCGAAGCCCCACGGAGGCTGAGCGCTTGAGGCAGCATCGCTGGCCTGCCGATACCGCCAGACCCGTCCGGAGACTGCAGGACGCGGCGGCGAAGTCCGGCCCCCCCAAGGACCGCGGGGAAAACCTTAGGCGGCGATTCTCACAGGAACAGAGGTTTCAGTCTGCAGTGAGCAAGGAGAGAGTGCGACCGCGACCGGGAGAGAGCCTAAGGGTTCCCCGTCCTGGCTCCACGTGGTGAGGCCCACCACGTGGAGAGCCAACGGGTATGCAGCGCTGAATCGGCTACAGATTCCCAGCACAGCTAACCGCAAGTAGAAGGGATATACCTGTGATTAATTTGAATCCTAATTTTAACTAGCAACAAGTGCTGTTAGCTTTAATTTATTTCTAAATTTTTTTATTTGTAACTTTATTTTAACGCTATTGTTAACTAATGTTTGGCTACAGGGTGCTCCTTCTATTTTAAATCCACTTTATGTTTCATTTAATTGCTCATTGGTTTCCTCTAAATTGATAGCCGGTCTCTTCCCTGGGGGATCCCTTGGGGAGGGGAGAAAAAGGAAAAGAGACCTCGGTTTGGTTGGCCAGGGAGGAGCTAGCCTTCATTGTAGAGAAGGGTAGAGCTAGCCTCCATAGTAGAGAAGAGTCCCTCCCCACGGGCCTGGAGTTCTGGTACGGGAAGGTCCTCAGCCCCGGGTCATGTCAACCAAAGCACGCTGCCTTTCCTGTGGAATCCGCAGGGGTACTTCCGCAGAAACAGGTATCTGCAGGAACTGTACCGCGCTGGCAGCCTCGGTAGAGCAGGACATTACCTTAACCATGGCCCAGGCCTCCCAAGGGTCAGACGAACTCCCAGTAGGGGAGAGTGAGATGCAAGCCCCTCCTTCTACGTCCTCGGACTTGCCCACCCCTTCCTTATCCCCCGCCCCTCTCCCGGCAGGGGAGGATGGGGTAGGAGATTTCTTCTCCCCGGACTTCATTCTCTTACTCCACAAGGCATATTGCCTACGTAAGCAAGGTTCAGGGAAAGCGGGTGCGGCGCCCTCGGCAGCGGAGGCCAAGACAGCCAGGCCCGCGAGGGCGGCCAATCCAGATTCCGACGTCCCACCTAAGCGCCTCCGGATGAGCGAAGAGGAGACCCTTTCACAGGGATCTCCGGAAGAAACGCCATCGGACAAGGACTTTGGTGAGGATGAGGAGGAGTTAGAAGAAGGTGAGATTCCAGAAGAAGACCAGGCTAGGATAATTAGAGTATTTCGTCGGGAGGAGCTTCCGGCCTTGATTAACGAGTCCCTGAAGGCCCTCAACATGTCCTCCGATACACCTGCAGAAGAGGAAGCATTGGAGGATCCATTGATCCAGGCCATTAGAAGATCCCAGAAGGTCTTTCCGGTACATAGGGTAGTGAGACAGATGATCCAGGAAGAATGGGACCAACCCGAGTCAAGTCTAAGGGGAGTCCGGTCCATGCTTCGTCTCTATCCCCTCTCAGAGACTGACAAAGAACTGCTAAAGTCTCCCAGGGTAGATGCGGCAGTGTCAGCGGTCACCAAGAAGACCACTATTCCAGTGGAGGGCAGTGCTGCCCTAAGGGATCCTCAAGACAGAAAGTTGGATACTCTCTTGAAGCAGGCCTTTGACGTAAGCGCCCTCGCCTTGCAAGCCTCGGTCTCCGGAGCTTGGGTGGCTAGGGCCTGTTTAAGGTGGTCACAACACCTGCAGTCAGACGAAAGTCCCTCGGAGGAGACGCGGACCAACGCAAGCAGGTTGGAATCTGGAACAGCTTACTTGGCGGATAGTCAGTATGACCTCATCAGGAGCCTGGCAAAGAACATGGCCTCGGTGGTGGCTGCCAGGCGATATCTCTGGTTACGCAATTGGGCAGCGGATACTTCCTCGAAGGCTCGCCTGAGTCGCCTCCCCTTTAAAGGGAAACTGTTGTTCGGCGAGGATTTAGAGAAATTGGTAAAGGATCTGGGCGAGTCAAAGGGTGGCAGACTCCCGGAAGATAGACCGAAGCAAAACCGCTCACTTCCCCCGGCACGTACTCAGCCCAGGGATTTCCGGAGATCTCGCCCCGCCAGATCCAGCTCCTTTTCCAGGGGGCGTTTCCCTTCGAGGGGCCAGGGCTTTCGAGGGTTTCGGGGAGCAGGTCGCGGTTTTGGGGCGACCACCTCCTTCTCCTCTTCCTCGTCTTTCAGAAAACAACAATGAAGCCGCGGGGGCCCAGGGGGAAGAGCTGCTCATAGGAGGACGTTTAAGACAGTTCCTTCCCGCCTGGTCCCGGGTCACGTCGGATCAATGGGTACTAGAGGTGATCAGAGAGGGCTACGCCCTCGAATTTTCGAAACCAATAACACCAGCCTTTGTTCTGTCCCCCTGCAGTACCCCCGCAAAGAAGACAGCGGTGGAATCTACCCTCACGCGCTTAATTGCACTCGGGGCCGTGTCTCCAGTGCCCCCAGATCAGTGCGGCTCAGGTCGATACTCGATTTACTTTGTGGTGCCAAAGAAGGAAGGCACCTTCCGACCGATTCTGGACTTAAAACAGGTCAATCGCTGCCTCAGGGTCCCGCACTTCAGGATGGAGACCCTGCGGTCAGTCATTGCTGCCGTAAGGAACGGGGAGTTCCTGACAGCCCTCGACTTGTCAGAGGCCTACTTGCATATCCCGGTCAGAAAATCCCATCAGCAGTTTCTAAGGTTTGCGGTACCAGCGGGTCACTTTCAATTCAAGGCCCTTCCCTTCGGCCTAGCGACAGCTCCACGAACATTTACCAAGGTGATGGTGGTAGTAGCGGCCTTCCTCCGGAAGGAGGGGATCTTGGTTCACCCGTATCTAGACGATTGGCTGATCCGGGCAAAGTCAGAGAAAGAAAGTCGCTCGGCGACGGACACAGTAGTTCGCTTGCTAGAAGAATTGGGATGGGTGATCAACCGAGCAAAGAGCAGGCTGACCCCCTCCCAGAATCTCGAGTATCTCGGCGCAAGGTTCGACACCGGCAGGGGCAGAGTGTTCTTGCCCTCTTCCCGGGCCGGGAACCTAAGGCTTCTGATCACTCGGTTCCTAAGCAGGCGAAACCCCTCAGCATGGCATTACCTTCAGGTCCTGGGCACGATGGCAGCAACGATAGAGGTAGTACCTTGGGCCAGAGCCCACATGCGCCCATTGCAACGATCCCTATTGCGTCGGTGGTCTCCGCAACTTCATCCTCTGACAACACAGTTACCCTGCGCTCCGCGGACCAAACGAGCTCTTCGATGGTGGCAACACCCGAGAAACCTGGAACGGGGAATGCCCCTCGAGCCCCCCCAGTGGGTCCTCTTGACGACGGATGCCAGCCTGTCAGGCTGGGGGGCACACTGCGAGGACCAGTTCGTTCAGGGATGCTGGTCCCCGATGGAATCTCAGTGGCCCATCAACAGACTGGAGTTACGGGCCGTCACCCTAGCGCTCAAGAAACTCGAGCCCCGGGTACGAAGAAGGGCAATCCGCGTCCTCTCCGACAACATCACAACGGTGGCGTACATCAACCACCAGGGCGGCACCAGCAGCCCGGCCCTGGAAAAGGAGGCAGACACTCTCCTCCAGTGGGCGGAGGTCTACCTCGAAGCGCTTTCGGCCCAGCACGTGGCAGGCTCGGACAATGTCACGGCCGATTACCTCAGCAGGCACAGAATAGACCACGGAGAGTGGGAACTGGAGCAGGCAGTCTTCGAACAAATAGTGGCTCGGTGGGGTCTCCCACTAATGGATCTCATGGCAAGATTCTCTTCGGCCAAGGTGGACCGATTCTTCAGTCGACGAAAGGAGAGGATGTCCGAGGGTCTGGATGCCCTGTCTCAGAAGTGGCCGGCAGAGGGCCTCCTCTATGTATTCCCTCCCTGGGCTCTGATCGGAAAGGTTCTTCAACGAGTGGAATCTCACCAGGGCCGGATAATCCTCATAGCTCCGGATTGGCCCCGCCGCCCCTGGTATGCAGACCTGGTGAGACTATTAGCCGACCACCCATGGCGGCTGCCCTGCAGGAGCGACCTTCTCAGGCAAGGCCCGGTCCTGATGCCTCACGTGGATCGGTTCTCGCTTACGGCCTGGCTCTTGAAAGGGCGCGGCTTCTGAAGCGCGGATATTCGGCGGCAGTAATCTCAACGTTGTTGAGCGCTAAGAAGCGCTCGACGTGTCTCGCCTATGTAAGGGTCTGGCGCATTTTCGAGGCATGGTGCGCGGAGCGCCGTAGGAAGCCCCTGACCGCCTCAGTCCCAGAAATCCTGGAATTTTTGCAAGCAGGGTTCGACAAGGGTCTAGCGCACAGCTCATTTCGAGTACAACTAGCCGCTATCGCGTGCTATAGAGGAAAGATCCACGGCAAGCCGTTAGGGGTGCACACGGACGTCACCAGGTTCCTAAGAGCAGTACGACGGCTGCGTCCCCAGCGGAGGTCGGTCGTACCCACCTGGGACCTTAACCTGGTACTAAATGCACTGATGGGGGAACCGTTTGAACCGGTAAAGAGGGCCTCCTTGAAGGACTTAACCCTGAAGACAGTCTTCCTGGTTGCGATCTGCTCGGCCAGGCGGGTCTCCGAGCTACAAGCTCTCTCCTCCAAGCCCCCCTTCCTGGCCTTCCTCAAGGACAAGGTCGTTCTGCGCACGGTGCCCTCCTTCCTTCCCAAGGTTATTTCTCCTTTTCATGTAAACCAGACTGTCACGCTCCCGGCCTTCCCAACCGGGGGCCTGGCAGGCAAGGATAGCAGGCTGCGGCTATTGGATGTTCAGAGAACCCTAAAGCGCTACCTCTCCCGAACCGCTCCGTTCCGGAAGTCAGACCGGCTGTTTGTCAAGTTCGGAGGCCCCCACAGAGGGGAAGCGGCGGCCAAGGCCTCCATCTCTAGGTGGATTAGGGAGGCGATTGCCTCCGCCTACATCCTGAAAGGCAAGCAGGTTCCGGGGGGGCTGCGGGCTCATTCCACCCGAGCTCAGGCTACCTCATGGGCAGAATTCAGTCTAGTCCCCCCGCTGGATATATGTAGAGCGGCAACTTGGTCCTCCCTACATACCTTCACCAAGCACTACAGGCTGGACGTGCAGAGCTCAGCGGATGCTCGGTTTGGCCTAGCGGTTCTTCAGTCCGGTTTGCCGAATCCCACCCAGAATTGAACTGCTCGGGTACTTCCCTGAAGTAAAGGGACTGGACTGGAGTGACGATAAGGAAGAAGTAATTAGATCTTACCTGCTAATTATTGTTCCTGAAGGAACGACAGTCCAGTCCCTGATCCCACCCGGCTATGTCGGACCTGAAGGCCTGTCGGAAAAGGGCGGAACAGCGAACCGAGCGGGGGACCAGATCGGGGTGAGGGAGGCCAGGAGTAAGTAGGCGAGCAGTCCTCCTTCGGCGCCTTTCCTCCTCTCCCTCCTCTACTCCTTTTTTCCTATTTACTTATGAAAAAAAAAAAAAAAAAAGTTGCATGTTTGTTAGGTTTGATTTTTAGTTGTGACAAGGTTCACTTAGGCTACTTTTTCAGTCGATTACTGGGGTTGGTGGGTGGTCTCAGTGGTATTTGTACCGCTCCACCTCCAAAAAGGTTGGGCTCAGCCTCCAAGCTGCTGGAAGGGTTACGCAACCCTGAAGTAAAGGGACTGGACTGTCGTTCCTTCAGGAACAATAATTAGCAGGTAAGATCTAATTACTTCTTTGAGAAAACAAGGATATTTGGTATACCCAGCTTGTTGCCCAAGCAGCATGCACAAGACCTTCAAGTCCCCACACACTTGCCAACCATGGTCTTCATATTTAAGTTTACGAAGAACCAATTCCAAGTTCTCGTAGGTTTCCTTCAAGTGTACAGAATGACCTACAGGTATGGAAGCGTAAAAACCATTGTGGAGTAAAGCTGCTTTGAGACTTCTTTTTGAAGAATCTATAAAAAGACGCTATTGCTCTGAATCATATTGGATTTTAAATTGACCCATCAGACCTTCAACATTGATGCAATAAACCAACTTGTCTTCCTGGGCGAAGTAAGGAACGAACTCCTTTTCACGATGTCTGAACCATGAAAATAACACTCCTGGCAACAATAAATTCCTACTTTTCAGCCTTGATCCGAGTAACTCAGTGGCATCTCTGGGAAGATTCAAGTCTCTTACCAAATCATTCATCTCCTCCTGAGAAAACAATTTTGGTCTTGTATCATCTTCATAGTCAGAACTTGATTCGTCATCTGGTTCAGGTAGGACTTCACCTTCATCGGAGCTAGGTTTCTCTTCTAAGGTAGCAGGGGGCTTGGGTACTGGTATATCTGTGCCATGGGGGATGGGATGAATTGCTGAGTGAAGATTGGGGTATGAAATGGAATGCTTCCATTTGGAATTAAACCCTTTCACATCGCATGAACAAAAGTAACAGTCGTCACTATGGTTCTTTTGCTCTCGCCATACCATAGGAATCCCATAACTGAGATTTTTTTTCTTACCCTTGAACTAGTTTCGGAGGTCCTCAACACACCGTTTGCACACTTTGAGGTGCCCAGACTTTATCTTGATCTCCAATTTTTAGTCCAAAGTATGCAAAGTATACTTTTTTCACAAAGTCTGTAATATTCTGCTGTTACTTCAACACTGTATATTCACCACAGATGAAACAGAAACTGTCTGGTGAATTAATACACTTTCGCGGAGCCATAACATAACAGTTGAAGAATGACGAGCTAACACGAATTGCGATGAAAAAGTGTGAACAGCCTAGAACCAAGAACCTGATGATGATTCATGCACAAGTGTGGCATGCAGGAGAGAGCAGCTCTGTGTCTGTACACGAGACATCACAGTGCTGGCCACGCCCCCCTGCACTGACCGGAACTGCTGCGATCTGTCCTGTCTCCCTCCCACTTGATTCTTCAGGAAAGATTAACCCCTTCTACCATTAGAAGCACGGACTTAAAACTTGCTTAGCTTATGTATATACATATTGCTGACCATCAGATTTACAGTACTATATTTTTTTTACATAACTGGGACAACCCCTTTAAGGTTTTTTTGGCATTTTATATCTTAAATGCACTTATGTGAATTAAGAGTAATTTGAATTAATTAATTTGAAAAAATTTGATAAATTTGAAGACAATTTTGCATATTGTGGCAAATCATGACATCTAGGAGTTTTTTCAATATTTTATTTGTTTTTCAGCACACCAAAATACATGGAAATTAGATGAAATTAATCAAACCGCTTTTTAGTCGCAGACCTGTGATTGGTATTAGATTGAGTCTGAATCTGGAATTTTATGCTAATGTCTGGAAGCTAGAAGAAAGGTTAACTTATTTGAGGTTTTAAACTTTGAAAAATGTTCAATGTGCAGTTCTCTAATCGTCCCCACTTTGTGAGCGAGTCATCTTCCTGCTTCCAGTATAACCGGCGGCAGCAGAGACGCTAGGTAGGATCCAGCGAATGGGAAGGTTGTGGGTGCTTGGCACTGAAATGCTGCTGTAGTTGCAGAAAGGAAGGAGTTGAGCTGGGGAAAGGTGGGGTTTTTTTTTGTGCTATAAAAGTTTAGTTTCTGTGTATGATAGAGCAATGAAGATCCTCCCCCCCCCATCCCCCTTCATGCATTTCTCTAGGAAATGCAGTTCCTACTGCCACACCACTCTGAGTGCAGCCGATCTCGTCAGCTAAGTAGGGTCGGGCCTGATTAGTACTTGGATGGGTTCCAACGGCTGTAACATACTAACACTGATTCACAGTAACAGAGCAATTATGCAGTTGTACCTGTCAAACAATCCTCCTCACACAGAGAACAAACATGCACAGACACACACATGCAAGCACACATACTTACCAAGCCCACAAAAATTACATACACACACACAAAGATGATACAAAACAAAGTGAGATATGCGTTATACACAGGGCTTTGAAAAAAATTCTGAGCCATGCTCTGCAGGCTTTCCCCACTTGTTTTCAATGTATTCTCTTCATCTTCTGTTTTTACCTCCTCTCTGTGCAGAAGATCGCATTAGGTCTCCAAACATTGCCACCCCACACTAACCCTCGTCGCCTTTTAACATCTCGACTTCTCAAAGAATCATTCAGTGATCAGGTACCACTATTGGACAGATGTCTGCTTTGGTAACCTGTTGAACTCCAAAACGCATCTAGCTTTGAATAGGACTGTCTTTTAAGGTTTAGTTCCTGTTCATTCTGATGCTTCTGTCTGCAAACATCAACCAGTTCAAACTCATGTGTGCCGTTAGATCTGGCTCATCTAAGACCGAACAGAGGGCGGAAGCAAATGAATCCTCTCCCTTCTCTAGGGCACAATTCATGCCCCCAGCAATAAACTGAAGCCCCCCCTGGCTTTTAAAGCAGAGGTAACTTCTCATATGCGTTTGTCCCATTAGGAGCAAATAAAGCCAAAGATACTTGTTCCGGTCAATTTTGCCAGTAATTCATATCGCTGTACCTTGCTGTCCTTGCTTGATTCATATGCATCGCTAATGACTGAGATGAGCTGTGCCTGTCGTCTTTGTGGAGTGCTATGACCAGTCATTTCTGCCCATCTACCCTCTTTGAGGTGTGTTTCCTGTAATGAGGCAAAGCTACTCCCCTCCATCCTACCCACATTTAATCTCTGGCCGAAGCAGAAACCCTGCATTGGAGCCTTACATTAAAGCTCAGCACAGGGTTTCTTAATGCAAGTCAAATGCAGTGGTGTCCTCTGATGTAAGCAGCATGCAGATAAGTTGTGTGCACAGCATCCATGCTAAACAAGGAGAGCAAGCCAGACACACGCACGTATAGGTGCATTAGCAGCACATAACGTTTGTGTACATATGCGAGAATGTGTTGGTGCGAGGTTAGGCACCAGGTAGCATGCTTGTGCCCCTCCCTGTTTTGCCACATAATGTCAACCATAAACATAACATTTATAACACTTTTTAATTTTTACATTTACAAGTAGACTAAATCCTCCTGCATTGTCCTTTTTATTTCTTTAAGCCATTGTATTCTCTTTCCTGGAGCTCACCGCCACCCCCCCCCCCCCCTGCTATCCTCAGACTAATCACAAATTCAAAGCTTTCTCCCTGTCCCAATTCACTGTTTTCCTGAGGCCTTTTGCTTCTCCCCTGCCAAGCATTCCCTGCTAAGCCAAAGTGCTTAACTGGAGGATGTCTGTTTTATAAAACATCAAAATATTGGAACCGCCCTTCCTTCCCACTTCTACCCCTGGACTGATGATGCAAATGTTCAGAGGGTCAATGTAATGAAGGCATTATTCTCTCCAGCCCACTCAAGGTTTCAGTATCTGGGGCCTCCATGGATTTCCAAGCTGCTTACACGGTCTCCTCTTGCGTTCGAGTGTAAAGTCTCCAGTTCCTCACCTGACCCACTACTGGGCCAGCTCTTCCTCTTCTTGCTCCTGCTCCATTCTTTTCAGTCTTCACTACTGCAATCTCCAGGAACAAGCACGAATCTAGTCATCACATATGGGTATCGTCGGTACCGACGGAGCCTGCGCGGGAACGCTCCCCAGCATTCAATTAGAAAGCTTTTGGGAGCATCCCACAGCGCCTGCGTGCTGCCTTCCCGCCTTTCCTAACTGCCTCTCTCCAGTTCTTCGTTTTCCGCTGAGCCAGCAGGTCGTGTTCCTGTCACTGCAGAAAATTGTTCTTCTTTTTTGTGGTTGCGTCTGCCTTGACGCTTTACTGCCGTTTTTTCTTCTTTCTTTTCTTCAAAAAAAAAAAAGTTAGTACTTTTCCCGTTTTTTTTTTTTTTCCAGGTGCACGCGCCTTTTTTTGGACCTTAGGCCCAGGATTTTTTCCGCGATGGAAAAACCCTCCTCTGGGTTTAGAAAGTGCACCAAGTGTGGCGGTACCATCTCTGTCAGCGACACCCATGACTGGTGTCTTTAATGTTTAGGTCCTGACCATTCCATCTCGGAATGTACAGCCTGTGCCATGATGTCCAAGAGGTCAACAGAACAGAGCTGCCAAGCTCAGTACCCTGTGGGCATCGATGTCTTCCAGGGCTTCGTCTTCCTCCCGTGGATCTCAGGTAACTAAACATAAGTCTAGCCAGTCCTCAAAGGGTAGATCTCCTTCTAAGCATCGAGATGCCTCTGCCGTTACCCTTGAGGATTCTGCACCGGCAAAATTGCCCCAGCGGGAGGCTTTGGCTTCCAAAGCATTATCGGGGCTCCAGGATGTTCTCGAGGCCTTGACTTTGGCAGAACTACTGGTGCCATGCTCTGGGGTACTGGCGGTCTTCTCTGGTACTGACATCCAGGCATTGGCAGCGTCGATAGACCAGAGAGTCCTGGCTATTGAGCGCAGTCTGGCGGCTCTCCTTGCGGCATCGACACCCTTGGAACCACTACAGACAATCCGGCCGGTACCGGCACCGGCGCCGGTATCGGTATCGGTACCAGTACCGATGATATCAACATCAGTATCGGTGTCTGCATTGCCCGTACCTAGTCATCCGATGCCTTCCGGTACCGATACCCCAGTACCAATTACTCCCGGTACCAACTTCGCTCGGTACGGGTATCGGGCTCTTCAAGAGCATCCAGACAGACGATACTTCGAGTCCTCAGAAGAATCTGAGGATTCTGACAGTTCTGTCAATGCAGGAATGCTTCTCCCAGAGGAGCCCTCCTCCCCTAAGCGCAGGATGTCTCCTCCAGAGGATATTTCCTTCCAGGATTTTATCAGGGAGGTGGCTCGGGGTCTGTCCATTACTGTGGCCCCTGAAACAGAGCCCAGAGCTAAGGAGTTGGAAATTTTACAATATCCCCAAACTCCTAAGGAGGCAGCTACCTTGCCCATTCATGAGATTTTGCATGATCTCATGTTAAGAATGTGGGAGACACCTCTTACCACCTCTCCTCATTCTCGCAGACTAGATACTCTGTATCGAGTCCCTCCTTGTCCTGGTTTCCAAAAAACTCAGCTTCCTCACCACTCTATTGTAGTGGAATCGGCTATGAGAAGGATCAAGGGTGCAAAGAGGCATGCCTCTAATCCTCCAGGACGTGAGTGCAGAACCCTGGATGCTTTTGGATGTCGTGTCTTCCAAGCTTCCATGCTTTCTGCCAGGATCAGTTCCTATAGTCTATACATGGGAATGTTCCTGAAGGAGGTCACAGGTGATTTAGAGGCTTTGAGTCCTATTCTTCCTGAAAATAGACAGGATTTTCTCACATTGTTCAAACATGCCCAAGATGTTTCTAAATTTGTCAACCGTGCAGCTTTTGACTGTTTTGAGTGCATAAGCAGAACCTCTGCCATTGCCATAGGTGCACGTAGAATTGCTTGGCTCCAGGCATCTGATCTGGAGCTCTGGTTACAAGACAAACTGGGAAATATCCCTTGTACTGGTGAGAACCTGTTTGGTAGAGACTGGTAGGAAAAAGTCAATGAGTTGGATGCTGACAACTCCACCTTGGATAGATTATCCAAGTCCACAGCTGATCCTGCTAGAAAGAAATCTTTCAAGAAACCATTCTTTAATAAGAAGAAAAGATATTATCCTGCTTTATGCTCAGCAGGGACGTTCTGCAGGTCAGCCTGTCAGGAAAGGTCAGCAACCACCCAAACAGAAGAAAGCAAAGACTAAGCCTCAGCCGTCACAGCAGTCTCAGCCTCCACAAGGCCTTTGACTTTCAGCTAGAGAACTTAGTCTTCCTGGCTCTCGTGGGACCCGAGCCTTCCACCATTCCCGGAAGGTTATGTCACTTTGCCCCCAGATGGGGGCAAATAACAGCAGAGCATTGGACACTCTCCATCATAAAGGAGGGGTACAAGCTTCATTTTTCATTCATGCTCCCTCCCACATTAATAAGGCAGTTCAATTCTCCGACCTCTCTCATCAACCTGTTAGGTCAGGAGGTCACTATGCTTCTTGCCCAAGGGGCAATAGAAGTAGTACCCATCCATCAGCAGGGTACAGGTTTTTACGCCCCCTATTTCCTTATCCCAAAGAAAACGGGGGGATACAGACCTATCTTGGACCTCGGAGAATTGAACAAATTCCTTGTCAAAGAGAAATTCAAGATTTCTCTTGGAACTCTGCTGCCATACCTTCAGAGTCTGGGTTGGCTTTGTTCTCTAGGTCTCAAGGATGCGTACACCCATGTTCTCATCCATCCAACTCACAGAAGGTTCCTTCGGTTCCTTTTTCAAGGAAAGCACTAGCAATACAGGGTGCTTCCTTTTGGCCTGGCCTCAGCACCAAGGGTGTTCACGAAATGCATGGCTGTAGTAGCAGCGTTTCTCCGCACTCTAGGGATATTCGTCTTCCCCTACTTAGACGACTGGCTCATTCAAGCCCCAACAGAGTCAGAGGCCAGGACTTCTCAGTCCTGCACAATGCGTATCCTTCAGTATTTGGGGCTGGTAATAAACATCCCAAAATCCAGTCTAACTCCCACTCAGTCTCTGGAGTTCATAGGGGCTTTGCTGGATACCAGAAAGGCAAGGGCCTATCTCCCCCAGCCCCGCTGCCTTCACATGGTGCAGTTAGCTTCTCAAGCAGCGCTAAAGTCTCATCTCACTGCCCAAGAAATGCTACAACTACTAGGCCACATGGCATCTACTGTGCATGTGGTTCCCTATGCTCGCCTCCATATGAGGACAGCCCAGTGGACTTTGTCCAATCAATGGACTCGGGCATCAGGATGCCTGTCAGACAAAATAGCAAACACAAGTTGCCTTATTTTGTCCCTCCAGTGGTGGAAGTCCACTCAAAACCTGTTGCTGGGGTCCCCTTTTCAACAACCCTTACCCCAAGCAACTCTAACAGATGCTTCTCCGATGGGTTGGGGAGCTCATCTGCAAGACACCTCCACCCAAGGCACCTGGTCTCCACAGGAGACTCATCTACATATCAATCTCTTGGAGCTCAGAGCAATCTTCCTTTCTTTTCGAGTGTTCCACACCCTGCTCAGCTACAAGACAGTCCTCATTCATATGGACAATCAAGTAGCCATGTTCTGCGTGAACAAGCAGGGGGGAACAGGCTCTGTCGCTTTGCAACAAAGCTTTGCCACTATGGGCCCTCGCCAGAGAGCATCAGATTTATCTCCTGGCAGTGTGTCTTCCAGGCATACAAAACTCTTGGGCAGACAGTCTCAGTCGAGTTCTGCTTCCACGAGTGGTCTCTGCATGCAGACCAGGTGGCCAAGATTTTTCAAATTTGGGGAACCCCGGACACAGACCTCTTTGCAAGTCCATGGAATGCCAAACTTCCCCGGTTCTGTTCCTGAATTCCGTCTCAGGGGGCTCAGGCTAGGGATGCTTTCCTCCTTTATTGGGGTCAAGACTTCCTGTATGCCTTTCCACCCATTCCCCTAATTCCCAAAACCCTGTTCAAGCTTCAGAGAGACAGAGGTCATATGATTCTCATAGCTCCACATTGGCCACGGCAAGTGTGGTACCCTTTACTTCTACATCTCTCTCAAGCTCCCTCCCTGGAGATAGGGTCTGCTCCAGATCTCCTATCTCAGGAGGACGGAATGTTATGGCATCCCAATCCCCAGTCTCTGCATCTCAGGGCTTGGTTGCTGAAGGCCTAGATCTCCATGATCTTAATCTCCCTCAGCAAGTAAAAGATATTCTTTTTGCTTCCAGGAAACCTTCCACAAGACGCTCTTATGCTTTCAAGTGGAAAAAGTTTACCATATGGTGTTCGCAAAAGGGTCTTAACCCCCTTGTGATAACTCTGGAATCATTGCTGGAGTATCTCCTTCATTTATCCAATGCAGAATTTAAGACTAACTCAGTAAGAGTCCATTTGAGTGCTATTGCAGCTTCCTTTAAGCCTCTGAATGGACAGCCTATTTCCTCTCATCCTATCATAGCGAGATTTATGAGAGGCCTTCTTCTAACTAAGCCTCCCGTTAAGCCACCACCGGTGGCATGGGACTTAAACCTGGTTCTTGGGCAGCTCATGAAGCCACCTTTTGAACCTTTAGCTACTACCTCCTTGAAATTCCTTTCTTGGAAGGTTATCTTTCTCATTGCAATCACATCAGCATGTCGCATTAGTGAGTTGCAAGCGCTAGTAGCTGATCCACCTTGTACAATGTTCCATCATGACAAGGTAGTCCTTAGGACTCATCCACACTTTATGCCAAAGGTGGTCTCGCCTTTTCATCTGAACCAAGCGGTCTACCTACCTGTGTTTTTTACAAGGCCTCATGCATCAAATGCAGAGAGGAATCTTCATACCTTGGACTGTAAAAGAGCTTTAGCCTTTTACTTACAAAGAACACAGCAACATAGAAAGTCCTCTCAATTCTTTGTTGCTTTTGATCCTTCTCATTTGGGACTTCCAGTCTCCAAAAGAACACTGTCTAACTGGATTGCTCAGTGTATTTCTTTCGCCTATCAGAGTAAGAACCTTTCTCTGGAGGGCTATGTCACAGCTCAATGTGAGAGCCATGGCAGCCTCAATGGCTCATCTGCACTCTGTGTCTATCGATGATATCTGTCGAGCAGCCACCTGGGCCTCGGTTCATACCTTCACAGCCCATTACTGCTTGGACAAGGACTCCCGCCGGGATGCCTTGTTTGGTAAGGCTGTTCTCCAACACCTGTTCCATACCTAATCAACTCCTACCCACCATCCCTGGTAGTATGCCAGAGATCCATGGGGGGGAGTGGAGCCCTGTTCAGGGGAACACAACTTCTGGGGTCTCTCCCTGGCACCTAAAGCTAGGGAGTCCCCATATGTGATTACTACATTCCTGCTTGTTCCTGGAGATAGCATAGTTACTCACCTGTAACAGGTGATCTCCGGGAACAGCAGGAATTTAGTCCTCACAACCCACCCACCTCCCCTAGGAGTTGTATCTCTCTATCTCTTTCCCTTTCTCTGTCTGTCTCTCTCTCTCTCTCTCTGTCTCTCTCTCTCAGCTTTAAAACTCAACTGGAGAGAGGCAGGTGGGAAGGCAGCACGCAGGCGCTGTGGGATGCTCCCAAAAGTTTTCTAATTGGACGCTGGGGAGCGTTCCCGCGCAGGCTCCATCAGTACCGATGATACCCGTATGTGAGGACTAAATTCCTGCAGTTCCTGGAGATCACCTGTTACAGGTGAGTAACTATGCTTTATCGCTTACGCTTGATGTCCTCGCTCGCCTCTCTCCTTCTGAGACCGGTGTTCTGCGTCCTGTTTTTAGTGGGCTTCCCAGGCACTGATCTATCTGGCAACATGACTCCAAAATTTTATGTGCGTCCAAAACCTTTTTCTCAGCTTCTGAAGATTCAGTTTGACTGGTGAAGCAGGAACATTTTAGTCTACCTGGGAACCAGAGGCTAGCTTTGAACTTTTTTGTAACATATCAAAACCACCTTTTCCACTTGTGTGCAGTCTTAACACTGAGGTCAGCACAGCATAGTTCTTATAAAGCTCAAGTCCGGTTTTCCTCTCCTCTGTAATCAGATGCTTTCTCCTGCTATTGTAGCAAACAAACAGGTGCAGTGTGCGATGGTTCCTTATCGTAACTCCAATGTGTGCAGCACGTATACCAGCAAAAATAAATAAATAAGAGGGAGAATGGATTTATCTCCAGGAACAAGCAGGAATGTAGTCTTCACATACGGGTATCGTCGGTACCGACGGAGCCTGCGCGGGAACGCTCCCCAGCGTCCAATAGGAATGCTTTTGGGAGCATCCCTCAGCACATGCGCGCTGCCTTTCTGCCTTTCCGCCTTTCCAACTGTCCCTGTTCAGTTCTTTGTTTTCTGCGGAGCTGACAGGATCTATTCCCTGTCACCGCAGAAAATTCTGTCTTTAAATTTCTTTTCTTGTGGTCGCGTTTTCCTACCGCACGATGCCTACCGGTACTGCCGGTTCTTTTCTTTTCATACAAAAAAAATAACAAACAAAACCTAGGTTTTAGACTGTTTCTTTTCAGAAACCTTTCTCTTTGGTGCTAGGCAACACAAGGAGGAGCGACCTCCTGCAGGGAGTCCAAGCAGACACAGGAAGCAGGAGATAATGGAAGAGTAAGGGTCTTTATTGTGCACAGGAACCCCTGTGCACAATAAAGACCCTTACTCTTCCATTATCTCCTGCTTCCTGTGTCTCTTTGGTGCTAGGCGCCATTTTGGGCACTTGGCCCCATATTCCTAAAACATGGAAAAGCCAACTAGTGGTTTTAAAAAATGTACTAAGTGTGGTGCTACCATTTCCGTCACTGACACCCACGATTGGTGTCTGAAATGTTTAGGACCTAAACATTCTCCAACTGAATATGTCTCCTGTATGGGGATGACTAAAAGAGGAAGACAGAACCGGGCTGCAAAGCTCGGTACCCTCTTCAGATGCCAGATCCATTGCATCGACATCGTCAAGGGCCTCTTCTTCCTCACATGGATCTCGGGTAACTAAACATAAAAGCCGGTCCTCAAAGGGTAGCTCTTCTGCTAAGCATCGAGAGGCCATTCGCATTGCCCTTGAGGGAACCACACCGGCAAAACAGCCCTGGCGGGATGCTTCGGCTTCCAAAGCATCGATGGGCCTTCAGGATGTTCTCGAGGCCTCAACCTCGCAAGAACTACCTGTGCCATGCTCAGGGGTTCCGGACGTCCTTACCGGTACTGATACCCAGGCATCGGCAGCGTCGATAGACTAGAGGTTCCTTGCTTTCGAGCGCAGCATCGCAGCTCTTTCAGCTGCGGTACCGGTGGTCCCACGGGCACCAGTACAGATATCGACACTGATGCTGGTACCAGCCCCAGTGGGAACTCTTCCTATGCTATCTCTGACTGGAATTGACAAAGCGGTACCAGGTCAGCTCGGTACCGACTTCGATTGGTACTGGGATCGTGCTTTGCAAGAGCATCGGGGTCAGGAATACTTCAAATCCTCAGATTCCGAAGACTCTGACAATTCTGCTGGCACTAGAGGTTTTCTCCTAGAAGATCCCTATTCTCCCCAATGCAAAATGTCACCTCCAGAGGACATGTCATTTCAGGATTTCATCCGTGATATGGCCAAAGGTCTTTCAATCACAGTAGCTCCTGAAGAGGAACCCGGAGCGAAGGAATTGGAAATTCTCCAATATCCTAAAGCTCCTAAGGAGGCAGCCACTCTGCCTATCCATGAAATTCTGCATAGCTTGATGCTCAGAATGTGGGAGACACCTCTGACTACTTCTCACTCTAGGAGACTTGATACTATGTATCGAGTTCCACCATGTCCTGGATTTCAGAAAACTCAGCTGCCACACCCTTCAATGGTAGTGGAATCGGCCATGCGTAGGATGAAAAGTGCAAAGAGGCATGCATCCAGTCCTTCAGGTCGTGAATGCAGGACTCTGGATGCTGCTTCCATGCTTTCAGCTAGGATCAGTTCATATATCCTATATCTGGGAATGTTCCTCAAGGAAGTCACAGGAGACTTGGAACTTATGAGCTCATTTCTCCCAGATGACAAGAGATGAGATTTTCTTGCTCTAGTTTAAGCATGCTCAAGATGTCTCCAAGTTTGTTAATCGTGCAGCCTTTGACTGCTTCGAATGCATCAGCAGAACCTCTGCTGTTGCCATTGGTGCACGATGGATTGCCTGGCTGCAGGCATCAGACTTGGAGACTTGGGTACAGGACAAGTTAGGTAACATTCCTTGCATGGGGGAGAATCTCTTCGGCAAGAACTGGCAGGAAAAGGCTAATGAGTTAGATGCTGACAATACTACTCTAGATAGATTGTCAGTCTACAGCCACTCCAGCCAAAAGGAAGCCTTATAAAAAACCCCCTCTTTTAGCAAAAAGAGGAGGCTTTATCCTTCCTATACCCAGCAGAGTCAAGGGCTTTGACTCCTTCCTAGAGAGTTTGCCTCCCTACCTCTGAGGGGTCCCCAACAACCCAATATTCCGGGCAGGTAATGCCACTTTGTCAACAGATGGCATCAGATAACAGCAGAAGATTGGACTTTGTCCATTGTAGGAGAGGGGTACAAGCTTCATTTTCACAGCATGCCCCCTCCTACAATTGTAAAGCAATTAAATTCACAAACCTCTGCAGACAATCTGCTAGATCACGAGGTGTCCACACTTCTTGCCCAAGGGGCAATAGAGGAAGTACCCATTCTTCAACGGGGTGCAGGGTTCTACTCCCCCTATTTTCTTATTCCAAAGAAAACAGGAGGATACAGACCTATTCTAGACCTCAGAGAATTGAACAAATATCTGTTTTGAGAGAGATTCAAAATGATTTCTCTAGGAACTCTTCTGCCATACCTTCAAAGCCAGGATTGGCTTTACTCTCGACTTAAAGGATGCATACACTCACATTCTCATCCATCCAGATCACAGGAAATTATTACGTTCCCTTTTCAGGGGAAAACATTTCCAGTACAGGGTTCTTCCCTTTGGTCTGGCTTCAGCACCAAGGGTATTCACGAAATGCATGGCAGTAGTAGCTGCATTTCTACGAGCCCTGGGGATTTTCGTCTTCCCTTACTTAGACGACTGGCTCATTCGAGTCCCTACAGTTGCAGAGGCCAGCACTGCACTATCCCATACAATGCGAATCCTCCAATACTTGGGATTGGTAATAAACTTCCCGAAATCTCAACTAGTTCCTTCCCAATGCCTAGAATTCATAGGATCCTGTCTAGATACCAGACAGACAAGGGCTTTCCTTCCACAAGCCCAGTGTCTTCACATAATGCAACTAGCTTCTCAAGCAGCAGGCAAATCCTCTCTCACTGCTCGAGAGCTACTGCAGTTACTGGGACATATGACATCCACAGTTCATGTAGTCCCATATGCTCGCCTCCACATGCGAGCAGCTCAGTGGACCCTCTCCACACAGTGGACACAGGCAACGGGTCATTTGTCGGACAAAATAATCTCTCAATGACTAATTTTGTCCCTCCAATGGTGGCGATCACTAGAAAATCTGACAGTGGGGTCTCCTTTCGATCAACCCCTCTTTCAGGCCACCCTAACAGATGCATCACAGGTGGGTTGGGGAGCACACCTGAATCATCTCTCTACCCAGGGCACCTGGAGTCCACAGGAGGTTGGTTTACACACAAACCTCCTGAAATTAAGAGCAATCTATTAGCTCTTCGAGTATTCCACGCCCAGCTCAGCTACAAGACAGTCCTAGTCCAGACGGACAATCAAGTAGCCATGTTCTATGTGAACAAGCAGGGCGGAACAGGCTCTGTCGTTATGCAACGAAGCTTTACGACTGTGGGCCCTCACCAGAGAGCAACAAATTCATCTTCTAGTGGTATATCTTCCAGGCATTCAAAACCGTTGGGCAGACAAATTCAGTCGAGTACTGCTGCCTCACAAGTGGTCCCTCCACCTAGACCAGGTGGCAAAGATATTTTCATCTCTGGGGCGCTCCAGACAGACCTCTTTGCAAGTCCACTGAATGCCAAACTTCCCCGGTTCTGTTCCAGGATTCCGGCTCACAACTGTCAGGCAAGGGGATGCCGTCCTCCTTCACTGGGGTCAGGCCTTCCTTTATGCCTTCCCACCCATTCCTCTAATCCCCAAAACACTCCTCAAGCTTCAGAAAGACAGGGGTCGCATGATTCTCATAGCACCACAATGCCCACGCCAAACGTGGTATTCCCTGCTTCTATATCTCTCTCAAGCGGCACCTCTGGAGTTAGGGCATGCTCCAGATCTCCTTTCCCTGGAGAATGGGACGCTATGGCACCCGAATCCCCAGTCCCTGCACCTCACGGCCTGGTAGCTGAAGGCTTAGACCTCCAAGATTTCAACCTGTCCCAACAGGTAAAAGATATCCTTCAGGCTTCTAGGAAACTTTCCACAAGAAGATCTTATGCCTTCAAGTGGAAACGTTTTACTATATGGTGCTCCAAGAAGGGATTAAACCCCCTGGTCATACCCTTAGAATCGATACTAGAGTATCTCCTTCACTTATCGAATTCTGGTCTAAAGACCAATTCGGTAAGAGTCCATCTTAGTGCAATTGTAGCTTCTTATAAGCCTCTGAATGGACAACCAATTTCCTCTCATCCACTCCCATCAAGATTTATGAGAGGCCTTTTATTAACTAAACCTCCCATCAAGCCACCACCGGTGTCATGGGGTCTAAATCTAGTTTTCGGGCAGCTCATGAAGCCGCCTTTTGAACCTTTGGCCACTACAGCCCTTACGTTTTTGACCTGGAAGGTCCTCTTCCTAATTGCAATCACCTCTGCCCGTCGCATTAGTGAATTGCAAGTTTTAGTGGCTGATCCTCCTTATACTAGGTTTCATCATAAGGTGGTTCTTCGAACTCACCCACACTTTATGACAAAGGTGGTTTCGCCTTTTCATTTAAATCAATTAATTTATCTTCCTGTACTTTTTCTGAGGTCTCACGCCTGTAATGCAGAAAGAAACCTTCATACTTTGGATTGTAAAAGGGCCTTAGCCTTTTACATACAAAGAACACAGCAACATAGAAAGTCCTTACAACTTTTTATAGCTTTTGACCCTAGTCATTTGGGACTTTCAATCTCCAAAAAAACTTTATCTAAATGGATTGCCCAATGCATATCCTTTGCTTATGAGAGTAAGGGTCTTCCTCTTCAGGACTATATCACAGCTCATAATGTGAGAGCCATGGCAGCTTCTATGGCTAATCTCCACTCTGTGTCTATCGATGATATTTGTCGAGCAGCCACCTGACTTTGGTACACACCTTCACAGCCCACTACTGCCTGGATAAAGCCTCCCGTCGGGATGCCTTCTTTGGCCAAGCTGTTCTTCAAAATCTCTTTCACACCTCAATCAACTCCTACCCACCAACCCTGGTAGGATGCCAGAGATCCATGGGAGGAAGGATTCCCACCTTCTACGGGCTATCTCCCTGGCATCTTCAGCTAGGGAGTCCCCACATGTGAAGACTACATTCCTGCTTGTTCCTGGAGATAGCGTAGTTACTCACCTGTTACAGGTGTTCTCCAGGAACAGCAGGAATTTAGTCTTCACAACCCACCCACCTCCCCTAGGAGTTCTCTCTAACTCTTTGTCTCTTTCCTTTCTCTCCCTCTATCCTTTCACTCAGCTACAAACTTAACTGAAGAGGGACAGCTGGAAAGGCGGAAAGGCAGTGCACATGCATTCCTATTGGACGCTGGGGAGCGTTCTCGTGCAGGCTCCGTTGGTACAGACGATACCCATATGTGAAAACTAAATTCCTGCTGTTCCCAGAGATCACCTGTTACAGGTGAGTATCTATGCTTTTTTCATTCTCCTTGTTTTGGAGGGCCATGAGGTTATTCTCTACTTTTCTTTCCTGGGCAGTGTTGAAATGCCTGCAGGGCCCACTTGCCTGGTATACGATTCCCGGAGGGGGACTGTCTGAGAAGAGTTTCTGATGGTGATGCTCAGCGAAGGATGGTCTGCAGACAGGCAGCAGAAGAGGGCTCCTTGGGGAGGAGCTGAGGGGTCCCTCCTGGTAGAAGTGCGGTGTGCTTGGCGATGCAGGGATGATGCCAACCTTGGGACTTTTGCTGCTTCCGAGTGGTATGCTTTGCGCCTTACCAGAGGGGGGTGCGTCCCATCGAGGGGGCAGTCCTTTTGATTTTTTTGCGGAGCAGGAAGGGGATTTTATTCCCCCTCTTTGGCAAACAAGAAACCACAATGAAGTGAGGGGGCCCAGGTGGGGGTGATTTCTGTGGGGGGAACGTCTGTGGGATTTGTACCCCACCTGGGTCTGAATCGCCTCTGATCAGTGTGTGCTGGAGGTAATCAGAGAAGGCTATGTGCTCGAGTTCTCACAACTGCTCACGGAGGCTTCTCCAGGAACAAGCAGGAAGTCATTCCTCACATATGGATGACATCAGCACCGACTGAACCCGCACGAAGTATTTCCCCAGCTTTCAAAGAAAGCCTTTGGGAATACTACCACGCAAGCGTGGTCCCTGTCTCGCCCAAAAGTGCCATCTTGATCAGTCCTTTTTTCCACAGAACCTAATGGACGCTTGTCCAGTTTTTCCTTGAAAAATTCTCAGAAAATTATCCTAAAAAGTTGTTTTGCCGGTTTGCATATCAGTGGTTCTTCCTGCCTCGAGCTGGCGCCATCCACGGCTTCCCCTTCATTTTGACGAGGCTTTGCCTCGACTGGCATTCGCACCTTTTTTTGCCCGGGGGTCATCGACCCTGGCCAGGTGTCTCCCACCATGTTCCCCAATGGGTTCAAAAAGTGTGACCACTGCAGTCAAACCATGTCTGTTACAGACATCCACGACTGCTGCTTATGCTGTCTCAGCCCGAACCACAACAGTATCACCTGTGCCAGGCCATAACTCCAAAAACCAACAAGAAAAGGTTGGAGTTAAGGGGGACAGGTTATTCCCACGATCCAACTTTGCTTTGGCTTCTCTGACTCTGAACCCCAAACTGAGCACCTCCCGTGAGCTCAGGCGTCTTCGGAGTCCCATGGCGGTGGCTCTTCTGTAAAGACCCCAGACCCCAGAAAGAAAGAGAAAAAAAAAATCCTCAAGGCCAGTCGAAGTTCCACCGGTGCAAGCCGGTAAGGTCCTGCAGAGGGACTTGGGCGACTCCAAGCAGCAGCCCCCTAAGGAGTCCTTGGCCGGCAGTGACTGTGTGAGGCTCCTCGAAGCTGTGGTCCTCATCGAGGAGCACTTGCAAGAGTGCTGGCATCAGGCCTGAGGTCGTCAGTGTGCACGCTGACAGCTGCGGAGCCTTCTGCTATAGAATCCAGAATGCCCTGGAGCAGAATATCTGTCATCCTGGCGTTTGGCAGCAGGCAGTTGATGTCAAGTTCATCCGCATCATTTGCACCAAGAACTGGGCCCCTGACTGGGGGGGAGTCCCTGGGCGTCAAGCCAATCCGAGTGCCACCGGCCTCGGGCGAGCCCTCAGCACAGATAGAAGGTCCCAATCAGGTGTCCAGTCCTCCCTGGCCAGTTTCCGGGAATCTGACCTGAGATCCAGCGGATGACCCCGGCTCCTCGGGGTCAGCCTTGAGGTGTGGGAGCCCTGAGCCTCAGAGTCCTCAACACCCTCAAGTTCTGACTGGGAGATCAACGTCTAAGCCTCACCTGAGACCTCCCAACACAGAGCAGTTTCCCCAAGATCCCCGGTGCCATTCTCCCCCTGAGGACATGGCCTTCCACAACTTCATCTGGGACATGGCCCAGGCTCCCTCTGTCCCGACCATATCACAGGAAGATCCGCGCACTGAAGAACTCAAATATGAGTCCCTGCCAAAGAAGACTCTCACAGTGCCAGTACAGTCAGTCCTTGAGTGGTTGTTCTGAGGATGTGGGATACCCTGGCCTCTGTGCCAGTGGTCAGCCGATGCCTCAACGCCATCGACCCTGTCAAGAAGTGCCCAGGTTTCCAAAATCCCAACTCCCGCATAGCTCCATGGTTGTGGAATCCACTATGAAAAAGCTGAAGTCAGAAGAGCTACTCTTCTGTTCCCCCCTGGGCAGGGAGGCTCAGGCGCAAGTGCTTCCAGGGATCCATGCTGAGCTGCCGGATACAGGCCTATGAATTGTGCATAGGCATGTTCCTTATCGTCACTCCAGTCCAGTCCCTTCACTTCACTTCTGGGTTGCGTAACCCTTCCAGCAGCTTGGAGGCTGAGCCCAACCTTTTTGGGGGTGGAGCGGTATAAATACCACTGTTGCCACCCACCAACTCCAGTAATCTCAGCCTCCAAGCAGCTGGAGGGTTCCGTAAGCCTAGGGCTTACTGGAGTCCTTCTTTGCCTTTATTTCACTGATTCCACTGTATTTATTTATTCATTTATTTCTATTTGAATTTTATTTTGATTGAATTTGATTTAATTTAATTTCTAGAGCTCTGCCCCTTTAATTGCTCCTGCTCCTTCCCCCCCCCCCTCCCGCCGGATAGAACGTCGGAGGAGAGCCGCTGCTCGCAGCATTGAGGGCCCTTCTGCCCTTCTCTGCTGCAGAGACCACAGATTCCTGCGCCTTCCTCACCCTCATCTGCTGCCTCGCGCCGAAGCCCTCCGACAGGCTGAGCGCTGGAGGCAGCACCGCCAGACCCGTCCGAGATCGGAAGGACGCGGCGGCCACACACGATCTCTTCGAGGGCTGCGGGGGAGCTTTGGAGCAGCGACTTGCATCGGGAGCAGAAGCTTTTCGCTCCGGAGGGCAGCGGGAGACTCAGCCATCATCCCAGAGGAGAGTCTCAGGATCCCCCGTTCAGGCTCCACGTGGTGAGGCCTACCATGTGTGGAGCCAACGGGTGGGCACCACTGCGGCGGCCCTAAAGCTAGCCCAGCCCTGAGAAACAGGAAAAAACCGCAAGTACTCCTATTTGCTTAGGGCTGTAATTTACTTTTTCTTTAATTTGCGTTTAAAATTTATTTCTAGTTTTATTGCTAGTATCCTGGTTTAATTTTGGGGGGTTTAACTCGGCTAGAGTATTTCTTTATTTTTGTCTCTAAGGCTAATAGGCTTTGGTTTCCCTCCTGGGGTAATTCTTTGGGGTAAATTGACCGGAGAGTAAGCTATCTCCACAGTAAGGACAGACCCTCCCCATTAGGACCAGGAGAGCTTGCAACAGAGGGCTCAGCTCTAGGTCATGTCAACCAAGTCGCGCTGCCTTTCCTGTGGGATACGCAGGGGTACATCCGCAGAGACAGGGATCTGCAGGAGCTGTACCGCCATGGCGGCTTCAGCGGAACAGGAGATTAATCTGGCCATGACCCATCCCTCCCAGGAGTCTGACGATCTCCTTGGCGGGGAGGGGGGGGGTCACAAGTGCCTCCTTCAACGTCCTCGGACTTACCTGCCTCTTCCCTACCCCCCTCCCCCCCCCACTGCAGGGGAGGGTGGAGTAGGTGACTTCTTCTCCCCGGATTTCATCCTCTTACTTCACAAGGCACATTGCTTACGTAAGCAGAATTCAGGGGCAGGAGTAGAGGCCGGCCCGGCATTGGGGGTCAAGCCATCCAGGCCCCTGAGGACGAGCAACCCGGATTCCGTCATTCCACCGAAGCGCCCCTGGGTGTCTGAAGAGGAGCTCCTCTCTCAGGGGTCTCTGGAGGAGTCGCCCTCTGATAAGGACCTTGACGAGGATGAAGAGGAGCTGGAAGAAGGGGAGATTCCAGAGGAAGACCAGTCCAGGATAGTTAGTCTTTCGTCGGGAGGAGCTACCGGCATTGATCAACGAGTCTCTGAAGGTCCTCAATATGGCCTAGGATACGCCGGCAGAGGATGAAGCGTTGGAAGATCCTTTGATCCAAGCCATTAGGAAATCCCAGAAGGTCTTTCCTGTGCATAGGGTGGTACGACAGATGATACAGGAAGAATGGGACCAACCTGAGTCAAGTCTAAGGGGGGTCCGGTCCATGCTTCGGCTATATCCTCTCCCGGAGACAGACAAGGAGCTACTGAAGTCCCCTAGGGTGGATGCGGCGGTGTCAGCGGTCACTAAGAAAACCACTATCCCAGTCGAGGGCAGTACAGCCTTAAGGGATCCTCAAGACAGAAAGTTGGATACTCTCCTGAAGCAAGCATTTGATGTAAGCGCCCTCGCCTTGCAGGCCTCGGTCTCCGGAGCTTGGGTAGCTAGGGCCTGTTTAAGGTGGTCTCAACAGCTTCAGGCAGACGAGAGCTCCGCAGGCGAGGCGTGGACCAACGCGACCAGATTGGAATCCGGAACAGCCTACTTGGCAGATAGCCAGTATGACCTCATCAGAAGCCTAGCTAAGAACATGGCTTCAGTGGTGGCGGCCAGGAGATATCTGTGGTTACGGAACTGGGCAGCAGATACCTCCTCGAAAGCACGCCTGAGCCGACTCCCCTTTAAGGGGAAGCTGTTCGGCGAGGATTTAGAGAAGCTGGTAAAGGATCTCGGCGAGTCCAAGGGAGGCAGGCTCCCGGAAGATAGACCGAAACAAGGCCGTCCCCCGCCCCCGGCGCGTTCCCAGCCGAGGGACTCCCGGAGGTTTCGCTCAGCCAGATCCAGCTCCTTTGCCAGAGGGCGTTTTCCCTTTAGGGGTCAGGGCTTTCGAGGGTTTCGGGGAGCAGGCCGCGGTTTTGGAGCAGCCTCCTCCTCGAGCCTTAGAAAACAACAGTGAAGTCGCGGGGGTCCAGGGGGAAGAGCTGCCAGTTGGAGGACGCTTAAGGCAGTTTCTTCCCGCGTGGTCCCGGGTCACGTCGGATCAATGGGTTCTAGAAGTGATCAGAGAGGGCTATGCTCTCGAATTCTCAAAGCAGATACCTCCAGCCTTTGTTCAGTCCCCCTGCGGTACCTTGGCAAAAAGTTCAGCGGTGGAGTCAACTCTCGCTCGGTTAATTGCTCTCGGGGCGGTGGTTCCAGTACCTCCAGATCAGTGCGGTTCAGGTCGATACTCAATTTACTTCGTTGTGCCAAAGAAGGAAGGCGCCTTCCGGCCAATCCTGGACTTAAAACAGGTCAACCGCTGTCTCAAGGTTCCACACTTACGGATGGAAACTCTGCGGTCAGTCATCGCAGCCGTAAGGAGCGGGGAGTTCCTGACGTCCCTCGACCTGACAGAGGCCTACTTGCATATCCCCGTCAGGGAATCCCATCAACGGTTCCTAAGATTTGCGGTGCCAGCGGGCCACTTTCAATTCCAGGCCCTTCCCTTCTGCCTAGCGACGGCTCCACGGACTTTCACCAAGGTGATGGTGGTCGTAGCGGCCTTCCTTCGGAAGGAGGGAATTCTCGTTCACCCGTACCTAGACGATTGGCTGATCCGGGCAAAGTCAGAGGAGGAAAGTCGCGAGGCGACGGACACAGTAGTTCATCTCCTAGAAGAGTTGGGGTGGATCATCAACCGAGCAAAGAGCAAGATGACTCCTTCCCAGGATCTAGAGTATCTTGGCGCAAGATTCAACACCGGCAAGGGCAGAGTGTTCTTGTCCCGAACTCGGGCCAGGGACCTAAGACTACTGGTCACGCGGTTTCTAGGCAAGCGATCCCCATCAGCATGGCATTATCTTCAGGTCCTGGGCACAATGGCGGCGGCTATAGAGGTAGTACCCTGGGCCAGGGCCCACATGCGTCCATTACAGCGAGCTCTATTGCGGCGGTGGTCTCCCCAACTCCATCCCCTGTCGACACAGTTACCCTGCGCTCCAAGGACCAGAAGATCCCTTCGTTGGTGGCAGTGCCCACGGAACCTGGAACGCAGGATGCCCCTCGAGCCACACCGGTGGGTGCTGTTGACAACCGATGCCAGCCTGGTAGGCTGGGGGGCGCACTGCGAGGACCAGTTTGTCCAGGGGCGATGGTCTCCGTTGGAATCTCAGTGGCCCATAAACAGACTGGAATTGCGGGCCGTCACCCTGGCGCTCAGGGCACTCGAGTCCCGGGTACAAAGCAAGGCAATCCGTGTCCTCTCCGACAATGTAACCACGGTAGCTTACATCAACCACCAGGGCGGCACCAGCAGCCCCGCCTTGGAGAAGGAAGCGGAAACTCTCCTCCAATGGGCGGAGATCCGCCTGGAAGCGCTTTCGGCGCAGCACGTAGCAGGCACGGACAATGTCACGGCCGATTACCTCAGCAGGCACACGATAGACCACGGGGAGTGGGAACTGGAGCAATCGACCTTCGACCAAATAATGACCCGATGGGGGTCCCTGGTTATGGATCTCATGGCGAGATTCTCCTCAGCCAAGGTGGACCGATTTTTCAGCCGACGGAAGGAGAGAATGTCCGAAGGTCTGGATGCTCTATCTCAGAAGTGGCCGGCGGAGGGGCTTCTCTATGTATTCCCTCCTTGGGCGCTGATCGGAAAGGTTCTTCGAGTGGTCCCACCAGGGTCTGGTAATCCTCATAGCCCCGGATTGGCCTCGTCGCCCCTGGTACGCGGACCTGGTGAGGCTGCTGGCCGACCAGCCCTGGCGACTGCCTTGCAGAAGGGACCTGCTCAGACAAGGCCCGGTGCGGATGCCGCACGTGGATCGATTCTCGCTTACGGCCTGGCTCTTGAGAGGGCGCGGCTCCTGAAGTGAGGATATTCAGGTGCAGTGATTTCAATGCTGTTGAATGCAAAGAAGCGCTCTACCTGTCTCTCCTATATTAGGGTCTGGCGCATTTTCGAGGCATGGTGCGCGGAGCGTCAAAAGAAGCCCCTTTCGGCCTCGGTCCCGGAAATCCTGGAATTTTTGCAAGCAGGGTTTGACAAAGGTCTGGCGCACAGTTCTCTATGAGTCCAGCTAGCGGCTATCTCGTGTTATAGGGGGAAGGTCCGCGGCAAGCCTCTAGGGACTAACACGGACGTCTCCAGGTTCCTGAGAGTGGTCAGACGTCTGCACCCCCAGAGGAGGGCGGTCATCCCCCCCCCTGGGACCTCAATCTCGTCCTTAATGCACTGATAGGGGAACCCTTTGAACCAGTAAAGAAGGCTTCCCTGAAGGATTTAACCTTGAAGACAGTCTTCCTGGTCGCGAACTGCTCGGCCAGACGGGTTTCCGAGTTGCAAGCGCTGTCCTCCAAACCTCCCTTCCTGGCCTTCCTGAAGGACAAGGTGGTCCTACGCACGGTGCCTTCCTTCCTACCCAAGGTCATCTCTCCCTTTCATATAAACCAGGCAGTCAAGCTCCCAGCCTTCCCATCCGGGGGTCCGGGAGATAAGGATAGCAGGCTTCGGCTGCTGGACGTCCAGAGGGCCTTGAAGCAGTACCTCTCCCGAACAGCTTCGTTTAGGAAATCAGACCGGCTATTTGTCCAGTTCGGAGGTCCTCACAGAGGGGAAGCGGCGGCCAAGGCTTCCATCTCCAGATGGATTAGGGAAGCGATTGCCTCCGCCTACATCCTGAAAGGAAAGCAGGTCCCGGTGGGGCTGCGGGCACATTCCACCCGAGCTCAGGCTACTTCATGGGCGGAGTTCGGTCTCGTTCCCCCCTTGGATATTTGCAGGGCGGCAACTTGGTCCTCGCTGCATACCTTCACCAAGCACTACAGGCTAGACGTACAGAGTGCAGCGGATGCTCGGTTTGGCCAAGCGGTTCTTCAGTCCGGCCTGCCGGAGCCCACCCAGGGTTGAACTGCTCTGGTACATCCCAGAAGTGAAGGGACTGGACTGGAGTGACGATAAGGAAGAAGTAATTAGACCTTACCTGCTAATTAGTGTTCCTGAAGGAACGACAGTCCAGTCCCTGATCCCACCCGGATATGCCGGACCTGAAGGCCTAAAGGGCGGAGCGGCGTACCGAGCTGGGAAGCAGATCAAGGTGAGGGAGGCCAGGTGAAGGCAGGCGCGAGCAGTATCGGGCAATCCTTCTACGGCGCCTTCCCCCTCCTCTCCCTCCCCCCCTTTTTGTTACCTATTCCGGGGGAAAAAAAAAAAAAAGGAGTTTAATGGTTGGTTCCCCTTCGGGGTTAAGTTTGGGTTATAATTTGGTTACAGAGGTTCGTTTATTCTGCTTTTTCATTCGATTACTGGAGTTGGTGGGTGGCATCAGTGGTATTTATACCGCTCCACCCCCAAAAAGGTTGGGCTCAGCCTCCAAGCTGCTGGAAGGGTTACGCAACCCAGAAGTGAAGTGAAGGGACTGGACTGTCGTTCCTTCAGGAACACTAATTAGCAGGTAAGGTCTAATTACTTCTTCCTTAAGGGCTTCATCCAAGAACTGGCGGGCTTCTCTGCAGGCCTCACGGGGAACCCCTTCAGAGGTTCCAAGCCCTGACTGCCGGGATCCAGGACTGCTTTAAGTTCCTTTCCCACGCTGCCTATGACAGCTTTGAATCCACAGCTAGAGTAGCAGCAGCAGGCATAGGAGTCCAGTGCCAAGCCTGGTTGCAGACCTCCAACCTCAAACAATGGGTGTAAGAAACTGTTGGATGTCCCCTGCAATGGGGGAAACTTTTCAGTAAGCCCATGGCCGAGATAGAGGCCAAGGTCATCACCAGGCAGAGGCTATTGGCAACTTCGACTCTTCCCCAGAAGAAGCCGTCGGGGGGGGGGGGGGGAAGAACACTTTTCCCGAGGGGGAGATAAAGAGCTCCTTCCACCAGGGCCAGTACCAACCCTTCAAGGTCATGGGCAGAGGAAGCCAAAGGCTCAGAAGCCTCAGCCACCAGCTCCCACACAGCCTGGGGGGAGCTTTTGACTCCCTGGGCAGGGCCGCCTCTCCCCCAGGAGACATCCCCAGCCCACAGGGGCCTGCCTGGCATTCTTCGCCGACAGGTGGGCTGGGGTCACCATGTCCCAGTGAGTCTTGCAGGTGATAAAGGAGGGCTATCTCCTCAAGTTCCAGCAGACATTCCCATGGTTCTTTCCAGGAGCGCCAGTGTGGCCTCTCCTTCACCAGACTCTGCTCCTCTCTTAGCTCGCAGGCCTGCTCAAGGACAGGGTGGTAGAACCTGTACCCAGACATTTGTGGGGAAAGGGGTGTTCTACTCCAGGTGTTTCCTTGTCTCCAAAAGAACTGGGGGCCTCAGGCCCATACTGGACCTGTGGAACTTGAACAAGTTTCTGGTGAGAGAGAATTTAGATGCTCTCCCTTGGAACTCTGCTGCCCTACTACCACCACCAGGGAAATTGGCTGTGCTCCTTAGACTTAAAGGATGCGTATACTCCCATCCTGATCCACTCCTCCCACCGTCAGTACCTAAGGTTCGTGGTGGGAGGAGAGCACTACCAGTACAGGGTGCTTCCTTTCAGCTTAGCCACCTCGCCAAGAGTCTTTACAAAGTGCCTAGCTGTCGTAGGCACATGTGGGTGGCTACAAGGGGCCTTCGTCTTCCCCTATCTGGACGACTGGCTCATTGGAGGCAGCATGGCCATAGGGTGGACAATCGCCTCCTGCAGCACCTGGGGTTCATCAACTACCCAAATCCCACCTCTCCCCAGCCCAAACCCTGGAGTTCATAGGTGCCCAGCTGGACATGCTACAGGTCAAGGCCTTCCTCCCAAAGGAATGAGCCCATCACCTTGCACAGCTGGCAGGAGACATGCAGGCTCACCGGTTTGTACCGGCCTGCTGCCTCCTCTGCCTGCTGGACCACGTGGCCTCCACAGTCCATGTCACACCCCTAGCCCACTTGCTTATGCGGGCAACTCAGTGGTGCCTCCGCTCCCAGTGGACTTGGGCCACAGGCAGGTTGCGCGACAGGGTCAAGGTCACCAATCCTCTGGCAGGCTCCCTCAACTGGTGGCAGTCCTTATGCCACCTCCAGGCAGGGATGCCCTTCCAAGCACCCACACCACAGAGGGTCGTAACCATGGATGCCTCCTTTCTGGGTTGGGGAGTGCACTGTGGAGACCTCTGCACTCAAGGCATTTGGTCACAGGCAGAGTTGCTCCTGCAGATCAACCTCATGGAGCCATCTCCCTGGCCTTGTGGGTGTTCTCCTATCTCCTGTGCAACTGCCCAGTGATGATCCAAACGGACAACCAGGTTGCCATGTTCTATGTGAACAAGAAGGGAGGTATGGGTTCATACTCCCTCTGTCAGGAGGTGGTGACTCTCTTTCCCCTTTGCGGTACACCTTGGAATGCTTCTGCCTGCAGTATACCTGCCGGGTGCGGACAAACCCAGCAGAGTCCTCCGCCCCCATGAATGGCATCTGAATGCCATGGTGGCGCAAAGGCTCTTCTGCCTCTGGGGCAAGCCCATGATGGATCTGTTTGCCGCCCTGGACAACATGCAGCTGCCCCACTTCTGTTCATGCCAGCCACACACAGGGAGGGAGGCAGCAGATGCCTTCCTGATACCATGCTCCAAAGGTCTCCTCTATGCCTTCCCACAGACACCACTGGTGGGCAAGACCCTCTTCAAGGTCTAGAGTGAGCAGGCATCGGTAATTCTGATCACCCCCAGATGGGCCCAACAACCCTGGTTCCCCCTGCTGTTCTCTTTGGTGATGGTACATCCAGACCACCTGTCCCAGGAGGGGGGCTCCCTCCTGCACCCCAACTTGGGGTCATTAGCGTTGACCGTATGGTTGCTGAAAGGGTAGCCTTGGCTCCTTTCCATCTCCTGGGAGAGATGCTCCTGGCTTACCAAAAGCCCTCCACCAGGCGAGCGTACGCCTTCAAATGGAGAAGATTCTCCCTCTGGTGTGCAGAGAGGAGAGAACCCTTTCTCTAGCTCGTGCAACTAGTGCTTCAGTATTTACTGCACCCCTTGCTCGCTGGTCGGCAGCCTAATTTGTTAAGGGTGCACCTGAGTTCCATAGGAACACTCACCATCATCTTGTAGAGGTGAAACCCCTCTCAAACCAGCCCCTGGTTTCCAGATTTCTATGGGGCCTCTTGCTATCGAAGCCCCATCTCTCCCTTCCTGCGGCAGAATGGGACTTTTAATATGGTGCTCTCCTAGATCATCAGACCGCCGTTTGAGCCTTTGGTCACCTGCCATTTGAGATACCTCTCCTAAAAAATGTTGTGTTTTTTCCTGGTGGCCATCATGTCCGCTCAGAGTGAGGGAACTCCAGGCCTTGGTGGATCTGCCCTATACAAGGTTCCTAAGGTAGTATTTCCCTTCCTCCTCAACCAGAAGGTGGTCCTTCCCACCTTTTTCCCATGACCCCATGCTGGGAGGTAGCTCATACTGCATACGCTTGACTGTAAGCAGGCCCTGTTGTGAGGACCCAGGCCCATCGCAGATCCCCTCAGCTCTTTGTGTCATATGACCCCAGTAGACTGGGGCTCTCTGTAACAAAGCAAACTCTGTTCATTTGGGTGGCAGACTGCTTTGCTCTTGCTTACGAGCGAGTGGGCCTCTCCCTTGAGCACTGGATCACTGCACATCGCGTGCGGACTATGGCCACGTTGGTTGCCAACCTCCGCTCAGTGCTGGTGATGGAAATCTGCAGGGCCACCACCACATGGTTTTCAGTTCATACGTTTGTAGCTCATTACTGCCTGGAGAGTGAGTCCCACAGGGACAGTGCCTTCGGGCAGGCAGTATTCTGTAATATTTTCAGGGTATAGGCAACTCCTGCCCTCTGACCCTTCTGTGTTCAGGCTGGATGCTTGGGACTGTGTTGCTGGATGCTTGGGACTTGCAGGGTCTCTCTGTGAGGACTCCCCTTCTGCAACTCATGGCTACCCAATTTGTCACTGTTGGTGCTGTTGTGGTTGGGTCCCTGGCAGCCTGGAGCTAGGGAGACCCATATGTGAGGACTGACTTCCTGCTTGTTCCTGGAGAAAGTGTAATTACTCACCTGTGACAGGTGTTCTCCGGGAACAGCAGGAATCGGTCCTCACACCCACCCTCCTCCCCTTGGAGTTGCATCCCTACATTGTTTGTCTTTTTCCACTGTTATCTGACTGATCAAGATGGCACCTGTGGGTAGGAAGGGGACCACGCATGCATGGTAACATTCCCAAAGGCTTTCTTTGAAAGCTGGGGAAATGCTCCGTGCAGGCTCAGTCGGTACCGTCATCACTCATATGGGAGAACTAATTCCTACTGTTCCCAGAGAACACTTGTTACAGGTGAGTAACTATGCTTTTTCTCCAGTCCCCATGCAAGGTGTCTCGCAAGGTCAAAGTGGTACAGGACACCTGGGAGAGGCAGCGAGAGCTATGGGTGGTCGTAGAAGTACTGTGATGTCAATGTGGCTCAGGACAATATTCTATCTATTTCGTGGTACCCAAAAAGGAAGAATTCTCCAGACACATTCTGGATCTCAAGCACGTGAATCGCTGTCTCGGGGTGCCGCTGTTCCACATGGAGACACTACGGTCAGTGATCATGGCCATCAAGGAAGGCGAGTTCCTCACCTCCCTGGATTTCACAGAAGCCTACCTGCACTTTCCCATTCAGCTAGAACACTAGTGGTTCCTAAGATTTCCTGATGGAGAAAGGTGAATAGTGGTGTACCCCAGGGATCTGTGCTGGGTCTGCTGCTTTTTGACATATTCATAAATGACCTGGAAAGGGGAATAACGAGTGAGGTTAACAAATTTGCAGATGACACAAAGCTATTTAAAGTTGTTAAAACCCAAGAGGATTGTGGAAAATTGCAAGAGGATCTTGATAAAGTGGAAGACTGGGCATCAAAATGGCAGATGCAATTTAATGTGGACAAGTGCAAAATTATGCACCTAGGGAAGAACAACCCAAACTATGGTTACACGATGCAAGGTTCCACATTAGGAACCACCACCCAGGAAAAAGATTTAAGTGTCATTGTGGATAACATGTTAAAACCCTCGGCCCAGTGTGCAGCGGCGGCCAAGAGAGCAAACAGAATGCTAGGTATCATAAGGAAAGGAATGGAAAATAAAACAAGATATTATAATGCCTCTATATCGTTCCATGGTGAGACCGCACCTTGAATATTGTGTGCAATTCTGGTCGCCGTATCTTAAAAAGGATATAGCATTATCAGAAAAGGTTCAGAGAAGAGCCACCAAAATGGTAAAGGGGATGGAAGGATACCCCTATGAAGTAAGGCTAAAAAGATTAGGGCTCTTTAACCTGGAAAAGAGACGGCTGAGGGGAGATATGATAGAAGTCTATAAATTGAAGTGGAACGGGTAAACGTAGATAGATTTTTTTACATTATCAGAATAGAGAAAGACTAGGGGACCTGCAATGAAGCTACAGGGTAAACTATTTAAGACTAAAAAGAAAATATTCACTCAACGTGTAATCAAACTCTGGAATTTGTTACCGGAGGATGTAGTAAAGGCTATTAGTGTAGCTGGGTTTAAAAAAGGTTTGGACAAGTTCCTGGAGGAAAGGTCCATAAACCATTATTAAGAAGGGACCAGGATATCAATGCTTGACCCAGTACAAGCATTGTGTGAACCCTCTTTTGGGGAAACTGCTAGGTACGTATGACCTAGATTGGCCACTGTTGGAAACAGGATACTGGGCTTGATGGACCTTGCCCATCTTTCCTACCGTTCTGCGATCCTCTTGGCTAAGCACTCCCATTACTCTCGCCTTATCTCCACCTCGTCAAACTCCGCTAGACGCCTTTTCCTCGTCCTCAAATCTATTTCCTCTACCTCCTCTCTTCCTACTGTTCCCTCAAATCCTCCCCCTAGTCCCTCCACCCTTGCTTCCTTCTTCGCCAACAAGATTCTCACCCTCCACTCCTCTTTCTCCGCCTGCCCTCCTCCCCTTCCCCCCCCCCACTTACCCTTCCTCCCCCTCTCCCCATCTGTATCCCCCTCATCCCCCTCTCGTACGTTTCCCCACAGTTGGTGTTCCTTTTCCCCCATTTCCTCTTCTGAGCTCATAGAGACTATCTTGTCCGCTCATCAAACTACCTGTCCCCTCGATCCTTTGCCTTCTACCTGGCTGCTCAATCTCGACATCTCCCTTGTGCCCTTTATCCTTTCTATCTTTAATTCCAGTCTCTCCTCCGGTCTCTTCCCTTCCCATTGGAAACATGCTATTGTCCGTCCCCTCCTGAAGAAGCCTACTCTTGACCCTACATCTCCTGCTAACTGGCGCCCCGTTTCCAACCTCCCTTTCTTGTCCAAAGTTCTTGAAAAGCTTGTCTTTTCTCAATTGGCTTCCCACCTAGATTCCACCCACGCCCTTCACCCCCGCCAATCTGGCTTCCGCACCGGTCATAGTACTGAAACCGTCCTCACAGCCTTGCTCTCTGACCTCCACCGTTCTCACGACCGTGGTGACATCTCCCTCGTGGTTTCCCTGGATCTGTCCTCTGCATTTGATGTGGTCGATCACCGCACTCTTCTGTCTCGTCTGTCCAACTTTGGTGTCCACGGCACTGTCCTTCGTTGGTTCCGTTCTTTTCTATCCTGTCGTACTTTTTCAGTCCACTCTGGTACTTCGGCCTCTCCCCCTTCCCCTTCGCCCTCCATCTGTGGCGTTCCTCATGGCTCTATTCTTGCTCCCTTACTTTTCAATGCCTTTCTCGCCCCTTTGGCCCTGCTCATTCAACAGTCTGCTCTCTCCTTCTACATATACGCTGATGACATCCTCTTGGTCCACCATACCTCTCCCTCTGCCCCAGACCTTGGTCCGCTCAACCTCTGTCTTTCCTCTATCGCCTCTTGGTTCGAGTCTAATTTTCTGCATGCAAATCCTGCCAAATTCTCCTCACTCTGGGTTTCCTTTGGTCTTCCGCCCCCCCAGTTGCTACCTGTCATGGGCCCTCACTCTATCCCCCTGGTACCTTCCCTCTGCTACTTGGGATTTACCTTGGACCCGTCCCTTTCCTTTCATGAACACATCTCCTCCGTCGTTCGTTCCTTTTTTTCCCACCTATGTCGTGTCAAGGCCGTTCGTTCCATTCTTCCCCCGTCTTCAGTTGTCACTCTCGTTCTGTCCTTGGTTATCTCTCGTCTCGATTATTGTAATGTTATCTATGGTGGCCTTCCTTCTTCTCAACTTCGTCGTCTCCAACTCGTTCAAAATGCTGCCGCCCGTCTTGTCACCCTATCTCCTATTCGCTCTCACGTGTCCCCCTGTCTTTTCACTCTGCACTGGCTCCCAATTAAGTTCCGGTTTGTTTTCAAACTATTAATTCTTACCCACAGGGCTCTCCACGCTGATACCCCCCAGTATTTAGCCAACATTATTCGTTTTCAGCCTTCCCCCCGTTTTCTTCGTTCGTCTCTCGGTAATCGCCTTTTCCTCCCCTCTCCTACTCAGGCCCACCTGGAGTCCACCCGTCATTCCGCCTTCTTTTTCCTAGGTCCCGCTCTCTGGAACTCTCTTACTCTCCCACTTCGCACCGAACTGTCCTATACTCGTTTCAAAGCCCTCCTCAAGACACATCTCTTCCGTCAGGCCTTTGATCTTCCTCCCCTTGCTGATGGTGCCTCATCCCCTAGTCGTACCCCATCCCCCTTGATTCCCACATGTTTCTCCCCCCTTTCCTTTCCCCCCCCCCCTGTCTGTCTCTCTACAGGCCTCCTCTGTCTTCTATCTGTTTTGCTGTCCCTCTCTGTCCTATTGTTTTTGGCGTTCCTTTCTTTCTTTCTTTCCAGTAGCTGTCATTTTTGTTATTGTACACCGCCCTGATGCTTCGGCCTGGGCGGTTTATCAAGTGCCTGAATAAAGATAAAGACCTTGGTCTGACCAGTATGGCATATCTTATGTTCTTATGCCAATGGGGCACTTCCAGTTCACTGTGCTGCACTTCAGCCTTGCGACAGCTCCCCAAATCTTCACAAAGATCATGTTGGTGATCGCAGTCGCCCTGTGGAAGGGAAGGCATCCTAGTATACCTGTACCTTGACGATTGGTTAGTCTGGGCAAAGTCCAGAGATGAGAGTGAGAAGGCCACTGCCTTTGTGGTAGAGTTTCTCAAGAGCCTTGGCAGGATAATCTGGCCAAGAGCAACTTGCTCCTGATGCAGGAGTTGATTTACCTGGGAGCTCAGTTCCAGACACAAAATGGCAAGTCATCAGATTGAGTGAGCAAGCTGAAGCTACAGGTTAGAGCCTTCCTCTGGTCGAAGTCTGACAGCCTGGCATTACCTTAAGCTTTTGGGATCAATGGTAGTGACCACTGAATTGGTCCCTTGGGCCCATGCTCAAATAAGGCCTCACAGAGGGCACTGTTGAGGAGATGGTTGGCACAATGACATCTGTTGGCGAGGTGGTTGCCCTGGTGGTGGTCAAGGGGGTCCCCCAGTGGTGGCTGAGGCTGGAGAAGTTAGCAGGGATGCCCCGGAAGACACCTTGTTGCATTTCCCTGACAACAGATGCCAGCCTATCAGGTAGAGGGTGCACTACCAGCCTCAGATGGCGCAAGGCAGTTAGTCACTAGAGTCGTCTTCCTGATTCATCAACTGGCTGGAGATGAGCGGTGTTCTTGGCCCTCCAGAGATTTGGCAGCCTCCTTCAGGGGAAGGTGGTAAGTGTGTTCTCGGACAATGCCTCCACAGTGGGCTACATCAGCTGGCAAGAGGGGCACGGGCAGCGAACAGTTGGAAAATGACTGCCCCATTGCTGACATTGGCAGAGGACAACCTACAAGCATTGTTGGCGACCCATGTGGCTGGCAGAGAAAATGTAATAGCAGACTATCTTAGCTGAGTATGGGTGGATCCTAGTGTGGACTCAACGAGGAAGTGTTTGCACAGATGGTGCGCCACTGAGGTCCGCCAATCATGGATCTCATGGTGACCTTTGAGTCCACAAAGACAAGTTGCTTCTACAGCAGATACAGGGAGTGGATATCTGAGGGGCTTGACGTGTTAGTGCCCGGTCTGCTCTATGTATTTCCCCCATGGGCTCTGATAGGGTGAGTGGTGCAGCAGATTGAGGCGCACAGGGAAGTGTTGTCCTGATTGGTCATGCAGACCGTGGTGTGCTGATCTCGTCTGGCTGACTGTGGATTGGCCATGGTTTCTGCCGATATAGGATGACCTGCTACTGCAGTGTATGGTGCAGATGCCTCAGATGGACTGATTCTCGCTTACAGCCCGGCTCTTGAGAGTTCTAGGTTAAGGAAGCACGGCTATTCGGGATTGGTAACCTCGACACTTAATACAAAAGCACTCAGCGATGCTGGCATATGTTTGGGTTTGGAGACTCTTCGAGAGCTGGTGTATGGATCGCAGTAGTCAGGTCTTAACTGGCTCTGTCCCAGAGATTCTGGCTTTCCTACAGGCGGGGCTGGAGACAGGCCTAGCATGTAATTCCCTGAATGTACAAGTGGCAGCATTGACTTGTTACTGGGGGATAGTGCAAGGGATTTTTCTGGCAGCACACTGGGATGTTGTGTGTTTTTTCTGTGAGCAGTGAAACGGGTGTGGCCCCAGTTAGGACAATAGTGCTGCCCTGGGACTTTAATCTGGTGTTGTCCGTATTGACGGAGGCAACTTTTGAGTTGCTGTCAGCTTGTATGCTGAAAGACTTGACGTTGAAGACTGTCTGTCTTTCTTTGGGTGGCAACTTGCTTGGTCAGGAGAATTTTGGAGTTGCAGGTTTTGTTGTGCTGAGAGCCATTCCTTTCCATTTCAAAGGAGAAAGTGGTGCTATGGCCAGTGCTGTCCTTCTTGCCCAAGGTAGTGTTGGCATTCTACTTGAATCAGCTAGTTACCATTCCAGTTTTCTCTGGAGCAGGGAGTACTCGGTCAGATCCCCATTTGCCGCTTCTGGATGTCTGCCGGGCCCTCCGGCATTATATGAAGGTCACCAAGCGGTTTTGGAATACTGACCGGCTGTTTGTTCTGTTTGGATAGTGCCTTCCCCTTATGTGGATCTCCAAAGTGTGGATCTCCAGGTGGGAAAGGGAAGTAATTTCCGCGGCCTACCTTTTGCGACCAAGGGTGGTGCTGGTGAGGTTGCGGGCATACTCTATCAGAGCCCAGGCCATGTCCTGGGTGGGGTCTAGCCTGATTCCACCAGTAGAGATCTGCAGGGTGGCAGTGTGGGTGTCCTTGTGTACCTTTGTGAAGAACTATTGGTTGGATGTGCAGGTAGTGAGGGACGCAGGATTCAGGTCAGCAGTGATCCAGGCCAGGCTTGCACGCCCTTTCCAGGGTTAGTACTGCGAAGGTACATCCCACAGGTTGGGACGGAACTGGAGGGACAATGATAAAGGTGAAATTAGGCCTTACCTGCTAATTGACTTTCCTTGAGTATGTCCTCCCTAGAGTTCTGTTTTTGACAGGCTTGGTGATCCCATCTCTGGAAGAAGTCAGTTTTGGAAGCGGCCTGGGAGGAGAGCAGTGGCTCTATTGAGCCACTTGTGTGTGGTTTTGGTTTGGTTTTTTTTTTGTCTTTGCTTAGGTAGTGGATCGGTCACACCCCCGGAAATGAAGTGAGTCTGGTTCTTTTCAATTGCATGACTCCACTCAGTGAAGTTGGTTCAGAGATGATGATAGGTAACAGCCATGCCTCATTGAGTGGGGGTGTGGCTGTTCGGGGGGATGACATTTAGATGCATTTCTGACTGACATTATTCTTGCTTGTTTCCCTCGTAAGTCTGCTTTAATAGGATACTGGGGGCTGAAAGGTGCTACTGGCTGCCTATGTAAGCTGATGTCATGAGTTAGACATGCTCAGTCTCCAAGCTGTTGGTGAGGCATGACAACCCACAGGTCAGGACTGGACTGGAGGTACTTGAGGAAATCCAATTAGCAGGTAAGGCCTAATTTCACCATATGGTGGCAGATAAAGACCAGTATGGTCCATCTAGTCTGCCCAGCAAGGTATTTTTTTATTTTTTTTGTGAAAATCACTTATCAGACTATGAAGTATATGTCCACAGTTCTGCCAGTAAATGTCTGTCTAATTTATGCATTCAAACCTACTCCCCTCCCCGTTCTATTTTTGGGTCTCTCCCAATTTGAAAACATCCTTTAGGACTTAAGGAACTGATGCTGCTACAAATCTGCTCAGCAGTAGACTGAGAGAAGCTTAGAATGGAGTAGAAATGGGGAATAAAGGAAATGAAGGGTTTATGTTGCCATCAGGCTGGAGTATAGGGACAAGCAGTATCTTATTAAAGCAATGCTACCAAAAAGTGTTTGAAGTATTTAGTTGTCAAAAATGGAGCATCTTAATGTTTCAACATTTCTGGTGTCTTTAATGCCAAAGTGAAAATAAGCTTTGACTTTCTGTAAGTAATCTCTATTTGGCTGCTTTTGCACTAGATTACAGGTGCTGCTTATCAGTGATATGCCCCAGCAATGCCACTGTACTCTGTTAAGTCTATGTACACTCCAATGTTTGGTGACTTAAGGGAGGACTCTTTATTACAGCCTCACCTTCTGATTGTATGAAAGATGCACGTGCCTCTAATCCAAACTGATGCAGCAGTATAAAAAGCTTTTGGAGATGTGTACACACGAGCAGCAGAGTGGGGGACCAAAGCCAAGAATTTGGCTGGTGGTTGCGCGATGGTATTTGACATCCTTGCTCAGCTCATTAAAGTATTAAGGGCACACCTGCCCTGCATGGCCTCTGAAGAGGCTCGGCACAGCAGCTCCTGCTTTTACTAGATGGGAAGGGGCAAGCTGAGAGTGCTTTCAAACATGAACATAAATACCCCTTCAGGAATGGAAAAATCTTTTGCCTGCATAGTCACATTTTTAAGAGAGTGGCTCTCCCTCCATTATGTGTGTAAAGTAGTTCATAACTATTAGCTGTACGTGCTATGGGTCCAGGTTTGCTGGAGTTCGAACCTGAAGGTTGCCTAGAGAAGAGGCTACAAAAAGCCATATTGAGAAGGCGCACACATAAGAACGTAAATATGCACATCCAAGAGGAGAGATGGGGGAATACGATAGATGATGTTCATATACCTCAAAAGGTGTGCACAAGAAACAAATCTTTAATAGGAGAGAATTCTCTAGAAGAGGATTCGTCATTATCATACTGCTAGACCAGTCCAGATGACTAGGTTATGCTCCTTTGCCAGCAGATGGAGGCAGACTTTAACAAATTTCAGTGATGCCATCACTTGATATATTGTTTGGTGCAGTTCTGAGAGAAGCCAGTATTTTCTGCCTCCTGTAGGTTGCAAGGTGTGCTGACTGGTGCAGCCATGCAGGTGGGCTTGTCTCCCTTGGCCCTGACTGTGATCTATGTGCCTGAGACCTGTAGGCCCAACGTTGCTTGGTTGCCCCTGTATCCATCAGAGATACCCTCATGTTCTAGCGCTTGGAGAGCCAGAGGAGGACAGGAAGGACCCCATGGGGTCCCCGAGGAGTATGGTAAGTTTGGGCCCAGGCCCCTCTTCTTTCTTGCAGTCCTGTAGATCCCTATTCAATCCAGTTGGCTATATTTGGTACTCTATACTGCCTTAATATAAAGCAGTATCAAATAATTTTCTTTTCGGCAGCTGGACCTTGGGCCTAGAGGGATGAGAGATGATATACTAAAAGAAATTAGAGAAGCTTGAAAATTTTATAACAAAGTTAATAATGGTAGATTTCAATTACTTGAGTTTTGACTGTCAATGTTACAGCAGGCCATGCTAGGGAGATAGTTTCTAGATGAAATAAATGACGGCTTCCCCTCGAGTCTGCTCCTGAACCATCTGCTCCATGAAGCAATTTTAGATCTAGTGGAACACAGGATCTAGTGCAAGAGTAATAGAGTTGGGGCCACTTGACAATAGCGATCATAAAATGATCACATTTCATATAATAAATGGAGGATAACAGGAAAATCCACTGCACTAGCATTTAATTTTCAAAAAGGAGACTATAATGGATGGACCCAACGAAGGAAGAGTCCTACCGCCCAATCTCCAGCATTCCCTACCTAGCCAAGATACTTGAAAAGGAAACTCAGAGGCAGATCCAACACCACATTGACACAGCAGCCCCGTTGGACCCATGCCAACACGGATTCCGAGAAACTCACGGAACAGAAACACTCATGACCTCACTACTTAACAAACTCATTTGTGGGATTGACAACATTCACATGGCCATTGCAATGATTTTCCTGGACATATCAGCGGCATTCGACTCAGTCGACCATAAGATTATGTTAGCTAGACTTCATGAAAAAGGCATCCGTAACCAAGCCTGGAACTGGTGCAAATCTTACTTAGATGAACGATGGCAACAGGTCCGTACAGGCAACATTACATCTGAACCCTTCAAACAGAAACAGGGAGTACCTCAAGGCTCATCTCTGTCTGCGCTGCTTTTTAATATATACATGCAGCCAATCTGCCAAATCACCAGAGATTTCGGTATATCTTGCCTATTATATGCAGATGACGTGCTAATATTCACACCGATCAACATATCAAATCCTGACTACTCTCCACTAATCAACTGTTTCAATGCAATAACCGACTGGCTTCTCAATCAGAACATGAGAATAAACTTCAAGAAAACCGAAGTACTTATAGCCACAAGAAACAAGCAATTTTCTCCGCCAACCACCCTCATAGTAAGAGATGCAGAACTCCCAATTAAGGCCTCCATAAAGTACCTCGGTGTGATACTCGATCAACAACTCAATCTTAAAGAGCACATAAAGAACACAGTAAGGTCAATTTACTACAAACTAAAAACACTGCGCCACCTGAAACCAATGATGGAGACCAAGGACTTCCGTACAGTTTTCCAAGCAATAGTCACACCGCATTTCGACTATGCGAATATCATCCTTCATGGCCTCCCCAAGAATACACTAAATCCACTTCAACTGGCGATGAACGCGGCAGCCCGCATCTTATCTGGAGCTTCTATAAGAGATCATATAACACCAATACTGATCGATCTGCACTGGCTCCCGATAAACTGCAGAATAATATACAAAACCCTCCTCATCACATTCAAGGCTATTAATAAATTATCTCCTGCATCGATCTCAAAGCTCATCACCCACACACCAAACAGACCCAGGAGACTAGTAGCAGAAAACACACTAGTTACTCCTAGTATCTCCACAAAATGGACACAACAAACTACTAACAGAGCTTTTGTGTCCTATGCTCCCAAGTGCTGGAACAAACTACCTCCAAACATCAGATCAATCAGGGATATCACCCAATTTAGAAAGTCCATCAAGCACTATTTATTCACTTTGCACTTCAGGCTACCATACACACAATAGAACCGGCTCCCGCCTCACTCAGATAACTCCTACACATAACAATCCAGAACAAAGGATCAAAATGTGAAAACACTGTAATCTTGTCAAATATCAAATCTTGATGTAACCTATTCAATGTATATATAATTTGTATAATTATGTAGATAGTTACCCCCAGTTCACACCCAGTTTATCTTCCCTGTTATCTGTAAACCTAGATCAGTCATGTATTGACAGGTATATTGTTGTTCAATGTAAACCGCACTGATGATGAATAGTGCGGTATATAAAAAATGTTAAATAAATAAAAAAAATAAATAATAAAATGAGGAAAATGGTTAAAAAAAACCTGAAAGGAGCAACTGCAAAGATTAAGAGCCTACATTAGGCTTGGGCATTATATACTATCTTGGAAGCTCAGACCAAATGTATTCCACACTTTAAAAAAAAAAAAAAAAGATGGAAGGAGGGCCAAACAGCCAGCATGACTTAAAGGTGAGATCAAAGAGGCTGTTACAGCTAGGAGAAAATCCTTCAGAAAATGGGGGGGGGGACCAAATGATGAAAACTAAATAGTGCGGTATATAAGAAATTGTAATAAATAAATTGTAATAATAAAACATGAAACCTAAGTACTGGCAAGTTAAATGAGAATTTTAAAAAGGGTTCCAGGGGAGATCCAGCAAACTACAGACCGGTGAGCTTGACATCTGTACCATGCAAAATGATAGAAATCATTATAGAGAACAAAATTACCGAACAGGTGAATAGTCATGGCTTAATGGCAGGAAGCCAACATGGATTTAGCCAAGAAAAGACTTGTCTCAAAAAAATATAACAAATTAGTGAAAGTGTGAATATAAACAGGCAGATAAAGGTGAGCCAGTTGATATAATGTATCTGGATTTTCAGAAAGCCTTTGATAAAGGTCAGTCAGACTCTTGCGAAATTAAAAAGTCATGAGATAGCAGGCAGTGTACTATTGTGGATTAGGAACTGGTTAAAAGATAGAAAACAGAGCATAAGGCTATATAGACAAATTCCATATCGTTCCTCCAGTTCAGTCCTGGTACTTGGTATTCACGCTCTACCAGCAGTTTGGAGACTGAGCATGTCATGATCTTCATGATATCAGCCTAGATAGGTAGCTGTCACCTCCTGCCACCCTTCAGTATCTGTCTCCAAGCAGCTGGAGAGGGATGAATTCCCTTATTAGGACTCCTTCAAGGAACGATTGGTGTATTTGTGTGCAGGCACTACCTTGTGGGTGAAGGGAACTTTAAAATAGTTTCTACTTCACTGTATTCAGATTATAGCTCTGCCAGTTAGTCTGGGGAGGGGGGGGGGCAGTGATCTGTTTTTCCCGTAGCACAAACCCTGCCGGGGGTACTTTAAAGCACAGCTCTTGATAGTGTGTGGCGGTCCAGGGCCGAATCCTGGTTGGTGGAGGCCAAATTCTTGGAGGAGACTGGTTAAGTCCCTAGAGGGTATAGAGTTGGAGGGTTCCGTTCAACCCATAAGAAGTGCAGGAGCCACAGTAAGTGCAGAAGAAAAAGCAGCAAGGAACTCCCTCTGTTAACATCTAAAAGTGTAAAGGAAAGAAGGCTGGTAAGGCCTCTTCCTCGGGGGGGGGGGGGGGGCGCAGAGGATAGTTACCTGGGAGGTTTCATGCTACTGATGCACAAAGCTTTCTGTATGAAGCAGTGAGCTGGTGAGAAGTCACAGACCTCACAAAAGAGAGGAGAGGGCGGATGGAGGAGGTGCTGCAGGAGGTGAGGGCAGAGGGAGAGTCAGGTCTGAGCAAGCGGCATCTGGAGGAGGACCTCTGGGAGGATATGGGGTCTGTGCACTCGGAGAAGGCAGAGAACCTAGAGGTTGAGCAGGAGAATGAGTTGGATCTGGAAGGAGAGATTCCCCCCCCCCCCAAGAGGATTCTCACACCATCCGAGAGTTCCGTAGGGAGGAATTGGCGGCTTTGATTGCTCATATTCAGCACCTTAGAGAAATGTGCTGAGAGATGCCAACTGAAGAGGAGCCCCTAAAGGATCCTCTCTTTCAGGCAGTTAGATCATTGCAGAGTGTTCATGCTCCATAGGGTCGTCCGTATGATTCAGGATGAATGGGATGTCCTGGAGGGCAAGCTAATTGGAAACGAGAAATTTTGCACGCTCTGAGCGTGGACTCGACTGTGGAGGGAGTTCAACCCTCAAGGACGTGCAGGATAAGAAGTTGGAGACACTCCTGAAACAAACCTTTGACATTAATGTGTTGTCCTTAGAGGCTTCAGTATGTGGTGCCTTTGTAGCCCAGGTGTGTTTAAGATGGGCGCAAGCTATTTTGGAGGGGTCAGGAGATGGCCAGCCACGTCTGCCAAAGGCAGCGAAGCTGGAATCTGGAGCAGCATATTTGGTGATGCTTTTTATGACCTCATTAGATGCTTGTCCAAGGGTATAGCATCGGTGGTAGCAGCAAGGAGATATTTGTGGCTGCATGATTGGTCAGCTGATGTTTCCTCTAAATCTCAGCTCAGCAAGCTCCCTTTTCGGGGCAGGCTCCTCTTTGGAGAAGTTGGTAAAAAACCTGGGTGAATCAAAAGGGGACGACTTCCTGAGGGCAAGCAGAAGTTGTTGAGATCCTCTGCTCCTGGGAGAGAGGGCAAGCAAGGGATTTTAAGCATTTTTGTGCAGTACAGTTTGCACCCTTTCAGAGGGGATGCTTCTCCTCTAGAGGACAAAGCTTTCAGGGCTTCAGAGGATCCAGCAGAAGGTTTTACTCTCCCACCTCAACGGCCCCTAAGAAATCACAATGAAACGAGGATGGGCCAGGTGGAGTGAGTTCCTGTAGGAGGTCGGTTGCAGGATTTTTACAACACCTGGACTCGCATTACGCTGACCAGTGGGTGCTAGAGGTCATCAGAGAGGGCTATGCTTTGTAGTGTGCCCGCCCTCTCAGAGATGCATTTGTTAGCTCTCTCTGCAAGGCTCCCTGAAAATGACGCACTGGTAGAAACCCTTCAGCAGCTTCATGCATTGCAGGCCGTGATAGAGGTTCCAAAAGACCAATACGGCTGTTGTAGATACTCCATCTATTTTGTGGTCCCAAAAAGGAGAGTTTGTTTTGGCCCATTCTGGACCTCCAGCATGTAAACTGAAGTCTGAGTGCCCTGGTTCCATATGGAGACACTATGGTCAGTAGTAGTAGTGGTCCGAGAGGAAGAGTTCCTGACTTTCCTTGATCCCACCAAAGCTTATTTACATATTCCTGTGTGGTCCAAACACCAGCAGTTTCTCAGGTTCACGCTTCCTATGGGACACTTTCAATTTCAGGCACTTCCTTTCGTCCTAGCTACCGCACCCCAGACCTTCACCAAGGTGTCATGGTAATGGCTGCAGCGGCGCTACATCAGGAAGGCATTCTGGTACATCGCTATCTTGACGATTGGCAAAGACCATGGAGGAAAGCGAGCGGGTGATGGCGAGGGTCATAGCATTTCTGCAAGAACTCGGATGGGTGTCAACTTTACAGAGTGTCAACTAAAACCGTCCCAGGAATTAGAGTACCTGGGCACTCACTCAGAGCGACATGGGGAGAGTGTCGCTGCCAATGGAGAAAGGTGGAGTACTCTAAGGATCTGTGCTGGGCCCACTGCTTTTTAACATCATTTATAAATGATCTGGAAATGGGAATAACAAGTGAGGTGATTAATTTTAGATAACACAAGTTGTTAAACACAAGGATTGTTAAAAACTGCAAGAGGACCTCGAAAAATTGGGAGACTGGGCATCCAAATGGCAAATTGAATTTAATGTGGACAAGTGCAAAGTTTTGCACTTAGGAAAGAATTCAAACCACGGTTACACAATGCAAGCTTCCAAATTAGGAACTATCACCCAGAAAAAAATGTAGACGTCATTGTGGATAGTACATTGAAACCCTCTTCACAGTGTGCAACTGTGGCCAAGAAAGCCAATAGAATGCTAGGAATCATAAGGAAAGGAATAGAAAATAAAACCAAAGATGATATAATGCGCCTCTTGCTCTGTGGTGCAACTGCACCTTGAATATTGTGTGCATTTCTGATCATTATATCTTAAGGATATAGCAGAATTGGAAAAGGTACAGAGAAGAATGGCCAAAATGGTAAAGGGGATGGAAGGGCATCCCTATGAGGACAGGCTTAAAAACTTAGGGCTCTTCAGTTTGGAAGAGACTGCTGAGGGGGAGATATGATAGAGATCTATAAAATAATGAATGGGGTGGAACAGGTAAACATCAGTTATTTGTTCCTTCAAAAAGTAGAAAGACTAGGGGATAAACAATGAAGCTACAATGTGGCACATTTAAGATTAACTGGATTCAAAACAGGTTTAGACAAGTTCCTGCAGGAAAAGTCCATAAACCATTATTAAAGAGGACTGGGGAAATCCATTGCAATACCCCTGGGATGAGCAGCATGGAATGTGTAGACCTTTGGGAACCCAACAGGTACTTGTGACCTGGAATGGAAACGGGATACTGGGCTTGATAGACCCTTTGTCTGACAGAGTATGGCATATCTTATGATATGGGTGACTGGCTTTTCCCTTCTCTGGTATCGGTCGGCTGGCTTTGCAGTTGCTGGCAATCCTCTTTTTTGCTGCTGCCTTGTTTATTTTTTCTGGCCTTTATTTTTTTCTTCCAGTAAATTTAATTTTTACTTTTTGCCATGTTGAGCTGTGCCCCTCTTACATCTGTTTTTGGGTCGGCTCTGTGGCAGGATCCTTTTTTACCCTGTATAGAATAGTGAATACCTCTTGGGTGTGAGAGGTGGTGTGTTTTGCCCTCCCCCCCCCTTCCGCCCTCTCTCGGGAGGCCTGGGGCCCGATGCCGTTTGATGCCAGGGTGTGAGGCTACTTGTTCCAGCTATATCGGACTGAGCGTCATGGGTGCAAGATTCCTTCTGCCTACACACTGGCTACCTATTGGGCTATGGAAAAGCAACATGCACTTTATCCATTCTGCCAAGCGAGAATACTTTCCACTCTTCTGCAGAAGAACCTAAACCCCTCAGCTTTTCAAGCTAGTTACCTATTTTAGTAATTGTCCCAAAATTGCACACCTTATTGCAGACCAACTTCGGCTAGGTTTGTCATAGAAAAATAACGATTTTATAGTCCTTGCTTTCACATTCCATGCTTGCTGCAGACTTTGCTATATCTCCATCTGAGAATAGCTTATTGCAATTTACTGTTCCTACTAGATACGATGTGTCCAAGATTGCTACCTCCTTGAAATCCTTACCATCTACTACTTTACATAGATACTTGACTTGAATATCTCGCTCAAAGCTGGTTTGACACAGGGCATCTTCCCTGCTAATTGGAAACAAGCAATCATTCATCCTTGCTAATTATCAGCCTATTTCTACTTTTCCTTTATTGGCAAGACTTCTTCAGCTTATGTTGCTAGGTTATAGAACGTCTAACTCTTTTGGAACTTCGGTGCTCTCAAGACACCTGACACAACTCCCACTGGAGCCAGAAGGCCTGAGCAATAAGATACAATGGGTCACTTCTGAGGTATAGCCATTTGGAGGGCAGTTCTGGCTGTTTCATTCGGAATGAATCTAAATAACATCAGACAGAGTACAGTCATCAACATTATTAGCACCCTTGCACTTCAACCCCTTAATGTCCAATAGCTCTCTCAAAAAAAAAAAAAAAGTGTCCAATGGCTTTGGACTATATATGCACACATTTGAGACACACAAGAATCATCAAATAAAACAAGACCAATCAAAAAAGGAAATTAGTATAAAAACTGGGACATTGTCAGGACATGGTTATTGGCACCCTTATAAACAATTCAAATCAGTTTGAACAGAAGAAAGACATTCCCATTGCAATAAAATTAGATGCATCTGTGATAAATTGTCGTATTCATGACTTGAATCAACCAATGAATGATGACTTTAATGTTAAAAATGGCCATATTCACTCCCTGTTCCATTTTCACAATAATGAATACAAGAGAGCTGCCTGAGAGCCAGAAAAGCCATTATCGCCATACCACCATGTGCCACACACTAAACAAAGGAGGACTTCATGAGTGAAGACCAAGGAGGACCCCTCTGCTCAAAGAAAGACAAGGCACGCCTGATCTTTGCCCAAACTCACCTTGAGAAACCACATTCCTGGGAAAATGTTCTGTAGAGGGATGAAACCAAACTTAAGCTCTTTGGCAATGCTGACCAATGATGTATTTACAGATGAAGAAATGAAGTTTATAAGCAAAAAAAAACCCCTTCCTACAGTAAATATGGTGGAGGTTCCATAGTGTTTTGGGGTTGATTTGCTGCTTCAGGACCTGGAGGCCTGGAACGTATTAAAGGAATTATGAAGTCAGAGGACTACCAAGGTATGTGCTACCTAGTCTCAGAAAGCTAGGTCTGGATCAAAAGTCATAGGTCCTCCAGCTAGACAATGACCCAAAACATACATCCAGAAGTACAAAAGAATGGTTAAAAAGGAACAAATGGACAGTTTTAAATTGGCCAGCATTGAGTCCTGATCTCTATCCAATTGAGAACCTTTGGAAAGAGCTGAAATCTTCCATCGATAAAAGGAATCCTGGAAACATTCATGAGCTTGAATAAATCACAGTTGAAGACTGAGAGAAACTACCAGCAGATAAATCTACAAAACCTATAGATGACTACAAGAAACTATCATCACTGCCAAGGGTTGTGCAACCAAATATTAGTGAAGGGTGCCATTAATCCCCCTCTAAGTCATATCTTGTGGGTTTTTTCTCAGTATTTACTATGTCTAAGTTGTATACCTTTGAACATGCTATTAAAATATTATGATGACGTACAGTTGAAAATTTTCCAATTATTTCTCAAGATATTGTACACAACATACCTAAAATGCAAGGGTGCTTATCTAATCTATTGCTGATCTAAAAGTCTAAGCGGTTTACCTAAAACATGGCCTGGATTGGCTTACATGGAACAGTAAAACTGCATGAATTACAGGAAATAAAGCTGCGGTCAACATTATTGTATCTATTATTGTAATATTGTCCTGTCTGGTGTTCTTAATTATGAGCCCAAAGGGGGTCGCCTAGCCATGTTTGCCCATAGGTGGATGGCCATCACCACAGACACCTGGGTACTACATGTAGTCAAGGAGGGCTACCTTCTCCACCTACACTGGGCACCACCCATGTACTTCTCATGGGAGCCCACCAGGCCTCTCCTTCACCAGACCCTGATCCTCACTGAGCTAGCAGGCCTAATTAACGACAGAGCAGTTGAGCCACTGCTGAAACATTTTTGGCCCTTCTACACAAAGTGCTACAAGAACAGGGTGGTGCTCCGCACACACCCCAAGTTTCTGCCCAAGGTGGTGCTCCGCACACACCCCAAGTTTCTGCCCAAGGTGGTGTCCCCATTCCACTTCAGAAACAAGGCAGCAGGTTTGAAGGACGGATGAACAGGCTGTTTATTACAAAACCAAAACCCCAACACTTTTCAGCCTAGGGGCCTTCCTCAGGGGGGGTACAAAACACCTCAAAATATAAATAGAAAATAAACAAATTATCAAACATGTACAATAAATCGTATTCTATGAATGTTTTTTTTCCACAATTAGACTTCTTCAGGCCGCTTCCTTATATCCAAGGTATAGCTGGCTTTTTCAGCATAGTCTTACCCAGGTACTCTGGCCAGTGGTATCAAGGGTCTAACGGGCTTATGCTGAGTGACTCTGCTGTTCCCAAACTACTAGGATACAGTGAGTATGTGTGCAAGGTGCCCTCTGTCTGCTCCCAGGAATGCAGAGGATCAAGTTTCCTTTTTGGGTAGAACTGTTGTCCTCTTAGACTGTGAAAGATAATCTGTAATTATACTGAAACTAAATGTGTGTGGGGGTATAATGTGTGTATAATCCAGGAAGTAAGGAGAGCCTGTCTCCTAATGTCCTCAGCAGCCAGTTTGCTTGAGGTTGGTATAAGCTCATTGCAATTATAGGGATGGGCTTCCTTCTAGAGTAGCAGAGACGCATCGCATGCAGGTATAGTAAAACATCTGCTATGACGGTGAGATGCATCACTGCTGACTCATCTAGTAGTCAGAATGATTCTTTGTGAACATCAGTATATAATCAGTGTTCTATGTAGACCTGTTGTCTATCACTTTGATGTAATGATAAAGTGATATATGCAACTGGTTACTTTAATGAAAGTTCCCTGCATGTCCCGTCCCCCCTCCCCCCGGCCTTTGTATGACCTTGTAGTGTAATGTAAACCGCTTTGAAGGAAAAGGCGGTATAGAAAACCTGTTAAATAATATATCCTATACATATCAAAAATGGAGTTTATTTGTAGTGTATTCAGTTTTTATTCTTTCCTATATAATGCAGAGATTCCAAATTAGCTGGTTCCAGGAGTGAGAGGGCTTTTTTTATATTTTTGCCAGTTCTGGTTTTAAATTTGCAGTGCAATGAAAATGGTATTTGTAGTCCCTGATTTTACTCTTTGAAATCTGTGCTGCAAGCCTCAAAATGCATCAGGATGAGATTGTTGGAAATCCAGGACTGGCATAAAATCTCGCTTTTGGAACTAGGTAACTTGACAACTTTGCTAATGGAAGTTGGAAAGTGATTCAAAATTGCTTGAGAAATGGCTCTTCGCCAAAGCTTTAATTGCACCCCAAACTATGCCAGTTCTTTGGACCCAAATATTTAGGGGGAGGCCCTGTGAGATGTGCTTTGGACTCAGGAGTTTGCTTCCCAATTGTCTGGCTTTTTTCAGGATTCAACAGAGTATGCATTAGCTATCCTTCTAAGTTTGGGATATGAATAAGTATGGGCATGTTTCAGAGTTTAAACCCTCTATCCACAATTCTCTAATCCCCCCCCCCCACCCCTGCTGTTTCCACTCTAACTAGCAGCAGAGACTGTGGGGGCGGAGCACAAAATGCTGCTTTAGTTACAGGAAGGGAGGAGGCGAGTCAGGGGACGTTCCTGCACTGTACAAGTTGTTTCTGCTTGTGAAGGGGGGGGGGGGGGTGGAAGAGAAACAAAGCGCTGCCTCCACTACCTACACCCCCTCAGGAAACTAAACAAAAAGCTCCAATACAGTTCCAACAGCAGCAGTATACATATATTGATTCAGGGTAACACAGCAATTAAGGAATTGCTTTAGAACTGTCCCCCTCTCTCTCATGCTCTCCTGATTTACATACACACACAGAAAGCCAGTATAGATACAGATCTGCACACATGGACCCCCCCCCCAACCCAACACAGAAACCTCCAAAACTGAAACACACACTCTACATGCACAACTAGTACATTTCAAATAATAAATGCATGCACAGTTAACAGGAATAATGATGCTTTAACCACAGTATTTTCAGTAAATCAAGTGTCATGGGAAATCCAGATTCAGTCAGATTTGTGTCCACACTGCTTTAAACATCATTCCAAATCTAGTTCTTCATGTATAGATCGATTTCTAAACGGACTTCACCATAGAGGAAAATTATATAATGTGGTCCCTCAGACCAGGGGCCAGACAGTGACAGTGGAACACAGCCCTTGTGCACCGCTAGTTTGGGTTACATAGGTACCTCACTACTGTCTTTCAGTCAGCAGGTGTACAGATGGAGCAGACCGCAGCTGTTTCTGAGATCTTCAGGATTGATTTGCATATTGCTGTTTCTGTGTTAACCTAGCGCTCTATAAATGATTAGTAGAAGAGTATAACTTTCTAGAAATTCATAAGGTCTCTGTTTTAGTAGTTCATAGTTTTAGTTCACCTGTGTCTTTCTCTTCATTTGGTTAAGTGCCTCAATGTGCATTGTTTTTCTGTAAAGGTTTCCTCCGGTTCCCTGCAAGTTAGCCGTGTCTTCCTGTCAGCCAGCATACCGTGACAGCTACTTCAGATGTCTCCTTGTGGTTTTAAATACAAATGAAATCCATGAATTATCTGGAAATTGTAGGTTCTGCTGTCCTTAGGCTATGTATGGCGCACCACACAGAATGTGAACAGTGTGTGTGTTTGGCATGTTTCATGTACGCCCCTCTGCCTCCCTTAGAGGAATCCAAGTGCCACGTGCGCTTCCTCTTGTTCTGGAGACGCCATTCTCGTAGGGTGCAGCATAGAAGTTAGGTCACAAGAGTATTCTTTTTCTTAAGAGTTGTTGAAGGAATACAGCTGCCCGTCCTGGCCTGAGGGCTGGAAGAAGCTGCTGCCTGCCCCAACCACAGCTGGGGGGGAGGGTGTAATTTTATAACACGCCACTGATGTGCCTCTATAAAATAGATCTACAACCATCCTCAATGGTGCACAAAACACAGGGCCAGATTCTGACAATCTCTAAAATCTGGAACCTCCTGATATCTGGTCTGTGCTTCCACACTCCTTCCCCCCTTGCCTGTCTGTTTTTTTTCTTATTTTTAGTCTAAGGATTTGGAATAGTTTTAAAAACAATTTACTAAATGCATCAGTAATAACAAATGCATACAAATGACAAGCTACATTATCTTGGGTGCTGTAAATCTTAAATCAAACCTATATCTTATACACATGACCAAGTCCTATGAGAGAAGATTTGAGCCCAAGCCACTTCTGCTGCTGCCACACCCATCCTCCTGCAGACCGCAGGCCAGAAATCTATACTTTACTTTACAGGGAAGGATGACATGGTGAAAGGTGCCAGACTTAGCGTGGGATATTGAAGGCTATTTATAGTACAAGCCCGAGCAGCAATGTCTCCCCTCGCTCTTGATCACTAAGAGAATATGGCAGGTCAGTGTGGCACCTGCTACACATAGCAGTCTCCATTTCCCCACTCCTCTTCTTCCAGCCGTCTCATTCTAGGGGCAGCAAGTCCTGTACCTCTGGGTAGCTCCCTTGTTGCCGTCTCATCTTAAGGATGAAAATCTCTCTCTGCTTAGAAGTGGGAAAACTGACATTTCTTATGTGCTATTGTCTTTGTGTTTGTATGAGTGAAATGGTTAAGGACATTTTTTTTAAATTTTGCTCTTCTATTTTTGATCATTTTGGGGTTTTTTCCTTCCTCTCATTTGCATCTCCTACCCCCATCCTCTGTAGCAGTGGAGGGTCTCCTGGGCTTGAGCTGACTGGTGTAGCGGCTCTTCCATCCAGGCAGCCTGCTTCTAAGATTTCTCCCAGTCCTCTCTGTGCCCATCTCATGATCCATCCTATCCTGCAGGAAACGTAGGGAGACCTTGTATCCCTGCACCATCCTGTCTTCAAGCTGGTCTTGGTGCTTCTGTTCGTTTAAGCATGAATACATAGAAACTAACTTGACAAATTGTAGCTGAAACCTTTTTTTATTGGACTAGTTTTTAACACATCTTTGACTAGCCTTAGCGAGTCTGTTCCCTTGGGACCATGCACAATGAGCCATTTGGCTCAAGTGGGAGAGGGCATTGGAATAAATCTTTTATAAGAAAGATATTTGAGATTTTAGCTCATGCTTTTTTATTGCCAGCTTCTTTAGTGAAATCTTTGAGCTGTTTTTGGTTCTTTTTCAGAACGGCCGCCTGGTCGGAGATGCAGAGTTAGAGAGACAGAAGTACCAAGAGCTGAAATTAAACGGGCCCCAGGTAAGAGGAGAAGGGAGAGGATAGTGCTCGTGGCTGGAAGCCACCTGAAGATCTTGTTTTCGCTTGCTGAGCTGTAAGTGGATAGGGATCAGATAGGCGAGTGGTTCAGCTATTATGGCAGCATAATACAGATCAGGCACTTAAGATGTTCACAAATGATCAAACCCCATTTGAAAGACAGCTAGGATTTACGGGCTGGTGAAACATAATGTTTTTGCTGCTATCAGGAAGGAGGTCAGACATTGCTGGGCGAATGTAATTCCCTTTGCCTCAGAGTGAATCATTGCAGTGAACTTTGTACACCTGACTGTGTGCATGTGGCAGGGCTCATGCGAGACAACTTGCGAGATTAACAGTAATGAAACACAGCTTCCTCTCCCACTTGATTAACTTTACCTTTTTTTCTACTGAAATGCTGAGAGATGTGATTTGGTAAGGAAGATTACAGAAGTCATCCTTGTCTCCCTTAACCAAATACCTTGTGATATTTTAGCATGGTTAAGAATCGCACACCTATCGCCCACATATATGTGGGAGCTCCCCCCCCCGATTGTATACTGAGTTTTGTGAGGCCTGCCTCCAGCCCACATAATTTAATTCCTCTTTCCATTTCGTCCCTCCAGTCTAGACGTATGGGTTCATGCCATGTCACCAGCAGATGGAGACTGAGAACACTGGTTTTGATGATGTTACCCCATAAAGATCCTGTGCATCTCTGAACACTCCAGTATTTTCTCAGTTTCAGCATATGGTGATAAGCTTCTGTGCAGTCTGCACTCCACTGTAGTTGGATTTAAACAAAAAAATGGAAAAAAAGAGGAGTTGGTATGTGGCTCCACATTGGACCCAAAGCAGTTTAGTCAGCTTCGGCGATCATTGGGATGCACAACTCTGTAGTCCAAGTCTCTCACTTATTAGTCCTTCACCTCACAGATCCAGTTGCCTTCCATGGGATCTAGAGATCTACAGTTCCTGCTTCCAAATTTTGGGGAGGGGGCCCGGGGACCTCTGCCTTTCAGAACCTGGCTCTTTTTTAAAAAATTTTTATTTATGCAATTTTCAAAATATAAACAAGAATTTTCTTACACAGAAAAGTCCTGAAATTCAGAAATAGCATGTACAACGTAGAAATACAAAAATAGAAAATCATCTAACAAACCAGCCCTCGAGTCCTCAAAAAATGGAAACAAGATGGGTCGCAATCATAAGAAATATCTCTTAAAATACAATGCATGAAAAGGACTACACTAAGGGGCTGCACTTTATAGCGTCACCTCACCTTACCCTACCCCACCCCACTGGTAGGTTCTCCATCTGGAGGTCAGAGGAGAAGTGGTCTGTACAACTTGCAGTCTGGAAGAAATAAATGAGGTCAACTGGGTGGGCTCAAAGAAAAGGTAACTAACATCAGCTAATTTAATCAGGCATTTACATCAAAAATGCAAAGAGACACCCCCCCCCCTTCCACTCGCAGTTGAACCACACCAGACTTAAGCAACAAGAATTCTCTCCTCTGTTTTGAGTGGCCCTAGACACATCGGGAAATATCCTAATCTGTGAATCCATGAATGCTTTAGTGGGAGTACAAAAAAACAACTTCAGTAACCAATGCCAGAGTAACCAATAAGGTAGTGGTCATCCTAGAATCGGAGGCAGACTTCTCCAAATATGCTGTTAAATCAAGACTATCACAGGACAGGGCTGAGGACCGCTCAAAGTTGTCTGGAACCCTGGCCTTAGCAGTAGGTAGATAGCCTTAGAAATAGGAGGTAAGGATTTAGACAAAACCTTTTATACAATTCTAGGGCTGAAGTGGCTGGGGCTTCTAGCAGAACTTTCTAAAAATTCTAGTTTCCTGTGAGTGACTTTAGGGCAGTCTCTTGCACCTGATCCAGGCGGCCTTCAATCGATGCCACCTTGGAATTCACATTAACTTGAAAAGCTTCTTGTTGCACCAACTGCTGCTCATATACAGTCAACTGCTGTGAGATAGCCTGAAGTTGTATTGAGATAGGTGACTCCATAGAAGAGAGCCTCCCATAAATGTTCCATAGTAAACAAACAAAAAAAAACCCCTTCCCATCTCACCAACTTAGTTCTGGAATGTTACTATCAAATCCAAAAGCAGTAGGAAAGAAACACCAGACTGCTGAAGTGTCCCACTCTTACCCTCTGTGGCCTGCAGAACACACAGCTGCTGAGCCCACTACCCAGTTCCCAATTCCTCATGGGCTCCTCTGAGCTCTTCAGCAACGATACCACCACAGGCTGTTCTGGGGGTATGCGACTCTCCGGATTCAAAAATTACATCCAGCCCAACAGCATTCAGGTCCGCCCCTTCCATGCTAAGCAGGCCAGCTGTGGAAACTTCGCCCCTCTGAGTGGACCTCACAAAAGCATCCATGGGCTCGCTACTCACCAGCTTCACCTCTAACAGGGCCGCTGCCGTTGTCGCCAGCAACATCTTTGCCTTCCGCTTACGGCCAGAATGCGGCATAAGTCAACACAAGCAAGTCATACTAGGAAAAGTGAGAAGGTAGGAGCCCCACAGAGGGCAGTTTGTGCCATGAGACGGACGCTCACTATCTTGCCTAAAATCCGAACCTGGCCCTTTAAAGTTTAAAAAAAAAAAGGGGTGGGGGAGCCCCAAAAAGAGCATGTTGGATCATTGGTGTGGTCAGTTCCAGTTACCGGGAGGGTGAGATGAGTGATTCTGGTGGTTAGCAGAGATGTGAGATGAGAAGGACCAGAGTCTTGGGCAGGAGCACACAACTGAAACATCTATGCTATCAGGCAGAGCAGCCTGTGGCAGGTGCCACAATTTGCTGTCGGCAGTAGGGTTCTGCCGTTTGTGTGAACAAGGCTCTGGAGGTGGAGGTGCACTCAGAGAGACAGACTGTGGGGTATGAGCCAGTTTTTCTGCAGCTGCCAGAGTCCACAGTTTTGGCAGAAAACATGGCAGTAAGTGCGGCAGCACAGTTGGAGGTAAGGGAGCATGTGGGGGAGCTGAAAGGGAACTCTTGCACCCTTTTGAGAGAGCAGCGGCTGGGGTCAGCAGACCCTAAGGAGGCACGCTGGAGAGTTCTGGACTCCCGTTCTCTCCAGAATTTGTGCTCTCTTTGCACAAGACCTACTGCATGAAGCAGGGGCTAGGGCATGATGATCTTGTGGCTTGAAAGCCAAGAAAGGGGCCTGAAAAGCCAGGAGAACTGCCATCTAAGTGCTGCAGGGTGGAGGATGACACTTGAGATTATCATGGCTCTCTGGGCTTGGGGGGAGGGGGGTATAAGGTCCCACTGGAAGGCCCTTTGGGCTGATGGGAGGAACCCTCAGGCAAAGAACTAGAGGAAGGAAAAATTCCCCCTGGCAAGGACCCCTCCATAATACAGGTGTTTCTTCGGCAAGGGTTGCCGGTGCTGACTGCGCAGTCACGAACTGCACTAAATGTAATAAATCGTTCTCTGGAAAAGGATAGCTCCCTGGAGGGTCCCTTGCTACAGGGCTTTTGGAAGCCTCTGAGGTCTTTCCTGCTTCATAATGCTTATTAAGGAGATGATTGAGGTGGAGCAAGAGGCTCCAGAGGCAGAGCTCCAGGTCAGCAGGTCTATGGTACACTTGTATCTTATCCCTTCGGAAGAAAAGGATCTCCTCCAGCTCCCGAAGGTAGATGCTTTGGTCTCTACAGTTACCAAGAAGACAACCATTCCAGTAGATGGTGGAATGGCCCTCAAGGATGCTCAAGATCAAAAGCTGGAAACACTCTTGAAGGCAATCCTTTGAAATTACTGCCCTGGCACTGCAGGTGTCTGGTTTGCGGCCTGCCTGGTGTGGGCTTGTTTTGCGGTGGGCACAGAGTTTACCTGAGGCAGTTCTGGATTTGTCAGGGTTGTTGTCAGAGGCAGCTAAGCTAGGGTCTAAATCGGCCTATCTAGCCGACACGCTGACCTAGTAAGAGCCTCAGCTGAGAGTATGGTCTCAGTGGTGTCTGTGTGTTGCCTGTTATGGCTCCAGAATTAGTCTGGGGATGTAGCCTCCAAGACTCACCTTACTAAACTCCCTTTCAAGGGGGAAACTCCCTTTCGGGGAAGGCACTGGAGAAGGTGGTGAAGGACTTGGGGGAGTCCAAAGTTCTGAGGCAGCCAGAGGACAAGCCTAAGACTACAAGGCCAGCGACTTCTACTAAAGGCTGCTTCTGAGATTTTCAGAGGTTCTAGGCAGGTGTACTATGTTCCCTTCCAGTGGGTTTGCTAGCCTTCCAGGGGCAGCCCTTTCAAGGGGGTCAGGGAGGAGATAGGGACTACTTTTAGAGGGGCCTCTGGAGGCTCCAGAAAGTCCCAATGAAACAAGGAAGGCCCAGGCAGAGTTGATTCCAGTAAGTGGTAAGCTACAGACCTTTTACTTCGCTTGGGTCAAAATTACGTCTGATCAGTGGGAGCTAGAAGTCATTCAAGAAGGTTATGTGTTGGAGTTAGCTCGTTCTCTCTGCCTTTGTTTCCCAACAAGGCTCTGGCCAAGGCACAGCAGTGGCAGACATGCTTGAGGGCTGATTCAACTCCATATGGTGATGAAGGTGCCTCTGGTGGCTAGGTTTATACTCCATTTATTTTGTGGTTCCCAAGAAAAAGGGTTCCCTCCATCCGGTTCTGGATCTCAAGCACATCAACAGAGCCTTGCAGGGTGCCTCATTTTCATATGAAGACATTTTTTGCAGTCATAGTGGCAGTGCGTAAAGGCAAATTTTTAACTGCTTTGGACCTCTCTGAGGTATATCTGCACATTTTGATCCGTCTGGACCATCAGCGAAACCACAGTTTTTCAGTTCCCATGGGGCATTTTCAATTCAAGCTCTGCCATTTAGTCTGGCCATGGCACTGCAGACCTTCATGAAGGAGGTAGTCATGGTGGTGGTCACGCTGCACTGGGAGGGTGTGTTGGTGCATCCCTATCTGGGCGAAGTTGGTCCAGGAAAATCAGGAGATGACGGCCTGGGTGATATCTCTGCTTTAGCGTCTGGAGTGGGTGATCAATTTCAACAAGAGCACCTTGGAGCCCATTAGGGATCTGATACGTCTGGGAGCTTGATTCTGGATAGAGGTGGGTTTGGTCTGCCTTCCTCCAGAACCTGCCCAGAAGATTCAGACACAAGTCGAGAGCTTTTTCTAGATGTGCTCTCCCCCGGCATGGCACTACCTGCAATTACTGGGGTGCATGGCAGCGACGTTGGATCTGGTTCCATGGGCCAGAGTGCACATGAGGCCTCTGCAAAAGTCCTTATTGGCCCAATGGTTGCCATAGAAGCATTCACTATGGAAGAGGTTGAGGTGCCCACAGGAGGCAAAGGCAAGCTTGTGCTGGTGGCTGGACACAGTCAAGCTGACAGCAGGAATGCCACTGGAGCCGCCTGAGTGGGTGATGGTAACCATAGATATCCCCCTTTATGGCTGGGGGCGGGGGCACATTGCCAGTTCCAAGTACCTCAAGGCAGGTGGAGTCTGGAAGAGAGCAAATGGTCCATAAATTGCTTGGAGATGTGAGCGGTGTATCTGACTCTACAGTTTTTTTCAGCCCCTGGTTTGGTGAGAGTCCTTTTGGATAACATAACCATGGTGGCGTATCTCAATTGGCAGAGTGGTACAGAAAGTGCAAGCCTAGCAGACAGTGGCTGCTCTTCTTCAGTGGGCCGAGATCCATCTTCTAGGGCTGTCGGCAGTTCACGTGGCCGGGACAGAAAACGTACCAGCTGACTTCTTCAGTCATCTGGACCCGGGAGAGTGGTGGTCTCTGGAGGACTCCATTCCAGAGCATAGTGCCCTGGTGGAAGGAGCCATTCATGGACCTGATGGAGTCTGCTTCCAAGGCGAGTCTGTTCTACAGTTGTAGGTGAGAGAGGATGTCAGGGGGCCTGGACGCTCTGGCTTGGCAATTGCCGACAAACACTTTTGTATGCGTTTCTTTTCTGGCCTCTTATAGGTCGACTGCTTCAGAAAATAGAGGTGTATCGAGGTCTAGTAATTCTAATTGTGACGGATTGGCTTCTGAGGCTGTGGTATGCTGATCTCATGTGATTATTAGCAGACCTTCTGTGGCGTCTGCCAGTGGTGAGCAGCCTGCTGTTGCAGGGTCTCATCCTTATGCCAGCTGTAACTCTATTCTCGCTTATGGCCTGGCTCTTGAGAGGGCTCGGTTGAGGTGATGAGGTTATTCTGTGCAAGTCCATCGACACATTTTTTGCTTAGGACACTAAACATTAGACTTCTCTGGCTTATGTTCATGTCTGGCATAGTTTTGAGAGTTGGTGTGAGGAAAGGGGTCTCCAGGTTCTCTCGTCATTGCTGGATGCCCTGGCCTTCAAGCTGGCTTGGAGAAAGGGCTGGCCTTGAACTTTTGAAGGTCCAGGTAGCAGCCCCAAATTATTATCGAGGGTGACTTCAGGGGAACTCCTTGTCTTTCCAGCCAGATGTGGCTTGCTTTTTGAGGGGTGGCAAGCAGGTTAGACCACTGGTGCATCAGATTGTGCTGTTTTGGGACTTGAATTTTGGTTTTATCGACACTTGTGGAAGCATCCTTCGAACAGCTTCACTGAAGAATCTGACTTTGAAAATGATTTTGCTGGTAGCTATCTGCTCAGTACGGAGAATCTCAGAGCTACAGGCCTTGTCATGTAGAGAGCCTTTCCTTGTGATCTCCAAAGAAAAAGTGAATTCATCCGCTTCCCTCCTTTTTGCTGAAAGTGGTGTCTGTCTTCCACCTCAATCCAGCAGTAACGCCGCCTGTATTTTTCAGGTCTGAGATTGATGCAGAGTCTGGACAGTTATGCCTGTTGGCATCTGTAGAGTCTTAAAGCACTACCTTAAGTGTACCGAAGCATTTAGGAAGTCTGATCATCTTTGTGTTTGGAGGATTGTGCAAAGATGATGCGGCATCGACAAGCATCTATTGTTCAGTGGCTGAAAGAAGCTATTGCTTTCACATAGTTGCTTAGATGGAAAGCACTTCCAGAAGGGTTAAGCGTCCACTTGATGAGCGCTCAGGCATTATTGTCTGAATATGTCTGGTTCCTTGGTGGATATTTGTAAAGTGACAATATGGTTCTCGCGCCACTTAGTTGTGTGGCACTACCATTTGAACATACAGGCAAAAAGATGTGCAGTTCAATATGCAGGTATCCCGCCTGAATTCTGGTATATCACATGCATCTAGACTGGACTGGAGGGAAGATATGGAAGGTGAAATTAAACCTTACTTGCTAATTTTCTTTCCTTGAGTCCTTCCAGTCTAGTCTTGAACCCACTCATTCTGTATTTTTCAGCAAGCCTGGACATAGAAGAAATAAACTGCGTGTTCTCCGGGAACAAACAGGAAATTAATCCTCACATATGGGTGATATTGGTGCTGACAGAGCCTGTGCTGAAGCATCTCCCCAGCTGTCAAATTAAGCCTTTGGGAGTTGCACCACGCATGTGTGATTCACTTCCCGCCCAAGGGTGCCATCTTGCCTCAGTCTGTTTTTCCACGGAGCACATAGGACGCTGTCCAGTTTTCCCTGGAAAAAGTTAGATTTTAATTAGGCTTCTCCGGTTGCATACCAGTTCCTTCCTGCTCCTGAGACAGCTCTGCCTCAGTGTCTCTCCTCAAGTTAGTCTATTAGGGTTTTTTTTTTTTTCCATCGAGGTGCTTCTCGACCGGCATTTGTGCCCTTTTTCAGCCGAAGGTCTTGGACCCCTGTTTCCGATGGCCTCCAGTGGCTTTAAAAATTGTGACCGCTGTGGCAAAATGATGTCTGTCACCAACCCACACAACTGCTGCCTCAGATGTCTTGGCCAGGAGCACAATGACTCCAACTACGACTTGAAAACCTATTTGGGAAGCCCATGGCAGATACTCAGTCCCTATCTCCACTGCCTTATGTGACGAGAACTAGGCTCTCAAAAAAAGACCTCTGTGCAGCTCCAGAAGGAAAGCACTGGGGGGAAAAAGCCCTTCCCAAGGAAGAAAGGCAGCTTCAGTAGGCCAGCTTCCAGACCAGCTTGGCCGCCTCAACAGGGCCAGCAACAAAAAGGACAGAAACATGGTCCCAGGAAACAAAAAGCCCCAAAGTCCCAGGCACCAGCCCTGGCCCTGGCCCAGCCTGGGGGAGCTTTTGATCCCTAGGGGGGGTCCTCTGGTGCCTAGCCATGCTTCCTTTGCATCAAACCTTGCAGGATCTGCTCTTTCGAATGTGGGGAAACTCCTTTAACGGTATCCCCACCTTCTAGGGCAACTGATCTTCTATACAAGGTGCCCCCTTCTCCAGGTTTTCAAAAGACTCAACTTCCTCATCATTCCATTGTTGTAGAATCAGCAATGAGGCGTGTTAAGAGTACTAAAAAGCACTCTTCTTATCCGCCAGGTCGTGAGTCTAAGACTTTGGATGCCTTTGGACACCAAATCTTCCAGGCATCCATGCTTTCAGCAAGAATTCTCTCATATATTTTCTATATGGGATTATCTCTTGAAGAAGTCACAAAGAAATTACTACTTTTGACCCCTTTTCAAAAGCCCAAAAGAGCAGACTATTCCTTATTGGTTAGTCATGCTCAAAATATCTCTAGGTTCCTTACTCGTGCTTCCCTAGACTCCTTTGAGTCTGTTAGCAGAACTTCTGCTATAGCTATAGGGGCACGACGTAAAGCCTGGCTCCAAGTTTCAGACTTGGACAAATGGGTACAAGAAAGACTGGGAAATGCTCCTTGCACTGGAGAAAATCTCTTTAACAAGGAGTCTTTACTCCAAGCTGCTCAGTTAACCACTGACATTGCTGTTTTCAGAGGCTTGTTTACGCCTTCCTCTTTCCCAGTTGGTAGGAAATTTCCTAACAAACTTTGTTCCCCCAAGGGGAAAAAGTTTCATCCATCTCCTACCCATCATACAGATGTTCCCAGACAGGGGAAACATCGAACAGGGCTAAAGAAACCACAACCTCAACAGGTTCAGCAAACCCAGCAGTCGCAGGATTTCTGATAGATTATCATTACATCTCCTGTTTGGGGGTTAGAGTTTGTAGTCTGCTTCTTTTCGCTTGAAGCATCTACACTAATTTCATCCTAAATTCTCATGGATCTCTTTTCACGAGACATCCTTTCTTTTTGCTCTGAGTTTTTATGATGATCATGCCTATAGTTAACAGGTTTCTCCTCTTCCTCCTACTGGGGAAAAAGAGGTGTAACAACTATCAATAAGACAGTTTTCCCTGTACTAGCATGTATCATCTTACCCCTCAGAGACTTACTCCATCATGAGTCTCCTTCAACTCTGTCTTACCCTACCCTCTTACTACAACATTCGGTTTTTAAGAGTGGTTCTATTGCACTGGTAAGCCCCTATGCTTCTCTACCTATTCCAGGAAGGGGTTTCCTTTTCAGAGTTGTCTCCCCCTTTCACATTCTTACTTTAGGGCAGCTTATCAAACAATAAGGAAGTCTTACCACTCCTACTTATGTCTGTTTCTTTTTCCAATTTAAAAAAAAAAGGGATTTTTTTCCCGCTGCCCTGGTAATTGCTGCAAATGCAGCAGTTCCTAGTGGTTAAACCACTGGTTCTGTTCACCACACAATCAGGGTTTGTCCTCCACTAGTAATCCTTCTGGCCTGGGTAGTAAGCCCAAACAGGTTATCAACCTCTTTTGGAAACCCTATCATCACAGGCTTTTTGGTTTGACTTCTATTCTTCGCCATCTCCACTTCCCTTGTTTTGGCAGAATAGTTTGTTACCTACTGGCTTTAAGCAGCCAGTTTTTTCTTCTAACCAACCTGCAACATGCTCTCTGCAACTCTACAGAGTAGCTTTGCACAATGGGCCCTTGCTAGAGAGCATTAGTATCTTGCCTAGCAGATAATCCCAGATGGTTAGGAGGGGTTCACCCAGTCATGCTCTCATGACTGGTAGGTGTTCCCTACCCTTACCATCTCCTGTAAAGTCTCTTTTCAAAACAAAGGACACAGGCCTTACATCACGTGAAAACCTAAAGAATGACCAATTCCCTGGCTTGGTCCACATCTCTTTGGACTTCTCACCAGGGATAGTTTTCTTTTCGTTGCAGCTCGTTCTTATATGCTTCCTTCCCAATACTTCATGAGAAGTTCATGTTCAACTGAAGGACGCATGATACCCATCTTGCCCTGATAGGCGGGTCAATATGGTATCTTATTCCATTGGCGTCTTCTATCCATTTACCATACTGGAGTTCTAGAGAGATCTGGACTTGCTGCCTGCAGACTGAAGTTATCCTCTGCACTTTTCATGTAGGCCATCCTGGTTATTCAAGAGCTTGAATTCTTAAACGAATCTAGACTCCTCCTTGTCAGGGAGACCATTCCTCTGACTCTATCAATCATAACCAGGGAAAGAAGATTCTCTATGCATCTGTTCAAGAAGGTATCACCCTTCTTGCTATTAGATGAATCTTTCTCTCTCCCCATATTCCTATGGGGATCTAGTTATATAGGCATGTCTCCATCTACATACCTGGGGACATGTGTCTATATATCTACATATATATAGATATGTAGACACATCTGTATCTTCTGCCCATGTGTGTCTCTCTCTCTCTATATATCTATCTAATCTATCTAATCTATCTGTCGAGATGTATCTTTAGGTAGATAAGTACGTAGGTATATATCTGTCTGTTTAGGTTCATATATCCATATATTCCTATATGACTCTGACAAATGGGCACTACCCCTATCAATGCGGTGCCAGCATGCTTAGGTTTCTACACATACAACCACTCCCTGTGGTAATTAGCAATTTTTTTTTTCTTAACATAACCTTTCAGGGTTAGGTACCTCTGAAGCTCTTCATGTACCTTTTTCTTTCCTAATTGACTTCATTTAGGAAAGACATTGCGGATCTTCAGTTACTCTAAAACTGTAACGCTTCATAAGTCTGTCCTTACTTTGTTATTGGATACAGGGGTCTTCCATACCCCTCCTCTCCTACATGGACTATTTCTATTGTCAGTCCAAATCGGTCAGACTTATTTTCCTTTTGGTCCTAGGATTGTACTGTTCTTGGGCCAAAAGAGCTTAAGCTTTGTCTAATACTACCTTTTGCGTTTCCTGCTGAAGCCCTACCTCATTGTACTACCCCAGTTTCCCCTGGGGCTCTTTCTCACCCTGAAGGGTTCTGACCTCCACTTGTTTTTTCTAGTTTATTACCTCTACTTCACAGTGAGGTACTCCTTGAGGATCTTCTACTGGCTCTTCTAACAGATCCATATGAATCTCAATAAACCTTTTACAATACCACCAAGGGAGGTCCATATTAGAATATTGCACTCAATATTTTTACTGCTAAATGTCATCTACACAGGGTCTTCCTCTATAGAAGTCCTGTTCTACTCCAGCTGTTCCACAGCACCTTTCTGTAATTCAACTCCTACCCTCCATCCCCAGGATGCCTGAGGTTCTGTCGAATAGCATGGCCTTCTCTGTTTCGCAACATGCTGGGACTCCTCCAGGCATCTTAGCTCGGGAGTCCCCATATGTGAAGACTCATTCTTGCTTGTTCCTGGAGATAGCACAGTTACTTACCTGTAACAGGTGATCTCTGGGAACAGCAGGAATAAGTCTTCACAACCCACCCACCTCCCCTAGGAGTTGTATATCTCTATCTCTTTCCTCTCTCTCTTTCCTCTCTCTCTTTGTCTCAGCTTTAAAACGTAACTGAGGAGAGGCATTTGGGAAAGGCGGGAAGGCAGCATGCAGGCGTTGTGGGATGCTCCCAAAAGCGTTCTAATTGGACGCTGGGGAACGTTCCCACGCAGAATCCGTCGGTACAGACGTACCCATATGTGAAGACTTATTCCTGCTGTTCCCAGAGATCAACTGTTACAGGTAAGTAACTGTGCTTTACCCATAGGTGGATAGCCATCGCCACAGATACCTGGAATGCTACAGGTGGTCAAGGAGAGCTAACTCCTCCACATACTTCCCAAGGGAGCCCACCAGGCCTCTCCTTCACCAGACCCTTCTCACCCAGCTGGCAGGCTTAATTAACGACAAAGCTGTCAAGCCAGTGCTGAAACATCTCTGGGGCACAGACCTCTATTCTAGATACTTCCTTGTCCCCAAAGGACAGGGGGCCTCAGGCCCTTCCTAGTCCTGTGAGAGTTCAACAGGTTTCTGGTCAGAGAGAAGTTCAAGATGCTCTCCCTTGGGACACTACTGCCATTCCCCCAGCAGGTAGATTGGCTATGCTTCTTAGACCTAAAGGATGCCTACACTCACGTTTATCCATCCCATTATACTGAAACGGCTCTTACCAAAATCTCCAGTGACATGTTCCTGGTAAAATACAAGGGCCGCTATACTGTCCTCATCCTTCTTGACCTTTCTGCTGCTTTTGACACTGTTGATCACAACCTTCTCCTTGTTACCCTGGCCTTGCTTGGTTTTAGCGGCTCTGTACTATCCTGGTTCTCCTCCTACCTCTCCCATCGCTCTTTCAGTGTGTGTTCTGGTGGCTGCTCCTCCTCTGCTACCCCACTCCGTCGGTGTCCCCCAGGGATCTGTCCTGGGTCTGCTCCTTTTTCCCTCTCTATACCCAGTCCCTTGGTGCACTTATCTCGTCCCATGACTTTCAGTACCATCTCTATGCCGATGACTCCCAAATCTACCTCTCTACTCCTGAAATCTCTCCAGCAATCCAGACCAGGATCTCTGCCTGCCTTTCCAACATTGCTGCCTGGATGTCTCATTGCCGCCTGAAACTGAACATGGCCAAGACTGAACTCCTTATCTTTCCCCCCCAAAACCTCCCCTCCTCTTCCTCCCTTCTCAGTCTCTGTGGAAAACTCTGTAACCCTTCCTGTTTCTTCGGCCCGCAACCTGGGGGTTTTCTTTGACTCCCCTCTCTTTCTCCACACACATCCAGCTCTTTGCTGAGACCTGCCGTTTCTTTCTCTACAACATCAGCAAAATCCGCCCCTCCCTTTCTGAGCATACTACTAAAACCCTTATCCACTCCTTAGTCACCTCTCGTCTTGACTACTGCAACCTACTCCTTGCTGGTCTCCCTCTGAATTATCTCTTTCTCCTTCAATCTATTCAACATTCTGCTGCACGACTAATCTTCTGCCAGCCTCGCTATACCCACATTACTCCTCTTCTCAAGTCACTTCGCTGGCTCCCTGTCTGCTTCCGCATCCAGTTCAAACTTCTCCTCCTGACTTTTAAGAGCATTAACTCTGCAGCTCCTCAGTACCTTTCATCTCTTATCTCTCCTTACAACCCCTCTCGGGAACTCCGCTCTTCTAACAAACTCCTGCTGCTAATTCCCGACTTCGCTCCTTTCACCTTGCTGCACCTTACACCTGGAACAAGCTACCGTTATCTGTACGCCAGGCACCCTCTCTAGCCCTCTTTAAATCCAGGTTGAAATCTCACCTCTTCACTGTTGCTTTCAGATCTTGACCTCTGTTTGTCATGACTAGATTGACAGATACCAGTAGCTTGCATTGCAGGAGTCTCCAGATGCAAGGCTGCTGGTCCTGGGAGGAAACCCAGCTGCAAATCAACCAACCTACTAAACGTTGGTGGCGGAAGGCTCTGAGGGCTAGGTATATTGCCCGGAGTTCAACACCGCTCGGTGCTGATCCAAACCAACAATTGGGTCTCAATGTTCTACGTGAACAAACAAAGAGGGGTACAGGGTCCGTACACCCTCTTTCAGGAGGGTGCTAGCCCTCTGCTCTTATGCTGCAGGCAGAGGGATACTCCTAAGGGCGGTGTACCACCCTGGCCAGGACAGTGCCCTAGTGGACAAATTGAGCAGGGTCCTCCAGCTGCACGAGTGGCGCCTGGATCCAGTGGAAGCCTCATGGCTGTTCCATCGTTGGGGCATCCCCTTAATGGACCTGTTTGCCAGCCCAGACAACATGCAGTTGCCCCAATTTCTGCTCATGCCAGGTGCACCTATCCTAAGTGGCAGCAGATGCGTTCCTTATCCCGTGGACAGAAGGCTTCATGTGTGCCTTCCCACAGACACCACTGGTAGCCAAGACATTATTCAAGGTCCATCGCTAATGCTGAAAGCCCCTCTGTGGCCCAGGCAGCCCTGGTTACCACTGCTCCTCTCCCTATCGGCAGTGCCACATATCCTCCTGGGCTGAGCTCCAGGGCTACTCTAACATAAGAACATAAGATATGCCATACTGGGTCAGACCAAGGTCCATCAAGCCCAGTATCCTATTTCCAACAGTGGCCAATCTAGGTCATACGTACCTAGCAGTTTCCCCAAAAGACACAGGTTCCGCAATGCTTGTACTGGGTCAACTCTCACAGGAGCAGGGCTTTCTCCTGCACCCCAGACTGGGGTCCCCCTCACTCACGGCTTGGCTGCTGAAAGAGTAGTGTTAGCTCCCTTCAAACTCCCATGGGACGTGGGAGAGATTCTTCTGGCCTCTCACAAGGCCTCCACTAGAAGAGTATACGCCTTCAAGGGCACCAATTCTTAGTGTTGTGTGCGGAAAGACAGGCAAACCAGTTTTCCTGTTCAGTACAGGTGATATTTCAGTACCTGCTTTACCTATCGCAGGTGGGACTGGTCCAGTTCGGTTAGAGTACACCTGAGCGCCATCACAGCGCATCACCATTCCATTGAGAGAAAACCCCTCTTGGCTCAGCTGCTTGTGTCCTGATTCCTGCGGGGCCTCATGTTATCCATACCCCACCGTCCGCTCTCCAGCTGTGGAGTGGGATCTCAGTGTGGTGCTCTCGCAGCTCCCCTACATAAGGATCTACAAGAAAAGGGTGGTCTCCACACACACCCCAAGTTTCTGTCAAAGATGGTTTCCCCATTATTCTTCAACCAGGAGATGGTACTGCTCACCTTCTTTCCAAGGCCTCATGCCAGTAAGGCGGAGACCATTCTCCATGATCTGGATTGTAAGAGCCCTGTTCTTTTACTTGCAACGGACCCAGGGCCACCGCAAAGTGCCTCGGCTTTTTGTATCCTATGACCCTAGTCGCCTGGGGCTCCCAGTGACTAAGTGAACTCTGTCCACTTGGATGGCTAACTGCATTACCCTTGCCTATGAGTAAGCAGGAATCTCACTGGACCAGAGGGTCACAACATACCGTGTCAGGGCCATGGCTACTTCCATGGCAAATCTGTATTCTGTCCCCACGATGGAAATTTTCCGGGCTGCCACCTGGTCTTTGGTCCACACCTTCACAGCTCCCTACTGCCTGGAGAGGGAGTCCTGACAGGACAGCACCTTCAGCCAGGCCGTACTCCGTAATCTCTTCGGGGTGTGGGCAAGTCCTGCTCTCCGACCCTTCTGTGTTCAGGCTGCCAGAGTGTTTTCCACCGGACACTTGGGTGTTGTGAGAGTCTCTCAGAGGGGACTCAACTGCTGTTGATCACGGCTCATTGTTTGCTGGTTGCCATGACTTCTTTTTTTTTTTTCCTTTTGGTTACAGGTTCTCGGTAGCCTGTAGCTGGGGAGTCCCATATGTGAGGACTGACTTCCTACTTGTTCCCAGAGAAAGTGTAGTTACTCCCCTGTAACGGGTGTTCTTCGGGGACAGCAGGAATCTGTCCTCACAGCTCTCCCTCCTCCCTTTTGGAGTTGCTTCTTTACCGTAGTAATTTTTGCCGCCTTAGCTATGTCATTGGACTGAGGTAAGATGGCACCCTTGGGCGGGAAGTGGACCACACATGTGTAGTGCATCTCCCAAAGGCTTTCTTTGAAAACTGGGGAGATGCTTCCGCGTGCTCCATCGGTGCCATTGTCATTCATATGTGAGGACTCATTCCTGTTGTCCCTGAAGAACACCGTAACTACGCTTTTGCGCTGTCCAGGGCTCTCCTTCAGCTCTTCCCTAGGTTGAACTTCACATTTTTGGTTTGATGGGAAGATATGTCAGTCAGTGCCTCTGTAGGTCTCATGTACATAGTTATTCTGGTAGTTAAGAATGGTTCTGGCTTTCTACAGGTGTAATATGCTTTGTCAATGGGATACTGGAATGTTCAGAGATACACAGGACCTTTATAGGGTGACAACATCAAAAGCAGTGTTCCTTATCGTTCCTCCAGTTTAGTCTTCCACCTCTGGGTAGTGCACCACCTCCTGCAGCTTGGAGACTGGACCAATCAAATTCCTGACATTACTGGATGTAGCGAGCTGGCATTCCCCATCAAACCCCAGTGTGTCCAGTCTCCATGCAGCGGGAGGACATAGTGAGCCTAGGTGCTGGGCTCACTAGAGAAACTAATAAGGAGCAGGCTAGTTAGGTTAATTTTCTTCAGGCATTTTAACTTGATTTCTGATTGCTAATTTTTATTTATTTGGGTTAAAGCAAATTACTTTCAATTACCTATTGGGAACTGTTACTTTAAAAAAAAAAAAAAAGACAAACATAAAGGGGGTACATAGCTGGTTCTGCCCCTGCCCAGCCACATAGCTATTACCGACTTAGTTGACGTTGGGATCTCTTTCCCTTGGACAGCACGGGGTAGAGCTCCTTAGCGGGCTTACAGGCAGCCCGATCGCCCCGGAACGGAAGCGGCAACGACGGGAGCAGTGCATAACGCCTTTGGGGAATTTTCACTACAGCCCTGCTTTTCCGACGCTCACAGCGTGGTCTCACAAGGTTGAGCCTGGTCTTCCGGTGAAAGCCAGTGGGGAGCTGAAACAGCTCTAAAAAGGTAGGCGCCTTTTCTGATCGGGGCTGCAGGGCTGTTTTTGCAGAGCGCGCCAAAACGCTGTGTGGAAACCACAGCCATCTTAGGCATGCGGTTTCGCCAGCGCTTCTGTTTATTGCGGTGGCAGAGCTGACCTCTGGGGCAGGGATCTCGCCCGTATCGGGTCAGTGTTTTCAACGATTAGATGCCTTTTGGCTGTTTTACTTTGTTTTAATTTAGTTTATTCTTTTGATTTTTGTTTTGGAACATTTTGGGCCTTTCTCCCTTGAGGTGTCAGTTTCAGCCATTCGGGTGGCATGACTAGCGTTTAATCCCTGTGGAATCTAGAACAGGATCAGTTCCTGGGTGAAGTATTTGGCAAAAATCCTAATTAAGTGGTAATTAGAGGAACGTAGCCTTCAGATCCCTGTTTGTTGGGGTATCCAGGGGACTCTAGAATTGGGTAGGAGCAGTCTGCCCATGTCTGTGTCCTCACAGTGTTTAATTTGTGGCACCCGTAGGGATGCAAACGCAGACACAGGTATCTATCTGGGCTGTTCAACAGGATCGGTCAGTGTAGCGCAGCCGATGGAGAGCTCCCCGGCTTCTGTCCCCCAGGTAGAAGTAGCAGGGGGGGGGGAACTGAGGCTTGATTAGCCGGTCCTTCCGCTTCGGCTCTGGAGGGGCCGTTGGGGGGGACTCTAATATGAGTATGGATCTTGGTTTCGCTGTGCAAATGGAAAACTTTTCTCCAGACTTTGTATTACTCATGCATCAAGCCTTCTGTCGTAGGCGGCAAGGTCTGCAGCCTGGGTCTTTACCTATCCCTTCCTCTAGCAGCCGATCCGGACTGGCGGAGAGCGATAGTCTTGGGTTGAAGGCGGCCAAGAGGCCGCGTCCACCAGAGCCCTCGCCCCCCGAAGCGATCTGGCAGGAGGGAGAGGGGACAGAAGGTGATGTGGATGCGGAGGTAGAGGAATTAGAGGAAGGAGAGATTCCTGAGCCTGAGGATCAGGCGAAGATCATTAGTGTTTTGGAAGGAGGAGCTGACAGCTCTGATTTCGGAAGCCCTTCAGACACTCAGACTGGCTTCCAAGCAGCCGGCTGAGGAAGAGGATGGCGCAGATGCCATCATTCAGGCAGTTCGGCAGACGCAGGTGGCTTTTTTCTATCCATAATGTAATTGATCAGATGATTCAGAACGAGTGGGATCACCCTGAAGCGGGGCTCAAGGAGACTAGGATTATGAACAAGCTATATCCCCTGGCGGATAAAGACAGGGAAAGATTCCGTCGTTCAAAGGTTGATGCTGCGGTTTCGGCGGTCACTAAAAAGACCACAATTCTGGTGGAAGGCAGCGCGGCCCTGAAAGAGGCACAGGATAGAAAGACGGATGGCTTATTAAAACCAGTCCTTTGAGGCGGATGCCATGTCTTTGCAAGCCTCCATTTGTGGGGCTTGGATTGCCAGGGCCTGCCTTCGTTGGGTTCAACACCTAAGGCAATCGGAATCTTTGGGGAGTGAGGAGGTGAGAGAGCTACAGCGTTTAGAGTCCGGTTCAGCGTATTTGGCAGATGTGCACTATGATCTGATTAGGACCTTATCGAATAGTATGGCTTCGTTGGTAGCGGCGTGTAGGTCCCTCTGGCTAAAGAATTGGGCGGCTGACGGGTCCTCTAAGTCACGGCTCGGAAAATTGCCCTTCAAGGGAAGGCTGCTGTTTGGAGAGGATCTGGATAAGTTAGTTAAAGAGTTACGAGAGTCTAAGGGTTGGTAGACTTCCAGAGGATAAACCTAGACAGGGAAAGTCGTCTTTGGCCTTTCGGGGGCAGTTTAGAGACTTTCGGAGGTTTTGATCGCCCCGTTTTGCAGGATCCCAAAGAGGTTGATTTCTGTCTCGAGCTCAGGGGTTCCGCAGGTTTCGGGGCGCAAGTAGAGGATTCGCAGGAGCGTCCTCTGGGGCTCCTCGGAAATCACAATGAATGGCGGTGAGTCCCAGCAGAAAGTCAGCCGATCGGGAGTTGCCTTCGGGGTTTTCTTTCTGCCTGGACCCACATAACGTCCTATCAGTGGGTTTTAGAGATCATCCAAGACGGTTATGTGCTAGATCTGGCAAAGCCGGTGCTGGACTCCTTTGTGAATTCGCCCTGCAGGGGGCCGCAGAAGGCGTCGCAGGTGCATCAAATTTTGAACCGTCTCCTGCGCCTAGGGGCCGTCATCCCAGTACTGCCAGCGGAATACGGCATGGGTCGCTACTCCATTTATTTCGTGGTGCCAAAGGAGGACTGATCTCTTCGCCCTATTCTGGACCTCAAAGGAGTAAATCGTTGTCTCAGAGTGCCTCATTTCTGCATGGAAACACTTCGGTCGGTTATAGTTGCGGTCCGTCAGGGGGAGTTCCTAACGTAGATAGGCCTCTGAGATCAAGAGACATGTCCCAATCCAGGCGTCGCATCAAAGGTTTCTGCGGTTTGCGCTGCCTTGGGGGCATTACCAGTTTCAAGCTCTTCCCTTCGGATTGGCGACGGCTCCACACGTGTTCACCAAGATAATGGTAGTGGTGGCGGCAGTGCTGCGCAAGGAAGGAGTCTTGGTTCATCCGTACCTCCACGATTGGTTGATTCGAGCAAAGTCACAGGCCGAGAGCGAAAAAGTCACAAAGAAGGTGGTGGCATTCCTCCAGAGGCTAGGCTGGGTAATCAATCCGCTCAAGAGTCACCTGACGCCATCGCAGGTACTCGAGTATCTGGGAGTGCAGTTCGATACTCGGAGAGGCTCGGTATTCCTAACAGAGAAGAGAGCCCAGGCGCTCCAGGGCCTGGTGCAGTCGTTCAGAAAGCTGGCGGCGCCTACGGCATGGAAGTACCTCCAGGTGCTGGGGACAATGGCGGTGGCCTTGGAGGTGGTTCCTTGGGCTCGATTTCATATGCGGCCATTACAGCAGTCCTTGCTTCACCGCTGGTCCAACCAGTCCGATTCATTGAGCAAACGGCTCCCTTGTCCCTGGCAGGTCCGATAGGCTTTGAGGTGGTGGACGCTGCCTGCGTCCTTGAGAGCGGGAATGCCTTTGGAACAGCCGGACTGGGTTCCACTGTTAACGGATGCGAGCCTGACTGGCTGGGGAGCACATTTCAGGGTGAACTTTGCACAGGGGCGGTGGTCGAAGAGGAAAGCGGATGGTCGATCAACCGCCTGGAGCTGAGAGCAGTGTTTCTAGCCCTGAAGAGCTTCGAAGTACAGGTGACGCAGTGAACGGTACATTGCTGTCGGACAATGCCGTGACCGTGGCATACATAAATCGGCAGGGCGGCACCGGAAGCACAGCTATGGAGGAGGAGTCCGAGAGACTGTTCTCTTCGATAGAGTCGCGCTTGCAGGCGATATCAGCGGCGCACATTGCCGGAAAGGACAATGTGACGGCAGATTTTCTCAGCAGGGTACGAGTGGATGCAGGGGAATTGGGAGTTGCATACCGACGTGTTCGCACAGTTGATTCTCCGTTGGAACGCCAGTCATGGATTTGATGGCCATATTCCACTCTGCAAAAGCGAATCGGTTTTTCAGCAGAAGACGGGAGCCCATGTCTGAGGGGATCGATGCCTTGATGCAGCAGTGGCTGTCGACAGGTCTTCTCTGTGTTTCCCCCATGGGGCGCTCATCGGGCGAGTGGTTCAGCGAATCGAAAAGCATCGGGGCCGGGTGCTGTTGGTTGCTCCGGACTGGCCCAGGTGTCTGTGGTATGCCGACCTGATAAGGTTACTAGACGGAGAGCCGTGGCGCCTCCCGGCGTCGCAGGACCTCCTGTTGCAGGGTCCGCTGCTCATGCCACGGGTGGATCGATTCTCGCTTACGGCCTGGCCATTGAAAGGGTGAGGCTAAGAAAGAAGGGATACTCAAGATCGGTCGTGGCAACTGCTTCAGGTGCGGAAACACTCGACTTCATTGGCCTATGTGCGCGTCTGGTGGATTTTTTGAGGATTGGTGTTTGAGACGTCAGGTACGTGCTGCCACGGCGTCAGTTCCCTTGGTGTTGAGTTTTTTGCAGGACGGTTTCAAGAAGGGGCTGGCTGCTAGTTCGTTGCGGGTGCAGTTGGCGGCCTTGGCTTGTTATAGAGGTGAGACACAGGGCGTGGCTCTAGGAGCGCACGGTGATGTGGTGCATTATTCTTAAGGCGGTTACCAGAATGCGTCCAGCGCGTTGGATTTCCGTTCCACCATGGGACCTCAACCTGGTTTTGAGGGCGCTGGGAAGAACCCCGTTTGAGCCGTTAAGCCAAGTCTCGGTCAAAGATTTGACTCTTAAAGCGGTCTTCTTGGTAGCTATTTGTTCGGCGAGACGCATTTCGGAATTGCAGGCCCTTTCTTGTAGGGAGCCCTTTCTGTGTTTTTCTAGAGAGAAAGTGGTGTTTCGGCCGGTGCCTTCATTTTTGCCAAAGGTGTCTCCTCCCTTTCATGTGAATCAAGCAGTGTCTCTGCCAGTTTTGAAGTCGGAAAAAGGCCAAGCTTCTGATCGCGGCTTGAGTCGCTTGGACATAAAGAGGGTTTTATGTCGCTATTTGACAGCGTCTGAATCCTTTCGCAAGTCGGATCGTCTGTTCGTGGTGTTTGGAGGCCCCCAGAAAGGGGAGGCAGCAGCGAAGGCATCCATTTCCAGATAGATTAAGGAAGCCATTCTCGGCTTACCTGTTGCAGGGGTGTCCGGCCCCCGTGGGGCTGAGAGCCCATTCGACTAGAGCGCAGGCTACTTCTTGGGCAGAGCATAGTCTAGTTCCGCCGGTAGAAATTTGTAGAGCAGCAACCTGGTCATCGCTGCATACGTTTAGCAAACATTACCGTCTAGATGTGCTGGCGGCGAGGCATGCCTGTTTTGGGTCGGCGGTTTTGCATGCCAGCTGGCAGGGTCCTTCCCGTTAGTAACTGCTCTGTTACATCCCAGAGGTGGAGGACTAAACTGGAGGAATGATAAGGAAATAGAAATTACACTTACCTGGTAATTGTAGTTCCTTGAGTGGCAACAGTTTAGTCCTCATTCCCGCCCTGGGATTCGGAGGTTGCCTCGGCACGCGTTTAGGAAGGAGAGGCGGTTATACAGGTGAGTTGGTCTTCTTTATTCTCTCTGGCTGTTCCCCTGGCTCAGCAGGGGGGGGAAGCGTTTCTAAGGGGTATCTCACTCCTTCCTTTCTAAGGAGAGCCTCGGGTCTAGTTAGAACTTCAGAATTGTTAAAGATAGTAATAAACTTGAGCTGTTAGCTACTTGTTTGTTTCTCTGTTGAGTCTGCTTTGTCAATAGTTCACTGGGGGCTGATGGGGAATGCCAGTTCGCTACATCCAGTGATGTCAGGAATTTGATTGGTCCAGTCTCCAAGCTGCAGGAGGAGGTGCACAACCCAGAGGTGGAGGACTAAACTGTCGTCACTCAAAGAACTACAATTACCAGGTAAAAGTAATTTCTATTTCTCTATCTGCTGGTGCTGGTCCATGCGACTGGACTGGAGGGGCTCTGAAAGAAAATTAGCAGGTAAGGTCTAATTTCACTATCACATGTCCTATTTATTTATTTTTTTATAAAAGTTGGTTTTTATATGGATGCGGTCTAGCGCCTTAGATGACTGTTCTACTTGCCTCTATGCGTGCTCTGTTTTAAATATCACTTTGTATTTTCATTTACTGCAGGATGTATTCATTAGTATTGCACTTCTGGAAAGTATTAAAATTTAGAATATGACAGTGCCCTTCTGACAAGGATATATTTATTCAGACTGTGACTGTTTGAAATATTGTGGGAGCTAATAAAATACATTGGATATGCTTTTAGGAAAGGAATCACATAGTGTACAGCACACTTCCCAGGATGCAAGAGCCGGGGCACATCGTTGAGGAGACGTATACCATGGAGGAGGACCCCGAAGGTGCCATGTCGGTTGTTTCCGTTGAGACGTCAGATGATGGCACAACTCGACGCACAGAAACCACAGTGAGTGCAGCCAAGAGCAGGCTCTTGGCCCCTTCCAGAGAGGGAGGTTTGGGAAGCTCCCTAAATAACACATGGGAGAGCCTGTTCTGCACTAAGGGATTCTAGTGTAATGTGCAACTTGCTGCTTTTCTGTGTGTCTCTTAGTCACCGATAGCATTGAACTGCATAACTTCAGTCAGGCCAATTATTCAAACCAGATGTGTTGGCACCAGTGTTTACACTTCACTATATTTCATATTTAGTAAATCGGTGAACTTGCTAGGCTGTGTCACAGGAAGTTGTTTCTGCATGCTTGTCACACAGCCACTGTCTGGTATCTGAAATGGTCATGAGGGATATGTGGGAAATATTAACTTCAGTTTCTTCTTCAATCAGGTAAAGAAAGTGGTGAAGACTGTTACGACACGCACCATCCAGGTCCCGGTTGGTCCTGATGGCCTCCCTCTGGACAACTCTGCTGTCTCTGGCAATTATGTCCAGACCCTGGGTCGCAACTATCGTGCAAATGGTGGCGAAGGTGTTGGTGTAGGATATGTGGGCCCACCAGGCACATCTACTGTGCCCCGGAATTACCACTACCATGATAATTATGGACGGCACTATGAGGATAGCAGCTATGCTGGCAGTGAGAACAACTATGGCAGCCTGTCTCGTGTTACCCGTATCGATGAGCGCTACCGTCCAGCGCCCATGGATGGGTACCGTGCCCACAACCGACAAGAGATGTATGGGCCCCAGCCCCAGGTCCGTGTTGGCGGCAGTAATGCAAACCTTGATCGTTTCCACCCAGAGTCATATGGATTGGAAGATGACCAGAGGAGCCTTGGTTACGATGACCTGGATTATGGCCTTGGCTCAGAGTATGGCACTGCTCGGCGAGCAGGCACACCCTCTGACCCCAGAAGACGACTCAGGTACAACTATAGTGTTTCATATAACAATATGAAGTTCACGGTAGCCTTTCTCCCCCCCCCCCCTCACTTTTGTAGAGGTTATGATGGTGTTCACCAATTGGATCTTCATTCCTTTGCCTGAGAGCCCTAGGGTCTGGTAATGGTACTGGCTTCACGGTAGATACTTGATTGGCTGTTGGCTTTTGTCATAGTTCATGCAACAACTGTGTCTCTTTGGTATTGGTTTATGTAGTACTGCCCAGCTCAGGGGTACTGGAGATCCTAATGGTCTTCACAATATTTGATATTTTGTTCTAGGGTTATCTTATAGTAATGATTTTAGGAAAACCCCCAGAGGGTGTTATGAATTAAAACTGCAAGCATTTCTAAGACTCTGTGGCGCTTTTTGTTGACAAATGAAATATCATCTTATTGCCTGCATGTCGTTTCTTCTTAGGGCATCCCCAGTCAGATGAGACTGCTCAGTGCAGCTTACAACATACAAACACCACACTGAATGAGGAAATACTACCCATGCCCCATAAAACCAATCCTAGATATACATCAAAACCTTCCTACTCCTCAACCCCCTTTCCCACCTGTTTGAGAGGAATAAACCTCACTCTTAAGTCTGGATATACTGGGCATGTCTCAAGTTAGATGTTAATGCTTTTAATTCTTTTCACTCTGTCAAAGAGCTTCCTTCTGGAGCCAGTAAACTATACTTGGAAGGGTTTTAATCAGACCGGTGGCACAGAGGATAATAACTGGATCTATTTCTATATCTTTCTGTCACACTGCATTTCTGTAGTGTTTATAAAGTGTACACTCCTTGAACATTTTTCTTGTCTTGTTGGTACTCTTCAGTCCATCTTTCTCCTAAAAGATGTTGCATGGAGGTTTTGTTTTGTTTTTTTTGTATTGGAGACAAAGTGTAAATGCAACAACTGGTGAAGTCTCCGCTGCTGTGAGCGAGTACTTGATGATGGAAGTGCCTTTGGCAGCAATTACAGCTGTGGATCTGTTGGGAAAGCTCTCAAGTAACAGTATTCAAGCTCTGTCAAGTTTCTTGGGGAGCATTTGATAGCAGACATCTTCCAGCCATGCCACAGATTTTTGATTGGACTGAGGTCAGGGCTCTTCCTGGGGTCACTAAAAGGACTTTTTACCTTTTTTGTTCCTTTCCTACACTACTCATGCTCTGGCTATGTGGTTCGGATCATTGGCACCCAAGTTCACTCTTCAGCATGGCAGTTTGACTTACTCACAGAGGGTAGTGGGATTTCCTCAAGGATTGTTCTCTGGAGAAGAGCAGGGGGATGCAAGCAGACTGAAGGTGAAGTCCTGGCTCTCCCATAGTTCAGTGTCTTTCTTGTGGTATCTGGTTTGGGCATCGCTGCCTCTCTGACTAACATTATGGAGTTATAAAGCAAGTGTTCATTATTTAAGCACATCAACCCTTTGGGACTTTTAGGAGAGCATTCATTTAAATATTTTCAGTCTAAATTAGTTTTCAGACACGGAGACTTTAACAAGCACCAGGAGTAGACTGGCCACTTTAAAAAGATGAGCGTTTGTTTTCCGATAATACATTATATCGCATTCAATGGGATGTATTAATAGGTGTTCATTCTCATCACACAGTGATTCTCGTACCTGATTTGGTCAAGGCAAGGTAACCATTAGTTCTCTATTTTTAAAAGCACAAGTTTTACAATAAGTTCTTTTTAGAGTGAGTTTACTTGAGTGCTATTATGTGATTAATATTTACCTCTACGGTATTTATTATCACATTTTCTTTTAGAAGTGCTTCTGAGCATTATCTTCGTCAATTTGTAAATTGACTGTGTCCTATATATACGTTTTTACAGTGTCATTTATTATTTTTACCCCTTTTTATGCATATTTTGTCTTTTATTGTTTGTTTAAATATTATAGTATTACATAGGGTGACGGAGCTACACGCTATTTTGAACAATTCTTGGTTCTTCACTAACAGTGCCTTGTAAGTACATTTGTTTTGAAGGTATTGTGTTTAGTTTGCACTACATAGTGGTGCTAGTCTGCCCTAATTCTTTGTTTTTTGTTTTTAATGTTTAAATCCAGTGTTCTCTTTTACAAAATTTATAATTTCCCAATATTTGAATATTTTCATATTTTTATGAATGTTATTACTAATTATTTATTACTTATATTTGATGTTTTATAGCATTCATTGTAGGTATGATTTTATTTTTATGCATGTTAAGTGTCACATGCCTGTTTTAACTTACTATCATTTTTATTATTTATAACTTAATACTACTTTTATGTTTGTATGTTTAAGTATATCCCCCTGAGGAAGGCTACGGCCGAAACGCGTAGGGGACTTAATAAAGGCATCTGTGTTCATCCACGTCTCTTGCCTCGTTGTGTTCCTGTTGGATTAGCAAGAGCATCTTGCTCTTTTTGTGCCTGATAAAACATTTCATAACATGATCTTGTCGCCGGCCTTGCTTAATAGCTGGGATGATCTGTGTGACATGTTAGGTTTGCCCCAAATGTACCATTTTGCATTCAGGCCAGAAGTCTATAATAGCCTCAGACCACTAAACCTCCTGCACATGACAGCAGTATTTCCTGTGTGATGTTGGCATGCTTCAGATGGGATTCAAGGTAAGCTTTTGAGGAGTGGTGGCTTCCTTCTTGCCACCCTACCACACAGACCAAATTTTGTAGAGCTTTTGGTCAAGTGCATTTGAAACAAATATCCCAATCTCGGCCACATAAGCTCGTCGTACTTTCATAGTCACCAGTGGCCTCTTGCTTGCCTCCCTGATCAGTCTCCTTGCTCAGTCATCCAGTTGGGAAGGGAAGGCATGATATAGGAAGAATTTTGATGGTGCCATGCACCTTCTGCTTAAGCCGCCTGACCGTGCTTTTGAGGAATAGTCAAGGACTTTGCAATTTTTTTATAACCTATCCCTGAGGGTACGCATAGTTGGGTCTCTCCTTTGACATGCCTAATCCAACAGAGGGAGCCAACAGGAACTGCTGCATTTGTACTGATTCGCATACAGGAAAATATACCAGAGGTGGGATCAATTCACTTGGCATGTGCTTTTGAAAATAATTGGTACCCCATAGCTTAAAAGTATTTACAGTTGCTATAAAAGGGGATGGACAGTTATACAACCAAGCTCTTTTCTTTTTTTGTTTTTTTTTTCTACTTTTTTTTTTCTAAGGATTTCTGGAATATTTTCGTTTGGCTGTTGTGATATGGGATGTATGGATCCATAAAACAGTCTTGCTGCATCTTACTATCAGGTTATAAGGCAACAAAAAAGACAAACCTTTCGGAAAGAGGGTGTAGACTTAATATGGCCACTAAGTATTCAATCTTCTTTCACTATACATTTTACTGAATGTTTTTTGGGGTATGGATGTTCGGTTGGCAATGGCATTCTTTTGTATGTTTTGCTTTATTCCGTCTGTTATAATGTCTGGTCTTAGTCAAGCAGAAATGGAATTATCCCAGTTGATCATAACTTAATTCTCTGCAAGCTTATCATAGTTTCTGGTGTAGTGTTAGTGTTTGCAAAGTGCTACTTTGATTGTGTCTGTATACAGACCTGTTGACGATAACATGGCATGTCCTATGTATAACATTTCCATTTCAATGCTATATAGCTTGCATTTGTATGGTTTGCTGGTGATTTTTTCCCCTCTGTACTCGCTATGGCCCAGCTTGTCTGTAGTCTGACATCTACTGCAGTTGTCAATCTCGCATCTGTTTTTCCCTGCTCTTAGTGTTTTATTGTATTGTGTTTTGATCTACGTGTGGTGGTTGAAGTGTTTTCACCACTATATGGGCACACTCGCCATTCATTTTCTTTGTTTATTGGTCCAATGAAACAGACCTTACAGCCTATCCAGTCATAAGAACATAAGAGATGCCATACTGGGTCAGACCAAGTGTCCATCAAGCCTAGTATCCTGTTTCCAGCAGTGGCCATTCAGGTCTTGAGCACTTGTTGGGTTCCCAAAGGTACACACATTCCAGGCTGCTCGTCCCAGAGGTACGCAGTGGATTTCCCCAGTCGACTAAGCTCTACAATTGCTTTTCCCTTAGATCCAGTATGTTTGTCCTGTGCTTTCTTGAATTCAGATACAGTTCTTGGCTCTACCACCTCCACTGGGCTATGCATCCACCACTCTTTCTGTAAAAATATATTTCCTCAGATTACTATCCTGTTTCATATTCATTTCAGAGCTTTGTTACATAAGAACATAAGATATGCCATACTGGGTCAGACCAAGGTCCATCAAGCCCAGTATCCTGTTTCCAACAGTGGCCAATCTAGGTCATACGTACCTAGCAGTTTCCCCAAAAGACACAGGTTCTGCAATGCTTGTACTAGGTCAAGCATTGATATCCTGGGTCCCTTCTTAATAATGGTTTATGGACCTTTCCTCCAGGAACTTGTCCAAACCTTTTTTAAACCCAGCTACACTAACAGCCTTTACTACATCCTCCGGTAACAAATTCCAGAGTTTGATTACACGTTGAGTGAAAAAATATTTTCTTTTATTAGTCTTAAATAGTTTACCCTGTAGCTTCATTGCATGTCCCCTAGTCATTCTATATTCTGATAACGTAAACAGTCGATCTATGTTTACCCGTTCCACTCCGTTCATTAATTTATAGACTTCTATCATATCTCCCCTCAGCCGTCTCTTTTCCAGGTTAAAGAGCCCTAACCTTTTTAGCCTTTCTTCATAGGAGTATCCTTCCATCCCCTTTACTATTTTGGTGGCTCTTTTCTGAACCTTTTCTAATAACGCTATATCCTTTTTAAGATACGGCGACCAGAATTGCACACAATATTCAAGGTGCGGTCTCACCATGGAACGATATAGAGACATTATAATATCTTTTTTGTTTTATTTTCCATTCCTTTCCTTATGATACCTAGCATTCTATTTGCTCTCTTGGCCGCCGCTGCACACTGGGCCGAGGGTTTTAACATGTTATCCACAATGACGCCTAAATCTTTTTCCTGGGTGGTGGTTCCTAATGTGGAACCTTGCATCGTGTAACCATAGTTTGGGTTGTTCTTCCCTAGGTGCATAACTTTGCACTTGTCCACATTAAATTTCATCTGCCATTTTGATGCCTAGTCTTCCAATTTATCAAGATCCTCTTGCAATTTTCCACAATCCTCTTGGGTTTTAACAACTTTAAATAGTTTAGTCTCATCTGCAAATTTGATAACCTCACTCGTTATTCCACTTTCCAGGTCATTTATGAATATGTCAAAAAGCAGCGGACCCAGCACAGATCCCTGGGGTACACCACTATTCACCTTTCTCCATTGGGAAAATTGGCCATTTAGCCCAACCCTCTGCTTTCTATCTTTCAACCAGTCCTGATCCACAGTAGTACACTGCCTCCTATCCCAGACTCTTTAGTTTTGCGAAAAGTCTCTGAGGGACCTTGTCAAAGGCTTTCTGAAAGTCCAGATAGACTATATCGACCGACTCACCTATGTCCACCTGTTTATTCACACTTTCAAAAAAAACATGATAGATAAGTAAGACAAGATCTTCCTTGTCTAAAGCCATGTTGGCTGTCTCCCATTAGGCCATGACTATCTACATGCTGAGTAATTTTATTCTTTATGATGGTTTCTACCATTTTCCCGGTACTGACGTGAGGCTCACCGGTCTGTAGTTTCCCGTATCACCCCTGGAACCCTTTTTAAAAATTGGTGTTACATTGGCGATCCGCCAATCTTCAGGTATTAGAGATGATTTTAATGATAGTTCACAGATTACTAATAGCAGGTCTGCAATCTCATATTTCAGTTCTTTCAACACCCTTGGATGTATACCATCCGGCCCAGGTGATTTGCTATTCTTCAGTTTATCTAATAGTTGTAATACATCTTCCCGATGTATCGATATTTCCTTCAATTCTTCCGCACCTTTAAATACCACTTCAGTTATGGGTAACATCCCTACATCTTCCTCAGTAAAGACCGAAGCAAAGAATTCATTCAGTGTCTCCGCTATCGCCTTGTCGCCTCTTAGTGCCCCTTTAACTCCTCTATCATCTAATGGTCCAACTGACTCTCTCACAGGTTTTTTGCTACGAATGTACTTGAAAAAATCTTTTTCGAGTTTTTGCTTCCGCAGCAAGCTTCTTCTCAAATTCTCTCTTTGCCTTCTTTATCAATGCCTTGCATTTGACCTGGCAGTGCTTGTGCTGTTTCCAGGTTTCATCATTTGGCTCTTTTTTCCATTTCCTGAAAGATGCTTTCTTGGCAACAACAGCCTCTCTGACCTCACCTTTAAAACCATGCTGGCAGTTTTTTGGACTTCCTTCCACTTTTCTTAAAGCGTGGAATACAGCTGGTCTGGGCTTCCAATATAGTATTTTTCAACAACACCCAAGCTTGATGTAAGTCTTTAACCTTTGAAATTGCTCCTTTTAGTTTTTTCTTAACTATTTTCCTCATTTTATCATAGTCTCCCTTTCGAAAGTTAAAAGGTAGTACTGTGGATTTCCTTACTGTCCCTCCTCCACTAATTAAATCAAAGGCGATCATGCTATGATCACTATTGCCAAGTGGCCCCAACACCCTTATCTCTTGCTCTAGATGTGGTGTTCAACTAAGGACTAGGTCTAATATGGCTTCCCCTCTGGTCGGTTCATGAACCAGCTGCTCCAAGAAGAATCGTTTATGTCATCTAGGAACCTTATCTCTCTAGCATGTCCTGCCGTGACACTGACCCAGTCGATACCGGGGTAATTGAAATCACCCATTATTATTACCGAGCTGTAACTTTTGTTAGCTTCCTTGATTTCTTTGAGCATTTCATCATCCATTTGTTCATTCTGGCCAGGCGGTCGATAGTACACTGCCACTGCCATCGCCTTCCCCTTTTTACATGGAATTTCAATCCATAGAGATTCTACAGCAAATTTTGTTTCCTGCAAAACTTTAATCCTTTCTGACTCAATGCCCTCTCTAACATAGAGTGCAACCCCTCCACCAATTTGATCAGCTCTATCATTACGATATAGTTTGTACCCAGGTATCACAGTATCCCACTGGTTGTCCTCCTTCCACCATGTCTCTGATAATCTCCAGGAACAAGCAGGAATGAGTCTTCACATATGGGTACGTTGGTACCGACGGAGCCTGCACTGGAATGCTCCCCAGCATCCAATCAGAAAGCTTTTGGGAGCATTCCTCGCGCCTGCGCACTGCCTTCCCGCCTTTTCCACTGCCTCTCCTCAGTTTTCGTTTTTCCGCGGAGCTGGCAGGACGTTCTCCTGTCACCGCAGAAACTTTTTTCTTTAATTCTTTATTTCTTGTTTTCTTGTGGTCGCGGCTGTTTCTTCCGCCGCCACCGGTACCGCCGGTGGGTTTTTCTTTTCTTTTTCTTAAACTCAGGGAGATTTTTCCCTCAGTTTCTGCCTTTAAATTTTTTGGGCCTGCAAGGCCTCTCCATCATGCAGCCTTCTTCCCCTAAGAAGTGCCTTCACTGTGGAAACAGTTTTCTTTTTAGACTCCAATGCCTGGTGTCTAACCTGTTTGGGTCCTGACCATTTTTCCCCTGAACAATCAGGCTGCGAAACTGTGAGAAGAACTTCCCTCTTTAGAGTTTCCCTCGATACCGTTTTCCCTCCCGGAGTGAGGGCACCGGCCTTTTCTTCTCTACAGGATCAGGTAACCCACAAATAGTCTGTTAAGACTAACCAATTCTTGAGTGGTAGGTCTCATGCCAAGCATGATGACGGCTCTGGCCTTGCCCTCAAGACCCCATTGGCATTAAAACCCCGGCGGGAGTCTCCGGGCTCCAAAGCATTTCAGGGGTTTCAGGTTGTTCCTGGGGCTCACCCCTCACAGAACATACCTGAGCCATGCTCGGTGGTGGCATCCGCTTCGAGTGGTACCGATACCCCGGCATCGGCACCGGTGTTGAGTGATCCACTCTTCACCAGGGATCGTCATCTGGCGTCCTCTGTACCTTCGGGACCAATCGATACGACCCAGATTGACTTTCCTGTATCGGCAACATCGCCGATACCACCACCGACATCGGTACCCTCTAGACATGCATCGATAGACTCGCTCCCTTCGATGCCGAGTCTGGAATTGCTATCTAGTTTAGATGACTGGGTACCGACGCGTCTCGGAACCGACCCTTATCGTTTCCGGATACGCAGTACCGAGGATATTCACCAAGCGTTTCTGGTTCCCTCGGTACCGATTGAGCAGCCTCCGATACCGGTATCGATGTCGGTTCCTGCAGTTACATCGGTACCATGGATCCTTTCTATGCCTAGTTTGGAATTGATACCTGGCATGGACGATGCAGTACTCACTGCCTCAAATCGTGACTGCCAGTACCACTATCCTTCTAGTGGGGTTCTTTTTCTGCACCAGACCAGTACATCCTCTGGTGCTCAGGCTGCTCCTTCAACCTTAGCCTGCCCAAGGATAGTTCCCATTGGAGATCCCTCTTTTCAGAAATTTCTCCTTGACATTGCAATATTTCTTGCTATTCCTATCCCTGGCTGTGATCCTACTCAAGGCTCTCCTGCAGAAAAGGAAAATATAATGCTTCCTTTACATCATTCTTTGCAGGATCTTCTTCTGAGAATATGGGAATCACCTTTAAGGGTTCCCTCACCTTCTACAGCAACTGATTTTCTGTATCAGGTGCCCCCCTCTCCAGGGTTTCAAAAAACTCAACTTCCCCATCATTCCATTGTAGTGGAATCAGCAATGAGGAAGGTAAAAAGCAAGAAGAAGCATTCTTCTTATCCGCCAGGTCGTGCATCTAGAGCACTTGATGCCTTTGGACGTCAAACCTTCCAAACATCTATGCTGGCATCAAGGATTATCTCTTATATTTTATATGAGTCTATCTCTCCAGGAGGTCACAAAGAAATTATCTCTTGACTCCTTTTCTATCAGAGCCTAAGGCTGCAGACTATTCCTTGCTTCTTAGTCATAGCCAGAATATCTCTTGGTTTCTTTCTCGTGCTTCTCTAGACTCTTTTGAGTCTGTTAGCAGATCATCTGCTATTGCCATTGGAGCACGTCGTAGAGCCTGGCTCCAGGCTTCAGACTTGAGCAGATGGGCACAACACAAACTGGGTAATTCTCCTTGTACTGGAGCAAATCTCTTCAATAAGGAGGCTTTACGTCAGGTTGCTCATTGCTCCACTGACTTCCCTGGTTCTGGGGACCACCCTAAGCCGCCTTCTTCCCCAGGAGGTAGGAAATGTCCTACCAAACTTTCTTTCCCTAAGAAAAGAAGGTTTCACTCTTCTCCTGCCCATTATCCCGATGTACCCAAGCAGGGGACACCTCGTCTTATTTATTTTTATTTATTTATTTATTTATCTAATTCTTCTATACCGCCCCTTCCAGAGATCAGGGGCGGTTTACATGGAACAAAGTAAACAAATTTGTACACTAATGTATACATTACATGGAACATAGTTTTTTAACTTTATACAGATAATATTTAGTAACTTTATAACTTTCTAACTTTATACAGATAACTGTGCATTAATTGTTGTAACTATTTACATTTTGTATATAATTATAAATTTCTGTATCGTAGTGTCAATCAGAGTATTCTACCTTGTTTACCGGTAGTCAGGGTCATATATGTGTGCGGAGGAATTTATTTCCTTTTTCTCTTGAGAGTGTTTTTGGGGTGTCTGTGATGGGTGTAAGTGGTGGGTGTATGTGTGTGGGTAGTTGAGTGTAATTTTAGGGCTTTGTGTTTGAGTGTCTTGGGATGGTATGTGGTTGGACTTGGGGGTAAGGGATTTCAAAGTGTTCGGAGAAAAGGTATGTCTTGAGTTCCTTTCTAAATTGGGTGAGGTCTTTTATGATCCGAAGGTTTATTGGGAGATCATTCCAGAGCATGGGGGCAGTGAATGTGAAGGCTCTGGTGCTGGTGGATTTTTTAGTTCTTTTGAATGATTTTGGTATTTCAAGTGAGTGTGTTGCGTTTAGTCTGCGGGTTCTTGATTCAGATGGGGCATGTAATAGTGTGGTTAGATATGAAGGGGCGATGTTGTTCAGGAGCTTGAATGTGGTTAGGAGGATTTTATATCTGATTCTGCTATTTATAGGGAGCCAATGAAGTTCTAGCATTATTGGGGTTACATGATCTGCTAGGCTGGCTTTAGTGACTACTTTCACACAGATGTTCTGAGCTCTTTGAAGCAGGTATGTACTTTTTTGTGGTAGGCCAATTAAGAGACTATTACAATAGTCAAAGTGTGGGGTGATGAGTGTGTTAACAACTGATCTAAAGTCTTGGGTGTCTAGAAGGGGCCTTAGATGTTGTATGGTTTTGAGTTTGTAGAATATAGTTTTTACTGTCTGTTTTATATGCGGTATCATGGTAAGTGTGTGATCTATTATTACACCTAGGTATTTTACCTCTTTTTTGACTGGAATTGTAGTATTTATGATTGAGATTGATGTTGGATAGGTGTCTTCAGTCATAGGTGGTCTTGTTACAAACATTGCTTCTGTTTTTTTGAGATTGATGCTAAGGTAGTTAGATTCCATCCAGGAGGTGGTTTCCACCATGCATTTTGATAAGGCATCATAGGTAGGGTTTTTGGTAGATATGGGGAGAGCAAGCATGATGTCATCAGCATAGATAAAGTGACTGATTTTGTGTTTTCTGAATATTTCTGTAATGGGTTGGAGGTACAGGTTGAAAAGGAGGGCAGAAAGGGCGGATCCTTGGGGTATTCCTTGTCCTTGGGGGAAGGTTTCCGATACTTCCTGGTCTATTTGAACACGTATTAGTCTATTTGTGATGTAAGACTTAAACCAATTGAGTACTGTCCCACCTATTCCTAGATTTTCTAGTCTATTGATCAAGGTAAGGTGGTTGATGTTGTCAAAGGCGGCAGAAATGTCTAAGAAAAGGAGTATGAAGCCTTGACTGCTATCATCTGTGCCTCTAATGAGGAAGTCTATCAGTGTAATTAGTAGGGTTTCTACACCGTGATAGGTGCGGAAGCCAAACTGGTGAGAGTCTAAGGGTTTGTGTTCATCGATATAGTCTTGTAGTTGTAGTTGGACGTTTTTTTCTATTATTTTAGCTATAAATGGAATGCTGGCTATCGGTCTGTAAGAGTTTGGGTCTTTTGAGTCTAGTTTATTGTTTTTTATTATTGGTCGAAGCGTAGTGAGTTTTAGGGCATTGGGCATGATGCCCTGATTAAGGGATTGATTCACTATGTGTTGGATGTTTTCGGTGAGTTCTTCCTTTGTGCATTTGATCCATGACACAGGACATGGGTCAAGTGGGGAAGTTGTGGTGTTGATAAGTGTTATGATCCTGAGTAGGTGTTTTTGGTCTATCATGTGAAAGGAGATCCATGTGTTATTAGATTCAGTGTTTGGAGGCAGTATCATTGGTATAGTGTTGGATTTGTACTTTAGTTTTTCTGCAAAGTGGGTTGCTAAGGTCTGTATGCTTATAGTTGATTGTTTTGTCTCTTGGTTTTTAGCTTTTGTCAAAGTTTTTACGATTGCGAATAGTTCTCTGGGGCGGTTGATAGCCATGTTTATTACTTTGGAGTGGTAATCCTTTTTTGACTTGTTAATTGCATTTTTGTAATTGTTGAGGGTGGTCATATATTGGGTTTTATTTTCGTCAGATTTAGTTTTCCTCCATATCTTTTCTTGTTTCCTCAATTGTTTTTTTAGATTTGCTAGTTCTCTTGTGAACCATTTTTCTGTCTTTTTTATTTGTTTATGCATGGTATGTGTGGGGGTAGCTGCTTTCTGGACTGTTAGATTCCAGTTGTTTACAGTAGAGTCAATGTCAGGGAGGTTTGTGTCGAGTATGGGTAGTACTTTGTCAAGGAAGTTAGCTTTGTCAAAGTGTGCAAATCGAGATATGTGGGGTGAGGAGTTTGTTTTATTCAGTGTTGTCTGAGCTGGGAGGTGGAGTGTAATAAGGTAATGATCAGACCATGGTACTTCTGTTATAGTTGGAGGGGTATGTTGGTGGTCTTGGTCTGAAGAATCTAAACTCTAACCAGTCTGAGCATACCCAGCAACCTTAGGTTCCTAAAGGTTGCAACCTACAGTTAACCTCTTCTTAGCAGAAGTTTGTTCACTGTTTTTTTCTTTAAAACTCTACACATGGCTTCCTTTCTTCAGGATGTACTCAGCTGTCAAGATATTCTTGTCTATGGGTTACAGATTTCTCCTCTTCTTCCTTCCAAGAAGAGAAGTTAACTACTATCCCATGATAGTTTCTGTCCCAACATGAACATTTTTTTCTTCAGCTGACTCACCATATGGTAAGTCACCCTTCAGTTCCTGTTCTTCTACCCTCTCATCCCGGTTTTTTCCTGAATGAGTGGTACCATACTGTACACCTTCATTTCAGTGTAGAGTTTTTCTTTGACTAAATTCTCTGGACAGCTTATCAGACAGGGACAGGACCATTTCCTCTCCCTTTGTCTGTTCTCTGTGTTTCACAGGAAGATTTTCTCTGCTGTCTCCTTCAGTTGCTGTTCATGCAGGAGTTCCAGTGATTCATCTACTGGTACTTTCCCACAAGTTTCCAGTCTGTCTAGCCTTAGTAGTGATTCCAAGATCGTCCTCATCTATCTTGGATAATCCTACTCACTTCAGGCTTCTCACATTATCTTCTTTCTGGCCATCTCCATTTCCTTGGATGTGGCAACACACCTGACCTACAGTCAGTTTTATCTCCTAATTCTCCTGCATAATGCTCTCTGCAATCTTCAGAGAAGCTTTCTACTATGGGCACTTGCTAGAGAGCATTGAACCTTGTCTCTGATGGCTATTCTGTATAGTAGAAAAGGCTTATCAGTCATTTTCCATGACTGTGAGGGTTCTCCACACCCTCTTGTCTCCTGTTATAATACAGGACACAAGCTTTTTCTGCGTGAATGTCCAAGGAGTTTCCCAATCCTGCAGGAATATGCTCTTTTTTTCTTACAGCTTGCCCTCCTGCTATCCTACTCCTCATGGACAGCACATATTCTACTAGTAACGCATGATAGCCCTGTGTCCCTCCAGTGGGTCATCCTGGTATCTCCTTCATGTGTTTTTCTGTCCATTTACCATGTCAGAGTTCTACAGAACTCACGACTTGCTCTCTACAGACTGATATTATCCTCCGTTTTTTCACGCAACCATCCTGGTTATTTCACTGGATAGCATTCCTGCACCCTCTTAGCCCGGAGGAATAGATTCTCTATATATCTTTTCAAGAAGGTTCCACCTTCTTGTTATTAGATGAATCTTTCTCCTTCACATCTCTCATGTGAATGTTCTCATGGGGCTTAGTTGCAGACATGTATCTTCAGACTTACATATTCATGTATGTATATATCTCTATATATTCTATACATACATATGTCTGTAAGCTGTGTGTGCATAGGTTATGCCCCTATATCTATATCCATATCCCTCTATATGTGTATCTGTCGATGATTTTTATAGGTAGATATGTCTTACATACTATCTCCCTAACTGTCTCTGCTATAAAGGTTTTTACCTTCTTAGAGGTTCCAGACAGTGGGTTTGCATATCTTCGTACTGTCCCTCGGTATGTAGGGGCTGTTATGCACACAACCACTACTGTGGTACTAACAGCTCCACTTTACTCTAGGTCTCGCTATCCCTGAAACATCATGCTTCAATATCTTTCCTATCTCTCACCAGCTAGGAAAGACGGTGTAGATCTTCAGTAGTTCTGAGGTTTCAGCCCTTCACACATCTGTCCTTCCTGGGAATGCGGGCTTTTTTCCATACCCCTTCTTCCCTCCAGGACTAGGCTACTTGTCCAAATCGGTCAGTCTTCCTCTTTTACTCCTCAATGTTAATGACTCTGTAGCTAAAAGAGTTTTCAGCTTTTTTTCCATAAAGCTTTCCACTGAAGACCTGCCGCTCTTATACTACCCTAGTTGACACCTGGGTCACCTGCCAATTCCAGATTTGGACCTTCACCCTCACTGCTGTGAGGTCACCTTGAGGATTCCTCTACTGAATCTCCAGTAGACTCCATCACGCTCTCTACTTCCTACAATCCAGTAGGTAAGATCCATTTTATGATTGTTCATTAATTAATTTTAATGGTACTTATCATACATACCAAGGACTCTTCTCCTGTAGTCCTTAGCTTTGCAGTTTTTTCTTACAGCTTCTCTCCTTTCAACTCCTACCCACCATCCCTCATGGGATGCCGGAGATCCATGTGTGGGCACTGCAGTCCTGATCCAGGAACATGCATTTTATGGGATCTCCCCCTGGCATCTATAGCTAGGGAGTCCCCATATGTGAAGACTCATTCCTGCTTGTTCCTGGAGATAGCAGTTACTTACCTGTAACAGGTGATCTCTGGGAACAGCAGGAATAAGTCTTCACAACCCACCCACCTCCCCTAGGAGTTGTATCTATCTATCTTCCTTTCCTCTTTCTCTCCTTTTGTCTCAGCTATGAAACTCAACTGAGGAGAGGCAGTGGAAAAGGCGGGAAGGCAGTGCGCAGGCGCGAGGGATGCTCCCAAAAGCTTTCTGATTGGATGCTGGGGAGCATTCCCGTACAGGCTCCGTCGGTACCGACGTACCCATATGTGAAGACTTATTCCTGCTGTTCCCAGAGATCACCTGTTACAGGTAAGTAACTGTGCTTTCCAATCATATCTAACCTCTCATTTAGTGCTATATATTCTAACTCTCCCATCTTTTTTTTTAGACTTCAGCATTTGCATACAAGCATTTTAGAGACTGTATTTTATTCATATTAATTTGGCTATTGGTAGACATGGGTAATTTGGGATCTTTAAGCTCTGTCTGCTCCATACTCAAGGGCATTTGGGCTTCTTTACTCTTTTTTTGGAACCTCTCTGCTTTTGGTAGTATCCTTCAAGGATACATTCTTCCGAACCATCCGCTCTTGGGCGACTGTCGGCTTTCCCCTATTATCTAGTTTAAAAAGGAGATAGAGCAGCTTTTAAAGGTTAATGCCAGCAGCCTGGTTCCATCCCGGTTAAGGTGAAGCCCATCCCTTCGGAAGAGCCCCTCCTTTCCCCAGAATGTACCCCAGTTCCTAGCAAATCCAAACTCCTCATCTCTGCACCATTGTCTCATCCACGCATTGAGACTCCGGAGCTCTGCCTGCCTTTTGGGTCCTGCACGTGGAACGGGAAGCATTTCGGAGAACGCTACCCTGGAAGTTCTGGATTTAAACTTCCTACCTAAAAGCCTAAATTTAGCTTCCAGAACCTCCCTACCACATTTTCCTATGTCATTGGTACCGACATGTACCAAGACAGCAGACTCCTCCCCAGCACTATCTAAGACCTTATCTAGGTGGTGCGTGAGGTCCGCTACCTTCGCACCAGGCAGGCATGTTACCAGGCGATCCTCAACATCCATCAGCCACCCAGCTATCTACATGCCTAATCGAATCACCAACTATAACGGCTGTCCTTACCCTTCCCTCATGGGCACATGGTCCTGGAGAAACTTCCTTGGTGTGAGAGGGTTTTACATCACCTGGAGGACAGGTCCTAGTTACAGGATCACTTCCTGCCACACCAGGGTGATGCTCTCCTGTCACGTGACCTCTCTCCTCCATGGCAACAGGGATGCTGCCAGACTGGAGGTGGAACTTCGGGACTATATCCCTGTAGGTCTCGTCTATGTACCTCTCTGTCTTATGTTTTCCAAGTCTGCTACTCTCGCCTCTAGAGCAGCGTTTTTCAACCACTGTGCCGCGGCACACTAGTGTGCCGTGAGATATTGTCTGGTGTGCCGTGGGAAAAATTCCAATTTCATCCGTAACATATGGCCTCGGCTCACAAATTAGGGTTGCCAACCGGCCGGTTTTCAGCCGGCCTGGCCGGTTTTTCCATGGCCAGGCCGGCTGCCAGCACAGTTGTAAAACCGGCTTTTGTGCCGAAGTCCGCGGCGCGAACGCGATTCCCTATAGCAGTGCAGCCGCTGGTTCTGCTTTGTACAGAGCAGCGGCTGCACTACACTTACATTGAAAAGTAAAGAGAAACTGTGTCAGGAGCCCTCCGATCATGCAGAGCCTGAGGAAGTGATGTCATGGGGGCGGGCTCCTCACAGGCTGTCTTTCCTTTTCAAATTAACTTTAGCTGCAATAAAGTTAATTTGAAAAGGAAAGACAGCCTGTGAGGAGCCCGCCCCCATGACATCACTTCCTCGGGCTCTGCGATGACCGGAGGGCTCCTGACACAGTTTCTCTTTACTTTTCAATGTAAGTGTAGTGCAGCCGCTGCTCTGTACAAAGCAGAAGCAGCGGCTTGGGCAGAGGGGGGGTGTGTGTGTGTGAGTGAACCAGCAAGGGGGGGGGGAGTGTGAGTGAACCAGCAAGGGGGGGGGGAGTGTGAGTGAACCAGCAGTGGAGGGGGGGGGGGGTGGTGTGAGTGAATCAGCAAGGGGGGGGGGGCGATGGTGTGAGTGAACCAGCAGGGGAGGGGGGGTAAGTGAGTGAGTGACCCAGCAGGAGGGGTGAGTAAGTGACAGGGGGTTGGGTGAGTGAACCAGCAGTGGAGGGGGGGGTGGTGTGAGTGAACCAGCAGGGGAGGGGGGTTGGTGTGAGTGTTTGATTCCTATTCAAGAGAATTACTTTATATATAGTCAATATAGGCACAGAGGTAAATTTTTTTTAACATTTTCTAATGGTGGTGTGCCTCGTGATTTTTTTCATGAAAAAAGTGTGCCTTTGCACAAAAAAGGTTGAAAAACAATGCTCTAGAGAACGGACTTGTTCCCTGAGAGCAGAGAGCTCCTTGCACCTAGTGCACACGCAAGACCTCTCACCAACTGGGAGAAAATCATACATATGATACTCATTGCAAAAGACTGGAAAGCCCCCATCTCGCTTTCAACTGAAAGAGGCTCTTCTGTGCATTTATGCCATGGAGGTATTTAAATGCCTCTGTCCTATCTTCCTTCTTCCAAAATATACATATTGAGATCTTTGTCTTTCCCCATTTGCTTTATGATGAAGACTGATCATTTTAGTAGCCACCCTCTGCACAGAGGCCATCCTGTTTATATCCTTTTGAAGGTGTGGTCTTCAGAATTGCACACAGTATTCCAAACTAGGTTTCGCAAGAGATTACGCAGACACTATCTCCTCCTCTCTCCTGCTGGCTATTCCTCTGCCTGTGCACCCAAGCATCCTTCTGACTTTTGCTTGGCTACCTTAGATCGCAGGAAGCAGTCGCCCCCAGATGCTGCTCTCGTTTTGTGGACAGAAGTATTTCACCCCGCATTACTGTTCGCTTGGATTTTTACAGTCCAAATGTGTGACCCTGCATTTTTTTTAAACATTAAATTTCAGCTGCCAAATTATTAACCATTCTTCAAGCTTCATGAGATCCTTATGTTATCTACATCTTCCTCATCTTCCTGGGTGTCTACTCCTATTGCAGATTTCGGTATTGTCTGCAAAAAGCCAAATCTTACCTGACAGCCCTTCTGTAATTTACTTAATCAATGGTGTGCTGCAAGATCAGTCTTTGGCCTGATTTTGTTTTTTTTAAATATTTTATAACATCCTTATCCTCCAGAGAGAGCTCTGTTTACAAGTATCCTTTGCCTTGCACTCAGCTAGTTTCTAACCCAGCTGGTCACTTTTTAGGATCCACCCTTAGGGTGCTAAATTCACATGGGACGGTGTCAAAAGCTATGCGAAATCTAAACATACTACATCTAGCAGACTCCCTCGATCCAACTCTCTGGGCACCCAGTCAAAGAAGTTAATCCTGTTCATTTGACAAAAACCTGCCTCTAGTAAAACCAGGATGCCTCTGATCCTTCAATCGCTTGGATTCCAGAAACCTCATTATACTGTGTTGGCAGCATTTAGATAGAACAGAGCGTAGACAGCAACACCATACCAACCTAATCATGAAATCTACTAATAGACCAAGAGAACTCTTTAGCATTGTCCAAAAGCTCACCAAGGACGACACGCAACAAAGCACCCACCATCTTGACCCACAAAAATATGCAGACTACTTGAAGTCAAAACACACCAACCAAACATGCTCTACTTCACCACAAACAAATGATCTCACGATAAAATAGCAACATCAAACATGGGAGAGCTTCAACATACCAACAAAGCAGCAAGTAGAAGACATATGTGGACTAAACACAACTTCACCGTCAGACCCGTGCCCAGTGACTTGGATCAAAGCTACAAAAAGCCAGCTCTCTCATCACATTCAAAAAATCGTCAAAGATTCACTCCAACAAGGATGCATGCCGCAACCCCTAAAGCATGCAGTGATAAGACCAATACTTAAAAGTAGCAATCTAAGCCCATCTGAACCAAAATCATACCGTCCCATCTCCAGCCTTCCATTCCTTGCGAAAATCGTGGAAAAGGCAGTGCAAAGGCAACTTCAGGACCATATAGATATAAATGCCCCACTGGACATACATCAGCATTGGTTTAAGCCCCAGCACGGCATGGAAACACTACTCACCTCCCTCTTTGACAATCTCCTAAGTGGCATGGACAATATAAACGGATACCTGCTAGTGTTCATGGACATCTCGGCGGCCTTCAACACTGTGTCACACACTAAGCTATTGCAACGCTTACAACAGATAGGACTACGCAAGAATACCCTAAAGTGGTTTACATCATACTTGGAAGGGCAAACGCAACAAGTCAAATGCAACCAAAAGAAATCACTACAATTCCCCATCACGCAGGGAATACCTCAAGGCTCAGCCCTATCATCAATGCTGTTCAACATCTACATACAGCCCATATGCAACATCAAGCACCACAAATTACACTATCACATTTATGCTGACGACATCATGGTGTATGCTCCAATCAACCTACCAGCACTAAACACTACAGCAATAACAAAATGCCTCGAAACTACAACAAAACTGAAGCAGTGTTCGTCACCAGGAACCCCACCTTCATACCTCCACAAACTATCAGCATCCTAGACAAACACATAGTAGTCAAAGAAGAAGTTAAGTATCTGGGCATAACACTAGACAGAGCTCTGAACCTGACATCCCACATCACCAAAACCGCAAATAAGGCATATCACCGATTGAAAACAATCAGACAAATCGAGCCAATGCTCCTTGAAGACCACTTCTGCACAGTGTGCCAAGAACTCATTACACCACTGATTGATTATGGAAACTCACTATATCAAGGCCTTCCTCAGAAGACACTCCACCCACTGCAGATGGTACAAAACACCACAGCACGCATTATCACAGACACTCCAAGGACCGAGCTCATCACTCCCGTCCTACAACTACTACACTGGCTCCCAATGGTGGCAAGAGCGAAATACAAAACAATCATGATCATCTTCAAAATCATTCACCATCTCTCAGCAGACGTACTCCAAAACGTTATAACAAGGGACATCAGCAATAGATCAAGAAGAACCAATAACGACAACATGATCGGCACACCTGCAGACTATCCCAAAACCAAACAAACATCATCAAAAAGAGCACCATCACTACTGGCATCTACACTATGGAACTCCCTCCCAACGAGCCTGAGGGTGTTAGATGACCTCACAGACTTCCGCAAAGACTTCAAAACATTATTTATAGAAACGTATGAGCATTCAGGCAACATCCCCTACCCAAACAGAAATGCTACTACCTCCGCCAACTAAACACACACCCATCCTATCCACACACACATGTCTGTCATACCACATCATTAAATACCTTTATGTTAAATGTTACTTAACAGCATTTAGACAGTACAATTGAGGTAACTGTACTGTCTAAATATTTACACATACCCTAATGTTAAATGTAACCCTCCAATTGTTATGTGATGTGACCACCTTGATTGAAGGAAAAGGTGGCATACAAATCTGTCTAAATAAATAAAATAGTGAGGGTTCTGGAATCCAATGAATTGCATTCCGAGGCAATATGCTTTTACTAGAGGCAGGTCTTGTCAGATGAATCTGATTAATTTCTTTTGGGTTTTCTTGCTTAAATTGTCATTTGTTTTTTCTTTCCCCTTGTATCCCTCATTCCTTCAGTTCTTTTGAAATGCTTGTCAAAGTTTTTAAGGATTAACTTGGCACGGTCCTGCCACATACTTCAAAATGCACCTTGTGTGACTTGTAAACTTGGTCCCCTCCTTACCCACCCAGGCACAGGAACGCTCTCATCAGGCTCCCGGAAACCCAGCGATGACATTGGCGCTCCTTCTGTGCATGTGTCCTGTGCAGCAGCATCCCTTGACTGCCCTTGTTTGTGCCTGTTCGCTTTCTATTTCAGCACATTTGAGAATTTGGATCTGATGCAGTTTAATATGCCCGTAGGCCTATGGTGGTAGCTTTCTGGGTGATTTATTCTAAAAGTTTTTATGTTGCCTTTAGCTCTCGTGATATACAGGCTTGGTATACACGTTTTGTTTTTTTGGGTATTTTTTTCTTTTAATGTGTTAATTTTATGGATTCACTGGTGGTGGTTGAGTTTCCTAATGTTTTTTTCCAATTGTCTGGGCTTTCTGAGACCAGTAGTCTTATTTCTAAAGTGCATTGCTAGCCTGCAGTGGTCACCTAAAGCTGTATTCAAGCAATTAAAAATACAGTGCACAAACCGGAACCAAATGAGGCAAAGGCAGTAAAATGTTTAAACTCTTCATAATGTCAAATATAGTCACTTGTATGAGTGTGTGAATTGCAGGTTGGTTGATTTCTTATTCTGTGCTGTTAAAGCACTTTTTCAGTTTGTTTCCTGTAGTACTCCATTGCTGGTCTTTGTTTGTTCAGGATTATTACAGCTTTGTCTCCTCCTACCAGGCTTCAACACATTCTCATTGAATCTAGGAGTCGGTCCAAAAACTTAGGAACCAGCGGCTGAGATCCCTCTCAACGATTTCCCCAGTAAAATTCGAGTTGGGGGAGGGACTTCCGCAGACCAGCTACAGCTCTTCTAGAAACAGATTTACTAAGGTTCTTTCCCTATTCTGTGTCCATGGGCAAAGAGAAAGGTGCTGGCTTCTGTCCTGATGGCTACCATTTCTCACATGCCAATGCAGGACTCCCACAGACCAAACACTGATGAATTCTTAAAACCCAAAAGGCAGCATCTGAGAGAATAACTTAAGGTGCTTCTGCACATCCCTGGCAAAAGCCAACAGTCTACCTTCCCCCAAGCATGCTGTCAGCTGCGTGACTGCACCCACTTCATAGCTTAAGCAAAGAGGCAATTTGCTGCTTTGCTTCACATATCACTATGGTCTGGGTCCCCTCCAGCCTTCACCCAGTTTTTCATACCCCCTCCCCTTCCAGCCTTCACCTATTCATTTTGCAGCTGGTGAAGAGAGCACACTTGCTACTTCTCCACCGCAATTTGGTTCTTCTGCAGGCTTGAGCCATGTGGTGGAGAAAGTTTAGAGACCAGCCCTAACTTCCTCCATTGCACAGCTCAGGCTTGCAGTGGAGAAGTAGCAAGTGTGCTCTCTTCACCAGCTGCAAATGAGGAAGTTAGGGCTGGTCTCTAACTTTCTCCACTGCTTGGCTCAAACCTGCAGAGCGCCAGATTGCAGTGGAGAAGTGTGTGCTTTCTTCAGCAGCTCTGCTTACTATTTGAGGCTATGAAGTCGTAAGCACCAGATTGCATTTTCTAGGTACCATGACGACCTAGCACCTAGGATTTCTTGAGCCTAAGCATTTAAATATAGCTTCCTGTACGAGTTCTTTTAAATTAGTCTTGGTCAGATATTTTTCATCTTCCTTGATGTATTTGTCAAGCTGTAGATTATATCTGAGAAACCCTTGGAGCTTTTCTACTAAATCTCTTGCTGTGTGTGTCTAGCCAGAGGACAGTTACGTCAAATGTGCATGGGCATCTTATGCTGTTATAGCATACCCACAGATGCCAACTTTTGGGTTTTAAGAATTCATCAGTGTTTGGTCTGTGGGAGTCCTGCATTGTTAAGTGAGCAATGGTGGCCATCGCGACAGAAGCCAGCACCTTTCTCTGCCTGATGGATAAGCCCTTGCTACCTCCCCTTCCCAGTCAGTGTTTATTACATGCTTAAGATTCATTGGTGCCATTTATTTCACTGATGGGACTCTTGAATTATTACAGAAGTGCGTTTGTAGGCCTGTAAATGGGAATACTGCCACCTGCTGGTTTGGAGGGCAGTTAATTAAAAAAAAAGTTTTCTCTAGTCTAACTGGTTTTAAGTTTACCTTGGTCTTCCCCTGCCTTTATATTTCACGATGGGGAGGCATATGGCTTGAAATGAGCCTTTGATCTGTGTCATATGGAAAATCTGCTGTGCAGTGTGGGTCAGCCTCCTTTTTAGAGGAGGATACCTACTTGAGCAGATCTGGTGTTGTGCCAAATAAGTCTCTCCCCCCATGTGTGGTGTGGGGGGGAGACTGTAAGTGTTCTAAGAATAAAGGAGGATTTACAGTTGTCATTAGATCACATTGAGGCAGAGGTTGGGGGATGGTGATTCTGGGCATTGGGTACATAGGAAGAGAATTCATATGCAAGTGGTTGCTCTGGTGTTGAAACTGTCTCTGGTCTTTATCCTCAGGAGTTATGAGGACACTCTCGGGGATGAGATGCCTCAGGAGCAGTATTACTGGCAAGCTCCACTGGCACAGCATGAGCGCATGGGCAGCATGGCGAGCTTAGACAGCCTGCGACGGGCCCCACCCACTAATTGGCGCCAGCCAGAACTGCCGGAAGTGATTGCCATGCTGAACTTCCGTCTGGATGCCGTAAAGTCAAACGCTGCTGCCTATCTACAGCATCTTTGCTACCAGAATGACAAGGTGAAGACGGATGTGCGGAAGCTGAAGGGGATCCCTGTGCTGGTAGGGCTACTGGACAACCCCAACAAGGAGGTGCACCATGGGGCTTGCGGAGCCCTCAAGAACATCTCTTTTGGTCGTGATCAGGACAACAAGGTTGCTATTAAGAACTGTGATGGCGTGCCTGCGCTCGTCAGACTGCTGCGAAAAGCTACAGACATGGATCTGACGGAAGTCATCACAGGTAACCAGTGTGTCGTTTTCTGACCTTTTATAGGTAGCTACCCTTGAGAAAATCAGCAATTCCCTTTTTCATTAGACAAATTGGTTACCAAGCCCCAAAGCCTTCTAATAACATGGACCTTATCCCCCGGCCATACAGTGCTTTGACAGAACCCACTTCTCCACTCCTATAGTGCAGTGCAACGCAATGTGTCTCTTCGTTTCAATGCTGACTCCTGGCAACCCAGCAGCTCCTGGGTTTTCTTGGCAGTGTGACTGGAAGTAGATTGCCATGGAAGAAAGGCCTGGCAATGGGGAGGTTAAGTGACTTGCCCAAGGCCACAAGGAGTGCTAGGAAGAATCAAACCCTTGTCTTGGTTATCAAGCTAGTGCTGTAACCACTAGGCAGCTACTCCACTCCTGTAGTAACACAATGGTAGTGTCAGGCCTTCAGACTTAACATATTCATCAGCTGGGCATTTTAAGTAAGAAAAGGTGAATCAGATTTTCTGGACCGCTGAAATTTAAGAAAACGAATAGGTAATTGGAATGCAGATGGCCCCAGCTTATTGTTCTAACCCCCTTTCCATGTAGTTTATAATTCATGGTAATCCTCTTTCTCTTTCTAAACTTGTGGGATTTACATATTTATTTACAAGGTCAACCTTAGAACTCCCACTATCTGTAAGAGATCAGATCACTTTGCACATGCTTGTTCCAGGCAGCTCTCTTTAGTCAGTGAGAGGGTGTAGAAAGCTGCAGCAGGCAGGCAGTATCCTAGGAGAGCTCTGTTGGAAAAGAAGATTATAAAGAATGGACAAGAATTTAGAATGAGTAAAGGCCCAAGTACCATGTGTCTGGGAGTTCTACCGACAAAGGCTTAAGATTTAGTCTTAGTGTATGAACTAAGACCACCTGTCCTCTTTCCCCTGCCACTCTCCAGCGGGACTTTCTGGTGGCCACAGTGCAACCATGAGATCCAGTATTTTTAGCAGCTGTAGCCAGTACCCGAGCATACTTCTATAGAGCACCTTCTGAATGACTTACTCAAACAACTGCACGCTACCTTTGAAGTTGTAGGACAGCATAACTGCTGGTTTGTGAAAGTTTAATCTGGACTCTGTTGCTCTTCCACCTCAGGGACACTTTGGAATCTGTCATCACACGACTCCATTAAAATGGCAATTGTTGATCACGCATTGCATGCTCTGACAGATGAAGTGCTGATTCCTCACTCTGGCTGGGAAAAGGAGCCGAGAGATGACTGTAAACCGCGACATATTGAGTGGGAAGCAGTGCTGACAAACACCACAGGCTGCCTTAGGTATGTGGCTTGCAGATAGCGCATGCATGATCAGGAGGGATCTTAAGAGGCGGCCTCAGCGAGGGCTGTAAGCATCCGTATTTGAATAGGTTCCTGCCAGTGTACCTCCTGGTCCTCGTAAGGAAAGGTATCTGGATTAAACCGGTGGATAGCGCAAGGGATCCAAGATACTGATTTTGTACTTTCTCTGAGCTGCTGTACAGCAGAGGCATGCAATTATTTATTTTATTTTTTATTTTAGCTGTATTTGTATCCCGCTTTTCACCGGGTCAAAGCGGTCAATTGGAGATACATTTAACACAAGGGGATATGACACACATACGCTAATACTTACAGGGAACATGGGCAGTGGAGGGTTAAGTGGCTTGCCCAAGACCACAAGGAGTGCCTTAATGCAAGGCCTTAATTTCCTTTTTCTCAATTGTGAGTAGAGGGAGAATTTGATGTCCTGAGTTCTTAGTCTGATTTTTTTGATAGGAATGTCAGCTCTGAGCGAAGTGAAGCACGTCGAAAGCTCAGGGAATGTGATGGATTGGTGGACTCCCTGGTCTACATTGTCCAGTCAGAAATAGGTCAGAAGGATGTGGACAGCAAGGTAAGACCTGTTTTTGGCTTTTGGACAGACTCAGTGTAGCGAGACCGAACTTATGGTTTCTTTCATTTGAAGGTGGGCAGCTGGTATGGCAGAAATACTTTCGCAATGCTCAGTCAAGAATGTAAGCAGATCCCCCCCCCAGGCTCCCCCACCCAAAAAAAGAAGAAAATTGTACAAACAGTACACCTGAAAGTCCCAAACTGAGTTAAATGAAATTTTAGTTGGGCATGTGCCCAGCATGTGTGCTTGGATGTATGTATACCTGCCTACATGGAGAGTATATTTTCACCAGGCCTTTATCTTTTTCTCCTGTTCTGATCTGGGCCTCAGCTGGTGGAGAACAGCATCTGCCTTCTGCGTAATCTTTCCTACCAAGTGCACCGTGAAATTCCACATGCAGAGAAGTATCAGGATGCCCCACTGAATGCCACGTCTAGTCAACAGAAAGCAAGCTGCTTTGGCACCAAGAAAGGCAAAGGTAGGTGCCAGAGGCAAGATGATGCCCCCTTCAGGCCTCAGCACAATGTTCATAAGCGTGTCTGTATTCAGCTGTCCTGAATGGCTTTTCCCAATTCCACTTGCTTTTATTTTCTTTTTTAATTTGACTCTTCTTCAAACTTGGATCATTATAAGCGAAACTGAATGCTTGGTTACAAAATATTTAGCAAAATCAAAATGCTTATGTTAAGCAGATGGCTTCTGAAATAGACTAGTTGATACTGTGCCAAAGGACTCAAATGTCTGCTGCTGTTCCTTAGCTTTGGTGACTGCTGATCTGTTTCAGTCTCCTCTGGCTGGGGGGGGGGATTCCCAAAGCTAAGTAGGGGGCAGCTCGAATGAAATAAAAATCATGCTGGAAGCTTCGCTGTGATTTAGTCTTTCAGATACAGGTTCTTCCCTTTTCGGTCTTCATTGTGGTATGAATTAAGCAATTAACCAGGAAGAGCTAATGCAGGATTGACGTGGATGTCAAAATGTTCCACTGATGATTTAGTTTAGGAATTTCACTTAACCATGTTTATGATACAGTACATCTTTTACAATAAAATAGTAGGGTCAGTATCAGAGTGAAACATAGTAATCAAAAGAAAAAATCACTCCACTTGCACATAAACTCCAAACTTGTTGTACATAAACTGCAAAGAGGAGAAAAGGCCTCAGAACTGCATCAAACATAGAGCTAACACAATGGGCAGAAACTGTCCTAAGCTCAATACAGAAACATCAGTGGCCTAAAAAACTCCTCCAGTCTTACACACAGTTCTGTTCTCTACTGGAGCATAAATGGTATAAAGCATATCAAAATTCACGGTGCACTGATCTCAAAAAGTCTTCCATTTCCAAACAACGAGGTCACATTGAGCTTAGGGCAGTTTCTGCCCATTGTGTGTGTTCTCTGTTTGATGCAGTTCTGAGGCCTTTTCTCCTCTTTGTAGTTATTATGTACAACAACTTTGGAGTTTATGTGCAAGTGGAGTGATTTTTTTTCTTTTGATTACAGTACATCTTTTAGACAGTAACGAGAGCTGTGAACATAGCGCACCTTGGGAATTTTGGTAATGCTTTGCATGCTCTTGATGCACCAAGTTTTCATTGCTGCTAGGGCAAAAAACAACTTTTCTCTAACTAAGCAGATACTGAGCTGCTTCCATTACTGTACTTAAGTCAGTACTGCACCGTTCACAGGGGTCTCGTCTTGAGGTTTTGTGCTGCCATAGAAACTTTCCCTACTGTAGTCTTTCTGGGACAGCAAGTGTCAGTGGATCTCTTCAAAATTTACTTTCGCTCCACAGCGTTCCCCACCCCTTTGGCTATTTTGATACCAGTAACCCTTCCTGAGTGAGTCCGGAGTAATGATTTTGTAAAAAGTGTTGGGTGATTCCAATCTGCAGTTCCAATCAGATAAACTAATTCTTCCTTTTTTCCTCCTGTGCTTCTCTCCTCTGTTTTATTTTTATGGCTTCCTTGCTGCCTGCCATGACTTCTGACCTGCCGTGACCTGTTGGTGCTTTTGATCTTTCCCCCTCCCCTTTTCCTTATCCACCTCCCCTGACCCTGGTGTTCTCCCTCGCTTGGGCTGCTTTGCCAGACGAATGGTTCGCCAAAGGTGAGTGGGACTTTTCTCTCCCCTTCCTTTCTCATGCTTGCACAGTTGATTTTTCAGTGGCGTGCGTGGATGTTCTGAATGACTTGTATCTGTAGGCTCTCTGGGGCTACTACCCCTCATAGAACTCAGATCCTGTGTACTTTAAAACCAGGAGAGGGGGCTGGGTGAAACCTTTCTAGGAGATCACACATATTGCTAGGGCATTTCCCTTGAATCCTCTGCTTGGGGGTGATTTCTCCCCTGATGGTACTGTTCTAGTGATAGTTTCGGTATGGCTGGGTGTTCAGCTTTATGGCCAGATGGGCATTCAGGTCCTGGAACACTTCATCTGGACAGGAAAATCGGCTTGGCAAGAACTTGCCTTCTGCACTCTGTTGGGGTGTAGAGTATAGCAGAATAACTTTGCACCTGGATTGTGACTGCTCTCAATGAGACCCTATCGACCCCAGCAGCCCTCCCTAGTCATTGCTTCTCATAAGCCAGGTATGGTTGCATGCTGAATGAAGCCCATACCTCTTCTCCGTCAAAAACTCGGCATTCCCCTCCCCATCCTTGAGTGTGCCAATTCATCAGCACAATTCCAGCCCCACCTCAGAGCACTTTCATAAAAAGCAGGGCCTGCTGGCTCTGGAGAAGCACCAACCTTGTGTTCTAGCCAGTGTACTTGATTTTATGTATTTTTATAACTAATGAGTTTAAACTTCTGAAGTGGAAGATGTTTTAGTACTCCCCTGCTGAGACTGTGGAAAGGGAGTTCCCCTCGCACCATTACCAGCAGCGGCTCTTGTTCAGGCAGTAGTTGCAGAACATAAGAGCTTTTTTTCAGTTGTTTAATAGGAACCACCATAATTTTAGATACGTTGACCTCCTTACCTTCTTGAGAGAAAGCATCATCAGAATGATTTGAAGATGTGTGGGGTTTTTTTCTGTCACTTGGGATGGTTCATGCTGAAATTCTTTTTTCATTTAAAGGTAAGAAGCCATCAGAGGATCCTGGAGCAGATATAGTTGAATTCCCTAAAAGAATGACTCCAGCAAAGGGTATCTACCATATTATAGTGCTTATTCTTGGTGCTTCTCTTGTTTTGGTCTGTCTCTCTAGTCCTCGAGTCTTAAGAAATGGGAGTGGTGCTGATGACTGAAGTATGTTTTTCTTGGGTTGATGATTTCTCCCAGGCTATGAGTTGCTCTTCCAACCCGAGGTGGTGAGGATCTATGTCTCGTTAATAAAGGAGAGCCGGACTCCTGCCATCCTGGAGGCTTCTACAGGTGCTATACAGAATCTTTGTGCAGGCCACTGGACGGTGAGTGACACCCTGACCCCAGGGAGGGAGAGATGGAGGTAGAATTGTAATGTTGATGGCACTCTCCCAAGCCAAGATTCTTGGAAAGATGAAATGATTTAGGGACACTCTAAGGGCCATCGGGGAACTGTTTTAAGTGATAAAAGAAAAATTTCTTCCTGTATGAGAGAGCTTTGTGTATGGTGTGCCAGTACTTGAATGGGTTAAAAATAATTTTTCATGTTACTCAATAACTAGCATTAGCAGCTCATGTCTCACCCAATGCGCCTGGGGGGGGGGGGGGGCTCAAGTGTTAGTTGATGCTGGCACCTGGTGCCTCCACTTATTGACCCTATTCTCTCCCCTCTCTGGCAGTATGGTCGCTGCATCCGTTCCGCAGTGCGGCAGGAGAAGGGGCTGTCTGCTATTGCCGATCACTTGACCAGTGAGAACGAGCGTGTAGTAAAAGCAGTGTCCGGAGCGCTGCGCAACCTTGCCCTAGACTCCCGTAACAAAGAACTGATAGGTATGGAACGGGATGAGTGAAGAGAGCAGGTATTTCTAGTAAGATGCTTCGGATTTGGTCTTAGGGATGTTTTCTTCCAAATGCTTAAGATGGCAGGGTACTACCACTACACGTGTGCAAGTCCCTTCTGCTCCACAGATACGATAACAGTGCAGATTTCTTCTAACTCTCATAACAGGCAGTTTTCCAGATATAAAATATTTCACTGAGATTTGTTTCGAAATAATCATAGAAACTGTAAATTTGGTCCTTCCTTGGTGATGAAATACCTTGGCGTGTCCTCCTCTGATATAAATAATTTACTATAAAATGAAATATTTTAAACTGATTGTCCCAGGAGATTTGCAACATTTTCTAAGTGTGGGTGTGTTCCTGCCTCCCATAAGGCTGAAGTATTAGGCATACCAACAGATATTTGATCAGGGAGAAGAAATTGGATCAGAAATTCCTAACACATGGCCCATGAACATCTGGGGTCCATGAGATTATTCCAAGGGGTCTGCAGGACGCATAAGAGAGTGGTTGGGTGGGGGGAAAAAAGAGAGAGAGACCAGAGGGGGGGATAAGGAGAGAGAGAATGAGACTGCTGAGAGGCAGGGGAAGGGAGATAGAGGGCTAGTGAGGACAGCTTTGGTGCTGAGTGGAGGAAGTCCAAGAACAGTGGTGGGATGAACTTGGGGGTTCCTGAACCTTTTTATGAGGTTAAGGTGATACAACCAAATTTGATGATATGGTAATGGAAATCTAAACCATTCTGTCCCAGATTCAAATTAGATACTGAAGGGAGATAAATGAGAAGGGGCGCTCCTATCTCCAGGAACAAGCAGGAATGTAGACTTCACATATGGGTATCGTCGGTACCGATGGAGCCTGCACGGGAACGCTCCCCAGCGTCCAATTAGAAAGCCTTTGGGAGCATCCCACAGCACCTGTGTGCTGCCTTCCCACCTTTCCCAACTGTCTCTCTCCAGTTCTTCGTTTTCCACGGAGCCAGCAGGTCGCACTTCCTGTCACCGCAGAAAATATCCCTTTTATTCTTTTTTGTGGTCGCGTCTGCCTTCCTTCAACGCTACACTGGTACCGCCGGTTCGTTCTGTCTTTTCCTTGTAAAAAAAAAAAATCTCTTCCAGCTTTTTTCTCCTCTGGTGCCACACGCCATTTTGGGCACTAGGCCCAACTTTCCTGTACAATGGAAAAACCTGCTTTGGGTTTTAAAAAGTGTTCCAAGTGTGGCGGTACCATCTCCGTCACCGACACCCATGAGTGGTGCCTCAAATGTTTAGGTCCTGACCACTCTATCTCAGAGTGTGTTGCCTGTGGGATGATGTTGAAGAGGGATCAGCAAAACCGAGCTGCTAAACTTAGCATCCTTTTTCCCTCCGATGCAGCATCTGTGGCATCAACATCTTCCAGGGCTTCGTCTTCCTCCCATGGATCTCAGGTAACTAAACATAAGTCTAGCAGGTCCTCAAAGGGTAGATCTCCTAAGTATCGAGATGCCTCTGGCGTTGCCCTTGAGGGACTCACACCAGCAAAATTGCCCCGGCGGGAGGCTTCGGCTTCCAAAGCATCATCGGGGCTCCAGGATGTTCTCGAGGCCCCAACCTCTGCAGAACTACTGGTGCCATGCTCTGGGGTACCAGCCGCTTTGTCCAGTACTGATACCCAGGCATCGATAGACCAGAGATTCTTGGCTATTGAACGCAGTCTGGCGGCTCTTCTTTCGGCATCGATGCCCCCGTAACCGCTTCAGACAATTCAACCAGTACCAGTATCGGCACCTACATCGGTGCTGGGGCCAATTGCATCGACGTCGGCAGGTGGACTACGGTACCGATGCATGCTGTGCCCTCCGGTACTGACAAGTCGGTACCGGACCCTGTCGATACTGACTTCGATTGGTACCGGTATCGTGCGCTGCATGATTACCTGGACAGGAGATACTTTGAATCCTTCGAGTCTGAAGGCTCTGTCGATACCAGAGTACTTCTTCCTGAGGATTCTTCCTCTCCTAAACATAGGATGTCTCCTCCAGAGGATATATCCTTCCAGGATTTTATCCGGCATGTGGCTCGAGGTCTTTCCATCACAGTGGCTCCTGAAACTGAGCCTAGGGCGAAGGAATTGGAGATTTTACAGTATTCTAAAGCTCCCAAAGAGGCAGCTACTTTGCCTGTTCATGAGATCTTGCATGATGATATGCTAAGGATGTGGGAAACACCTCTCACCACTTCTCCTCATTCTCCTAGGCTCGATACCATGTATCGAGTTCCTCCCTGTCCTGGTTTTCAAAAAACTCAGCTGTCCCATCATTCCATGGTGGAATCAGCTACGAGAAGGATCAAGAATGCAAAAAGACATGCATCTAATCCTCCAGGACGTGAATGTAGAACTCTTGATGCCTTTGGGCGTCGAACCTTCCAGGCCTCTATGCTTTCTGCCAGGATTAGTTCCTACATTTTATATATGGGAATGTTCCTTAAGGAAGTTACAGGAGATCTAGAGCTTTTGAGCCCTCTCCTTCCTGATGATGATAAGAGACAAGATTGCTCAGGATGTTTCCAAATTCGTAAATCGTGCAGCTTTTGATTGTTTTGAGTGCATAAGCAGAACTTCTGCTATTGCCGTAGGCGCACGTAGGATTGCCTAGCTCCAGGCATCTAACTTGAAACTTTGGGTACAGGACAAACTGGGGAATCTTCCTTGCACAGGAGAGAATCTCTTTGGCAAAAATTGGCAAGAGAAAGCTAATGAGCTAGATGATGATCTCACCTTGGATAGACTATCAAAATCTACAGCTGATCCTGCAAGGAAAAAGTCCTACAAAAAAACATTCTTCACTAGGAAGAAGTTCTACCCCTCCTATACCCAGCAAGGGCATCGTTCAGGTCAGTCTGCCCAAAAGGGTCAGCAGCAACCTAAACAAAGGCTGCTAAGCCTCAACCAGCTCAGCAGACTCAGCCTCCACAGGGGCTTTGATGCCCATCTAGAGAACTTTGTCTTCCTGGCCCTAAACGGCCCAGAGCCTTCCACCATTCCAGGAAGGTTATGTCATTTTGCCCCCAGATGGGGCAGATAACAGCAGAAAGTTGGACTGTCCATTGTAAAAGAGGGATACAAGCTTCACTTCCTCAGCATGCCCCCTCCTACAATGGTAAGACAGTTCAATTCTCAGACCTCTCTCAACTCCTAGTTAGACCACGAGGTCAATCTACTTCTTGCCCAAGAGGCAATAGAAGTACCTATTCATCAGCAAGGTGCAGGGTTCTATTCCCTCTTTTTCCTTATTCCAAAGAACAGGAGGGCACAGACCCATTTTGGACCTCAGAGAATTGAACAAATTCCTGTTCAAAGAGAAATTCAAAATGATTTCTCTGGGAACTGTACTGCCATACCTTCAGAGTCAGGACTGGCTTTGTTCTCTAGATCTCAAGGATGCATACACTCATGTTCTCATCCATCCAACTCACCAACGGTTTCTTCGCTTTCTATTTCAAGGGAAGCACTACCAATACAGAGTTCTTCCTTTTGGCCTGGTCTCGGCACCAAGGGTGTTCACAAAATGCATGGCTGTGGTGGCAGCATTTCTCCGCACCCTAAAAATATTTGTCTTCCCTTACTTGGACGATTGGCTCATTCGAGCCCCATCAGAGCCAGAGGCCAGGATTTTTCTATCTCGCACAATGTGTATCCTTCAATATTTGGGACTTGTCATAAACTTCACAAAATCCAATCTAGCTCCCACTCAGTCTCTAGAATTCATAGGAGCCTTGCTGGATACCAGACAGACAAGGGCCTATCTGCCACAGTCCTGCTGCCTTCGCATTGTGCACTTAGCTTCCCAAGCAATGCTAAAGTCTCACCTCACTGCTCGGGAAATGTTACAATTGCTAGGCCACATGGCATCCTCCGTGCATGTGGTCCCTTATGCCCGCCTTCATATGAGGGCAGCTCAGTGGACTTTATCCACTCAGTGGACTCGGGCGTCAGGTTGCCTGTCAGACAAAATAGCAACCTCAGATCGTCTTATTTTGTCTCTCCAATGGTGGCAGTCACCCCAGAATCTGTTGGTGGGGTCCGCTTTTCAGCAACCCCCACCCCAAGTAACTCTAACGGATGCCTCACAGGTGAGTTGGGGAGTCCATTTGCCAGGCCTCTCTACCCAGGGTACCTGGACTCCACAGGAGACCGCTCTACACATCAATCTCCTAGAGCTCAGAGCAATCTTTCTTGCTCTTCGAGTGTTTCACACCCAGCTCAGCTACAAAACTGTCCTAATCCAAACGGACAACCAGGTAGCCATGTTCTATGTGAACAAGCAGGGCGGAACAGGCTCTCTGTCGCTCTGCAACGAAGCTTTGCGACTTTGGGCACTTGCCAGAGAGCATCAGATTCATCTCCTTGCGGTGTATCTTCCAGGCATTCAAAACTCTTGGACAGACACTCAGTCGAGTTCTGCTTCCACACGAATGGTCTCTCCATGCAGACCAGGTGGCCAAAATTTTCCAATTTTGGGGAACCCCGGACATAGACCTCTTTGCAAGTCCCGTTCAATGCCAAACTTCCCCAATTCTGTTCCAGAATTCCGGCTCAGGGTTGTCAGGCCAGGGATGCCTTCCTCCTCCATTGGGGCCAGGACTTCCTTTATGCCTTCCCACCCATTCCCCTAATTCCCAGAACTTTATTCAAGCTTCAGAGAGACAGAGGCCATATGATTCTCATAGCCCCATATTGGTCACGACAAGTGTGGTACCCTCTGCTCTTACATCTCTCTCAAGCTCCATCTCTAGAGTTAGGATCTGCTCCAGATCTCCTATCCCAGGAGGATGGGATGCTGTGGCATCCCAATCCCCAGTCTCTACATCTCAGGGCCTGGTTGCTGAAAGCCTAGAACTTCATGGTCTTAACCTTTCTCAGCAAGTGAAAGATATCCTTTATGCTTCCGGGAAACCATCCACAAGACGCTCTTATGCTTTCAAGTGGAAAAGGTTTACCATATGGTGCTCACAGAAGGGTCTTAACCCTCTTGCAATACCTCTGGAAACATTACTGGAATATCTCCTTCATTTGTCTAATGCAGGGCTTAAGACCAATTCAGTGAGTTCATTTGAGTGCTATTGCAGCTTCTCTCAAAACTGTAAATGGGTAACCTATTTCCTCTCATCCTATCATAGCGAGATTTATGAGAGGCCTTCTTCTAACTAAGCCTCCAGTTAAGCCACCACCGGTGGCATGGGATTTAAATCTGGTTCTTGGCCAGCTCATGAAGCCACCTTTTGAACCATTAGCTACTACCCCTTTGAAATTCCTTTCCTGGAAGGTTATTTTTCGTATTGCAATCACATCAGCACGTCGCATCAGTGAATTGCAAGCATTGGTGGCTGATCCTCCTTATACAAGGTTCCATCGTGATAAGGTAGTCCTTAGGACTCACCCTCACTTTATGCCAAAGGTGGTTTCACCTTTTCATTTAAACCAAGCAGGAGACCACGTGCTGCATGAGCGAGTGAGAGGTGTCTCTGCTCGCTCCGGGGCTGCCCTGCTAATAATTCCAAAATCTCAAAACTCAAACCTCTATAAGTGAATCACAGATGCATCCAAAAATATAAGAAATCACTTAGTAGTTCCCGTATGAAAATCAAAGGTGATTCGGACAGTGTTTAACAAACAAAACTTTACTTTTTTGTCGGATCATCTGTCGTGAGGGCGCAGTAACACACTCAATGAACAGATCCTCCTTTTTAATCAACTTTCATTTAAAAGGTCAAGTCGACCCTAATACGCTAGAGACTAGAAATAGCCCTAAAGGACCAGTCTCAGCATAAATCAATTGCTACTATGCATGCAATAAAAATCTTCAAATGCAGATACAAATCTGAAATGAGCGATTATGTAGCATAGAAGTACTTAGCTGGGCCCAGAAGGATTCAGTGTCTGGTATCATCCAGAAAATGTAATAGCCAGCTCCCTCAACGATTGAAGTGCACAAACATGGACATATAAAATGTCGCAAACCAAAGTTGTAATAGTGCAATGTTCCTGGGAGCTGTTCAATAAAGGCCCGCCAGTCTCTCCTCTATGAAGTAATCGCTTGCCAGGTCGAGTTGTCATGCGACACAAGCAGTGTGTTTCAAGCCTACCATGGTACTGGCTCTTTTTCAAGCAAAAACCCGGCCCAGTTCCTGTTCCGGTCTAATAATTCGGCAATTTACCTGTGCTTAACCCGACGGAGCCCTGCCGAAAACTCTCGGTGTGCAAGATGCTGTGGTGGTGGCAGTGTGGGTGAGCGATCTTCCTGAGAAATGCCTGCCCCGCCAAGAAAAGAGAGGGAGAAAGTGCCGAAGTCGGGGACCGTAACTGCAGCGGGCCCATCAGCAAGCATGGCGGCGCCCCAATTGCCGGGTGGTGAGAGTGTGGATTCGGGTCCTGAGGAGCTTGCCCGAGAGGTAGCCAAGTTGCTTGAGCCTAAATTCGACCTCATTTTGAGCAAGCTCGAAACTGTAGCGGAAGCACTTACCGAATGTACCCACCGGGTTGATGAGCTCGAGCATCAGGTGTCGGCGCTCGAGGAGGAGGAGGGGAAACAAACCCGGGAGCGCAGTCGGATGCAAAAACAGCTGGAAGCCCTTCTTGACAAAGTGGACGATTTGGAGAACCGTTCATGCCGCAATAACGTGCGGCTTGTCGGCGTCCCGGAGACGAAGACGGATGCTATGTTGGTGGACCTGGTGGAAACCTGGCTGCCACGTGCGTTGGGGCTGGAGGAGATCGTTGGGCTTTTGAAGGTGGAACGCGCTCATCGCCTGGGGCCTCGAGTGGACCAGCGGCAGCGGCCGAGGGTGGTTATCGCCCGGATTCTTAACTTTCAGCATAAGTGGATGCTGTTACAGGCCTTTCGGAAGCAGCGGAACCTATCACTGGACAACTCGGCGGTGCTGCTTTTCCAGGACTACTCGGCCTCGGTTGCCGCGAAGAGGAAAGAGTTTTCCCCGCTCTGTGCGGCCCTCTTCCAGCGGCATGTGCGCTTCACTCTCGCTTTCCCGGCGACGCTCCGGGTGCAGCACGATGGGAAACACGTGCTGTCGACTGTGGAGGAGGCGAAATTGCTCCTGGACAAGCTGGGCCTGCTCGGGGCCGGCCCGTGAGTGGTCTCTTGTGCGGCGCAGTTTTGTTGGATCCAGTCTGTGCCAAGATGCCCGGCGCTGAGGCCTGTGGTCCCCTGGTGCCTGCCGGCAGACTGTTCCCCGACAGTGGACTTTGCCTGTACATTTGTTTGTATGTCGTGCTGAGTTCTTTGGGTCCTGGCACCGTTTGGATGAATGCCTGGTTTGGTTGGGGCTGTATGCGTGTGTGGAGTGTTGTGTGTTGTTTTGGTGTGGGTCAGGATGGGGTGCCTTGCCTTTAGGCCTTGCTACGGATTGTACCCCGTGTCTGACTGGTTGTGGTTGGTGTTAGTGTGCTTGGGGGGACGGTCTCTTAGTTTTACTTTCCTCCCTTGGCTGGATGTGTGTGTTTCGAAATTTCGGGGTGAGCGAGTGGTCTGAGTGGATGTATGGTGGGGTTTGTTCCTGGGAGGGTTATTGGCCTGGATTGGAGTAGTGGTGGTGGGGCGGCCCTGTGGCGCACTGAGGTGAGTCTCCGGCCTGGCAAGGGAGGCCAGGAGTGGTATGTTTGGATTTTATTGGGAGGGGGGGGTTGGGGGGTCGGGGGGGGGGGGGTTGCTGTGGTGTTGCAGTTCTTGCTGGTTCTGGGGGGGGGGCTGTGTAGGCGAAGGGTGGGAGGGGGGGCGGGAGGGCTCGGCTGCGTTTCAATTTCATGTATCCTCTAGGTGGGAGTTGGAGAGCTGGGGCTGGAGGAGGTGGGTTAGGGGTGCTGAGGCTGGGCAGCACCCGCCCTGCTGGTTGCATTTATGGGTGTTTGCTTGTTCTAGTGTAGGCAATGGGGGCTAATGGGGACTGAGGTAGGTTTTGTCTCTTGGAATGTGGGGGGCCTTAACACCCCGGTGAAGCGCACTAAGGTTTTACAGGCGCTACAAAAAGCGAATGCTCAAGTGGCATTTTTACAGGAGACACATTTGAGTGCCACTGAGCATGCTAAGCTCCGTCAGAAGTGGGTGGGGTGTGTCTGTGCTGCGGAAGCTATAGAGGGGCGGAAGAGAGGGGTTGCACTCCTATTTCATAAGAACCTTACTGTAGAGGTTATCAGTGAAGACCCTGACCCCCTGGGACGCTACCTTTGGGTGCATGCGAAGATTAATGGTGAAGAAATGGTTTTGGGGAACATATATGCTCCCAATCAATACACTCATGGTTTTTTTGAGACTATAGCTCGGAAGCTCAATGGTTTGCCTAGTGTACCGGTTATCCTTGCTGGTGACTTTAATGCTCCCCACGAACCTGCTTTGGATAAGTCTGCTTCTGGGGCTAGCACGGGTCGGTGGGCTGCTAAGGGTGTGGGTTATCTTTGTCAGGTCGGTGGCTTGGTTGATATCTGGCGGGTTCTGCATGGTAGTGAGCGTGACTATACGCATCTATCTCGTGCGCACCAGACTTGGTCTCGCATTGACTATCTTCTCGTTCGGCAGGCTGATGTTGGGAGAGTTCGCAGGGCTGAGATACGCCCTATTGTGGTCTCTGACCATGCGATGGTGTCTTTGGCCTGGGCTGGATGTCGCCGGGCAGGGGGTCGGTGGTCTTTTCCCCGGCACCTCTGGCAACGGGTGGAATTTCAGGATTTTGTCCGGGAGCAATGGCGTGAGTTCATGGGGAACAACAAAGGTAGTGTCTCGTCGGTGGCAACTTTGTGGGAGGCTGGGAAGGCGGTTGTTCGCGGGCAGGTGATTGCGTATGTAGCTCGTCGACGGCGCCAGGTTGATGATGATCTGTTACGGCTTATGCAGGATCTGCAGGTGCAAAAGCGGGCTGCTGTGCGGCGGCCGCGGGGAGGGGCCGTGCGGGACTATATCGAGACCCAACGGCGGGTGAATGACCTTCTTCAGGAGCGTGCGGTTTTCGATCTGCAGTACTATCGGCATCAATTTTTTCGTTTTGGGAACCGTTCGGGTCGCTTATTGGCGCTGATGGTGCGGGACCGCCAGGGGCCTCAGGGGGTAGCGCGTATTCGAGACGAGGGAGGTACAGTGCGCATGGACCCGGCGGAGATTGCGGCGGTATTCCACCGTTTCTATGAGCGGCTCTATACCCCGGAGGGTGAGAACGGAGAACAGGCCCATGGGTTTTGGAACGGGGTCCAGCTACCTCAAGTGACTACGCAAGAGCAGGAGCTGTTGAACCAGCCGATTTCGGGGACAGAGATTCAGAAAGTGATCCGGGCGGGGAAGCTGCACAAGGCGCCGGGCCCTGATGGGTATAGCATGGAGTTCTATAAGATCTTGGAGGCCCAGGTGGTACCTACTTTAGCGGCGGTGTATATGGAAGTTTTGGAGGTGGGGCGGTTCCCGCGGGATATGCGGACGGCGGCTGTCTCGTTGATTCCCAAGGTGGGGAAGGACCCGGAGGACCCAGCCTCCTATAGGCCCATTTCTCTTATTAATGTGGATATGAAGATTCTGGCCTCGGTGTTAGCTCTGAGGGCGCAGGAGGTCCTCTCCCGTATCATTGGGCCGCACCAGGTGGGTTTTGTGCACGGCAGAGTGGCTGCTCGGAATATTGTGCAGATTCTCCTGAGTATGGAGCGGTGTATCCAGGCCAATCGCCCTTTATTATTAGCTAGTCTAGATGCTGAGAAGGCCTTCGACCGGGTCTCCTGGGCCTACATGTTTGAGGCTCTGTCGCTATTTGGTTTTTCCGGTTCTTATGTGGAGTGGATCCCGGGCGCTGTATACTGAACCGCGGGCCTTTCTTATGGTGGGCCGGGAGCGGTCGGAGCCATTTGTTCTGCGCCGGGGGACTCGCCAGGGGTGCCCCCTGTCGCCCCTCCTTTTTATTCTGCATTTAGAACCCCTTTTGGTGAAATTACTGGGCCAGGGGGAGGTAGCGGGGGTCACCTGGGCAGCCGGGGAGATTAAACTTAGTGCTTTCGCTGATGATGTACTGCTATGCTTGATGAATCCCCAGGTCTCCTTAGAGTGGGCATTGCGGATCATTGAACATTTTGGGACCTTCTCGGGTCTGAAAATTAACAGGGCTAAATCTCTAGGACTGGATGTGGGGAGTAGTTGCTGCCGGACGTGGCGTGGCCCCTTCCCTCTGGTTTGGGCGTCGGGGCAGATCCGCTACCTGGGTATCCAGATCCCTGAGAGCCTTGATCGCTTGTACCGCGTGAATATTTCATTGCTGTTGGAGGGGACGGCTCGCCGGCTGCGGGCCTGGCAGGCCTTGCCCTTGTCCCTGCGGGGCCGGATAGCGCTCTTCAATATGGTCGAGTTTCCCCGTTGGGCGTATGTGTTGCGCCATGTCCCTGTGTGGCTGTCCCGCCGTGATCTGCGGCAGCTAAGTAGCTGTCTCTCTCGGTTCCTTTGGAGGGGCTGGTGTGCCCGCATTGCGTTGAATACTCTATTGCAAGCCAGGGAGAATGGTGGTGCTGGGTTGCTTTCGCTTCGCTGGTATAATTTGGTGTGTTGGACGCGGATCCTACGGGACCTTTTGGAGGATGCTTCTGAGCTTGTGCCTTTGGCTCTGTTAGATGAGATGGCTGCCCCGTGGCATCGTCTGATCTTAGTGCATGGGGGTAGGGAGCACCTCCCCGTGACGTGCCTGCACTCGGTGTTTTGGTCAGCTCTCCGCGCGGCGTGGGTGGCATTGTGTCTACATCGGGGTACCTGTAGTGCGGTGACGGATTGCTTGCCGTTGAGTGGAAACCCGGCCTTTCCCCCTGGTCAAGGGGCTGGGGTGGTGACTGAATGGGGGTCTCAGGGGGTGCGTTTTGTGGGTCATCTCCGGATGGCGGCGGCAGCGGAGGTGGACTCCTTTTCTTCGCTGCAAGGGCGTTACCGGCTTGGCCCGTGGGATTTTTATTTTTATCTGCAGGCTCACCACTACATTGTAGCGCTTCGGCGTAAGTCTGTGGGGCTGTTTGCTGGGAACGGGATGCTGGCGTTGTTTGCTTCTCTAGAGGGGAAAGTTACTGTTGGTTCCTTGTTCCGATCACTATACCCCGCGGGCTATGATGGGTGCCTGGTGGGCTTGGAGGAGAGGTGGCGGAGGGATGGGATTTCGCAGGCCACTGTTGACCGCCTCCGAGGCGCGTTTGCGGGTATTGGTGTACTCTCTGAGACAGTGCAGCTACAAGAAATTCAGTATAAGTTTTTGTGGAGAGCATATGTTCATAATGTGTGGGCAGCCAAGGCGGGGTTGTCGTCGTCGGACCTTTGTGGCTTATGTCGAATGGAAAAGGGGGGCTTTGCCCACTGGTTTTGGTTTTGTCTCCATATCCAGAGTTTTTGGTTGGCGGTGGCCCGCCGGTTGGGGCGGTGGTTGCAAACTACCATGGATCTAACCTCTGAATGGTGTCTGTTTGGATCTTTTGAAGGAGTGCAACCCCTTTGGGACAGCGGGCGATGGCTTTGTGCAGAGGGTTTCATTGTTAAGTTATGTATATTGCGGGGCTGGCTCAAAGATGTGGCGCCCACGGTGGGGGAATGGGAGGCAGCTATGAGGGAACTGCAGGGGATGGAGCAGCGTACAGCCCTGCTGCTGGCTGGAGGGGCATGGGAGCGGTTCTCTTCTGTGTGGCGGCCCTTGGGTGATCCAACCCTCTAGGGCAGCGATGGCGAACCTATGGCACGCGTGCCAGCTGTGGCACGCGAAGGCCTTGCAGCTGGCACGCGGGAAGGTCCTCAATCGAAAAAAAATAAAAAACCCTGTCTGCTGCCGCTGTCGGGGCCTCCGCGGCAGAATCGAGCGTGCCGCGGGGCCCCCCTGTACCCGGCAGATCCTGCCCTCCCCGTAGCAGCTCTCTCTTTGGAGCTACAGTCAGACGCGCCGGCTTGCAGAGCGCGAAGGGAAGAGTTTCCCTTTCGCGACTCCGTTAAGCCCGCGGGGGCTGATGGGAACTCCCATCAGCCCCCGGGCTTAACAGAGCAGCGAGGGAACTCTTTCCCTCGCGCTCTGCAAGCCGGCGCGTCTGACTGCAGCTCCAAAGAGAGAGGGCAGGATCTGCCGGGTACAGGGGTAAATCTTTTAGTCTTTCTTTATCCATACACACAGCCATCACTGCTCTAGGGATGGGCGGTAGCCGGGCGTTAGAGGATGGCTTGGTCTGCTTGGCTGGTCTATTTGTCGGAGCTGTGGGAGGGGGGAGGGGAGGGGAGGGGAGGGGGGGGTTGGTGGGTAGGGTAGAGGGGGGGGCCGGACAGCCGGTTCCTCGCTGAGAGCGGTTGCTTGATATATTTATATTCTTGTTGTTAATTGTTACTTGGCAACCCTTTGGGGGGCAGAGCTGAGGCTGGTGGGGGGGTGGGGATGTCTTATGTATGGGTTGTATCACAATGTTTTTGTTGCTTTGTAACTGTTCTGATTCCATTAATGTTCTTATTGTTGTGGAAATACCCCAATAAAAATGATTTACCTAAACCAAGCAGTTTACCTTCCTGTTTTTTTTTTCCCAAGGCCTCATGCCTCTAATGCAGAAAGGAATCTGCATACTTTGGACTGTAAATGAGCTTTGGCCTTTTACTTGCAAAGGACGCAGCAACATAGTCCTCTCAACTCTTTGCTTTCGATCCTAGTCTTTTAGGGCTTCCAGTCTCCAAAAGGACACTGCCCAACTGGATTGCACAGTGTATATCTTTTGCCTATCTGAGTAAGAACCTTCCTCTTGAAGGCCATGTCACAGCTCACAATGTGAGAGCCATGGCAGCCTCTATGGCTCATCTTCACTCTGTGTCTATCAACGACATCTGTTGAGCAGCTACCTGGGCCTTGGTTCATACCTTCACAGCCCATTACTGCTTGTACAAGGACTCCCGCCGGGATGCTTTGTTTGGTCAGGATGTTCTTCAACACCTGTTCCATACTTAATCAACTCCTACCCCCACCATCCCTGGTAGGATGCCAGAGGTCCATGGGGGGAAGTGGAGCCCTTTCAAAAGGGCACACAACGTCTGGGGTTTCTCCCTGGCATCTGTAGCTAGGGAGTCCCCATATGTGAAGACTACATTCCTGCTTATTCCTGGAGATAGCATAGTTACTCACCTGTAACAGGTGATCTCCGGGAACAGCAGGAATTTAGTCTTCACAACCCACCCACCTCCCCTAAGAGTTGTATCTCTCTCTCTTTTTCTCTTTCTCTTTTTCTCTCTCTCTCTCTTTGTCTCAGCTTTAAACTCAACTGGAGAGAGACAGTTGGGAAAGGCGGGAAGGCAGCACGCAGGCGCTGTGGGATGCTCCCAAAGGCTTTCTAATTGGATGCTGGGGAGCGTTCCCGCGCAGGCTCCGTTGGTACCGACGATACCCATATGTGAAGACTAAATTTCTGCTGTTCCCGGAGATCACCTGTTACAGGTGAGGAACTATGCTTTACTTTCGGTCTGAGCTAGTTTTCACAGTGTTTGTTTTGAATTTATTTTCCTGGCCTATTACAGGGAAACATGCCATCCCGAACCTGGTGCGGAACCTCCCGGGTGGACAGCAGAATCCAGCAAAAGAGTTCTCAGAGGACACTGTGGTGTCCATCCTCAGTACCATCAATGAAGCCCTCAACGACAACTTGGAGGCGGCGAAAAAACTGAGAGAAACACAATGTGTCGAGAAGCTGGTGCTGATCAACAAATCAGGGTACTGGATGAGAGTCTTGCTGCCACCACTTGCCTCTGGCGGCATGACGAGACGCTCCCCTTCTGATGCTCTTGCTTCCGCTTCTTTCTGATATTAGCTCACGGCAGCACCTGGTCTGTGCAGAACATGGTGATGCTCTGGGTCTGTGAAGTGTTTGTCTGTTTTTGTTTCATCTTGAGTAGTCTTGAATCCTTTACTCTCTCTTTCACCAGGAATCGCTCGGAGAGGGAGGTCCGTTCTGCTGCTCTTGTACTTCAGACCATTTGGGGTTATAAGGAGCTGCGGAAACCACTGGAGAAGGAAGGCTGGAAGAAGTCTGACTTTCAGGTATGGTACATCAGCAGTAGGGATTTACAGGGGATCTGGATTGTAAATTAGCCATTAAGATGGGTTAAAGTGTGTCTTCTTTCCCCAGGTGAATCTCAATAACACTTCAAGAAATCAGGGGCGGAACACATATGACGACAGTACGCTTCCACTGATTGACAAGAATCAGAAATCAGGTGAGTTCTCTGGAGAGGCCCCTCTTTCTCACCTGAGTCATGTGTTGACTTTGGAAGTATTTGTAAACAGTAAATGCTACTGTAGTTTCCTTTCCATACTGAATATTCTCTGGGAACAAGCAGGAAGTCAGTCCAAACATATGATGACGTCTGATTCCGACAGAGCCTGTGCAGAAGCAACTCACCAGCTTTCAAAGAAAGCCTTTGGGAGATGCACCCTGCATTCGTGGTCCCCTTCCTGCCCAAGGGTGCCATCTTACCTCGTTCTCTTTTCCATGGAGCCCTCCGGACGTTTGTCCAGTTTCTCTCGGAAAAAGTGAATTTATCTTGTTTCTCTCCGTTATGCATACTGTTTCCTTTCTGGCCCCTGAGCCAGCTTGCCTCGGTGTCAGTCCTCGGGCTCGTTCCTTTGTCTTTTTTCTGGAGGTATTTCTTGACTGGTGCTTCATGCCCTTTTTTGACCGCAGGCATCTGACCCATGCTGGACAGGGCCCCTTTTTCCCTAATGGCCTCCAGTGGCTTTAAGAAATGTGATTGGTATGGTAAGATGTCCCACACTGACCCATATGACTGCTGTTTTGGACTGGAGCATGATGACTCGGACTACGAACTCTGCAAGACCATGACCAGAAAGGCCATCAAGAGCCAAAAGCTGCAGCAGGAACAGTTCTATCATAAGTCAGACTCTGCCCCAGAGTCTCTGGTGACATCATACTCTGGGGCACCCTCTAGTACCTCAGTGGCCTGCGAGGCCTGGTCGGCCCCAGGTCTTCAAAGGAAATCCCAGAGGTGGAGCGTAAGAAATCAAAATCCTCGAAGACCATCTGAGGATGTATCCAGGAAGAAGGGAAAATCCCATTCCAAGCCTTGCCATTCCTGGTGCGAGTCTGAGGGGTCAGAATGGGAGCGGCCCCACAAGCTGCCCCAGAAGGAGTTGATGGTATCCAGTGACTGGCCTCGGACACCCAAGGCCACCCCCCATCAAGGACTCCCCCCCCCCCCCCCTCAACAGAACAGATGCTGGACCCGAAGCCCTCTGTGCCTGTGTTGAAGGCTGAGGAGCCAACCGGCATGAAAACCAGCATGGTGGCCTTAGACAGCAGTATATCTGCCCTTGTGGCCATGCAGCGGGTGTTTGTCTGGTTCATCCGCCCTGATGAGACAACTCTCAACATCAAGGGCGCCCAGCCTTGAGAGATGCATTGGATGGGGTCCCAGTCTGTTCCTCTCGACACATGTCCTCTCCGGCGAGTGTGTGCGGTTCAGACTGCAGGTCCTCCAGAGGTTGCAGGCCTTCAGGCTTGGGCCTTGACCGCAGGGCCTCTGACACATCCTTGGACTTAGAGTCTGAATGGGAGACTGAGGACGAGGAGTCCCCCAGACACTCGGCAATACAGATGTGCACTCAGACCCATCTCCTCTAGTGTCCCATCACCGTTCCCTGCCCAAGGACATTGCCTTCCTCAACTTTGTGTGGGACATAGCTAAGGCACTGGCCACCGAGGCGGATCCCCTCATGGAGGAACTGGAGATTCTCCAGTACAAGGCCCCCTAAGGAAGCTCTGATCCTCAAGCACTGGCCCCGCCATATGTGGGAAATACCGGTGTTGGTGCCCATTGTCAGCAGGCGACTTGACTTTGTGTACAGTGTCTGCCGAAGCCCTGGGTTCCAGAAGACTCAAGTTTCTCTCAACTCAGTGGTCGTTGAGTCTGCCATGTGCAGACTCGAGCCAAAAGATCCATTTCCCGGTGCCCCTACAGGAGGTTCCAGACCCTTGTAGCCCTCTGCCAAAAGGCCTTCCAAGGCTCGATTCTTGCGTGCAGAGTCCAAGCCTATCAACTGTAAACCGCACTGATGCAGAATAGCGTGGTATATAAGAGAATGTAAATAAAATAAATAAATAAAACTGTACATCAGCATGTACGTCAAAGGACTAGTGAGGGAGCTCTCTGGTTTCTTGGCAGGTCTCGACTGGGAACCCCTTCAGCGGATCAAGTCTCTGGCCTCGGCAGTCAAGGAGTACTTGAAGTTTTATCCCAAGCAGTTTACAACTGCTTCGAATCCTCAGCCAGGGTAGCCGCCGCCGCCGCAGGCATCAGGACCTGACGCCAGGCATGGTGGCAGACATCTGATCTCGAACAATGGGTTCAGGACAAACTTATCAATGTCCCCTGTATCGGAAAGAATCTCTCTGGGAAACCCATGGCAGACAAGGCGGATGAAATAGAGACTGAGTTCCTGACAAAGACCAGACTCTAAAAAGACCTTGGTGGAACCCCGGAGAAGAAGCCAAGGAAAAGGAGGTTTTGGCAATGCCTCACAGTTCCAAACTTTCTTGGTCCCGCACCAAGGCCAAGGGCACAGCCCCCGCAAACAAAAGACCCCAAGTCCCAGGCACTGGCCTCAGCTCAGCCTGGGGGGAGCTTTTGACTCCTTGGGCACGACTTCCTCTCCCCCAGGAGGTCCCCAACAGCACACAGAGGGGCGTCTGGCCCAGTGCCCACATCGCCACCAATTCCTGGGTATTGCAAGTGGTCAAAGAGGGCGGCCACATCCACCTGCAACAGGCGCCATCCTCATACTTTCCAGGAGAGTCCATAAGACCTCTCCTCCTCCAGATTCTGTTCCTCACTGAGTTTGCAGGTCTCCTCAAGGAGAAGGCGGTGGAACCAGTGCCCAAGCATCTCTGGGGCACCGGCTTCTACTCCAGGTATTTCCTCTTTCCCAAGTGAACAGGGGGCCTCAGGCCCATCCTGGACCTGCGAGACCTGCACAGATTTCTGGTAAGGGAGAAGTTCAAGATGCTCTCGCTTGGAACATTGCTGCCATACCTCCAGCAGGGAGACTGGCTATGCTCTTTAAACTCGAAGGGTACCTATACACACATCCTGATCCATACCAGCCACCAAAAATACCTCTGCTTCATGAAGGGAGGAGGTCACTACCAATACAGGGTGCTATCCTTCAGGCTGGCCTCATCGCCAAGGGTCTTCACCAAGTGTCTAGAGGTGATTGCAGCCCGCCTTCCTCTTTCCCTATCTGGACGACTGGCTCATAAAGGGAGGCACAGCTGCAGAGGTGCACCACACCACTGAGCACACCTTTCAGCACCTGGGGTTAGTCATCAGCTATCCACCTTCCTCCAGCTCAGTGCCCTGGAGTTCATAGGGGCTCAGCTAGAAACCCTCCAAGCGAAGGTCTTCCTCAGGAGAGGTCAGAACACCTCAGGGGGCTATCCACAGAGGTACAGAACTGCTGGTGGCTACCCGCCTGGCTTCTGCTCCGCCTGCTGGGCCACATGGCCTCTACAGTCCACATGACCCCCCATACACCCGCCCACACATGAGGGCAGCATAGTGTGGTGCCTTTGTTCTCAGTGGACACGAGCCACAGGCAGGCTTCGGGACAGGGTGAGAGTGACCCACCAATTGGCAGATTCCCTCGACTGGTGGCAGATCCCCTGCACACCTGCAGGCTAGGGTGCTCTTCCATGGACCCACCCCCCAGAGGGTCTTCACCATTGATGCCTCCCTATGGGGCTGGGGAGCTCATTGTGAGGATCTCCACACATAAGGCAGCAGGTCCCAGAAGGAGTGCCAGCTGCAGATCAACCTTCTGGAGCTCTGGGCGATATTCCTATCTTCTAGAGCCTTCTGCCACCAGCTGCAGCACCAGTTGGTGCTGATCCAGACCGACAACCAAGTTGCAATGTTCTTTGTGAACAAGCAAGAGGGCACGGGGTCATACTCCCTCTGCCAGGAGGCAGTAGCTCTCTGCTCATATGCGTCATGCAACAGGATGCTCCTAAGGGAGGTCTACCTCCCGGGCCAGGACATTGCCCTGGAGGACAAGCTGAGCAGAGTCCTCCAGCTGCACGAGTGGCACCAGGATCCCTGGGTGGGGTCTCAGCTGTTTCGACTCTGGGGTGTCCCTCTTAGTGAGCCTGTTCACCAGCCTGGACAACACAGTTGCCCTGTTTCTGCTTCTGCCAGCCACATCCGTCACGGGTGGCAGCAGACACGTTCCTCATTCCATGGACAGAAGGCATCCTTTACGCCTTCCCGCCAACACTGCTGACTACCAAGACTCTCTTCAAGGTCCAGCACGACAGGGCATCACTGATACTGCTAGCCCCCCCGGTGGCCCAGGCAACCTTGGTTCCCACTGCTGCTCCACCTGACAGCAGTGTCGTCAATTTCCCTGGGCCATGCCCCAGGATTGCTATCACAGGAGAAGGGCTCTCTTCTGTAACCCAACTTTGAGGTCCCTGTCACTTACGATTTGGCTGTTTGAAAGAGTAGTCCTGGCTCCCTTCAACTTCCCATGGGACATGGAAGAGGTCCTTCTGGCCTCCCACAAGGCCTCCACAAGGAGGGCGTATGCCTTCAAGTGGTGTCGCTTCTCGGTCTGGTGCGCCGAGAAGTGGGCATAACCATTCTCCTGCTCAGTTCAGATGGTACTTCAATACCTAGTCCATCTGTCACAGATGAGACTAAAGTCCAACTCAGAGTGTACATGTGTGCTATTGCAGCGCATCACCATGCTGTTCAGGGAAAACTCCTCTGCTCAGTCCCTTGTATCGTGGTTTCTGCGGGGTCTCATGCTGTCCAAACCCCCATCTGCCCACCAGTGGCAGAGTGGTATCTCAACGTGGTGCTCTCGCAGCTTACTAAGCCCCTTTTCAGCCCCTGGCTACCTGCCACTTGCGGTACCTCTCCTGGAAGATTGTCTTTCTGGTGGCACTCAAATCAGCATGCAGGGTCAGCGAGCTCCAGGCTCAGATGGCAGAGCCTTCCTACACAAGGTTCTAAAAGAACAGGGTGGTGCTCCACACACACCCCGATTTTTCTGCCAAAGGTGGTGTCCCCATTACACCTCAATCAGGAGGCAGTGCTCCCCACCTTCCTTCTGAGGCCTCATGCCAGCAATGTGGAGACTGTCCTCCACATTTTGGACTGTAAAAGGTCCCTGTCCTCTCTGCAGTGGACTCAGGGCCACCACCAAGCACCTCAGCTTTTTGTCTCCTATGATCCCAGTTGACTGGGGCTCCCAGTGACTAAGTGAACTCTGTCCACTTGGGTGGCAGACTGCATTGCCCTCGCCGATGAGCAGGCTGGGATCTCGCTAGATTAGCGGATCACAGGTCACGGCACACTGCTTCAGTGCCATAGCTACTTCCCTGGTAAATCTGCGTTCCATACCCGGCACGGAAATCTGCCGGGCCTGTCACCTGGCCTTCGGTCCATACCTATGCAGCTCACTACTGTCTGGAGAGGGAGTCCTGATGGGACAGCACCTTCAGCCAGGCTGTACTCTATAATCTCTTCGGGGTGTAGGCAACGCCTGCCCTCTTACCCTTCTGTGTTCAAGCTACCGGAGTGCTGGTTCTCCACTGGACACCTGGGTCTTGCGAGAGTCTCTCCATTGGGACTTAATTGCTGCAGCTCACAGCTCACTTCTCTGGCTGCCTTGGAATTTTGTACAGGTTCTTGGTAGCTGGGGAGGACTGACTTCCTGCTTGTTCCTGGAGAAAGTGTAGTTAATCACCTATAATGGATGTTCTCCAGGGACAGCAGGAATCGGTCCTCAAAACCCTCCCTCCTCCCCTTGAAGTTGCTGCTTTACTTTATTTTAATTTTTGCCATCTTAGCTGTCATTAGACTGCGGCAGGAAGGGGACCACATATGCGTGGTGCATCTCCCAAAGGGTTTCTTTGAAAGCTGGGGAAATGCTTCCGCATGTACTCCGTTGGCGCCAACGTTACCTATATGTGAGGTCTGATTCCTGCTGTCCCTGGAGAACACCTGTTACAGGTGAGCAACTATGCTTTCTCAGCTGTCTTGATGTAGTGATTGTTCCAGTCCTCTAGTAAATATAGTGATTTTCCCTTATTACCTCTAGCTTGGCTGCATTCTAGCACTAAATTCCCATATATCAGGTGGAGCTACAGAAGGGTTGTGATATACTACTCAAAAAAGAGGTTCCACTCAATCTTATTCAGCCTGTGAGGTTCTAAAGTCTCCAACTTATATATCCAGAGGTGTTCACGTTGCAACAGCAATTTACCTCTGTCACCTCTTCGTTGAGTGTTTTGTTTTATTTATTTACATTCTCTTATATACCGCGCTATTCTGAATCAGTGCGGTTTACATTGAACAAACTGAAATTACATTGAACAGGGCATTATAACTTGGAGATAACTATTTTACAGGGAACATGGGCTATGGAGGGTTAAGTGGCTTGCCCAAGACCACAAGGAGCACCTGTAGGACTAGAAACCCCAGTCCTTCCGGCCCAAGGTTGCTGCCCTCTAGTGGGATTTGAACCCCCGACCTTCCGGCCTGAAGTACCTTGCCCCAACCACTAGGCCACTCTTCCACTCCAATAAGTAATAAATATTTATTTGCAGGTTAGGTATTGATAGAGATTATGTAGCTATGATGCAAGTATTAGATTGGGAATGCTATTGGTGGCTGAACATTTAAATAGCATTGCGTCAGACGCCGTTGTTGCTTCCCCGAATGGTCTACGATTTAATTGCAAGCCCCTGATGTAGCCTTTTTTTAAGGAGAAACGGGGATCTTTGTTGGGCTATTCAATGATGATTGCTGGATCGAGGAAATACTAAGATAAGTAATAATGGAGAACCTTTAAGTTGTGGCTGTACATATTATAATATAGCCCTTTCTTTTGATTACAGGGCTAGTGAGCAGGAAGTCTGTGGCTCCAGTGAAGTTAGTTGTATCTAAAGAAAAGATTGCTTATGCATGATATATTATGGAGATACTTTGACTTTGAGCTGTTTAGATAATGTGAAATGTATATAATTTGCTAAAAAAATACAAAAAAGTACTTTTTTTGAATAATATTAATATTAATAAAGATTAAAGTTTTTATAGTGAGTTTTCAGAGACCAGTGATGTGAGTATCGCTTTCCCCTATGGCGGGTTGAATCGCTGCATGGTGGGATAGTAGCCATCCTTTCTCCCTTATTATGGTGGGAAGTTGATTGATATAAGTAAGAATGTTTAGCCATTTTTGTAAGATTTTTTGTTTGGGGATAAGGTATAGAGGTGTTTCTAAGGCGTTTTGGTTTTGGTTGTTGAGTATAGTCCTTAGAGCAGTGGGTTTGGTCCAAACAATATTGGACCATAGGTGGTAACACTTCAAGTAGATAATCGGCAACATTCGAGTCTGTGTGCAGTCTCGCCTTACGTGTCTATTCTAGGAAACTACTCTTACAAGCTAAGTGGTTCTTAAATTTTTAATATGCATTTAAAAATTTGAAAAAGTTAGTCTCTTGGGACCGATAAAGGTCCAGGGTTTTCTTCTCTCCAGTATCTTTATTACATCTTATAAATGGCGGGTTCTCCCTCAACTCAGTTTCCCATTACATGCATTATCTTGTTTTAAGATTCATAGGGATTTTGCATTTAGTATCTTTGTAATTGATGTATTTGTGTTCTCACTTTCACTATTCCTGTGAGCATTTTTTTGGAGTGTAGTCGTAGTAGAAAAAAGTAGAGCGCTTTATATTGAAAGAATCTGATTTAGATCAGGATGGTGGCATGAACTGCATGGCTTGGAGGCTTTTCCTTAGAGAATGTTGGATATAGTCTCATTTGCTGCATTGATATTACTTTTGATTGGTTCTACTTTTTCACTGAGCTTGTGATGTCATGGATATGCCATTGAGTCACTCTAGAGCTGTGTAGAGATGAGTCCAATGGTTGCATGAGTTGTCATGGTGGCAGTTGAAACTAATGGACCATGATGTAAGACTTTAGACAAGGGTGTCTCCCTAAACTTTCCTTGGGATCCAAATCTCAAGTTACTGTGCTCAGATTAGTCCTCTCCTTTGGTGGCCTCAACCAAACTGTGGAATTGCCTGGTGAATGTTTCTGGGCGCTCTCCATTTTTATTGCCTTATCTGCACCTGAAGCAAAGTAAACCTAATGATAACTGTATTCTGGTTAGGATTGCCAGGTAGTTCAGTAGACCATAGATAGCCTTTCTTCTAGTTTTCTCCTCATCTCTCCTGTCCAGTCCAGCCATATTGGTTTTATACTATCCTACCAGCAGATGGAAACAGAGAACTACTGGTTTGATGATGATGATGCCCTATAGGAGTTCTTTGCAGTCGGACATTGGCCAGTACTTTCTCAATCTCCAGCAGATAGAGCTGACATCATTTCCTGTGCAGTCTAGACTTAAAAGGAGAAATCCTGAGGAATTTGGAAATGCCCTTGAGAGGGTCTGGTGGCATTTGGACAGCCTTTGAGTGCAGAACCTGGGGGGAGTAGGTCCCCCGTCCTGATTCCCTCCAACTCTTTGAGGGGGCCTGGTGCTGAGAGTTTAGTCTCTGCCTTTCTTACCTGTTCCACTACATTGAGGTGGAGCAGGCCAACCAGGGCCGGCAGTGGAGGACTGCAGCAGCTTGCAGGTCAGTGTGGGCCCTTTGAAGGGGGGTCGCAGGAGCACAATACCTTTGTGCATAGCAGTTGCTGTATGGCCAGCAGCAGCTGCCAGGCCCAACTTTAAGCTGCATGATGTGCTGTAGTTGCGAGTAGGACCCTGCAGTGATGGCTCAAAGTTTTCATGCAGTTCTGACTCACAGGCTACACTTTGCAGGGCAAAGGAAAGTGCAGGCATATTCACCACTGTTGAGGAGGAATTGGCAGTGGTTCTCACCAAAGCCATTATTTCTTCTGCTATAGTCTGTGGGTCTGATGGAAGAGCCTTCTGTCCTCTGTCCAAAGGGTGGGCAAGCTCAGGGTGGCTCAGATTCAATGCATGGAGGGAAGGATTTTGGCGAAGGGCACTCCTTTTTTGCTGGAGTTTGTCCTGTTACTCCACCAGGCTTATTGCTTGAAGCAAGGCCTAGTGGGGGAGGGTCCAGAGCAGCTCCTTGCATCAATGTTTTTAAGGGGTTGGCCCAAAGGGACCCTTGCCTAGTGCAAAAAGACTGTGCAGGGATCTGAATGAATTGCTTGAAGACGGAGCCTTGCTAACCTTCAAGTCGGTGCATTCACTGGAAGGGCCTTGATCTGGGAGAGAGCCCCTGAGAAGTGGCTAGAGGAGGGAGAACGCCCTACGGTGGAGGATCCCATGGTGGTCTGTTTTTTCTATAGGGATGAATTACTCTTTCATCTTCCACACTTTGGCACTCTGAATATTGTGGAGGAGTCTTCTATACTCTTAGGGGTTGATGAAGGATCCCCTGCTAGAGAGCATTCAGAAGTCTCCTATGTCCTTTCTGCTGCATTGGGCCATGAAGGACATGATTGTGGCAGAGTGAGACTCCCTGGATACTGGTCTGAGGAGTTGGTAGGTCAGTGGTGTGGCTATACCTTATTCATCTGGAGGTGCAGGAATGTTTGTCTAAAGTTGGACACATTGGCCACTGTCACTAAGACCACCACCTAGCCTGATGAAATGTGGCACTGCATTAAGACTCGCAGGATAGTAAAATGGAGATCTCATTAAAGCAATCCTTTTGAGGTCTCTGCCCTGGCCTTGCAAGCGGTGGTCTGCTAAGTGTATGTGGCCAGGGCCTGCCTGTGCTAGTCAGACTTCCCAGTGGCTCCCTCTTGGACCATGGGACCCTTTCAGAGGCAGCGAGACTAGAATCTGGCTTGATCTTTCTGGCAGATGCTTGCTCTGATGTCTGAGAGCTTTCACCAAGGATATGGCCTCTGTCGTGACAGAATATAGTTGCATCATTGGCTGGTAGTCTTGGTTGTTCTAGATTGGCTGTGAAGGACATGGTATGTGGATTTCGTCTTTCGATAGAGGATTCATTGCCAGCAACAAAGATATTCTTTTTCGGGGCCAATTCAAATGATGGATATGGCACAGTTTGGCTGTTGAGAGGGCATGACTGAAGAAAAGAGGCTGCTACAATCAGGTCATTGCTACATTGCTATAAGTGAGGAAGAGGTCAGCTGTTTTCTATATGCAAGTATGGAGACTATTTGAGGAGGAGCTTCATTCTTTTGGTAGCATCTCTGATAGCTATCTAGTCGATTCAGACACTGATGTCAGAGCAGATACAGAGGCCTTGAATTCCTTGAAGGTACTGGTGGCTTTGTTGGCATGTTTTAGAGGGCAGATCCAGGAGTCTGTCCCTCTCTTCCCATTTGGATCTGGTGTATATTTTCAAGGAGATTCGAACATTCGACCTCCCTCTCATGCAGTAGTTTCATAGTTGGGACCTTTAATTTGGTATTGTCGGTGCTTGCTGGGCTGCCATTTGAGCTTATCCAAGGATATTGCCCTCAAGGATCTGATGGTGTTGAAGGTAGTCGTTCTAGTGGCCATATGCTCAGCATGGAGAATCTCTGAACTGCAGGTGCTGTTGTGCAGAGAGCTATTTTTAAGAATCTCGAAGCAGAAGGTGGCCCTTTTTCCGGCTAGTCTTCCATCTTTTTCTGGGACCAAGCAGGAAACAGTCCTCACTTATGGATGACGTCACTGACTGAGCTCGTACAGTAACTCTCCACAGCTTTCAAAGAGAGCCTTTGGGAAATGAACCACTCATGTGTGGTTGCCTTGCTGACTAAGGGAGCCATCTTGCCTCAGTCTTCATTTTTCTGCAGAGCCCTTCTGCACCTTGGAAAAATTTGTTTGTGGAATCTGTATGATTTTTTTTTTGGTTTTGTTTTGGTTTTTTTAGATATGCTGTACTCTTGCCTTCCTGCGATCCCAGAACTGTCTGTGCCTCAGCACCATGCTTTTTTTTCTCAGGTCCCACTTTTTCTTTTCTCTTTTTTCCGCTGATACTCCTGGAGGGTATTGCTGTGCAGCACATCAGTGAGCAGTTCATGTCATTCACCCATCGTTGGCCCAGCATCACCAGGGCTCTGCAAGTGGTGCAGGAGAGTTACTTCCTCCACTCTGAGCAGGTGCTGCCTCCATTCTTTCTGGGTGAATTCCTATTGACCCCCCCACCATTGTGAATTCCTGCAAGGAGAGCTGAGAGCTCTCCTGGAAGAAAGGGCCATGGAGTTGGTCCCTCGACCTCAGATAGGCAAGGGGTTCTACTCCTGCTACTTTCTGGTTCCGAAAAACACGGGCAGCTTCCACCCCACCTTAGATCTGTGGGATCTCAACTTCTTCCTAGTGCGAAAGAAGTTCAAGATGGTATCCCTTGGAACACTGCTGCCCTACCTCCAGTAGGAAGACTGGCTATGTTCCTTGGATCTGAAAGATGATTGCACTCACATCCTGATCCACCCATGGTACCGCCAATACCTCTTGTTCGTCCTCAGAAGGTATCACTACCAATACAGAGTGCTTCCCTTCGGCCTGGCATCTGCACCCCAGAGTGTTCACAAAATGCCTGGCGGTCATTGCCTCCTTCCTGGCTGATCAGAGGCGCACTGCCCAGTGAGGTTCGTCAGGCTGCACAGTGCACTATCTAGGTACTACAGCAGCTGGGCTTCGTCAACTTTCTGAAGTCCCATCTTCAGCCCTCTCAGCGGCTCATCAGGGTGTTCCTGGACATGGCTCAGGCAAGGGCCTTCCTTCCCTCTGTCTGGGAGCAATGACTAGTGGCCTTGGCACAGGATGTCCAGGATTGCTGCATGGTGTTGGCATACCAGATGCTCTGCCTCCTGGGACACATGGTCTTGACTGCATGTCATCCCTTTTGCCCATCTCCACATGCGCCAGGCCCAGTGGACTCTATACTTGGTAGATGTAGGCAATGGGGCACCTGACAGACAGAATCTGGGTGACCTTGCCTTTGGCAGCATCCCTCGCCTGGTGACAGTCTGGAAAATCTCCATGCGGGCCTTCTCTTTCAGGCCTCCACGCATCAGCCGGTCCTTACCACAGACGACTCCAAGCTTGGCTGGGGTGCCCACCTCGATGGCCTCCAGACCCTAGGGTCTGTGATTGAAGGAGGAGAACCTCCATCAGATCAACTTCCTCGAGCTTGGGGTGGTGGCGGCACATGCCATAAGAGTGTTTCAGCATTGTTTGTCCAACTTGTCCAACCGGGTCACCCTCATTCAGACTACCAACCAGGTCGCAATGTTCTATATCAACAAGCAGGGCGGCATGGGCTTGTACCTCCTCTGCTGGGAAGCAGTCCAGCTCTGGAAGTTTGCCAGCAAGCAGTGCATCCTTTTTTAGGCGGTATATCTCTTGAATCAGGACAGTGTCCTGGCGGACAAGCTCAGCAGTGTGCTCCAGTCTAACGAGTGGGTCCTGAACCCACAGGTGGCTCGCAGTATCTTCCAGACATGGGGAACACCGAAGGTGGACCTTTTCGCCAGCCCCTCCAATGCCCAGCTGCCACTGTTCTGTTCCAGGATTCTGTGTTGGGCTCGGCTGGCAGCCGATGCATTCTCCTGGACTGGAGCGAGAACTTGTACGCTCATCCTCCCATTCCCTTAATGGCCAAGACCCTCTTCAAGGTCCAAGCAGACAGAGAATCATTGATCCTCATTGCCCCACACTGGCCGAGGCAACCCTGATTTCTTCTGTTGCTCTGTCTCTCAAGGGCACCCCTGATTCCACTCGGCTGTGCTCTGGATCTTCTCTCGCAGGACAGGGAATCCCTCTTACATCCCAGCTCCGATTTTTAGCCCTCGCTGTGAAAGCTGAGAAGGTAGCTCTTGCTCAGTTTCACCTTCCCAGGGAGGTCAAGGATGTTCTACTTGTCTCCCGGAAGGATTCCACAGATGTGCATACACCTTCAAGTGGTGCAGATTCTCTGTCTGGTGTGCTGATAGAGGTTTTAACCTGTTCTGCTCAGTACAAACAGTCCTGACCTACCTCTTGCACCTCTCCCATGCAGGTTTGAAGTCTAATTCCATCCGGGTGCACCTTAACGCTCTGGCAGCTTATTATCAAATGGATGAACAGTTGCTGTCCATTCATCCCCTCATAGGCTGCTTCATGAAGAGTCGCCTCCTCTCCTGGCCTCTGATTCACCTGCCCATGAAGGCGTGGGACCTTAATGTTGTCCTTGGGAAGCTGATTGCTCCCCCTTTTGAACTGCTCGCCACCTGCCCCCTCAAGTTCCTTTCCTGGAAGGTCCTTTTCCTGGTTGCGCTCACTTCTGCATGCAGAGTCAGTGAGCTGCAGGCACTAGTTGTGCATGCTCCATATACCAGGTTTCACAAGAATAGGATGGGCTTCCGATTTGGCAGATGCAGTGAACAGATGCATTTTTAGGTTCTGCTCCCTCACCGCCCTGCACAATTTGCCAGTAATCAGCCATATCACACCAAAAGAAAAGACCACAAAGTAAAAAGATGCCAAAACCCGTCAAGCTGAAGATGATGAAAACACTCTGGGAGCTATACGGAATAAAACCGAAGGCAGCCTCGGTAGTGATCATTTAACTGTCTCTGGCCTCATCCCCCACCTCATCGGTGGCAAGCAAAAGAGAAGAGTGGCTCGGAACTAGACTCAATTCTCACAGATTGTGAAAGAAAGCCATGCATCTGAAAAAGAGATTATGGAGACAGTGGTCTGCAATATAGTGGAAAAAGTTGGTGCTGGGAGTCAGACTAGAGGAGGCAGAGACCAGGAGTTGGAGTCATGGAAGATACGCAGGAACGCACACAATGAGGGGTCTCTTGCTCAAAAAACTGGCTTGGATGGGATAGAAAACAGGGATAGATCCAGTTTATGTATTTTCATCATACCTAAAGGAGAGGAGGGCACCAACCCAATGGAATTTGTCCAGTGGCTCCTACAGGCTTGTTTCCCTGGTTGTCTGATCCCAGGAGACTTTGAGATTGAAAGAGCGCACTGGGAATTGAGATCACTGCTGGCTGAGGGAGGTCACCGAAGGACCTTTATTGTAAAAATGCTCAAGATTCTAGGAGTGGAGTATATCATATGAGCAGCCTGGAAAACGGGGTATGTTAAATATAAAATTGGAGAGTAATGGTACGTCCCGATTTAGTAGCCAAAACAGTATGGCGCTGTAAGGACTTATTCAAATTTTGGGAGTAGCTGGCACAACAGGGTATCAAAATAGCGATATGGTACCTTGCGAAATTGATTTTTATGATAGATGGGGCCTGGAAATTCTTCCTCTCTAGCAACATTGGAGACTTGGATCAAATCAGCGAAAGACAGTACAGCAAAGAAGGGGGCGGAATACTGCACCAGGACAGAGCAGGATTGCCCTCACACGGAGAAAGCCAGCAGCAATCCGCCTGCAAGATGATAGAGATTCAAAAAGAGCGGGAGGGACCAACGATGCAGAAATCAGCAGACAGTTATGCAGAGGGAGTGTGCCACAGGACTGAACAAGATTCATTATAGAGCTGAGGCAAACATGGACTTTTCCTTTTTGGTTTTTGTTTCCTTCCTGTTTTGCTCTCAATCTACTAAACCTGGTAGGAGGCTGGTTATTGTCACATGGCACAAAGACTACAGTATTGCTGACAAGATGGAAGTGATAATACCGGCAGCACCGGGGTAAAATCTGAATGCAACAAACTAAAAAAAGAGGAACACCCTGGAAAAAGACGTTACCCTGGTGAGAAAGGGAATGGAACATTAAGAAGCAATAAACTCTAAGGTGAAATGGCGGGAGGTATAGGAAGGGCAGGAATGGAGAAGTGCAGGGAGGGTGAGGGGGAGAGGTTGAAAAGTTGTTTTCCTGGGGAAGCACGAAATGTTAAATTAGAGAATTGAGGCAGAGGACACTTGGGGGGGACGGGACTGTTATTGGGACTGGTAAACAGGGAAAATCGTGGGAGATGATCGTGAGATGAAGGGCTTTAGGATAGCCTCGCTCAATGTACGAGGGATACAAAACACCATCGAGAGAGTCCTGGCAGCTGCCCACAAGGCTCATATAGACGTGCTCCTGCTCCAAGAAAGACATCTAACCTTTGTCAGTCATATCAAGCCGAAGGCCTGGGGATATGAGCAAGTATTTTTTCAGCATATAACTCAAAATAGTTGACAACTTTAACTTGGATCAACAATCAAAGAAAAAGGACTAGCAGTCAAGAAATCTGATGTATTGCTCTTGGTAGAATGGCTATGAAGGACCTAGGCAAGATTCTCAAGAACAGAGATGTCTCTCCATACAGAGATTTGACTTTTCCAGGCCATGGTATTTTCAATGTCATATGGATGTGAAAGCTGTACAATGAAAAAGATAGACGGGAAAAAAATTGATGCCTTTGAATTATGGCGCTGGCGACTAATAGTGTGTATATTATGGACTGCCCGAAGAACAAACCAGTCAGTACTAGAGGAAATCAAATCTAAACTTTCCTTAGAAGCTCAGGTGACAAGACTTTGACTTTGGACGACACATGCGAAAAGTGAGAACATTGGAGAAAGACGACATGCTTGGCAAGATAGGTGGTCACCATAAAAGAGGAAGACCAGCAATGAGATGGAGCGATTCAATAAAAGCAGCTATGGATACCACTCGATCAACAATGAGCCGCTTGGCTCAAGACAGAACAAAGTTTTGGTCAACTATCCAGAGGGTTGCCAGGAGTCAACGCCAACTTGATGGCACTTAACAAACTCAAAAAAGAGGGGAATGGCTATTCTAATTCATAAGCAGGTTCCCCTGGTTCTGTACACATCGGGAGGTGACTCGGAGTAGGGTGGTGTGGATAATAGGACGGGTAGAAACCTTCTGCAGTCTCTAATCTCAATTTATATGCTCCAAATTGGCCCAAAGGATCATTCTTTAAGGAATGGATGATGAAGTTTGCCCAAGAAGCAAAGAGGGACTGGCTCATGGTGGGCAGAGTGGGGGGGATATGAACTGTGTGATGGGGAAGCTTGATTGAATTAATTTCTCTACAGGTGCCCATGATAGGGAAGGAAAGAGCTCAGGGACCTGGTAGATCTGTGGCGGTCAGAGAATCGGACAAGTAAGGAATATACATACTGTGCCTCGAAAGTGGACCCACATTCCCCAATTGGTTTACCTGAAGGGAGCAATTGGGAAGGTTTGGGGAAAAACACATTCACCCGATAGTCGTGGCTGATCATGGGATGGTAGAGACTAGTTGGCTCCCAAAAGGGCCTGGAGATGTGTTGCAGAGAAGGTGGTGGAGAGTGAATATATCCCTGCTAAAAACAGGATGCGATTATCCACAGGATAAAAAAAAAAAAAGTGGCACCAGTACATATCACGCAATAATATGGGAGAAGTGACAGAATGTACATTGTGGGATGTGGGGAAGGCCGTTTTAAGGAGTGTGCTTATTCAGCTCGCAGCATAGAAGAAAAGGGAAAGACAGCGAGAGTTGTAGGTTGCTGGAGGATATTCAGAGATTACAAACAGTACACTTGAGCCCAAGAGGGAAAGGGAGACAACTGGGTGTGCTTAGGGCACAATTTCAAGCCCTTGAAACGGATTGAATTGCACATATGCGACAATATCAGGAATGTAAGGATGAGAGAGCCCCCACTCCCAGCCAGGGTATTTACAGGGGTGCTAAGAGGGGGAACCCCCTTACTTGGTTTGCAGCTTGTCATGCTGTGAGGGCTTGTGTGCATCAATGATGCTGAGAGCTAAACTATTGGTAGTTTAACTACTGGCAGGGTCTCCCAAGATGGACAGGTCTCAGCTGAGGTGCCAGACCAAGACAAACCACCAATCTGGGCAGCAGCAGAATGGGATAATGTTGACAGCGGAAGATCACATTTCTGTGACAACGGCAACAACACCAAACTTAAACTGCGCAGAAGAAAGGCCCGGCAATCTACTTCTGTATCTTGCCATGAAAACCCAATGGATAGTTACAACAAAACAAATTGTGCTATAGTGCTAGAAGATGAGACCCCCAGGTCAGAAGGCACTCAACTAGCTACTGGGTAAGAGCTGAAGACTTTTCAGAGTAAAGCCAGCATTTATGATGTGGTTGGATCAAAGCCCTCAGGACATCTGACTGCTGATGTAGCTGTGCATGAAATGAGTCAGAAGCTGTAAAGATGTCTTACTCATTGGAACATGGAACGTACGAAGCATGAACCAAGGGAAGTTGGAGGTGGTCAAGAATGAAATGGAACGTGTACAACTTGATCTGTTGGGTGTCAGTGAACTGAAATGGACTGGCATCATTCACTTTGCATCAGGTGATCACATGGTCTACTGTACTGGAAATGAGACAAAGAAGAAATAGTGTTGCATTTATAATAAAGAAGAAACTTGCAAGAACTGTAATGAAATATAATGCAGTCAGCGAATGCTTAATCCCTATTCGTCTACGAGGAATGCCTATCAATACAACTATAATTCAAGTATATGCCCCAACAGCTGCAGAAAATGAAATTGAAGAGTTCTTTGAACAACTACAAGCTGAAATTGACAGAACATGCAAGCAGGATATCCTGATAGTCATGGGTGACTGGAACGCAAAGGTTGGCAACAAAGAAGGCAGCAAAGTAGTTGGAAAATATGGACTTGGCAACAGAAATGAAGCTGGAGAAAGACTGAGAGAATTCTGCAAGACCAACGATCTATTCATCTCAAACACCTTCTTCCAGCAACACAAGCGGCAACTGTACACATGGACTTCACCCAATGGATTGTATAAAAATCAAATTGATTACATCTGTGGAAGTCAACGATGGAAAAGTTCTGTAACATCAACAAAGACAAAACCTGGAGCTGACTGTGGTGCAGATCATCAACTACTAGTATGCAAACTCAAGCTAAAGTTGAAAAGGAGCAAACCACTCATGAATGCAGCAAAATATGACCTTGAGAATATACCACTGGAATTTAAAGACTGCCTGCAAAATTGATTTGCTGCTTTAGATACAAATGACAGAGCTCCAGAAGAGTTATGGAATGACATCAAGAAGGTTGTGTTGGAAGAAAGCGAGAAGTCTCTACAAAAGGTGAAAAAGCAAAAATGGCCAAAATGGATGACGGAAGAAACTCTGAAAATTGCCCAGAAACGTAGAGAAGCTAAAGCCAGAGGAGAAAGAGAAAAACAATAACAGAACTCAACAGAGATTTCCAAAGTGCAGCAAGACAGGACAAGGAAAAGTACTACAATGACGCATGCAAGGAAATAGAAGCAGAAACTATTAGAGGAAGAACAAGATCGACTTTCCTAAAGCTACGAGAGTTAAAAGAAAAAGTTCCAGCCTCGAATTGGAATGTTACAAGATGCTCAAGGTTCTATGTTGAATGATGCTGAGAAGATCAAGAAAAGGTGGAAGGAATATACAGAGTTTTTATATGATAAAGATCAAGTGGACCAACAGCCGTTTCAACCTTTACCTTATGATCGAGAACCATTGGTGATGAAAAAAGAAGTTGAAGTAGCATTGAAAGCACCAGGCATTGATTGCTGTAATACTTCTATGAGAATGCTATCTGATGCAGCTGTTACCATACTTACAAGGCTCTACCAAGAAATATGGAAGACAACATCATGGCCAACTGACTGGAAAAGATCTGTGTTTATACCAATACTAAAGAAGGGTGATGCAACTGACTGGAAATTATCGCACAATCGCTCTGATCCCACATGCCAGCAAGATTCTACTGAAGATTATTCAAAAGAGACTACAACCATACCTGGAACAAGAACTACCTGAAGTGCAAGCAGGGTTCAGGAAAGGGCGAGTAACGAGAGACGACATTGTGGATGTGAGATGGATCCTTGAAAAGACTAAAGAATACCAGAAGGATATCTATTTGTGTTTTATTGACTATAGCAAGGCTTTTGACACTGTAAACCATGAGAAACTCTGGGCCACATTAAGAAGCATGGGTATACCAGAACACCTGATCCGTTCTCTTGCACAATCTGTAGATTGATCAAGAAGCAACAGTTCGAACGGAACAAGGAGAAACAGAATGGTTTAAAATAAGTAAAGGTGTAAGACAAGGCTGTATACTTTCCCCCTACCTGTTTAATTTATATGCAGAACAAATCATCAGAGAAGCAAGATTGTATGAAGACGACAGAGGTATGAAGATTGGTGGAAGACTCATCAACAACCTTTGCTTTGCTGATACCACATTACTGGCTGAAAGTGAAGATGATCTGAAACATTTGCTTCTCACAATCAAAGAACATAGTCTCAAAATGGGCTTGCACCTTAATGTAAAGAAGACAAAGATCATGACAACTGGCATAATCAACAGGTTCATCGTTGAAGGAGGAGAAATTGAAATAGTGAACAACTTTAACCTACTTGGATCAACTATCAATAAAGAAGCAACAAGCAATCAAGAAATCGGACAACGCATTGCTCTTGGCAGAATGGCTATGAAAGACCTAGATAAGATTCTCAAGAGCAGAGATGTCTCTCTCCATACAAAGATTCGACTTGTTCAAGCCATGGTATTTTCAATAACATATGGATGTGAAAGCTGGACAGTGAAAAAGATAGACAGGAAGAAAATTGATGCCTTTGAATTATGGTGCTGGCGGCGAATACTGTTGTATACCATAGACTGCCCGAAGAACAAACCAGTCGGTACTAGAGGAAATCAAACCTAAGCTTTCTTTAGAAGTTCAGATGACAAGACTTTGACTTTCATACTTTGGACACATCATGCGAAGAGAGATCATTAGAGAAAGACATCATGCTTGGCAAGATAGGTCAACGCAAAAGAGGAAGTCCAGCAATGAGATGGATCGATACAATAACAGTAGCTATGGGTACCAGTCTGTCAACAATGAGCCACCTGACTGAAGACCGAACACAATTTAGGATAGCTATCCAGAGGGTCGCCATGAGTCGACTCCGACTCAACAGCACTTAACAACAAGAAGAAGAGGGGAACCACTACCAACCTCTATGGGTGAATATTGGGAACAACAGAGTATTTAATATTGTAACCTGGGTTCGTAACTGACTGAGTTGGTTGGGTAAAGTTAAAAGGGGGGAGGGAGTTGGGGAAAGGAAGGGATTGTTAAATCATTGTTAAAATATTACTACTATTGTTGTGTGAATACACCTTAAGGTCCAAGATGGTGAGCGTGTACTATCAAAATTATAAACAAATAAATAAAATAGGTTTCACCAAAGATTTATATGGAGGCACTCTTAATGTGATGGGATCTGGTTATTCAATAGCAGAAGTCCCCATACATTTAAAGAAAAGAGCCCCATAGAACATTTCAAATTGCTGATACCACTGTTTGGGGGCAAGATTGTGGCCTATATGTTTGCTGAGCTGGGGGAGAGGAGGTGGTTGTTTCCCCCAGTAGTTTGTGTTTGTCACTGTGCTTTACTGCTATCATCTTCAATTGGTGAAGCCTGCAAAGCATACTAGCTTTGCTGCAATGCATGGAGTAAGGTATTAAAAAAATAATTCTGTGGGCTGTTTTGAGGAATTGTTCAACAGGACATTCAGTAAGGTTGTTCCTTCCTCTGAAATTCCTGTTAAATCCTCTGAGCAGTAAAGCACAGTTACTTACCTGTAACAGGTGATCTCTGGGAACAGCAGGAATAAGTCTTCACATATGGGTACGTCGGTACTGACTGAGTCTGCGCGGGAACACTTCCCAGCGTCCAGTCAAAAAGCTTTTGGAAGCATCCCACCACACCTGCGTGCTGCCTTCCCGCCTTTCCCAACTGCCTCTCCTCAGTTAAGTTTTAAAGCTGAGACAAAGAGAGAGAGAGAAAGGAAAGGAAAGATAGAGATACAACTCCTGGGGAGGTGGGTGGGTTTTGAAGACTTATTCCTGCTGTTCCCAGAGATCACCTGTTTACAGGTAAGTAACTGTGCTATCTCCAGGAACAAGCAGGAATGAGTCTTCACATATGGGGACTCCCAAGCTAAGATGCCTGGAGTCCCAGCATGTTATAGGTTGGAACATGCTATCCCGCACAAAACCAGGCATCCTGAGGATGGAGGGTAGGAGTTGAAGGAAGAAAGGTGCTGTGGAACAGCTAACCTAGCATAGGACTGCAGACAAGGAGTCCATGTGCGGATGATAATTATCATCAATGATATTGAAAGAAATATAGCAATATGGACCTCCCCTAACAGGATTACACAGCGGTAAGGAGGTTCATGGGATCTACTGGGGAACCCAGTAGAGGAACCTCAAGGAGGACCTCACTGTGAAGTGGAGGTAATAAACCTGTTAGGAAAAACAGTGGAGGTCAGAATCCTGAAAGGTAAGAGGGGACCCTGGTAATAACTGGGGTAGTACCAAAAATTGGTGGGCCTTCAGCGGAAGGCTTTATGGTAAAAGCCGAACTCTTTTGGCGACAGAGTGGCTCACCCTTGGAAGCAAAAAGAGAAGGCAGACCGAATTGGACAAACAGGCACAGTCCTTGTTGGAGGAAAAGATATGGAAACCCCTTGTATCCCAAAAGAAAGGACAAACGCCTGAGGCGTTAGAGCCTGTGATTAGCTGAAGATCCGCAATGTCTCTCCTAACTGGAGTCAGCTAGGAGAGATACTGGAACGTGGAGAGCTTCAGAGGTACCTAAACCTTAAGGTTATGGTGGGAGTTGTTAACTACCACAGAAGTGGTTGGGAGTAGGTATGGGTAAAGCCCATCTGTCAGAATCATATAGCTATATGAGCTTCGACAGTCAGGTAGATAATGCAGAATTCATATCTACCCATGATAAATATCTCAACAGATACACACATATATAGATATATAGATATACGTATAAATATATATGCCTCTATATGGGTGTCTGCAAGAAGCAGATAGAAATACGCCTACAGAACGGTATTCACATAGGAAAATGTGGAGAGGAAAGATTCATCTAATAACAAGAAGGTGAAACCTACTTGAGAAGATATATAGAGAATCTATTCCCACTGGTTATGGCTACAGGGATGCTAGCTAGTGAAATAACTAGGACGGTTACGTGAAAAGCAGAGGATGAAAACAGTCTGCAGCCAACAAGTCCCGAGTATTCCAGAACTCTAGCATGATAAGTAAACAGAAGACGCATAAAAATGAGATCTCCAGGAACAAGCAGGAATAAGTCTTCACATATGGGTACCGACGGAGCCTGCGCGGGAATGCTCCCCAGCGTCCAGTAAGAAAGCTTTTGGGAGCATCCCACAGCACCTGCGCGCTGCCTTCCCGCCTTTCCCAACCGCCTCTCTCCAGTTCTTCTTTTCTGTGGAGCCAGCAGGTCATGTTCCTGTCACCGCAGAAGAAGTTCTTTATTTTTTTCTTTATTTTTCTGTGTGCGCGTCTGCCTTCGACGTCAGACCGGTACCGCCGGTCTTTTCTTTATTTCTTAAAAAAAAACAAAACTTTTATTTCTTCAACTGTGCATTTTCAGTTTGGGCCTTAGGCCTAAATTTTTTCTCCTCATGGAGAAGCCTGCTTCCAGGTTTAAAAAGTGTGCAAAATGTGGCGGTACTATTTCTGTCACCGACACCCATGATTGGTGTCTAAAATGTTTGGGTCCTGACCATTCCATCACGGATTGTGTGTCCTGCACCATGATGTTTAAAAGAGGTCGGCAGAACCGAGCAGCCAAGCTCAGTACCCTGTTTCCTTCTGATGCAGCCTCGGTGGCATCGACGTCTTCCAGGGCTTCTTCTTGTAACCAAACATAAATCTAGCCGGTCCTCGAAGGGCAAATCTCCCTCTAAGCATCGAGATGCCTCCGGGCTTGTCCTCGAGGATTCTGCTCCGGCAAAATTACCCCGGTGGGAAGTTCCGGCTTCCAAAGCATTATCTATGGGGTCACAGGTTGACATCGATGGCTTGGCCTCAACCGATCACCTGTTGCCGTGTTCTGGGGTACTGGTGGCCTCCACTGGTACCGACATCCAGACTTTGGTGGCGTCGATGGATCAGAAAATTCTATCCATGCAGCGCACCCTTACGGCGTTCATGCAGGCTTCGACGCCTTCGGTACCGCAACAATCCCCGTTGCTGGTACCGACTCCGGCATTGGCACCGTTCCCAGTGCCAGTACCGATTACATCGGCTTCGGTGTCTACTGCAACGGTACCCTATCCTATGATGCCCATCGGTACCGAACCGGTACCGCTTACTCCTGATGTCGATCCCACTCGGTATGCGTATTGGGCTTTATAGGAGCATCCAGACAGGCGATACTTCGATTCCTCTGAAGACTCTGAGTCTGAGGCTTCTGTCGATGCACCTGTACTACTTCCTCAGGAGTCTGCTTCTCCAAAACGAAGAATGTCTCCTCCAGAGGACTTGTCTTTTCAAGACTTCATTAGGGAAGTGGCTAGAGGCCTCTCTATTACAGTGGCCTCTGAGTCAGAGCCTAGAGCCAAGCAATTAGATATTTTGCAATATCCTAAGGCTCCTAAGGAAGCAGCTACCTTACCTATTCTTGAGATTCTTTATGATCTCATGTTGGGCATGTGGGAGACTCCTCTCACCACCTCTCCTCATTCTCGTAGGTTGGACACCATGTACAGTGTCCCTTCCTGTCCTGTTTTTCATAAGACTCAGCTTCCTCACCACTCTATTGTGGTTGAGTCTGCTATGAAGAAAATAGAGTGCAAAGAGACACTCATCTAACCCTCCAGGACGTGAATGTAGGACTCTAGATGCTTTTGGCTGAAGGATTTTCCAGGCCAATATGCTTGCTGCCAGAATCAACTCCTATAGTCTCTATATGGGGATGTTTCTAAAATAAGTCACAGATCATCTGCAGACTTTAGCTCCTTTTATTTCAGAAGATAAAAGGCAGGAATTTCTGACTTGGCTCAAACATGCCCAAGATGTTTCCAAATTATCCAACCGTGCAGCCTTTGACTCTTTTGAGTGTGTAAGCAGAGCCACGGCTATTGCCATAGGTGCACGCAGAATTGCTTGGCTACAAGCCTCTGATTTGGAACTCTGGGTCCAAGATGAGTTGGGAAACCTTCCTTGTACAGGTGAACACCTGTTTGGCAGGGATTGGCAAGCAAAGGCCACTCAGATGGATGCTGAGAACTCTGCTTTGGATCGACTTTCAAAGTCTACCTCTGCCCCTGTTAAGAAAAGATTGTTTAAAAAGACATCTTTTTCTAAAAAGGCAAGATATTATCCTGCTCATGGGCAGACATCTTCTGCAGGTCGTTTTGCTGCAAAGCGTCAGCAACCACCTAAACAGGCCAAGTCAAAGGCTGCCAGGCCTACCACAGCCCAGCAGCCTCAACCTCCTCAGGGCCTTTGACTTGCAACTAGAGAACTTAGCCTTTCTAGCTCTGGAAAAACCAGAGCCTCTCACCATTCCAGGAAGGTTGACTTACTTTGCTCCCAGATGGGAGCAAATCACAGCAGAGCAAAGGACCCTCTCCATCATAAAGGAAGGGTACAAGCTTCATTTCTTGAGTCTTCCTCCTCACACCATGGTGAAACAGTTCAATTCTCCAACCTCTCTCCTCAACCTTCTAGGTCAGGAGATTGCTACCCTTCTTGCCCAGGGGGCAATAGAAGAAGTTCCTCTTCAACAGGGCTCAGGATTCTACTCCCCTTATTTTCTTATCCCAAAGAAAACGGGGGGCTACAGACCCATATTAGATCTCAGAGAATTGAACAAGTTTCTTTTCAAGGAGAAATTCAAAATGATTTCTCTAGTGGCTCTGCTTCCATACCTTCAGTCAGGACTGGCTTTGTTCTCTAGATCTCAAGGATGCGTACATCCATGTCCTCATCCATCCAACACACAGAAGGTTCCTTCGGTTCCTTTTTCAAGGAAAGCACTACCAATACAGGGTGCTTCCTTTCGGTCTGGCCTCTGCACCAAGGGTGTTCACGAAATGCATGGCAGTAGTAGCTGCATTTCTCCGCACTCTAGGAATATTTGTATTCCCATATCTGGACGACTGGCTCATTCAAGCCCCATCCCAGTCAGAGGCCCAGACTTGTCTAACCTGCACATTGCGTATCCTTCAGTATTTGGGACTAGTAATAAATATCCCAAAATCCAATCTCACCCCTACTCAGTCTCTGGAGTTCATAGGGGCCTTGCTGGATACCACAACTTCAAGGGCCTATCTTCCTCAGGCCCGTTGCCTACGTCTGGTGCAGTTAGCCTCCCAGATTCAGTTAAAGTCCCAGTTAACTGCTCGAGAGATGTTACAACTATTAGGCCACATGGCATCCACCGTGCATGTGGTTCCATATGCTCGCCTTCACATGAGGGCAGCTCAATGGACTTTGTCCACCCAATGGACTCGGGCATCAGGTTGCCTGTCAGACAAAATAGCAAACTCCAGTCGCCTTTTTTGGTCTCTCCAGTGGTGGAAGTCCTCTCAAAACCTGTTGCTGGGGTCCCCTTTTCAGCAACCGCTACCCCAAGCAACTCTCACAACAGATGCTTCTCCAAGGGGTTGGGGAGCTCATCTGCAGGATCTCTCCACCCTGGGCATCTGGTCTCCACAGGAGACTTCTCTGCATATCAACCTCTTGGAACTCAGAGCAATTTTCTTAGCTCTCAGTGTTCCATTCCCTGCTCAGCTACAGGACAGTCCTCATCCATACGGACAACCAAGTAGCCATGTTTTATGTAAACAAGCAGGGAGGGACTGGCTCTCTGTCGCTTTGCAACGAAGCTTTGCGACTGTGGGCCTTCGCCAGAGAGCATCACATCCATCTTCTGGCAGTATATCTTCCAGGCGTTCAAAACTCTTGGGCGGACAGACTCAGTCGAGTTCTGCTTCCACACGAGTGGTCCCTCCACATGGACCAGGTAGCCAAGATCTTTCGAATTTGGGGAACCCCGGACATAGACCTCTTTGCAAGTCCGTGGAATGCCAAACTTCCCCGGTTCTGTTCCAGAATTCTGTGTCAGGGAGTTCAGGCCAAGGATGCCTTCCTCCTTCACTGGGGTCAAGACTTCCTTTATGCCTTTCCACCAATTCCCCTAATTCCCAAGACGCTATTCAAGCTTCAGAGAGATCAAGGGACCATGATCCTCATAGCACCACATTGGCCATGCCAGGTGTGGTACCCTCTACTTCTGCATCTCTCTCAAGCTCCCTCCCTGGACTTGGGCTGTGCTCCAGATCTTCTATCCCAGGAAGAAGGAACGTTGTGGCACCCAAACCCCCAGTCTCTCCATCTCAGGGCTTGGTTGCTGAGGGCCTAGACCTTCAAGATTTTCATCTCTCCCAGCAAGTCAAAGATGTTGTTCATGCCTCTAGAAAGCCTTCTACTAGACGTTCCTATGCTTTCAAATGGAAAAGATTTACCATTTGGTGTTCAGGGAAGGGTCTAAACCCTCTTGCAATACCTTTGAATTCTCTACTAGAGTATCTTCTGCATCTATCCCATGCAGGTCTGAAAACGAATTCAGTAAGAGTCCATTTGAGTGCTATTGCAGCGTCCCTCAAGCCTCTCAATGGACAACCTATTTCCTTTCATCCTCTTATAGCAAGATTCATGAGAGGCCTTCTTTTAACTAAACCTCCCATTAGACCACCTCCAGTGGCATGAGACTTAAACCTGGTTCTTGGCTAGCTTATGAAGCCACCCTTTGAACCTTTAGCCACCACCTCCTTGAAATTTCTTTCTTGGAAGGTTATTTTTCTCATTGCAGTCACCTCAGCACGCTGCATCAGTGAGTTGCAAGCTTTGGTGGCCAATCCACCTTATACAAGGTTTCATCATGATAAGGTAGTCCTCAGGACCAATCCACACTTTATGCCTAAAGTGGTCTCACCTTTTCATCTGAACCAAGAGGTGTATTTACCTGTCTTTTTTTCCAGGACCTCATGCATCAAGTGCAGAGAGGAATCTTCATACCTTGGATTGTAAGAGAGCTCTCGCTTTTTACTTACAAAGAACACAGCAACCTAGAAAGTCTTCTCAACTCTTTGTTGCTTTTGATCCTTCTCATTTAGGACTTCCAGTCTCTAAAAGAACACTGTCCAACTGGATTGCTCAGTGTATTTCTTTCGCCTACCAGAGTAGAAACCTTTCTCTGGAGGGCCATGTCACAGCTCACAATGTGAGAGCCATGGCAGCCTCAATGGCTCATCTAAACTCTGTGTCCATCAACCAAATCTGTCGAGTGGCCACCTGGTCTTCGGTTCATACCTTCACAGCCCATTACTGCTTGGACAAGGACTCCTGCCGGGATGCCTTGTTTGGTCAGGCTGTTCTCAAACACCTGTTCCATTCCTAATCAACTCCGACCCACCTACCTTGGTTGGATGCCAGAGATCCATGGGGTGAGGTAGAGTCCTTTTCAAGGACACACAACCTGGGGTCTTCCCCTGGCATCTGCAGCTAGGCAGTCCTCATATGTGAAGACTCATTCCTGCTTGTTCCTGGAGATAGCACAGTTACTTACCTGTAACAGGTGATCTCTGGGAACAGCAGGAATAAGTCTTCACAACCCACCCACCTCCCCTAGGAGTTATATATCTCTATCTTTCCTTTCCTCTCTCTCTCTTTGTCTTAGCTTTAAAACTCGAACTGGAGAGAGGCGGTTGGGAAAGGCGGGAAGGCAGCGTGCAGGCGCTGTGGGATGCTCCCAACAGCTTTCTTACTGGACGCTGGGGAGCGTTCCCGCGCAGGCTCCGTCGGTACCGACGATACCCATATGTGAAGACTTATTCCTGCTGTTCCCAGAGATCACCTGTTACAGGTAAGTAACTGTGCTATACCATGCTGACCTGCTTAAGGGCAAAGAGGTATCATGCGTTCTTACCATGAGGACGAGCTGCAAGGAGAAGGCCTATGTCCTTTATATTGAAAAGGAGATAGGTTCTCCCTTTTTTCACTATCTAGTCATGGGAGACATGACTGAAAACGCCTTTTCCAACCATCTAGGATAGCTGTTGGAGAAAAAACCCCCATGCTCTCTAGCAAGGGTCCATAGTGGAGAGCTTCTCTGTAGAATTGCAGAGAGCATGATGCAGGAGAATGAGGAGATAGAACTGGCTGCTGAAGAGCCAGTACATGTCAACTATGCTGCCAAACCCAGGGGAATGGAGATGGCAGAAAGAGAAGACAATCCAACAAGCTTGTAGTGAAAAATTTGTCCAAAACAGATGACAGCACTGACTTGGAGCCACTACTAAGACCAGACAGAATGTTAGTGGAGGACAAATCTGGTTGCTGGTGGACAAGAACCAGTGGTCCAAACATTAAGGCTCCTGCATTGGCAGCTGCTTGCCAGACAGCAGAAAGAATGTTACTGTTTAAAAACAGAACAGACAGAACAGGAGTAGAAAACTCTGGACATGTCTGATGAACTGCTTCAAAGCAAGATTGAAAAAGAGGAGTCAACTCAGAGAAGAGAACTCCGCACTGGAAAAGTAACAAAACTAGAGAGGCTGAAGAAAAAGCCCTCCAGTGAAGCAATACTGCTCTTATAGAGGAAAAACCTGGTAAGAGGGTAAAGAGAATGGAGCTGAAGACTTACAAAGTAGTAAGTCTATAAAAAGAAAGGAAAAAAAAGACATGCTGGCACAGGAAACTATCATTTGATGGTGGTTAGACCCCTTTCCCTAGCAGGAAGAAGAGGAGAACCCTGTGACCTAGAAGCATGAACATCCTGACAGCTCATAGAACATAGAAAGAATGGATGTCTTTTGGGAAGAGATCCATGTTTAGGATTTAGAATGACAGCAGTGGATTGCCTCTATTGAGAAGAAGCAACTGCAGATTCTAACCCCAAGAGTCACAAGCATCTGATGGAGATTGATCAGAAACCCTGTGGTTGCTGGGTTTGCTGAGCCTGGTGAGAGGTTGAATTCTGCAGACCAGGACGATGCTTCCCTTGTTTGGGAACATCTGTATGATGGGCAGATGATGCATAAAACCACCTTCTCCTACGGGAAGAAAGTTTGGCAGGACATTTCCTACCTACTGGGACAGAAGAAGGTGCAGAACAGCCCCTAGGAACAGGTAATTCAGTGGACAACCGAGTAACCTGACGTAAAGACTCCTTGTTGAAAAGATTGTCTCCAGTGCAAGGAGTATGTCCCAGTCTTTGCTGTGCCCATTTGTCCAAGTCTGAAGCTTGGAGCCAGGCTCTACGTCGTTCCCCCTATAGTTATAGCAGAAGTCCTGCTAACAGACTCAAGAGTCTAGGGAAGCACGAGTAAGAAACCAAGAGATATTCTGAAGATGCTTGAGCAGTGAAGAATAGTCTGCACTCCTGGACTCTGGAAGGGAAGGAGTCAAAAGATGTAATTGCTTTGTGACCTCAAGAGATACTCATATAAAAAATATATGAGAGAATTCTTGCAGAAAGCATAGATGTTTGGAAGGTTTGACGTCCAAAGGCATCTAGTGTCTTAGACTCACGACCTGGTGGATAAGAAGAGTGCTTTTTCTTACTCTTTACCCGCCTCATTGCTGATTCCACTACTACGGAATGATGAGGAAGTTGAGTCTTTTGAAACCCTGGAGAGGGGGGCACCTGATATAAGAGATCAGTTGCTCTGGAAGGTGGGGGTACCCTTAAAGGTGTTTCCCACATTCCTAGAAGGAGATCCTGCAAGGAATGATGCAAAGGAAGCATTATGTTCTCCTTTGCTTTGGTAGAAACAGAGCCTTGTGCAGGAGCATGTCCTGGGATAGGAATAGCAAGAGATCTTGCTATATCCAGGAGGAAACTCTGAAAAGAGGGATCCCCAACAGGAATCTCCCTTGGACAGGTTAGATCTGAAGAACTAGCCTGAGCACCGATAGAGCTATCCAAATATATAGGAATAGAAGATCCTGCACAGTGCAGTGTGGAATGCTTAAGGGATGGTCGCCGGTACTGGCTGTCAGGAGCAGCGACCGTCATTACCACATTGTCCATGCCAGGTATCGACTCCAAGCTTGGTATAGAATGGAGCGATCCTGTTGAAAAAAGCATGGCAGGAGTTGGCCACGATGCTACTGTGGATACTGGTACCGATGTCAATACCGGTACCGATGTCGGAGTCGAGCCCGACAGACATCGGAGCAGTCATCGGTGACAGTTCAATTGGTACTGAGGTAACCGAAAACCTCTGGCCGCTATCCTTGGTACCGAGCCACCGGTATCGATCGGTGTCGTTACCAAAGCGTATTGGTACCCAGTCTTCCAGACTAGAGATCGATTCCAAACTAGGCATCGAGAGCAGAGAGCCTGATAAGCGAAGCATGGAAGGCACCGACCGTAAGGGTAATGAGGACATCGGTACCGACTTCGGTACCGTGTCTGATACCGGTGGATGAAGGTCAACCAGTGGCAACTCAATCGGCCTCGGGGGAACCGAGAGTTGTGGATCTGAATCATCGGAACCGAGCCTTCGGTACCGACAAGAGCCGGTACCAAGGCGAGTCGGTACCCAGTCCTCCAGACTGGAGATCGATTCCAGACTCGGCATCGAAGGAAGCGAGGCTATCGATGCACGTCTGGAGGGTACCGACGTCGGTGGTAGTATCGGTGCTGGTACCGATAATGGAAAGTCAGTCTGGAGAGTATCCACCGGTCCCAAAGGCACCGAGGACGCCAGATGACCATCCCTGGTGAGGAGTGTTTCATCCAACACCAGTGCCGATGCTGGGGTATCGGTACCGCTCGAAGCGGATGCCACCACCGGACACGGCTCAGGTATGTTCTGTGAGGGGTGAACCCCAGGAACAACCTGAAACCCCTGAAAGGCTTTGGAGACCGAAGACTCCCGCCAGGGTTTTGAAGCCAGTGGGCCCTCGAGGGCAAGGCCGGAGCCGTCTACATGCTGTGCATGAGACCTACCACTCGAGGGCTGGCTAGTCTTAACAGACTGTGGGTTTACCTGATCCTGTGTAGAAGAAGAAGGTGACGGTGCCACGAAGCTGGAGGGAAACAGTGTATCGAGGGAACCTCGATGTTGAAGACCTCTTCTCACCAAACTGTTGTCAGGACCCAAGCAGGTTAGACACCGACTTCGAGGGTCTAAAAATAAAGTTGTACCGCCACAGTTTGAACATTTCTTGGAGAAAGTGGCTGGCGGTTCCATGAAGGAAAAAGAAGAGGCCTAAAAGGCCTAAGAAACCGTGGGACACTATGAAGAAAAAATATCCCTTGAAAAAGGAAGATTTTACAAGAAAAGAAAAGAAAACACCGGCGGTACCGGTGGCGTCGGGAAAGACAGCCGCGACCACAAGAAAACTAAAGAAATAAAACAAGAATTTTCTGCGGTGACAGGAGGATGTCCTGCCGGCTCCGCGGAAAACAAAAACTGAGGAGAGGCAGTTGGGAAAGGTGGGAAGGCAGCTCGCAGGCGTGGTGGGATGCTTCCAAAAGCTCTTTGATGGGACGCTGGGAAGCGTTCCCGCGCAGACTCCATCGGTACTGACGTACCCATATGTGAAGACTCATTCCTGCTTGTTCCTGGAGATTGCCCACACATCTTGACTGCTGGAAACTGAGACCAGCCGCTTCTAACGGAACATGGAATCCTAGCACTTCTGCCTCCTACAATATGTCCTACCTGCCAAATGTGCTCTTGTCTTGACTTGATAGAGCTCAACCACTGCAGTTTCCCACCCCTAACTTCCCCAGAGCCCTAGCTCATCCAGAAAAGGAAGGCAGCTCATTTTTATTGCAGATGGCAGGATTCTATTTTACTGTGACAGGAGTTACTGCAGTGTTTGTTGCAGGACCAGCCTTCAAGCTTCCTAAGCTACATCTTTTAGTCACGTTTTTTTTGAGGGGGGGAGCATAGAGAATAACCCATAAAATCTTGAGGAAGAGAGAGCAAGTTTGAGTGGCTGGGATTCTCTGGGAACAAGCGGGAAGTCAGCCCTCAAATATGGGTGACTTCGGCACTGACTGAGCTTGTGTGATAGCCATTCCCCAGCTTTCATAGACAGCCTCTGGGAGTTCAACCACGTATGTATGGTCACCTTCCCATCCAAAGGTGCCATCTTACCTCAGTCTTCATTTTTCCATGGAGCCCATCAGATGTGTAGTCTGTGTCCCTGGAAAAAGTTGATATATTTTTTTGCTGTGATTTTGTCGTGATTCTTTTTTCTCTGGTCGTGTACCATCACCTTCCTGGTTCCCAAATCCATAGCCTCGGTGTCGTATTTTTGGGGGTTCCCTCCTTTTTCTTCTTTTGGTGTGTGGGTTTTTCTTGTGCCCTCCTGACCAAGACATTGGAGTTTGATCTCATGGGTGCCATCTTCCCTGCTATGTCTTCTGTCAGTGACTAAGTAATGCAATGATGGTTATCTCCAGGAACAAGCAGGAATGCAGTCATCGCATATGGGTGACTTCCTCTGACAGCCTTCACGGGAGCACTCCCCAGCTTCCAATAGGAAGTCTTTGAAGAGAATCTCTGGGAAGGCATGCATGCATGCATGGATGGATGCTCCCAATCTTCATTTTTCCATGGAGCCCAAATGTCCTGACATCGCAGATTAAAACTTTTTTCTTTGTGCCCTTTGGGGTTACTTGTTCTTTTTGCCTTCCCATTTACCTTACAGACCGTCATTTGTCGATGCTGGTGCCCTTTTGGCACTCCAACTTAGTTTTGTTTTCTTTCTTTTATTTACCTCGTGGTTCCCATGGATTTTTTTGTTCATTTCGGATACCATTGAACCTTTTGACTTGGCGAAGGCTGCTTTTCCTGACATGGAGAAACCAGCCAGCGGTTTCAAGAAATGTACTTCCTGCAACCGCACCACTTCACTTACCGACAAGCACAATTAGTGTTTATAGTGCTTGGGCACTGACCACAATCCGGAATCTTATAACTTGTGTCAGCAAATGACAGGGTTAAAAAAATGGGCAAAGCAACACATGAGTCTTTTGGATCTGACTCTGTGCCCTCTTCAATGTCAACTCCCTCTCGTGAGGCTCCTGTTCTTCTCACGGTTCCTGTGCTTCTTTGGAACAGAGAGACTGTGGTTAAAAAAAACAACACAAAAAGCCAACCACTGACGCCACATCGGCAGCTCAGGCATCTGTGTTGAGGACTGATGGCTATTCCTGGGATCGATCCGTTGGACATCAACACCAGAATCTGCCTCGGTGAGACACTGAAGCTGAGAAGCGATAACAGCTAGCTAAATAGCCCTGATGGGAGGAATCCACCTCCAAAACTCAAGAGGGACTCTGGAGTGCTACCGAGGCTTTGACCTCTGGAGAGCCTCCGGTTCTGTTTGGAACGATGGTCCAGAGTCCTGTACCGGACTCCACCCAGACATCCTCAATCTCCTTTGAGCAGCACATGCTGTCCATCGAGAGGAGTTTGGCTGTGCTCCTGTAGCATCTGTGCCAGTGGCCTCAAGGCCCTTGGGAGTCCAGGTTTCGAAACTGAGCCTGAAATCAGGCACTTCAGAGCCCTCAGCAGCCCAAGTCTTGATGTTGAGCCTGGAACTGCTGCCATTGGGACTCTTGGGGTTGATGCTGAGCCTGGAACCGGCAGAGTCCCCATCGGCCCCAGAAGGAACCGGCCTCAAGCTTCTACTATTCCGATGCCTCAGGTCATCAGCGGCATGATCATCCATTGGCATTGGAATGGCAGCAGAGACGCGATGGTGACCATCGCTATTTTGACTTCCATTCTAAAGTCTGGGAATCGGAGGCAAAGTCCCCTGTTTCACAGAGGCACCATGATGTGCCGTTGGACTCTTCACCACCTCATGAGCACTGCCGGTTCACACATGAGCCACACTCTCCATTTAAAAGTCGTTCATACGTTATTCAGGATATGGCCAAGACTGTCTCAGTAGGCACCGAGACGGAACACAGAGCCGAGGAACTGGAGATATTGCAGTATCCCTTGACTTCTAAGGAGGCTGCCACTTTTTTTCCATTCCCTCATATTCTGCAGGATCTCATGTTTAGGATGTGGAAGACCCCTCTCTCTGTTCCCTTGGTCAGTAAAAGGCTAGGCACCATTGTCAGTATTCCCGATTCCCCGGGATTCCAAAACTTCAATTTCCTCACCATTCTATGGTGGTTGAGTTGGCCATGCATCAGCCACTCTTAAATTCCTCCTGGAAGGGAATTGTATACCCTCGATGCCTTTGGCTGCCGATGCTTCCAGGCATCTATGTTGACTTGCTGCATTAATTCTTATATGCTTTATATGGGTATGTTCCTTTGGGACATTGTGAAAGGATCTTGATGAGTTTCCTGCTATAATTCCTTCAGAAAAGCTGGATGCCTACCAGGCCCTAGTTGAGCATGACCAAGACAGTTCAAAGTTCATAACCAGAGCAGCTTTTGACTCTTTTGAGTCTACCATCAGAGCTGCAATGGTGGGCATTGTGGCTAGAAGGCTGGCTTAGTTGCAGTCTTCGGACCTCGAACAGTGGGTCCAGGATAAGCTAGCAGACAATTCCCTGTTGAGGTGAGAACCTCTTTGGTAAAGGCTGGAGGGAGAAGGCTGGTGAAATAGACTGATGACCTTACCATGAAGCGTCTTTCTCGTAAAATGGCTGATTCTTCTAGGAAGAAGGCCTCTATTAAACCTTTCTACCCTTAGAAGAAGTATTATCCCTGTTATCCGGCTTACACATCCTATCATGCTCGCAAAGGTAGCGGAAGCATCAGGCTCTTCACCAGCCCAAGCCTCCTAAGCCTCAACCTGCCCCACAACCCCAACCTGGGGCTAGCTTTTGACTACTTTCTGGATAACATTGCAATTCTTCCCCTGAAAGAGCATAGCCTACTCACATTGTGGGCAGGCTGGTCCATTTTTCCCCTAGATGGCCCCTCATAAAATCAGAGCCCTGAACTCTACAGGTCATCCTGCTACATTTCGCCCAGTTACCACCACCTCCCTTCTTTCCAGGGGCAAGCCTCTCCAGCAGTCTTTTACAGCAGGAAATCATCACCCTACTAAGGGATGGTGCGATAGAACTTGTTTCCTGCGCACAGAAAAGGTTGGGGTTGTCTACTGCTATTTCCTTATTCTCAAAAGATCAGCGGGGTTCCATCCCATTCTAGATTTCTGGAACTTGTGATAAGGAAGCTTATCATAGTTCAGGAAGGAGCTATAATAGAGGTGAATTGGCTCTGAACAAGCAACCTGTCTTTGCTGGTAGAAATAAAAAAAAACAGAATGTTTCCATAAAAGACTACCAGTCCCAGAATGCACCAGGTTTCCAACAGCCACTAGAAGAGCTGAAGTGGGAAAACGTGTGTTCAATCAGGAGAATTATGAGGTAATCCCCAAGCACTCATCTCCAAGGGCAGGGCTTGATTCAGCACAGCTGCGCTGTGCTAGGGTGGAGCAGCCCTCTAAACAGGTTAAAAGTAAAGCTTATTCTACACATCAGAATCATCAAGAGGATCATCTTCTTCATGATCATCATGAGCAGGAGCAGAGGCAGCAGAAGCCAGAGCCCATGGACAGAGAGATCAAGAAGCACTTTGGAAGAAAGAAGAGAAAAGCATCTTTGAGGTCTAAAGGAGTCCATAGTAGTACGTGTGCTGGGAGGCATTCCAGAGGCAAGCATACGCCATTGGACTGGAGGAAACTAGAGGAGTGGGGTTACAGAGCCAGGAATCCCCGGACGGGACCTGTGAGGGAGATGGCTGCATTTGGAAGGGGCCCTAAGACCAGTGCAAGAAGGTATGTGAAGAGAGACCCAGTGTCCAGGGATCTTGATTGGAAGGCTGGACATAAGGACTGGACTACATACTGGCCAGGATATTTAGAGAGGAACCCTAACAGCAATGGAAGCTCAGGTATGAACACTGATCTATGCCCTAGCTATTCACTTGGAGGACAGCAGGGAAACAAGTATTGTTCTGAGATTGCTCCATTAAGAAATTCCTCTGTGCCAATCCATGATATTGATTCTATGATAGTTGAAGAAGAAGGGAATATTGTAAATGAGCAGTGTGAATACATGGATTGCTCTCTGTCTAAACTTCTGTGGTAATATACTTTTACAAAATACAACAACCATCACAAAGAAATATAAACTTGTTCTTTGATCTACTCAGAAAAGCTTTTGAGCAGGATTTGAGCCACGTTTAGAAAGTAAACCAGCCAAGAGGTTTGCAGCTGGTTAATTGATAGCAATTGAGCCTTGCCTAATTGCCTGTGAGCTCTGAAGAGACACTTCTGGGTGTGTGTGAAAATACCAGAAGTTAGCCTTGAAAAAGAACAGTTTTTCATTACTTTGTGGGTTTTGTTGGTTTTTGAAGCACTGCTAAAAAGATATTAGCAGGAGCCCACAGAAAAGACCTTTCTGTTCCCATCAAGGTTTTTATGATTTGATTTGATGGCTTAAGTTCAGTTGTTCCTGATTTTGTTTTTCTAAAGATAATACTGAAAGCAAGTATCCTTTTCTGTGCTACCAAGCAAATCTGTGTTGGGAGAAATAACCCCATAAATAAAATATCTTTTCTTGGCTTTACACTCGTGCAAGCACAACTAATTTATTGTGAACGGCTGATTCTGGTATGAATGGACTACGTTTCCCACAATCCTTTGCAAGTCATATTAATATTTGCCTTTGCCAAGACTGTGGACATTCTCACCCAGCTCCCCCGTTTACAAACTTCAAGTTCCTAGTACAAGAGAAGTTCAATATGGTTTCTCTAGGAACCCTACTCCCTGCCTTCAGAGGAACAATTGGCTCTGTTCTCTGGATCTAAAGGATGTGTACACGAACATCCCCATTCGTGCAGTTCGCAGGCAAGAACTCCACTTCATGTTTGGCTGGCACTACCAATATAGAGTCCTGCCCTTTGGCCCAGTGTCCATCCCAAGGGTCTTCACAAAATGTGTGGCAGTAGTCTCAGCCTATCTCCACATCCTGGGCATCTTCGTCTTCCCCTACTTAGACAATTGTCTCATTAGGGACAAGACACCACATATGGTGCATCTATCCATTCAATGCACTGTCTCGGTGCTCGAACTAGGATTTGTCATAAACTTTCCGAAGTCACACCTTTCTCCCACTTAGAAGCTAGAAATCATAGGTGCTCTTCTTGACACCACTCAGGCTCGAGAGTTCCTGCCTGAGGACAGTCTCAAATGCCTCGCAGAACTGGCAGGTATCATTCAGCGCAGTCGTCGCACCACGACAAGAAGCGTGCTTCGTCTGTTGGGTCCATGTCATCCTCTACACATGTGCCAAACACAGTGGACCCTCGTCTCTCAATGGAAGCAAAGACAGAGTGGTAATCGCCCCTCTTCTAGCGGGCTCCCTTCAATGGTGGCTCTTTCCTCAAAACCTTCTCGCAGGGTTGCCATGCTTCTGCTCCAGGATACCGGTCCTGCATTGAGTGCAGCTGACGCATTCCTCCTGTTATGGAGCGGGGATCTGCTGTACGCATTCCTCCAACTCCTCTGGTCTCCAAGACCCTTCTGAAGATTCAGTGGGTTTGGGCCTTGGTGATCCTCATAGCCTGGCAGCCATGGTTGTGCTTGCTGGTCAGTCTCTCTGGGGCACTGCTGGGTTTTCTTTTGCCCTGGGGTGCCCCCCTGGACCTGATTTCACAGGACGACTGCTCCCTCCTGCACCCCAACCTCTGGTCCCTTGCCCTGACAGCCTGGCTGCTGAAAGGGTAGCCCTTGGGCAGTTTCATCTGCCCAAGGATGTAGATGTTCTCCTGGTGTTCTGCAAGGATTCCACAAGGTGAGTATATGCCTTCAAATTGCATCGATTCTCCGTCTGGTGTATAGATTGGGGTATCAACCCTTTCTCTTCAGTATTAACGGTGCTGCAGTACTTGCTGCACCTTTTCCAAGCTGGCTTGAAGTCCAACTTGGTAAGGGTGCACCTCAGTGCGCTGGCAAGTGCACCATTTGCTTGTTGGGCAACCCCTGTCCTTCCTTCTGCTCGTGGGCCACTTTATGCGGGGTCTTTTGCTCACATGTCCTCCCATTGGGACCTGAATGTGGTTCTTGGTAAGCTCATGGTTTCACCCTTCGAGCCATTGGTATCGTCACTTCAAATACCTTTCTTGGAAAATAGTCTTCCTGCCTACAGGGTTAGTGGGCTGCAGGCTTTGGTGGCACATGCTCCCTACACTAGGCTTCACAAGAATAGAGTGGTGTTGCACACACATCCCAGATTTCTTCCTAAAGTGGTTCCCCCTTTTATCTGAACCAAGAGGTGGTCCTTCCTACCTCTTTTCCCCACCCTCACACCTTGGATTGTAAGAGAGCATTGGCCTTCTATCTTGAGTGGATGAAAGCCCATCACTGCTCCTCTAGGCTCTTCATCTCCTTTGACCCCAACAGACTAGGGGGAATAAAGCTGTGCCGGGAGGTGAGAACTGTAAACCAGTTGCTTCTTGTCACGGAGGTGCGTAGAGCCAGGACATCGGCTCGGGAGGCTGCTGTTGCCGCTGCAGCTGAAGTCTGGGATTTTCCTTACTCCAGTGGCCAGGCACTCACCGGACAGCCCTACTATTAGGGTCTTATTTAGCTCTATATCTTTGAGGTCATTGCTTGACGCGGGGGGTGTGTCGAAGGGGCGTGGTCAAAGGGGCCTGTTTGGCCCCTTTGACGCCCCTTCGACGTCACTTCACGGCACCGCACCGCTGTACATGTTTCTTTGTTTATTTTCCTTATTTGTTTTGCTGTTGGGACAGGAGGTTTTAGTTTTATGTGTTTTGGGTTAATATTTCCTGGCATTTCAAACTAGTTTTAGGTGAGTTACTCACCCTTTCTCCTTACAATGGGGAAACGGAAGGCCAAGACCGGGAGTAAGGCTTCGGGGAATGTTCCCGGAGATTCTAAACCGGTTTGGCCTTTAGATAAGCATTTTACTCCTGTTCCGGTGGCACAGTCTTCTCCGGAAGGGCTGTCTCTGAGTTCAGGTGGAAGATCTCCTCCATTATGCCCTGTTCCTGGTGATACATCTGGCCATTCTATCCAGTCCTCTTCTTTGGTAAGGGATTTACCTTCTCTCAAGTTACCCACTCCTGTTTTGTTTTCAGAGGTGGGTAGCTCTTTTGAGTTTCCCTCCGTTTCTCCGGATTCGGAGATTACTTTGCGGGATTTGTGGGGGGCTTTAAGTCTATTGATAATAAAGTATCAACGTCTCTAAATTCTTTGTGTTTTCTCGCAAGAGGCCACAGTAGCTCTGCGGCAGCTTGACGAGAAAATCACTTCTGTTGATTTGGCTGTTAAGACATTGGAGTCCCAGGTACTCCCTTTACATACCTCGAGTGTTGCCGGTATAAAGGACTCATTATTGTTACATAATAAGGTTGAAGCCCTGGAGAATTCCTATAGATCTTGCAATTTGCGATTTCTTAATTTTCCTTATTCGTCTTTGCTTTCTCATAAAATTCTATTGGACAAGTATTTTAAAGATGTTTTGGCCATCTCAGATTCCATTGACATTTCCTGTTTATATTACATTCCCTCCTCAGTCAAGCAAGTTAATGCTGTAGAGGGAGAACTTGATGAGATTGTTGCCCCATTAGAGAATCTTACTGCCTTTTTGGAGGATTCACAGGACAATATTAGCACGCGGGCCACTCTGCTAGCCACTTTTACCTCGGTGGAAGTGAAGCAATGTATTCTTCATGCCTTTTTTAAGGTGAAGCTGACTAAGTTCTGTGGCCAGCGGATTAATATTTTTCCTGATGTCGCCCGCAGTACTCAATTGCGTAGGAAGCAATTTCTAAAGTTGAAGCCTCAGGTGTTAGCTTTGGGAGCTTCGTTCTTTCTGCGATTTCCTTGTAAATGTATTATTGGTCTTGGTGATGCTTCCTACGTATTTACTGATGTGCTTCATCTAAAATGTTTTGTGGCTGATAGGAAAGTGGTAGAATTAGACCAGTGATAAATAATTGACCTCCTATTTGGGACTTAGGTCCCTTTTTTATTTCCTTGTTACTTGTTTTTCTGAGTGTTTGAGCAGCGTGGTTTCATGATGTGGACTGTATCATGGTTGTTTATTTCCTTTGTAATATGTTGCAAGAGGCAGTTTTCTTTCTCTTGTTTTTTGTATTTCTGATTGACCTTTATTTATTTGGTTATTGTAATTGACTGAAATTTCAATAAAAATATCCTGTATGTGTTTTGGCAGACCCATGTTGCGGCCTTTTTCCTTCGAGGCTGTGGAATAGCAGATAGAAGCTTGTAATTGAAAAGCTGGTTTACAGATGATCTTACACAAGTGGTTTTTAGAAGCATCTGCAGATGTAAATCTGTTTGGTCTTGAACTTGAAAAAACAAGACCACGACAGAAGGAAAGATTCCTCTGCTGTAGAGCAAAGGTGAAGGCATCATGACCTCATCCTTGCTTTAGCCAAGGTTTGAATTTTGCTGCAGACTAAAGTTTCATAATGCCGATCTTTTATTTAAAGAATATCTGGCCCACATTATCTGAAAATTGAAGCAGGTTATAACTTGCATATAAATATTCTCAAGGGTTGATTTGGCATGTAAAAAAAAAAAAAAAAAAGAGAGGAAGTGATGTTACCCGATAGATGGCAGCTTAAATTTTGAGCTCCCATCGGGATGCTGATATAAAGGCGAAATTAGCGATTTTACCCCCCCTTCCCAATGTGCGGAGTGGGCAGACTGGGAGACCTGAAGGTGTGGAGATGTCAGTGAGGAAGAAGTTGGCCAGATTTAAATCTTCATATGGCGAAGTTGGAGAGCGAGCAGGACGCGATCTCCCTGAACACGTGGCATCTGGAGAGGAGTCCGAGGAAGAACCAGACCGGGCTGACACAGGATGCACACGCGGCGATATTTGGGGTTGGATGAGATCTTTGAAGCGGGAGATCATCGCCACTCGAGGGAAGTTCAGAGACTTTGTTGGGGATCAGAGATGATGTGAGAGAGTTGGGCCACCGAGTCAAAGTTGGAGGAAGAGGCCGAGCAGCTGACAGAGAGAGACATTGAAGCAGAGACCCGAATGCAGAGAATGCAAGCTGAACAGGACTCACTTAAAGATAAGTTAGAGGACCTTGAAAATTTCTCCCGCCGTAATAATATATGGATCCGGGGCTTGCCAGAGACGGAGGCCTTTGCAGATACGGCGGCAGTGGTTCAGAAAGTGTATCAGTTCCTGCTGCGCGACGAGATGGGAGCGGGAGAGGAGGCACCTGTTCTGTTGGAGAGGGCCCATAGAGCGCTGGGGCCACCGAGGCAGGGAAAGCCTCGGGACATTGTGGCCTGCTTAACATCATATGGCCAAAAGGAGAAGGTGATGTGGGTGGCAAGCAGCAGGAGGAGCTTCTTGTGGGAAGGTCAGAATGTGGAGATATACCACGATTTGTCCGCCACAACTTTGCAGCAGAGGAGGGACATGCAGCCAGTCACACAGTATTTGCGGGCTGAGAAGGCGAAGTACCGTTGGCTTTTCCCCTTTGCTCTGCTGATGGATTATAAATGGCAGGGGGTTTAGGGTACGTACGATTTGAGGAGGCCTGGAAAATCTTGAGACAAGAGGGGGTGCCTAATTTGCCTGAACAGGCCAACTCCAGGGCCCGCCCAGAGAACACAGGGGACTGTCCAAGATGGGAGAGGGTCCTGGTGAAGGGGCAGTGGCTACGGCGGAAGGCTGGAAATCTGGGATGAAGAGAAGAAGCGGAGGAGACTTCCACATTAGTGCCCACAGGAACTTTGGGACTGTGAAATGTGATGTTTAAATTTCTGAGAGGTGTATGTAGCAAGAGGGGGGAAATATGGGGGGCGGAAGGGAGGGGTTAAGTGGGTGGGGGTTGAACAGATATAAAGTATAAGTTATCAGTTGTGTGTTTAAAGTTAATCTACCAAAAGTTAACAGTGTGGTGGGGAGGGTCCCTTCCTCGGTGATAGGTGGAGAGGAGCTGTGATGGGGGGATAAGGGGGGTGGGGGGAGAAAGGGGGCAGAGGGAGGGGCATAATATTAGTGTGTATGGGAGTGGATGGACTTAGGGAATGGCTTCTGGATTGAAAGTGGGGTGTTTGAATGTGCAGGGACTAAACTCCCCACAGAAAAGGAAATTGTTGTGGCGGGAGTTGAGGGAACAGCAGTGGCATTTCTCCAAGAGACTCATCTGCGCCGATGGGATGAGCAATTGCTGAGCTCAGGTAAATTTCAGTGTTTTTTTTGCTGCAGGAGAGGGGGATCACAGGAAGGGTGGAGTTGCTATTTTAATTAGGCACGACGTTCCCTTTACGGGGGGCCAGACATTTAGAAAAATGGATGGTAGGGCTGTGGGGGTGGTGGGGGAGATAGGGGGAGAGAAGGTCACATTGGTCTCAGTTTATGGACCAAATGGAGCCCAGGGGGAGTTTTGGGAGGGAAGATTCAGGGGACATTTTTGATGGGGGGTGATTGTAACATAGCGTTGGATGGCAGAGCCGGGAGTCTAGGGGGAGAGACCCGGGTCTGAGAAAATTCCAGAAATGTCTGCATGATTCTGGTCTGGAAGACTTGTGGAGGCTGGCCCACCCACTGGCCAGAGATTATACTTTCTACTCGGCGGTACATGCCACCTATAGCCAGATTGATTATCTGTTTGGTGATGCTCATTGTAGAGAGGCATTAGATAAGGTTTGGATAGGAACAGCTACCTGATCTGACCACGCGCCGCTGGAGGTGTGGTTTGGCCCCTCAGGGGAGGTTGGGAGGTGCTCTTTTTGGAGGTTGAAGGACTATCTGTTTCAGGGATACGTGGTGTGTCAACGGATGAAGAGGGTGATTGGGGACTATATGGATCTGAATGATAACGGTGAAGTGAGTATGGGGGTACTATGGGATGGCTTGAAGGCGGTGGTGAGGGGTCACCTAGTGCAAGAGGGGACGCGGAGGAAGAGAAAGAGGAAGGAGGAAGTTCAGCGGCTTACCAGGCAACTGGAGGAGCTGGAGAGGGCCCATAACTAGAGATGGAAAGGGGCTGAGAGGCCAAGTGGAGGAGATGCGTAGACAGTTAAATGCCCTACAGTTGGAGCGGGTGGCCTATCAACTGGAGAGAGTTCGTCAGAAATATTTTGAATTCAGTAATAAAGCGGGTCGGCTCCTGAGCATTAAATTAAAGGCTCAGAGACGGAAGCAGGCGGTGGCAAAAATAAAGGGGTCTCGGGACAAAATGTTGTTTAAAGGGAATGACATTAAGGATAGGTTTCGGGAGTATTACAAGGGTCTATATGCAGTGGAACCCGGGGGGGGGGAGGGAAGAAGAGGCTATTAAACAGTATTTGCAGAATGAGGGGAAAGGAAGTGGGAGGTTGGAGGAGTCGGAGGGGGAGGGGTTAGAAGGGGAAATTGGCCTCGAGGAGATGATGGGAGTCATTAAGGGGTTGGTGTCAGGCAAGGCACCGGGAATTGATGGATTCTCGAGTGTGTTCTACAAAAAACTCTTGAGGTGCTGGGGCCTATTCTGACAAGAGTTTTTAATGCTGTACTGCAGGGAGGGGCCTTGCCGGCGTCAATGAATCAGGCGGCCATAGTGGTCATCCTGAAGCCAGGGAGGGATCTGGCGATATGCGGATCATATAGACCCATCTCCTTACTGACTATATGTAAAAATTTTGGCCAAGGTGTTGGCCTTGCATTTGGGGCCATGTATGCCGGGCTTGGTTCACCTGGACCAATCTGGGTTTATTGAGGGTAGACAACCAGCAGATGGGATTAGGAGAGTTCTTCAATTGGGTTGGCTGGCCAAAAAGGAGCAGAAAAAGGCCATGTTCCTATCCATCGACGCCGAAAAGGCCTTTGATAGGGTCAACTTTGATTTTCTAATGGCGGTGCTAGAACATATAGGCTTGGGCCCTAATTTTAGGTCTTGGATTAAGGCTTTATACGCTGCACCGGAGGCAGCGGTCCATGTTAATGGGGGGTACTCTTGAGTTCTTTTCCTTGGGGCGAGGGACGCGGCAGGGATGTCCGCTGTCCCCACTCCTCTTTGCATTAGTTATGGAGCCTTTGGCTGCTAGAATTCAGTCGGTGCCGGATATTAAGGGGATAGACGTGGGGTCCCTGCAGCATAAGATTGTCCTGTTTGCCAATGACTTACTTTTCACCTTGACACAGCCGATTGTCTCCCTGCCGGTATTAATGAGGACGTTACGGATATATGGGGGGCTTTCGGGTTTCAAAGTCAATTGGGATAAAACTGAGGCGATGTTGCTTACACTGCAGCCCCAGGTGGTGGGGAGTTTGCAGGCCTCCTTTCCATTTCGCTGGGCCAAAGGTTCTATTAAGTACTTGGGAGTTCAGGTTATGACCGACCCAGGAGGGTTGTATGGGGTGAATTACCTGCCTTTATTTGGCCAGTTGAGGAAAGATATGGCTAGGTGGAAAGGGGAGGAGTTGTGGATGGGGAGGATTGTGACCTTGAAGATGAATGTATTGCCGCGTTTACATTATTTGTTTCAAATGCTGCCAATTCAGGTTAGGCAGAAGGATTTGCGTCAGTTGCAGAGCCATGTGTTTGCTTTTGTATGGGGGAACAGTCGACCCAGAGTGAGTAGACAGGTAATGTATGCTACTAGGCAAGAAGGGGGAATGGGAGTTCCAGACTTGGGGAGATATTATGAGGCGGCGCAGTTACGTATGGTGTTTGAGTGGAGGGATAAGGGAGTTTGTCCTAAAGGTTTTTGGGAGGTGGAGCAATATTGGGCGGCGGAGATATTCTTGAAGCATTTACCCTGGATGATGGGCCCACCCCCGGGAGGGCAATGGAGGAAGAACACCTTCATGTGGCATCTACTAATGCATTGGCATAGGGCTCGGAGGAAGTTCGCTCCGAAACTGGTCTTCTCAAAGCTGGCTCCGGTACAGGTGACATCTGGTTTCCTTCCAGGTAGGGAGGGGTGTATTCAAGTGCTGGGAAAGAGAGGGTTTGGATACATTTGATAAATTTATAGAGCATGGGGAAATGATCTCCTTTCCAGATCTCTGGGTGAAATATCATTTGCATAGTGGGAATTTTTTCCCCCATATGCAAATTACGCACTTTTTAAATCAAAAGGATATCCGAGCAAGCTGGGAGGAGGGTGGAGATGAACAAGGTTGGGTTGGGAGAAGTCGAGGGGGTTGATCACTATTCTCTATAGAGGATTAGGGAGAGCCCAACCCCAAATTTCCCTCATCAGAAGGAGTGGGAAAGTGAATTGGGAAGAGAGATGGACAATCAGGAATGGAGGAGGGTGCATGTAAATATTGGCCGGCAGGCTTTGTCGGTGGCGGTAAGGGAGACATCCTATAAGTTACTTTACCGGTGGCATTACACACCAGTTAGGTTGCATAAGATGTTCCCAGGGGTGTCTGATCGGTGTTGGAGGCAGTGTGGGGGAAAGGGGACATTTTTGCATGTGTGGTGGGGGTGTCCCTTGGTTGCTATATATTGGAGGGAGGTGAGAAAGCGGATATCTGAGATCTTTGGAGAGGGAATGGGACCGGACTTGGGGTTTTACTTGTTGGGAATTTGGCCTGAGAATCCTAGGAAGTACGAACGGCCCATACGAGCCTGTATTCAGGCAGCCCGCAGTGAAATAGCTCGGGCGTGGAAGCAAATTCGGCTCCCGGGATTGGATCAGTGGGTGAGTCATTGGCGAAGAATTGTTTTGATGGAACAGTTAACAGCATTGCGACGTCAGAAGCAGGAGAAATTTAACAAATTATGGCTACCTTTACTGGAGTACCCCAGCAGTTGAAATGCCTTAGGGGGGGGAGAAGGAGGGATCTCTTGCATTAACGTGTATAAAAGAAAGTTTGGAATTATGGGCTTTGGAAATGTTGGTGTCAACATGTAAGTTTCATGATGTTTGTTTGTTCCAAACTGAATAAAAAGAAATATTTAAAAAAAAAAAAAATTCCTAAAATCTTTTTTGCCATAGGATTTCTTCCTGGTTTCAGTTTACTTTACTAAAATAAATGACTGAAACCTTGAGTACCAGTGTTCAGACTTGTAAAGTAAATTATTGTGTAATCAAAACAATACTTGAGATCTTCTGTGTTCTAGGTCATGAATTGCCAGATCTCTCTCGATTCTGTCTAGGGGAGGCTTGCATCCTTACGGATGGCTTCTCTCTACCTCTCTCCTTCGGGTTATAGGCTTTCTATAGTCTATTCTATGCTAGACGCTTACCAGCCTTTCTGATTGGACATTACTTCAAAGATCTGGATATTTTTGTTAATGCATCTGATTTGGCAACTGACTCATGTTTACTCTTTAGGGGTTTGTATAGATTGATATTTTTCCTGTTTTACTGACTCTGAAACTTTATGGCCAACTTTCTAGTCCCACAGGTGCTCCTTGTGGTCTTGGGCAAGCCACTTAACCCTCCATAGCCCATGTTCCCTGTAAAATAGTTATCTCCAAGTTATAATGCCCTGTTCAATGTAATTTCAGTTTGTTCAATGTAAACCGCACTGATGCAGAATAGCGCGGTATATAAGAGAATGCAAATAAAATAAATAATAAATAAATGCCTCCTACCAGTTGATTGATCTTAAGACACTGCCTTGGACAGGTTTTGATCAGCAGCTCATCTTCTGGGGCTGTTAGATTAGAGATGCCATAATTACCCAGTTTGCTTCAACGTTGCACGGCTTTGTGGAACCAGCGTTTGAAATGCTCTAGAATAGGGGGTTCCAACGCCAGTCCTGGAGGGCCACAAACAAGTCAGGTTTTCAGGATATCCCCAATATGCATGAGATGTGATTGCATGCACTGCCCCTATTGTATGCAGATCTCATGAATATTTATTAGGAACATTCTGGACTGGTTTGTTGCCTTCCAAGACTGGACTTTATAAATTTGTTCTAAAGCAGAGAGGCGTCAGGTTGAACCTAAAGTATCCTCTACAAATTTTTGATACGGTGCTGAATGCTCTTATGGATCCTCTGAACTTGTGGGCTCAACCTTTTTCAGAACATTGATAACTTTTTCAGTTTGTGTGCTCAACCAACAGTGAGCATTTTTTTTCCAACAAAATGGTCAAGGACTGCTTAAAGTTTTGTCCATTGATTTAAATCTTTTCACATTAACACATTTTTGCTGAGCCCAGCCTTCTCACTCCACCTCAAAGGCATCAAAACATTAACTGGGGAAAACAGAAGCTTTCAGAAACTCTGAACGATTCTTTTTGTGGGGTGTTTGGTAATAGAGGTCCACCAAGCTTCTAAGATGAGATTGGATCTATTGGTGAGTTATGCAAAAAAAAAAAAGTTCAGTAACTCTCAGAATGCTGTTTTGCTCACTTATAGCAGACTGCTTCATATGCAAAAAAGCATCTCTGCCTGCAAGAGAAGCAAAACAGCAATGTGGGTGTCTGCTCCATAACTTCTTGTAATAAACCATTTGGACAAATAAGTGAAGTAGCAGCCTAGTGGTTAGAGCAATAGCCTAACACCCAGGAGATTGGGGTTCAATTCCCACTGGCACTTCTTGTGACTTTGGGCAAGTCACTTTACCCTCCATTGCCTCAGAAGAAAAGGCCTGGCAATATACTTTCGGTCATACCTTGACAAGAAAACCCAGGGGCTGCTGGGTCGCCACAAGTCAGCATTGACTTGATGGCACTGGAAAAAATGCTACATTATGCACCACAGATCATGACTGCTGTGGCAGGTGTTAATTCTTACAGCATTGGTATCAACACTTCTATTTTGTATGTATGTTGGGGGGGCATGCAGTATATTATTGGACCTGCTTCTCTATTTGTATATAGCCTGAAGGAGGGTAATGAACACTGAGATGTCATATGGGGCTGTAAGAACTGTTGCAGGAAGAGATTGTGGCAAGATGGGAAGTGCTATAATATATGGTGCTCATGAGACCCAACTGTGACAGGAGTTGATAAGCTGGTTTCTTTATGCTTTGGTCTTTTCTTTTTCCCCTCTTGTTTGTCTTATAGTGATTTTCACATCTCATAATATGCATATTAGGCTTTGTCCTCTGTAAAGGCTGAATTGACCAGTCAGGTTCAGTATGTCTGACCAGTCAGAAGTCATACATGACCTTTTAGAGGCCTTGCATAGAATAATAGTGTGGTGCTTGTATGGAATTCTTGCCACATGGAGTCAAGGACTTACTGCAGCTTTATGTTGGTTGGATCATGTAGCACCTTCTTACCTGTTTTTGCTAGAATCAGGTTCAAAATATTAGTGTTAGTGTTTCGGGCCTATTACACACTGGCTTCCTGCTACACTTGCATTCACTTCTTATTCCATATTGTCAGAAAAACATAAGAGATGCCATACTAGGTCAGATCAAGGTCCATCAAGCCCAGTGTTCTGTTTCCAACAATGGCCAATCCAGGTCACAAGTTCCTAGCAGTTTCCCAAAAAGAGACACAAGTTCCACAATATTGTATTGGGGCAAGCAGTGGATTTCCCGAGTTTATGGTTTATGAACTTTCCTCCAGGAACTTCTCCAAACCATTTTTTAAACACAGATACACTAACAGCTTTTACTACATCCTCTGGTAAAACAAATTCCAGGGTTTGATGACACATTGAGTGAAAAAATATTTTCTCTTATTAGTCTTAAATGGGTTATTGCATGTCCCCTAGTTTTTCTACTTTTTGATAGCGTAAACTATCTGTTTACACATTCCACTCCATTCATTAAGTTATAGACTACTATCATATCTCCCCTCAGCTGTCTCTTTTCCAGGTTGAAGAGTCCTAACCTTGTAAGCTTCTCTTCATAGGAGTATCCTTCCATCCCCCTTACCATTTTGGTGGCTCTTCTCTGTACCTTTTCTAATTCTTCTATACTCTTTTAAAGATACGGTGACCAGAATTGCGCACACAATATTCAAGGTGCAGTCACACCATGGAATGATACAGAGGCATTATAATATCCTTTGTTTTATTCTTCATTCCTTTTCTTATGATTCCTAGCAATTCTATTTGCCTTCTTGACTGCCACTGCACACTGGGTGGAGGGTCTCAACATGTTATCCACCATGACGCCTAAATCCTTTTCCTGGGTGGTGGTTCCTAATGTGGAATCTTGCATCGTGTAACCATAGTTTGGGTTGTTCTTTCCTAGCTGCATAACTTTGTACTTGTCCACATTAAATTTCATCTGCCATTTGGATGTCCAGTCGTCCAATTTATCAAGGTGCTCTTGCAATTTTATACAATCCTCTTGGGTTTTAATGACTTTGAATGATTTTGCATCATCTGCAAATTTGATTACCTCACTCATTATTCCCATTTCCATGTCATTTACGAGTATGTTAAAAAGCAGCGGATCCAGCACAGATCCCTGGGGTTACTCCACTATTCACCTTTCTCCATTGGGGAAATTGGCCATTTATCCTTTCTCTGCTTTTCTTTTAACCGGTTCCTGATCCACAGTGGTACACTTCTTCCTATTTCATGTCGCTTTAATTTCGTCAAGTGTGTCTCATGGGGACCCTGTCAGAGGCTTTCTGAAAATCCAGATACACTATATTGACCTGCTCCCCCTTTGTCTACCTGTTTGTCTACCAGATTAGTAAGATAAGACCTTCCTTGGCTAAAACCATGTTGAAGAACTCTGATTAACACAAGCAAATCTTTTTGTGATCTCCTTCCCACCATCAGGTTATATACAAATGGAATAAGAATGCTGCTTTTAGTTGTACAGCCCCTACCCTCACATTCTCTCCCTGCTGATCTCTGTTTAGAGTCCACATATAAAAAAACATAATTATTCCAGTGCTCCTTCTCTAATCACCCATGATTTTATTTATTTTATTTATTTATTTAACAGTATTTCTATACTGCCTTATCTTACAATCAAGGCGGTATCACAGCAAAACAATCAAAAGAAGTGATAGTGTTTTTCATGCAGTGAAGGTTATATCGTGATCTACCAGCTCTTGAGATCCTAATGTGTATTGTTTAAACATTCTGTTTTGGCTGATAAATTGTTCTACCTTTCTGCCTCATCCCATGTTTTTGAATTTTGTATATTCTTATTTTTTTGTTTAATCGGTTTTATTTTATGTAGACTGCCTTGATGAAAGACGGTATAACAAATGGTTCATTTCATATGTTTATATATTTTTTTCTCTAATTTCAGATAAATCAGATCGAGAAATGATACCAATGAGCAATATGGGACCAGGTATGTAAATTTATAACACAAAAGAATAAGAAATTGTACATGCTTGTCTGTCCAGAGGAAAAGTAACGCTCTGAAAACTTTAATGAATGGAACATAGTTGACATGGGGGAACTCGGAGGTGGGGGGGGGGGGGGGGAGGAGGAGGCACATAATTTGAAAATGTGCTAGTTCAGACTGGGGAGGTTCCAGAGAAAATAAGTCCACAAAATGTGAGCCTAGTGCATTTCTGTGAGAGGGAGTTCCAGCAGCTACAACATAGAAACATTAGTACATTAAAATATAGTGAATAGAGAACTGCTGCTGTTAAACTGCCCATATCCTCTCCCCTATCACATGCACACAGCCAATACAGATGCATACCCGGAAGAGTTGGGAAGTATTCCTCACCACCCACCCATTGCTGTCCCTCTCCTGTCCCTGCCGGCTTTTAGGGATTCAGATGTATATTTGATTTTCTTTGTTGGAAATTCTATTGTGAAATGTACTACTACTACTTAATCAACAAGTCCAGAACGAGGTGTCCAACCAAGATTCATTAAAAGTGCACAGGACTACTTAATCCGAAGCAGTCGTCAGGAGTTAAGACTATAAAGTAAAACATAAATACAAAATTTAAAAAAATGCATAAATGCATCATCCATCAACCACATATTAATAAGTTAAAACATCTATGACAATGTATAAAATGAAGACCAAAATATCTTTAAAATCAGTATCAGTTCCCATGACCAGTTGTTATAGCTCAATGACAACATTGTAATAAACTACAATACTAAAAGAATAAAAGAAAGGAGTATATATCCAAACTTACATGTCAGTAGTAACAACAGTTCAGGAGAGTGATAAAGTACAGTCCTGTCACTGAATAACTTGCTTTTATAGTACCGAGAGCCTGAAAAATGTTAAAAGTGCCTATATGTATCGTGCTGTCTAAATGTTAAGTACCCTCATGTTAAATGTAACCCTCCAAATGTGATGTGACCACTTTGATTGTAGGATAAGGTGGCATATAAATCTGTCGAAATAAATATGTAATTTAGTCCAGTTAAATACTGAAAGATTTCAAGACGGTAATATCCCACCTGTGTCTAAATATCTATGGTGGTTTGTTTATTTATTTACATTCTCTTATACCGCGCTATTCTGCATCAGTGCGGTTTACATTGAACATGTCATGAGGCGCATTAAGGGAGGAGATTAGAGAGAAGCTATTTAGTACTGTAGTGAATCAATTGAAAGTAGTATGTGCATGTATATGAATATGGAATCACTAATATAGGAGGAAAGCAGGCTAACCAGACTGATATTATGTTAGAGTGCCACATGGATCTTTTAGATAACCAATCTGGATCAAATGACCCTTGAAAAAACATTTAAAAATAGACTGAAATCATAATATTGTTCGTTGATGTTTTTTAGTGTGTGTTTGGTCTTCATTTTATACATTGTCATATGTTTTGTTACACTTTTTTTTACCATTTTACTGTGTGGCACTATTTATTTTTAACCCTTAACAACCCTTGGCATTTATTAGATGTAACTTATTTATTACTTTAACTTCTATGTATGATGTACTTAACAAATCATTCATTTGTTTTCTGGTGTGGTTATTTCTCCTGACTCGTTTTGATACTAATTGACCTCTTGACAGTTATTCTGTGTGTTCTCCTTACTTTATCTTATTTTGTTTTTAACTGTCATTAAGTGGTTTATGGATGATGTATTCGTGTGTGTTTAATTTTCTATTTGTTTTGTTTTTAGTCTTAACTTGACTCCTTAACTCCTCAGGCTTTACTGAAACATGGCCATGTCGGGTTAAGTATTCCTGAGCGCTTTTAATAAATCTTGGTTGGACGCTAGCGCTCTGGACTTGTTGGTTTTGCATCTGCGAGTTGTGTGCGCTCTTATTTTTTTGGTTGGACTACTATTACTTAATTGCATAGCACTACAAGATATAAACAGTGCTGTATGGGTGCACATAAGTCCCTTCTCTGTAGAGCTTATAGTCTATTCAAGACAAACACAGCAAACGGGTGACTAGGGTAAAACTAAGGAGAAATAGTTATAAAACACGTGGGTGGTAAATGGGAGAATTAGAGGGTCAGGATCCAAATGCAGTTTTGTAGGGGTGGGTTTTTAACTTTGGATTTGAATAGGACCAGAGATGGAGCTTGACGTACAGATTCAAGTAGTCTATTAAGAACATAAGATATGCCATACTGGGTCAGACCAAGGTCCATCAGGCCCAGTATCCTGTTTCCAACAGTGGCCAGTCTAGGTCATATGTACCTAGCAGTTTCCCCAAAAGACACAGGTTCCACAATGCTTGTACTGAGTCAAGCATTGATATCCTGGGTCCCTTCTTAATAATGGTTTATGGACCTTTCCTCCAGGAACTTGTCCAAACCCTTTTTAAACCCAGCTACACTAACAGCCTTTACTACATCCTCCGGTAACAAATTCCAGAGTTTGATTACACGTTGAGTGAAAAAATATTTTCTTTTATTAGTCTTAAATAGTTTACCCTGTAGCTTCATTGCATGTCCCCTAGTCTTTCTATATTCCGATAACGTAAACAATCGATCTACGTTTACCCGTTCCACTCCGTTCATTAATTTATAGACATCTATCATATCTCCCCTCAGCCGTCTCTCTTCCAGGTTAAAGAGCCCTAAAGGTTAAAGAGCCCTAACCTTTTTAGCCTTTCTTCACAGGAGTATCCTTCCATCCCCTTTACCATTTTGGTGGCTCTTCTCTGAACCTTTTCTAATAACGCTATATCCTTTTTAAGATATGGCGACCAGAATTGCACACAATATTCAAGGTGCGGTCTCACCATGGAACGATATAGAGGCATTATAATATCTTTTGTTTTATTTTCCATTCCTTTCCTTATGATACCTAGCATTCTATTTGCTCTCTTGGCTGCTGCTGCACACTGGGCCGAGGGTTTTAACATGTTATCCACAATGACGCCTAAATCTTTTTCCTGGGTGGTGGTTCCTAATGTGGAACCTTGCATCGTGTAACCATAGTTTGGGTTGTTCTTCCCTAGGTGCATAACTTTGCACTTGTCCACATTAAATTTCATCTGCCATTTTGATGCCTAGTCTTCGAATTTATCAAGATCCTCTTGCAATTTTCCACAATCCTCTTGGGTTTTAACAACTTTAAATAGTTTTGTGTCATCTGCAAATTTGATAACCTCACTCGTTATTCCCTTTTCCAGGTCATTTATGAATATGTCAAAAAGCAGCGGACCGAGCACAGATCCCTGGGGTACACCACTATTCACCTTTCTCCATTGGGAAAATTGGCCATTTAGCCCTACCTTCTGCTTTCTATCTTTTAACCAGTTCCTGATCCACAATAGTATACTGCCTCCTATCCCATGACTCTTTAGTTTTGCCAAAAGTCTCTGATGAGGGACCTTGTCAAAGACTTTCTGAAAGTCCAGATACACTATATCAACCGACTCACCTTTGTCCACCTGTTTATTCACACCTTCAAAAAAACATAACAGATTAGTAAGACAAGATCTTCCTTGTCTAAAGCCATGTTAGCTGTCTCCCATTAGGCCATGACTATCTACATGCTGAGTAATTTTGTTCTTTATGATGGTTTCTACTATTTTTCCCGGTACTGACCTCAGGCTCACCGGTCTGTAGTTTCCAGGATCACCCCTGGAACACTTTTTAAAAATTGGCGTTACATTGGCGATCCTCCAATCTTCAGGTATTAGATGATTTTTAATGAAAATTTGCAGATTACTAATAGCAGGTCTGCAATCTCATATTTCAGTTCTTTCAACACCCGTGAATGTATACCATCCGGCCCAGGTGATTTTCTACTCTTCAGTTTATCTAATAGTTGTAATACATCTTCCCGATGTATCGATATTTCCTTCAATTCTTCCGCACCTTTAAATACCACTTCAGTCATGGGTAACATCCCTACATCTTCCTCAGTAAAGACCGAAGCAAAGAATTCATTCAGTCTCTCCGCTATCGCCTTGTTGCTTCTTAGTGCCCCTTTAATCCCTCTATCATGTAATGGACCAACTGACTCTCTCTCAGGTTTTTTGCTACGAATGTACTTGAAAAAGTCTTTATTTCACGTTCTTGCTTCCGCAGCAAGCTTCTCAAATTCTCTTTGCCTGCCTTATCAATGCCTTGCATTTGACTTGCCAGTGCTTGTGCTGTTTCCGTGTTTCATCGTTTGGCTTTTTTTTCCATTTCCTGAAAGATGCTTTTTTGGCAACAGCCTCTCTGACCTCGCCTTTAAACCATGCTGGCAGTTTTTTGGACTTTCTTCCACTTTTCTTAAAGCATGGAATACAGCTGGTCTGGGCTTCCAAGATAGCATTTTTCAACAACACCCAAGCTTGATGTAAGTCTTTAACCTTTGCAATTGCTCCTTTTATTTTTTTCTTAAATATTTTCCTCAGTTTATCATAGTCTCCCTTTCGAAAGTTAAAAGGTAGTACTGTGGATTTCCTTACCATCCCTCCTCCATTAATTAAATCAAACACGATTATGCTATGATCACTATTGCCAAGTGGCCCCAACACCCTTATCTCTTGCACTAGATCTGGTGTTCCACTAAGGACTAGGTCCAATATGGCTTCCCCTCTGGTCAGTTCATGAACCAGCTGCTCCAAGAAGCAGTCATTTATGTCATCTAGGAACTTTATTTCCCTAGCATGTCCTGCCGTGACACTGACCCAGTCAATACCAGGGTAATTTAAATCACCCTGCACTGTAACTTTTTTGTTAGCTTCCTTGATTTCTTTGAGCATTTCATCATCCATTTGTTCATCCTGGCCAGGCGGTCGATAGTACACCCCCACTGCCATTGCCTTCTCCTTTTTACATGGAATTTCAATCCATTGAGATTCTACAGCAAATTTTGTTTCCTGCAAAACTTTAATCCTTTCTGACTCGATGCCCTCTCTAACATAGAGCACAACCCCTCCACCAATTTGATCAGCTCTATCATAGTTTGTACCCAGGGTATCAGTGTCCCACTGGTTGTCTTCCCTCTACCATGTCTCAGATTCCAATCATATCTAACCTCTCATTTAGTGCTATATATTCTAACGCTCCCATCTTATTTTTTTAGACTTCTAGTATTTGCATACAAACATTTTAGAGACTGTATTTTATTCATATTAATCTGGCTATTGGTAGGCATGGGTAATTTGGGATCTTTAAGCTCTGTTCCATACTCTAGGGCATTTGGGCTACTTTACTCTTTTTTGGAACCTCTCTGTTTTGGTAGTATCCTTCAAGGATACATTCTTCCGAACCATGCGCTCTTGGGCGACTGTCGGCTTTTCCCTATTATCTAGTTTAAAAGCTGTTCTATCTCCTTTTTAAAGGTTAATGCCGGCAGCCTGTTTCCATCCCGGTTAAGGTGAAGCCCATCCCTTTGGAAGAGCCCCTCCTTTCCCCAGAATGTTCCCCAGTTCCTAACAAATCCAAAACCCTCAGCCTTGCACCATTGTCTCATCCACGCATTGAGACTGCGGAGCTCTGCCTGCCTTTTGGTTCCTGCACGTGGAACGGGAAGCATTTCGGAGAACACTACCCTGGAAGTTCTGGAATTCAACTTCCTAACTAAAAGCCTATATTTAGCCTCCAGAACCTCCCTACCACATTTTCCTATGTCATTAGTGCCGATATGTACCAAGACAGCAGACTCCTCCCCAGCACTATCTAAGACCTTATCTAGGTGGTGCGTGAGGTCCGCTACCTTCGCACCAGGCAGGCATGTTACCAGGCAATCCTCATGTCCACCAGCCACCCAGCTATCTACATGCCTAATGATCGAATCACCAACTATAACGGCTGTCCTAACCCTTCCCTTCCCAGGCAAGGTGGAATGAATTAAGTCTAGAGTTGGCAGTGAAAGAAGAACAGATTAGAAGGGATTTACCTGATGTGGAATTCCGAAGAATGGAGTAGGGAGAGATGCGAGTAGAGGTAATGAGGAGATGTAGAATGAATGCACTTGTAGGTCAGTAGAAGTTTGGCTCCGTTTCTGCATACAGTTCAATCGAGTGACTTGAGAAGAGGGATTTCATGAGCATAGCAACACTGATAGAGCTATGCAGTTGGGTTTTGAATAGATTGAAGGGGAGAGAGATGGACCAGTGAGAAGCAGTTTGCAATAGTCTAAACAGGAGTGGATGAGGATCATAATAGTGTGTTCAGAAAGGAAGGGACACGTTTTTTGATATAGATAGAAATGAGAGGTTTTCGCTATCTTGGATATGTGCAGAGAGAGACAGATTCAAAGATCACCGCAAGATTGAAAATTGAGGAAATGGGAGAATGATGGTGTTATCCACATCTACAGACACAGAGGAAGAGGGGATATGGGTTTAGGGGGAAAGATAAGGAGCTCGGTCTTAGCCATGTTCAGTTTCAGATGGCAGTAGGAAATCCAGGCAGCAATGTCAGATGCATACAGGCCTGGATTCAGCAAATCTGAGTTGTCGGCATAAAGATGGTAGTGAAAACTATGGGAGGAAATCAGGGCACCAAGGGAGTAAGTATAGATAGAGCCCTGAGGGTACACAAACTGAAAACAGGCTAGCAGTGGAGGGCAATGTTCCCTCTAATTTTCTGTAGGCTGTGTGCGCATAAAATATCAGCTGTGTGCAGCTTTTGAAGGAAGGTTACATTTTTGTGCGCCACATAACGAAAGTTATATACTTTAAAATTTGACTACACGTCAGAATACAGTATGTACACAACATTGATTTTAATCAAATTAAATGAAAATAGACAATTACTAAATGAAGCGGGAAATATCTAGTAATTACAAGACGTACCTTTTAAATTTTAAGACGTCTGTGTTTTCTATCAGAATCAGAGCTGTAATTTTTGTGCGCTCTGTTGTAAAGTATGTGCACTCGCTCGGCGAGGTGTGTGTGCGCGCGCACAGCTTAGAGGATCTCCAGGAACAAGCAGGAATGAGTCTTCACATATGGGTACGTCGGTACCGACGGAGCCTGCGCGGGAATGCTCCCCAGCTTCCCAAAAAGGAAAGCTTTTGGGAGCATCCCACAGCGCCTGCGCGCTGCCTTCCCGCCTTTCCTAACCGCCTCTCCTCAGTTCTTCTTTGCCGCGGAGCCAGCAGGTTGTGTTCCTGTCACCGCTGAAGAAGTTCTTTGTTTTATTTTATTTCTTTGGTTGCGCGTCTGCCCCTGCTTCGGACCGGTACCGCCGGTCTTTTCTTTCTTTTCTTATATTAAAAAAAAAAAAATATATATATATAGTTTTCCCTCACTTAGTGTGTTTTTCTTCTTTGGGCCTTAGGCCTCACAAAGAACTTTTTCCTCATGGAAAAACAAGCCTCCGGGTTTAAAAAATGCACTAAGTGCAGCGGTACTATTTCTGTTACTGACACCCATGAATGGTGTCTTAAATGTTTGGGTCCTGAACACTCCATTCCGGATTGTCCGTCCTGTTCTTTGATGTCTAAATGAGGTTTACAGAACCGAGCAGCCAAGCTCCATATGCTGTTTCCCTCTGATGCAGCTTCAGTGGCATCGACGTCTTCCAGGGCTGCTTCTTCCTCCCATGGATCTCAGGTAACCAAACATAAATCCAGCCGGTCCTCGAAGGGTAGATCTCCTTCCAAACATCGAGATGCCTCCGGGTTTGCCCTTGAGGATCCTGCACCGGCAAAACAACCCCGGCGGGAAGCTCCGGCTTCCAAAGCTCCACCTATGGGGTTACAGGTTGACATCGATGGCACGGCCTCGACCGATCACCTGTTAGAATGCTCTGGGGTACCGGCGCAACCTTCCGGTACCGAGTTCCAGGCATTCATGGCGTCGATGGATCACAATGTTCTATCCATGCAGCAGGCTATCACGGCCTTCATTCAAGCTGCGACGCCGCTGATACCACAACAAACTCCGATGTCGGTATCGGCTACGGTACCGGCGCCGGTACCGACTGCATCGACATCGACCAGGATGCCGACTGCAGCGGTTCCCTGTCCAGGGATGCTCGTCGGTACAGACGATGCCTGATGTCAATACCGCTCGATACGCGTACCGAGCTTTAGAAGACCACCCTGACAGGCGATATTTTGATTCCTCTGATGATTCTGATACATCAGAGGAGTCTGCTGAAGTATCCATAGCCCTTCCTGAAGAGCCGCCGCCTCCTAAAAGAAGAATGTCTCCTCCAGAGGACTTATCCTTTCAAGACTTCATAAAAGAAGTGGCTAAAGGACTTTCTATTTCAGTAACCTCTGAATCAGAGCCTAGAGCTAAAAAAAATGGATATTTTAGGTTATTCTAAGGCTCCTAAGGAGGCAGTCACCTTGCCAATTCATGAGATTCTTTATGAGCACATGATTGACTTATGGGAGACTCCTCTATCTCTCCTCATTCTCGAAGATTGGACACTATGTACCGTGTCCCTCCTTGTCCTGGGTTTCATAAAACACAGCTTCCCCACCGTTTTATTGTGGTGCAGTCAGCTATGAAAAGGATAAAGAGTGCAAAAAGACACTCTTCTGTCCCTCCAGGAAGAGAATGCAGGACCTTGGATGCTTTTGGCAGGAAAATCTTCCAGGCCAGTATGCTCATTGCCGGAATCAATTCCTATAGTCTTTACATGGGTATGTTTCTAAAAGAAGTTGCAGATAAACTGCACACTTTCCTCCCTTTTCTTCCAGAGGATAAAAGGGAAGAATTCCTTCTTTGGCTCAAGCATACTCAAGACATTTCAAAGTTTTCCAACCGTGCAGCTTTTGACTCCTTTGAAGGTGCCAGCAGAGCTTCAGCCATTGCCATAGCTGCTCGCAGAATTGCTTGGCTCCAAGCTTCTGATTTAGAACCCTGGGTCCAGGATGGTTTAGGAAATCTCCCCTGTACAGGTGAAAATCTGTTTGGCAAAGAGTGGCAAATAAAGGCCACTCAAATGGATGCAGAAAATTCTGCTCTGGATAGACTTTCAAAGTCAACCTCCATTCCTGCCAAGAAAAAACCTTTCAAGAAGTCTTTTTTCAAAAAGGGCAGATTCCCTTCTACTTCTGGCCAGCAATCATCTACAGGTCGCTTTGCTACTAAGCGTCAGCAACCTAAACAGGCCAGGCCTAAGTCTACAGGGGCTGCTGCAACTCAGCAGTCCCAACCTCCTCAGGGTTTTTGACTTGATGCTAGAGAACTTAGCCTTTCTGGCTCTAAAACAGCCAGAGCCTCTCACCATTCCAGGAAGGTTAGCTCATTTTGTTCCCAGATGGGAGCAAATTACAACAGAGCAGTGGACCCTCTCCATCATAAGGGAGGGCTACAAGCTTCATTTCTCAAACCTTCCTCCTCACACCATGGTGAGACACTTCAATTTTCCAACATCTCTTCTCGACCTTCTAGGTCAGGAGGTGGCTACCCTTCTTGCCCAAGGGGCAATAGAAGAAGTACCTCTTCTCCAACAAGGGTCAGGGTTTTACTCCCCCTATTTTCTCATCCCAAAGAAGACAGGGGGCTACAGACCCATATTAGATCTCAGAGAATTGAACAAATTTCTATGCAAGGAGAAATTCAAGATGCTTTCTCTGGGTACTCTCCTTCCATACCTTCAGAGTCAGGATTGGCTTTGTTCTCTAGATCTCAAGGATGTGTACACACATGTCCTCATCCATCCTTCTCACAGAAGGTTCCTCTGTTTCCTTTTTCAAGGAAAGCATTACCAATACAGGGTACTTCCTTTCGGTCTGGCCTCTGCTCCAAGAGTGTTCACCAAATGCATGGCAGTAGTAGCTGCATTTCTACGCACTCTGGGAATTTTTGTATTCCCATACCTGGACGACTGGCTTATCCGAGCTCCATCCCAGTCAGAGGCCCAGACTGCCCAAGGCGCATTCTGCAGTATCTGGGACTTGTGGTAAATCTACCAAAATCCCAGCTCACCCCTACTCAATCCCTAGAGTTCATAGGGGCCTGGCTAGATACTACCACTGCAAGGGCCTATCTTCCTCAGGCCCGTTGCCTACGCCTGGTGCAGTTAGCCTCCCAGATTCAGTCAAAGAGCCATTTAACTGCCCGGGAGATGCTGCAACTGCTAGGCCACATGGCATCCACAGTGCATGTGGTCCACTATGCTCGCCTTCACATGAGAGCAGCTCAATGGAATTTGTCCACCCAGTGGACTCAAGCATCAGGTGCTCTGTCAGACAAAATAGCAACCTCCAGGCGCCTCTTTTGGTCTCTCCAGTGGTGGAAGTCCACCCAAATTCCGTTGCTGGGGTCCCCCTTCCAACAGTTGTTACCCCAAGCAACCCTCACAACAGATGCCTCCCAAACAGGTTGGGGAGCTCATCTGCAAGACCTCTTCACTCAAGGCACTTGGTCTCCACAGGAGACCTATCTCCATATCAACCACTTGGAGCTCCGAGCAGTTTTTCTAGCTCTCAAGGTCTTCCATACCCTGCTCAGCTACAAGACAGTCCTCATTCATACGGACAATCAAGTAGCAATGTTTTACATAAACAAACAAGGAGGAACTGGCTCTGTCGCTTTGCAACGAAGCTTTAAGATTGTGGGCCTTCGCCAGAGAGCATCAAATCCATCTCCTGGCCGTATACCTTCCAGGAATCCAAAACTCTTGGGCAGACAGACTCAGTTGAGTTCTGCTTCCACACGAATGGTCCCTGCACATGGACCAAGTACTCAGAATCTTTCAAGAGTGGGGAACCCCGGACATAGACCTCTTTGCAAGTCCGTGGAATGCCAAACCTCCCCGGTTCTGTTCCAGAATTCCGTGTCAGGGAGTTCAGGCCAAGGATGCCTTCCTCCTTCATTGGGGTCAAGACTTCCTGTATGCCTTTCCACCCATTCCTTTAATTCCCAAGACTCTGTTCAAACTCCAGAGGGATCAAGGATCTATGATCCTCATAGCTCCACGCTGGCCACTCCAAGTGTGGTACCCTCTACTTCTACATCTCTCTCAAGCTCCCTCCCTAGACTTGGGAGCTGCTCCAGACCTACTGTCTCAGGAAGAGGGGACTTTGTGGCACCCAAACCCCAAGTCCCTTCACCTCAGAGCTTGGTTGCTGAAGGCCTAGACCTTCAGGATTGGAATATTTCTCAGCAGGTGAAGGATATCATTCATGCTTCCAGGAAACCTTCTACTAGACGTTCCTATGCTTTTAAATGGAAAAGGTTTTCCATTTGGTGTACTAAGAAGGGTCTTGACCCTCTAGCACTACCTTTGAATTCTCTATTGGAATATCTCCTGCATCTTTCCAATGCAGGCCTTAAGACGAATTCAATAAGGGTCCATTTAAGTGCTATTGCAGCATCCCTTAAGCCTATCAATAGACACCCAATTTCCTCTCATCCTCTTATTGCAAGATTCATGAGAGGCCTAACTTTAACTAAACCTCCCATTAGGCCTCCTCCGGTGGCATGGGACTTAAATCTGGTTCTTGGTCAGCTTATGAAGCCACCTTTCGAACCCTTAGCTACTACCTCCCTGAAATTTCTTTCCTGGAAGGTTATTTTCCTTATTGCAGTCACCTCAGCTCGCCGCATCAGTGAACTGCAGGCCTTAGTGGCTAATCCACCTTATACAAGATTCCATCATGATAAGGTAGTCCTTAAGACCAATCCACACTTTATGCCTAAAGTGGTCTCACCTTTTTATCTTAATCAAGAGGTATATTTACCTGTCTTTTTTCCAGCTCCTCATGCATCAAGTGCAGAGAGGAATCTTCATACTCTGGATTGTAAGAGAGCTCTTGCCTTTTACTTACAAAGGACACAGCAACATAGAAAGTCTTCTCAACTCTTTGTTGCTTTTGATCCCTCTCATTTGGGACTTCCAGTCTCTAAGAGAACACTGTCCAATTGGATTGCTCAGTGTATTTCTTTCACCTACCAGAGTAAGAACCTTTCTCGGGAGGGCCATGTCACAGCTCATAATGTGAGGGCCATGGCCACCTCTATGGCTCATCTAAATTCTGTGTCCATCGACCAAATCTGTCGAGCGGCCACCTGGGCCTCGGTTCATACCTTCACAGCCCATTACTGCTTGGACAAGGACTCCCGCCGGGATACCTTGTTTGGTCAGGCTGTTCTCAAACACCTGTTCCATTCTTAATCAACTCCTGCCCTCCTTCCCAGGATGGATGCCTGAGGTCCATAGGAGGAGGTAGAGCCCTTCCCAGGGTCTCATAACCTCAGGGATCTCCCAGGCATCTCTAGCTAGGGAGTCCCCATATGTGAAGACTCATTCCTGCTTGTTCCTGGAGATAGCACAGTTACTTACCTGTAACAGGTAATCTCTGGGAACAGCAGGAATAAGTCTTCACAACCCACCCACCTCCTCTAGGAGTTGTATCTCTCTATCTGTCTTTGCTTTCCTCTCTCTCTCTTTGTCTCAGCTTTAAAACCGAACTGAGGAGAAGCGGTTAGGAAAGGCGGGAAGGCAGCGCGCAGGCGCTGTGGGATGCTCCCAAAAGCTTTCCTTTTTGGGAAGCTGGGGAGCGTTCCCGCGCAGGCTCCGTCGGTACCGACGTACCCATATGTGAAGACTTATTCCTGCTGTTCCCAGAGATCACCTGTTACAGGTAAGTAACTGTGCTGAACAGTGGTGGAGGGAGATATGCCAGAATATACACTAAAAGTGTAATGTGAGAGATAATAAGAAAACTAGGATAGGACAGAGCCCTTAATCCAAACAAGAATAGGATATCGAGGAGAAAGGGTGGTGATCAGCAGTGTCAAAAACAGTAGAAATGTCAAGAAGGAATGAGGATCAAATAAAGGCTCTTGGATTTCACCAGGAAAAGGTCATTGGAGACTTTTGCAAGGGCCATTTTTGTAGAATGTAGAGGATGAAAGAGATTGCAGTGGATTCAGAATGGCTTTTATGTGTTATTTTTTTTATTTATAAGTTTTTCTATACCACCCCTTCCAGAGATCAAGGGCGGTTTACAGTTAATAAATAAATTACATTAAATTTACATTAAACTTATGACTTAAACTTAGAACAGTGATGTTACAAAGAAGGAAATTGTGGAGTGTATACAGGTAGGATCATGTAATATTTACAGAAAAATATATATTACAATCAACATATTTACAAGAGAGTTATGTACATAGGATTTGCATAGAACAGCTAATTTGGGGAGTTGGATAATGGTTGGTGATATTGAGTGGGAGGGTTCAGGGGAGATTCTCTAAAGGCTTATTGTTATGCTGGGTATATTTAGTTTCCATCAGTTGAATTACCATCTTAATCTATGAATAGAGACTTAAGATGAAAAAGTCAAGACAGTAGCAGTGAACCACACGTTCAAGTAATTCGGATGCAAAAGGAAGGGAAGAGATGGGCAGCTAATTGGAAAGGCAGGGAGGTGTCTAGTATAGCGCTTTATTTTTTAAGGAGAGATGTGACTAGTATGTTTTGTAGGCCACAGGAACAATTGCAGTGGAAAGTGATAGGTTGAGGGTATGACCGAGGGAAGGAATGGTAACAAGAGAAAGAGAACTTAGTAGCCAAGTGGGATCAGTGGAGGAGAGATTTTCCGTTTCCTCCTCGGTGATTTTAGAAAAAGAAGTAAGGGTGACAGATGTTGAAGGAAGGATTTGAGAGCGAAGAGGGGGGAAGGGGGATGGAGGTGGCCCTATAGAGAACTAAAGACTAATCTTGTGTACCTTATGGAAGTTGTCTGCCAAAGTTTGATCAGAAAGTGGAGAAGTGCTTGAGGTGGAGGCACTTAGAAGAGAGTTGAGCCTTGCAAAGAGACACGAGGGTTAGAGGCAAGAGTTTGTCAGATGGACATTGCCATAGTACTCTTGCTTGGTGAGTGCTAACTGGAAAGAGGTTAGCATGAATTTTAAATATAGAAAGTCAGTATGGAGATGGGATTTAAGCCAAAGGTGCTCTGCAGAGTGGGAATAGGACTGTAAATAGTGGATTGTCATAGGGTATGAAATAGGAAGAACAAGAACATGTTGAGTGGAGGAGAGTATAATACTAATTTCATCAACAGACTTAGATAAGATAGATGGAGAGAGGAAAGTTGGAGACATCAGTGGAGAGAGTAGAGGGGTCAATAGCCTGACTATTCCTATTTCCGGATCATCCTGCTAAACCAGTCCAGAAAAGCTAGGAGCACACTCCAGTATTTTCTCTGTCTCAGCAGATGGTTGAATTTCAGTACAGCTAAGGATTTGCAGCTGCTGCTGAATATCTGGAGGACATGAGGCAGTCCAGCTGGATTCAGTTCCTGAGAAAATAGGAGATAGCCATCTGGTGGACTGATTGGGGAGGGGGGGGGGGCAACTTCTGGCCACAAGGGCCAGTTCATTTGCTGCAGGATACCTCAGTGGGTTACCTGGCCTGCCTCCTTTCTTTTTAGCTCTTTGTTTTTCTTGCAGTTAGTTGTTTTTTTTTTTTTTTGTTTTTTTTTTTTAAATTAAAGGGGAATTGGTTACAACCGCAGCTGAGTTCTTGGCAGAGCTTCAGGCAATTCAGAGTTCCTAACTCCTGTTCCTCTCCCCTCCCTCCCCCCCCCCCCCGTCTCTCCTAGCCTGAAAAGAAAATTGACTGTGTGGAGCAGAAGCCATCAGATCATGAGTACCTCCAGGGGGGTCTTTGTCTTTTAGACTTCTGGCAGTTCGCTTCTCTCTGGCGATATCTGGCTGCCTGTTTCCCGTCAAAAGTGACTGCTCGCAGCTCGGGTCCTTCAGCCGGGTGCGGCCTGCTTCCTGCCAAAGCGGCAGGTTTCTTGTGTACACACATGCTGCCGAATGCAACACTGCCTGCTACACTGCTTTGGATGCGGCAAGCGGCACTGCTATCTCCTTGAGCCATTGCGCACCACTTGCTTCTGTAATCTAGGGGAGACTTTGTCAGCCATGCTTTCTCCTCTGGCTAGTGGTGCTTTGTGGCCTGAAATAGCATAATTGCTGGCCCCTTCTGCAGGCCCAGCAGTGACACTGGGGACACAGCTCATGGCTCCGGGTCAAGGGGACCCTCTCTATAGGCTTTCTCACCCTCAGGGGCAGAGGAGCCACTTCAGACAGGAACGGTATCAACAGGGGGGGGGGGGCATGGGTCTGAAGCTGCACAGTTTGCTGCTGTTTTCCAGCATGCCTGAGCCCTATGGAATGGGGGTTTGAATGCATCTCAACCACTGCTGCTGACCTTAGCACTATCTTCCAGCTCCAAAAACAATGCGGAACAGAGCGACTCCAGACCCCACAAATCCATGGCCTTGGGTCTTGGGGGACCTGGACTCTGCCGAGGAGGATGAAGGGACCTCAGGTCCTGAGGCATCTGATACGGCCGCCTTGGGGAGCTCTGGTCAGATGAGGACAAGACACCTCTCCTCAAAAAGGACAGTGAGGCCAGGGTAGTCAGGCTGTTCCGCAAGGAAAGAGGTAGCTCCCTTAAATGTGCAGGTGGCTACAGAATTGCACTTTCTGGAGGCCGCTGCAGTCACCTCACAATCATTTCTGATCTGATCCTCAGGGGGATCAAGATTCCGTTGAGGACTTTCCCATTTCCACCTGAACTTCAACATATGGTGTCTGGGGAGTGGGAAAAGATTGACGCCATGCTCAGAGTGTCTAGGCCAGGGGTGGGCAATTCCGGTTCTGGAAGGCCGCAGACCAGTCAGGTTTTCATGATGTCCCTAATGAATATTCATGAGATCTATTTGCATACACTGCCTTCCATTGTATGGAAATAAGTCCATGAATATTCATTAGGGACATCATGAAAACCTGACTGGTCTACGGCCCTCCAGGACCGGAATTGCCTATCCCTGGTCTAGGCATTTAGGGCATATCTACCCCAGTCACAGTGCTGATTGCAGTACCCTAAGGTTGATTTCTGGTCATGACAGTGACTAAACACACGACCTTCTCTGTGTTGGGTGGTGTGGCTCTGCACGATCACAGGATAGAAAGACTGCTGAAGACGGCCTTTTTGGCATCCTCCTTGGCAGTCCAGACGTTGGCCTGTGGTGGCCAGGCAGCCAGAGCCTTACTGCATTGAATTCATTTGCTGTCAAAGGATGACACCACTTTGCGTCTAGAGTTGGTGGTGGCCGCCTTCGCGGATGCCTTTTATCACAACCTCTGCCTGGCCACACAAGATGTGGTGGCCACGAACTTGGCCCGCTGCTGGCTGTGGCTACGGAACTCGTCTGCTGACACGGCATATAAGGCTCGCTTGGTTAGCCTACCTTTCAAAGGGTCACTACTATTTGGGGAGGACCCTGGCAAAACTCATCAAGGATCTCAGCAAGGTTAAGCCCCAACACTTGCCAGAGAATAAGCCTACATCTTCATCTAAGTGTTCATCTTCTTTGGGGTCTGCCTCCTCATATTCAGGTTTTCAGGACTCTCGGCCATACCAATAGGGCCGAGCTGCCGCCGCCGCCTCATATTCTAGTTCCAGGGGCTGCAGGGCACACACATCTCAGGGAGGCTCTGGCCCCTCCAGAAAGCTCATATCCGCTTCTTGCTCCTCGCACTGATGGGCAGGGGGTCCATTTCGGGGTGCCATAGGTCAGAAGGGGGCATCTGAGGTGGTTCTGGCATGAGTGGGCCCAAATCACATTGGATCTCTGTGTTCTGGAAGTAATCAGTCAGGGCTATGCCCTGGAGCTTGCCATGCCTATGCAGGAAGGCTTCCTTGTGTCTCCTTGTGGGTCTGAGTTGAAGCACAAAGCCATCCACGTGACCCTTGAGCACCTGTTGCAGCTCCATGCCATTGTTTTGGTACCCTCCCCCTGACAAACATGGCGTGGGGTGCTATGCTATTTACTCTGTGGTGCCAAAGAAGGGTGGTGCATTTTGATCCATTCTAGACCTTCAAGGGATCAACCGCAGCCTGCGAATGCCCTGACTTCAGATAGAGACCCTCCGGTCAATCATTCAGTCTGCACATACTGGGAAGTTTCTCACCACGCTGGACCTGACCGAAGCGTACCTTCATATTCCCATTCTCTTGGAATACCAGAGCTTCCTCAGATTTGCTGTGCTAGGACAGCACTTCCCATTCTGGGTGCTCCCCTTCGGCCTCACCACAGCTCCTTGAACCTTTTCTAAGGTCATGGTGGTGGTGGCCATGGCACTCAGGCACGATAGCATCTGCATCCACCACTATTTGGACTGGCTGATTTGGGTGCGATCTCTGGCCGTAGCCGATCACACCATCAGAACAGTGGTCAAACTCTTGGAGAGGCTGGGCTGGGTCGTCATCTGCAAAAAGAGCTGCCTCTGTCCAATCCAGACCTTGGAGTTCGGTTTGGCACAGCTCAGGCTAGGGTGTGTCATGTGGGATCACTGGCTCAGTTTTCAAAGCCAGCTTAGAAGTTTCCTCAAGGGGGCTTGTCCCTGCAAGCGTGGGACTATCTGCAGCTCCTCAGAGCCCTGACTGTGACTTTGGGTGTGGTCCGTTGGGCCAGGGCACACATGTACCCACTACAGAGGACGCTGCTGGCGTGATGGCCCCCCTGCTCATAGGACTACTCGATCCGGCTCCCTCTACCATGCAGCGTGCGGACCAACTTTTGCTGGCGGGATGTCCCTGAACATCTGCTTCGGGGGGGTCTTGTTAGAAGCCTCATCTTGGGTGATCATGACCACTGATGCCAGCTTGTCAGGTTGGGGCGCCCATTGCCTTGAGCGGTCTACACAGGGCTCTTGGTCAGCGGTGGAGGCCTAGTGGGCCATCAGCCGCCTCAAAGCGAGGGCCATACGACTGATGCTACTGCACTTCCACTCCCTGCTGTGGGGGAAGGCAGTCAGGGTCCTCTCCAACAATGCTACGGCAGTTGCCTATGTCATTCGCCAGGAGGGCATGAAATGCCTGGGGGTGGCGTGCGAGATGCACCTGCTGCTCCCTTGGGTGAAGAGCAATCTACTGACCCTCTTGGCTCCATACATTGCAAGGGAGGACAATGTGTAGGTGGAGTTCTCAGCCAGCACTGCCTTGACCTCAGCGAGTAGGAGTTTGTGCTGTGGACCTTCGAGCACATATTGCAATGCTAGGAGTTCTTGTAGGTGGATCTGATGGCAACTCCCAAGAACAGGAAGGTCTCAGTCATCTTCAGCTAGAGGAGAGCAGCTGGTTCAGCCAGAGTGGACATGCTGGTACAGGTGTGGATGAGGGGCCAATTGCCCTGAAGGGCCCTGATTCCACCCTCTCCCCCCCCCCCTCCGATGCTCTGAAGGATAATGCTGCACCCGCACCTGGTGGTCTTAGTGGCCCCAGACTGGCCCCTGCAACTGTAGTATGCTGACCTGGTATGTCTTCAGGTGACTGCTCTGCTGCTTCTGGGGATGCGCAGGGGCCTGTTATGGAAGAGCAGGGTCCCTTCTCATTTACAGCCTGGCTATTGAGAGGCACCGCCTGAAGCAAAAGGGATATTTGGCGGCTGTGACTGGCATGTTGCTGCACACCAGGCGCCAGTTGTGTCTGACTTATGTTTGTGTCTGGGCCCTATTTGACTGGTGGTAACGCAGGAGGCAGCTGTCTCTCTGGGGGACCCATCTGCCTGTTATCCTTTCCTTTTTGCAGTAGGGTTTCCAGAAGGGGACTGACTTGGAACTTCTTACGCATGCAGGTATCAGCCCTTGCCACTTTCAGTGGTCCGGTGGCTGGTCGCTCCCTGACCGGGCATCGCAATACCTTCTGTTTTCTGAAGGTCGTTTGTACCCTAAGGCCTCCAATACCACTGTGGAACCTCAAGGTTGTCCAGGTGCTCATGCGGGAGCCTTTTGAGCCTCTGAAGCGGGCCATGGTCAAGGATCCAGCCCTCAAGGCAGTCTTCCTGGTGGCCGTGACCTCTGCGTGACAACTGTCTGAGTTGTAGACTGTCGCAATCTCTTCCTGTCCTTTTTGAAGGAGGGAGTCACTTTATGGACAGTGCTTTACTTTCTGCTCAAGGTCATTTTGCCCTTCCATGTTAATCAGGCAATCTCCTTGCCTTTATTTTCCCGGGAACAGTGCACCAGCATGGATAAAGATCTCCACCTTCTGGACGTCCTGAGGGTCTTGCTTTGATACTTGGTGGTCACCAATCAGTTTCAATTCTCAGATCATCTTTTCATTCTGTTCATGGGCCTCGCAGAGGTCAGGGAGCACCCAAGGCCATGCTGGGCCGCTGGATTAAAGACTATCTCTTCAGCTTACTTGCTAGCTGGGAAGCCTGTGCTATTGGGTTTGAAGATGCATTTCACACACAACCAGGCAGCATTCTGGTCAGAAGCCTCTTCTGTGTCTCCTGGATATCTGCAGGGCAATTACGTGGTCCACCCTATCCACGTTTTTGCGGCATTACTGATTGGTTTTGCCACTGCAATCTGTGGCCCGGTTCAGTACTGGGGTTCTGTTGGCTGCATTCTCGACCAGCCCAGCATGAGAGTAGGCTGGGCACTTCCCACTTGTCTGGACTAGTTTAGCAGGATGATCCAGAAGGAGAAATTTTACTTACTGATAATTTCCTTTCCTGGAGTCTTGCTAGACTAGTCCAGGGCCCACCCCTGGGCATCATTGGGGTTGAGTTGACTCAGTGTTTCTGTGTATAGTTCCCCGTCTGAGAATTGTATATAGTCGAGCTTTGGAGAGCCCTTTGAGGTATTCTCCTGTGAGGTACCATTGCTTTTGTATGCATACTGGAGAATGCCCCTAGCTGTTCAGAGTATGATGCACATTCTGTCTCCAATAAGCTTGCTTTCTTTCATGACCCCTTTTTTTATTTTTATTTTTATTATTTTTTAATTACATCTCTTGGCTCTTACTGAAACTTGGCTTCTCCCTGAAGAATCTGCTTCAGTAGCTGCCCCTGTCACGGAGGCTACCTATTTTCCCATATGTCCCAGTTCATTGGCTATGGTGGCGGTATTGGTTTCCTACTCTCTCATTCCTGCTGTTTCCAGCCCCTCCTCCCTCCATCTAATTCCTTTGCTTCCTTTGAAGTCCATGCCATCTGCTTATTTTCTCCACTACTTCTCTGGGTAGCTATCATTTATCGACCCTCTCCCCCCCCCCCCCCCCAACAAGTCCACCTCTACCTTTCTCACTGTATTCCTTTCTGGATACATCTTCCCCTTCCCTTATTTTTGGGGATTTTAACATTCACGTTGATGACCCTTATGCCTTAAAGCTCCTCTCCCTACCTTCCTCATTCAACCTCCACTTTTGCTCTACTGCTCCTACTCATAAGCATGATCACTGCCTTGACCTTGTCTTCTCCTCCAACTGCTCACTCTCAGACTTCTCCACCTCAGTTCTACCCTTATTTGATCATTACCTGCTAACCTTCATCTTTAAGCACCCTCTATCTTGGTCTCACCCGATCTACACCAACATGTTTAGGAATCTTTACACTGTCGACCCTTCAGCTCTCTTCACTGCTGTCTTTTCATCTCTTTCCTCCACTGTGTCATCTGAGTCGGTTGATGGGGCCTTATCCTCCTATAACACTATACTCTTCTCTGCTCTGGATGCACTGTTTCCTCCCATTCCATGCCCTGTGAGGCATACCGTACCCCAACCCTGACTGTCATCAACAAGCCGCTACCTTCGTTCCTCTGCCCGCTTTGCTGAGCGCCTTTGGCTTAAATCGTGTATCCTTGCTGACTACCTTCACTTCAAATTCATGCTACCCCTTTCCAGTCAGCCATAGCACTTGGCAAGCAAGAGTGCTGTGTCCATCTGACTAAATCTCTTGCCTCTGACCCTTGCTGTCTCTTGCTCAGCTCTCTCCTCAAGGCTCCTCCCCCAATCCCTCCTTCACTGTCTGCCCAGACCTTGGCTGACTACTTCTATGACAAAGTTCAGAAGATTAGCCTTGAATTCTCTAGTGGATCATCTCCATCTCATCTTCCCCCTCTTCAGTCCTATATCCTTTCCTCACCTTTGGTCACCTTTTCTTCCTTTTCTGAAATCACTGAAGAGGAAACTGCAAATCTTCTCTCCTGCCCCCAAACTGACTAACTTGCTCTTCTGATCCCATCCCCACCCATCTGCTAAGCTCTATCTCTTCTGCTGTCATACCTTCCATCTGTCATATCCTTAACCTATCGCTTTCCACTGCAACTGTTCCTATGATCTTCAAACATGCTGTGGTTACACCTCTCCTCCAAAAGTCTTCACTAGATCCTACCTGTCTTTCCAGTTATCGGCCTCTCTCTCTCCTCTCCTTTGCTTCAAAACTACTTGAAGGAGCAGTTCACTGCCACTGTCTTGACTTTTTCTTCTCAAGCCCTTCTGGATCAACTGCAATCTGGCTTTCGTTCTCTATATTCCACAGAAATGGCTCTTGCCAAAGTCTCCAGCAACTTGGTCCTCACCAAATCCAAAGGTCTCTACTCTATTCTCATCCTTCTTGACCTTTTTGCTATTTTTGACACCGTTGATCACCACCATCTCCTCGATACCCTGTCCTTGCTTGGATTTAGGAGCTTTGTTCTGTCATGGTTTTCTTCTTATCTTACCAATTGCACTTTTAATATCTGTTCTGGTAGTTCTCCTCTATTGCCATCCCCCTCTGTTGGTGTACCTCAGGGCTTTGTCTTAGGACCTCTCCTTTTCTCTCTCTACACTTGGTCCCTTGGTGCACATATTTTCTCCCATGGTTTTCAGTACCATCTTTATCCTGGCGACTCTCAGATTTACCTTTCTGTGCCTGAAATCTCTCCAGGAATCCAGGTCCGGATCTCTGCCTGCTTATCTGACATTGCTGCCTGGAAGTCTCCCTGCCGTCTGAAACTGAACATGGCCAAAACTGAGCTCCTTATCGTTCCCCCTAACCCCACCTCTCCCCTTCCTCCCCTCTCTATTTTGTGGATAACACTACATTCCTCCCTGTTTCCTCAGCAACCTTGGGGTCTTCTTAGATTATATCCTCTTTCTCTGCACACATCCAACAGACAGCTAAAACCTGTCGCTTCTTTCTCTGCAACATTGGCAAAATTCATCCCTTCCTTTCTACACACACTGCTAAGACATTTATCCATTCTAGTCACCTCTTTGGACTATTGCAACCTCCTCCTTGCTGGTCTCCCTCTGAACCATCTTTCTCTCCTATTTGTTCAGAACTCAGCTGCATAGCTAATCTTCCGCCAACCTCGATACGTTCATAATACTCCTTTTCAAAGTCGCTTCACTGGCCCCCTATTCATTTCTGTATCCAGTTCAAACATCTTCTATTGACCTATAAGTGCATTCATTCTGCTGCTTCTCCTTACTACCTTTTTTCTCTTGTCTCTCCCTATACCCCTCCTCGGGAACTCTGCTCTTCTGGCAAATCCCTTCTATCTGTGCCCTTCTCTTCTACTGCCAGCTCCAGACTTCAATCCTCTCACATTTGCTGCTCCTTATGCCTGGAACAAACTACTTGAATCTGTGCATCAGGCTTCATCTCTGGGCCTTTTCAAATCCAGGCTGAAAACTCATCTCTGAGGCTTTTGGATCCTGATCCGCTTAGTCTCCTATGTGTTTCCTTACCATTTCCCTAGATATATCCTTGCCTTCAGCTATTGTGTTGTCTGTCTTGACTACATTGAAAGCTCTGATGAGCAGAGAACCATCTCTTTTATATGTGTCTGTACAGCGCTGTGAACGCCTTGTAGCACTATAACAAATTAGTAGTATAGTAGAATACCTGTTGCCTTGGGACAAGGTAACCCTGTGGTTAAATTGTAAAAACACATACTTTGAAATCTGACGGTGACATCTAATGGTTAGATATATTCTTTCCAAACTAGTGGAATGTTTGGGCACTGGTCCATTCAAATTCCCTTTCCCCGTCTCCCCTCCAGTTGAAAGAGAGTTGGGCATACATGCAGGCACATTAAGAGGTTGGAAAGAATTGTGTGAATCCACTCATTTCTATGCATGCATTATATTTTGTGTCCAGTACAAACCTGTCAGCAGATCTAGCAGTAAGAGGACGCTGGTTTCTGTAGGAAGCCATTGATCATGGTTCTTTGCCAGCTGGGAAAATATACCCCACTTGGACTGCTGAAAAGTAGTAGTGCTCCGAGTGGAGTGGAGATGCCGAACAAAGAAGGCAATGTGACTTTCTGTGAACTAAGGCTTCTCATTTCAGCATGTCCCCCTGCTGCTGCTCTCACAGTTTAAAAAAAATCACTTGCATGGTAAAATGCAGCCTTAGGTGGACAAGGGACCCGAATCAATTGATAACATTAGTGAAATGTGTGCTTTTTTTTTTCTCTCCCTTTCCTGCCCCCTCCCCCCCCCCATTGGTGACCTAGATCATTATTCCATGGTGAATGAGCGAGACAACAGAAGCTTGAACCGATCTGGTGACCTTTCTGAACTGGAACCTTTAAAGGTACAATAGACTGTACTTCCATCTCTATACTGTTCTCTCTAAACAGGAGCTACTAAGTTGGTGTACATATGTTAGTCTGGCTAATGGGTCATATAACTGTTCATGATAGGTAGAGCCGTTGCCAACCTCTATAGGATAGGGTTATCAGACTAGTCATGTTGGTTCCTGAGGAGTTGCATGCATTTGAAGCTTCCCATTAAAGCTATCACTGATTTTTGAACATGGTTATCACCCAGCTACTAAAATCAGTCTTTGAGTCATTCAGCTTTTGAATACTCCAGTGCATGACCTGAAAGTTCGTGAACTTTAAGGTGGTTATTTCCACTGAGGGCCGGGTTTAAGATTTGGTGTTTGTAGGTAACACCAGACAGCAGATCCCAGAGGTGGGGATGGTATCATAAATCTAAAGACACGAGAGCCAGGAGAGGAGCAAAGGGAGCACATGGAATACAGTGGCACACCTTTTAAGCAGCACATCTCTGGTGATGTCATCCCATAAAGGGCACACATCCCTATCACCTAGCTAGTGTTTTCAGTCTCCAAGCAGGAGGGGGATGAGCCTTGCATAGCTAGGCTGCTCGTCTGAGAATTCCATCCAAAATAAAAAAATATATATATATGTAAATATATAAAAAAATTAGATAGGAAAGGCTTTAGTGCTAAAGAGAGCAGGTCTTTACCTGCAGCCATATCTTACTGTCATCTGCAGTACAGAGGACTGTCCAGAGCTCCTACTTCACAGGCACATTGATTTCAAAGCTCGATCCTGTTGAGGCGGGGGAGCGCTCTGCCGGTGAGGAGATCACATTTCTTAAGATTTCCTATAATCTGGTAGTTGATTCTGATTAGCAGCATAGCTTAATGGCGGTTGATGATTTGTCCTGACAGTCCGAACAAACGTTCTTCTCAGCGTTCATGCGGGGGCAGGTCTTCTGTTAGCTTGACTGGCTTTTACTTTCACTTTCGCTTGATTTGTTTCAATCGCGGGTTTTTTTTTCCTAAGTCCAGGAATCTGCAGCGGTGACAAGCCCGGTGAGTTAAGGGATTTATTTGAGAATGCTGTCTAAAGCAGCGTGTGGGCTTTGGGGGGGCTGTTTGTCAGACTTAGGGCTTTGCTGGCCGTGTGAACGAGTGGACTCAGAGGCAGGAGACATCTTGCTGAAATCAGCAGGAAAGCACCCAATTAGAAGTAGATGAATTAAATAATTTGTCAAATGATTCTAAGATCCAGGGTGCAAATGAGAGGTTTTCAAAGGGGGCTTCTCTGATGCAGGAAATTTGCACATCTTCAAAGGAGAGATCGTTTAAGGATACAATGACAGAATTTAAAAAAAATGACAGACCCTTTTTCACCAGACTTTGTGCTGCTACTGCACAAAGCTTATTCACTTAAAAAGGAGAGCAAATGGTTTTCATATAAACTTAATCAAGACTGCCTTTTCGCTTCAGCATGCCTAGAACCACCAATATTGTCCTTGGAAGGAACCTCTGATCTCTCAGGAGATTCTGAAGATTTCACTGGAAGGGACATCAGGAGTTAATGAAAATAAGTCTGGTATGACAGGAAGACTGAGACGCTCCAGCTGGAGAAGACCCAGGTATTGTAAGGGTCTTTAGAAAAGAAGAGCTTAGGGGGTTAATTGAGCATACCTTGGAAGCACTACATATTCCTTTAGCATCACAGATTCAGGATACAATGCTAGAAGATCTTTACTGCAAGGGATCTGTACAACAAACAGCTTTTCCTATTCATAGGGCAATAATGCAGATGATAGAGGCTGAATGGGATTGACCAGAGATTGGCTTGCCTATATCCTATTCGTTTACCAGAAAAAGAGCTCCTATGTCTTCCTAAAGTAGATGCCTTGATATCAGTAGTGACTAAAAGACCACTATTCCAGTGGAAAGTGGAGCAGCACTAAAAGATCCACAGGATAAGAGGCTGGAGACTATACTGAGACAGGTATTAGAGGTAAATGCCTTAGCATTGTAGACTTCAGTATGTGGAGCATATGTAGCAAGGGCATGCCATAGTTGGGTGCAAGCAGACGTATCACAGATGCCTGAGGTGATTCGAATGGAGACAAGGGCAGCATATTTAGCAGACATACATTATGATCTCAGAGCATTAGTAAATAGAATGGCTTCATCAGTAGTAGCTCGACATTTGTCATGGCTGCGCAATTGGTCAGCAGATGTCTCCTCAAAGGCTAGACTTAGTAGACTTCCTTTCAAAGTAAACGTTTTTGGAGAGGCTTTAGAAAAATTGGTTAAAGATTTGAGTCAAAACCAGCAAGACTTCCAGAGGATAAGCTAAAGATGCCAAAATAATTTACCATTTCAAAGCAGCCTTTTAGGAATTTTCGTCGATAGGGTGCAAACCTAGTAACCCTGTATCAGAGATCAAGACCTTCTCCAAGGGGACAGCCAATTCAGGATCAGGTCAAAAGAAAACACAATGAGATTTCGCAGGTACAGGTAGAGGAGATTCAAATAGGTGGTAGTCTTCAACAGTTCTACTCTGCCTGGGTCCAAATTAAATCGGATCAATGGGTTCTCGAGAATTTGCGAGGGCTATGCATTGGAATTTGCAAAGCCTCTCAAAGATGCATTTGTTCTTTCACCTTGCAGGGCTCCAAAGAAAAGAGCAGCAGTCGAAAACGTCTTATGACTGCTGCATATTCAAGCTGTAGTTCCAGTACCCTTACAACAGGCTAAGGACGATATTCCATTTACTTTGTGGTACCCAAGAAAGAAGGAACATTTTGTCTTGTCTTGGATCTAAAATATGTGAATCGGCCTTTAAAGATACCTCATTTTCATATGGAGACATTACGTTCAGTAATTGCAGCAGTACAAAAAGGAGAGCATCTAACAGCCTTAGACTTAACGGAGGCTTATCTACATATCCCGATTTGCATGGAACATCAGCATTCTCTTCGATTTGCAGTGCAACTGGGTAATTTCCAGTTTCAGGTTCTTCCATTTGGCCATGCGACAGCACCAAGAACCTTTACAAAGGTTATGGGAGTTGTAGCAGCAGCTTTGTGGCAAGGAGGAGTGTTAATGCACCCTTATCTGGACAACTAGTTAATCCATAGCAAAACGATGGAGAGAAAATTAGCGACCAACAGAGTAATCGAACTATTATAAGGCCTTGGTTGGGTCATCAACAAAGCCAAAGGTCATGTCACTCTATCTGAATCTTTGATTCATCTAGGAGCAAAGTTTAACACAAGGAATGGTGCTCTTACTGCACGAGAGAGTGGTCAAAACATAGTTACAGATCTGTATGTTTTTACGAAAAAGAACTCCAACAGCCTGGTCTTATCTGCAGATATTGGGGTTTGTGGTGGCAACATTAGATCTGGTACCATGGGCTCGAGCACATATATGTCCTTTCAAAGGGTGCTTTTGTCTTAGAGTCCACAAAGTATGATGTTAAATCTGACTTTTGTCCAGCAAAGGCAAGAGTCGGTCTAAAATGGTGGCTTCACAAGGAGAAACTAATGGCAGGGATGCCATGGGAAAACCCAATATGGACAGTGGTTACAACAGATCTCACAGGTTGGAGGAGCTCTTCCTCAAGGACAGACAGCTCAAGGAAAATGGAACAAAGAACAGAAGTCCATGGTTAATCAACCAGTTGAAAATGAGAGCATCTTTCCTAGTTCTAAAGTCTTTTCAAACAAATCTAGAAGGAAAATCTGTAAAATGTTCTTGGACCATGCAACCACAGTAGCATACATCAATCAACAAGAAAGCACAAGCAGTCTAAAATTATCCGAAGAGGTAGTTCCACTACTGATTTGGGCAGAATGTCATCTTATGGCCATTTCAGCAGCTCATGCAGTGGGAGTCGAGACTGTAGAGGGAGACTGAGTCTTCTGGATCCAGGAGAGTAGTCTCTAGAAAAGTCTTTAAAAAAAAAAATCACACACAGATGGGGCAATCCAGTGATGGACTTGAAGGCAACCATCAAAAATGCAAAGTGCCCACGATTCTTCAGTCGAAGGAGAGAGAGTATCCAAAGGAATAGATGCTTTGGCACAGCCATGGCCAAAGAACGCTCTGCTATATGCATTCACTCTGTGGCCATTAATAGGGAGAATATTGCAACGGATAGAGAAATACAAAGGAACAGTGATTCTTGTAACTCTAGACTGGCTTCAGAGACCTGGGATGCAGATCTCATTCGACTAATGCAAACAGAACCATGGAGACTTCCAGTAAAAAAAAAAAAAAATGAAAAAAGATGGCCCCGGTAACTTCCCACTCCACCGACCCTCTGCTTCTGGCGTCCCCCGCAGTTGCCCTACGGCCCCGGCATCACTCTGAGCAAGGGTCCCCTGAAAGGGAGCGGAAGGAGGAGGAGGCCTCAAGGACCCTGTCCGGGGGCTCCGGACAAGCATGAGCATTCTCTCGCTTGGTCCCTTAGCCCTCCTTGGCAGTCCCTGGACTCAGAAGGAGTGGCCCTGAAAGGTACCTCCTGAGGGTTGTCCTGGCAAGGACCCCCTCTCCTCCTCAACGCCTGACCTGGTTACCCCGATGTCAGTGTCGGAGGCCCCACTCCTGAGTGGAAGGCCCGAATGCTGGTACTGGAGCGTAGCGTCTCTGCCTTCCTTGCTGCCCAGCAGGCGCTGGTGCCAGGCCCTGCTGGCACATGCTCTGAGGCCTCAAGGGCAATGCCTGTCTTGGGGATTGCTGCGGCAATCTGGGGAGCCGAGAGCCAGGGGCCTCGTGAGGTATCCCGGCAGAGGTCTCTATCTCCATCCTGGTCCTCGGGTGCGAGATCTTCCCGGGCCAGCACCTCTGGCTCCAGAGGGGCTTCGGCCTCAATAGTCCAGTGCGCTTCACAGGCTCTGTTTGAGCAGCCTAGTTCCGAGTCCTCCCTTGAAGATTTCGGACTGGGAGTCTGATGGGGATACTTCCCCTGAGTCCTGGACTCATTGAGACCTCCCCTCGGATCCTTCCCCACCCACTCAGAAGCGGCAGTCATCTCCCAAGGATACCTCCTTTTTGGAGTTTGTGCAAGACATGCCTTGAGCCCTGGCGCGCTCTACACAATCCAAGGAGAAACTTTGTGTGGAGGAACTCGATATTTTGCAATACGAGGCTCTGCCGAGGGAATCCCTCATGGTTCTGGTTCCGCCCATCTTAGCCCAGCTGCTCCTCTGCATGTGGGAGACACCTGCGTCTATCCCCATTGTCAGCAAGAACCTGGACACCATGTACAGGGTCCAGCGGGGGGCCCGGCTTCCGGAAGGCCCAGCTCCTCCATACCTCAATGGTAGTGGAAACTGCCATGCAGAAGCAGAAGAGTCAAAAAACCCACTCTTTGGTCCCACTGGGTAGGGAGTCTTGTGCCCTCGATGCCTTCTGGAAAAAGACTTACCAAGGATCCATGCTGGCTTGCCGCATCCAGGCTTACCAGCTATATATAGGTATGTTCCTTCGTGACCTCACGAAGGAACTCGGAAGCTTCCAGATAGGCCTCGACAGTGATTACCTATGCCGTTTTCAGTCCCTTCTGAAGTCAGTGGGGGACTGTTCGAAATACCTTTCTTGCGCTGCGTACAACAGCTTCAAGTCCTCTGCTCGGGTAGCAGCTGCAGATATTGGTGTCGGGCAACAGGCCTGGCTCCCAGTCCTTGGATCTCAAACGGTGGGTCCAGGAAAAGCTGCTTGATGTACCATGCCTGGGCAAACAGTAGTTCAGCAAACTAATGGAAGACAAAGCAGCGAAGATTGAGACGGAGTACGTAACCCACACCCGATTCTCCTGGAAGACTACTTCCCTCCCGCGGAAGAAACAGGGCAAAAAGCCTTTCTTTCAGAGGAAGGGTCTCCCCTATCGGGGCTACCCATCTTATCCTCCGGCTCCGCCTCAAGGCGGACAAAGGAAGAGTGGCCACCAGGATCCGCATAAGCCAAAGGGCCCCAAAAGGCAGACCCTGGCCCAGTCTACCCCAGGTTTTTGATGCCAGATGCATAGCCGCTCACTACCGGTGAGAGGGGGCACCTGGTCGATATCCAGTGGCGGTGGTTGTGAGCTGCTTTTCGTCCTCTGGGGGGGGGGGGAGGGTCTGTGGCGACTGTGCCCTCTGGTGTTGGGGACTCATTTCCAAGAGAAGAGTTTTCAACTCCAGATTGTCCTACCTGGAATTCTTTCTTTTTTTGCAGCAGTTTTGGTTCTTATGGTGTGGAAATTCAGACCCTGTGGCCTCAGGGTGTAGTCTTGTGCGGGGCAGGCTGAGAATGGAAGCCCTGTTTGCCTTTGACTAAGCGTCCCTGGCCTGGGGCGCACCCTGGAGATGGGGAACAGTTGGGAGCTGTCCAAGATTTTGACTATGACTTGTCTTCAAATGGCATGTACTGGGCTGTGACATGGATGTAAAAGTACTCTTGCCCACAGTCAGAGAACGTGGTAAGGAACGACCAAGGAATAAATTAAGTGAAAAAAACTTTATTTGATTTGCCAATAAAACCCAACACAGGCCGTGTTTCGTTTAAAAACTTCCTTAGGGGTAAAAGGCAAACTGGAGTCAAGGAAATAAAAACAAACAAACCATTATAAACATCATAAAACATAATACCACTTAGTTATAAAAGAAAATGATATGAATACCACATTTAAATTTGTCAGATACATAAAAAACATGTATAAAAATGTGTATAGAAATATATATTTTTATATAAAAAAATATATATATTGCTATATTAAAAAAGTTGGAACGCTATATTATAAATTATATCACTAAAACATAAGAATTAAAATAATATAAAAACAGCAAAGTATAATATAAACATAAATGTTTTGAAACCACACAATAAATAAGCATCAGAGCAATTAAAACTTAAGGTTAATTGTGAATTAAACTAAAACCTGAACATACATTAAAAACTAGATGGTAACAAACTAAACAGGACCAAACGCCATACACACAAGAACATGAAAAAACTTATCTCACCGATGGAATGCAATTCCTGTACTAAAAGATCAACGGGCATAGGAAAGAAAAGAAAAAGGCAAGAGGAGTGAGTCTGTGAAAAATGGATTGTTATAAAAAACTTACAGAAACTGATTAAATTGAAAAAACAATAATAATCTATACATATATATGTGTTAGAGGTATAACATACAAAATAGAAAAACTCAAAATTAAAACGGACCATTTTTAAACCATGGAGGCAAAAAGGAAGCGGGTAACAAGAAACTGAATATAAGGAAATAAACCTTTATTCAAAAACAGATATTATATCTTAAACCACCACGAAGGGCATAAATAAAAGCAAAAACGATAATAAATAACTTTAGAATTGAAGGATATTGTCTAATAATACCGGCAGCCTCTAAAATAAAATTATATCAACACGGCAGCAAAAAGCCACAGAAACGCTGCCGTTAGTCTTTGAATAAAACCCAAATCCCTTCCCCCCTTCCCTCTCCCTCCCTCCTTCCCCCCCCCCTTTCCCCCTTCTTCCCCTTTCCCCCCCTTCCCTGTTTTACAGTATTGGATTTTTGGCTTATAAGGAGATAGTGTATGGTGTGATCGATGCAAACTGAACGGCTCACACACGTTTCTGGGAGATATTATTTTTTATATATTTAACAGGGGTTTTTAATATTTTTATATGTTTGACGTTCTTTCTCTTTTAAAATATGGTCTTTTGAAAATCTGCTTCATTTGTAGGCGGTTTCATTCTCGAATGTAGTTTTATGTGGTCCCCGTGAGTGGCTCTTTCTGTTTGTTTTCCTTTTTTAACCCTGGTTTCCAAATAGGTGTTACACTGCCATTCAGGATCCTCTCCCCTTTTTTTAAATAGTTTGCCTAGCTTGGATTTAAGACTTATGTTTCAAATGGTCTTATTTTTACATATTTAGTTCAGATAGGGAGATGCCATCACCTTCCCCGATTATGTCAGTCTGACTGCTTTTTAAATACTGTGCACATGCGCCGGCGTTCTTCATGAACAGAAAGTGAAAGTGCCCTGCTAGTCCATTGATACCTTGCTTGCTGAATTGTTTCTTTCATCGCAGTTTGGTGCAAGGACTTGCGAAGGAGTTTGAAACTGCAGCTTTCAAGGTAATTTTATTTCATTAATAATTTTTAAAGGATTTAGAAGTTAGCATTTTGTCAATGTGTGGCGTGGTTGGTGCTCCCTCTTTCTGGCCATTGATACGGTTTATTAATCGGATGAAGCATTTATATTTGAAGAGTGGGTTTCCATCCGTCTTGGCTTCCTTTTGAAATATGGTTTGCCTGGTTGGCTACTGTTTTCTCTATATATTTTTAGTATTACATTTACATTTGAAAGGTGCCGATTTAGCTCCCACTTTTATTTGGGTTTTATTCATCTAATGGCAGCGTTTCTGTGGCTTTTGCTGCCGCGTTGATATAATTTTATTTTAGAGGCTGCCGGTATTATTAGACAATATCCCTCAATTCTAAAGTTATTTATTATCGTTTTTGCTTTTATTTATGCCCTTCGTGGTGGTTTAAGATATAATATCCGTTTTTGAATAAAGGTTTATTTCATTTCCTTATATTCAGTTTCTTGTTCCCTGCTTCCTTTTTGCCTCCATGGTTTAAAAATGGTCCGTTTTAATTTTGAGTTTTTCTATTTTGTATGTTATGCCTCTAAAACACATATGTATTGTTATTGATTTTTCAATTTAATCAGTTTCTATACGTTTTTTTATAACAATCCATTTTTCACACATACTCACTCCTCTTGCCTTTTTCTTTTCTTTCCTACGCCCGTCAATCGTTTAGTACAGGAATTGCATTCCATCGGTGAGGTAAAAAGTTTTTTCATGTTTTTATGTGTATGGCATTTGATCCTGTTTAGTTTATTGTTATCTAGTTTTTAATGTTATCTAGTTTTTAATGTATGTTCAGGTTTTAGTTTATTCACAATTATTAACCTTATGTTTTAATTGCTCTGATGCTTATTATCTCCAGGAACAAGCAGGAATGTAGTCATCACATATGGGTATCGTCGGTACCGACGGAGCCTGCGCGGGAACGCTCCCCAGCGTCCAATTAGAAAGCGTTTGGGAGCATCCCACAGTTCCTGGGTGCTGCCTTCCCACCTTTCCCAACTGCCTCTCTCCAGTTCTTCTTTTTCCGCGGAGCCAGCAGGTCGTTGTTCCTGTCACCGCAGAATTCTTTATTTCTTTCTTTTTTGGGGTCGCGTCTGCCTTCCTCGACGCTTTACCGGTACCGCCGGTTTTTCCAAAAATCTTTCCTACAATGGAGAAACCTGCTTCAGGTTTCAAAAAGTGCACCAAGTGTGGCGGTACCATTTCCGTCAGACACCCATGAATGGTGTCTAAAATGTTTAGGTCCTGACCACTCCATCACAGATTGTATGTCCTGCGCCATGATGTCTAAAAGAGGTCGGCAGAACAGAGCTGCTAAGCTCAGTACCCTGTTTCCCTCTTTATCTTTATCTTTATTTAAAATTTGATAGACCGCTTTCCGTCGAAACATAAAGCGGTGTACAATAAGGTTGGCAATGCAAAGACAAGGAAAAGGAACGCCAGTATAAGATAGGAAAGTGAAAGTATAAAAGTATAGACAAATAAAATAGATAAGACAAAACAAAACAAAGGGCCAATAATTTAAGAACATAAGAGTACTAAAACATAAGAGTACAACGTAATAGTAGGCCCATGTAAGGGGAGACAAAACAAACTATGGGTAGACTGAGTACATAACAGGACAAATGTACGAGCAAACAGAAGGACATAACAAATGGGTACATCAGGAAGGACCATCTGATGCAGCTTCGGTGGCATCAACGTCTTCCAGGGGCTTCCTCTTCCTCCCGTGGATCTCAGGTAACTAAACATAAGTCCAGCCGGTCCTCAAAGGGTAGATCTCCTTCTAAGCATCGAGATGCCTCTGGCATTGCCCTTGAGGATTCTGCACTGGCAAAATTGCCCCGGCGGGAGGCTTCGGCTTCCAAAGCATTATCAGGGCTCCAGGATGTTCTCGAGGCCTCGACCTCAGCAGAACTACTGGTGCCATGCTCTGGGGTACCAGCGGTCTTCTCCGGTACCAACATCCAGGCATCGGCAGCGTAGATAGACCAGAGAGTCCTGGCTATTGAGCGCAGTCTGGCGGCTCTCCTTGCGGCATCGATGCCCTCGGAATAGCGACAGACAATCCGGCCGGTACCGGTCCCGGCATCAGTACTGGTACTGATAGCATTGACATCGGCATCGGTGTCTGTGTTGCTGGTACCCAGTCATCTGATGCCCTCTGGTACTGATACCCCAGTACCGATTACTCCCGGTACCGACCTCGGTCGGTACGGGTATCGGGCTCTTCAAGAACATCCGGACAGATGGTCCTTAGAGTCCTCAGAAGAATCTGAGGATTCTGACAGTTCTGTTGATACAGGAATGCTTCTCCCAGAGGAGCCCTCCTCCCCTAAGCGCAGGATGTCTCCTCCAGAGGATATTTCCTTCCAGGATTTTATCAGGGAGGTGGCTCGGGGTCTGTCCATTACTGTGGCCCCTGAAACAGAGCCAAGAGCAAAGGAGTTGGAAATTTTACAATATCCCAAAACTCCTAAGGAGGCAGCTACCTTGCCCATTCATGAGATTTTGCATGATCTCATGTTAAGGATGTGGAAGACACCTCTTACCACCTCTCCTCATTCTCGCAGACTAGATACTCTGTATCAAGTCCCTCCTTGTCCTGGTTTCCAGAAAACTCGGCTTCCTAACTACTCTACTGTAGTGGAATCAGCTATGAGAAGGATTAAGAGTGCAAAGAGACATGCCTCTAATCCTCCAGGACGTGAGTGCAGAACCCTGGATGCTTTTGGACGTCGTATCTTCCAAGCTTCTATGCTTTCTGCCAGGATCAGTTCCTATAGTCTTTACCTGGGAATGTTCCTGAAGGAGGTCACAGATGATTTAGAGGACTCGAGTCCTATTCTTCCTGAGGATAGAAGACAGGATTTTCTCACATTGGTCAAACATGCCCAAGATGTTTCTAAATTTGTCAACCGTGCAGCCTTTGACTGCTTTGAGTGCATAAGCAGAACTTCTGCCATTGCCATAGGCGCACGTAGAATTGCTTGGCTCCAGGCATCTGATCTGGAGCTCTGGGTACAAGACAAATTGGGAAATATCCCTTGTACTGGTGAGAACCTGTCTGGTAGAGATTGGCAGGAAAAGGCCAATGATTTGGATGCTGACAACTCTACCTTGGATAGATTATCCAAGTCCATGGCTGATCCTGCTAGAAAGAAATCGTTCAAGAAACCATTCTTTTCTAAGAAGAAAAGATATTATCTTGCTTATGCTCAGCAGGGACGTTCTGCAGGTCAACTTGTCAGGAAAGGTCAGCAACCACCCAAGCAGAAGAAAGCAAAGACTGCTAAGCCTCAGCCTCCACAAGGCCTTTGACTTTCAGCTAGAGAACTTAGCCTTCCTGGCTCTCGTGGGACCAGAGCCTTCCACCATTCCAGGAAGGTTATGTCATGTATTTTTAAATTGTAAACCTCTCAGATACCTATTTGGTGTGGGCGGTATATCAAATTTTAATTAAACATAAACACTTTGCCCCCAGATGGGGGCAGATAACAGCAGCGCATTGGACACTTTCCATCATAAAGGAGGGGTGCAGGCTTCATTTTTCAAGCATGCCCCCTCCCACAGTAATAAGGCAGTTCAATTCTCCGACACCTCTCATCGACCTGTTAGGTCAGGAGGTCACTATCCTTCTTGCCCAAGGGGCGATAGAAAAAGTACCCATTCCTCATCAGGGTACGGGGTTTTACTCCCCCTATTTCTTTATCCCAAAGAAAACAGGGGGATACAGACCTATCTTGGACCTCAGAGAATTGAACAAATTCCTTGTCAAAGAGAAATTCAAGATGATTTCTCTCGGAACTTTGCTGCCATACCTTCAGAGTCAGGATTGGCTTTGTTCTCTATTTATTTATTTATTTACATTCTCTTATATACCGCACTATTCGGCATCAGCGCGGTTCACATAGAACAAAAAGTCTCAATACAATAACAAGCATGAGTTTACAGATAAGGGAAGGAACTTGGATAACAAGGGAAACTATTTACAGTCTATTTACCGATGTAACACTACTGCATGGATACAAGTTATTAGGAACAGGTGCTAAGAATATATTCAATAATCAAAGCGATTCATCCTATGTCTGTTATTGAGAAACCACGAAACTGAATAGCTGGGTGGAATCACTGATGTCAATGAGTGTCGATGGCTCTATAAGATGCTTGTTAAAGAGATGGAATTTGAGGGCTTTCCTGAATTGTGATACACTGTTGATAGCCCGTATGCCAGGGGGTAGTGTATTCCAGCACCTAGGGGCACAGAGGATAAAGGCTCTATTGGCTGTGGAAGAAGAGCAGCTTGTAAGGGCCTTTGGGAGTTTTAAGGAGTTGATGGCTGAGGATCTTCTTGCTCTGTTTGGTGTGGTGGTATGAATAAGGTCAGATAAGGAATGAGCGGAAAGCCTGTTGAGAGCTTTGAACGTGAGAAGTAGAGTTTTGAAGATAATTCTGGCCTGAATGGGTAGCCAATGTAATTGAATCAGCAAAGGAGTAACATGGTCAGTCCTGGCGGCCCCCTGGAGTACCCTTGCTGCGGCATTCATAGCCAGCTGTAAAGGGTTTAAGGTGGATTGAGGGAGACCTTGGAGAATGACATTGGCGTAATCGAAGATCTCAAGGATGCGTACACTCATGTTCTCATCCATCCAACTCACAGAAAGTTCCTTTTTCAGGGAAAGCACTACCAATACTGGGTGCTTCCATTTGGCCTGGCCTCAGCACCAAGGGTGTTCACGAAATGCATGGCTGTGGTAGCAGCATTTCTTCGCACTCTAGGCATATTCGTCTTCCCCTACTTAGACGACTGGCTCATTCGAACCCCAACAGAATCAGAGGCCAGGACTTCTCTATCCTGCACAATGCGTATCCTGCAGTATTTGGGTCTGGTAATAAACATCCCAAAATCGTCTAACTCCCACTCAGTCTTTGGAGTTCATAGGAGCTTTGCTGGATACCAGAAAGGCAAGGGCCTACCTCCCCCAGGCCCGTTGTCTTCGCATGATGCAGTTAGCTTCTCAAGCAGTGCTAAAGTCTCATCTCACTGCTTGAGAAATGTTACAACTACTAGGCCACATGGCATCCACCGTGCATGTGGTGCCCTATGCTCGCCTCCATATGAGGGCAGCCCAGTGGACTTTATCCACTCAATGGACCCAGGCATCAGGATGCCTGACAGACAAAATAGCAAACACAAGTCGCCTTATTTTGTCCCTCCAGTGGTGGAGGTCCACTCAAAACCTGTTGCTGGGGTCCCCTTTTCAACAACCTTTACCCCAAGCAACTCTCACAACAGATGCTTCTCCGATGGGTTGGGGAGCTCATCTGCAAGATCTCTCCACCCAAGGCACCTGGTCTCCACAGGAGACTCATCTACATATCAATCTCTTGGAACTCAGAGCAATCTTCCTTGCTCTTCGAGTGTTCCATACCCTGCTCAGCTACAAGACAGTCCTCATTCATACGGACAATCAAGTAACCATGTTCTATGTGAACAAGCAGGGGGGAACAGGCTCTCTGTCGCTTTGCAATGAAGCTTTGCGACTATGGGCCCTCGCCAGAGCATCAGATTCATCTCCTGGCAGTGTATCTTCCAGGCATACAAAACTCTTGGGCAGACAGACTCAGTTGAGTTCTGCTTCCACACGAGTGGTCTCTGCATGCAGACCAGGTGACCAAGATTTTTCAAATGTGGGGAACCCCGGACATAGACCTCTTTGCAAGTCCGTGGAATGCCAAACTTCCCCGGTTCTGTTCCAGAATTCCAGCTCAGGGGGCTCAGGCCATGGATGTTTTCCTCCTTTACTGGGGTCAAGACTTCCTGTATGCCTTTCCACCCATTCCCCTAATTCCCAAAACACTGTTCAAGCTTCAGAGAGACAGAGGCCATATTCTCATAGCTCCACATTGGCCATGGCAAGTGTGGTACTCTGCTTCTACGTCTCTCTCAAGCTCCCTCCCTGGAGTTAGGGTCTGCTCCAGATCTCCTATCTCAGGAGGACGGAATGTTATGGCATCCCAATCCCCAGTCTCTGCATCTCAGGGCTTGGTTGCTGAAGGCCTAGATCTCCATGATCTTAATCTCCCTCCGCAAGTAAAAGATATTCTTTTTGCTTCCAGGAAACCTTCCCCAAGACGCTCTTATGCTTTCAAGTGGAAAAGGTTTACCATATGGTGTTCGCAAAAGGGTCTTAACCCCCTTGCGATACCTCTGGAATCCTTGCTGGAATATCTCCTTCATTTATCTAATGCAGGACTTAAGACTAGCTCAGTAAGGGTCCATTTGAGTGCTATTGCAGCTTCCTTTAAGCCTCTGAATGGACAACCTATTTCCTCTCATCCTCTTATAGCAAGATTTGAGAGGCCTTCTTCTAACTAAGCCTCCCATTAGGCCACCACCGGTGTCATGGGACTTAAACCTGGTTCTTGGGCAGCTCATGAAGCCATCCTTCGAACCTTTAGCTACTACCTCCTTAAAATTCCTTTCTTGGAAGTTTATCTTTTTTATTGCAATCACATCAGCACGTCGCATCAGTGAGTTGCAAGCGCTAGTAGCTAATCCACCTTATACAAGGTTCCATCATGACAAGGTAGTCCTTAAGACTCATCCACACTTTATGCCAAAGGTGGTCTCGCCTTTTTATCTGAACCAAGTGGTCTACCTGTGTTTTTTTTCCAAGGCCTCATGCATCAAATCCAGAGAGGAATCTTCATACTTTGGACTGTAAAAGAGCTTTAGCCTTTTACTTACAAAGAACACAGCAACATAGAAAGTCCTCTCAACTCTTTGTTGCTTTTGATCCTTCTCATTTGGGACTTCCAGTCTCCAAGAGAACACTATCTAACTGGATTTCTCAGTGTATTTCCTTCACCTATCAGAGTAAGAACCTTCCTCTGGAGGGCCATGTCACAGCTCACAATGTGAGAGCCATGGCAGCCTCAATGGCTCATCTGTACTCTGTGTCTATCGACATCTGTCGAGCAGCCATCTGGGCCTCGGTTCATACCTTCACAGCCCATTACTGCTTGGACAAGGACTCCCGCCGGGATGCCTTGTTTTGTCAGGCTGTTCTCCAACACCTGTTCCATACCTAATCAACTCCTACCCACCATCCTTGGTAGGATGCCAGAGATCCATGGGGGGAAGTGGAGCCCTTCTCAGGGACACACAATGTCTGGGGTCTCTCCCTGGCATCTAAAGCTAGGGAGTGCCCATATGTGATGACTACATTCCTACTTGTTCCTGGAGATAGCATAGTTACTCACCTGTGTAACAGGTGATCTCCGGGAACAGCAGGAATTTAGTCCTCGCAACCCACCCACCTCCCCTAGGAGTTGCATCTCTCTTTCCTTTTCCCTCTCTCTCTCTCTTTGTCTCAGCTTTAAAACTCAACCGGAGAGAGGCAGTTGGGAAAGGCGGGAAGGCAACACGCAGGCGCTGTGGGATGCTCCCAAAAGCTTTCTAATTGAATGCTGGGGAGCGTTCCCGCGCAGGCTCCGTCGGTACCGACGATACCCATATGTGAGGACTAAATTCCTGCTGTTCCCGGAGATCACCTGTTACAGGTGAGTAACTATGCTTATTGTGTCGTTTCAAAACATTTATGTTTATATTATACTTTGCTCTTTTTATATTTTAATTCTTATAAGTTTTAGTGATGATATAATTTATAATATAGCGTTCCAACATTTTTTATATAGCAATATATATATTTTTATATAATATATATTTCTATACACATTTTTATACATGTTTTATGTATCTGACATAAATTTAAATGTGGTTTTCATATAACTTTATTTTATAACTAAGTGGTATTATGTTTTATGATGTTAATGTTTATAATGGTTTGTTTTTATTTCCTTGACACCAGTTTGCCTTTTACTCCTGAGGAAGTTTTTAAACGAAACACAGCCTGTGTCGGGTTTTATTGGCAAATCAAATAAAGGTTTTTTCACTTAATTTATTCCTTGGTCATTCCTTACCACGTTCTCTGACTGTGTGCTTCATCTGACGTGGCTTCTTGCTCTGTGTTGGACAAAGTACTCTTGCCTTCAGAAGATTGTGATGAGGCTAGTGTGATCCGCCTATTCCAGAAGATCTCTGCTCTCCCAGAGGAGGGTGTGGTTTGGCAGTCCCAAGATGGATGCACAAGTCATGGCTGTTATCAGATGGACCACCGTTCTTGTGGAAGGTGGATCGGCTTTAAAGGATTTTCTGGGCGATACAGTGGATTTGTGGTTGAGAAGCTAGTTTCACCATGGCAGCTATTCTGCTGCTGGCTGTATGTACTAACCTGACGTCTTGAGCCCTGCTCCAGTGGATTCAGTCTCTTTTGCTGGATACTACCCTTCTTTTGGAGTTGGCTATGGCCTGCCTTTCTGATGCCATGTATGACCTGGTACGTTTGGTGGCCATGAGTGGTGCCCTGATGAGTGTCACAATGTTGGATTTGGCTCCAGCACTGGGCAGTGGACATCTTATTGTCCTCAGCAGCTGAGATGGATGTGTGGAGATTTAGCTCCCCACCTGTAACCTGTTAGCATTATTTCTCTTTTTTATTTTCTGGAAGAGTTCACACTGAAGAATCAGTGCTTTACCCTAGCAGGGTATCTAGGCACTTTGCTATTGATTATACTGACTGTTTTTCTGTGGCAGCGTCAGTGTCAGTTGGCCGGGTAAACAGCTCAGAGAATGGGACAGAGCCTGTCTCCTCTTCTCTGCTAGGGGTGCTCGGGAGGAGCGGTTCTGGGAGCCCCAGCTACTGTCTCTCTCCTCGGAGTCTGTTCACTTACCGGATCGCTGGCAGCGGTTCCTTGTGGAGTTGGGAGCACTTCAGCCTAACCGGCATATAATTAGCGTTTGCAAGTCTTCTGGAGGGGAAGCCGGTGCACATCTTCTCCGACAACTTAGTGACGGTCTCATACATAAATCGCCAAGGCGGGACAGGCAGTCGTCTTCTTCTGGAGGAGAGTCAGCGCTTGTTTCACTGGGCGGAATTGCACCTCACGGCGCTTTCGGCAGCTCATGTGGCAGGAAAGGACAATGTACAAGCGGACTATCTCAGTCGACATGTCCTCTATCCCGGAGAGTGGGAGCTCAATGCTGAAGTGTTTCACGAGCTCAAAGTACGTTGGGGTCAACCGGTAGTGGACCTGATGGCAACTCTGGGCAATGCAAAGGCGGCTCGCTTTTACAGCAGGCGCAGGGAGCATATGTCAGAGGGTCTCGACGGTCTAGTTCAGCCCTGGCCGTTGGGGCAACTTCTGTATGTGTTTCCTCCGTGGCCCTTGGTGGGCCGAGTCGTTCAGCGAGCCGTTCAGCACGAGGGTCTGCTGATTCTTATTGCTCCAGATTGGCCCAGGCGCCCTTGGTATGCCGATCTAATGCGCCTCCTTGTGGCTCCACCGTGGAGGTTGCCCGCTCGGGCCGACTTACTGCATCAGGGGCCCGTTTGGATGCCCCAGGCGGATCGATTCTTGCTTACGGCATGGCTCTTGAAAGGCGGCGGTTGCGCTGCAAAGGCTATTCAGAATCAGTAATCAACACCTTGTTGCAGTCACGTCGACAGTCCACATCGTTGGCGTACATTCGTGTGTGGCGCGTTTTTGAGGTGTGGTGTGCAGAACGCCGTTTGAGGGCTCGCCTGTCTTCCATTCCAGATATTCTCGCGTTTCTTCAATGCGGGCTTGAGAAAGGTCTTGCTCTGAGCACCTTAAAGGTGCAATTAGCGGCCCTGGCAGTTTTTCGAGGGCCGGTTCGTGGACTACGTCTTTCATTACATCCGGTTGTACTACGTTTTCTTAGAGCGGCTAAGCAACTTCGGCCTCCGTTTCGGCAAGTTATTCCTCCTTGGGATTTGAACCTGGTGTTAGGGGTCTTGACAGTCTCCCTTTGAGCCTCGTTCCTCAGGTTCGCTGCGGGAGTTATCCTGGAAGACTGCTTTTTTGGTGGCCTTGTGTTCTGCTAGACGCATTTCAGATCTGCAGGCCCTTTCGTGCCGTCCGCCCTTTCTTCAGTTTTCTGCGGAAAAAGTGGTCTTGCGTCCGGTACCGTCCTTTCTACCTAAAGTGCTGTCTGCATTTCATGTGAATCAACCGGTCTCGCTACCCACCTTTTAAGGGGAGGTTTGTTTGAAGCCAATTTGGAGAAGTTGATGAAGGACCTGGTGAGTCCAAGGAGCCTGGGGTACCAGCCCGCCTCACTTCTTCTCAGCCTCTGCCTGTCCATAGAGGGTGCACTGGTCAGATTCCCAGGGGCCTCTGGACTCTCGTCATTTACCAACCTTGAAAACCTTTCTTTCCCTCTGTTCCTGGGCTTCGGGCTCGTTCTCAGCCCTTTTGTGGAGCACGTGGCCCAGGGACCCAGTGCCTTTCAGAGGAGGATCCTCCCAGGCTGTGCAATGAAGGTTTTGAGGCCAATTCCCTTGTTACTGTAGTTGGAGGTAGGCTTCACCTTTTCATTTAGGAGTGGGCTCAAATTGCCAAGGATCATTAGGTACTAGACACCATTCAGTTTAGCTATGTTCTGGAATGCAAAGAGCTGATTCTGGATGCCTTGGTCATCTCCCCTTGTGGGTCTGCGATCAAAGCAGCTCTGCAGATCACCTTGGAAAAATTGCAGTGCCTAGGTGATGCCCTTCACACCAGATGAGTGGTGCCCAAAACGTTGGCTCCTTTCGGCCCATTCTGGACCTCAAGAGGGGGGGGGGAGTCAAGCCCTTGCGCATCCTGAACTTCAAGATGGAATCCTTGTGCTCCGTGATTCAAGCAGCATGTCAAAAGAAGCTCTTGGCTTCTCTGGATCTGGCTGAGGCATATTTTCATATTCTGATCCAGGAAGATCAAAGTATTTACATATTGTCATGCTTGATGCTCTGTCAATTTGCTGCTGTCACCCCCCCCCCAAGCTTCCACCACCCCGAAGATGTTCTCCCACTTCATGATGGTGGCGGCTGCGGCACCAAGAGGATCAGTCTCCTTCCTAGAAAGCCTCGGCTGAGTGATCAATCGGGGAAGAGCTAACTGGCTTCCCTAGTCCCTGGAGTTCCTGTAGAGTTTTCTTGCCAGAGGAGAATGTCAGAATCTGTCGGATTGCCTGGCACTGTTCTGTGCGCAGCTGGTTTCTAGAGTTTAGGATTGATGGTGGCGATCATAGAGATGGTGCTGTGGGTGCATGTTCATATGTGACCGCTCCAGCAGTCCTTTTTGACTCTGTGGTCCCATAGTTCTCAGGAGTTTGAACGCAGGCTCCAACTCCCATTGATGGTGGAGTCCAGCCTGCAGTGGTGGTGGCAGTCTCTTAGAGAGGGCGTGCCATTGGATGATTTCTCCTGGATCCTTTTGACAATGGATGCCAGTCTCTTAGGCTAGGGAACCCGTTGCCAAGACTATACAGCCTAGGGCCGTTGGAACCACAGGGAAACGGTGAGGGCCATCATGTTGGCACTTCTGCATTTCCAGCCATTGATCAAGGGCAGGTTGGTTTGAGTGTGTTCAGACAACACCATGGCAGTGGCTTATGTCAATTGGAAAGGCAGCATGAGGACAGCTAGGGTAGCTCTCAAGATGGCTGTCCTGTTTGCCTGGGCGAAAAAGAACCTCCTAGCCTTATAAGTTCAGCACATTCCCGGAGTGGACAGTATGGAAGTGGACTTCCTCAGCTGGCACTCTAGTTCCTGGAGGGTGGAAGTTGAGTCAGGAGGCGTTTTCAGTTGGTTCTGTGCTGCTGGGGTCACCCTGAAATGGATCTGATGGCTACCTACTCCAGTGCTGAAATTTGCTGCTGTTGCTTCTTCAGTCATCACAAGGAGATGGGGTCAGAGGGTGCCAATGCCCTGACGCAGTCTTGGCCAAGTCAGCACTGGTTGTACGTGTTTCCTCTGTGGCCCCTGGTGAGGCATTTGATTTGACATATAAAATGCCAGTCGGGCAGGATTGTTCTGGTGGCGCTGGATTGGTTGAGGAGAAGTGTGGTTAGGAGACCTGATGCAGCTCCTGCGAGCGCCTCCTCTTCAGTTGTCTTCATCTCTGGGCCTGTTGCAGCAGGGACCGATCATCCTGGAGGACTTGGTTCCCTTCTCACTTATGGCTTGGCTTAAAAGACGGCTAGCATGTAAGGGCCACTCTCCAGCAGTGGTCTCTCACTCTGCTCAGAGCCCGAAGGCGGTCTATCAAGCTAGCATACATGCAGATTTGGTGTCTCTTTTGAGTGATAGTGCAGCACTCTGCTCTTGAGGTGCCCATGCTGCCATCTCTGTTGGTCTTTCTGCAAGATGGCCTGGAGAAGGGCCTTTCCCTTGGCTCCCCTGAATGTTCATGTAGCATCTTTGGCCTGTTTCTGAGGTCTGGTGGCTGGTATGTCTCTAGCCTTGCACCTGGATATCTCCTGCTTTCTCCAGAGGGTTCAACATCTACATCCTCTCCTGCAGTCTGTGATGCCTTCCTAGGATCTGTTTGGTGCTCAGGGCCCCAATGGCGGAACCCTTGTGCTGTTGAAGCATGCTACTTTAATGATTTGGCACTGAAGACAGTCTGCTACAGACTCTGTCTTGCTGAGTTCCTTATGTGTCTTTTTCAAGGAGGCAGTTTCCCTTCCGCCTGTGACTTCCTTCTTGCCTAAGGTGCTTTCTTCCTTTCACGTGAATCAGGTGGTATTCCTGTCCTCCTACTCTGAGTAGTGTAGGGGGAAGGATAAGAATCTTTGCATTGTTGTCCGGAGGGTGCTTCTCTGGTACTTGGAGGCTACAAATTCCTTTCATAAGTTTGACCATCTTTTTATGCTGGCTGTTGGCCCACGCAAGGGTGACGTAGCTGCTGAGTCTACCTTGGGGCGCTGGATTAAGGGGGCCTTTGCCTTGGCATATCTGTTACGGAACCAGCTGGTTCCGGAGGGTTTGTGCACCCATTCTACCCAAGCAGAAGCATCCTCATAGGCGGAGCTCATTAGCCCCTGCAGACAATTGTCAGGCAGCAATGTGGGTATAACGTTTCACTTTTGTCAAACATTACCACTTGGATGTCCACGTGAGGGTGGACATGGCCTTTGGCTCAAGGGATTGCAAACTGCTGTATCGTCTTCCCACCCAGTGGAGTTGTAGCTTTGGTACATCCCACTTGTCTGAACTGGTCTAGCAGGATAATATGGAAGATGACATTTTATTTATCAGTTAATGTCCTGTCCTTGTCTTGCTAGACTGGTCCAGGGCCCGCCTCTGGAACTGTATTGCTCAGTGCTTCTGCTATGGTACCCTTGAGTCTGCTCTGATTTTTATACTTGACTCTGCAGTTTCATTGTTTACTGTTGGCCTTATCTTTTATGCTTTCCTGTACATAGTTCTGTACTGTTGATCACTCATGGTTTCCCGCGGTTGGGTGAGGCTTGCCATGTTTCTCCCATATTCTTTAGGACAAATACTGAAGGGATCTCTGGTGACTGAAGTGAATACAGGCATAGGAGTGATGCCATTGAATCGTGGGCTTTTCATTGGTTCTTTGTCTTCATCAATCTGCTGGTAGTGTAACACAACCCACTTGTCTGGACTGGTCTAGCAGGACTGAAGGAAAGGACATCAACGGGTAAGTAAATTGTCACCTTAGGCGACTTCAACTTATACAAAATATTTTTTTAAATTTCTAATTTTCAACATATTACATCAAGCAAAATACATATACTTGAAGGAAAAAAGACAACACATGAAATAATCAAATACAAAAGCAAACAATCAAATTCATAAGAACTCACATAAAGAGCAAATACTCTAAATCTATATGTACTAGACTCTTAAAGAAGGGGCTAGTTCACAATCACCAAATCCAATAAGAAAAAAGAAAATTACTTACACAACAAAGAACAAGGAAACCACATGGCTCAAATTCAAAATCCTTAGCACCTCGAGAGAGTCGGTCTTAAGTAGATTCAACCTGAACTACTACAGCCTCCGGGGACGACTTAGCATCCAAGAATGCACGCAGTTGTTTAGGATCATAAAATATATATCTAGCTAAAGAAGATTTAAGTAAACATTTACAAGGAAATCGAAGCATAAAGGAAAAACCCAGCTTAGCTACCTCAGGATGCATTGACAGAAATTGATGCCTTTTAGACTGTGTAACATAGAAAATGTCTGGGAAAACCCAGACTTGTTGACCATAGAACAACTTAGTAGATTCCTGAAATAAAGTTTGAGTCCAAGCCCGATCTGGTTCCAGTACATACATAACCAAAAGTGTTGCGCTCTGCATATTTTCCTGGTCCACCCAAAATCTGGGTCAAATTCAGTGTGTCAATTGAAGCCGCACCTTGCTCAACCACCAATGTAATACTACTGGAGCGCTTCTTCAATGGGAGATAATAAACCTTGGAGGTGGCGCAGTCTCTAGCATACCCAATATTTCCAGTAAACCTTTTTGAAAAGTTCAGCCAAAAAAATATTGGGAGATAAATTTGCGATTTAATTTTCCTTTTTTTTTTTTTTTTTTGAAGTTTTCCAATTTCTTTAACTTCATGTGGATGGAAGAGCTGTCTCTCACCAAAGAGACACACTGTGTTTGCAAAGAAAGTACCTGAGCAGACACAGTCCCAACTTGTAGCACTTACTCCCGAAGTGGCTTGTTCTTGTTGCTGAAATAGTTTTGAATTGAAGAAAGACGGTATATAAAAACTGTTAAATAAATAAATCTAGTCATATGGTCCTGGGGTTGTTCCTCCAAAATATTAACGTGCCTGGACACTGATCTCTCCAGGGAAACTATGGCAGTCCAGATAGAATCAAGTGCCACAACCATTGGCTTCACCAGCGCGCTGCCACCAGCCAGAGTTTGGGGGCTCCCCTCTGACCATGGTGCAGTATGGCCTGCCTTGTGAGAAACCTCACTAGCTTCCATTCAAATTAATCCTGTACTGGGCACAACAAAAGTCACCAACACCATCAGAGGCTATGGGCAGCGCAGCTGGACTTAACGCCCCTGAAGATGACTGCATCTCCTCCACCCCCACAGAGGAGGAAGGCAGACAGAGAAACTGCTCACCAAGCAGCAGGAAAGGCTCTTTCAGAGGGGTGTGCTGCTCAGGGCTCAGACTGATGTCTGAGACTGGAAGGACCACCCCAATGTCAACTCCAGCACTCACCTCTGCAGACTCCACTTGAGCGTCAGCAATCAGGAACTTCACAATGGGCTGCTGCATTGGGGAAAGACCAGCCTCAGGTTACGTCCTGATCTTCCACTTTCTTTTCTCAATTTGAAAAAGGTAACAAAAGCTTCAGGAAACACACAAAGCAGAAAACCACAATGGAAGAAAAGTTGCCGGCGCGAGCATTCATGCGATCACCATCTTGGATCCTCCCCTCCCTATACAAAATACTTTTGTGAAATTGCTCTATAATGCTGGTCATTTTCATCATGTTACACCCTTCCTAGTTAGAGCACTGGCTGCCTATTTCCAGATTTTGATGCTGGCTCACAGCCTTTCATTCTGGCCTTCTGTCTAATTCATAATTCCATATAACCCTCCCATTCCCTCCATTCATCCCAAGCCCACTTATTGGTGATTCCTACATAAGAGCAACTCGGATATGAATAGATCCATTCAGCCACTTCTGTCTATAACACCCCCACCCTCTGGAATTCACTCCCCGCAGATATTCGTTGTGAATCCTCTCATTAGAACTTTAAGAAAGTTTAAAACCTGGCTTTTTCAGAAATCTTATGCAGCCTTTATCTGATATAGGTTTTGCTTCTCCCACTGGGTGCCCCCTATTGTATTCCAGTTAGTTGGTTTTCTGGATGACTCTGTACTATACTTGCCCTTTACTTTATTGGATCTATATGTTTGTACATTAGGCCGTCGTCTTTGTCCTGTTAACCACGGATTTGATTGTAAACCACTTCAGAACATAAGAACATAAGATATGCCATACTGGGTCAGACCAAGGTCCATCAAGCCCAGTATCCTGTTTCCAACAGTGGCCAATCTAGGTCATAAGTACCTAGCAGTTTCCCCAAAAGACACAGGTTCCACAATGCTTGTATTGGGTCAAGCAGTGATATCCTGGGTCCCTTTTTAAATTTTATTTTTATTTCACACCAACAATCAAATCTTCCATTTTACACCCAACTTACAACCACTCAGCACACAACAGTAATATGCAGCCTAACACATGTCATACAACTGGCAGATTATTTTTAAACCCCCTAGCACCCCCCCTCCCCCCCCCGCCAAACAGCAATATATGCATCTAACGAACAACATTTATTTTGTGGTCTTCCATATAATATACCTTCTCCACACTTGCATAAACCTTTGCGCGTGTTCCTTTTTCAGGGCCGTAAGTTTACTCATCAAATACAGGTGGTCTAAGGAGCTACTGAACTCCTCTACAGTAGGGACCCCCACCTGTTTCCACTTCTTTGCGATCAAGACCCGCAACGCTATACACCCCAAATTCATAAAGTCCCCCTCCCACCGGTTAAGCTCCTCCAACCGCACTCCGAGGAGCGCCAAAGCCGGCGAGGGCTGTATTTCCTTCTCCAAAATCTGGCCTAAAAGGCGGAACACCTCCCCCCACGCTCCCTGAATCAGCTTACAGTTCCACCAAATATGTATATACGTTCCCCTTTCCCCACATTCCCTCCAGCACTGGGCATTGGTAGCATGATACATCTGATTCAACCGCGCAGGTGTCAAATGCCACCTATATAAAACTTTATAGTTATTTTCAATTAGAGAGACCGCTAACAGTCCTTTATAGCGAGATCAATAGATTTGCTTCCATGTATCCTCCCCCCAGTCAACCCCCAAATCCGCCTCCCACCCCCTTTGATATGACTTTTTACCCCCACCCTTTTGCATCATAGCATAAAATTTCGTCACAACCCCCTTCCGCCACCCCACCAAGAACATCTGCTCCACCTCTGTAGGGTCCCCCTGCAAACCTGGGACTATCTTGTGGTGAATATAATGGGTAATTTGTTGATAATGAAACACCTCGGTATCCTCCAATTGATATTGCTCCTGCACAGCCTCAAAGCGTTCACCACACTACCCTCTAGTAATTGACCTACCCGCTCTAACCCTTTCCGTGCCCAAAGCATAAAAGCAGAAAACCCCACTCCCGGCGGAAAGGTCGGATCCTCCTTTATTGGGATCAGCCGCGATATCCCCTCCTTACCCAGCCACACATGTTTCCATTTGTTCCACACCTTCAAGGTTAGCTGTACAAATGGGTTTTCCCCTTGAAAGCCTCTATAGCCCTCCCGTGGCAACCACAACAAATCCTCAAGCTGACCTTCCCCCAATTCCTCCGACTCCATCCACACCCATTCTTTCTTTTCATCCCCACACCAATCCACACATGCACTCAACCGTGCGGCCTCCCAGTATTTCCCCAAATCTGGGAGCGCCAATCCCCCACCTTCCTTCCGACGTGTCAAAATTCGCCCAGCTATTCTATTTTTTCTCACACCGCCCACATATTTCATAATCACCTGTTGCCATTTCAGTAAACAGCGTTTAGACTCCCCTATTGGAAGCACCCTAAAGAGATACAGCCATTTAGGTAGGATCATCATTTTAACTGCCGACATCCACCCATACCATGATAGCCCCTTACTCTCCCAGCTTTCCAATTCCTTCCGCACCAGTTTATCCATGGCCCCATAATTAGCCTCAAACAAGTCCTCCGCCTTCATCGTCAATTTGATGCCTAAATAAGTAATACTATGCCTCGCCCATTTAAATGGGAACTGCTCCTTAAGAAGGAGCACCGTCTCTTCGGGGACAGAGATGTTCAGGATCTGGGACTTAGTCGCATTAATTTTAAACCCGGAATAGTCCCCAAATTTCACTAAAAGATCATAAAGTGCCGGTAAAGACTTCTGCGGCTCAGTTACCATAAACAATAAGTCATCGGCAAAGAGGGACACCTTGCTTTCCAAAGCCGGCCATCTCGCCCCCTCACCTCCCCACATTCCCGTACCCACTGGGCTAGAGGTTCCTTCGACAATACAAACAAAATTGGTGATAAGGGGCACCCTTGCCTCGTGCCCCTCCGCAACTCAAACGCCGCCGTATATTCACCATTAATGCGAATCTTCGCCCGCGGTTGGGTATAGATTGCTTGAACCCATTGCAAAAAATTCCCTCCTATCCCCATCTTCTCCAAGACCTTGAAAAGAAAGGGCCAGGCCACCCGATCGAAAGCTTTCTCAGCATCTATTGTTAATAGTAACATCTGTTGTTTCCCCCGCTTCCCTCTCCACATAGCATTCATCACTTTCCTTATATTATCCGAGATATGTCACCCCGGTACGAAGCCCGCCTGATTCTCATGTACTAAATATGGCAAATAAGGTAATAGCCTATTGGCCAGTACCTTAGTATAAATTTTAAAGTCCATCCCCAACAAGGAGATGGGTCGGTATGAACCACATAAAGTTAAATCTTTCTCCTCCTTTGGAAGCACTGTTATACCAGCAGTACGCATGGTTTCCGGCAAGACCCCTTCCTCCGTGAATGAGTTAAAGAGCCAAGTCATAATCTCCCCCAACTCCTCCCCAAATTTTTTATAAAATTTATTAGTATAGCCGTCCAGGCCCGGCGCCTTATGTGCAGGTAAGTTTTTAATGACTGCCATCACTTCCCCCACTTCAATGGGCTGAGAAAGCCATTCTGCTTGCCCCTGACTCAAACCCGGGAGTTTCATACTGAAAAACTCTTCCATCCCCCTCAGCTCCCCGTCCTTGTCTGGAGTATACAACTGTTTATAATACTCAACAAACCGCTCTTGTAGTTGCCCCAATTGCCGCAGCTCCTTCCCTTGGGCATCCTTTATTTTCATTATATAGTTTTGCTGACGTTGTTGTTTCAACTTGTGCGCTAGTAGTCTCCCAGGTTTATTGCCCCATTCAAAAAAATCTTGTTTAAGTTTATCCTGGGCATATTTAATCTCACCAAGCTCTAACTCCCCTAACTCCCTCCGCGCCTGCGCCAATTCACTCCGGCCCAGCCCACCCAACTCACCCTGTTTCTGCAACCCTTCCAGCTCCCTAATCTTATCATATACTATCCGTTTTTGCCTCTCCTGAATCTTCTTCCGATAGGAACCAAGAGATATCAACTTCCCTCTCACCACCACCTTCAGACATGCCCAGAGAGTGCCAGTTTTACACTCTACTGTATCATTAAACTCTAAGTATTCTTTAATCTGTTCCTTCACTTGTAGAACAATCTCCGGTACCTCCAACAAGGATTCATTCAAACACCACCTCGCACCTTTCCCCACCTTACCCCCCAACCCAATCTCCACCCAAAACAGAGCATGATCTGACAACGTGCGTTCACCAATCTCACACCCCCCCAGGTCCTGAACCAGTGTCTTGGCCACCCAGATCATATCCAATCTAGAGAGTCATGCACTGGGGACCAATAAGTGTAATCCCTCCTCCTCCCTCTCAACTCTCGCCACGCATCCACCACCCCCAATTTGGGCCCCCATTGTTTTCAACGCTCTCCTACTTTTCCCACTCCCAAGGGCCTTCCCTCTGGAATTATCCAAGATAGGGCTACTCGTTAAATTAAAATCTCCTCCCACTATTATCTGCCCCTCTGCAAATTCTGTCACCCTTCTAGTCAATGCCACAAAGAAGGCCCCCTGTGCCACATTAGGTCCATAAATATTCACTAATGTAAATTTCTGGTCCTTAATCTGCATCTTAACCATCAAGTATCGCCCTTCCTTATCCTGATGTATCTCCTGCACCTGGTGAGGTACGTGAGCATGCACCAAGATACCTACCCCCCCTTTTTGAGTTCCACCCGGTTGGAAGCAAACCATCGTCCCAGGAATTTCTTGTGGGCCATCCTCCACTCATCCCTTTTCAACAGATGTGTCTCCTGTAGAAACACCACATCACCCTGTAATCTATCGATCTCCTTATACACCCTTTGTCTCTTCATCGGGGAGTTTAGACCCCGCACATTCATTGTTACCACTCTTAATTTATCCATCATCACCCTGTTCACCGCACACCCACCTCCTACGCTGTTTGGTTGAGAAACCCTAACTAGCCCCCCCTCCCCCCTTACCCCCTCCCCCCACATCCCCCCCCCCCCCGTCCGTCCAAGGCACCAACACCTCGAATACACGAGGCATGACTCACCAGCCCGAGCCCCTATTACCATCATAATTATTCACACAGGGCCTCCCCCTCCCATCACCATTATAGAATTTAATAAACAGCATACTGTTCACCACTTTTCCCATGCAAGCATTAAACTATAATGTCCAGAGAGTCCACTACTCCCCTTCACCCCTCAGGTTCCTCTGCCGTCTTCTGCTGTTGTCGCCGCAGCCTCCGGTCTCCCTGAGGTGCTCTCCTCCATCCGCTTTCCCCCGGCCTTTTCCTCGGCGTTTTTGGCCGTTCCATCTGCATGAGTGCTGATATCCCCGTCCACCCCGCCTTCTCCATGGCCTTAATGGCTTCCTCAGCGGTTTTCACATAGGACGTGACCCCATCAATACAAAATTGCAACCCAAACGGGAACAGCCATTTGTATCTAACGGCTCTCTCCCGCAACTGTGCAGTAATCGGTGCAAAATCCCTTCGCTTTCTCATTGTAATAGCGGAAAGGTCTGCATATATCTCAAGATGTTGATTGTCCCACTTAAAGTGCTTCACTTTCCTGGCAGCTTCTACCACAATATTTTTAGTAGAATACTCGTGAAAGCACACAATAATGTCTCTATGAAAGCCGTCCTTTCTGGAGCCCAACGCTCTGTGGGCCCGGTCTATCTTCCAACACAGGCCCTCCGCCGGCAATCCAGCCTCCAGTACCAATTGCTTGCACACTCTTTCTACTAGGTGAGCACAGTCCATGTTCTCCGCTGTTTCGGCAATGCCTCGCAGTCTGACATTTGCCCTCTGGGAGCGATTTTCCAAGTCCTCCACTTTGGACCATAACTCCTCTTGTTCTCCCTCCATACTCTCCATCCGCTCTTGCAGTTTTTGCAACATATTGTCCTGCGTTTCAACTTTATTCTCCAAGTCTTCCAGACGTTGGCCCACCTCACGGATTTCTCCACGCAAGTCCTCCAACCAACCCCGGACATCTGTTTTGAACAGGGACATATCTTGTCTGATAGTGATGAACCACCCATGCAGCTCTCCCCGGAGTACCTCCACTTCACTTCCCTTCTGCTTCTCCACCTTTGAGGCCTCCTCGTCGCTGCCCGCGTGTACCGTCGCAATCTTGGATTTCCCCGCGGCACCCACCACTGCCGCGCCTTTATAGGCAAACGCCTTTAATTCGGTGTTACTTTTTTTCATCACCGGACAGCCACTCGGTTCACCCAACTCTCCACCGAGTTTCCGACTCTCCAGACCCCACGTTCAGGCAAGGGGTGCCCCAGCAACTCACTCATTCACAGAGCTCCGTGCTTTTGCTGCCTCTCAGGCTGGTGACGTCATTTCCTCTCATCCTGGGTCCCTTTTTAATAATGGTTTATGGACCTTTCCTCCAGGAACTTGTCCAAATATTTTTTAAACCCAGCTACACTAATAGCTTTTACTACATCCTCCGGTAACAAATTCCAGAGTTTGATTACACATTGAGTGAAAAAATATTTTCTCTTATTTGTCTTGAATAGTTTACCCTGTAGCTTCATTGCATGTCCCCTATCCTTTCTATATTCTTATGACGTAAACAATCGATCTATGTTTACCCATTCCACTCCATTCATTAATTTATAGACTTCTATCATACCTCCCCTCAGCCATCTTTTTTCCAGGTTAAAGAGCCCTAACGTTTTTAGCCTTTCTTCATAGGGGTAGCCTTCCATCCCCTTTACCATTTTGGTGGCTATTTTCTGAACCTTTTCTAATAACGCTATATCCTTTTTAAGATAGTGACCAGAATTGCACACAATATTCAAGGTGAGGTCACACCATGGAACGATACAGATTCCAAGTTTCCCTGTAGCGGTATACCAAATGTTACACGCAAATAAATAACACCCCCCATACAGCAATGCTCTCTTGTTTTTTTGTAGCCCAAATGCATGACCTTTCAGTTGCCAAGATCTCAACCATTCTTTGAGCTTCACTAGATCCCTCCTCATGTGATGCACACCTTCCATTTAAGAAGGGGGGAGGGTGCTATTCCAAATGGATGGCCTCCACTTTAAGCATGGTGGAACCAGGCTGTTAGCATTAACCTTTAAAAAGGAGAGAGAGCAGCTTTTAAACTCGAAAAGGGGGGAAAGCAGACCAGTCTCCCAAGAGCTCATGGTTCGGAGGGATGTATTTTTGAAGGTTACTAGCAAAACACGGAAGGTAGGGCATTCCATTAGACAGGTTCCAGTAAAGGAAAAACAAACTCAGATTGCTTTAAGTAAAGAACTGAAAGATTCCAGATTACCCTGTCAATTGAAACTAGATTTGTTAATATGAACAAAAATCAAATTTTGAAATTCCTGTGTGCAGATGCTAGAAGACTAGAAAAATATATAGCACTAAATGAAAGGGGGGATAATAATTGGCATCTCAGAGACCTGATGGAAGGATGTTGACTAATGAGAACTCTGATACTTGGGTACAAATTATATCACATTGATAGGGAAGATCAAATTAGTTGAGGGTGGAGGCACTATATGTTAGAGGGCATTGAGTCACAGGATAAAAGTTTGCAGGAAAAAAAATACACTGTAGAATCTCTATGGATAGAAATTCCATGGGAAGTGGGGGGGGGGGGTGTACTACCATCCACCTGACCAGAATGAACAGATGATGAAACATAGAAACATGACGGCAGAAAAAGACCACATGGCCCATCTAGTCTATCCTTCCATATCAGCTATAATAGTCCCTTTTTTTCCTTTAGAGATCCTCTGTGTTTGTCCCATGCTTTTTTGAATTCAGATACTGTCCTCATGTCCACCACCTCCACTGGGAGTCTATTCCACACATCTGCCACCTGAGTCTATCCCCTTTCACTCTTATCCTATGTCCCCTCATAGCACAGCTTGCCTTCAATTGAAAGAGAGACTCCTGTGAATTGTTGCATGGAGGTATTTAAATCTCTTATATTTTCCCTATCTTACCTTTCCTCTAAAGTATACATACTAAGATCCTTGTCCTCATAGACTTCATAATGAAGATTATTAACCATTTTAGTAGCCCCCTCTGCACGGACTTCAACCTGCTTATATTCTTTAGAAGGTGCAGTCTCCAGAATTGCACACAAAACTCCAAATGAGGTTGCACCAGAGGCGGCATCACCACCTTTTTTTCTGCTGGCCATTCCTCTCCTTATACACCCAAACATCCTTTGGCTTTTGCAATTGCCTTTTCTATCTGTTTAGCTACTTTAAGATCGTCTTACAGAAGTACCTTACTCTCTACACGGTGTACAGCTCCTTTGGAGTTTTGCAGCTCAAGTGCACAACCCTTCATTTTTATTTATTTATTTTTTAGCATTAAATTTCAGCTGCCAAATTCTAGACCATTCTTCAAGCTTAGCTAGATCCCCCCCCCCCTCCTGTTATCTACTCTTTCCTAGGTTTCTACTCTTGCAGATTTTGGTATCATCTGCAAATAAACCTTACCCGGCAGCCTTTCTGCAATATCACTAACAAAGATGTTAAAAAGAATCAGACCAAGGACAGATCCCTGTGGCACACCACTGGTAACCTTCTTTTCTTCAGAGTGAGCTCCATTTACCTGTATCCTTTGGGTTACAAATTGGTTGAGTAGGAGGTGACAATCAGTCACTTTAAGGTCCATCCCTAGGGTGCTCAGTTTGTATATATGTTGCCTGTGCGGAACAGTGTCAAAGGCTTTTCTGAAATCTAAGTACACCACATCTAGGGTTCTCCTTCACTCTAACTCCCTTGTCACCCAGTCAATGAAATGCTAAAAAAAATTAGGGAAACTAACAAATTACAAAACAGTAATAAAAAGGGTAATTTCAGTTACCCTGGTATCAACTGGGTCAGTGTCACATCAGTACATGCTAGGGAGATAGTTTCAAGGTAAAATAAATGACCACTATGAGGCGAAGCTATTTAGACCTAGTCCTTAGTGGAACACATGATCTGGTATAAAAGAGAGTGGTGTTGGGCCACTAGTCAATAGTGATCATAACATGATCATATTTGATTTAATAAATGGAGGGAGGACAACAAGGAAATGGTGCTAGCATTTAACTTTTAAAAAGAAAGACTATGATAAAGTGAGGAAAATGGTAAACAAAAAAACCCCCTAAAAGTAGTAAGTTAAAGGCTTACATCAAGCATGGGTGGTGGTTAAAAATGTTATCTTGTAAGCCCAGACCAGATGTATTCATGCTGTAAGAAAGGTGGAAGGAAGGCCAAACGCCTGCCAGCATGGTTTAGAGGTGAGGTCAGAGAGACTGTTGCAGCCAAAAAAGCATATTTCAGAAAATGGAAAAAGGAGCCAAATGATGAAAACTGGAAACCTAAGCACTGGCAAGTTAGATGCAAGGCAATGATAAGGCAGGCAAAGAGAATTTGAAAATATGCATTTTCGCTTCCATGGTACGCTTAATAAAAACTTTCATATACATTCGTAGTGCAAAATCTGCAAGAGTCAGTTGGCCCATTAGTGATAGGTGGGGAAAAGAGGGGCACTAAAGGGGAGGACAAGGCCATAGCGGAGAGACGGTGAATTCTTTGCTTCGGTCTTTACTGAAAATGATATAGGAAACTTATGCCTGAAATGATATTTATTGGAAGAATTGAAACAAATCTAGGTAAACCAGGATGATCTAATAACAGCAGTTTGATAAATTAAAGAGTAACAAATCACCTGGACCAGGTGGTATACATTCCAGGGTGCTGAAAGAACTCAAATGGGATTGCAGATCTGCTATTAGTTGACACATTATTAGCCTTAAAATAGTCAAGAGTACCTGAAGATTGTAGAGTGGCCAACATAATCCAGTTTTTAAAAAGTATTCCAGGGGTGATCTGGGAACTACTGCGGTGAGCCTGACATCAATATAGGGCAAAATGGTAGAAATCATAAAGAATAAAATTACTGAACATATAGATAGTAATGGTTTAGTGGGACAAAGCCAACATGGATTTAGCCAAGGAAAGTCTTGTCTCGCTAATCTTTTTTTTAAGATGTGAACAAGCAGGTAGACAAAGGTGAGATGGTTGATTAGTGTCTAGATTTTCAAAAGCTTTGACAAGGTTCCTCATGAGATTTTTGAGGAAAGTAAAAAGTCATGGGATAGGAGGCAGTGTACTGATTAAAAGAGAAAAATGCTAGTAGGGCTAAATAGACAATTTTCTTAGTGGAGTAAGGTGAATAGTGGAGTACCCCATGGATTTGTGCTAGACCCTCTGCTTTTTAGCATATTCATAAATGGCCTGGAAATGGAAATGAGTGAATAATTTTGTCTCTGCAAATAGAATCATCTCAGAGTTGTTAAAACGCAAGAGGATTGAGAAAAGTTGCAAGAGGAGGTCGAGAAATTGGGAGATTGGGCATCCAAATGGCAGATGAAATTTAATGATGTCAGATGCAAAGTCATGCACTTAAGGAAGAACAACCCAAACTACAGTTACACGATGCAAGGTTCCACATTAGGAACCACCACCCAGGAAAAAGGCTGGGGGGAGTCATGGATAATATGTTGAAACCCTCTGCCCAGTGTGCAGCAGTACCACAAAAGGAAATAGAATGCTAGGAATCATAAGGAAAGACATGGAGAATAAAACAAAGGCTATTATAATGCTTCTGTATCGCTCCATGGTGCGACAGGATATATCTGAATTAGAAGTACAGAGAAGAGCCACCAAAATGATAAAGGAGCTGGAAGGATACCCTTGCAAGGAAAAGCTTAAAAGGTTAGGGTTCTCCTGCTTGGAAAAGAGATAAGTGAGGGGAGATAAGATAAAGGTCTACAAAAAGGAGTGGAGCAGTTAAACATAGATCAGTTCCTTCAAAAACTGGAGAGAGTAGGAGATGGACAATGAAGATATAATATAGAACTCATAAGACAAATTGGAGGAAATAATTTTTTCACTGAATGCTTAATCAAATTCTGACATTTCTTGCTGGAGGATGTAGAAAAACCTTTTAGTGTAGTTGGGTTTAAGAGGTTTGGACAAGTTCCTGGAGGAAAAGTCCATTACCCATTGTTAAATGGTAGCCGGGAAATCTACTGCTTACCCCTGGGATAAGCAGTATGGAATCTCTCTACCTTTTGGGAACCTAACAGGTACTTGTGTCCTGGATCGGCCACTGTTGGAAATCGCATACTTGGTTGGATGGACCTTTGGTCTAATCCAGTCTGGCATATGTTATGCCTTTTGAAGATTTTGGTATCGGCGAAGAGGCAAATCTTTCCCAAAGACCTATCGCAATGTTTGTGTGGGGAAAAAGTGCATGCTTGGTCTCACTTACATGCATATTTATTAAGGATAGCCTGAAAAACACTGTTTTGAGGCAGTTGACACCCATGGTCTAATTTGTCATCCGAATTCCTCTGGAGCCATTTAGAACATAAGAATACAAAATATGCCGTATTGGGTCAGACCAAGGGTCCATCAAGTCCATTATCCTATTTCCAACAATGGCCAATCCAGGTTACAAGTACCTGTCAAGTTCCCAAAAGGTATACCTATTCCATGCTGCTTATCCACAGTGGATTTCCGTGGTCCTCTTTCATAATGGCTTATGAATGTTTCCTCCAGGAACTTGTCCAAACTTCTTAAATTCAGCTATACTAACAGCTTTTATACATCCTCTGGTAAAAAATTCCAGAGTTTGATTACATGTTATCCTTCCACTTTTTTCTTGACTTGATGCCCCAAGGAAGAAACTGCCTTTCACAAACTGAACTGTAGAGTTCTCCGTTGTTTGCAGACTGAAGCCTATTTTTTTTTTGTGATCAGCTTAGCCTTGCAATCTCCTAGTATTTCGCATGTTTTGATATACAGTCAAACCTCGGTTTTCATTTGCCCCGGTTTTCATACGCTTCGGTTTTCAACGTCTTTTTTGACTGAGATTTTGCCCCGGTTCTCATACATCGCTTCGGTTTTCAACGTCTTTTTTGACTGAGATTTTGTCCCAGTTCTCATACATCGCTTCGGTTTTCAACGTCTTTTTTGACTGAGATTTTGTCCCGGTTCTCGTACATCGCCTTGGTTTTCGTAAAGTACAGTACTGTAAATACATACACCCTCGCGCTGCACACCGGTCTGTATACACTGCCAGAACGCCCACCCGGTCCCGGCAGCACTGCCCCTTGGACTCACCGATCGCCAGCGTGATGAGAAGCGAAAGCCAGCTAAGCACGTAAATGAAACACATCCTCGAGCCTGGTCAGAGTCAGAGAGGCAAGGATTGCGCAGAGAGGAAGGCCCCGATCTCGTCCACCGCCTGCCCGTTCTCTGGAGCGCCCCCTCAGGCTCGGGGGTAGCAGGGAAGAAAAGCTGTCAACGTAAGCAGGAGATGTTGCATGAATGTGGGAGGCAGTTCTCTCTCTTGCAGGGTACGTCTGAAGCTATATCATTAAGATTTTCTGCCATTCTGAAGCATTGAGCAGATAATGTAAAGGTATTTTAATGGGCTGAATCCAATGTGATTCTGAAGAGAGCTGGGCACAGCAGCTTGTCAGGGGTGGCTAAGGCCAGATGTTAACATACTGTACTGTACAGTACTGTACTTAGCTTGCTTTCAGTGATGTTAAATGTTCATTTATCCATTTCATTAGTCATTTATATTTATTTCTCATTGTTTTCTGTATGTAAAAATATAGTTATTCTCTATAAAATGTATTTTTTGTGAATATTTTTGGGTGTCTGGAGCGGATTAATTGGATTTACATTATTTCTTATGGTAAATATTGCTTCAGTTTTCATACGTTTCGGTTTTAGTCAGACTTTTTCGAATGGATTAATCATGAAAACCGAGGTTTGACTGTACTGCCAATTGTAATCTCTATGGTTATGGTTTGTCTGAAAGGAAAAGTCTGCCTTTTTGCAGTTGACATGAAAATTTGCAACAGAACGGACTCCGAGGGAGTGGGTAACATGAGGAAAGATCTACAAAAGCTGGAAGAATGGTCTAATGCTTGGCAGTTAAGATTTAATGTGAAGAAGTGCAGTATCATGCACGGTATGCAGAAATCCAAGGGAATTGTATGCAATAGGGGGCTAGAGGTTGGTGTGCATGGACCAAGAGAAGGACCTCGGAGTGATTGTTTCTGAGGATCTCAAGGTAGCGAAACAACAATGTGACAAGACGGTGGCAAAAGCCAGAAGGATGCTGGGTTGCATACAAAGAGGAATTACCAGCAGAAAGGAAGAGGTACTAATGCCACTGTACAAGTCACTGGTGAGGCCTCACTTGGAATATTGTGTTCAGTTTTAGAAACCATATATCACAAAGGATATAAAGAGACTTGAAATGGTTCAGAGGAAGGTAACCAAAATGATTTGTGGCCTGCGCCAGAAGCGACTTGAAAACCTAAGAATGTATACCCTAGAGAAGAGGAGGGACAGGGGAGATATGATAGACATTGAAATACTTACAAGATTTAAATGAACAAACCTTTTTCAAAGAAGGGGAAGTTATAAAACTACAGGGCTTAAAATGAAGCTGCAAGGAGGTAAACTTAAAAGCAACATCAGGAAATACTTTTTCACTGGAAGGGTGGTGGATGCTTGGAATACCCTCACAATGGAGGTGGTGGGGGGCAAATACAGTGATGAATTCAAAATTGCATGGAACAGACACAGTGGATCCCTTTACAGCAAGAGGATAAAATCAAAATAAAGTTAATGATTTCTTATACCTGAACAAATAGAGAGGGATGACCTGCACAGAGCAGCAAGTGCACCTTCTCTAGCCACCTTACTGGGCAGACTAGATGGACCATACTGATCTTTATCTGCTGTCATATACTATGTTACTATGTTTGTTTGATATTCTGCCTTTAGCCAGTGGCAGCAAAGCAATTTACAAAATAGTGCAAATAAATTTAAAAACAAGAGACAAAAACATATAAACTTTACACTCAGCATAGTGTTAAACATGCATATACCGTATTTTTCGCACCATAAGACGCACCGGACCATAAGACGCACCTGGTTTTTAGAGGAGAAAAATAGGAAAAAAAATATTCTGAACCAAATACATCGTTTGTGAGAGAGGGTAGCCAGAGCTGCACACAATATTCAGAGTCCAGTCCTAAAGCCACTTATTCTTCTGGTGTTTGAGCAGTTCAAATGTTTGAGATACGGTAACAATCTTTTTCTGAACTTCAAAGGGTGTTTAACAGAATATACAGTTTTAATGCTTTTCAATCATCTTCTTCCTTTTTTATTTTTAAACTCTCAACTCTCAACGGATCTCCAAAAGGTAATTCCTCACAAATCAAGGGAGCCCTCGCTAATTAGCTAAAAGATACTCCCCCCACTGAAGAAAATCCTTTCTGCCCAGCCCGACACTGCTATTATGCCTCCTGGACTGCGGCCAGACCTGTTTCGCGCCAAAAAATGATGACGGCTGCGAAGCACAAAATCTACTCGGGCCTCCTTACCTTAGCCGGACTTCCCCTCTCAACTCCTTCGCTTAGGCCAGGGGTCACCAACCTCCAGAGGGCCGCAGGCCACACAGCCGACTACCGGCAGACTCGCGGGCCGCACCCCTCCCCCCCGTGAAAAAAAAACCTGCTCATACCTGTACTTTGCTTATTCTATGTCAGCTCCCTCCCTTCTTCTGCAGCCGCGGCTCCCTGCCTCTTAGGGAACCGCGGCTGTGCTTGTAAACTCATCGTGGAGCCCTTCCTGTCTTGACGGGCTCCGTGCAGCATTGTCCTGCCTCCAAAGGAAGTTGTTTACCACTTCCTTTGGAGGCGGGACAATGCTGCACGGAGCCCGTCAAGACAGGAAGGGCTCCGCGATGAGTTTACAAGCACAGCCGCGGTTCCCTAAGAGGCAGGGAGCCGCGGCTACAGAAGAAGGGAGGGAGCTGACATGGAAGGAGTCGGTGAGTTTGCCTTGGCGGGCCGCACCGGGGTAGAGTCTCGCGGGCCGCACGGAGGGACCTCGCGGGCCGCAGGTCTGAGACTTCACTGCTCTAGCCTCCGCCGCAATCCAAACTGGGCAGGAGGCCTTAGGGGGTTTTGCGTCTTGCAAAATCCTCCCTCCGGAGAACCTCCGTGATCAGCCGTCTTGCGCTGACAGGCAGGGCATCTGTTCTTGCGCCGGCTGTGCACAGTTCTAGGGGTAAATACTACTTCGCGGTACTTATTCTTCCCTATGAAAAAGAGATGCTGTAATTTAAAGTGGCCATTAGATGGCAGCACACAATTTGTTTAGGATTAGCTATGCAGTCCCCAGGGACACGGAAGGTCCCGGGGGACCCGCTGCCGCTCTGCAACTTCTTCTATTCGCACCATAAGACGCAGGCACTTTTCCTCCCACTTTTTGGTGAAGAAAAAGTGCGTCTTATGGTCCGAAAAATACGGTAAGTATTTATTATATACTGCGAAGCACATATCCACTCACTTGCGAAAAAAACTGCAATTCATAAAACACACAAGACAGACTAAATACATGTTAGATGCTACCATTCTCATTCCATAAACTGGTCCCCATACTAAACACGTGTCTGTCTTGCACATTTTGGCCCACAATGCACGCTTCTCAAATTCTCTTCCTCCTAGCCCCCGTTATTTGCCACCTTTATTCAAACACCTGCTGAAATAACCATGTTTTTACCAATTTATGAAATCTCATACTGTCATTCTCACTTCCTCCTCCTTCAAGTAAAGTAATCCGCAGTGTGAGGCCAATGAATGAAAGGGCTGTTAGTCACCATCGCCATCAACCTTATACCCCTCAATGGAGGCATCACCAGAAGATTGACTTTCTGAGAAGGGCTCTAGATGGCACATACTTATAAAGTAATTCCTACAGTACTCTGGAGCTCACCCTCCCTTCCCAAGTCCTAACTAAGAACTAAGGTCAAAATCTTAAAATTGATCCTATAAATTAATATGTGCCTAAGTCGCTTCTCATGGTTACTCCCTGGTAGGCTTGACTCTCATGGCCCATGGTGGCAAGGCAGTGGGAGATTTGCAAGACTACACTGTGGGGTTGAGTCTATATGTTCATCAGACTATTGCCTACATCACTGGCATTTGCTTCAGTCCTCAAGGGCTGCAGTGGATTGTATTTTCAGGATATCCCTAACAAATGTGCATGAAAGGTCCATGTATAATCGTCACTGTATGCAAATCCTACCTCATGCATATTTTGTTAGTGATCATGTTTTGTTTTAAAAGGCCAGTCTGTGAATGCCATAAGCCTAGATACTCCTCTGCACTTTCTGCCCTTTTTCACTGGCATGTATCTTAAGGCACTAGCCAAACAGCTTGCTGGATTCTCAGCAGGCCTCGATGGGGAACCCCTCCAACAATTCCTTACTGCAGCAGTACAGGACTGCTCCAAGTTCCTCTCTCTAGCGGCTTATGATGGCTTCAAGTTGTCAGCTCGAGTCGTGACTGCTGATATTGGGGCCCGACGCCAAGCCTGGCCACAATGGTCCGACCTCGAACCAGTGGGTCCAGTACAGACTACTCGATGTCCCCTGTACTGGGGAGAATCTTTTTGGCCAGCCTATGTCTGACAAGGCAGCCGAGATCAAGAAAGAGTTTGTGACTCTACAAAGGCTCTCCAAGATGAAGAGGCTTCCCCTTCTCTCCCCCCTCCCCCCCCCCCCAGAAAATCAACGGGAGGAAAAAGCCTTTTTTCCCCAGAAAGAAGGGAGCCTCTCCTCATTCCCATCAATACCAAGGCTACTCGGGGCCTCTGCAGGGGTACCCAGCCCAAAAGACAGGGGCACCGGGACACAGAAGGCCAAAACCCCCAAGCCCTAGACTCTGGCTCCAGCCCACTCAGGGGGTGCTTTCGACTCCCAGGACATGGCCCCCTTTCCCCCAGGAGGCCTTTCTCAGCCCACAGGGGGAGGCCTCAGTCACCACAGACCTCCGTGTATTGTAGGTGGTCAGGGAAGGTTACCACCTCCACTTACAGCAGGCACCTCTAGACGTTTTTTTCCAGGAGAGCCATAGAGGCCTCTCCTTCACCAGACCTTGCTCTTCACAGAGCTCACAAGTTTCCTCAAGGACAAGGCAGTAGAACCGGTACCCAAGCACCTTTGGGGCAAGGGCTTCTATTCCAGGTATTTTCTTGTCCCAAAAGACTGGAGGCCTCAGGCCCATCCTAGACCTGTGAAACTTGAACACATTTCTGGTGAGGGAGACGTTTGATGCTCTCCCATGGAACACTGCTGCCTTACATCAACCAGGGAGATTGGCTGTGTCCTTGGACCTAAAGGGTGCTTACACACACATCCTAATCCCTCCCTCCCACAGGTTCATGGTGGGAGGAGGGCACTACCAATACAGGGTGCTGCCCTTTGGACTGGCTTCCTCACCAAAAGCCTAGCAGTGGTCACAGCTCACCTCCATCTACAAGGAGCTTTTATCTTCCCCTACCTGGACGACTGGTTCATAACAAGGCAGCATGGACATAGAGGCACACCAGGCCACAGAGCATGCTATCCTCTTACTGCAGCACCTGGGGTTCATCATTCACCCCATCTTACCTGACCCCAGCCCAAAGCCTGGAGCTCATAGGAATTCAGCTAGACACTCAACAAGCCAAGGCCTTTCTACTCAGAGGACAGAGTGCCTCCAGGGGCTAGCAGCTCAAGTGTAGTGCTGGTAATCTGTCCCGGTCCGCTGCCTCCATGGTCCACGTGACTTCACGAGCCCGCTTACACATGCAGGCAGCTCAGTGATGCCTATGCTCTCAGTGGACCCAAGCCACTGGCAAACTACAGGACAGGGTCAGAGTAACCTGCCAGCTAACAGCATCCCTCGATTTGTGGCAGCAATCCTGCCACCTCCAGGCCGGGATGCCCTTCCAGACCCCCCCCCCATGAATCCTGACCTTGAATGCCTTACTCCTCTGTTGGGGAGCCCATTGTAAGAATCTTCGTGCACAGGGCTGCTGGTCCCAGAGGAATCCCAGCTACAGATCAGTCTCCTGGAACTCAGGTTGATCGTCCTGGCCCTTCGAGATTTCCATCTGTTGTGGCACCAGACAGTACTGGTCCAGACGGACAACCAGGTCACAATGTTCTATATCAACAAGCAAGAGGGCACAGGGTCGTATTCCCTCTGCCTGGAGGTAGTAGCCCTCTGCTCCTGTGCGACTCTCAATGGCATGCTCCTCCAGGCAGTCTATCTCCTGAGCCAGGACAATGCATTGGCAAACAAGCTAAGCAGAGTCCTTCAGCCACACAAGTGGCATCTGAACCCCAGAGTAGCCTCTCGGCTCTTTCATCTATGGGGGCTGCCCCTGATTGACCTCTTTGCCAGCCTGGGCAACATGCAGCTGCCCTGCTTTTGCTCACTGCAACCGTACCTGTTGATTAGCGGCGGATGCATTCCTAATCCCATGGATGGAAAGCTGCCTCTACGCCTTCCAGCTGATCCTGCTGGTTGCCAGGACCCCCCCACCCCAAGGTCCAATGTGAGGGGGCATCACTGATGCTAATTGCCCCCAGATGGCCCAGGCAACCCTGGTTCCCATTACTGCTTGAATTGTCAGCAGCACTCTTGGTCTAGCTGGGCTATGCACCAGACCTTCTGTCTCAGGAGGAGGGCTGCCTCCTACAACCCAACTTCGGGTCCCTGACATTAACTGCATGGCTGCTGAAAGGGTAGCTCTGGCTCCCTTTTAACCTTCTGCTAGAGGTGGTCTTGTTGGCTTCCTGCAAGCCCTCCATAAGACAATTGTATGCTTTTAAGTGACGCCGGTTCTCAGTGTGGTGCGCAGAGACAGGAGAACCCCTTCTCCAGCATGTTGCAAGTGATGCTCCAGTATCTGCTCCATGTGTCGCAGGCCGGATTGAAGTCCAATTCAGAGTGCACCTAAGTGCAATTGTGGCACCCCACCGGGTGAAAATCCCTGATATCTTGATTCCTCCATGGCCTCTTACTCTCTAAACTCCCCGTTCACCCCTCTTGCAGCTCACTAGACTGCTGTTTGAGCCTCTGGCCACTTGCCATCTGTGATATCTTTCCTGGAAAGTCGCCTTCTCTGGTGACTCTCACATCTACTCGCAGAGTAAATGAGCTCCAAGCTCTGGTGGCAGAGCCACCTTATACACGGTTCTACAAGAACAAAGTGGTGCTCTGCGCACACCCCAAATTCCTACCAAAGGTGGTATCTCACCTCATTCAGGAGGTGGTCTTCCCCACCACCTTTCCGTGGTCCCATGTCAGTCGGGAGGAGACCGTATGCCATACTTTAGATTGTAAAAGAGCCCTGTCCTTCTACCTTCAACGGACTGAGGGCCACTGCAAAGCTTTTCAACTTTCATACGACCCCAGTAGGCTGGGGCTCCCGGTGACTAAGCGAACTCTGTGCACTTGGGTGGCAGACTGCATTGCCCTTGCCTATGAGCAGGCTGGACTCTCCCTGGAGCACCAGATCACAGCGCATCATGTGCAAGCGATGGACACTTCGGTGGCAAATCTGTGCTCAGTGCTGGGATGGAGATCTGCAAAGCTCACATTCACAGCTCACTACTGTCTGGAGAGCGAGTCCCCCGTTGGGACAGTGCCTTTGGTCAGGCAGTGCTCGGTAATCTATTCAGGGTATAGGCAATGCTGCCCTCTGACCCTTCTGTGTTCAGGCTACTGGAGTGTTGGGCCATGGGACACTAGGTTTTGCAGAGTCAATCGGGGACTTATCTTTTGCAGCTTGTGCCTACCCTGTCAGTCGCTGCTGGTGCTTGTGTGGTTTGGTTCCCGGCAGCCTGGAGCTAGGGAGTCCCATATGTGAGGAGTGACTTCCTGCTTGTTTCTAGAGAAAGTGTAATTACTCACCTGTAACAGGTGTTCTCCAGGGACAGCAGGAATCAGTCCTCACATCCCTCCCCCCTCCCCTTGGAGTTACCTCCTCTACCTTATTTTATTTTTATGCCTTCCTAGATGTGTCATCTGACTGACAAAGATGGCACCCTTGGGCTGGAAGGGGATCATGCATGCATGGTAGCATCTCCCAAAGGCTTACTTTGAAAGCTGGGGAGATGCTTCTGTGATGGTTCCATCGGTGCCGACGTAATCCATATGTGAGGACTGATTCTGCTGTCCCTGGAGAACACCTGTTATAGGTGAGTAACTACGCTTCATCCCCCACTGGGGGATGGGGATGATGACATAGCATCTCATTTTTCCCAGCCATGTTCTAAATGAAACACTTTGTAATGGAAAATTGCATGAAGATTTGTTAGACCAGACTTAGATTTGTCAATGATTTTCCTTTGTTAGTTTAAGGTCAGATATCAGTGTCCGTCTAGCATTCATTTGTCTGATGTACTTCCAGTCAGCCTCCCCTTCAGCACTGTTGCCTGGTGAACTGTGGGAAACTAAACTTTACTAGATTCTCTGCTCGAACACTTTCTGATAATGGCAGGCGTACCATTAGCACTTACCACGTGTCTGTACTTCCTCCTCCTCTCCTTACCTACATTGCTTTGCTTTTCCTCTCTACTAACTGCATTGTTGCAAGTTCTTGTGGATCTGTGTGTGAATCTAGATCAGGAAGCACTTTGCTGGTGCTGTGTTCCTTGTGTGTCTATAACACAGCTCTCATTACAGTAGGAATTAACTATTCCCCTGACTCTTTATTTCCCCTCCCGTGTCTGTAACTAATACTGCATGTCTCGCTCCCCACAGCAGGAGGTGCCAGCTGCCAGTCAGGGCTCCCTGAATCTCAGGGATGTTGATGAACTGCCTCATTAAACTCCTTTTGCATGTGCCTGTAAGGTAACATTTCATGGTATACACTAAAGGGGAGGTAGGAGGGGAATGAGTCGTTGAGTCTCTCATGGTCCATTGCACAGGAGAAGAGGGTGAATCTCAAACATCACCTGGAATATGGTGAGGGGTGGGTCCCATTGATGGGATATGTGGTAATCTCAGGAAGAGGGATATTCCATGGATAAGGGATAATCTCCAGGAACAAGCAAGAATGTAGTCTTCACATATGGATATCGTCGGTACCGACGGAGCCTGCATGGGAATGCTCCCCAACGTTCAATAGGAACGCTTTTGGGAGCATCCCTCAGCACATGCGCGCTGCCTTCCCACCTTTCCAACTGTCCCTTGTTGTCCGCGGAGCCTCCCATGCAGACCTTTTCTGGCATCGACAGATCGGTACCGGACCAATTCGGTACAGACTTCGATCGATACCGAGACTGTGCTTTGCATGAACATCAAGATCAGAGATACTTTGAATCCTCCGATGACTCTAATTCTGCCGGTACCAGAGTGTTTCTCCCAGAAGACTCCTCCCCAACACAGAATGTCTCCTCCGGAAGACATGTCTTTTCAGGATTTATTCATGATGTGGCCCGAGGCCTTTCAATCATGGTAGCTCCTGAAAAAGAACCTAGAGCAAAGGAATTGGAAATTCTCCAATACCCTAAGGCTCCCAAGGAAGCAGCCACTCTGCCCATTCATTAAATCCTTCATGATTTGATGCTCAGAATGTGGGAAACACCTTTGACCACATCTCCTCATTCTAGGAGACGCGATACCATGTATCGAGTTCCACCATGTCCTGGTTTTCAAAAGACTCAGCTGCCACACCATTCAATGGTGGTAGAGTCAGCCATGCGTAGGATGAAAAGTGCAGCGAGACATGCATCCAATCCTCCAGGTCGTGAATGCAGGATGCTTTTGGGCGTCGAACCTTTCAGGCTTCCATGCTTTCAGCTAGAATCAGCTCATGCATTTTATATATGGGAATGTTCCTCAGAGGTCACAGGAGATTTGGAGCTTATGAGCCCCCTTCTCCCTGAGGACAAACAGGACTTTCTCACTCTGGTCAAGCATGCTCAAGATGTCTCTAAGTTTGTAAACCGTGCAGCCTTTGACTGCTTTGAATGCATCAGCAGAACCTCTGCTATTACCATTGGTTGTCACGTGTCCCTATCCCCAGCCACGTGCTTAGGGGATTAGGGTTGCCATTTTAGTCCTCTTTAAAGGGTTTGAAAACTATTTCCTTCAGGAGCAGTGCCCTCTGGGAGTTGTAGTTTCCCTCTTAAAAAGGATAGTAGTGGAGACATCGAGTGAAGGCAAACATGACACAGTTTATTTCCCCAAAATATGCACAAATAAGGTTCAAACGCAAAGTATCTGGATATTTCCTCCAGGACAAAAAGCACAGAAAATATTTACATCCTTAAGCTGAGTAACTTCTCAAAGGCATTAAACAGACGCAGACGTTTCATCAAGCAAAACAGGCAAAATCAAAAGTACAGCTTCTTAGGTTCAGCAAAGTAAAGAATGTCTTTCTGCTTCCTTAGTGAGATAATATATAGTGCTCTGCAAGCTTGTCTGTCTTAACCTGGTTCCTACCTTAGCAAGGTTAAGTTTTCTTGGTAGTGCTTTTCCCAAAAGCATTTACTCAGGCTGCTACTCCTTAACCAAGGATTCTGTAGCCTCTGCACGACACAAAACAGTCCATTGGCAGTTCAGTAATCAAGTGGTCTGGTTCATTATACTCCACTTGCATTTCCTCCTGCTCTGGAATTATAATATCCTGCACTGAGCCCTCATGACCTGCCTCTGGTGGAATTCCTGCTGAGGATTCCTGTAACTCCCTCCAGGACTTCTCTACCCGGTAAGGAATATGGAGAACTGTATTACTGGATATCTTTCTCTGGTTCTCTTGCCCCAGTTCCTCTCTGAGGTTTAACCACGGCTCTCTGTTGGAGGCTGGATTCTTCTGCCTCCTGGTTTGAAACCTAGGCACCCACCTCTGAGTGTTGTGAACCTCTTGGTCAGGAACAGAAGTTTGGAACCTGCCCTGCTTTCTCCGTCTGAGCAGCTCTGGCCTGGTTTCCCTTGTGCCAGACTCTTTCCAGGTCCTCCTTTCCTCTGCTTGAAACTTTCTTTTTGGGAACTTCCAGCTCAATTTCCAGTCCTGCTTTGAGTCCGTCTCTGACTCTGTCTTCCTGGACTCTCTCCTTGAGTGTTTGCTTGTTCTGCTTTTCCCTTCTAAGCAACCTGTTCCTCCTGAGCAGCTCTTCTCCCCTCTGCTTTTCCCTAAGCAGGGTTTATAAAGGTGCTTCCTGGGCAGCGTTTCTCTCTGCCTAAACAGGTGTTCATAATCATGCTCCAAGCCTGCTACTCCTTAGCAGAGCTTGGGTGTGGCAGCCTAGCCTCAGAAACTCTAAGCTTGCTCTGAAGCCTATGCACTGCTGGAATGTTTTTAAAGGTACAATCACTGACTTTTTCTGTCTCTACAGGCTCACTAGTGCCTTCCTCATCACATGGTGCACGTCGGATTGCCTGGCTTCAGGCATCAGACTTGGAGATTTGGGTACAGGATAAATTGGGAAACATCCCTTGCACAGGAGAAAACCTCTTTGGCAAGAATTGGCAGGAAAAGGCTAATGAGATAGATACTGACAATCTCACTTTAGACAGATTGTCAAAATCTACAGCCACTCCAGCCAAAAAGAAACCCTATAAAAAAAAAAACCTTTTCAGCAAAAAGGAAGTTTTATCCATCCTATACCCAGCAAGGGCAAGCTCAGGGTCAAGTTGCCCAGAAGGGTCAACAACAATCCAGACAAAAGAAGCCAAAAGGCCTTAGAGCTCAACCAACTCCACAGGCCCAGCCCCCTCAAGGGCTTTGACTCCTTCATAGAGAACTTAGCCTTCCTACCTCTGAAGGGGCCAGAACCTCTAAACATTCCAGGCAGGTTTTGCCAACAGATGGCACCAAATAACAGAAATCTGGACTCTGTCCATTGTGGGAGAGGGGTACAAGCTTTATTTTCACAGCATGCCCCCTCCTACAATCGTAAGACAGTTCAATTCCCAAACCTCTACAGGCAATCTACTGGATCAAGAGGTCTCAACACTCCTTGCTCAAGGAGCAATAGAGGAGGTACCCATTCTTAAGCAGGGTGTAGGGTTCTACTCCCCCTATTTTCTTATTCCAAAGAAAACAGGAGGACACAGACCCATTCTAGACCTCAGAGAATTGAACAAATATATTTTCCGAGAAAAGTTCAAAATGATTTCTCTGGGAACTCTTCTGCCATACCTTCAAAGTCAGGATTGGCTATGTTCTCTAGATCTAAAGGATGCATATACTCACATTCTGATCCATCCAGATCACAGTAAATTCTTACGATTCCTTTTCAAGGGAAAACATTTCCAATACAGGGTTCTTCCCTTTGGTCTGGCTTTGGCACCAAGAGTATTCATGAAATGCATGGCAGTAGTAGCTGCATTTCTGCGAACTCTGGGGATATTCGTCTATCTCCAGCAACAAGCAGGAATAAGTCCTCACATATGGGTACATCGGTACCGACGGAGCCTGCGCGGGAAAGCTCCCCAGCTTTCCAGAAGGAAAGCTTTTGGGGCCTCCCACTGCGCATGCGCACTGCCTTCCCGCCTTCCTGACCAACTCTCCTCAGTTCTTCTTTTTCCGCGGAGCCAGCAGGTCGTGTTCCTGTCACCGCTGAAGAAGTTGTTATTTTAATTTATTTCTTTGGCCGCGTGTCTGCCTTCCCCGATTCCAGACCGGAACCGCCGGTCTTTTTTCCTTTATTTCTTAAAAAAAAAAAAAAAAAAAATCTTCTTTTTTCCTCACTTGGTGTGTTTGTTCTGTGAGGCCTTTAGGCCTTCACAAATTCTCCCTCATAGAGAAACAAGCCTCTGGTTTTAAAAAATGCACCAAGTGCAGCGGTACTATTTCAGTCACAGACACCCATGAATGGTGTCTTAAATGTTTGGGGCCTGACCATTCCATTCCGGATTGCCCATCCTGTTCTTTGATGTCTAAACGTGGCTTACAGAACCGGGCAGCCAAGTTTCACATGCTGTTTTCTACAGATACTCCAGCATCGACATCTTCCAGGTCTTCCTCTCCTGATGGATCTCAGGTAACCAAACATTCCTCTGGCAGGTCCTCAAAGGGCAAATCTCCCTCTAAGTATCGAGATACCCCTGGGCTTGACCCTGAGGACCCTGCCCCAGCCAAACAACCCCGGCGGGAAGCTCCGGCTTCCAAAGCTCCTTCTATGGGGTTACAGGTTGACATCGATGGCACGGCCTCGACGGATCACCTGTTACTGTTCTGGGATACCGGCTCATTCATCCGGTACCGACATCCAGACAGTCGTGGTGTCCATGGATCATACAGTTCAATCCATGCAGCAGGCTATCTTCGCTTTCATTAAGGCTGCGACGCCCTCGGTACCGCACCCTGCGGTACCGCACCCGGTTCCGGTTCCACAACCGATACCGGTACCCAGGCCATCCACATCGACCAGGATACCGATTCCGGTTCCCGGTTCCGGGGTTTTTCCCGATACCGATCCGGTTCCGGGTACCCCCGATGTCGATACCGGTCGACACGCTTATCGATCCCTGGAAGCAAACAGACGATACTTTGAGTCTTCTGATGATTCTGATTCATCAGATGACTCTGCTGAAGTATCCCTTACTCTACCTGAGGAGCCCTCTTCTCCAAAGAGGAGAATGTCTCCTCCAGAGGATTTATCCTTTCAAGACTTCATCATTGAAGTAGCTAAAGGTCTTTCTATTTCTCTATCCTCTGAAAAAGAACCTAGAGCAAAATCGTTAGACATTTTAGGATACTCTAAGGTTCCCAAAGAGGCAGTCACCTTGCCCATCCATGAAATTCTTCAAGAACACATGATGGACTTATGGGAGACTCCTCTCACCCTATCTCCACATTCTCGTCGTCTGGACACCATGTATCGTGTCCCCCCTTCTCCTGGGTTTCAAAAAACTCAGCTCCCTCACCACTCCATCGTGGTGCAGTCAGCTATGAAAAGGATAAAGAGTACTAAAAGACACTCTTCTACTCCCCCAGGAAGAGAATGTAGGACTCTGGATGCTTTTGGAAGAAAAATCTTCCAAGCAAGTATGCTTATTGGCAGAATCAACTCATACAGCCTCTATATGGGCATGTTTCTGAAGGAAATTGCATTAAAGATACGCCATTTTCTCCCCTTTATCCCAGAGGATAGAAAGGAGGAGTTCCTTCTTTTGCTGAAGCATACCCAAGATATTTCAAAGTTCTCCAACAGAGCAGCCTTTGACTCCTTTGAGGGTGCTAGCAGAGCCTCAGGTATTGCCATAGCGGCTCGCAGAATTGCTTGGCTCCAGGCCTCTGACCTAGAACCCTGGGTCCAAGATGGGTTGGGAAATTTGCCCTGTACAGGCGAGAATCTGTTTGGTAAGGAGTGGCAAATCAAAGCCACTCAAATGGATGCAGAAAATGCTGCGTTAGATAGACTTTCTAAGTCTACCTCTACCCCTGTCAAGAAAAAATCTTTCAAAAAGCCTTTCTACAAAAGGACCAGATTTGCCTCAAATACTGGACAACAATCTTCTGCAGCTCGCTTTACTCCTAAGCGTCAGCAGCCTAAACAGGCCAGGGCAAAACCTGCAGGGGCTGCTACAGCCCAACAGTCCCAACCCCCTCAGGGTTTTTGACTTAAATCTAGAGAACTTAACCTTTCTGGCTCTAAAACCAGAACCTCTCACCATCCCAGGAAGGTTAACTCATTTTGCTCCCAGATGGGAGCAAATTACATCAGAACAATGGACCCTCTCTATCATCAGAGAGGGCTACAAACTACATTTCTCCAACCTTCCTCCCCATACCATGGTGAGAAGTTTCAATTCTCCCCCATCTCTCCTAGACCTGTTAAGTCAGGAGGTGACCACTCTTCTCGCCCAAAAGGCAATAGAGGTTCCTCTTCCTCAACAGGGATCAGGTTTTTACTCCCCTTATTTTCTCATTCCCAAGAAAACAGGGGGGTACAGACCCATTCTGGATCTCAGAGAATTGAACAAATTTCTATACAAGGAGAAATTCAAGATGCTTTCTCTAGGTACTCTCCTTCCATACCTACAGAGTCAGGATTGGCTTTGTTCTCTAGATCTCAAGGATGCGTACACACATATACTCATCCATCCATCCCACAGAAAATTCCTACGGTTTCTGTTCCAGGGAAAACATTTCCAATACAGAGTACTTCCCTTCGGTCTAGCCTCTGCTCCAAGGGTATTTACCAAATGCATGGCAATAGTAGCTGCATTTCTACGTGCCCTGGGAATTTTTGTCTTCCCATACCTGGACGACTGGCTCATCCGAGCTCCATCTCAGTCCGAGGCTCAGACTTCCCTGGATCGCACCAGACGCATCCTGCAGTATCTGGGACTTGTGATCAATCTGCCAAAGTCTCAACTCACCCCTACGCAATCCCTGGAGTTCATAGGGGCCTGGTTGGATACCACCACTGCAAGGGCCTATCTACCTCAGGCCCGTTGCCAACGTCTAGTGCACTTAGCCTCTCAGACTCAGTCCAGAAGCCACTTGACTGCCAGAGAGATGCTACAACTATTAGGCCACATGGCCTCCACAGTGCATGTGGTGGCTTATGCTCGCCGACATATGAGAGCAGCTCAATGGACTTTATCCAGCCAGTGGACTCAAGCATCAGGAGCTCTCTCAGACCAAATAGCAAACTCCAATTGTCTCTTTTGGTCTCTCCAATGGTGGATATCCACTCAAAATCTGTTGTTGGGGGCCCTCTTTCAGCCATTGTTGCCCCAAGCAACCCTCACAACAGATGCCTCCCAAACAGGTTGGGGAGCTCATCTTCAAGATCTCTCCACTCAGGGCACTTGGTCTCCACAGGAGACCACCCTTCATATCAACCACTTGGAACTTCGAGCAATCTTTCTAGCTCTCAGAGTTTTTCATACACTCCTCAGCAACATGACAGTCCTTATTCATACGGACAATCAAGTAGCCATGTTTTACATAAACAAACAAGGAGGGACTGGCTCTCTGTCGCTGTGCAACGAAGCTCTAAGATTATGGGCCTTTGCCAGAGAGCATCAAATCCATCTCCTGGCAGTATATCTTCCAGGAATCCAAAACTCTTGGGCAGACAGACTCAGTCGAGTTCTGCTTCCACACGAATGGTCCCTGCACATGGATCAGGTACTCAGAATCTTCCAGAAATGGGGAACCCCGGACATAGACCTCTTTGCAAGTCCGTGGAATGCCAAACTTCCCCGGTTCTGTTCCAGAATTCCGTGTCAGGGAGTTCAGGCCAAGGATGCTTTCCTCCTGCATTGGGGTCAGGGCTTCCTGTATGCCTTTCCACCCATTCCTTTGATTCCCAAGACTCTGTTCAAACTTCAAAGGGATCAAGGGTCCATGATCCTCATAGCTCCACGCTGGCCACGCCAAGTGTGGTACCCTCTACTTCTGCATCTCTCCCAAGCCCCCTCCCTGGACTTGGGAGCGGCTCCAGACCTTCTGTCTCAAGAGGAGGGGACTTTGTGGTACCCAAACCCCAAGTCCCTTCACCTCAGAGCTTGGTTACTGAAGGCCTAGACCTTCAACACTTCAATCTTTCGCAGCAAGTGAAGGATATCCTACATGCCTCTAGGAAACCTTCCACTAGGCGTTCTTACGCTTTTAAATGGAAAAGATTTTCCATTTGGTGTGCTCAAAAGGGTCTTAACCCTCTAGCACTCCCCTTAAATTCTCTTTTGGAATATTTCCTGCATCTCTCCAATGCAGGACTCAAAACGAATTCAGTAAGAGTCCATTTGAGTGCTATTGCGGCATCACTTAAGCCCATCAGTGGACAACCTGTTTTCTCTCATCCTCTTATTGCAAGATTCATGAGAGGCCTAACCTTAACTAAACCTCCCATTCGACCTCCTCCGGTGGCATGGGACTTAAACTTGGTTCTTGGTCAGCTTATGAAGCCACCTTTTGAACCCTTAGCCACTACCTCCCTGAAATTTCTTTCCTGGAAGGTTATTTTTCTTATTGCAGTCACCTCAGCTCGCCGTATCCGTGAACTGCAAGCTCTAGTGGCTAATCCACCTTATACAAGGTTCCATCATGATAAGGTGGTCCTTAGAACCAGTCCCCACTTTATGCCTAAAGTGGTCTCCCCTTTTTCATCTTAATCAAGAGGTATATTTACCTGTCTTTTTTCCAGCTCCTCACGCATCCAGTGCAGAGGGGAACCTTCATACTCTAGACTGTAAAAGAGCTCTTGCCTTTTACCTCCACAGGACACAGCAACATCGAAAGTCTTCTCAGCTTTTGTTGCTTTTGATCCTTCTCATTTAGGACTTCCAGTCTCCAAAAGAACACTCTCCAATTGGATTGCTCAGTGTATCTCTTTTGCTTACCAGAGTAAGAACCTTTCTCTGGAGGGCCATGTCACCGCTCACAACGTGAGGGCCATGGCCACCTCTATGGCTCATTTAAACTCTGTGTCCATTGACCAGATCTGTCGAGCAGCCACCTGGGCCTCGGTTCATACCTTTACAGCCCATTACTGTTTGGACAAGGACTCCCGCCGGGATGCCTTGTTTGGTCAGGCTGTCCTCAGACACCTGTTCCATTCTTGAACAACTCCAGCCCACCTTCCCTGAATGGATGCCTGAGATCCATAGGAAGATGAGGAACCTTTCAGGGTCTCATACCCTTCAGGGGATCTCCCAGGCATCTTAGCTAGGGAGTCCCCATATGTGAGGACTTATTCCTGCTTGTTCCTGGAGATAGCACAGTTACTTACCTGTAACAGGTGATCTCTGGGAACAGCAGGAATTAGTCCTCACAACCCACCCGCCTCCCCTAGGAGTTGTATCTATCTCTCTCTTTCCTTTCCTCTCTCTTGTCTCAGCTTTAAACTCGAACTGAGGAGAGTTGGTCAGGAAGGCGGGAAGGCCGCGCGCATGCGCAGTGGGAGGCCCCAAAAGCTTTCCTTCTGGGAAGCTGGGGAGCTTTCCCGCGCAGGCTCCGTCGGTACCGACGTACCCATATGTGAGGACTAATTCCTGCTGTTCCCAGAGATCACTAGGTAAGTAACTGTGCTTTCCTTACTTGGACGACTGGCTCATTCGAGCCCCCACGGTTCCAGAAGCCAGATCTGCACTGTTTCGCACAATGCGAATCCTTCAATACTTGGGATTGGTCAAACCTCCCAAAATCCCAACTTGCTCCATCTCAGTCCCTAGAGTTCATAGGAGCTCGTTTAGATACCAGACAGTCAAGGGCTTTTCTCCCACAACCCCACTGTTGTCGTATAATGCAGCTAGCTTCTCAAGCAGCGGTGAAGTCCTCCCTAACTGCTCGAGGTCTACTACAACTATTGGGACATATGGCATCCACGGTTCATGTGGTTCCCTACGCTCGCCTTCATATGTGAGCGGCCCAGTGGACCCTATCCACACAGTGGACACGGCCCAGTGGACCCTATCCACACAGTGGACACAGGCCACGGGACGTCTGTCGGACAAGATATCAAACTCACGACGACTGATCTTGTCCCTACAATGGTGGCAATCACTGGAAAATCTTCTAGTGGGGTCTCCTTTCCAGCAACCCCTATTCCAGGCCACCCTAACAGATGCATCACAGGTGGGATGAGGAGCACACCTGCATCATCTCTCTACCCAGGGTACCTGGACTCCACAGGCTTGTCTTCACGTAAACCTCCTGGAACTCAGAGCAATCTATCTAGCTCTTCGAGTATTCCATGCCCAGCTCAGCTACAAGACAGTCCTAGTCCATACGGACAATCAAGTAGCTATGTTCTACGTGAACAAGCAGGACGGAATAGGCTCTCTGTCGTTATGCAACGAAGCTTTATGACTATGGGCCCTCGCCAGAGAGCATCAAATTCACCTTCTCGTGGTATATCTTCCGGGCATTCAAAACCTTTGGGCAGACAAACTCAGCCGAGTACTGCTACCTCACGAATGATCTCTCCACCTAGACCAGGTGGCCAAGATATTTCAGATCTGGGAACCCCAGACACAGACCTATTTGCAAGACCACTGAATGCCAAACTTCCCTGGATCTGTTCCAGGATTCTGGCTCAAAATTGCCAGGCAAGGGATGCCTTCCTTCTTCACTGGGGTCACGACTTCCTCTATGCCTTCCCACCCATTCCCCTCATCCCAAAAACACTCTTCAAGCTTCAGAAAGACAGAGGTCGTATGATCCTCATAGCGCCACAGTGGCCACACCAAACGTGGTATCCCCTGCTTCTACATCTCTCTCTCAAGCTGCACCTCTGCTATGCTCCAGATCTCCTCTCCCAAGAGAACGGGATGCTATGGCACCCGAATCCCCAGTCCCTGCATCTCAGGGCCTGGTTGCTGAAAGCTTAGACCTTCAGGATCTTAACCTTTCCCAACAGGTAAAGGATATCCTTCAGGCTTCTAGAAAACCTTCCACAAGACGCTCTTAACGCCTTCAAGTGGAAACGTTTTAATATATGGTGTTCACAGAAGGGGTTAAACCCCCTTATGATACTTTTGGAGTATCTATTTCATTTATCAAATTCTGGTCTAAAGACCAGTTCCGTAAGAGTCCATCTTAGTGCAATTGTAGCTTCCTATAAGCCTCTAAATGGACAACCAATTTCCTCTCATCCACTCATAACAGGATTTATGAGAGGTCTTCTATTAACAAAGCCTCCCATCAGGCAGCCACCGGTGGCATGGGATTTAAACCTAGTTCTCGGGCAGCTCATGAAACCGCCTTTTGAGCCTTTAGCCACTACAACCCTAAAGCTTTTGTCCTGGAAGGTCATCTTCCTAATTGCAATCACCTCTGCACGTCGCATTAGTGAACTGCAAACTTTAGTGGCTGATCCTCCTTATACTAGGTTTCGCCATGATAAGGTTGTTCTTAGAACTCATCCACACTTTATGCCAAAGGTGGTTTCGCCTTTTCATTTAAATCAATCAATTTATCTTCCTGTATTCTTTCCAAGGCCTCATGCCTCTAATGCAGAAAGGAACCTTCATACTTTGGATTGTAAAAGAGCCTTGGCTTTTTACCTAAAAGAACACAGCAACATAGAAAGTCTTCTCAACTTTTTATTGCTTTTGATTCTAGTCATTTGGGACTTCCAGTCTCCAAGAGAACTCTGTCCAAATGGATTGCACAATGCATATCCTTTGCTTATGAGAGTAAGAGTCTTCCTCTTCAAGGCCATGTCACAGTTCATAATGTGAGAGCCATGGCAGCCTCTATGGCTAAACTTCACTCTGTCTATTGATGACATTTGTTGAGCAGCCACTTGGGCTTTGGTACACACCTTTACAGCCCACTACTGCCTAGATAAAGCCTCCCGTTGGGATGCCAAGCTGTTCTTCAAAATCTCTTCCAGACCTAATTCAACTCCTACCCACCAACCCTGGTGGGATGCCAGAGATCCATGGGAGGAAGCAAGGCCCACCTTACTTGTGTGGCAGCTTCCTGGGGCTATCTCCCTGGCATCTTCAGCTAGGGAGTCCCCATATGTGAAGACTACATTCCTGCTTGCTCCTGGAGATAGCGTAATTACTCACCTGTAACAGGTGATCTCTGGGAACAGCAGGAATTTAGTCTTCACAACCCACCCACCTCCCCTAGGAGTTGTCTGTCTCTTTCTTTCCTCTCTCCTTTCACTCAGCTACAACCTTAACTGAAGAGGGACAGTTGGAAAGGCGGGAAGGCAGCACGCATGTGCTGAGGGATGCTCCCAAAAGCGTTTCTATTGGACGCTGGGGAGTGTTCCTGCGCAGGCTCCGTCAGTACCAACGATACCCATATGTGAAGACTAAATTCTTGCTGTTCCCGGAGATCACCTGTTACAGGTGAGTAACTACACTTTACAGTAATGTCAAGAAAAGGCAATGGGAGGTTCAGCTGAAGGGTAAATTGGAAACCAACAGAGAATGTTGCAGCAGCCTTGGTGCATGTAGAGGGGGGCATAAGATGAACAAGGCAGGGCCCGCTCCCCCATGCTGCTTCTGAGTTTTTTTGGAAATGCATATAATAAAATAAATGTTAAAGCAATAGTAGAAAATGTATCATTCAAATTGAAAAGGTGACTTTGTGTTTATGCTGTACCATGAGCTTTGTTAAATCGCCCCTCCTTAGGGTGTCTCAGACCTACCTTGTTTAATATGTCACCATCGTTGGGCATGAAGGTGCCCCTTACTCCTCAATTGCTGACACTTGTTTTTCCCTCTTTCTCCCTTTCTAGCAAAGGAATTAAATTCCAGGCTTTGACATGTACATTAATCCCTCATTTTGTTCTGGAACTGATCTTTCTGGATGTGACAAAATTAAAAAATAAAGTGCCAACTGCCAGGATGGAATCGCCCTCTGCCTGCTTTCCTCAGATCCCCACGCTGCAGGATGATGGACCAAGGACGATTTGCTTCCCAGTCCCCGGTAGTGAAGAAATCTCCAGGATGGGACCATAGGGGACTGGAATGTGACTAAATCCTTCATTTCTTGTTGGAAATGTAAAATGGGGAGGGGTGTGCTTTTGGCTTGGTTTCTGGAGGGTGGATGAGGACTGGGTTTTGTGGGAAATCCTTACTATAGTCTATTTTTGTACTGGTAGAAATGGGATGAGGAAGAGGGGGGAATCCATGTACACATTCCAGGGGACAATGAGATGGCAAAAGGGGGCGAGTGTTCCTACCATCATGGACAGAAAGGAGCACAGATGGGGGTTTCTGGAAAACCATTTTCATAATAAAGCAACCTATCTGTGCCTTCCCCCACATCCTAGTTATTTTGGCTACTTAAGTCTACCCCACGCCCTTCTTTCCATCCCAATAAGTTTGTGAAATCTTTTCAGTTTGTGAATGAGAGAACATTTCTCCTAGCCATCAGATTGGCTTGGTTTTACTTTATGAAATCGGTATAGTAAGAGGACATGCAGTGAATTCTGCTTGTGTTTTGAGGTGAAGGGAGCAAGTATTACTGATTTCAGGATGAAAAAGGAGAGGGAAATAACATTTATTTGGGCTGCAGTCGGGATGGTTTAACACTGCCTTCCCCTGGATTCCACCTGTGACTCTGATTGCTAATGAAGAGTCTCTTTGCAGCAAGAGGGTAAAGGAGGAGTAACTCAGATAAGGTGACCAAGAGAGGAGCTGGTTGCTTCAGAAAGAAGAGGAGGTGGTCAAGAAAATGTCAAATTTTGACACCTAAATCACCAAAATGAGCAAAAGGTTGACTGGTTTGCACTGTATATTGGTTTGCTGGGTGACTGAGTTGGAATAAAATGGTGGTATGTGATGTGCCCTAATGAGCTGGTGCCACTTCTGCTGTGGTAACTGTGTGGAGCATGGACTGGTTCAGTTCCATTTATTGGGACCCTGTTCTAGGGTCCTGCATCATATCGAACTTGGCATAAAAACTGAGGAGGGAGAGTGGGCTACAAAGAACTGAATTTAGGGAAGGCCAAAGGGGGTTGGGAGCTAGGAGAGAACTGAAAAGAAGTTTATTTCCTCCTGCGTCTTTACATTGGCAGCATTCTCTTGCACCCCCCCCCCCCGAATATTTCTGTCCCAGAAAATTCCTTTTCCAAACTTGACTGCACATTGTAAATTAATAAAGCTGGTAGTAGATTTCATGTGACAATTCTCTTGTTAATTGCCTTTTTTAAAGAATTTTTTTAACCTCTGGGAATCTTAAGGGTCTGTGTGTCACTGTTTTTATTTTTAATTCATTTTCTCCTTGTATGTAAAACAGATGCATTTACTTCAATTTCCAAACAGTACTCCATTAGGATACCAACTTTCTTCCAGTCATTAAGAAACCATGCTAATAATAATTCTGCCTTTTGGCTTGGAGCCAGGACTTTATGTGGCTCTGGCTCCGGAGACTGTTTTTCACAATTACGCTTTACCTGTTAAATGATTTTTTTTATATATATAAATAAAAAGTTTTTAAAGAGTGTACTTTGGAAGTGTTGACTTGAATTCATTTGTGGAGCATGGAATGTGACCAGCTTTATGTTGTGCCCCACGTTTCTGCCCACCACCTTCTTCCAACAGGCATGATCATGGAAACGCATGGTTTGGTAGAACTGGTGACCTTAGGGATGGTATTGGGACCTTCCCGCTTGAAGCTGGCCCTGTTACTCCTGAACTGGGCTAGAGATGGTCTTATCCAAAGAGCAATGATCTGTAGTCGAGGGTAAATCTGACTTCTGTATCACTGGAAACTAACACGGTACCAGAATTTTCATTTGGCTATATGTTTTTATTATATTTTTAAGGTAAGATTTAAATTAAACGTAAAATGGCAGTCTGCTATGATAACTTGCTAACATTTTCTTGCTCTTGGATCAGATATGTGAAGCTAACATCAATGGGTGTTTGTTTTTCTCTTTCAGTTTGTATTATAGTTCACCGGGTCCTTTACGGACTCTTCCAAACTAGGATCTACAGTAATTTAATACATTTTCATCAGCGCGAACACCAGTTCATGCATTAGCCAACTTCCCTGCCAGCATTTCATCCTGTGCACCACTGCCCTCTAGTGTTTAACCTTACGCCCTTAACATTGCTTTTTAAACAGTTTCACATAGGTAACATGTTCTAAAATCTTCTGTGTTGTCTCCTAATTTGTGAATCTGTCATCCAATTTCATCTAATTTCTGCCACAGATAGAGCACTCGGTGATACTCCCACATATCCCAACTGTGTCCTTCACGCCCTGGACATTTGTACTCTGGTGGTAAAAGCATATTTATGCTTTTTGCTGTTTATGGTCCTGAATTGTGGACTTCATTGCCTGCAGGGCTACTATTTAAAAGGTATTTAACTTCAGACATGTTAACTCTTTTAAAATCGAATTTAATTAGCTGGGTAGGAAACAGTGTAAGTTGTGGGAGGTTTGATTTAAGGGGTGGGCCATGAGTATGGAAAGGAGGGTAGCGGGGGATATGGAGAGCATTGTTATTATGCCTTTTTGATTGTTGTAACATGCTTTGGGGCTATTTGAGGCATGTCAAGTTTTGGAAATGAATAAATATTCTGAAGTTAACAAGTCTATAAAAAAAAAAATAATAAAGCCATAATTTATACCAAAGGAAGGAAACGAGGCATCCTGAAATATTACTACATCTTATCTGCAGCTTTTTCATGGGGCAAAAGGCAGGCTGATAGAAGACACTGCTGGCACAATTTCTTTTCTCAGTCTCTCCTGCAACAGAAGCCAATGTGGGGAGCGGAACAATATCCTAGTCACTGAGCTTAAGGGTGCACCAGCGAAAAAAATAATACTTGGTAGCAGATAGGATGGTGCTTATTTATTTTCTGCCCGCTAAAAGTAGAATGATTGACTGAAAGACCAGCTTTCTCCTTAGTGCAGTCCCAGAAAACACTATGCTAAGCTCGCGTATGCAAGTGGACTATCTACAAATTAACATGGGCAGACTACCTCCTAGCTAAGCCTCCCATCCTCCTAAAGTGGTTATGACTCTGAGCTATATTGGAATATAAATATTGTCTGCCCTTTGTGAGGCACAGGGGGGTAGACCTGTGATATACTGGGCATGAGCTTCCCCCCTCTGTTTAGGAGGAGATGTTCTCTTTCCTTGTGTATCTTTGGGCTTGATGCAGAAATGTTGCACTGAAGCTCTAGTGCAGGATTTCCTAACATAGGGGTAGTGCAGATGTTTAGCCCAGCAATGCTATAAGCAAACATGCCAAATAAGCTGTGTACAGAAAGTCTGCACTAAGGCGAGCAAGCCAGGCCACATGCACTCAAGTGTCTCCATTAGCAGCACTTGTATTCTGTGTGCACACTCCAAAACCAGTTTGGCACTTGTGTGCATGTGTTGGAATGCTGTCTGACTCATAAACAGCAATATTTTGCACAGAAATTCAGCTCTGAATAATTTTGATGATCATCAGGTGAAATCAGACTTACCTGCTAATTGTTGTTCCTTGAGGAACTCCAGTCTTGTCCTGCACATCTGGGTAGTGTACCTCTTCCAGCAGTTTGGAGACAGCATATCATCTTTTGATGACACCAGTGTACTTCTGCAGCTGGCACCACCTACCAGCAGACTCACAGGAGAAACAAGTAGTTAAATGTAAGTAAACAAGTCTACACATAAATAACCTTACTCTCCACCCACCATCTGGGAAGGAATCCCCTGTCCTCGCCAGAATGAGGAGGCTTAGCTGTGGAGCTTCTGGGTGATGCTGTCCAGCATGGAGCGGGAGATAGACAGCTCTTCTATACTCCCCCCCCCCCCCCCCTGACTACGTCCACCACCAAGGATATCAGCTTCAGGCCTGGGAGCACAGAATGGCCTATCCTCAAAAATCCAGGACTGGACTGGAGTTCCTCAAGGAACAATTAGCAGGTAAGTAATTTCACCACCTTTATTGTCCCTCCAGTCTTGCACCTCTGGGATGTAACAGGGCAGTTAACAGGAGGGCCCTGAAAAACTGGCCTGAAGCACAACTGATCCAAAACGGGCATCTCCTGCTGCCTGGACATCCAGGCGATAATGCTTAGCAAAGGTATGAAGTGAAGACCATGTTGCTGATCGGATTTCCAAAAAGACGGTGTCCTTTCAAATAACACTGCAGGAATCTTCCAACATCCAAGAGGCACAACTGGGGGCTGGCAGAACCCATTTCCGTGTCTGCCAGCACCAGTAGAGAAACGGACTGATTTCAAATGAAAAGCTGAAACTACCTTGGGCAAAAAAGAAGGCACTGGTCTAAGAACAAAAGGAACAGCTCCTGGCAAGACAAGGCTTGAAGCTCCAAACTCCTGTGTGCCGAGCAAATCACCACAAGGAATACCGCCTTCAGGGTCAAGTCCTTCAGCAAAGCCTGACTCAATGGCTCAAAAGGCTCACCAGTAAGCGCTGCTAACACCAAATTGAGATCCCACAGTGGTACAACTGACCACCTTGGGGGACGCAAGTGGCGCAAAGCCTTCAGGAATCGAAGTATGTCTGGGTGTGTACCTAGCGCCACCCCATGGATCTTTCCTCGATAACAGGAAATCACTGCTAGTTGCACCCTGAAGGGACTAGCAGCCAAGCCTTTATCAAAACCAACCTGCAAGAACGCTAGGATGTCCAGAATGGAAGCAGTGGATGGGCGAGACCGCCTGTCCCCACACCACAACTCAAATATGTGCCACACGTGGATGTATACTAGAGAGATAGATCTCTTCCATGCCTTCCACAAGGTTGCTATCACCGGTCCCGAATAACCTTTCCTCTTCAGCCTTGCCCTTTCAAGAGCCATGCCGTAAGCGAGAATCTATCTACCTCTGAGGCATGCATAGTGGTCCCTGCATCAAGAGAGCCTCTCGAGTTGGAAGCCGCCATGACTGGTTTGCCAGAATTCTCACCAGATCAGCATACCACGGGTGCCTTGGCTAATCCCAGGTGGTCAGAATGACTAACACCCAGTAAGAATCTATCCACTGCACGGCCTGGCCTATGAGCACCCACGGGGGGGAAAACACAGAAGACTCTGTGGGCTACCTTTGCACCAGGGCATCCAGACCCTCTGCCATCCTTTCTCTTCTGCTGAAAAAATGGTTTGCCTTGGCCAACTGGACTATTGCCATCAGGTCCTTGGCCGGTGTGCTCCTTCAGTGCACCATCTGCTCAAAAACCACCTGGTTGAGCCTCCTCTTGCTAGGGTCCACATGCACCCGTCTTAGTCCACCATCACGTTGTTAACTCCTGCTATATGCACTGTCGATAATGCCTGGAGATGACTTTCCGCCTAGTAAAACAGAATTTTGGCTGCCTCCTCTAAGGCAATGCTGCCTGTCCCTCCCTGGTGATTGATGTAGGCTACCGTGGTCACATTGTCCGAGAAGACCTGGACTTGCCTTCCCCTGTAGCCAGAGCTCGAAGCTCTGGAGTGCCAGGTCCTCCGCATGCATCCCCAGCCTGTTGATCGACCAAAGGGCCTCTGACGGACTCAACTGTCCCTGTGCAATGTGTTCTTCACAGCGGGATCCACATTGGTGACTTGAGGGGCATGCCCAACCTGAGAGCTCTCTTGGCCTCCCACGGACAGGGGAGCATCTTGGACAAGGGCTGACTCTGGTAGGACCACTGATGGAACAGAGCTCTCTGTAATGAATTCATGTGTACCCTTGCCCATGGGACTAATTTGTGAGTAGCTGCCATGGTCCCCAAGACCTGCAGATAATGCCAGGCCAACAGCTCAGACATTTTCAAAAACTGGTGCACCAGTCGTATCGGCCCTTGCGCCCTCTGTTCCAGCAGAAAGACCTTTCCCACATGGGTGTCGAAGCGTGCTCCCAGATACTCCAGTTTCTGGGCCATAACAGAATGGCTCGTGGCCATGTTGACCACCCAACCGAGACTTTGAAGGAACTGTACCACACACTTCGTTGCTCTTTCACTTTCGCCTCTGGACTTTGCCCAGACCAGCCAGACATTGAAATACGGGTGCATGAGAACTCCTTCCCTGCGGAGCGCTGCTGCTACCACCACCAAAACCTTAGTGAAGGTATGAGGGGCTATTGCCAGACCGAATGGTAATGCCCAAAACTGGAAATGCCCTATCAGTACTGTGAAGCGGAGGAACCTACTGATGCTTTGGTTGGATGGGTATGTGCAAATACGCTTCCATGAGATCAAGAGTCATCAAAAACTCACCACTTTACTCCTATTATGAAGAACCACAGAGTCTCCATGTGAAAATGTGGCACCCACAGACAACAGTTTATGCCCTTAAGATCAAGAATCGGGTGAAAGGAACCTTTTTGGGTACCATGAAATAATTGGCATACCGACTGCAATCATATTGGTCTTTGGGAACCAGCACCATGGCCTTTAGCTGTTGGAGTCGTGCCAAGCTGTCCTTTACAGCTGCGCCTTACCCGTGCCTCGCAGGCAGACTGAACAAAAATGTGGTTCACTGGCCAGGCCCACTTGAGGGCATAGCCCTCCCGGATGACCTTCAGGACCCATTGGTTGGACTTGATCTGGACGCAGGTGAGGTAGAAATCCCACAGTTAACCTCCCAAGGGTTGCACCCCAACCTGGACCCCCTCATTTCATTGTTATTTCTTGGAGTCAGATGTCGAGGTGGTGCCAAAACTCCTCCCCGCTCTTCAAAAACCCTGAAACCCCTGTCCCCCTGGAGGATAATCTGCCCCTCTGATAAGGGAGAAAGTGAGATGTACGAAAATGCTTGAAGTCCTGTGACTGTCCTCATGTTGCAGGTGGGATACAGACCTGCTTCTGCTTATCCTTGAGAGGGTGCCCCTCCCCCCCCTGGACTCTCCCAAATCCTTGACCAATTTGTCCTGTTCCTCCCTGAATAGAAGTTTCCCCTTTAAAGAGGAGCTTGCTGAGGCAGGACTTGGAGGAACTGTCCACCTCCGCAGTTCTGAAGCCACTTGTAGCAGCGAGCAATGTATCACTGGAAGTAGATTGCCAGCCTTTTCTTCCGAGGCAATGGAGGGTAAAGTGACTTGCCCAAGGTCACAAGGAGTGCCAGTGGGAATCGAACCCTTGATCTTCTGGGTACTAGGCAGTTGCTGTAACCACTAGGCTACTCCCCTGTGATCTGAGAAAATCCTGAACACAATGCCACAGGAAAACCACATGATACGCAGGGCTGTTGGCGGGAGAGACAGGCAGTCACCTCTTGTTCTTCCCACGCCGCTAACTGCCAGCCATGTGGTGCTAGGCTGTGCACAGACCCAGCATGCAATTGCCTTGACTGGTTAACTGCACATCGCTCTCCCGCTACTCTCCTTTGTCTTGTCTTTTTTACCTGAACCGGTTGTCTTTGCCTTCTGGCTAAACTGCTGCCCTCTCTCTCCTCTTCCCCTCATGCTCAGCCACTTCTCACTGGCTTTGGTGCTGAGGGGGGTGCCTGGGAAGCTGCCTGTGTGCTGTGGAATGTAACCACAGTGGCTCTGGGAAATCGAAGTCCCCCTCAAAACAGCTCCCCTGAAGATCTTGGGGGGGGGGGGAGGGGGGTCCTGTAATCTCCTGCTTCTTTTTTCTATCACTCTAGCTTTTCTTTTTCAAAGTAAACGAAATAGCAACCTCATGCAATGTCAGGAAAGTAAAATGAAAACCTAGTCTAAACCTATGCTCCTTAGTTGTCCCTTCAGTGAGTCCAGCACTACCTCCTCCAACTGCTTGGAGACTGAGCATACTGGGGCTGGTAGGCGGTGCCAGCTGCATAAGTATGTTGGTGTCATCAAAAGATGACATGTTCGGTCTCCAAGCTGCTGGAAGAGGTACACTACCCAGAGGTGTGGACTGGATTGGAGAGACGATAAGGAAATGCCGATGATATGGTTTATAATTTATTAGATTTTTAATCTACCACCCTTTAAAAAAAAATTCTATTTTTCTGCACAGTAGTTCTATGTGGAATAGTTATGCACCAGATAGCATTCCAGCATATGCAAATAACTTTGTCCCAACACACTTCCCCTACTGTGCTTTTTTCTACAATCTTCAGCAAAGCCAGAAAAACGTTGAGGGTGCTATATGTTCCAGGCATAAATTCCTGACCAGCACTGACAATAGATCTGAGCTAACCTTTTAAAGTAATCTCAGACTTCCTTATCGTTCCTCCAGTTCAGTCCTCTACCTCTGGGTTGTCAATCTCCTCCTGCAGCTTGGAGACTGGTATATCAATCTTCTGACATCACTGGATATAGCCTGCCACCCTTTCACTCCAGCTCCAGTGTGACCAGTCTCCAGGCAGCAGGAGGACATGGCGAGCCCTAGGGAGGGCTCTCTGGAGTAATGAATAAGGAGCTAGTAGATTTGATATAATTGGCGTATACTTTACAGTTTGATTACTGATTAAAAAAAAAAAAAGAAGCACTGAGGGTCCTGTCACTCCGGGTTACAGGGCAGACTACAGGCTTTCTTGCTCCCTGACTCTGTGAGTGCTCTTGGGCAAGGCGGAGGTGCAGACTCAAGACATCGAGTTTGCTACCTCTTGCAAGAGATCACCGGTTCTCTCCTCCCTGACTGATCGGGGGAGAGCCCTTGGTGCTGGCAGCCCTTCATTCAGCTGCAGTGTCTTCTGGACAGCGTCGGAGGCAGCAGCTTGGCGGGACAACGGTGTTCGCCGGAAGAGTTGAGACACAGGGCTGATCTGTGATCCGCAGGAGTGTGAGTCCGCCCGGTAAGGCCTCCGGGACTGAGGACGGCTCTTAGCGGGGACCTGGCACTCTTCAGGGCCAGAGCAGTGTGGGGACGTTTTTCGTGCCCTTTTTCCTTTCGGCGGCAGTCCCGGCGGCCATTTTCGCTGCCGCGGCAGTGCCACATGGCGTTCAAAACGCTGCAGATTTCGGGTTTTGCACTTTTGAGTGAAGTTTGGTAAGTGGTGGTTTTCTTTTCTGGCCCATTTTTATTCTTCTTGCTTCCTCGTTGTCGGGAGTCCGGGGAAGCGGGTGGTTTCTTCGCGGCGTTTCAGGCCTTCCTGGAGGGAGGGGGGCTTTAGATTCGTCGCGGGTTGGAAGTGCAGGAGCGTTCAATACATTAGTTTCTGTAATTTCTTTAGTTCTTTACCTTTGCTTTCGGCATTTTATTTCCTCCTTGTAAAAAAAAAAACCCCAAAAAAAACCCAAAGCACAAACGGGATTATGGCATCTAGACCCCAATGCCTGGTGTGTGGCACCAGGAGGGGTGCAGTAGCGGAGACGGGGGTCTGCCGGGGATGTGCAACCCTATCGTCCGCTGTGGAGATGCAAATGGATATCAATGAGACCCCAGATACGCAGGGACTGCAGGCAGGTCCAAGGGTAGCTTCCCCGCGATCGCCAGCACATGACCCGGCTCTAGAGGAGCAGGCGGGGCCCTCCGGCTCTACCCTGGAAGCATCAGGGTCGGGGTTTGGGGGGTTCAGTGTGGAATTTGTTCTGCTTCTGCATCAGGCCTACTGCCTGAGGCGCCAAGGACAGGCGTCCAGCCTCGGGGTGCTTGGTGGGGCAGCGCAGCTTCCGGCGGCGATAGAGGTCGCTCAGGAGCCTCCAGCCGCTAAAAGAGCAAAGGCTATGGATTCTACGGCGGGAGATGGCGAATGGCCGGGGCTTCCGGATGAGTGGGAGCAAGAAGAGGGTTCACAGGATCTAGAGGAAGGAGAGATCCAGGAGCCCGAGGATCAAGCGCGGATCATCAGGGTTTTCCGTAAAGAGGAGCTTTCGGCCTTGATAACGGAGTCTTTACAGATGTTGAAGTTGGTCACTCCGTCGGCAGTAGAGGAAGAAGTTGAGGATCCCGTAATTCAGGCGGTGAGACAAACCCAGGTGGTTTTTCCGGTGCATAAGGTAGTTGAAAAAATGATACAAGACGAGTGGGATCGGCCGGAAACCGGTCTCCGTGGCATTCGGACCATGACTAGGCTTTACCCATTGGCCGATAAAGATAAGGAAAGGTTCCGGGCACCGAGGGTAGATGCGGTGGTGTCAGCGGTGACGAAGAAGACAACTATCCCGGTAGAGGGTAGTGCTGCTCTCAAAGACGCCCAGAATCGTAAGGTGGACGGTTTGTTGAAACAGACCTTTGAGGCGGATGTGCTGTCACTCCAGGCTTCCATCTGTGGAGCCTGGCTGGCTAGAGCGTGTCTGAGATGGGTGCAACGCCTACGTCAGGCATCTCTCGTGGATTCCGAGGACTTGAAAGAGCTAGATCGTCTTGAGTCTGGCACAGCTTACTTGGCGGATGTCCATTACGACTTAATTAGAGCATTGGCGAATAGTACCGTGTTGGTGGTAGCTGCCCGTCGCTCGGTGTGGTTACGCAATTGGGCGGCGGATGGTTCGTCTAAGTCCAGACTCAGCAAGCTGCCTTTTAAAGGGGGGCTGCTTTTTGGAGAGGATTTGGATAAGTTGGTGAAGGATCTAGGAGAATCTAAGGCGGGCAGACTCCCAGAGGATAAGCCAAAGCAAGGGAAGTCCTCTCAAGGCTTTCAAGGGCAGTGGCGAGACTTCCGCAGATTTCGTTCCCAACGGTTTGGTACCTTTCAAAGGGGCCGGTTTCAATCACGGGCGCAGGGGTTTCGCGGGTTTCGAGGGGCCAGTAGAGGTTTCTCCTCCTCCCCCTCCTCTGCAAACCGCAAGCCACAATGAAGCGAGGCGGGTCCTGGCGGACGGGGTGTCCATAGGAGGATGGCTCAGGGACTTTGTCTGCTTGGACCCACATAACCTCCGACCAGTGGGTATTGGAGATCATTCAGCATGGATATGCACTAGAATTCGCTCGTCCAGTACGCGAGGCCTTCATCATGTCGCCTTGCAGGGGCCCCAAAAAGGCCGCGGAGCTGCGCCTTATGTTGGACAGGTTGTTGCAGTTGAAGGCGGTCGTCAGGGTGCCCGACGCCTACTGTGGAGCGGGTCGGTACTCCATCTATTTCGTGGTGCCAAAGAAGGGTGGAACTTTCCGGCCCATCTTAGACCTAAAGGCTGTAAATCGTCTGCGAGTTCCACATTTACGGATGGAGACTCTGCGATCCGTTATAGTGGCGGTCCGTCAGGGGGAGTATTTGACATCCCTGGATCTTACCGAGGCGTACTTGCATATTCCCATCCGCGTAGCACACCAGAAGTTCCTGCGTTTTGCTCTTCCTTGGGGTCATTATCAATTCCAAGCATTACCCTTTGGTCTGGCAACGGCGCCGCGCACCTTCACCAAGGTGATGGTGGTGGTGGCGGCGGCATTGCGCAAAGAGGGCATTCTCATGCACCCTTATCTCGACGATTGGTTGATTCGGGCGAAGTCCAAGGAGGAGAGTGTCCGGGTAACCGGCAGGGTGGTACAGTTCTTGCAGGAGCTGGGTTGGATAGTGAATCCCATCAAAAGTCGCTTGGACCCCTCGCAAAACCTAGAATATCTCTGGGTACGCTTCGACACGCAGAACGGGCAAGTGTTCTTACCGGACCAGAGGGCCGAAACATTGCTAACCTTGGTCCGCCAGTTTTTGACAAAGTCGGCGCCGTCGGCGTGGGACTACCTTCGGGTGCTGGGCACGATGGCAGCAACGTTGGAGGCGGTCCCATGGGCCAAGTTTCATATGCGGCCACTGCAACGGTCTCTTCTGCGCAGGTGGTCCCATCAAGCCGATTCCTTGAGCAAACGACTTCCCTGTCCACTTCAGGTCAGGCGATCGCTGAGATGGTGGTTGCGCCAGACATCTCTAGCGGCGGGCATGCCGTTGGAACAACCAGACTGGATCCTGCTGTTGACAGATGCCATCTTGGTGGGCTGGGGGGCTCACTGCGGGAGCCATTTCGCGCAAGGGATTTGGTCCCACCAGGAGGCCACCTGGTCGATCAACTGGCTGGAGCTCCGAGCGGTGGCCCGAGCTCTGCAGGCGCTCGAGGACTTGGTGCAGGGGCGTCCGGTGCGAGTGCTCTGACAACTCGGCAACGGTGGCATACATCAACAGGCAGGGCGGCATGGGGAGTGCCGCAATGGAAGAGGAGGCGGACGAGCTATTCGGCTGGGTAGAACAGAAGTTGTCCGCGATTTCGGCGGCGCACATTGCAGGAAAGGACAACGTCACGGTGGACTTCCTCAGCAGGGTTCACGTGGATGCGGGGGAGTGGGAGCTGCATCCTGAGGTGTTCCAACAGTAGCTCGCTGGGAAATGCCCTGGATGGACTTAATGGTGACCTTCCAGTCGGCAAAGGTGAGCAGGTTCTTAAGCAGGCGGCGCGAACGGATGTCGGAAGGGCTAGACGCGCTATTACATCCTTGGCCGTCCGACGGTCTTCTTTATGTCTTCCCTCCGTGGGCATTGATAGGCCGGGTGATTCAAAAGATCGGTGCTCATCCAGGGCCCATACTGCTCGTAGCGCCTGACTGGCCGAGACGCCCTTGGTACGCGGATCTAGTGCGTCTTCTCGACCGTGGAGGCTCCCGTCGAGAGCGGATCTATTGCTTCAGGGTTCGCTGTTCATGCCTCAGGTGGATCGATTCTTGCTTAAGGTATGGTCATTGAGAGGGTGAGGCTGAAGAAGAGAGGCTACTCGTCGGCGGTCGTCGCAACTTTGCTTAACGTCCGCAGACGTTCGACCTCTTTAGCATATGTGCGGATCTGGCGAATCTTTGAGGATTGGTGCTCCCGGCGTCAGGTCCGAGCGGTTCCGGTTCCGGTTCCTTTGGTATTGGAGTTTCTACAGGATGGTTATGATAAAGGTCTGGCAGCCAGTTCCTTGCGAGTGCAGCTGGCGGCTCTTTCTTATCGCGGTAAGGTCAATGATGTGTCCTTAGGAGTTCACCCGGATGTGCGGCGCTATGTGAAGGTGGTTTCGAGGTTGCGGCCAGTACGACGAGTGTGCATTCCGCCTTGGGATCTGAATCTCGTATTGACGGGGTTATCTCGTTCCCCCTTTGAGCCATTGCGTCGTGCGTCGGTGAAGGATGTGACGCTTAAGACTGTTTCTGGTTGCTATATGCTCGGCGAGACGTATTTCAGAATTGCAAGCGTTATCCTGTAGGGAGCCGTTCTTATCCTTCTCTAAAGATAAGGTTGTTCTGCGTCCGGTTCCTGGTAATTGTAGTTCCTTGAGTGACGACAGTTCAGTCCTCCTCCATCCCACCCGAAGGAGGTTAGAAGGTGTTCAGGATGTGCGAAGAGGATAGCGGAAACGTATTACAGGTAAGTCGATCTTGGTTTCCGTTGACGGTGACGTCACCTCTGACAGGGTAGGGTGTAAGAAAGCCTTGCCCACGCAAAAAAAAAAAAAAAAGAAACGAGAGGGGTGGCGGTGAGTAGCGTTAGTTAAGATGTTTTTTGCAACGTTAATATTGTCTACTTGTTTGTTGCTCCGTTGAGTCTGCTTTGTTATAGTTCACACTGGAGTTGGAGTGAAAGGGTGGCAGGCTATATCCAGTGATGTCAGAAGATTGGCATACCAGTCTCCAAGCTGCAGGAGGAGATTGACAACCCAGAGGTAGAGGACTGAACTGTCGTCACTCAAGGAACTACAATTACCAGGTAAGTGTAATTATCATTTTGTGTTACAATCCCAGCATTGATCTCAGCCTTCTAGTTTTCTGTGCACTTCCTCTGTGCTGTATCCTGTTAGACCAGACTAGACAAGTGGGTTCTCCAGGAACAAGCAGAAAGTCAGTCTTCACATATGGGTGACGTTGGCACCGACAGAGCCCTCGCGGAAGCATCCCCCCAGCTTTCAAAGAAAGCCTTTGGGAGATGCCACCATGCATGCGTGGTCCCCTTCCTGCCCAAGGGTGCCATTTTGCTCAGTCTCCTTTTTTCCGCAGAGCCCTTCAGACGTTCGTCTGGCTTGTACCCGGAAATTTTTTTTTTCTCTGATACTCTTCCCATCACCCAACCTTGCTGCCTTGGCGTCGAGTTTGGGTCTATTTTGTAGTTTTTTGTTTCTTTAATTTTCTGGCATTTTTGCACCTTTTTTCCCAATTGTCAGTCTGGCGAGTCTTCGACCTCACAGAGGTACTTTCTCCCATGGCTACTAGTGGCTTTAAGAAGTGTGATCAGTGCACAAAACTTATGTCTGACTGAGACACATGACTGCTGTCTCCGCTGCCTCGGGCCAGACCATGACCTAGCAGCATGTGGTCTTTGCAAGAGGATGTTCAGTGAGGCCCTCAAGAGCTGCCAGCAGCAGCACGATAGGTTTTTTCCCCGATTTCCCAGTGCCTCCAAAGGCCAGGGCCTCGTCTGAAGCCTCGACACCTTGGATGGACCCTTCAGAGCCCATGTCCTGTTGTGGGCCTTCAGAAAGGGGGGTCTCCCTCGAGGGAACCCCATAAGAAGAAGCAGCCCTCAAAAGTGGCATCCTTGGACGGATCAGACCAGCCAGGTGCTCCCCAGGCCAGGTCCCACAGTCCGAGATGCTTGTCCGAGGCATCGGAGAAGGAGCAGCCTGCATAGGTCCTCAGGAAGAATTTGACTTTGGATCGGTCTCTGTCCCCAGACACCGTTCTCACTGAGGATTCTCCTTTGGGTGTGCCAGTGCCGGGCCCAAGTCCTCTGTGCCTGCTCTGAAGGCTGCAGAGCCTTCTAGCCTGGAATCCAGAATGGCAGCTCTGAAGCGCAGTTTCTGCCTTCATGGACCAGCAGCGGGCACCGTTGTCCAGTACGACGGGTTCATCTTCCCCAACCACCAGACCATCAATGTCGAAGATGTCCCTGGAGGCCAAGATGATTCGCAAGGTCCTTTGGCCTTGAGTCGATCCCCGGTCGAGGTCTTGATATGGTTTCTGCTTGATGGAACCGCGATCATCCCTGACAAGTGTGCTGGGCACCGGCCACAGAGCAATGGGATCCCTGAGGCCCACAGAGCAGCCCTCCTACGAGTCCTTGATGAACTACTCAGAGTGGGAGATGGAGGATGAGGAGTCCCCCGATATCTGTCGCCACTGCAACGTCCCATCAGACTATCCCATCTCGGAGCCTCAACGGTGGTCCCTGCCAGAGGATATGGGCTTTCTTTTTGTCAAGGATATGTCTAAGGCCCTGGCGTTCCCTATGGAGTAGGAGGAGGACCCTTGGGCGAATGAGTTAGAAATCCTCCAGTACGAGGCTCCTCCGAGGGAATCGCTCACGGTCCCCATCCTGGAATTGCTGATGCTGCATACATGGGAGACACTGGTGCCAGTGGTGAGCAAACGACTCGACTCAATGTATCGAGTCTGGAGCCCCGGGCTTCCAGAAATCACAGCTGCTGCATAACTCCATGGTGGTGGAGTCAGCCATGCATCGGCTGAAAAGCCAGAAGACACACTCCTCAGTGCCCACTAGCAGGGAGGCCTGCACCTTGGATGTCCTCGGCAGAAAGTGTTACCAGGGCTCGATACTCATTGGCTGCATCCAGGCCTACCAGCTATACATAAGCTATGTATCTGAGAGACCTGGTGAAGAAACTCGCTGGGTTCTCAACTGGTCTCTCCGAGGAACCCCTGCAGGAGTTCAAGAACATGATCGAGGCAGTCCGTGAGTACTCAAAGTTCATGTCTCTGGCAGCCTATAATGGGTTCGAGTCAGCGGCTCGAGTAGCAGCAGCAGGCATCGGTGCCCAACGCAAGCTTGGCTACAGTCCGACCTCAAGCAGTGGCTTCAGGACAAATTGATTGATTGTCCCATGCCAAGAAGAGAACCTCTGGCAAACCCATGACCGACAAGGCTGCCGAGCTGGAGACAAGAGTTCATGATGACCAGGCTCTCAAAGACCCCACCCGATCGAAGAGCTCGGGTAAAAAGTCCTTCTACCCAAGGAAAGGGGCTGCTTACAGAAACTACCCACCTTTTCGGACCTTCCCTGCTCCCCAATAGGGTCAGTACGCCAAGGGGACATGGGCATGGCCCTCTTAAGCAGAAGACTCCAAAACCTCAGGCACTGGCTCTGGCCCAGCCAGGAGTGAGTTTTTCCTACCCCAAGGAGATCAGCAGCCCACAGGGGGACATCTGGCCCACTATGCCCAGAGGTGGTTGACCATCACCAGACTCCTGAGCACTTTAGGTGGTCAGGGAGGCTTACCTCATCCACCTGACTCAGACACCTCCTCCTTATTTTCAGGGAGAGCTCCTCGGCTCCCCTCCACTGGGACCTTCTACTGAAGGAGTTGGCAGGTCTTCTCGAGGACAAAGCGTTGGAATTGGTGCCCCACCATCTCAAGGGCAAGGGGTTCTACTCCAGGTACTCCCTCTTGCCAAAAAGGACAGGGGGCCTAAGGTCCATCCTCAACTTATGCAACCTCAACAAATTTGTGGTGAGGGAGACGTTCAAGATGCTCTCCCTTGGAACATTGCTGCCCTACCTCCAGCAAGGAGATTGGCTATACTCCTTAGACCTCAAGGATGCCTATACCCATATCCTGATTCACCCCAACCACAGGCAGTACCTGCAGTTCATAGTGGGGGGCAGGCACTATCAGTACAGGGTGCTCCCTTTTGGCTTGGCTTCTGCACCAAAGGTCTTCACAAAATGCCTGGCAGTCGTGGTCGCCTTCCTCTGTCTTCAGGGGGTCTTTGTCTTCCCCTACTTGAACGACTGGCTCATAAAGGGAGGCATGCTCTCAGAGGTGCAGCAGGCCACCACATGCACCATCCAGGTTCTTCAGTACTTGGATTTTGTCATAAACTACCCCAAGTCTCACCACCTCCCGACACGAGTTCATCGGGGCAAAGCTGGACACTCCAGTCAAAGGCCTTCTTGCCCAGGGACTGAGCTGTCTCAGGACTCTGGCACAGGACATACAGTACCGTCCCTCTGTGCCTGCTCAGCTTCTTCTGAGCCTTCTCGGGCACATGGCCTCCACGTTCCACATCACCCCAGACACTCACCTCCACATGAGGACGGTGCAGTGGTGTCTCCGAGACCACTGGACTTAAGCCACAGGGTGTCTGAGACAGAGTCTCTGTAACCCACCAACTGTCAGACTCTCTAGTCTGGTGGCACTCTCTCCAGTATCTCAAGGCGGGCATACCTTTTCAGGCCCGAGCCCTTTAATTGTCCTCACCACGGATGCCTCTCTGCTCGGCTGGGGAGCCCACTGTGAGGAGCTCTGCACCCAGGGCAGCTGGTCACCAGGCGAGAGCACCCAACAGATCAAGCTCCAGGAGCTGAGGGCAATATTTATTTATTTTATTTATTAACATTTCTTATATACCGCACTATTTGCCATCAGCACGGTTTACATAGAACATAAACATCCGACAATCTACATATGTCTGGTCATTACATTTAACAGGAAATGGAACTTGGAGAACAAGGTAAACTATATACATAAGAAGTTGAATGAGAACGGATACTGTTTAGTGTTTCACATTGTTGGGGACGCCTGTTGCAAGATCTTGTCTGGTTGGCTACTAATAATGTTGAGGAGCACGCTATTCGAGTGTGACTGTGGTTCGGAGCTGTCAGTGAGATATTTGATAAAGAGGAAATGTTTAAGGGCCTTCCTGAACTGGGTCAAGTTGGGGATTGCTCTGATATGTGGTGGTAAGGTATTCCATAGACTTGGGGCGCAGAGTCGGAAGGCTCTGTTAGCTGTTTTGGTGCAGCTTGTCATTTCCTTTGGTATTGATAGCATGTTGGACTCTGCGGTTCTCCTTAGTCTGTTGGGTGCAAGTGGTTGGATGAGGTCAGATAGAGAGGAGGAGGAGAGCCCCTTGGCAGCTTTGAAAGTCATCAGCAAGGTCTTAAAACTGATCCTGGCTTGAATGGGGAGCCAGTGAAGCTGTTTCAGGAGGGGTGTCACATGATCTCTCCTGGATGCTCCAAAGAGTACCCGCGCTGCACTGTTCATAGCAAGTTGCAGGGGGTTCAGGGTGGATCGGGGGAGCCCTTGTAGTATGGAGTTTGAATAATCGAAATGAGGAATGATTAGGGCTTGGTAAATGGTGCGGAAATCATCTGGTTCGAGTAACGGGCATAGGTGTCTGAGGGATCTGATTTTAAAGTAGATCGCTCTTACGGTATTAGCTATGTGTTTCTTCATGTCGAGATTTTGGTCCAACGTCACCCCAAGGTAAAGTATAGCCGGTTTCACTTGTAGTTCGGCATCATTTACCTTCACACAGCTGGGTGGTATGAAGCTGGGATTTCTCGAGATGAAAAGAACCTCCATCGTCTTGTGTTGGATTCGCAGATTTTGTGATAGGAGCCACTCAGATATGGTGTTGAAGCAATTGGTCAGAGGGGTAAGGTCTAGACTATCCAATGATACTGGCATGTATAACAGCACATCATCAGCATATATCATGCAACTAACATTGAAAGATCTAATGATGTTGCAGATGGGTTGGATGTATATATTAAACATCAAGGATGACAGGGAGGATCCTTGAGGCACTCCTTGACTTTGTTGAAATGGTTCCGATGTAGCCCTGTCTGCTGGAACATGCTGCCATCTTCCAGACAGATAGGATCTGCACCACTCAAGTGCTGTTCCGCTGATACCTTTTTCTCTTAGCCGGCATAGGAGAATCTCGTGGCATACAGAGTCGAAAGCCGCTGCTATATCTAAAAAGATGTGTGCGAAACCATGTCGTATGTTGTCAACGCCTGAAATTATATTGCTGAAAAGGGCTGTGAGTAGTGTTTCCACTCCATGTGACTCTCTGAATCCATGTTGGGATGGATCTAGTGGGGCAGTAGTGTCGATATGATCCTGTAATTGCCTGTACACTATCTTTTCAATGAGTTTTGCGAGCATAGGAATACTGGATATGGGCCTGTACGACTCCACCTTTTGGGGGTCTAGCTTGGCGTTTTTTAAAAGAGGTCTGACGGAGGTCTGCTTGAGAGTAGAGGGGAATGACCCAGTGTTAAAGGATTGGTTTATCATGTTGGCTATGATTGGAGCGAGGTCACATCGCAGATCTTTTATCCAGAATGCTGGACAAGGATCTGTGTGTGCAGTGGTGGTGTTTAGGGCTAAGATGGTATCTTCGATGATTCTCTTTGAAGGTGTAGAGAAGGATGTTAGTGATGCTGGGTACTCTTGCTTGTCGGGGGGGGGGTCAGGTATCACTATTTTGTCGGTCTTACACATTTTGGATTGCATGAAGACAGCCAAGGTGCTCAGGGGTTGGTTCTTTAGCAAGAGTTTTGACTAAGTTAAACAGGTCATGCGGCTTGTTCAATGACCGTCTCAGGGTGTCTGTATGGTGTTGTCTCATCTTGTCTGTGGTGGCTTTGCGATGTGCATTCAGGTGTTGGATGTATGCTGCTTGGTCACTGCTGGTGCGTGACTTCCTCCAGCACTTTTCCAGCCTCCTTAGAAGGGTTAGTGATGCCCTTAGGTCAGCTGTGAACCATGGGGCAGATGATCTTTTCTTTGGGGCCTTGTTTGTTGGAGAACGGATCGCGATTGTGCTGTTTGCTGTTCCAGGCAGTGATCAGCTCATCTAGGTCTAGGGAAGTCTCATCCATGAGCGTGCCCGTTTTGGCAAGGATGCGTTCTCTATTAAACGTGTGGAAACTTCTGGCCGCTGGGTTAGAGGTCTTGCTTGTATCCATTTTGTGCCTTGGTGGCTTGTTGAGGGTAGGCATCTGAAAAGTGATAAGCTTATGATCAGACCATGGGACTGCTGTCACTGATAGCATGATGTTTTGTGGTTGATCAAGAACTACCTGCGGGGCGAATATGAGGTCTAGAATGTTACCTTTTGCGTGAGTAGGTTCTTGCACCAGTTGTGTGTATCCCAGGATCTCTAGGGCTTCTATAAATGCAGATGCTTGATTGTCCTGTAAAGATGGAAGATTGATGTCACCTAAGATCCAATTGGGTTTATTTGGACCATGGATGTTGGATGCTAGGTTTATGATGGTTGACAGGTCATCTGGATCCGCTGATGGAGCTCTATAAATTAGGTTTATGGAGCATATGTTGGAGATTGATACTATTTCCAGGTTGTTGATACTGTTGGATTCAACCATTTTGAACTGGAGGTCCATTCTGGTGATGACCACTCCTCCACCTCTTTTGTTCTGCCTGTGGCTGGTGAAAGCAACAAAATTAGATGGTAGTAGCAGGTTGAGGATGGTATTGTCTTCCGGGGAAAGCCACGTTTCAGTGACCATAATGATATCCAGGTTATGGGATGTTGTTGTTTCTGTGATTGCTGGCCACTTTTTGCGAAGTGAGCGAGCATTTATGAGTGCACACTTTAGGCTACTAGGGTAGAGGCTTTTACCTTGTTTGGCTTTCAAAGTGTGTTGTAGTGGGATGTGTAATAGGTGGTGGTGGTGCGGATAGTTAGCCCCATGAGAATTGTAGTAGAAATCACCTGACCATTTTCTCCCACCAGTCGTTACTATAGGGATGTGATTGTGTGATGTATTTAGGGCTAGTGAGCTGGATGGCCAGATTATGAGGAGAAAGTAGATGCTCATTACTGTGATGATTGTGTGTTCCATTTTAAGCTCTTCTGTGCCAGCTTGGTGAAACAAGGGGCTTGTGTTGGGGGAGCACTGTTCCCTCTAAGCTGTGAGCGTGTGCGCGCGCACACACCTCGCTGAGCGTGCGCACACACTTTACAACAGAGCGCACAAAAATTACGGTTCTGATTCTGATAGAAAACACAGATGTCTTAAAATTTTAAAGTTGTTATGTATTTACAGTTTTCACAAGTTCTACAATGTTTTCTAGTTCAATCAATGTGGTGTACATACTGTATTCTGATGTGTAGTCAAATTTTAAAGTATATAACGCCGAGTGTCATTATGTGGCGCACAAAAATTTAACCTTCCTTCAAAAGCTGCACAGCTGATATTTTATGCGCACACAGCCTACAGAAAATTAGAGGGAACATTGTGGGGGAGTGAATTGGTGTGGCTCCTGGCTAAGATGTTTTGCAATCAGGCGGCCGTCTCTTTTTGTCATGCAAGGTAACAAATTGGAAATGTCCTCTCTTAGGTATGAGTTATAGCAGAATACATTGTTACATAAATATGGTTGATGAAACTCGGTGAATAATACTTTACTGGCTAGTCTGTTCTGGTACAGATATTTGTTTTCACTGTTACATACATATACTACGTGAAAATTCTGGTGAACCACACTTTCTGGCTAGTCAGATCTAGTATAGATATTAGCTTTACACTGTTGAAACATATTTAACTACATGCAAGCAATACTGGGTGTGGAACATTGTTAAACACAGTATGAGGTACCTGATCTATTGTCACACGGGCGTAACGGAGATTTGTACTTGCAAAACGGGAGTCTCAAATGCATGGTCTTATTTTCACAGTCCACACCTGAGGGCCACGCCAAAGGGCCCTCTGGCGAGGCCCGCAGGCGTGGGCCCACCCGATAGCGCTGATTTTTATAGTTGGGGAGTGCTGCCCCGATTGGACAGCACTTCTTGAAGATGGCTGCTTTCCCGCCGCGGCTCCCCGCTGGAGGCTCGATCCCTGCCCAGGGAGAGCTGCTGATGGTGGTGATGCTGATCGCGCCTGATAGCGCTGACTTTTATAGTTGGGGAGTGCTGCCCCGATTGGACAGCACTTCTTGAAGATGGCTGCTTTCCCGCCGCGGCTCCCCGCTGGAGGCTCGATCCCTACCCAGGGAGAGCTGATGATGGTGGGGATACTTAACCCTGTGAGTGTTTTGCCACCACCTGCATCACCAACCAGTGCTGGTCCAGACAGACAACCAGGTGGCAATGTTCTATGTGAACAAATGGGGGCATGGGGTCTCGTGCCCTGTCAGGAGGCAGGGGTCCTCTGCTTGTACACAATCCAACAGGGTATTCTCCTGTGGCAGCATACCATCAGGCCAGAACAACCTGCTGGCCGACAGGCTGAGCAGAGTCCTCCCAGCTGCACGAGTGGCAACTGGACCCCAGGGTGGCTGACCGGCTCTTCCAGATCTGGGGGAAACCCGTGATGGACCTGTTTGCCAGCCTGGACAACTTCCAGTTTGTTTCCGGCAGGCCCAACCCTCCAGGGTGGCAGTGGACACGTTCCTCGTCTCATGGTCGAAGGGCCTCATGTAGGCCTTTCCTCCCATGCCACTGATTGCCAAAACCTTGTTCAGGACCCTCTGTGACAGGGCCTCGCTTATCCTGATAGCCCCTCGGTGGCCCAAGCAACTGTGGTTCATGCTGCTCCTCCGATTAACGGTGGAGACCCCCATCCCATTGGGGACCTCCCCAGGACTCCTGTCTCAGGAAGAGGGCTGTCTTCTGCACCCCAGCCTGGGATCCCTGTTGCTGACAGTATGGCGGCTGAAAGGGTGATCCTAGCCCCTTTCAATCTCTCGGGTGAAGTAGAGAAGATCCTGCTTGCTTCTTGCAAGGTCTCTACTAGAAAAGCTTATGCCCTCAAATGGTGCAGGTTTTCGGCCTGGTGCGCCGTTCTACCCAGTGGGTTTGGTGTTATAATACCTTCTCCACCTCTCGCAATCCGGGATCAAGTCAAACTCTGTCCAGGTATACCTTAGTGCCCTGGTGGCGCACCACCACCCGATGGATGGCAAGCCTCTCTCAGTCCAGCTGTTGGTGACCCGCTTTCTTATGGGTCTGCTCTTATCAAAACCCCTAGTTTGCCCTCTGGCAACCGAATGGGACCCCAACGTAGTATTGGGGCAGCTCACTTGCCTACCCTTTGAGCCTCTGGCTACTTGCCACCTATGCTACCTCTCTTGGAAGGTGATGTTCCTGGTTGCACGGGCCTCCGCTTGCAGAGTTAGTGAGCTTCAGGCCTTAGTGGCAGAGGCTCCTTATACCAGGTTCTATAAGAACAGAGTGATGCTCTGCACGCACTCTAAATTTTTTCCAAAGATAGTATCGTCCTTCCATCTCAACCAGGAAGTGGTACTCCCTACCTTCTTTGAGACCTCACTCCAATAGGGCAGAGACTGTCTCTCTCCTTCACACCTTGGACTTTAAGAGGGCTTTGTCCTTCTATATCCAACGTACTCAGGGCCACACCAAAGCTACTCAGCTTTTCGTCTCCTATGACCCCAGTAGGCTGGGGGTGGCGGTGACCTAGCATACGCTGTCCACCTGGGTGCCATACTGTATCACCCTTGCCTATGAGCAGGCGGGACTCCTGCTGGAAGGCTGTGTCACAGCATGCCAGGTCAGGGCCATAGTGGCCTCTGTGGCAAACTTGTTTTCTGTCCCGATGGTGGACATCTGCCACCTGGTCTTCAGTACATACCTTCACAGCCCCTTACTACCTGGAAAGAGTCCTGACAGGACTGTGCCTTCGGCAAGGCTGTGCTCTGTAATCTTTTCGGGGTTTAAGCAAATCCTACCCTCCGATCCTTCTGTGTTCAGGCTACCGGAGTGCTAGTTTTCATCAGAGACAGGGGTCCCATTGTGGTCTGTGGACACTGACTTAATTGCTGCTGCTCATGGCTCCCCATAAGGGAGTCTGTTTTTTTTTTTGCTATGGGCTTTCGGTAGTCTGTAGCTGGAGAGTCCCATATGTGAAGACTGACTTCCTGCTGCTTCCTGGAGAAAGCGTAGTTACTCACCTGTAACAGGTGTTCTCCGGGGACAGCAGGAATCTGTCCTTGCAACCCTCCCTCTTCCCTTTGGAGCTGCTCCTTTACCATCTTTTAATTTTGCTGTCTTTTAGCTATGTCATCTGACTGAGCAAGATGGCACCCTTGGGCAGGAAGGGGACCATGCATGCGTGGCGGCATCTCCCAAAGGCTTCCTTAGAAAACTGGGCGGATGTTTCCATGAGGGCTGCATCGGTGCTAATGTCACCCATATGCGAGGATTGATTCCTGCTGTCCCTGGAGAACACCACCTGTTACAGGTGAGTAACTATGCTTTATGCATCCTTGCCAGCAGGCGGAGACAGACTTGAACAATTTTAAGTAATGTCATCACTCAGTATATTCTGCAACACTGAGAGAAGCAAAAACTTGTCTGCCTCCAGCAGATGGTAAGATGTGTGGACTGTTGCAGCAGTGCAGGCAGGCCTGCTTTTCCCTAATCCAGACTAGGCCTGTCTTAGTGAGACCTTGTAGGCCCACGTTTGCTTAGAACTTTGGTATGATCCTGTCTCCTAGAACAGACAGCTTGTCCTGTGTTGAGCACTGCTACCCACAGGTTCCTAGTGTTGTTAGGATGGAGGACCCCATGGGCTGGGGGGGGGGGCGGTAAGTCAGGCTCAGGCCCCCCTTCCCTCTTGCTATCCCCTATCTGCATGCTTCTTAGTCTGTTTTTTTCTGATTTTTTTGTTTTTCCTTCATATTGAATTCAGTGGGCTGTATTTGGCTTTGTTTCTTGCAAGAAAGCAGCTTTAAATCGAAACAAAAAAAAATTTTGGCAGCTGAGTCTCCCAGGCCTGCATGGATATCTAGGGGCTTATTTGCTGGAGTTTCCCCAGTCGGCCCTACGGGTGCTGGGATTCCCTTTTTGGGACTCCTTTTTCACTATGGACTTTGCTCCTTTTTTGGTAAGATTTCTTTGTGGTGGTGGTGGGGGGGGGGGGGTTCTCCTTTGGTGCTGCAGTGCTCAGCTGTGTAGCCTGATTCAGCCTGTCACCCCCAGCAAATTTTACCGATGATTTCCAGAAGATATCTCTAAGGTGGTTATCTGAGCACCTTTGTGAAGCACTACAGGTTGCAGGTGGGAGCTAATATGGATGGCGCAGTTAGCAGGGCAGTTCTGGTCAGATCATAATCTTCCTCCCACCCTGGATCCTTGACTGCTTGAGTACATCCTAGTCCTCTGGACAGGTCTAGCAGGATAAGTTTTACATACCTGAATATTCTTTCCTTGAATCCTGCTAAATCGGTCCAGGACCTGCCCTGGAAGACTGTTGCCTCATGATTGCTTTGTCAGTCTCGATGTCTGACAGAGTTATTTATGATAAGAGAGCTGCCGCTACCTGTTGGCAAGGGGACTGGTCTAGCAGGACACAAGGAAAGAAAATTAAGTATGTAAAATTTCTCCTTCAATGCACTGTGTGCTGCCGTTAGTGCAACTCTTTGTTTATTGATTTATACCCATGTTGGATCTCTTCCTAAATTCTACACCCACACTATCACCTGCACTGATGGCAGCACACTTTGCTAAATTGAGCCCTATGTGGGCTGGGTTTGTGCTCTGGTGTCATGTCTTGATCTGCTCTTGTTTTGTGGCTCTTCCTGTGTTTTTGTCTCTTTGCCTCTTTGCCTTAACTTGATTGGCTCTGTTGAGGCCAGCTCAGAGACCTGGGGGTTTATGTGCCCTTGCTCTGGGCTAGCTCCCAGCTGGGCCATTGCTTGTGTTACTGCCTGTGTTTGCTTGTACCTGTACCTGTTGGTTAGTATTCCTGCCTTGGACCTTCTGTGTCTTTCCTTGTTCCAGCTTTGTCTGCTCCTATGCTGGCGCTTTGTTCCAGGTATTCCCTGGTTTTCTGTTCACCTTGCCTTGTTTGCTTTTTTTTTTTTTTTTTTTTATAATTCTTGGAATGGACATTTGCTGGGGTATGTGGTTTGCATTTTAATTTGCCCTAGCATTTAAGGCCCGTGACCAATTTGCTTTACCAGTTCTGTCTCTATACTTCTCCCCCCCCCCCCCCCGGGGCCCCTTCTCAGTAGCTGCCCCAGTGGCATAGCCAGGAATGATTTTTTTTTTTGGCGAGGCCTGTGATTAACACGGGTTGGCACAGGGTGTTGACACTGCCTCTGATTCTCCTCTCATGCATCTGTGCTGCAGCCCTCACTTGGTTTGCAGCTTGTAGTACCGTGAGGGCTTGTATGTATCAGTGATGCTGAGGGCTAAGCTATTGATAGCTTTACTACAGGCAGGGTCTCCCAAGATGGACAGGTCTCAGCTGAGGTGCCAGACCAAGATGAACCACCCTTCTGGTCAGCAGCAGCAGCAGAAGGGAATGGTGGTGGTGGCAGAGGGTCACATTTCTGTGACAACAGCAACACTAGAATTGCCGGCCTGGAAGAAAGGCCTGGCAATCTATTTCTGTATCTTGCCACGAAAACCCAGTGGATAATCACAACAAAACAAATTGCACTATAATGCTGGAAGATGAGACCCTAGGTCAGAAGGCACTCAACTTGGCTACTGGAGAGGAGCTGAAGGCTTTTCAGAGTAAAGTCTGCATTTATGATGTGGTTGGATCAAAGCCCTTGGGATGTCTGATTGCTGATGTAGCTGCACATGAAATGAATCAAGCTGCAGAGACATCTTACATTATTGGGACATGGAACATACGAAGCATGAACCAAGGGAAGTTGGAGAGGATTGAGGGGAAAATGAATCCCCCTTCAGGTACCCTTGTCTCAGGTTGGATTACTGTCTTCCATCTTGCGCTAACGTCTCCAGCTCTAGGCCTAAGTAAGAAATAGCCTGCTGACCCCTTTTCACCCTGGAACTGCAGAATTAGCAGTTTTGAGCTATGAAATGAGCTAACATCCTGAAATCATAGAGATGACACAATGAGAGGTGTTGACCTTAACGACTGAAAACTACACAGCTATTGAAACTACTACTTGGGCCTCTTGAATGAACAAAGGGAAACAAAAAAAGAACATGATCAACATCGGTATCTGGAGTTAATCTGCAGGAAACAGGGTTAGCACAAGGCGAAGAGGACTGCCATGAGAATGGGGAGACAGGATGCCACAAGGGAAAGCAGAGGGCAAAAGATTAAGGAGCAGATTTGCTTGAGAAAAAAATAGGGAACAAGAAAGAGAGGAAATCTGTTTATCAGCAATTTTGTTACAAGCCTAAAAATGAATGTAAATATAGGAGAGAAACTCTGATGGATAGACAAACAACTAGCTGATCTCCACTGGAGTGATGTCTGTCTCTCGGGACCCTTTACACTTAAGCCAGGTGCTTTTCTTGCTGTAGATGTATAAATGCTATGTATTGCTATTGAAATTTGTACCTTATTGCGAAGCTTGATATTAGACTTGGCAAAATAAGTTTCCATGTTCTTACGGTGGCACGAGCAATTTGTTTAAGGTGGGTCCTGTATATATTATGTATGTTGGGGTTGAACATTGCAGCCACAATACAAAAAAAATAGAAAATCCCCAAATAATTTTAGGGGAAGCCCACGAAAACCCCAACAGGATCAAGAATGAAATGGAACGTGTACAACTCGATCTGCTGGGTGTTAGCGAACTGAAATGGACTGGCATTGGACACTTTGCATCTGATGATCACATGATCTACTATGCTGAAAATGAAAGACAAAGAAGAAATGGTGTTGCATTTATAATCAAGAAGAAACTTGCAAGAACTATAATGAAATACAATGCAATCAATGAAATACAATGCAATCAATGAACACTTCATTTCTATTCCTCTATGAGGAATGCCCATCAACATAAAACTATAATTCAAGTATGTGCCCCAACAACAGCTGCAGAAGAAGATGAAGTCGATGAGTTCTATGAACAAGTACAAGCTGAAATTCAGAAAACATGCAAACAGGATATCCTGATAGTCATGGGTGACTGGCATGCAAAGGTTGGCAACAAAGAAGGCAAAGTGATTGGAAGGTAGGGACTTGGCAACAGAAATTAAGTTGGAAAAAAACTGTTTTTGCAGAATTCTATTTATCTCAAACACCTTCCAGCAACATAAGCGCCAACTGTACACATGGACTTCACCCAATGGATTGTACAAAAATCTAATTAACTACATCTGTGGAAGTCAACGATGGAAGAGCTCTATAACATCAACAATGACAAAACCTGGAACTGACTGTGGTACAGATCACCAGCTACTAGTTAGGAAACTCAAGCTAAAGTTGAAAAAGAGCAATCCACTCATGAATGTTGCAAAATATGACCTTGATAATATGCCACTGGAATTTAAAGACTGCCTGCAAAATTGATTTGCTGCTTTAAATGCAAATGACAGAGTTCCAGAAGAGTTAGGGGATGACATCAAGAAGATTGTGTTGCAAGAAAATGAAAAACCTCTACAAAAGGTGAGAAAGAAAAAATGGCTAAAATGGATGACCGAAGAAACTCTGAAAATTGTCCAGAAATGGAGAAGCTAAAGCAAGAGAAAGACGCAATCACAGAACTCAACCGAGATTTCCAATGTGCAGCAAGACAGTACAAGAACTATTACAATGATACGTGCAAGGAAATAGAAACAAACTATTAGAGGAAGAACCAGATTGACTTTCCTAAAGCTATGACAGTTAGTGAATTCCTGCCTTGAATTGGAATGTTACAAGATGCTCAAGGATCCATGCTGAGAAGATCAAGAAAAGGTGAAAAGAATATACAGAGTTGTCATACGATAAAGATCAGGTGGACCAACAGCCATTTTAACCTGTATCTTATGATCAGGAAACACTGGTAACATAGTAACATAGTAAATGACAGCAGATAAAGACCAGTATGGTCCATCTAGTCTGCCCTGTAAGATGGCAAGAGTAGGTGCACCTGCCACTCCGTGCAGGTCACCACTCCCCATGTCTATGTTTAGGGGTGAAAGAAGTCAAAGCAGCATTGAAAGCTTTATCAAAGAACAAAGCACTAGGCATGGATGGCATTCCTTTTGAGGTATTACAGCAATCTGATGCAGCTGTTCCAAAATTTCCTGGCAAAACCTTGTAAGTATGGTAAGACAACATCATGGCTGACTGGAAAAGATCTGTGTTTAAAATCAGCAGAGGTGTATAACAAGGCTGCATACTTTCCCCCTACCTCTTTAATTTATATGCAGAACAAATCATCAGAGAAGTAGGACTGTACGACAACAGAAGTGTGGATTGGTGGAACTCATCAACAACCTTAGTTATGCTGATACCACATTACTGGCTGAAAGAAGACGATCTGAAACATTTGCTTCTCAAGATCAGAGAACATTAGTCTTAAAATGTAAAGAAGACAAGGATCCTGACAACTGGCAAAATTAATAAGTTCATCGTTGATGGAAAAGAAATTGAAATAGTAGACAACTTTAACCTACTTGAATCAACAACACTGGTCAACATTGAAATCATTACTGACTTTAAAAGGCCCTAAACTGTAGTATCTTGGTGAGCTGAACATGAATATAACATTAAAAAAAATTATTGGCTCTTGTTTTGAAGATATTGCATGTAGTTCATTTTTGACATTTCACCATGTAAATTTATCCAGTAGGACATCAACAACATCCCAAATAAGCCTTGAATGATGTAATATTGCATCACATTGCATAATACCAGCATGTACACATCATCCAGAGTTGATTGCATCATTTTCTGATGCGATGCAATACTACTGCCAGATGGCTGCTGACGCCGTCTGACGTCAGCAGTGTACTATACGCAGTCGGAAAGGAAAGTAATCTGGTATTCTGTTCCGATATTGAAAGCCTCATGAATGCCTTAAAAATCACTCATGACCCACAAGACTGAAGACTATTTATAGACTCTTCGAAACTGAGTCTGAAGGCTGTGCTTTTGAACAATGGAAACCGTCTTCCATCTATTCCAGTAGCGCATGCCGTCCACATGAAAGAGACATACGATAACTTAAAGCATCTACTGACTTCCATTAACTATAACAAGTACAGCTGGCACCTCTGTGGTGACTTGAAGGTAGTTGCCCTTTTAATGGGACTGCAGCAGGGATATATAAAATACATGTGTTTCTTATGTGAGTGGGCTAGCCGAGCAAGGGATTGGCACTACTTGCGGAAGGAATGGAATCGCAGACAAAATGTAACAGTTGGAGAGAAGACTATCCAGCACCCAGCTCTGGTTGAGGCTCACAAAATCCTGCTACCACCCCTTCACATCAAACTAGATTTGATGAAAAACTTTGTGAAAGCCATGGACCGCACTTCGCCAGCTTTCCGATACCTGCATGAAAAATTTCCTTGACTCAGCGAAGCAGAGGGAGTTTTTGTGGGTCCTCAGATTCGAGAGCTCTTCAAAGATGACCGGTTCAACAACTTGCTACAGGGTGATGCGAAACAAGCATGGAATGCTTTTCGCCTAGTGTCAACAAACTTTCTCAGGAATATTAGGGCAGAAAACTACAAGGAATTAGAAGACATGCTGATGCAGTATCAGAAACTTGGCTGCATTATGTCTCTAAAGATCCATTTCCTTGATTCCCATCTTGATTTCTTTCCTGACAACTGTGGTATGGTTAGTGATGAACAGGGCAAACGTTTTCACCAGGATATCGCAACGATGGAGCAAAGATACCAGGGAAAATGGTCCACTACAATGCTGGCCGACTACTGCTGGACGCTCCCGAACGGCTGTACAAGAGACAGCCGAAAAAATCTAAATAGTCTATGACTTGGCTTTTTACAGGTATTAACCGAAGGCCTATTATATTTACTACCGACATGCATTTTGTGATGTAAATAAACATTAATTCTTGTAGATTACAAAAAAACTAGAGCCAACTTTGCAATTTCACTGTCACATTCGTGTTCAGCATATAAAAAATAAGAAATGACTATTTTTATTTCAGTGACTTTTGTAAAAATTTGTTGACCAGTGATCAATAAAGAAACAACAAGCAGTCAAGAAATCAGATGCATTACTCTTGGCAGAATGGCTATGAAGGATCTAGACAAGATTCTCAAGGGAAGAGATCTTTCTCCATACAAAGATTCGACTTGTTCAAGCCATGGTGTTTTCAATAATGTCATATGGATGCTAAAGTTGAACAATGAAAAAGATAGGAAGAAACTCAATGCCTTTGAATTATGGTGCTGGTGACTAATATTGTGTATACCATGGACTGCCTGAAGAACAAATCAGTCAGTACTAGAGGAGATCAAACTAAGCTTTCTTTAGAAGCTCAGATGACAAGACTTCAACATTCATACTTGGGATGCATCATGCAAAAGAGAGAGATCATTACAGAAAGACACATTTAGAAACAAAGGCTTTTTCTGCAGTCATGTTATCTAGTCTGCCCTTCCATATCACCCACTACAAGAGTCCCCCTTTTTCTTTTAGAGAGTCTCTGGAAGGACTACCAAAAGGGGCTGCTACAACTGGAAGTAGATCTACACTTGAGTATAATCTTCTGTAATAAACTCTAAACCTTGGGGTAAAAGGAACTTCTTGGTGTTTAAAGCTGATAAATGTGTATTTTAGAATTCAGTGTTTTTGCTGTCAGTCAGGTTTTAGTACCACCAGTGAGCTTTATATTTGTCAAAGCAGAGTATAGCTTAGCATAGAACATAAATAAGAGTAAATAGACTTTGAAATAAATTTTGTTTCTAGAGAACATTTTTTTACTTAAATCAAATCAGACTATAGCTTAGCATACAAGAATAGTCTCTGAGTAAAAAGAAACATAAACTTATTTCTAGTGACCTTTACGAAGAGCCCTTCCAATTAGGAGGTAAAATATCTGTGAAGCTGCCTTAAGTAGGTGTTAAAGGTAAGTGACAGATCGAACCAAGGGCTGTGTGAATCACCCAGGAGATTGCTAAGACTTTACTTTAGAAGCACAGGACGGCACTGTGTAGCAGCCAACTTTTAAGAAGTCTTTGCCTCCCACCCTCCCTCCCACCCCTGGGATAATAGTAGCTTTATAGGTGCTTAAATCTCTTAAAGAGAAGGAGTTGCCCATATTCACACTCAGGTGCAGCTGCTTATCCTCTTCAGGCATACATTAAGGACCTGAGATTAATCAAACTTGAGGTGAACAAAGTCCATTAAGCATATTGGGTATAGCTTTATTAGTATAGGTATCACCAGCAAACTTAAGTAAACAACTTAAATACATAAACACAACCTTAAAACTAAGATGCAGACAGCAGTCCAGCAGCGAGATGGGGGATTTCCAGTCTTTTGCATTAAGTGTCACATGTATGATTTTCTCCCTGTTGGTGAGGGTCCTTACGTGTGCACTAGGTGCAAGAAACTCTTTGCTCTCAAGGAAAGAGTCTGATCTCTGGAGGCTAGACTAGAAGACTTGGAGGACATAAGGAAGAAAGAGAGGTACATAGATGAGACCTACGGGGATGTAGTACTGAAGTCCAACCTCCAGTCTGGCTGCATCCCTGTTGCCATGGAGAAGAGTGCTCATGTGACAGGAGCGCATCACCCTGCTGTGGCAGGAAGAGATCATGTAGCTACAACCTGCCCTCCAGGTGATGTAAAAGCCTATTGTACCGAGGAGGTTTCTCAAGGACCATCTGTCGACGAGGGAAGGGTTAGGACTACCATTATAGTTGGTGATTTGATCATTAGGCATGTAGATAGCTGGGTGGCTGGTGGAGGTGACGATTGCCTGGTAACATGCCTGCCTGGTGCGAAGATAGTGGAACTCAGTGCCACCTAGACAAGGTCTTAGATAGTGCTTTCCTATGTCTTGGTACATGTTGGTACCAATGACATAGGAAAGTGTGGTAGGTAGGTTCTGGAGGCCAAATTTAGGCTTTTCAGTAGGAATTGAAATCCAGAACTTCCAGGGTAGCAATCTCCAAAATGCTTCCCCTTCAATGTGCAGGCAGAGCTCTGGAGTCTCAATGCGTAGATGAGATGATGGTGCAAGGAAGAGGGTTTTGGATTTGTTAGGAAATAGACAACATTCTGGGGAAAGGAGGGGCTTTTTTCCAAAGGGATGGGCTCCACCTTAACCGGGATGGAACCAGGCTGCTGGCATTAACCTTTAAAAAGGCGATCAGCTTTTAAACTAGATAAATAGGGGAAACCAACAGTTGCCCAAGAGCACGTGGTTTGGAACAATGTTTCCTTGAAGGATACTAGCAAAAGATTGAAATTAGGGGCATATCGACCGAGGTTCCAATAAAGACAAAAGTAACCCAAATGCCCTTAAAGAGCAGACAGAATTTAAAGATTACAAATTACCCCTGCCAATTGATAACCAGATTAATATGAATAAAAAACCAGCCTCTAAAATGTTTGTAAGCAAATGCCAGAAGTCTAAAAAATAAGATGGTAGAATATATAGCACTAAATGAGAGGTTAGATAAGACGGGTATCTCAGAGACATGATGGAAGGAGGACAGCCAGTGAGACACTGTAATACCTGGATACAAACTATATTGTAATGATAGAGCAGATCAAATTGGTGGAGGGGTTGCACTCTGTTAGAGAGGGCATTGAGTCACAAAGGATTCAAATTTTGCAGGAAACAAAATACACTGTAGAATCTCTACGGATTGAAATTCCAGGTAAAAAGGAAGGCGATGGCCAGAATGAACAAATAGATGAGATGCTCAAAGAAATCAGGGAAACTAACAAAAGTTACAGCACAGTAATAATGGGTGATTTCAATTACCCCAGTATCGACTGGGTCAGTGTCATGGTACGATATGCTAGGGGGAGAGTTTCTAGAGGAAATGACTGCTTCTTGCAGCAGCTGGTTCATTAACCGACGAGGGAAAACAATTTTGGACCAAGTCCTTAGTGAAACACAAGATCTGGTGCAAGAGATAAGGGTGTTTGGTGCCACTTGGCAATGGTGATCATAGCATGATCGTGTTTGATTTAATAAATGGAGGAAGGACAGCAAGGAAATCAAGAAGTACAACCTTTTACATTTCAAAAGGGAGATAATGATAAAATGAGGAAAACAGTTAAGAAAAAACTAAAAGGAGCAGTTGGCAAAAGTTAAAGATTTACATCAAGCATGGGTGTTTAAAAATACTATCTTGGAAGCACAGATCAGCTGTATCCCACACTTGAAGGAAAGTGGAAGGAAGTCCAAAAAACTGCCAGCATTTTTTAAAGATGAGGTCAGAGAGGCTGTTGTAGCCAAAAAAAAAAATCATCTTTCAGGAAATGGAAAAAGGAGCCAAATGATAAACTGGAAACAGCATAAGCACCGGCCAGTTACATGCAAGGCATTGATAAGGCAGGCAAAGAGAATTTGAGAAGAAACTTGCTGTGAAAGCAAAATATCGATACATCGGGAAAATGTATTACAACTATTTGATAAACATGGCAAATCACCTTGATTGGATGGCATATATTCACGGGTGTTGAAAGAACTGAAATATGAGATTGCAGACCTCCTATTAGTAATCTGATCTTTAATTAAAATAATCTGTAATACCTGAAGATTAGAGGATGACCAATGTAAAGCCAATTTTTAAAAAAGGTTCCAGGGGTTATCCGGGAAACTACAGACCGGTGAGCCTGGCATCAGTACCAGGAAAAATGATAGAAACCTTTATAAAGAACACAATTACTGAACATGTAGATAGCCCTGGCTTAATGGGGACAGCCAACATGGCTTTAGTCAAGGAAGGACTTGTCTTACTAATGTGTTGGCTTTTTTTGCAGATGTGAATAAACAGGTAGACACAGGGGAGTCTGTTATAGTGTATCTGGATTTTCAGAAAGCCTTTGACAAGGTCCCTCCTGAGAAACTCTTGGCGAAGTTAAAAAGTCATGGGATAGGAGGCAGTGTAATATTGTGGATCAAGAGCTAGTTAAAAGATAGAAAGCAGAGGGTAGGCTAAATGGCCAATTTTCCCAATGGAGAAAGGTGAATAGTGGAGTACTCCAGGGATCTGTGCTGGGTCTGCTGCTTTTTGACATATTCATAAATGACCTGGAAAAGGGAATAATCAAATTTGCAAATGACACAAAATTATTCAAAGTTGTTAAAACCCCAGAGGATTGTGAAAAATTGCAAGAGGACCTTGATAAATTTGGAAGACTGGATGTTCAAATGGCTGATGAAATTTAATGTGGACAAGTGCAAAGTTATGCACCTAGTAAAGAATAACCCAAACTATGGTTACATGATGCAAGGTTCCATATTAGGAACCACCACCCAGGAAAAAGATGTAGGCGTCATCGTGGATAACATGTTGAATCTACCTGATGTGGATTGGAGTATTCCTTCTGAAGATCTGGGAAGAAGTAAAAAAGTTGTGGATGCATTACTTAGATAAATGGTGTAATCAAACTCTGGAATTTTTTACCCGGAGGATGTAGTAAAAGCTGTTAGTGTAGCTGGGTTTAAAAAAAGGTTTGGACAAGTTCCTGGAGGAAAGGTCCATAAACCATTATTAAAAAGGGACCCAGGATATCACTGCTTGATCCAGTTACAAGCATTGTGGAACCTATGTCTATTGGGGAAACTGCTAGGTATGTATGACCTAGATTGGCCACTGTTGGAAACAGGATACTGGGCTTGATGGACCTTGGTCTGACCCAGTATGGCATATCTTATCTTCTTATGAACTGACTGAGAAAGCTCGATGCTGGATTTAGTACTCCCCAATGGAGATAGCATGTTGAATATCTGGGTGGGTGCCTAGGTGAGCAATAGCAATCATCACATGGTGTGGTTTGAGATAAAGCCAAGGCGGAGTCCAATCACAGCAAGATCAAAGTCCTAGACTTCAAAAACACTTCAGTAAAATGGCCAAGTTTCTGAAGGAGGAGTTGGCATGGTGGGAGGGGATAAGGGAAGTGGAATTGCAGTGGACTAAACTAAAGGAGGCAATAAAAGGGGCAACAGATACATATGTAAGGAAAGTAAATAAAACAAAAGGAAAATGAAAAACCTATTTGGTTCTCCAAAGAAGTGGCTGAACAAATAAAGGCAAAAAAGACAGCTTTCACAAAATTCAGAAGTTCCAAACAGAAGAACACAGACAAGAATACAGGATACAACTAAGACAAAAAGAGAAAAAAATATAGCAAAATCCAAGGCAGACGAAAAGATGGCTAAAGATGTGAAGTGTGGCGACAACTTTTTTTCAGGTATATTCGGAAGTGGAAGAAAATCAGAGGTGGAATTGCGGGATTCAAAACTGCTGGGAACAGATTTGTGGAAAGTGACATTGAAAAAGCGAAAATGGTAAACAAATACTTCTGTTATGTTTTTACTAAAGAAAATCTTGTAGAAGGAACACTTGTGAAGGACAAATATGCAAATAGGAATGAAATAGATACCACACCATTCACAGAAGATATGTTAGAACAAGCTTGCAAAACTGAAAGTGGACAAGGCCATGGGACCAGATGGGATACACCCCAGGATTCTGAAAGAGGTTCTTGCAGGGCTGTTAAGGATGTTTTTAATAGATTCTTGGAGACAGGAGAAGTTTTGCAGGACTGGAGAAGGGCTGATGTGGTACCTCTTCACAAAAGTGGTAATAGGAAAGTGACAAACTACAGGCCGATAAGTCTTACCTTGGTGGCGGGAAAAATAATGGAGGTGCTCCTGAAAGAGCGAATAGTGGACTTTCTCGAAACCAACAGGTTGCATGATCTGAGGCAACATGGTTTTACCAAAGGACAATCTTGCCAAACAAATCTGAGTTCTTTGGGTGGCCAGAGAATTAGATCCAAGGGCATGCGATGGATGTGATCTACCTAGATTTCAGCAAAGCCTTTGATACTATTCCTCATAGGAGGCTTATCAATAAACCAAATAGCTTGTGGATGGGTCCCATGGTGGTTAACTGGATCAGAAATTGATTGACTGACAGAAGGTGATGGTAAATGGAACTCACTTGGATGAAAAGAAGGTGATTAGCTGTGTGCCCCAGGGTTCGGTCATGGGACATTACTGTTCAATGTATTTGAGTGATATTGCCGAAGGACTGAATGGAAAAGTCTGTCTTTTTTGCAGATGTGAAAATTTGCAACAGAGTGGACTCCCCTGAGAGAGTGGAGAACATGTTGAAAGATCTACAAAAGAAGAATGGTCTGATGCTTGGCAGTTGAGATTTAATGTAAAGTGCAGTGCCATGCACTTGGGAAGCAGAAATCCAGGGGAATTGTATGCAATAGGGAGGCGAGAGGTTGGTATGCACGGACCAGGAAAAGGACCTCAGTGATTGTTTCTGAGGATCTGAAGGTGGTAAAACAGTGTGACAAGGTGGTGGCAAAAGCCAGAAGGATGCTGGGTTGCATACAGAGAGGAATTGCTAGCAGAAAGGAAGAGATACTAATGCCACTGTACAAGTCGCTGGTGAGGCCTCACTTGGAATATTGTGTTCAGTTTTGGAGACCATATCTCACAAAAGATTGGAAACTGTTCAGAGGAAAGAAACCAAAATTATTTGGAGCCTGTGTCAGAAGATGTATGAGAAGAGGCTTGAAGACCTAAATATGTACACTGGAGGAGAGGAGCGACAGGGGTGATATGATTCAAACCTTTAAATACTTTGAGTATTAATGAACAAACCAACCTCTTCCAAAGTCGGGGAAGCTGTAAATCTAGAGGGCATAAAATGAAGCTGCAAGGGGGTAAACTGAAAGGCAAAGTCAGGAAATACTTTTTCACTGAAAAGGGTGGTAGATGCTTGGAATGCCCTCCCGATAGAAGTGGTGGGGGCAAATACAGTGACAAAATTCAACATGGCATGGGACAGACACAGTGGATCCCTTTATAGCAACAGGTTAAAATCAAAATAAACATAACTATCTCTTATATCTAAACAAATACGGATGACCTTCATGGAGCAGTGGGTATACCCCTAAACAAAGGCATGGGGAGGAATGACCTGCATGGAGCAGCAGGTGCACCTAACCCTACTGCCTTGCTGGGAAGACTAGATAGACCATACTGGTCTTTATCTGCCGTTATATACTATGTTAATATGTTAAACCCCTCACCCAGTGTGTAACAGTGGCCAAGAAAGCAAATAGAATCTTAGGAATCGTAAGGAAAGGAATGGAGAATAAAACAAAGGATATTATAATGCCTTTGTATTATTCCATGGTGCGCCTGCACCTTGAATATGTGCAATCATCTTAAAAAGGATATAGTGTTATTAGAAAGGGTACAGAGAAGAGCCACCAAAATGGTAAAGGGTATGGAAGGGTTACCCCTATGAGGAGAGGCTAAAAAGGTTAGGACTCTTCAACCTGGAAAGCGATGGCTGAGGGGAGATATGATAGACGTCTATAGATTAACGAATGGAGTGGAACGGGTAAACGTAGATCGATTGTGTACACCATCAAAATATAGAAAGACTAGGGGACATGCAATGAAGCTAGATTGTAACCTATTTAAGACTAATAAGAGAATATTTTTCACTTAATGTGTAATCAAACTCTGGAATTTGTTACCAGAAGATGTAGTAAAAGCTGTTAGTGCAGCTGTGTTTAAAAAAGGTTTGGACAAATTCCTGGAGGAAATGGCTATAAACCATTATTAACGGAGGCCTGTGAAATCCACTGTTTGCCCCAATATAAGCATTGTGGAATATGTCTCTCTTGGGGAAACTGCTAGGTACTTATGATCTGAATTGGCCACTTTTGGAAACAGGATACTGGGCTTGGTGGACCTTGGTCTGACCCAGTATGGCATATATCATGTTCTTATGTGGTATTGTTTTTGTCCTAAGTCTAGTTATGTGAGTCTGCTTTTGGTTCATGGCTTGCTTGCTTTTTTTTCCTGTTTGTTTCTAGTCTGTCTAATTGATTTTATTTCTGTTTTAGGGATTTTGATTGATTATAATTGCTAGGACTGTTCAATTATTTTGTGTTGGGTTTAATTTTGACTAGTCTGCTTTATGTCAGATAATGCCTGTGACTGTAATTTATAAATTGCTTTGGTTTGCTTGACATGAAGTGGTATCAAAATTGTGCATAAACTAAACTTTGTGCCCTTGCAGTGCCACTAAAGGACCTTTTCAATAAGTAATTATTAGGAAGAAGTGAAAACCATGATCTGTAGCCACTGGGTCCTTGGGCAGTAGACTATTATAGTGCTGCTTATGCAGGCTGGCCCATCTTTGAACTAAAAAGATTAGTCCACCCAGAACACCGCTGCACGTATTTTCACATGCCAAAAGACAGGATCACGAAACACTCCTTCTAATTCAGCTCCCTGGCTACCAGTTACAGAACGTATTCAGTATAAAATGCTAACATTGGCTCATAAGGCCCTTCTCATCAGAAGGCACAGGATTACCTTTCTTTTCTAATCGTTCTGTAGAGTCCTGCCCATTCTTTGCATTCATTGCATGGTATCCATTTATGCCTACCGTCCCCTGCTAGGTTGCATTAGAAATCCACTAGGAAATCTGTGTTTTTTTTATTTTTTACTTAGCCCTCTTTGTTATGGAATCACCTCCATGTGCCAAAGGACTAGAGAGAGGCTCATGTGGTGCCTTTACACAAAAGCAAAAGTAAGGATGTGGCTGAAAACTACAGGTTGGTTAGTTTAACTTTGGTGGTGAGTAAATATTGGAAACGCTGTTGAAAGAGAAAATAGTGAGGTTTCTGGAGTTCAGCGGATTACAGAATCTGAGGCAGCATGGATTCACCAAAGGCAGGTCTTGTCAGACAAATATGACTGATTTCTTTGACTGGGTGACCAGGGAGTTGGACCGAGGGAGAGTTCTAGATGTGGTGTATTTAGATTTCAGTAAAACCTATGACACCATTCCTCACAGGCGACTTATAAACAAACTGAGCACCCTAGGGATGGAGCCTAAAGTTACTGCTTGGGTTAGAAATTGGTTGAATGGGAGGCGACAGAGTACAGATAAATGGAGTTCACTCTGAGAAGAAGGAAGTTACCAGTGGTGTGCCCCAGGGATCTGTCCTTGGTCTGATTCTTTTTAACATCTTTGTTAGTGATATAGCGGAAGGGCTGTCGGGTAAGGTTTGCCTCTTTGCAGATGATACCAAAATCTGCAATAGAGTAGACACCCAGGAAGGTATAGATAACATGGAGGGACCTAGCTGAACTTGAAGACTGAGCTATATAGACAAAAAGATTACTCCAATGCAAACTTCAGAACTCTAATCAAATAGTTGTTCCCGTCAATTACACACTTGACTCAGATAAAAGCAACAGGTCTCAGACTTTAAAGAGCTATGGTATTCATTTGATATCGACCCTGTGCTCTACTTTGCATCAATGACCTATGTGTTGCTTCATAATCAGCTTGTAACTTATGGCTTGTGACAGCTTATCAACATTAGTGCTTATAAAAAGAGAGAATGAGTGCTTATCTTCAAATGCGCCCAACTCCAGTTTCAGCGCTGCTGCGTTTCACTGCCGAGCCGTTTCTTCGGGGGCCAAGCTTACTCATACTTCCTCATTGTGTTTGTTCTGAATAACGAATTCTTTCAAAATATTCTTGTAATCTTCACGCTCACGATCTTCCATGCCTGTTTCCTCTGTCTCCCAAACCGTTCAATTCTGACAACGCCGCGGTTTGGGAGACAGAGGAAACCGACATGGAAGATCGTGAGCGTGATATGGTGCCCCGCTAGAGGACGTCTCCCTCCTCGATTTTGTGCGGGACATGGCTAGGGCGCTCGCCATCAAGACTGAGGTGGAGGAGAGGACCCTCACACAGAAGAACTGAAGATCTTCCAGTATGAGGCCCCTCCGAAGAAGGCCCTTATGGTGCCTGTTCCTTCGATCCTTGAGTGCTGCTGCCTCTGTGTGAGACACCGGCGTCAGTGCCCATTGTAAGCAGGCAACTCGATTCCGTGTACTGAGTCTGATGAGGCCCCAGGTTCCAGAAGACCCAAATTCCTCAGAACTCGATGGTCTTTGAGTCTACCATGAACAGCTCAAGAGCCAAAAGACCCATTCCTCGGTACCCCCCAGTAGGGAGGCCGGGCCTTCCAGAGCTCTGTAGGGAGTTGGACCCAAGCCGGGACAGTGCTTGTAGCTAGGCCTGTGAAGCAGGCCTACATACAGGCCATGGGCCTGCTTGGGACCCTTGACCGCTGTTAGGCCAAAAAGAAGAATCAGGGGAAGAATGAGCTGCTGACTTAGCATGAGAAAATTCTGGGAGTAGAGTGATACAGAATGTTGTTGATTTAGTGTACTTTGCTAAGAAAACCATATTACACAAAATGAAACAAAATGGAGACACGAAGGGGAATCAGGGAGTAAGAATTAATTAGGCAATGGTCTTGGGAAAGTGACATGTTTTCATGCTATCTTGAACCTTGGGAAATGTAAAAATGTGCCATTCCTGTGTAGAAAAAAGTATCACAAAAAAACCAGATGCAGGAAAAGAAATAACCTTTGTTATGCCAGTCTTTCAGAAAAACTAAAACAGACTGGGGCAAAGGAGAAATTGGGGAGTTTATTCAGCCCTACCATGGAGGGTGACAGTGTGCTGAATTGTCCCATTAACATTTCTCTTCTATACAGTAGCTACTTTGTACCTGTAAGTAGAATTTGTGTGAGAATAATTTATGCTGAGAAAAGGAAATCTTGTAATAAAGATTTTGTGAGTATTGCTGAGAAATTGGTTTCTGTGTACTTCCTCCGTGTAAGGTGAGATAGTGGCCCTTGTGGCCCAGTAGGCCCTTTATAGCTCAAGGCTCGCATGCCGAGTTAAGTCCTATCAACTGTATATCAGCATGTACCTCAAAGGGCTATCGAGGAAGATTTCTGAGCAGGCCTTGACTGAGGGGGTTCTCAGTTTCAAAGCTCTGGTCTCTGCGGTCAAAGTGTGCTTGAAATTTTTATCATGAGCAGCCTACAATGGCTTAAAGTCCTCAGCCAGAGTGGTTGCCGCAGGCATCGGGACTCGAAGCCAGGCATGGCAGCAGTCGTCTGACCTTGAACCATAGATTCAGGACAAACTTATTTATGGTCCCCTGTATCAGAGAGAATCTCTTTGGGAAACCCATGGCAGACAGCTGCAGAGATAGAGACTGAGTTCCTGACGAAGGCCAGACTCTCTAAAAAGACCTCGGTCCAGCCCCAAAAGAAGGCACCGGGGAAGAAGCGCTTCTTCCAAAGGAAAAAGAAGGCTTCGGTAATGCTTCACAGTTTCAAGCCTTCTCACACCTCATCAAGGCCAACAGCACAAGGGGCAGGGGCATGGCCCCTATAAACAGAAGGCCCCCAAGTCCCCAGGCACCAGCCCCGGCTCAGCTTGGGGGGAGCTTTTGACTCCCTGGGCATGACCACCTCTCCCCCAGGAGGTCCCCAACAGCCTACAGGAGGATGTCTAGCCCTGTTTGCCCACAGATGGTCCACTGTCACCAGCGTTTCCTGGGTACTGTACATGGTCCACCTTCTCAACCTGCAAGGAACACTGCCCTCAGACTTCCCAGGAGAGCCAGAAAGACCTCTCCTTCTCCAGACTCTGCTCCTCATCGAGCTCACAGCTCTTCAAGGACAAGGCAATAGAGCTAGTCCCCAGACATCTATGGGGCAAGGACGTCTACACCAGGTATTTCCTCATCCCCAAATGAACAGGAGGCCTTGGGCCCATCCTGGACCTGAACAGATTCCTGGTGAGGGAGACGTTAGATGCTCCCCCTTGGGACATTACTGCCCTACCTCCAGCAGGGAGACTGGCTACGCTCCTTTGACCTGAAGGATGCGCTTATGCACATCCTGATCCATCTCAGCCATCAAAAATACCTCCGCTTCATGGCCTCATTGCCAAGGGTTTTCACCAAATGCCTAGCAGTGGTAGTGGCACACCTTTGTCTCCAGGGCCCCCTTTCTTTCCCTACCTAGACAACTAGCTCTTAAGGGGGGGGGGGCACAGCTGCAGAGGTGGACCATGCCACTGGGAGCACCATCCATGCTCTGCAGCACCTGGGGCTTATCAACTACCCTGCCCTGACTCAGTGCCTAGAGTTTATAGGGGCTCAGCTAGATACCCTCCAAGCAAGCCTTCTTCCCTCAGGAGAGGGCAGAACATCTTAGGAGGCTAGCTACAGAGGTACAACACCGCTGGACGTCACCTGCCTATCTTCTCCTCAACCTGCTGGGCCACATGGCCTCCACGGTCCACATGACCCCATACACCCGCCTACATATGAAGGCAGCCCAGTGGTGTCTCTGCTCTCAGTGGACAAAAGCTACAAGCAGGCTTCGGGACAGGGTGGCAGTGATCTGCCAGCTGGTGGATTCCCTCAACTGGTGGCAGAATCCCCGCCACCTCCAGGCTGGGATGCCCTTCCAGGCACCCACCCCCCAGAGGGTCCTCACTACAGAAGCCTCTCTGAGTTGGGGAGCTCACTGAGAGAACCTCCACACACAAGGCAGCTGATACCAGATGGAACGCAAGCTGTAGGTCAATCTTCTGGAGCTCCATGCAATATTTCTAGCTCTGAGCCTTCTGCCATCAACTGCAATGTCAGTCAGTGCTGGTTCAGACTGACAACCAAGTTGGTGTTCTATGTCAACAAGTAAGGGTACACAGGATCGTACTCCCTTTGCCAAGAGGCGGTAGCCTTCTGCTCATATGCAAAGTGCAACAAGGTGCTCCTGAGGGAGGTCTACCTCCCAGGCCAGGACAATGCCCTGGCAGACAAGCTGAGCAGAGTCCTTCAGCCACACAAGTGGTGCCTGGATCCCAAAGTGGCCTCCCGGTTGTTTCAATTCTGGGGCGTCCCCCTAGTGGACCTGTTCACCAGCCCAGAAAACACACAGTTGCCCCACTTTTGCTCCCATCAGCCACACCTGTCCTGTGTGACAGATGCGTTTCTCATGCAGTGGATGGAAAGCCTTCTCTACGCCTTCCCACTGGTCACCAAGACCCTCTTCAAGGTCCATTGCAACAGGGTATCACTGATACTGATAGCCCCTTGGTGGCCCAGGCAACACTGGTTCCCACTGCTCCTCTCCTTGGTGATGGAATTGAGATTCCCCTGGGCCATGCCCCATATCTACTGTCACAGGAGGAGGGCTCTCTCCTGCACCCAAACCTGGGGTCCCTGTCACTCACAGCTTGGCTGCTGAAAGGGTAGTGCTAGCTCCCTTCAATCTCCCGCAGGATGTGGAAGAGGTCCTTCTGGCCTCCCAAAAGGCTTCCACAAGGATGGTGTATGCCTTCAAGTGGTGCCAGTTCTCAGTCTGGTGTGCCAAGAGGCAAGCGAACCTGTTCTCCTGCATGGTGCATACGGTGCTCCAGTACCCATGCCACATGTCAAAGGTGGGACTGAAGTCTAACTCAGGGTGCACATGAGTGCTATTGCAGCACACCATCAGTCTGAGGGAAAACCCCTCTCAGCTCAGCCCCTGGTATCTCTGCTCCAGCAGGGCATCATGCTATCCAAACCCCCCATCCCCCCACCTGCAGCGGAATGGGATCTCTGGTCCTTGCGCAGCTTACTAGCCGCTGTTTGAGCCCCTGGATACCTGCCACTTGCAGTATTTCTCCTGGAAGGTCGTCTTTCTTGTGGCACTCGCATCAGCTCGCAGGGTTAGCGAGCTCCAGGCTCTGATGTTAGAGCCCCCCCCCCCAACAAGGTTCTACAAGAAAAGGGTGGTGCTCTACGCACAACCCAAGTTTCTACCAAAGGTGGTGTCCCCATTCCACCTCAGTCAGGAGGTGGTGGTGCTCACCACCTTCTTTCCAAGGCCTCACACTGGCAAGGCGGAGACCATTCTCCATACTTTGGATTGTAAAAGGGCCATGTCCTTCTATTTGCAACAGACCCAGGGTCACCGCAAAGCACTTCAGCTTTTCGTCTCCTATGACCCCAGTCGACTGGGGCTCCCAGTGACTAAGTGAACTTTGTCCACTTGGGTGGTGAACTGCATTGCCCTTGCCTATGACCAAGCAGGGATCTCACTAGGAGCGGGTCAAGGCACACCGCGTCAGGGCCATGGCTACTTCCATTGCAAATCTGCATCTGTCCCTGTGATGGAAATCTGCCGGGTTGTCACCTGGTCTTCTGTCCATATCTTTGCAGCTCATTACTGCCTGGAGAGGGAGTCATAAGAACAAAAAAGCATCTTAGTCAATTTTTAACTATACCATAAGGACATTGCAACAGAACGAACTCACTCCTACCGGTCACCGAGTTCGTCCAAGTTCTTCTCAATGAAAAAACGCCGCGCATGCGTGAACCTGCACTCACACTCCTAAGATGCTTTTTTTGTTCATTTCAGAGGAGCAGAAAAGTCATCTAAGGAAGCATATTTTTTGAGCCGCATATTCTGGCACAGTGTGAAAGTTGAATCCCCCGAGGAAACCGCTTGTGCGGTGAAACGCCTAAGCGCGCAGGATCAGCGTCGGGATTGAAGTTAAGTTATACTGGCTGCAATAGATTCAGTATGAATAACAGAATATAATATTCTTCAGTTCTCCAATGTCTACATGAACAGAGAAGTCATTTTGCCTTTCTATTAAATGGGACATTATAGTACCATGGAGCATAAGAAATTTGACTTTTTAGTGTTTGTATGAATGGAAGAGTCATGCTACATCTTTACTGAAGAATATTTCTTTTTTGTGTATGGAAAAGACATTACAGAATTAATTCAAAGTATTGGAAGCGGATTATGCTTAAGACTACAGAGTGAGGGGGAACGGAAGGGTCCTTGATGCAAAGTACGGGGGTTTGGTTAACCACAGCAAAGGTTTACCTTCTAGGTTCCACCCCCCTAAGTCTGAGACCTGTTCCCTGAATATGATAATGTTTGTATTGTGTGGATTGGAGTAATTTTTTGTATAGTTTGGATTATTTGCTCCACTAGACCCAGCGATTTTTTTTGTGTTTGAAGCTACTGTATACTCCTGTCAAAGCCATCAACAACTACCAATAACATTGGAAAACAAAACTAATCCTCCTACTTTGTCTCCTCTTTTAACTTTTTTTTTTCTTTTGAGAGGCAGATGCTTTCCCTCTCATTAAATCCTTGATCGCCTCCTTGGATCAAATTCTTCCTGGACTGTCAATTTTTTTTAAATTTATTAATGTGTTGGCATCATCTGAGACCCAAGGAGAGGCCATCGAAGAACCTCATAACCGGCTACCCAGTTCTCCAAGAGGAACAGATGGCATTGCTCAACCAATCTTCCACCCTCAGGCTCGCTATCGAAAACAACTGAGACAGAATTGGGTGGGTTCTGGAGGGACTCAATGAAAGAAAATTAACAGGTAAGGTCTAGTTCAGGGATGGGCAAACTACGGCCCGGCGGACCTTTTAATCCGGCCCCCTCTGCCTGGCTGAACTCTCCTGGCGCGGCTGAAGCCCTCTGCTCTGGCTTGCAGATACGTGAAGGGAGAGTGTCTCCCTTGCGTCTGTTAAGCCCGCAGGGGCAGATGGGAAATTTCCCATCAGCCCCTGCGGGCTTAACAGAGACGCGAGGGAGACTCTCCCTTCGCGTATCTGCAAGCCGGAGCAGAGGGCTTCAGCCGCGCCGGGAGAGTTCAGCCGGGCAGAGGGGGCCCCGCGGGACACTCCATGCTGCCGCGGCCAGCTTTTTTTTTTTTTTTTTTTATTTTAATTTCCATGAGCCGATGGGGTGGGGGGGGGGGGTTTAGGACTGGCAGTGGGCTGTGGGGGTGATGGGGATTAGGACTGGTAATGGACTATGGGGGGGGGTTAAGACTGGCAATGGGCTGTGGGCTGATGGGGGCTGTCTGGAAATGGGCTATGGGGGGGTTAGGACTGATAATGGGCTATGGGGGGGCTAGGACAGGAAATGGGCTGGTCACGTGGGAGGATCTGGATATCCCACTTCCTGACGCTTCGGCACGCAATAACTGCAGATTCATGTGAGGTGATTCAGAATCTTAAATCTCGCTCATATCTTGCCCACCCCATCTTTTCGGATGAAGCGGGTGGGACAGCCCCCACTTTGGCTACCACGCTTCAGAAACCAAAAGACCCACCCACAGAAGGAAGTAGGGAGGCATGGTCTAGTGCAGGGATGGGCAAACTACGGCCACTAAAATTGAAGGTACTATTTTATGAAAGAAATACATTGCATAAAAGTTTTGTAAAATAATTCTTTTTATGCTTTTCTACCTTAAATTAATCTGAACATTTAATGTTACAAATTTAAATTTAATTTATATTAATTCACACATACACACCGTCCATCTACTCTTGGTCTGGCCCCCGGGTCCAATATATGAACCCATTGCGGCCCTCGAGTCAAAACGTTTGCCCACCCCTGGTCTAGTTTCTCCTTCATCCACGTCCTTTCCTTCCAGACAGATGGGATGTACTGCAGCAGTACCTAGACATGGGAGGGACCTGCAAGCCCCGCCTGTATTACCCAGTCACCAAACTTCACGTCCTGCATTTCCTGCACATCGAGACAGTAATGTCTGGCAAATGTATGTAGCGATGACCACATTGCTGCGCAACAAATGTCCAGAGGAGGCACGAAGCTGAATTCTGCCCAGGACGCAGCCTGGGTCCTGGCAGAGTATGCCTGCAAACCCTCTGGATCTGCCTGAGCAGATACGCCGAAGCAATGGCCTCCTTAAGGGCATCTTCCCCTTCTGAGGTCCGCCAAACATAATGAATAAACGCTCTGTATTCCAGAAAGGCTGCGTACACTTAAGATAAAACAGCAGCCCTCTGCAAACATCTAACTTGTATAGCCATCTGTCAGAGGTTGAGGCTTTCCTGTGATGTGAAAACAGACACCTCCTTCGGAAAAGGAAGGCATAGGCCTCAATACCACTGTCTCCTTGGAAATCACCAAGAACGGCTCTCTACATGAAAGAGCCTGCAACTCGGAAATGTGCCTGGCTGAACAAATGGCCACCAAGAAAACCACCTCAGGCATCAAATCCTTTAGTAAGGTGCCACTCAACGACTCAAATGGAGCAGCTGCCAGAACCAGCAGCACCAGATCCCAGGGAGAAATGACCAACCTTGGCAGCCAAACCTGTTTCGCCGCCTGAAGAAAGCACATGACATCTGGATGGGAGGCCAACAGAGCCCCTTGTATCTTGCCCCGATAGCAAGCTAGAGCCACCATTTGCACCTTCAGAAAGTTCAAGGTGAGTTCTTTATCGAGATCATCCTGCAAAAAGGCCAGGAAGTCCCCTATTGAGGCCTCCAGCAGACAAACATCCCAGTCCGCACACCAGTCCTCAAATATCTGCCAAATGCGAATATAGGACAATGACTTAGACCTCTTCCGAGTTTTCTACAAGGTAGCAATACTCCTGGAGTATAACCCCGCATATAGCTGTGCTCACCCACGAGCCAGGCTATAAGTGAGAATCAATCCACTTGAGGCATTAGTACCAACCTTTCAGGTTGCGCTGCTGAGGCAGGTGCCATGGCCGATCCACCGCCAGATGGATCAAATCTGCATTGGTCAGTCTGGTGCCATCAAAATTACCAGACTGGCATGCTGCACTATCCTCTGTAGAAGACTGATGAGTGCCCACGGAGGAAATACTTATAGAAGACCCTCTCACAGCTAGGGCTGTGCTAGTGTTGAGACCCTCTGACATCTGTTCTCTCCTGCAGCTGTAAAAATGACTGGCCTTGGCACTGTCCGTGGATGCCATGAGATCCATCACTTGCTGACCCTATTGCCATACTAGGCTGCCAAAGACTGAATCCTCCAGAGCTCACACTGCCGGATCCAATGTCTGCTCAGGTAATCTGCCTGCATGTTGTCCTTGCCGGCCATGTGAGCCACTGACAGCGCTGTCAGGTGAAGCTCTGCCTACTGCAGAATCGGCATGACCTCCACAGCTAGAGCCTTGCTTGCCATGCCCCCCTGTTGGTTCAGATACGCCACCTCTGAGGCATTGTCTGGGAACACCCTCACTGCTTGGTGCTTCAGCATGGGTGCGAACTGCTGAAATGCTCGCCGCAACGCTCTGATTTGTTTATTTGATATTATTTATATACCGCCTTTCATATTTATCAAGGCAGTTTACAATGAACTCAACAGTTTTACAGGGAAGAGATTCATCAGAACTCATTTACAATAAACAGTAACAAATGTTAGACATGAAATCAGTTAACTGTTCAACTTGTAGAACTATTTACAAAGTAGCGATATGTTCTAGGCATTGTGCGGTACTGGGGTGGTGTGGTTATGAGTCATTCATTATCTTTAGTGCTGTGTATGTGTTATCAAATCATAGGAATCTAGGAATAGGTGGGTCTTCAATTGCTTTTGGAAGTCGGCTATATCGGTGGTAGGTGGGCAGGGAGTCAGTTCCAAAGGTCTGGGCTGTAGTATTCGAACACACTCTGGATTGCTGTTTGTGTGGTGTTGGTCTTGATTGAAGTGATTGAGAGGATGTTTTGATGCTGGCTCCTCCGCAATCTGGTGTCTGGCTTTTTTTGATTCATTTGCTTAAGCATTCAGCAAACCGTGTAGGATCTTGTAGATCATTAGGATTGATTTGTAGCATATGAAAGAAACTACTACTCTAACTTACTCAACAATTCAATTAACCGACCAAGAGAACTATTCTGTATAATTCAGAAACTAACAAACAAAACGTACAATTCAGATGAAATATCCATAGATATAACCCCACAAGACTTAGCTCAATACTATATTAATAAAACAAAAATACAAACAAATAACCCCCAACAACACACACCGATATGAAGCAAACAACCCCCGATAACTGGTCCAACTTCAGCCTGATCTCAAAGACCACACTTAAAACAACCATATCTAACATAAATACAACTACCTCATATCTTGACCCATGCCCAGTTGACTGGATAAAAAAGACACTCTCAATACTCTCTCCCTTCATCCTCCCTATGGTTAACATATCCCTAGACGAAGGATATTTACCACCATCCCTCAAACATGTCCAAATAAGACCAATACTTAAAAATAAAACACTAGACAAATTATCCCCAAAATCATACAGACCCATATCGAGCATTCCCTTCATGGCCAAACTTATTGAAAAAATAGTTCAAACACAACTACAGGAATACATTGATACATTGAACCTCCTTGACGAACACCAATATGGCTTCAGACCTTTCCATGGAGTTGAAACACTGCTAACAGTCCTTTATGACACCTTACTAAGAGGAATTGATGACACAAAACAAGCCTTCATCCTAGTATTCCTCGACATCTCTGCCGCATTTGACAGTGTAAACCACATAACAATGCTTAACAGACTTCAACAAATAGGAATTACATCCACTGTCCATAACTGGTTCAAATCCTACCTATCAAACAGAACCCAAACAGTAAGAATTCTTAACCAGACATCTAACACATTCGACCAAACACAAGGCCTCCCACAGGGATCTGCACTATCAGCACTTTTGTTTAACATTTACCTACAGCCAATCAGCAATATCTTTAAACGTCATAACGTTCATTATCATATTTACGCTGACGATATAATGTTCTACCTACCATTTAAAATCCCACACCCTCCACTACAACAGATAACAGAGTGCTTTAAAGAACTAACAATATGGCTCAATGAACAGAACTTACACATTAATTTCTCAAAAACTGACGTTCTATATATTACTAAAAACCAAACATACACACCCCCAAGCACCATCACACTTGATAACCATGAGATCAACATAAAAAAAGAAATAAAATACCTGGGTGTGATACTTGACAATAAACTTAACATGGATTCTCACATAAAATATCTAACAAAAAACATACACTACAAACTTAAGACCTTGAAACAACTAAGACCATTAATCCACTTACAAGACTTCATAACCATAATACAAGCCATCATCACCCCACACTTTGATTTTGCAAATTTAATCCTTAATGGCATCACAAAGCAAAATATTAAAAAATTACAACTAACTCAGAACATTGCAGCAAGGATAATAATGAATATAAGCTCAATTGAACATATCACACCGACATTAGCCGAACTCCATTGGCTACCTATCCACAGCAGAATAAAATATAAGATATTACTTACAACATTTAAACTAATAAATAACTTAGTGCCAACTATACTCAATACACTCATCAAGATAGAAATAGATAAAAGATCACAAAGAAGTAGAAACACTAACACTATAGCAGTACCAAAAGACTACACAAAAGCAAAAAAACAAACCAACATGAGAGCATTCTCACACTCAGCTCCTATCCTCTGGAACAACCTTCCTGACAACATTCGCTCACTATCAGACATAAAGGAATTTAGAAAAAAACTGAAAACCCATTTATTCTCTTTACATTACAACCAAGGATCAGAGACTGGTCAGACGACACAAAGAGACGCAGGTTAACTACTACAATTCAAACAACATATATCCACGTGTCTGAAGCTTATATAAAGTATACAACCATACGTGACATATGATACAATTTGTATATATTTACTATGTATATATGTTATAATAGTTTAATAATTTACTGTTTAAACTTTATACTGTTATCTGTACCTAGTTCATCTGTTCTATGTAAAATGACTTGGTATGATACTATCCATACCATATAAAATACTGTTCATTGTAAACCGCACTTGATACTTGTGAAAGAGCGGTATAGAAATAATTGTTAAATAAATAAATAAATATGCGTGATCAGATGGGGAGCCATTGAAGGGAATATAATGTTGGGGTAATGTGGTCATGTCTTTTTGTGCCTGTTATTAATCTAGCTGCAGTGTTTTGTGCTATTTGTAGGATCTGTGTTGTACATTTGGGTAATCCCTGAAGGAGTAGGTTGCAATAATCCAGTTGTGGGGTGATTATAGCCTGGCATATAGTGTGGAAGTGGCTGTGATCTAGTAGGGGGCATAAGTTTTGAAGGATCTTCATTCTATAGTACGCTTTGGAGGTGGCTTTCTTAATGTGTGCTTGAAGGTTAAGCCTCTAGTCTAGGAGCACCCCCAGGTATTTCCTTACTGGGATTGTCTGGCTTCCAATTATGAGGTTATCTGGTGGGATGTAAGTAGCGTCTTTGATTGTCAGGGCCTCAGATTTGTTGTAGTTGATTAAGAGATTGCGGCGTGTGAGCCATTCTGAGCAATGTTCCCTCTAATTTTCTGTAGGCTGTGTGCGCATAAAATATCAGCTGTGCGGCTTTTGAAGGAAGGTTAAATTTTTTGTGCGCTACATAACGACACTTGGAGTTATATACTTTAAAATTTGACTACACATTAGAATACAGTATGTACACCACATTGATGTTAATCAAATGAAATGAAAATAGACAATTACTAAATGAAGTGGAAAATTTCTAGTAATTACAATCACAAATGTGGTATTATTTCAGTTAATTTTTATTGAAAGCCATTGTTATTCCTGAAGGCATGTATATGAGTATGGGGTACCATATACTATTAGACTGAATAAATCTGAGAAAGAGTTAATTCTGTTCAGAACCTTGCTTAGAAATAAAACTTCATATATTAGCTTACTAGGTGAAGGGTTACATGTCCTGAAATAAAGAAAGGGCACGTTGTACCCCAGCCTCTCTGTCTCAGGGATACCAGATAGCAGTCTCAGGGTTATTAGCTAAAATACTTTCAGGGTTAGTAATTAGTAGATATCGAGAAGCGCTCAAGGTTAGAAGATATCAAGTTATCAGCAGTAAACAATTATGTCAATTAGGTCATTCTATATCCTGGAATCCTGTATGTGTCCTCATAATGGCCATGTAACAGTAAACAATTATGTCTCGGACTCCATTTATGGCTCCACATTGACCCACACCGAATAAGTTGACCTACAATATGATAAACATACATGACGTATAATGATAAAGTGAAATTATGCTGTATCATCTACAAAAGCCTTATAAATAAAGTGAACCATGGCTGAGAAGTTAGAGTAAACAGGGAGAACGTGTCTCTCTGTTTCTCTCCCCAAAGCTTTGGTGTATTTTTCTATAGAACTGTGTGTATTTATTGAGTATTTGATAACCTTCCCATTGTCTGTGAATGTAGTTCTTTGTAGCTTCAAGAGCCCAGTGAGGTTACTGGTGAGGGGAGAGTCAAGTAAGCTCTTCAGTTTGTGCCGTGACTCGGATACAGATTTCAACATTCCTGGCAAGGAGGGAAGGTGTTTGAGTATTTTATGGTGCCAGCAATGAGCAATCTGTTAGGTGAACAGGAGTTGACTCAATTGTGTGAATGGCATGTTGAGGCTATGCGTTTAGCTCTCCAGAAAGGTAGCCCTTTTTGTTGTATGCTTGACAAATATGGAGATAGGGCTACCACTTATGTTGTGCACTGGCATGCAGTAACTATTAATAATGTGCTGTTACAAGTTTCCTTTGGAAGGAACATTTTCTGTAGATAAGCTTTGTTATCTGAAATGTGCTTTGCAGACTAGACACAGAAATATGCGATGCTCATGAAGGGCTAGTGTTTAGTTGGTGGCAGCGAATGGCACATAAATTGAAAAATGAATTGTTTGTATTAGTGAATGTTGATACAACGAGTGAACCACTGGAGAAAGAAAGCAGAGGTGGCTGCATTTGAAGATGTTCCAGGTGTATTTCCGTCGTCTTCCCCTGTGTGTTCTGAGAATAATGTAGTTTCAGAAGGGAAGATAGTCACTCGTTCAGCGAAATTAAAATATGAGATAAGAGATAAGTTAAGAATATTGGGAAATACACAGATCACGAATTTTGGGGCTTGCAATGTGTCCCAGCTCAGAGAAATGAATGACCACCTTAGTCATGAAATGGAATGTACCGTACGTATCATAGAGTCCTTAGCGGAAACAGTGAGAAATAATATTTCTGCTACAAAGGAATTAGGTACTTCTAGTAAACTTGTTGATATTGAATAAGCATTTTTATGACCTATGGAGAGAAATGTATTCAACTACATAGTGCTATAAGTTTTCTTCAAACTGTGTTGCGTCAGTATAATAGTTCATGTCCTACTTGGGCTGCTTTAGATAATTTGCTTAGAACTGCATTCTATAACCCAGCTGATTTTTATTCAGTTTGTGATGTACCTTGTGATAGCTTTCCAGGAGAAAACTCAAAGTGATAATTTTGTTTTAGTGGTTAAAAAAAAATGATTTTCTGTTAAAATCACTTACAGTAGTAGTAGTGCACTTATAGCAAACCTGTGAAAAGGACTGGTTGAGATTACACATCTTTAAGGCAGGATTCACTAATTATTTTTATAAATGTTTAATCCCGTGAGTGAAGGTATTTTACAACTTTAATAATAGATTGGCCAGCTAAAACAGCTGCTGTAAGTCTGAAAATGTGCCTGGTGCAGTGAGCTGACATTTGATGTGAAATGACTGAGTCGCTCAATCTGACGATTGCTCAACCTTCCAGGAGCAAGAGGAGGGGTAAGATTGGAGCGCGAGAAAGTCATAGGAATCTTCAGCGAGACAGTTCAGATACGCTTGTCATTGAACTTTTGCAAGCAAAGAAAGAAACTGTCCCTGGAATCAGAGCAGGGGGATGGTCAGAAGAAATGCTTTCCCTGCTACTGGTCAACTGTATTCTTTGCAGATGTCACAGCTATTCACCCTGATCTCAGAAGACTTCTATCTGCTCTGTGGGCTGCACCCGGATCCAATGTCGCACATTGTCAGTTGTGTTTCTTTCCTTTGAAGTGCTGTTTTCCTGCAGATGCAAGCATCGTTATCTTGGAAATTTTCATCTACAGTGCTGGGATGAGATATCGGATGCCTTTCGTTCTGCCTGTACGGGTCGGTGTGAGACCTGAAATTTCGTTTCTTAGACTGTCAGCTGTGTCCATTGCCAGCAGCCACTGGTGAAAAAAAAGTTGGTCTGTGCTTGCAGATTTCCAGACACGTGTATTCTGCAACATCGTTATGTGAGACTTCAACTCTTTTTGTGCTGCATGCGAGTCTGTGGATGGCTGTACGGTAAGACACTGATTTTGCCAATTTCTCCCTGGACTTTTGTTGTGGATTTGGATTTGTGATTCGCTTATGACTTGGCAAAGAAGAGAGAAAAAAAAAATGCAGTTTTGTTTTTATCTACTCTTTAGTCTTGCATATTTGCAAAGGCCCTAGAACCTGCATTATCTGATAAGAAACTCAACCATTTCTTTTTAGTTTATTATGTGAATAATTTGTTTTTAATGAAAATTGAATTACATATATTACTGGTCAGATTTCTTTATTATATTGCTAGAGTTAGGTTTAAGGGTTAAATCTGTTTAAACTGTGGGTTGTATTGTAAACATGTAACTTTCTGGGAATTGTCCTAACACTCTGGTCTGCTAGAGTGAAACCTATTTTGAAAGCACCTGTGTTACTGTGCAAGTTTTCAGATTCATTAATTTCCTGTAAATATTTGCTAGCACATTGACTGTTGCTAGAGGGATCAGACAGTCTTTCTGTCCCTCCGTTATCGCAAGTTGAAGGTTTGTTTTTGAATGTACTGGGAAATGCGCCATGTTTTAAATGTAAACATGTGCTGAGAAGAGTGCCATGATTATTGTTAACTGTTCAAATGGTCTGTAGCTTTTTTTTTTATGTTTCTATTATTTGTGTGCTTTGCAAGTCTTCATGATTGGTTATAAACCAGAGCAAACTAATGAAATAACTCTGGGACTCCCGCAATGGCTATATTGTGTAATAGCAGTATTTTTTCTACTTGAAACTTCCTGGTTTCTGGTTCTGCAGCAATGGCTAGCAGACAAACTTGCCAATAAACAACCATTTTGCTGACACGTGAAAAGAAAACCAGCAAGTTGTTTTTCAAGTATTAGTGTTACTGACATTGCAGTATGTAGCACTATTACAGATGACGTTATTTTCTCTTTTATCTCCTTTTAAAGATGCTTCTTTAGAAATCCGGTTTTGGACTTCGTGACGTTTCGGGCAGCTGGGAAACGGAATCATCTGTCTATTTTGCCCTGCTCATCTTTTGTTTTTTTTATTTTGCCTTGTTTTTGCAGGAGACGTTTTACCGCTGTGGTTATGCAATTCGTCTTTTGGTTATTTTTGTTTTTGGTACAAAAGTAATCTGTTTCAACTGTTTCAGGACTGGTACTGTAGGGATAGTTTAGGGAAAGATATTAAGACTCCTGCCTGCTGAATTCATGTTTTATTTTGATTTTGCACCCTGTTTTGGTATCTGTTCTGTATCAAAGGAGGGAGACTGTGTCCCTACTAGGGCACTATGATACAGCCTCCGATTAAATAAAGCTTTTCCTTTTTAGCCCTTATGGCGGTATGTGTTTCCCCGGACATTATTTGAAATACACCTGGAACATCTTCAAATGCAGCCACCTCTGCTTTCTCCAGTGGTTCGCAGCGCTATCTTAACTTATTGTGTACGAATGCATCTTCAGCCCTGTTTGTGTTTTTTTTATTGCAAGTGACTTCTTAACGAGATGGCAAGTACTTTATATCTGGGATCCGCAGAATTGTTTTAGCAGAAGTGAAGTCACCAGGTTGGGTCCTGCTTACGACTGCATCTGAGGACACTCCCAGTTCCGGAGTTCCTGGTCCATGTCGTGTGTTCTTGGTGGGATATTCAGCTTGTAAAGTGAGACGACATTCTCAACGAATGCATCTTATACGGTGGCCCCCTCACAAGTCCAGAAAGTGGCTTCCTGTGTTGATGAATCAAGAATTTGCAGCAAAGAGTCTTATTGGACAACAGTGAAATTGAAGAAAAGGACTTTTATGATTTAAAGTATTTTCTGAAAGAACAGTGACATTACAAAGAGATTGTTGTATTAAGTGAATTTTAAATGGACTATTCATGTAAAATACTTTTATATAGCATTTAAAATATTTTTTATGTATTTACAGTATGATCTAGAAGGATGAGGATAGTTTAGATTAGTATTTTCCTGATATGTATGTAAGGTGAAATTAGACTTACCTGCTAATTGTTGTTCCTGTAGTAGACCCAGTCTGGTCCCGGACCTTAATCAGCAGCTTGGAGACTGAGGAACCACCTTCTTTTCATGATGTCACTCCTATATAACTCTGGCATCTGCCTCCCTTCATCAGTACCCTAATGACAAAGCAGACTCACCAGAGCAACAAATAAGTTAAGACCCCACTTACAAACCGCAAGGTCCAACCCCCCATGACTGAAACATGAACACGAATAAATTCGCGAACTGTGAACACTGAGGGTGCCCAGACTAACCTCTCACCTGTCCGACCACCCCCACAAAGATGACATCGAAACTGCTTTTCTTACCTGTCATCAGAAAACAAACAGAAGACTGTGCTGCAAGCCCCCCCAGCAACACCGGGTGGGATGCGGGACCAGACTGGGTCTACTACAGGAACAACAATTAGCAGGTAAGTCTAATTTCACCTTCCTGTACGTAGCCCCAGTCTGGTCCCGGACCTCTGAGTAAGTACCAGAGCAGTAGATCTAACGGGAGGGCCCAGCCGCAACTGCTTGCAGCACCGCCGCCCCGAACCTGGCATCCTGCGCGGACTGAACGTCCAATCGGTAATGTCTGATAAAAGGAGACAAAGAAGACCACGTGGCCGCCCTGCAAATTTCCGCTGGCGGCACAGCTTGGAGCTTCGCCCAGGACGTAGCTTGGGCCCTGGTGGAATGGGCCCTCAGCCCCTCCGGCCCCGCTCTCCCCTTCAGTAAATAAGCCGACGAAATCGCCTCCCGGATCCACCTGGCGATGGAGGCTTTGGATGCCGCTTCTCCTCGGCGAGGACCCGCGAACAGGATAAACAATCTCTCCGAACGGCGGAACCCCGCCATACGTCGAAGATACCTCTTCAAGGCCCGACTGACATCGAGCGTCCTGGAAGCGGAGCCCGACGTGTCCGACCGGAACACCGGCAAGGAAATCTCCTGATTCAAATGGAACGCCGACACGACCTTGGGTAAGAAGGCCGGCACAGGCCGCAAGACCACCTTGGACTCGAAAAAAACCAAGAAGGGTTCCTTACAGGACAGCGCCTGCAACTCCGAGATGCGCCTGGCCGAACAAATGGCCACCAAAAACACGACCTTCAATGTGAGATCCTTCAAGGAAGCCGAGCGCAAAGGCTCGAAAGGCTCCCGCTCCAGTGCTGACAGCACAAGTGGGAGATGCCACTGCGGCACCGGCTGCCTCCTGGGCGGTCGAATTAACGCCACCGCGCGCAAAAACCGCTTGACATCCCGATGCTCTCCCAGGGATCTACCAGCCACTCGCCCGCGGTAGCACGCCAGAGCCGCGACCTGCACCCGAAGCGAAGCCGCCGCCAGACCCTTGTCGAAACCGCACTGCAGAAAGTCCAAAATCTGAGAGAGAGAAGCCTTGAGAGGCACCCAGCGCCGCTCACTGCACCACGCCTCAAAAACTCTCCAGACCCGAACATACGCCAAAGACGTAGACCGCTTACGAGCTTTCAACAGGGTGGAAACCACCGCCGGGGAATAGCCCCGAGTTCTCAGCCGTGCCCTTTCAATAGCCAAGCCGTAAGCGAGAACCGATCCACATGGGGCATGAATAGAGGCCCCTGCGCTAGCAGGTCCGGGTGCACCGGAAGGCGCCATGGTCGCGCGACCAGAAGCCTCCGCGGATCCACGTACCAAGGGCGGCGCGGCGCGGCCAGTCCGGAGCTATCAGGATCACCATCCCCCCGAAGCTCTCCACTCGCTGGATCACCAGGCCGATGAGAACCCACGGCGGAAAGACGTACAACAACTGGCCCTCCGGCCAGGGCTGAATCAGCGCATCGAGACCCTCGGACATGCGCTCCCTTCGTCTGCTGAAGAAGCGGCTGGCTTTCGTGGAGCTGAAAGTGGCCATCAGATCCATCACGGGGATGCCCCACCGCCGCGTGATCATCGCGAACACCTCCGGGTGGAGAACCCACTCTCCCGGATCCACTCGCACTCGACTGAGAAAGTCGGCCTCCACGTTGTCCACTCCTGCCACGTGCGCTGCCGACACTGCCAGCAGATGCCTCTCGGCCCACGCGGACAGGGCCTCGGCCTCTGCCTCGAGAGTTGCGCTGCTGGTCCCGCCTTGGCGATTGATATAAGCCACGGCCGTGGCGTTGTCGGAGAATACTCTGACTGCCGAACCGTCGAGAATCGACTGAAACCATTCCAACGCCCGGAACACCGCACGCAATTCCAGGCGATTGATCGACCACGAGCGCTCCTGGGGGTCCCACCGTCCCTGAGCGAATTGGCCCTGACAGTGACCCCCCCAACCCAGAAGGCTGGCATCTGTTGTCAATGCAATCCACTCGGGCACCGCCAGAGGCCTCCCCTTCTGCAAGGAGCGGGGATCCAGCCACCAGCGCAGCCCCGCTCGCGTCTCGTCCGGGCATGCGAGTTTTTGGGACAGGGGATCCCGCTGATGCGACCAGCGCCTGAGAAGCGCCCTCTGCAAAGGCCGCATGTGGGCCCTCGCCCACGGTACCAGCTCGAGGGTCGCCGCCATGGTGCCCAGCAGTTGAAGGTACTGCCACGCCGTGGACTCCCGTCTCTTCAAGAACTTCCGTACCAACAACCGCAACTTCTGGGCTCTCTGCCGCGGAAGGAACACCTGACCGGTTCCCGTGTCGAAGCGCGCTCCTAGGTATTCCATGTCTTGGGAGGGGACCAACTGGCTCTTCGTCCTGTTGACCACCCAACCTAGGCTCTCCAGGAACCCGACTACCCGGGACGTGGCCCTCACGCTCTCTTCCCTCGACTTTGCCCTGATCAACCAGTCGTCCAGATACGGGTGCACCAGGACGCCTTCCTTGCGCAGAGCCGCTGCCACCACCACCATCACATTCGTGAAGGTGCGCGGGGCCGTCGCTAGCCCGAACGGCAGCGCTCGGAATTGGAAATGCCCGAAAGGCACCGCAAAGCGGAGGAACCGGTGGTGGTCCTGTCGAATGGGAATGTGAAGGTAGGCCTCGGACAGATCCAGAGCGGTGAGAAACTTGCCCGGCCGGACCGCTGCAATGACGGACCAGAGAGTTTCCATGCGGAAGTGTGTCACCCGCAGGCACCGATTTACCCCTTTGAGGTCCAGGATAGGCCGGAACCCTCCGCCCTTCTTTGTGACCACGAAATATATGGAGTATCGACCGCAACCGTGTTGGTCTGGCGGTACCGGCTCGATCGCCCGGAGGTCCAGCAGCCTTTGCACGGTCTCCCGCACCGCCGCGCACTTGCTGAGCGCTTTGCAGGGGGACCGTACGAAGGCATCGCGCACTGGTCGCTGTAGCTCCAGCGCATATCCGTCTCTGATGACCTCCAGGACCCACTGATCCGAAGTCATATGGACCCAGGCGCCATAGAACTCCCGCAGCCTGCCTCCTACGGGAACCAGCGGCTCCTGGGTCCGCCGTATCTCATGGCGCCTTGCGCAGGGCTGGGGAGGGGGAGGAGGAGGTCGAGGGCCCCCCCCCAAAACCTCTGCCAGCTCCTCTGAAGCCCCGAAACCCCTGGTTTCGGACGGGAAACCGGCCCCGCTGACCAGCAGCAAACCGGGGAAAGCGCGAGCGGCGAAAGTCCCGTTGTTGCGATCTGTTGGACGAGGCGCCACGGCCTTGCTTGGGTTTGTCTTCCGGCAACTTACCACCTTTAGACTCGCCCAGGTCCTTGACCAACTTCTCCAGATCCTCTCCAAATAGGAGACGTCCCTTGAACGGGAGTTTACTCAGCCTGGTCTTCGAAGAAGAATCCGCCGCCCAGGAACGGAGCCACAGGTACCGGTGGGCAGCGACCGCCGATGCCATACTGCTAGATAGACCCCTCATAAGGTCATAGTGCAGATCAGATAAATAGGCCGCCCCCGACTCCAGGCAGGCCGCCTCCACAGATCTGCCCTCCGCCTGCGCTGGACGCACTTGTTGAGACCAGCGAAGACAGGCCCGGGCTACCCAGGCCCCACAAATAGCGGCCTGGAGAGACAACGCATTAGTGTCATACACCTGGCGCAGAAGGGCATCCAGCTTCCTGTCCTGGGCGTCCTTGAGGGCTGCGCCGCCTTCCACTGGGATGGTGGTCTTCTTTATCACCGCCGCTACCGCAGCATCCACCTTGGGCAGCGTGAAGACCTCCCGATCCCGATCCACCAGAGGATACAACCGCCCCAGTACCCGCGACCCCCGCAGGGCCGCCCCCGGGACGTTCCACTCCTCCTGAATCAGCTCTTGGAAGACCCGATGGACCGGGAAGGCACGCTGAGACTTACGGAAGACCTGCAACAAAGGATCCTCCAGAGACTCATCCTCCGACGGCCCCTGCGCTGGCATATTTAAAGCGCTCAGCGTCTCAGTGATCAGGGCTGGCAGTTCTTCCCTCCAGAAGACTCTGACCACTCTGGCCTGCTCCTCCTTGTCGTCGAGCTCGCCTTCCTCCAAGTCTTCCTCAGGGAGCCCAGCGTCGCCTTCCTCCTCCGACGGGAGTCCCTCCGATGCCAGGGAGGGCTCCAGTGACTCCGTATCCAACCGCAGCCTCTTGCTGCTGGGTTGGTCCTCAGCAAGGAGAGCTGGGGGCCACGCTTGGCGCAGACCCCTTCCGAAACCTCAGCAGGAGGCCGAGGCAGGCCACCCACTGCGTGCCGCAGCAGTGCCACGAACTCGGCGGAGAAAATTGACTCAAGTCCGCTCGCCCAGGACGCCTGGGGCACCTGTCCCGTTGCGGTGGTCGACGGTCCCGCCACCGGCTCCGCCCGGGATGGGCCTGGAGGAGAGCCAACCGAAGGCCCCACCTCCGACCCCGGCAGCTCCCCCACGCTCACCTCGGGGGGATCCAGAGTTGCTGCCTCCTTAGAGCAACTTTTGCACACCCCGGAGTCCGACAGGGCGGATCTCTTATTCCCACAAATCATACACTGTGTCTTGGGCGACATAGGGCTAGGGAGCTTCACTGCCCCGAAGCAGGGCTCTGCCAACGTAAAGCCCTACCAATCCCCAAGGCAACCAGCCCCTCAGGAAAAAATGAACTCGCTACACCGAGCTGTTTTTTTTCTTTTTCTTTTTAAAGCACTGCTAGAAAAAACAAAAATCGCCCAACCGGCTCCCCGGAGCCACTCGCACAACCGCACGGCGGCCTAGCCGATCAGAAGGGGCCGGGAAAAAGCGCGGGATCCAAAAAATCACTCCCGCGTGGGTGCCACGTGGCCGGGCCTGTACAGCCGCAAGGCGTACTCGCGCCGCGGTGAAGAGAGAAGCGATCGCCGAAATCACATGCCCCCCCGCTTCCTTACCTGAGCCGCCAAAGCAGCGAAGAAGGGGCGAAAGGAGTCACAGTCCGGCCCTTCTGGCAATCTCCGAACTTTGCACACCCCGTGGCAGATCGACTCCTGCTTCTCCCCTTTCCGTCCAGCCAGAGGCGCGCTCACAGGCAGATCCTCTGTTTGGCGCTTGGCTGGACGCGAAGCACTCTGTCAGCTCACAACCCCTGCTCCAAACCGGGGGTGAGCCGACCCCTCCGACTCTGTCGAACAGCTGAAGACGGGCAGAGGGAGAGAGAAAGGCCTAAGGCACCGGCAGGCACAGGTCCTATACCTTAAAGGTACAGCACCTCAATTTCCTTTTTGGTTAATGTTTTTTTTTTGCAAACAAGACGTTGTAACCCAAATGAAACCAAATTTAGACTAATCCCTACACTGAAACTAAGGCTTAGTTGTTCCTCCAGTGAGCCCGGACCCCCGAGCTCAACCTAGTCAGCTGCTTGGAGACTGAGGTAACTGATGAAGGGAGGCGGATGCCAGAGTTATATAGGAGTGACATCATGAAAAGAAGGTGGTTCCTCAGTCTCCAAGCTGCTGATTAAGGTCCGGGACCAGACTGGGGCTACGTACAGGAATGATCTTTAGGTACTGAACCTCTACTTAATAAAGTAATTGAGAAGTAGAGGGCCAGTATAGCAATAATATATCTCCTCATCATCTTAAGAAGTGTATTAAGAAGAATGGCTATATATTTAGTTTGTCTTAGAATATGTTTTTGAGAATATTTTTATTGCTATGCATATTGGCTATGCATATTTCCTAATCTGGTCCTAAATGTGCTATGGCAATTTATTAGTGAAGCAGTATTGTATTCAGAATCATGAGGATGTTAGAAGGAATATCCAAATATTTTTGAGGCACACTTACACTTGATGGGAAAAACATTGTAAGTTATCAAAGTTTGTTGCTTATCTTCCAACAGTGACAGCTCCTCAGCATGGAAGTTTACCAAGGGTTAGGCCTGAGATCTTTGAGGAGTTTTGTGATATAGTCATATACAAACACAAATACAAACACAGAACCTAGAATAATTAAAGATATAGGTATGAAGATCCTATGTACAAGTTCCTATATTTCAGTAATTGTACAAGTAATGTCAGTTAATGGGAACTAAGTGTGTAGTTTAGCTACCCCTTTTTGGATGCCTCTAGTTCAGACCTAGGCATACCTAACCAGAGTTAAAGTGAAATAATTTAATGGTCATGCCTCAGAGGGTTTTGAGTAATTGTATACAGAATATATCTTGTCCTCAGTGAGTTTCTGAATCTCACATCTTAAGCAGTTAAGCATTTTTGCTGCGGCTCATTGTATTTGTTTTGCAAGCCAGACATTGCTGGTATCTGCTTCTCTTCAATATTATCCGCTTGGTAATTTAGTTTTTTGTGGTTTGGCAAAAGTAGAGCATCTTTTGCATGTCTGTTCAGCTCCTTCAATCTTTTGTTCACCTGCTGTAGTTCGTGTAGGCTCGCCCCACGACAGCCATGTTTCTTTTTCTAATTGCAAGAAGGGCTGCAGATGTTTTTTCAAGTTGTCCACACTGTTTACTGTGCATTTAGGGATTTTCATGTGCAGAATGATCACATGAACTTTGAGGTTCTTGCATGTTTTTCTAAAACTCTGAACTTTCTCTCTGCACTTCTAATTCTCTTTCTTAACTTCTCCAAACACTGGTTTACTGTTTGGTATATTGTGAAACATAGTTTTTGGGTATTTTATTTTTGTTGAGCTGATTTTGTAATCTCCGATTTGAGAATTGATGTTTCGGTTAGTATTTTTGTAGTGCAGAGTTTCCCAGAGGTTGGTTAGGTGCTTGCTATATAGCCCTGATGGATACCCTATAGTGAATTGAATTATATTAATTTGTTGTCAATTTCAAACAGATCTTTAGGAAGAAAAAGGGATGTTTCCCCTCAGGATGAAGTCATAGTGACTGCTCTGTTTTTTTACTGAGGCAATTAGTGTGTATTGCAAGGTCCAGTAAACATAGTGTCAGCTTATGCAGTCAGGAACTGAATGGTTTTTAGTAATTTCTCCTAGCAAAGGAAAATGCTGTATGCAGAGTACTAGTTGATTTTTGTTGTAATATGCTTGATAATAATGGAAAAATAGTGAAAGGCCAATTAGATAAAGTTAGTAACTGTACTTTAAATTCAAGTGAGAGTTATGTAAATTCCTTTTCAGCTTTCACTGATTCTTGTTCCTTCATTTTGGAATTCAATATTCAGGCCTTTGCAAGGTGTGTTAGCATCTTTGCTTGGTATTTTGGGATGTTTCATTTTAGAAGTATTACTCCTCTATGTACTGACAGTTGTTTCTCTATGTCAGCACTAGTTTCATTCCACCTCTTCACAGCTTTCTAAATGAGAAGTCAGTAGGATCACTGACCCCTGCAATAATGTTAGGGATTGGCCCAGAATCCAGTTGTATTTCCACTTCAATGGCAATATATGAGTTTCCTTATGTTAGAAATGATTCTTTACAGAATCAGAGGAGGGACTGAAGGCATGTATATGAGTATGGGGTACCATATACTATTAGACTGAATAAATCTGAGAAAGAGTTAATTCTGTTCAGAACCTTGCTTAGAAATAAAACTTCATATATTAGCTTACTAGGTGAAGGGTTACATGTCCTGAAATAAAGAAAGGGCACGTTGTACCCCAGCCTCTCTGTCTCAGGGATACCAGATAGCAGTCTCAGGGTTATTAGCTAAAATACTTTCAGGGTTAGTAATTAGTAGATATCGAGAAGCGCTCAAGGTTAGAAGATATCAAGTTATCAGCAGTAAACAATTATGTCAATTAGGTCCTTCTATATTCTGGAATCCTGTATGTCTCCTCATAATGGCCATGTAACAGTAAACAATTATGTCTCGGACTCCATTTATGGCTCCACATTGACCCACACCGAATAAGTTGACCTACAATATGATAAACATACATGACGTATAATGATGAAGTGAAATTATGCTGTATCATCTACAAAAGCCTTATAAATAAAGTGAACCATGGCTGAGAAGTTAGAGTAAACAGGGAGAACGTGTGTCTCTCAGTTTCTCTCCCCAAAGCTTTGGTGTATTTTTCTATAGAACTGTGTGTATTTATTGAGTATTTGATAACCTTCCCATTGTCTGTGAATGTAGTTCTTTGTAGCTTCAAGAGCCCAGTGAGGTTACTGGTGAGGGGAGAGTCAAGTAAGCTCTTCAATTCCATGTAAATAATTTATGTATGGAAGAAGAGTTTGGTGTCCTACATGGAGTGGTGGGTTCACCCCTAAACAAAGACATGGGGAGAGGTGGCCTGCACAGAGCAACAGGTGCACCTACTCTTGCCATCTTGCTGGGCAGACTAGATGTACCATGCTGGTCTTTATCTGCCGTCACTTACTATGTTCTCAAAATGTTTCTCTTCGATCTTTCAAATGTACCCAGTCTGAATAAATTTTATCAAGGTCTACTGATCCGCCATCTTGAAGATGACTCTTAACACGCATCAGCATTTCCAAATGTTCTAAATGTAAGCGATTCCTTATTTTGGTTTTTTAAACTGTTCATCAAGCTGAAACCACGCTCACAATCTGCACTAGAAGCCAAAAATGTTCCACCAATATCCATCAGTTTCGCTAAATCTGCAAACTGAGCATTCTGAAATGCCAAAGTCACCATATCCGGAAAACTGTTTATCAGTTTTGCTTTTGATTTTTTCTGCAACTAAAAACTTGAAGTCATTGTACTGCTGAACAACAATATGTTCCTCCATAAGAAATTGTTTGTACTTTAAACAGAGTGATCGGATGTTTTCAATTCCAAATTCATAATCACACTGTGCTACTGCTGTCAAGTCAAAAGCAGACTATTCCTCAATTTCATTTTCAGGAAATCTTTCCCCTAAATGCAGACACAGCATATTAATGAAAGTAAGTGTGGAACCAGTATCCACTGAAACGTCTCCAGGTATCTTGTCGAGAATTTTTAACATTATCAGTCCATTTTACTGTGTCACCCAAGTATTGCATTCGGATTTTGTTCAGCTTACCCTGTGCAAGATGATATGCTTCCAGTGGTGTTAGCCCACGTTTCTGAAATGCCATTGTTAATGAAACTAGTTCAGATAAAACATCATTCAAAATTTGCAGTGTTATATGGAATTGATGGCTGTTTAGCTTTTTATAACAGTACTTTGCAATGGGATCATTATCCTTCTCTTCTTCAAAGTATTTTAATAATGGATCATAATTTCGAATAATTGCTTGAAGAGCAAAATGTCTAGATAATCACCGCACTTCGTTCAGAGATCTAAAAGCAATTGACTCGCATTCAGAAGCATCTGCTAATTCTTTAAATTGTGACCTTTTAGTAGAAGATCGACAAAAGGTTGTGTAAACAGTTCTCATGAAAGTTTCAACTTCTTTCATCAATTTTACTTCCTTCCATGATTCAGAGATCACCAAATCTTCACGATGGGCAACACAATGCTGCTGCACTAAATGCAAAATGTTTTGTTTGAGCTGCGCAGCAATACCATTTATTCTGCCTGACATGACAGAGGCACCATCCGAAGTAAACATGACCATTTTGTTAAGGTCAAGCTTGTATTTCCCATAGAATTCCCGGAGTGCACTGACTATTGATGCAGCATCGCATGCTTCCAACTATAGCATCCCACCAAATGAAGTTTTATACAGACATGAATTTACTGGCCGATATTTGAAGTACAGTATTAAGTATTTGTTGACAGAAATGTCTGTGCTTTCATCAATAGTTAATGTATGATACGCTGCTGATGCAACATCTGCCATGAGCTTATCTTGGACATGCATGTTTATAATTTCAAGAAATTCAAACAAATAGTTTTTGCTTCTCCAGCTTTCAGGTATGGTTATGTACTTGAACATGTGTTCATTAATATCTTGAACAGAGAGCATGGAAATATTCATCCGAACAGCCAGCAAAACACTATCAATTAGAATTTTAATTTCTTCTGGTGTAGAACGCTTCCGTTCATTACTAATTTGCCTTTTCTCTTTTTCAGCGGTGCTCTCAAGCAACAAGTTAAATAATTCTCCTCTTAAATTTGGATTTTTAGCTCTAAGTTTCTTAACACTTTCAGTATGAGTCTTACTAGACAGATGTCGTTTCAAAAAGTCCAGTTTCCACACATCATCCCAAATTTTGCCATTTGAAAACTCTCCGATGGTTTTTGCATCTCGGCAGTATAAACAGACTACTCCGTCATCCTCTTCGTAAGTGAATATTTCACGCAGTTGAACGCACGTTTTATCCCGAGATTTCGGTGTCTCCATTTCAATAATTTCTTCAAGCCATTCAGGCTTAAAGGCTCTGGCCGTTCTCTTACGTTTTGCACCTCTCATTGCTATTGGTTTCGACATTTTAAAAGTGGTGTGGTGGTCACAGCAGGTGCTTTATTATTCAAAAGAAATGCCCCAATGCATTTCATCCAAAGCCTGATGGGCTTGGAAGTTGGAACTGCAAGCAATATAACAATATTGTTACAGTGGTAACAAAGAGAAAAAGAATACATAGTAAAAAAGAAGGCACAGTATTACTTACATGGATTAACAGTTTAACACAAATCCAGAAAAGTGACTTAATTTTAAAACTATGGATATAGCCAAGATTAACACACAAAAAACATCTATAAGGTATGTACATGTATAAAAACAACATACACCAAGATTTTATGTAAAGCAACTCAAAAAAACATATGGCGTACCTAGCAGTTTCCCCAAAAGACACAGTTGCTTCGAGAGGGTTACCTCATGGCAAGAGTTCTGACAAAAATTGTTAAAAGTTTTTGCTTAGGGTTCTGGGACAAAGGGGTTTAGTTGTAAAGTTAAGGTACAGCAAAACCTTGAGACTCATACTAAGAATGCTGAGATGTTTGAATCCCTTAAGATCTCAGTGGACAATTTAACAACTCATACCGATCATTAGGAATTACATTCTGAAACCTTTATAAAAAGATAGCAATAACTTCAAAGCAAAGTTGGAACAGCTGGACAATCATAGCCATTTGGCTAATCTTCAATTAATTAAATTTCCCTAAATCCCCTTATGTATCAGCTAAAGAGATGTACAAGCTACAGTATATTTATCCAAGGTTCGGGGTGTTCCATCAGTCTTGTCCGCCAAGATTTTTGGCTCTTAAATGGCTAATGATTTGAATATTTCTGGGTTGTTAGAAACTTCGGATTTAGAAGTGTTATTCCTGCTATGTGTTTGACTACCTTAGTTCTTATCTCAGACCGGGAGTGGCTACGCAAGATGTATTTTTTTTTTAGGAAGAGGAATCTTTATTTCAAGGGCTGTCTGGTCAGGATTTTTCCAGACCTGGCTAAAGAAGTCCTGTGTTGCAGAAGGGACTCTTATTCTGTGTCCCTGGGTTTTGCAGCTGGGAGGTGCTTTTTTCTCAAGTACCCTTGACAAAGGCCTTGCGAAACACCAGGGTGAATTTTTTTAATATCCTTTGCAATTTATTTCCTTTTAACATGTTCGTAAGTCACTGGGATCAGAGAAAGACAGTTCTGTCCTGCGATAGTGGAGAACCAGTTGTGTTTAGTTTCAGCTTTCCTATAAGAGCATTGTTTTCTTTTCTTTTCATCATGGATCCCTATATTGTCAGCTAGAGCTGGGGTTGCTAGACATTTTCTTTATGGATGTATTTCCTTCTTTACAGGATGTGTTCTGTTATTTTAGGCAATCCCTATTTCTTAGAAAAGGTGTGTTATTGCTTGTATTTTTTAAATTGCATAAATATAAACAAGAGAAAATCACCACCCCAGAAAGTTATGTACACCCTGACAAACACTAGTAAATATTTTCACAGGCGTCACAAAAAGATATAATGTAAAAAACTAAAATAAAACCTCCAATGAATTGTGAATAGGTAAATCCATTTCTGCATACCTTTTAACTAACTGCTTTTCATAAACATCTAATTTTTAAAGGTTATACCTAAACAGCAGCACAACCCTTTTTTCTAAGGCCCTCGATTGCTGATCTATAAGCAATTAAAATCCTTTACGCATAACTCAAAATCATGAAGGCAGAAAGTCTCCCAAGAACCAAAGTTTGCTTTTTTTTTTCCTGTTAGTTTCCAGCACCCCCACATCTATACTTTCTATGCTGGTCTTCCAAGATGACAACTCTCCCCCCTCCCCAGCCTGCCAATTGTTCTCTGCTTAATTTGTACATAAAGAATGCATATTGAGAAATTATGTATTCTGTCATTTGACGCACCTCATATCTGGTTGAAAGAAGAGAGAAAAGTGGGGGCAAGTCAAGGACATTTTCCCTCTTTCATAGGGTTCCTATGCCTGTACTCGCCAGCCCTATGGGGAAACCACCTGCGTCCAGCGCAGCGGCTATGGGGTACTGCTGCTGGTGGCGGGGTGACGGTGTGGGAGGCGGAGGCGGCTGCGGCGGGGCTGGGCACAGTACAGACATGCAGGTAGCCCACGAGCGGGAGAGATAGAGAAGGACGACGAAGGACCCCAAATCGAGGAGCTGCTGCTGCTTGCTCTTCTTGCCCAGGCCCACTGCCTCCTCTTCCTCCTGTACACCAGTTGTGTAGGCTCTCGCGATGCCTCACGGGGACTCAGTCAGATTACTACAGATATGCAAAAAGCAACTAATACCAAGACTATCCTTACACACACTATAAAGGGCGGGAAACCGCCATGCTGGGGCATAAGAAAGCAGTTGCACATAAAATGACAGAAGCTGTTTATACCATGGACTGCCCGAAGAACAAATCAGCCAGTACTAGAGGAGATCAAACCTCAGCCTTCTTTAGAAGCTGAAATGACGTTTCCCAGGAAATGTCCTCAGCACTCACCTGCTCCGCTGCCGATAGCCCGTCCCCAGGCAGCAGTCCTGGAGCACCGGTCTCCTCTTCTTCGCTGGTGCGGTGTGTTGCTCGCGCATCCAAGGCAGCACGTGGCACTGAAGGCTGGCTGAGGGAGGGATCAAAGGAGGTGCGTGGCTGGCAGGCACAAGAGCAGAAAGAGGCTGGCTTGCTGGCTGCCCCTCCCTTTTATTTCCCTCTTTAGCCTGTCATGATTCATCAATCGTCGGTCACATGTGAGAGGAGTGAGGGCAGGGGACTCAGTGCAGACAGAGGAGAGATTCGGAAGTGACGGAAATTACAGAATGGCAGTAGATCGGTGGTGCAGCCGCGGCCTTAAAAAACCCAAGGTTTGAAAACTCATGAACTCAGTAATTTTTGTGTGCTCCTTTAAAAGTTGTGTGCGCTCGCTCGGCGAAGTGTGTGCGTGCGCACACGCGCACAGCTTAGAGGGAACAGTGATTCTGAGATTGATATCATGCAATTGGTGATGTTGGTGTAGTCAGGTTTTCTAGTGTTAAAAGAGGTATAGATCATCAAGTCATCTGCGTAGAGGTGGTAATGTATATTGTGTTTTTTTATAATTTTGCAGACTGGTTGAATATATATGTTGAAAAGGAGGGCTGACCGTGAGGAGCCCTGCAGTATCCCTTGATTGATTTGGAAAGGTTTGGAGGTTCTGTTCTTTATTTTGACATGTGACTGGTGGCCCGAGAGGTATAAGGAGAACCACGTCAGAGGGGTGCCGCTAATACCTATCTTGGCCAGCAGTATGGAGTGGATTATTGAGTTGAATGCAGATGATATGTTGATGAATATTAATATGAAGCTTTGTTTGGTAGATTCTATTCCTTTGAGGAGAGTGTTCGTTAGGGAGGTTAGGAGTGTCTCTACCCCATGATGCTGGAATCCATGTTATTGTGGGTCTAGTGGTTGATGGATCATGACTTCTCCTCCATCAACAGTTGTCCCTGAGCCACCCGGGACAGGCAGTGTGCTCCCCAACTGGAAAAACCATGGTTACCAATACCCAGTTCAGCATTTTCAGTGAGACGCCATGATTCAGATTCTCCTTTCTCAGCCACCACTACCACTCTTTCTTGATGTCTCATGTATCTGTTAGCCCAGAGAACTAGATCAAGCACTGCAGCCATCAGTCCCAAGATCTGCAGTTAGTGCCAGGCTGAGAGTTTTAACGTCTTAAGAACTGGTGCAGTAGCCACTGCAACTTCTCTATCCTTTCCTCTAGCAACACCACCAGCCCCTTCGCCCTGTTGAACCGTGACCATAGATACACCAACTGCTGAGATGGAATCAACTTGCTTTTGTCCAGATTGATGACCTATCCCAAGCTTGGCAAGAACGAGATCACTCTCTGGGTCGCCTCTTGACTCTCCTGATGCGAATTCGCACAAATGAGCCAGTTGGCCAGATGGGGATGTACTAAAATTCCCTGCTTCCAGAGAGCTGCTGCTGCTGCTACCACCATCACCTTGGTGAACGTCTGCTCAGGTGCCATTGTCAGCCCAAAGGGCAGGGCCCGGAATTGAATGTGGCCCCTGGTAATCACAAACCGAAGAAACCTTTGAGGCTCGGCTCGAATTTGAATGTATAAGTATGCCTCTGTCAGATCCAATACTATCAGAAACTCTCCTCTTTGCACTACCATCATGATGGAGCCCAAGGTCTCCATGTGGCACCACGCACTGTGAGAGCTCTGACCACAAAATAAATGGAGTATCGACTGGACCCGCACTGGTCAGGCAGAACTCAGATGACAGTCTCTAAAGACAACAGGTGCTTCAGGGTCAATTGCACCACCAGCACCTTTCTTGGCACTTTGCACAGAGAGAGAATAATTGCATCGGAGAGTGGTCACTGGAATTCCAGAGCATAACCCTCACAAACGATTTCCAGTGCTCACTGGTCTGAAGTAATGTGGAACAAGGAGTGGTAAAAGCGCTGAAGCTGTCCTCTGATCTGCTCTACCATCCCCTGCCCCCCCCCCCCCTTCATTGAGACTTCTTGGGAGCACCCATGGAACCAGTGTAATATCCACGGCTCGTGTCTCTGCTGTGAAAGGACTGCTCCCCGATAGGGATAATGTCCTCAGTGTGGCGGAGCAAAATGCATCGCTCAAACAGCAGAAATCCTGCGCTCCCCCTTGAGCCTGCTGGGATTGTCCTTTGCCCCTGCACGGTTTGTTCTCTGGCAACCGAGCTCCCTTAGTTTCACTGAGGTCCTTAACCAATTCCTTAAGGGCCTTGCCAAAGAGTAGCTTGCCCTTAAAAGGCAGCTTACTCAACTGGATTTTGGAAGCCACATCTGTCAACCAGTTGGACAACCACAGAAACTGTTGCACAGCCACTTCCAGCACCGTGCTCTTAGCCGACGCTAGCACGAGATCATAACAAAAATCCGCTAAACTGAGACTGATTCCAACTTAGGCAGCTCTGCAGCATTCTCCTGCAGAGCTGCACCCACTGCATGCAGGCCTGCACCACATATGCTCTGGCACGGTAGGCATCCATCTGCAGAGTGCTCAATTCGAACAGTCTTGCCTATTTCAGCAAAGACTCCAGACGCTGATCCAGAGAGTCTTAAGGGCTGTACCCTCCCTCCACCAGAATGGTGGTCGTCCTGATCCACCACCATGACCAGGGTATGCACCCTTGGGTTGGCGAAAAGCTCCTTCTCTGCCGGTGGTACTGCGTACAAGCAGACCATCGCCCACCCACCTCATAAACCTGCTTCAGGCAAAACCCACTCAGCTTCAATCATCTGCATGATGGCCTTGTGTATTGGAAAGGAGTTCTGTGGCATCCACATACCCTGCAGTAGAGGATCCTCCAAAAGGGTCTCCGCCTCTGAAGCCCACAATGATACATTCAAGGCAACCAGGGACTGAGAAATGACCCCCAAAAGCTGTTCCTCCTTCCAGAACACTCTGACAATGGTTAAATCCTCACCAGGAGTAAGGTCACTTTCTTCTAATCCCAGAGCCTCAAGGGGTTCCTCTGGGGCTGAGGGACCCTTACCTGAGTCCTCCATGTCCCCTGAGAGCCGATTGTCTTCACACCACTCTTCAGGGAGCTGAAAACATTTAGCCACAGTCCCCTCAGATGAGGACAGGGAACTCCACTTACCCGAGGAAGCTTTCCAAGCCCTAACCCCTCTCCAATTGGTATGCTTAGTTTAATAGTAGCATAAACTCTGGTGTAAAAGAACTTTCCTTGGGGAAGCTCTCCCCTGACTGACCCCAGGCATGCCTGCTCCTCCCCAAAGGACCTAAAATGGCCACCGCCAAGAAAGCACAGGAAAATTCCTGCAGCTGTGAGGAAGCTGCTGCCAGCAAAGAAACACTTTACAGTGAAGCCAGCAACTACTCTGGCAAAAAACTCTCCTCTTGATGCCGCTCCTCAGTATGTCTGTTCTACTTCTCGCAAGCCCTGCAACAGCCAGACTGTGAGAGGGAGCTATAACGCACACCGCACAACCTTGGAATCCTGCATGTTCTCAATGACAGAGCCACCTGATGCTTTCCCCGATTCGTGGAACACACTGTGCATGCTCAAGGCTGAAGAAAAATACCAGAGCTCAACGAATGGGCACAACTGCAAGCACACACACACAACTCACTGCTCAGAATGACGGCAACCTGAAGTTCTGAATGTTCCATCTGAATTAATTCCCCCAGTTCTAAAAGCTTATTTCCTACCTCAGGGTAAAAAGGAAGGAAAGTTAGTTGAGGGTGCTTTAGATATGGATGTTCTGGATGTTTCTGCTCTTTTGCAGTCACCTAAGGAAGCTGACTTATCTGTCTCCACAATGTTCGTGACTTGCGATTTCATCAGATAGAGATTGGATACTAAAATTATATTTTAAGAAACGTTCCATGCTATTTATGGGGAAGAGGGTTGTGATGTTCCCTGATGTCTCAAGGGAGACTCAGAAACGTTGGAGGGCTTTTTTTGTTGTTGAGACCAGGTGCGGTTCAGATTGGTGCTTCATTTATACTGTGATTTCCATGTAAATGCATTATTTCTTTTCAGGATAGGAAGTATGTATTTTTTCAGCCTGAAGACCTATCATCATTTATTAGTTCTCGGATGGTGACTTCTCCCCAGTGATTGTCCTCTTCATATTGATATATCTCTGTCCCACACCTCTCTCTTCATTCCTGATTAGTATTTCCTTTTGGATCAAGGAACAACTTATCCTTGTATTCTTTTTCATTGCTGATCCCTCCATTATTGTGGGCTAAATATACGCTTGTATGTATTATTTCCAAGACTTTTTCCTAGAAATGATTGTTACTTTGCAAGTTGTTTTCTGTACAAGCAATATGGCTTGCTTTTTTTTTTATTTATTTATTTATGAAATTTTACAATAACAAAGAATGACAGCAACCTACTTCTTATCTGCTGACCTTGCCATTGGGAACCACCCACGCCTACTGAACAGCTCGTGGTGGCTCCACAGAGGCTTTCCTTACCCACCAGAGTTCTGGATGAGACTGCTCAAAATGTGCAGATTATCTCTCTTGCCTCACTAGTCTCCCCCCCCCATGCTCCAGTGTTCTTGCAGTCTTAGCTTCTGTAGTGGCCATGTCTATATTTATTTTTCAAACCTGTTCTCAAATGCTCTACAACCTAACCTAGGGTGCCAAAATCTCAATCGGTCCAGGCAGAAATCTGCTTGGCTATCCCACAGCTGCTGGAGACTGAAATACTGTAGGGTAGGGGAGGAGGTTCTGCTGTTATAGGGTGACATCATCAGCATAATAATAATATACTGGCTTCTTGTACTAAATTGGATAGGGGACAGGTCAGAAAATGAGGGTTGGAGAAGGTGTACTGCACTGTCGTTGAAAAGGATTGGTCACAAAGAAAAGAAGTGAACCATGTTAAGACTGTACCCTGGACACCAAGGTCTGAAAGAGAGAAGAATCACCGATTGTGGTGGCTGGTGTCACCATTTCAGTGTCCAGTTATCTCAGAATCCTGCCAGCTCCCTCTTGCTATCTGCTGCTCCATCTGCATTTGTTAATTGTAAAGGTGTATACCATGCTAGGGTTGTGATGCTGAAAGAGTACAGGCAGCATAAGACTAAAGGAGGGGGAACAGGGGTACAGAATAGATATAGCTTGCTGGGCTGCATATGGCCCATGGGCCTTATGTTTGATGATCATATCCTAGGCAGTTGCCTGAAAAGGAAGTGAAATTAAGGTAACTAAGGCGGCTCTCCATCCTGGCATAATTCACCTTTTGAGTGAAATGCAGTGCCGTCGATCATGGCAAAATTGCCTTAGCTATTTCCTTAGATTCTTCCATTGCTTTTGATGTCGTTAATCATTCCATTTCACTGGTATGTTTAGAAGTGTTGCAGTCTTTAATACTAATCTCCTCATGCAGTTTCACACTGGTTTATATCTCAGACAGGGAACCACCTACCTCCCTCTGGTTGGCCATAATGTCACAGGATGACATCCCCTCCCCATTGGCTCGCTCAGGTAGATTTTATTTTGGTGCAGTCCAACACTGGAATAAGTTTGACATCCCTGGAGCTACATTTCTTGCCTTGGGAAGATCCCTCTCCCTAAAGTGGTCATAGTCCTCTCTTGGGAAAGGGGGGGGGGGGTGCAGGCAGGGATGAGTGGCTTGTCCCAATGAGGCAGAAATATAACTGGTTTATATGTAGAGGAGTATTATAAAGAGAGCCCCTTGTTCAGGGATTCATGATGCAATTGGCTGTATTCTCTAAGACGATATGGTCAAGCTGAAAGATGTAGAAGGTTTAGCCAAGTGGAGATCTGTATTTCTAAACTTAAATTGCAAGTTGGTACACTACAGATTACTAGTATGGCCAATCTAAAAGACAGCTATATCTTGTCTGTTTCAACTGGCTGATGATAGATCTAGAGCAGTGATTCTCAACCAGTGTGTCACCAAAAATTTGATATTGACAGCAAGCCGATGCTGTCTTTAACAACCATGTGTGTCTGCATGCTAGAGAGTGCAAAAAACAGGGATTCAGATACTTGAAATGTCCATAACTGGTCCCTGTTACTGAGAGGACACCAGAATTTGAAAATGTGTGTGTATATATACATACAAACATATATCTATCTATCTATCTCACACACACACACATATCCTATATATGTGTGTGTAGCAAACTGTACAGGGAAAGATTCTAGCTCTCTGCTATGTATAGACACTAGAATAGGTAAAGGTATCTCCAGAAACAAGCTGGAATGTAGTCTTCACATGTGGGTGATGTTGGTACAGATGGAGCCTGCACAAGAACGCTCCTCAGCGTCCAATAGGAAAGCTTTTGGAAGCACTCCACTGTGCCTGCCTTCCCAACTCCCTCTCTTCAATTTTTCATTTTCTACTGAGCCAGCAGGAAGCAAATCCTGTCCCTGCAGAAAATTCTCTCTTGTTTTTTGTGGTTAGAATAAGGGAACGCAGATGCTTTCTTTTTATTTTACTAAGGTGCATCGATGCCGCCTTAAGCCTACCATACTGTCCACTGATGGAATGGAGAAACAAACTAGTGGTTTCAAAAAAGTGTTTCAAGTGTGGCAGTACCATTTCAGCAATTGACACACATGACCGGTGCTTGAAATGCCTCGGGCCTGACCACCAGCCAACAGAATGTTCCCTTTGCAAAAAGATGGCACAGAGAAGCCTGCAGAACTGGGCCTCTAAATTTGGAACTCTCTTGGCTTCGGATGCAGCATCTTTGGCATCAATGTTATCGAGAGCCTCATCCTCCTCCCTTGGATTTCAGGTATCAAAAGTGTCCAAGCACAAGTCTTCATCGAAGACAGAAAATTCCTCCAGAGGTAGATCTCGTTCCCAGCACAGAGATGCCTCAGGCGTTGCCTTGGAGGTGGATCAGCCTGCCAAACAGCCCCAGTGGGAGGACCTGCTGTCCAAAGCCATCGAGGGGCCCCAGGATGCTCCCAAGGCCTCGATCTCAGGAGAGTTACTGGTGCCACGCTCTGGGATGTTGGCGCAAGTATCCGTCACCAATACCCAAGCATCAGCAACCTTGATAGACCAGTGTATACGGCCATTGAGCGAGTCTTGGTAGACTCTGTTCCCATCAAACCTGTGTCCTCAGGTAGTGGCATTGGCATTGGCACCGGTGCATGATGCATCAGGATACATGGTACTGTCATCATTGCCACCTATGCCTTCCCTCGAGTCCATCACCGATAGCAGGGCTCAACCCAAACGGTTGCCCAAGCCTGATTCTGACACACATCAGTACTGGCGCCTGGTTTAAAGCGAACACCGTCCCAACTGATACTTTGAGTCCACTGATTTCAACTCCCCTGTTTCAGATGAAGAGTCACTTGACTCCCGGGGCCTCCAGAATGATGCATGTTGCCCCCTGAGGACATGTCCTTCCAAGAATTAATTTGAGACCTAGGTAGGGGTCTCTCCATAATGGAGAGACATCTGAGAAAGAAAGAAAGAAAGCCCAAAGCAGAGGAATTGGAGATCCTCCATTTTCCAAGGAGGTGGCCAACTTGCCGGTGCACCGCACCCTCCATGATCTGATGCTCCGGATGTGGGAGATTCCCCTCACGATCTCACCTCATGCTCGATGCCATCGAGTACCTTGGCTCCCAAAAGCCACAGTTTCCCCACCATTCAATGGTGGTAGAATCGGTAATGCACCGAATCAAGAGTTCCAAAACTCATTCCTCGAACCCACCAGGTAGGTAATTAAGAACCCTCAATGCTGTGGGTGTTTGTTTTCAGGCTTCCATGCCTTCAGACAGGATTAACTCCTATATACTCTACATGGGTATGCTCCTCAAGGAGTTTAACAAAGACCGAGGGGCCATGGCCCCTCTTCTCCCAGATGATAAGAGAAGCCTATTTTGCTCTAGTCAAACATACCCAAAATATATCGAAGTTTGTCAATAGGACAACCTTTGATGCATTTAAATGCACAAGCAGAGCCACAGCAATATGAATCGATGTATGCAGGATTGCATGGCTTCAGGCCTCAAATCTTGAACAGAACTTCAAGACACTACACACTCTGCTAAGGCTTTCAAAACTTTATTGTTGCCTGTCTTTTGATAAACTTTACCTGTTGCATATAGGTTTTTAGGGATCTTCAGCCTACCTATGTTCCTTGCATAGCCAGGGACACTTAGGTTCCCGCCCACCCCACCCCTAGGTTGCATTGCCTATATAATCATCATATACATTGACTGTCTTTTAATTAGGTATTACACACACTTTCTTTTCTCCTTCTAGGACAGCTGAGTTAGAATGTCGTGTATTCAATGCAATAACTGTGGTGCTTTCATTCTAAGAAGAATCATTTGGAACCTAAGAGCTTGCCCTATATGCCTCAGGTTAGCTGCTATGCATAAAGAATTGACTCTACTAAGGGAAGAATTAGTTGCAATTAAACACACTTCCTCTACATTACAAACAACAAAATCCACCACTGCTTCTACAAAGAATCAAACAGCCCAGGAACAAATGGATCACAGTGGGCTCTGGTAGGTTGCAACCTGTAACGCAGAGACACCCTATACATCAAGTGATATCCTTGCATAATGCCTGCTCTGCCTTGGATAATGAGGGTGCCAAATCGATGGAAACTGAAGTGCCCTTAAATGATAGTTAATGCCAAATCTACTGATAATGCACCAAATAGGAAGAAAAAAAATCACAAAACAGAAAACTACTACTACTTGGAGATTCCATCATCAGAAGCACCAACTTGGGAACACAGCTCAAAGGAGAGAGGATGGTCAAATGCCTCCCAGGCTCTTCAGCCAGCAGGAATACAAACCAAATTGTTGGTATAGTTAGTGTGCTGAAAGTGAGCATTCCAAAACTGATGATGTCATCCACTTGGATACAAATGACCTGGCTAGAAACAGTGCCTCTGCAATTCAAAGGGACTTCCAGACTCTGCGAAAGAAATTCAAGCGCATTGCTAACACTATAGCATTCTCAGAAGTTCTACCTGTTCATGGTAAGGGGGGCAGAAAGGCTGCATCGCATAGACAACTTTAATACATGGCTCCAAACAAGAAGGATTTACATATATAGGCGACTGGGGAAACACATGGATCAACAAGAGACTATACTGTACTGATGGACTACATCTCTCCGCTGCAGGGAAAAGGATCCTAAGTGAAAACTTCATGCATTATGTGGACAGGCATTTAAACTAGGGAAAGGGGGTGACGGATGGAGAAGGACAAGTTCAGTACGTCACTCCCAGCAAAAGAAAAACATTGGAAACAGACACACTTTTGAACATCACATCAATGGCAAGTGGGAAGGGGCGTGTAGAACAAAACCCATGCAAAAGGCAGGCATGCCATTCAACAAATGCTCAAAAGCAATGAGTGCAAATGCAGGAAGCCTAGCCAACAAGGTTCCTGATCTAGAAGCCCTAATGGTGGAAATGGACTTGTACATTGTGGCCATTACAGAAACATGGTTTAACAAGTCACATGAATGGGATATAGTCATAGCTGGTTATAATTTATTTAGAAGAGATAGAGAGGGTAGAAAAGGAGGAGCCCTGTATGTCAAAATCAATATTAAAGCTGCTGAAATGCAGGGGATGTGGGGAAAAGAGGAGATGACACTGTCATCCATACTGGTGTGGTCTACAGGCCTCCAACTCAAACTGAAGAAATAGATAGCGAATTGATTGTTGATATTGCAAAGATAGCCATGAAGGGGGAAGTGATCATATTGGGTGACTTTAATCTACCTGATGTGGATTGGAGTGTTCCTTCTGCAAATCTGGAAAGAAGTAAAAAAAAAAAAATGTGGATGCCTTCCAAGATGAGTTACTTAAACAAATGGTGATGGAACCGACCAGGAAGAGCTCCGTGCTAGATTTACAACCACAAACCCCCACCTATCAGCATGCTTCACTGCAGTCTCTAACTGGTTACAAACAAACAACCTATCCATCAACATAAAGAAAACTGAAGCCCTCATAGTGACAAAGGACCCAGACTTCATACCACCCACACACCTCATTATTGGAACTACAAGCATTCAAATACAACCACATATAAGATACCTGGGCATTATTGACCAAGCCCTCACCTTAAAGCAACAGATCACTAAAACCTCCGGAACTATATTTCACAAAGCAAGAAGAGTGCAACGTCTCAGACCCCTCCTTGAACATCAAGACTTCCGAACAGTGATGCAAGCCATGACACTCCCACATCTGGACTACTGCAACATAATCTACCATGGCCTTCCAGCCACACACACCAACCCCCTCCGAACTGCATTAAACACCACTGCGAGAATCATTCAGAGGGCGAAGAAAACCAACCATATCACCCCAATTCTGAAAGAACTTCACATTCTCCCCCTCGAAGCACGGACAAAATACAAAGCCATCCTTCTCACCCACAAAGCTATCCATCAAACACAGGACACCCAACTTCGCACCCTACTGGCTCGTCCAGCCCACAGCAGATCTACTAGACAAACCTCCAGCATTTTCCTCACCGTCCCTCACAAAAGAACCAAATGCTTGCAACGGACCTGCAATCGAGCCTTTGAACTTTATGCTCCATCCTTATGGAACTCTCTACCGAGCTATCTCAGAAACAATGCCGACCTACTATCTTTCAGAAAACAGCTAAAAACCATCCTTTTCCAGGAATACTTCAACTCGAACCCCACCGAAAAACCCACAAACCTCTGATCTCACCCACAATGAACCTCTAACTTAAAGCTACACTAACCTGTCTATGTCCGTCTGTCCTATGTCTTTTCTATGTCAAAATCATCAATGTTGCCTCCCCGGTGACGGCCCTACCCTTGTACTTAATTCCCCCACCCCTATGTAACACCGCTTTGACCCGGTGAAAAGCGGTATATAAATACAGCTAAATAAATAAATAAATTTAGTTCTCACCAATGGAGATAGTATGTTGAATATCCAGGTCGGTGCCCATGTGAGCAGCAGCGCTCATCACACAGTGTGGATTGAGATAAAAGCAAAGGTGGAATCCAATCACCGCAAACTCAATCTTAAGACTTCAAAAACGCTGACTTCTGTAAAATGGCCACGTACCTGAAGGATGAGTTGGTAGGGTGGGAAGGATAGCACAGTTATTTACCTGTAACAGGTGATCTCTGAGAACAGCAGGAATAAGTCTTCACATATGGGTACGTCGGTACCGACGGAGCCTGCGCGGGAACGCTCCCCAGCGTCCCAAAAAAGGAAAGCTTTTGGGAGCATCCCACAGCGCCTGCGCGCTGCCTTCCCGCCTTTCCTAACCGCCTCTCTCCAGTTCGAGTTTTAAAGCTGAGACAAAGAGAGAGAGAGAGAGGAAAGGAAAGATAGATAGAAAGATACAACTCCTAGGGGAGGTGGGTGGGTTGTGAAGACTTATTCCTGCTGTTCCCAGAGATCACCTGTTACAGGTAAGTAACTGTGCTATCTCCAGGAACAAGCAGGAATGAGTCTTCACATATGGGGACTCCCCAGCTAGAGATGCCTGGGAGATCCCCAAGGTTGTGAGACCCTGAGAAGGGCTCTACCTCCTCCCATGGATCTCAGGCATCCAACCAGGGATGGAGGGCAGGAGTTGACTAAGCATGGAACAGGTGTTTGAGAACAGCCTGACCAAACAAGGCATCCCGGCGGGAGTCCTTGTCCAAGCAGTAATGGGCTGTGAAGGTATGAACTGAGGCCCAGGTGGCCGCTCGACAGATCTGGTCGATGGACACAGAATTTAGATGAGCCATAGAGGTTGCCATGGCCTTCACATTGTGAGCTGTGACATGGCCCTCCAGAGAAAGGTTCTTGCTCTGGTAGGCGAAAGAAATACACTGAGCAATCCAATTGGACAGTGTTCTCTTAGAGACTGGAAGTCCCAAATGAGAGGGATCAAAAGCAACAAAGAGTTGAGAAGACTTTCTATGTTGTTGTGTCCTTTGTAAATAAAAGGCAAGAGCCCTCTTACAATCCAGGGTATGAAGATTCCTCTCTGCACTTGATGCATGAGGGCCTGGAAAGAAGACAGGTAAATACACCTCTTGGTTAAGATGAAAAGGTGAGACCACTTTAGGCATAAAGTGTGGATTGGTCTTAAGGACTACCTTATCATGATGGAACCTTGTATAAGGTGGATTAGCCACTAAGGCCTGCAGCTCACTGATGCGGCGAGCCAAGGTGACTGCAATAAGAAAGATAACTTTCCAGGAAAGAAATTTCAAGGAGGTAGTGGCTAAGGGTTCAAAGGGAGGCTTCATGAGCTAACCAAGAACCAGATTCAAGTCCCATGCCACTGGAGGTGGTCTAATGGGAGGTTTAGTTAAAAGAAGGCCTCTCATGAATCTTGCAATAAGAGGATGAGAGGAAATAGGTTGTCCATTGAGAGGCTTGAGAGATGCTGCAATAGCACTCAAATGGACCCTTACTGAATTCGTTTTGAGGCCTGCATGGGAAAGATGCAGGAGATACTCTAGTAAAGAATTCAAAGGTATTGCTAGAGGGTTAAAACCCTTCTCAGCACACCAAATGGTAAACATTTTCCATTTAAAAGCATAGGAACGCCTAGTAGAAGGCTTTCTGGAAGCATGAAGGATATCCCTCACTTGCTGAGACAGATGCCAATCTTGAAGGTCTAAGCCTTCAGCAACCAAGCCCTGAGATGGAGAGATTGGTGGTTTGGGTGCCACAACGTTCCCCTCTCCTGAGACAGGAGATCTGGAGCAGATCCCAAGTCCAGGGAGGGAGCTTGAGAGAGATGCAGGAGTAGAGGGTACCACACTTGGCGTGGCCATCATGGAGCTATAAGGATCATAGTCCCTCGATCTCTCTGAAGCTTGAACAGGGTCTTGGGAATTAGGGGAATGGGTGGAAAGGCGTATAGGAAGTCTTGACCCCAATGAAGGAGGAAGGCATCCTTGGCCTGAACTCCCTGACACGGAATTCTGGAACAGAATCGGGGAAGTTTGGCATTCCACGGACTTGCAAAGAGGTCTATGTCCGGGGTTCCCCAAATTTGAAAGATTCTGACCATCTGGTCCATATGAAGGGACCATTCGTGTAGAAGCAGAACTCGACTGAGTCTGTCTGCCCAAGAGTTTTGAACTCCTGGAAGGTATACTGCCAGAAGGTGAATTTGATGCTCTCTGGCGAAGGCTCACAATCTCAGAGCTTTGTTGCAAAGCGACAGAGAGCCAGTCCCTCCCTGCTTGTTCACATAGAACATGGCTACTTGGTTGTCCGTGTGAATGAGGACTGTCTTGTAGCTGAGCAGGATATGAGAGCCAGGAAGATTGCTCTGAGCTCTAAGATGTTGATATGTAGAGAGGTCTCCTGTGGGGACCAAATGCCCTGGGTGGAGAGGTCGTGAAGATGAGCTCCCCAACCCTTTGGAGAGGCATCTGTTGTAAGGGTTGCTTGGGGTAACAACTGTTGGAAGGGGGACCCCTGCAACAGATTTTGAGTGGACTTCCACCACTGGAGAGACCAAAAGAGGCGCCTGGAGGTTGCTATTTTGTCTGACAGACCCCCTGATGCCTGGGTCCATTGGGTGGACAAAGTCCATTGAGCTGCCCTCATGTGAAGGCGAGCATAAGGGACCACATGCACAGTGGATGCCATGTGGCCTAGCAGTTGTAACATCTCTCGAGCAGTTAAATGGGTTTTTAACTGAATCTGGGAGGCTAACTGCACTAAGCGTAGGCAACGGGCCTGGGGAAGATAGGCCCTTGCAGTTGTGGTGTCCAGCAAGGTCCCTATGAACTCTAGAGATTGAGTAGGGGTGAGTTGGGACTTTGGAATGTTTATCACCAGTCCCAGACACTGCAGAACACGCATTGTGCAGGTTAGGGAAGTCTAGTCCTCTGACTGGGATGGAGCTTGGATGAGCCAGTCGTCCAGATATGGGAATACGAATATTCCTAGAGTGCGTAGGAATGCGGCTACTACTGCCATGCATTTTGTGAACACTCTTGGAGCAGAGGCCAGACCAAAAGGAAGTACCCTGTATTGGTAGTGCTTCCCTTGATAAAGGAACCGAAGGAACCTTCTGTGTGTTGGATGGATGAGTATATGGGTGTACGCATCCTTGAGATCTAGAGAACAAAGCCAATCCTGACTCTGAAGGTATGGAAGGAGAGTACCTAGAGAAATCATCTTGAATTTCTCCTTGCATAGAAACTTGTTCAATTCTCTGAGATCTAATATGGGTCTGTAGCCCCCTGTTTTCTTTGGGATAAGAAAGTAGGGGGAGTAGAACCCTGAACCCTGTTGAAGAAGGGGTACTTCTTCTATTGCCCCTTGGGCAAGAAGGGTAGTAATCTCTTGACCCAGAAGGTCGAGGAGAGATGTCTGAGAATTGAACTGTCTCACCATGGTGTGAGGAGGAAGGTTTGAGAAATGAAGTATGTACCCTTCCCTTATGATGGAGAGGGTCCATTGCTCTGCTGTGATTTGTTCCCATCTGGGAGCAAAGTAAGCTAACCTTCCTGGAATGGTGAGAGGCTCTGGTTCTGCTAGAGCCAGAAAGGCTAGGTTCTCTAGATGCAAGTCAAAGGCCTTGAGGAGGCTGAGGCTGTTGGGCTACAGGAGTCCTTGCAGCCTTAGGCTTGGCCTGTTTAGGTTGTTGATGCTTTGCAGCAAAACGACCTGCAGAAGATGTCTGTTGACCATAAACAGGATAATATTTTCCCTTCTTGGGAAAATATGGCTTTTTGAACAACCTCTTCTTGACAGGATTAGAGATAGACTTTGAAAGCCTATCCAAAGCAGAATTTTCTGCATCCATCTGTGTGGCCTTTGCCTGCCAATCCTTGCCAAAAAGGTTTTCACCTGTACAAGGAAGATTTCCCAAACCATCTTGGACCCAAGGTTCCAGATCAGAAGCTTGTAACCAAGCAATTCTGCGTGCACCTATGGCAATAGCCGAAGCTCTGCTGGCACCCTCAAAAGAGTCAAAGGCTGCACGGTTGGAAAATTTGGAAACATCTTGGGCATGCTTAAGCCAAGTGAGGAACTCTTCCCTCTTATCTTCTGGAAGAAAAGGGAGGAAAGTTTGCAGATGATCTGTAACTTTTTAGAAACATTCCCATATAGAGACTACAGGAGTTGATTCTGGCAACAAGCATACTGGCTTGAAAGATTTTTCTGCCAAAAGCATGTAAGGTTCTACATTCTCTCCCTGGAGGAGTAGAGGAGTGCCTTTTTGCACTCTTTAACCTTTTCATGGCAGACTCCACCACAATAAAGTGGTGAGGAAGCTGAGTCTTATGAAACCCAGGACAAGGCGGGACACGGTACATGGTGTCTAGCCTACGAGAGTGGGAAGAGATAGTGAGAGGGGTCTCCCATATGCCCAACATGTGATCATAAAGGATCTCATGAACTGGCAAAGTGACTGCCTCTTTAGGAGCCTTGGGATATTGCAAAATATCCAACTTTTTGGCTCTAGGCTCTGACTCAGGGGCCACTGAGATAGAGAGCCCCTTGGCCACTTCTCTTATAAAGTCCTGAAAAGACAAGTCCTCTGGAGGAGACATTCTTCTTTTTGGAGAAGAAGGCTCTTGAGGAAGGAGTACCGATGCTTCGACAGAAGCCTCCGATGCATCAGAGTCTTCGGAGGAATCGAAGTATCACCTGTCTGGATGCTCCTGTAGAGCCTGATACGCGTACCGAGTGGTATCGACATTGGGAGTGATCGGTACCGATGGGCATCATTGGACAGGGTACTGGTGCAGTCGACACCGAAGCCGATGTCGATGCAATCGGCATCGGAACCGAAATCGGTACCGGCAACAGGGCCTGTTGCGGTACCAGCGGCGTCGCAGCTCGAATGAATGCCGTGATGGCCTGCTGCATGGTCAGAATATTCTGATCCATCGATGCCATCAATGTCTGGAAGTCGGTACCGGCAGATTCCACCGGTACCCCAGAACATTGTAACAGGTGATCGGTCGAGGCCGTGTCATCGATGTCAACCTGTGACCCCATAGGAGGAGCTTTGGAAGCCGGAGCTTCCCGCCGGGGTACTTTTGCCGGTGCAGGATCCTCGAGGGCAAGCCCGGAGGCATCTCGATGCTTGGAGGGAGATCTACCCTTCGAGGACCGGCTGGATTTATGTTTGGTTACCTGAGATCCATAGGAGGAAGAAGCAGCCCTGGACGACGTTGATGCCACCGAAGCCACATCAGAGGGTATTGAGCTTAGCTGCTCGGTTCTGTAAACCTCTCTTAGACATCATGGAGCAGGATGCAGAATCGGTGATGGAATGGTCAGGACCCAAACATTTAAGACACCAATCATGGGTGTCGGTAACAGAAATGGTACCGCTGCACTTAATGCATTTTTTAAACCCGGAGGCGGGCTTTTCCATGAGGAAATTTCTCTTAGGCCTAAGGCCCAAAGAGACAAAAACATACACTAAAGTGGAATGGAAGAATTATTTTATTTTTTTTTTAAGAAAAGACCGGCGGTACCGGTCCGACGTCGAAGAAGGCAGACGCGCGACCAAAGAAATAAAATGAAATAAAGAACTTCTTCAGCGGTGACAGGAACACGACCTGCTGGCTCCGCGGAAAAGAAGAACTGGAGAGAGGCGGTTAGGAAAGGTGGGAAGGCAGCGCGCAGGTGCTGTGCGATGCTCCCAAAAGCTTTCCTTTTTTGGGACGCTGGGGAGCGTTCCCGCGCAGGCTCCGTCGGTACCGACGTACCCATATGTGAAGACTCATTCCTGCTTGTTCCTGGAGATTAAAGGAAATGGAATTGCAATGAGTTAAAACAGTGGTTCTCAACCTTTTTTGTACTGCGACCACTTTTACCATTGGTTAACTTGTGATGACCCCCAATGATAAAATCAAATGCGTCTCTCTTCTTTTACTGTTAACGCATTGTCGCTTTAATCATTTGTTGAATTATTAATATATTATAGGCCTTCGCAATATGTTTTTATTTATAAATTTTACTTATTTTTCTACCTTTTGTTTGGGCATTTTATTTTTCAATTGCAATTGCTCCAGTCACTTTCTTCTGGTCTCTTCTGTCTTCTGCTAATTCTCCATTATCTGCTGTCCATTTGTCGTTTCTTCTCTCTTCTAGATTTTTTCCATTCTATCTTCTACATCTGCTTTAACATACTGATCTTTCCCCTTTTGCTTTTTCCCCAGTTTCTTTTTTTATTCCTTTATCACCCACTCAAATTTCACCCTTCCATTCTCATTCCCCACTTACTTTGCAAATACCCAGCAATTTGTAGATTTTTCTTCCCTCCCACACAAAATATCTTTTCCCCCTCCATCCTCATTCCCCCCTCCATCCTCATTCCCCCCAGCCCCATCCCCTTCTAATCTTCCCCCAAAATCAGCTCCCTTCTATTTACAGCCCCACTCAGCATCCGCTCCCTTCTAATTGCATTCTCCCCCCCCCCCCGCATCAGCCCATTTCCAGTCCTAGCCCCCCCAATCGGCTCATTTCCAGTCCTATTCCACCCCAAATCAGCCCATTTCCAGTCCAAGCTCCCCCCATCAGCTCATTTGCAATCCTAGGCCCCCCCATAAACCAATTCCAATCCTAGTCCAGTGAGCTGATGGGGGTGGGGGGCTTGGACTGGAAATGGGCTGATGGAGGGTGGAATAGGACTGGAAATGAGCTGACTGGGGGGGGGGGTGTTCTTAACCATTAGGCTACTCCTCCACTCGGGTGGGGGGTGTCTTTATTTTTGGGAAAGGCTGAGCCCTTTATAAGGTGGCAGGCTCAGGATGGGGGTCTGCCACTGTACATCAGTGTAGCTAGGACTATATGAGGTGCCCGGCCGTATTAAAAACACACAAAAATATAGCATGGAATTTACTAATATAACAGTTCAGGTCCTATACATTAAAAATCCCCTCAGGATTCACACTTTAGTAAATAGACCGAAGAGAGGTTGGCGAAAGTGAGCAAGAACTGAGCATGCGATTTCTTTACTACTGTGCTAAAACAATGTGACCGATGCAATAAGCTAATTATATGAAAACTGTTCAGGAATAAACAAAGTGCGCAAATGGCAATAAAGTTAAAAAAACCACACAAATTTTACTGCTGTTTCTGACCTCAGATGGAAGCCCAAGCCCTCCTCCCCGGAGCAGGCTGCAGCGGCTCCCGGTAGACTCAGCACAGCTCGTTACAACTGCCGAAGTGAGGAGCGTTGTTCCCTTCACTTTGGCAGCTGTATTGTAATGAAGATCGCAGGCGTGCTGAGAGCTGGGACACAGGAAGTGTCCTTTGACCTCCAGCGCGCCTGCGATCTTCATTACAATTCAGCTGCCGAAGTGAAGGGAACAACGCTCTTCACTTTGGCGGCTGTAATGAGCTGTGCTAAGCCTGCCGGGTGCCGTTAAAGAAGGTGACCCCTGGCAAATCCTGAGGTGATCCCTGTGGGGGTCGTGACCCACAGGTTGAGAACCGCTGGGTTAAACTAAAGAATGCAATAAAAGGTGCAACAGATACATACGTAAGGAAAGTAAACAAAAACAAGAGGAAAAGGAAACCTATTTGGTTCTCTTAAGAAGTGGTTGCACAAATAAAGGCAAAAAATACAGCTTTCACAAAATTCAGAAGCTCGCAAACAGAGGAACACAAAAGAATACAAGATCAAATTAAAAGAGACAAAGGGAAATAAGGGTAGCAAAATCAAAGGCAGAAGAAAAGATGGCTAAAGACGTGAAGTGTGGTGACAAGACTTTTTTCAGGTATATTCGGGAGAGGAGGAAAATCAGAGGTGGAAATGCAGGACTCAAAAGTGCTGGGAACGGATTTAATGGAAAGTGACATTGAAAAAGCGACAATGCTAAAGGTTAAATTAGACTTACCTGCTAATTGTAGTTCCTGGAGGACATCCAAGCTAGTCCCGGAATCTCTGGGTTGTCAACCTCTACCAGCAGTTTTGGAGACTGAAGAACTTCAGATCTCTGATGTCACCAGTATATAAGGGCTGGCTCCGCCTCCTCCATCAGTTTACCTATTGACAAAGCAGACTCACCGGAGCAACAATGCAGTAAACCAAAACTAAATACAAGTCCAAAACAAACTGTACAAATGTTATTAATCTCCCTCACTCAAGAACTGCACCAGCATAGGAGATACCACAGAACGCTTGCCATGAAATCCCCTGTGACATGCCCTCCCCTGAACGCGAAATGCTGACATCTATGATTCTGCGCCCTGCTCCCCGCTCAGTTCAGATCCCCAGGAGCCTCAGCGAAGACTAATCAAAAACCACTTACCGGACACTCAGCTGCCGCTTCAGGCCGTGGCAGAGCGAAAAAGGGTGGGGTCCGGGACTAGCCTGGATGTCCTCCAGGAACTACAATTAGCAGGTAAGTCTAATTTAACCTTCCTGATCGTCCCTCCAGGCTAGTCCCGGAATCTCTGGGAAGTACCAGAGCAGTCCAAATCAACAACGGGAGGGACCGGCCTGAAGCACCGCCGCTCCAAAACAGGAATCCCTTGCGGCCTGAACGTCCAGTCGGTAATGCTTGACAAAGGAATGCAGCGATGACCACGTCGCCGCACTACAGATATCCGCCGCAGGCACCAAAGCACACTCCGCCCACGATGCCGCCTGCGCTCTCGCGGAATGAGCACGGAGCCCCTCAGGCACTGCTCGGCCTCGCAAAAGGTATGCCGAAGCGATCGCCTCCTTGATCCAACGAGCAATCGACCCCTTAGAGGCCGCCTCCCCTCTGCGAGGCCCCGCAAATAAGACGAACAACCTATCTGACCTACGAAAGGCCGCCGTCCGTTTCAGATAGTTGCGCAATGCCCTACGGATGTCCAAACGATGAAGGCGCTGTGCCCGGCGCCCATTAGGCTGATCGAAAAATACCAGTAACGACACCACCTTTGGCAAAAACGACGGCACTGGCCTCAATACCACCTTAGAATCTGAGAATGACAGAAAAGGCTCTCTACAAGACAAGGCCTGTAGCTCCGAAACCCGCCGAGCGGAGGCCACAGCCACCAAGACCACCTTGAGCGTAAGATCCTTCAGGGAAGCTTCCTTCAGCGGCTCAAACGGAGCCTGACCTAAAGCCTCCAACACTAAAGGCAGATCCCAGGACGGAACCACAAATCGACACGGCGGACGAAGCAGAGTCACCGCCCGCACAAAACGCTTAACATCCAGATGAACCACCAGCGAAGCCCCCTGGACCTTACCCCTATAACAGGCCAACGCCGCTAACTGCACTTTGAGCGACGCCGCTGACAAACCTTTCTGAAAACCGTCCTGCAAAAATGACAAAATCTGCGGCATCGAAACCCTCAAGGGAATGAAGTCCCGCTCGGCACACCAGGCTTCGAACACACGCCAAACTTGCACATATGCCAACGAAGTGGACCGCTTCCTCGCTTTCAGCAAGGTACTGACTACAGCCGGCGAATACCCCCTCGCTGCTAACCGCGCCCGCTCAATAGCCAAGCCGTAAGCAAGAACCGATCCACTTGGGGCATGCAAAGAGGGCCCTGCAGCAGCAGAACCGGCCGACTAGGCAACCGCCACGGACGCTCCACCAGAAGGCGGACGAGGTCCGCATACCACGGGCATCTCGGCCAATCCGGAGCGACGAGAACCACTCGTCCCCTGTGCCGCTCTATTCGCTGCACCACTCTTCCGATCAACACCCACGGCGGAAACACATACAGCAGATGCTCCTCCGGCCATTCCTGAACGAGCGCGTCCAGACCTTCTGCCATCCGTTCCTTTCGCCTGCTGAAGAAGCGAGCTGCCTTTGCAGACTGAAAGTTCGCCATCAGATCCATCACAGGTGTCCCCCGGCGCTGCACCAGAAGTACAAACACCTCCGGATGAAGAACCCACTCCCCCGGATCTACCTTCACCTGGCTTAGAAAATCGGCTCCGACATTGTCCACCCCAGCGACATGCGCCGCCGATAGAGCCAAGAGGTTCTGTTCGGCCCATTCCAACAAACTTTCTGCTTCGGTCTCCAGCGCGATGCTGCTGGTGCCCCCCTGCCGGTTTACATAGGCCACCGTGGTCACGTTGTCGGAGAACACCCTCACGGCCGTCCCGTGAAGCACCGAGCCTAACCTCTGCAGAGCCAGGGACACCGCTCGCAACTCCAGCCTGTTGATCGACCAGCCGCTCTCTAGCACGGACCACTGCCCCTGAACCAGATGACCCTGACAATGAGCTCCCCAGCCGAACAGGCTGGCATCCGTCGTCAATGTAACCCACGTCGGGACTTCCAGGGGCATCCCTGCCTCCAGACTCCCCGGCCGCAACCACCAACTCAGAGCCCGGCGAGTCTGGGGGAGACAAACCAATCTGCGGAACAGAGAGTCTCTCTGATGCGACCACCTCCGCAACAGCCCAGGGAACCACTTCCAAAGCAGCTGGAGGAGGTTCTAAATTCTATGGTTCCGGGACTGGACTAAAGGGACGAAGAGGAACTATGGTTACACGATGTAAGGTTCCACATTGGGAACCACCACCCAGGAAAAAGATTTAGGCGTCATCGTGGATAAGATGTTAAAACCTTCCGCCCAATGTGCAGCGGCAGCCAAGAGAGCAAATAGAATGCTAGGTATTATAAGGAAAGGAATGGAAAATAAAACAAAGGATATTATAATGCCTCTGTATCGTTCCATGGTGTGACCGCACCTTGAATATTGTGTGCAATTCTGGTTGCTGTATCTTAAAAAGGATATAGCATTATTAGAAAAGGTACAGAGAAGAGCTACCAAAATGTTAAAGGGGATGGAAGGATATGCCTATGAAGAGAGGCTAAAAAGGTTAGGACTCTTCACCCTGGAAAAGAGACTGCTGAGGGGAGATATGATAGAGGTCTATAAATTAATGAATAGGGTGGAATGGGTAAACGTAGATCAATAGTTTACATCATCCGACTATAGAAAGACTAGGGGACATGCAATGAAGCTACAGGGTAACCTATTTAAGACTAATAAGAGAAAATATTTTTTCATACAACGTGTGATCAAACTCTGGATTTGTTACCGGATCTAGTAAAAGCTGTTAGTATAGCTGGGTTTAAAAATGGTTTGGACAAGTTCCTGGAGGAAAGGTCCATAAACCATTATTAAAAGGGACCCAATACAAGCATTGTGTCTTTGGGGGAAACTGCTCGGTACTTGTGACCTAGATTGGCCACTGTTGGAAACAGGATACTGGTCTTGATGGACCTTGGTCTGACTCAGTATGGCATATCTTATGTTTTCCTGGACCTCATGTTTCTGGAGCAGAAGCAACCCTTGACTGCAAGCGTGCAATGGCTTTTTATTTCCAGAGAACCTGATCACCATAAAGCCTTGCAGTTGTTCATTTCCTTTGAACCTAGTCACTTGGATCTCATGGTATCTAAACATACACTCTCCATATGGACAGTGGACTGCATTTCATTTGCTTATGACAAAGCTCATGTCACTGCTCATAATGTTTATGCCATGACTACCTCAATATTATAGTACAAGGTCTCTTCACTTGAGTGATAATTACTGTCAAACAAAAAACTATTCACTCAAAACACAAATGAGGGTTTTAAAACTCTGTCAATACTGTAGTGGTTTTTCTAATTATCAGAGAAAGGTCTCAGACTGTTCGCACTTAGCCAATTGATTTCCCAGCTACTGGTGCCACATTTGCATCAACAACCTTCTCTGTTACACCTAGAATTTTCCTTGTAACACCTCAAACTCCTTCATATGGAAAAATAGTGTATAGCGTTAAGTAGTGAGTGGGGTAAGAAGTTTAGGTAGCACATGGTAGTATTAGGTTTTAAGCGGTATTTTTCTTCTTTTTTGTGTTTCATTTCATAGAATGTTATAAGATAACCCCTGAAGAAACGTTCAGTGAAATGTGATGGTGGTACCATATGAAGATGCTGGGAACAGCTTTAAGAAAGATTGTGGAGAGCTTTTGGAATATTTTTCCATATGAAGGAGTTTGAGGTGTTACAAGGAAAATTCTAGGTGTAACAGAGAAGGTCGCTGCAAATGTGGCACCAGTAGCTGGGAAATCAATTGGCTAAGTGCTAACAGTCTGAGACCTTTCTCTGATAATTAGAAAAACCACTACAGTATTGACAGAGTTTTAAAACCCTCATTTGTGTTTTGAATGACTACCTCAATGGCAAACCTACACTCTATAGCCATTAACGAAATTTGCAAGGCAGCAACTTGGTCTTCTGTCCATACTTTTGCTGCCCATTATTGTCTGGAAAAGAACTCCCACCACGATGTTATGTTTGGTCAAGCAGTTCTCCAGCACCTCTTTCAGACTTAGGGGCAACTCCTACCCTCTGTCCCAGACTGACAATACCAGATGTCCATGTGGGATCCATGACCTCTTGAAGCCTACTCAGAGGCGAACTTCCGCCAGTTTTGAGGTCACTTCATCTGGCATCTGGGAGCTAGGGAGTCCCATATGTGAAGACTACATGCCTGCTTGTTCCTAGAGATAGCGTAGTTACTCACCTGTAACAGATGATCTCCAGGAACAGCAAGAATTTAGTCTTCACAACCTGCCCTCCTCCCCTAGGAATTTAAGGGTTTTTTCTCTTACTCTCAGCTACAAGAGAGGGGGTTGGGAAGGCAATCTCACAGGCGCAGTGGAGTGCTCCCAAAAGCTTATTGGATGATGGGGAGTGTTCCTGCATGGGCTCTGTCGGTACCAACGTCACCCATTTGTGAAGTGTGATAAGGAAGCTTATCATAGCTCAGGAAGGAGCTATAGAAAAGGTGGAGTGACTCTGAACAAGCAACCTGTCAATTCTGGTAGAAATAAGAAAACAGAATTTTTCCATAAAAGACTACCAGTCCCAGAATGCACCAGGTTTCCAACAGCCATTAGAGGAGCTGAAGTGGGGAAACATGTGTTCAATCAGGAGGGCTATGAGGTAATCCCCAAGCACTCATCTCAAAGGGCAGGGCCTGATTCAGCACAGCTGCGCTGTGCTAGGGTGGAGCACTCATCTAAGCAGAATAAAGGTAGAGTTTATTCTACAGAGAATTATCCTCAGAATCAGCTTGGATATCTTCATGATCTTGGACAGCTTCATCATCTGGAGGATCATCAGAAGCAGAAGCCAGAGCGGACCGACAGAGAGGGCACGAAACCTTTTGGAAGAAAGAAGAGAAAAGCTTTTGGGAGGTCTAAAGGAGTCCAGAGCAGTACGTATACTGGAAGGCATTCCAAAGGCAAGCTTACACCATTGGACTGGGGAAAACCAGAGGAATGGTGCTGCAGAGCTAGGAATCTCCAGACGGTACCTGTGAGGGAGACGGCTGCACGTGGAAGGGACCCTAAGACCCGTGCCAGAAGGTATGTGAAGAGAGATCCAGTGTCCAGGGATCTGCATTGGAAGGCTGGACATAAGAACTGGACTACATACTGGCCAGGCTATTTAGAGAGGAACTCTAACAGCAATGGAAGCTCAGGTATAAACACTGATTTATGCCCTAGCTATACCCTTGAAAGACAGCAGGGAAACAAGTATTCTCCTGAGAGTGCTCCATTGAGAAATTCCTCTGTGCCAATCCATGATATTGAACCCATGATTGTTGAAGAAGGGGGAGAGGTGGTAGATACAGGCTGTGAATACATGGATTGCTCTCTGTCTAAACTCCTTTGGTAATTTACTGTTACAAAGTACAACAACCATCACAAAGAAATACAAACTTGTTCATTAATCTACTCAGAAAAGCTCCTGAGTAGGATTTGAGCCATGCAGTAGAAAGCAAGCCAGCTAAGGGGTTTCAGCTGGGGTAACTGCTAGCAATTGAGCCTTACCTAATTGCTTGTGAGCTCTGAGGAAATCACTTCTGAGTCTATGTGTGAAGATATAAGAAGTTAACCTGAAAAGAACAGTTTTTCCCTACTTTGTGGGTTTTGTTTGTTGATTAAAGCACTGCTAAGAAAATATTAGCTAGAGTCTACAGAAAAGACCAGTTTACCAACCAGGTCTTTATTCTTTTGATTTGATTGCCTGACAAGTTCAGCTGTTGTTTTCCTGATTTTGTTTTTCTAAGTTTAACACTGAAAGCAAGTATCCTGTTTTATGTGCTACCAAGCATATCTGTGTTGGGAGAAATAACCCCATAAATAAATATCTTATTGGCTTTACACTCAAGCACAACTAATTATTGTGAGCGGCTGTGTCTGGTGTGAATGGACTGCATTTCCCACAATCCCTTGCAAATCATATTGATATATGCCTTTGCCAAGACTGTGAACATTCTCACCCAGGCACCCGTCTGACAGAAGACTAAATTCCTGCTGTTCCTGGAGATCACCTGTTACAGGTGAGTAACTACGCTTTCTTGTTGCTCACAGTAAGTTTAGTGTGAATTGGTTTACCATTGTAAATGGCTTAGTTCAATTAATTACATTTAGGTGGTATGGAAATAATAAATAGCATATTGAAAAACGGCAATACATCAGTCTCCAGTTTCCCCACTGAGGAAGGGGCCCTTTTACTAAAGTACATTAGGGTGTTGCACTTAATGTGTATGTAGTGTGAAAACTAAAGTGCGGTAAGTGTACAGCCTCCACAGATGGGGGCATCACCAGCATGTTCCCGGCAGTTATGGTACAAGCACAATTAATGTGGGTGCAGTTAACGCCACCCATAGAGATATTGCCATGTACACTCTTGCTAATTACCACATTGAGAGTTGTGGATATGCACAATCCAGGTTCTATAAATATGTAAAATCTAAGCTATGTATAGTACCTGTAGATATGGATTATACATAACTATAGAATTTAGATAATACAAGTTCAGTGTCCCTGTTATAACGTAAGCTTCTCAGTTAGTTACAATGTAAACCGCTTTGAATATATAAGGCGGTATAAAAATCTGTTAAATATGTGCTATGTACCCCAGTGCTAACTGCAATATGCTCGCCATGCCCACACCTGGGTGATTAAGGTATGTTTTTTTAGCAACTGGTTGCTGTCATGCCTGTGTGGTAACAATTACCACAAGCTGTTACTGTGCATTAACTGCTTAGCGGTTTTAGTGAAGGGCCCCTAAATGCTATGTGAGGGAAAATTTATTGAAATTAGTTATAAAATTGTTTAAAAAATAATTTGTTAAAATATTTTTTATATTTATCTTTCATTTTAACAACAATAAAATAGTTAAGATTTGTTTTGTTCAGCCACAAATTACAGTATTCAATGTGTCTCACATACACATTATCTGTTAGGTTGAGAACACTGATTTAGAGTAAAAGATTTTAAAAGCTTTTGAATTTTCCTCACAATTCGGTTTGGACTTCTAAGACCACCTCCGAAATACATGAAGTGCTGTGATTAGTTTATATTAATTTATTCACTGTTCCTTAGTAATGCTTGGTCCCTTGTCAGTGAAGGAACCAATCAACATTTACAATGAAAAACTGAACAAAGAATGATCCCATGTCAGGGAAGCGGCCAAGCACTAGCCTTCCTGAAGTGCAATAAGTAAACTAAAGTTGGTGTGAAAAACAGTAGCTGCAGAAAGTTGGGCGTATTACCTTGAATTTGTGCATACATTTTTCTACCTGCACTAATCTCTATTGTATTAGTTTAGAGTAGCAGGAGTTAAATAGGTTTGCTTGGCCTGTATAAGCTTGAATGACTATTGGAGAGGTACGAGCTAGATTAATGTACAAGTACAACTATTTTCCTGTTACTGGAGGACTTAAAAATGCACAGCTGTTACATCAGTTCCATTGTGGGCAGACTCGAGGCTAAACTTATTGGAGTGCACTAATGCCATTAACTGGAAATAGGACCTGTGGTCAGTAATGTGTGCTAACCTGGTAGATTTACTAAAGTGCTCTATCTCTTGGGGAGAAATGTAATAAAAGATGTGCGTTAGACCTGTGCCCTGACTGTCAGTGTACAGTTTCATAATGCATGTATTAGGAATTTTAAAAAAAAGGTTTTTTTTCAATATAGTAAACTAATGGCAGGTGCTAAAATGCTGCCATTTTGTGTATTAAGTAGTCATTTTTTCCCCTTTCTCCCTTTTCATGGATGCCTGAGCTAATCCCTGTTCACGCTGCAGTTCAGAACATTGGCTCATAGGCTGACAGGGGAACCTCTTTTAAGGTGGGGATAGAAATCCTCTCTTGTTCTGTGCACTCAGCATAAAGAGGCCTTTGATCCAAAGGGCCACTGAATGTCTGGCAACCCCCCATAGACCATGAATACCTGATCCTGGAGAGATGTCCAGTGGTGTCCTTTCTGAATGCTACCATCTTGAAAAATGGTGGCACCTGATCACTAGTGCTATATCAGAATGGATACTGCAGCTTTGCAGTTGGTGGTACGGACATTGATGCATAGGGTGCTTCACTACTGCAACACGCTTTATGTGGGTCTGCCGTGGGGGATTGTCTGACGCCTCAAGGTTGTGCAGAATGCAACCGCACGATTCGTGGATCAGAGGGTGAGTGCTGGGCCTTATTTGTATGCTCTATCATCCCTAACCTAATCTGGACCATGGTCAGACCATGTAATTGGTTCTAACATGGCCTGCAGGATATTTGCAAGCAAAGCTCTTCCAAAGATGGGGAAGCTGCAAAACTTGAGGGCATAACATGAAGCAGCAAGGGGGTAAACTGAAAGGCAATGTCAGGAAATACTTTTTCACTGAAAGGGTGGTGGATGCTTGGAATGCCCTCCCGATGGAAGTGGTGGGGGCAAATACAGTGACAGAATTCAAAATGGCATGGGACAGACACAGTGGATTCCTTTATAACAAGAGGATAAAATCAAAATAAACATAATTATCTCTTATATCTCAGCAAACAGGGGTGACCTACACAGAGTGGTGGGTACACCCCTAAACAAAGGCATGGGGAGGAGTGACCTGCACAGAGTGGCAGGTGCACCTACTCTTGCCACCTTGCTGGACAGACTAGATGGACCATACTGGTCTTTATTTGCCGTCATATACTATGGTCCTATCCATAAAATAAAGTCAATTCTAGAATAAGTATTATACCTTGAAGAGTAGAATGAATAAGAACAAGACTGAGGATTCAGAGGTCCCCAAGGGTCCACTAACCCCAATTGTTCTAAGAAATCCTTAAATTTCCTATGGTCTCCCATCTTATATGCTGCACTATTAGAATTATCCAATTTAAGGTCTATAGTCAAATTAAAGTCCCCCTCCCAGTATAAGACGCGCTTGTGCAGTTTGAATTCGAGAGGCCAATTTCTCAAGCAAGGCCGTGTCCCACAGTTGGAGCATATACATTTACCAATAAGGCAGGCTCTCCTAAAACTGTAGTATGCAAAATGAGAAAATATCCAGCAGGATCTACTATCTTGCTGTGAATAATTGGTTGAAGATCTTTAGAGAATTGTATAACTACCCCATTCTGCTTAAGCGCCTGGAAGCTTGAAGCAAAATTAAACATGCAGAAAAAAAAGGCTCTCCTCAACAACTGTTTCTTGCACAAAAGACACTTATGCAAATGAACAATTTCCTTAATTAGCAAAGTTTGCTTCTATGGTGAATTCAACCCCTTAACATTGAGTGTAAATCTTTGCATAGCATCAGGCATAATTGGCCTGTACCCCCTTAATTGCCCCCATTCAATTCCCCTCTCCCTCCTCAAAAAAGGCCTACCTATAATAGTGAAATATTACCCCCCCCCCGACACAAGATAGTAAACAATAACCCACAGTAGTACAGGCACAACTCACCCCCCCCCCCCTTCTCCTGTAACCAGGCTTTCACACTCCTCATGGCCATCGCCCTGGAAGTGTAACTCCACCAACCAAACCACTCTCAAGCATACCCCCCTCTCATAATCACTCAATATCCCTTTCATCGACCAAACAAGCTTCCTGATCCTACCAAGAACACACCTCTATATCCCACTAGCAATCACCCTCATTCATCCTGCATACAAAATTTCTCCACCCCCATCACCCACCATACACGCCAACAAGATCAGGCACGCATTTAATCAATATGCAAGCTCTTGTCCTTTCGGTCCTATCAGGGCTATCACTAGAAAAAAATAAGTTAAGTCTATTACAAGAGAACTTCCAGGATTCAAGTGTCATCTCTCCTGATCTGTGGACTCTGCCAAAGGCAGACTTTTTTTCTAGATTGGTTTTGCAGTCTGCCTTTTCCATTCTTCACTCATTTCCACTGCACAGACATTTGGCCAGTCACTGAAGGTTGTTCTGATAGCTTCTGAAGACCATAAAGGCCTAGCTCCTTCTTGGCTTGAAGCACTTTCACCCTGTTGCATGCCCAGAGGGTCCTACCCGCCTACATAATCACTAAGGCAAACGGGCCAAGCCATCTATAGTGAATGTCTTTCTCCTGTAATTTGCCAGTAATATCTCTTAGCTGTCTTCGTTTTTTCAAAGTAACTACTGATGAGTCTTCAAATATTTCCACCTTGGAAGAGTCCCAAACAAATTCTATCAGGTGCTGCACTCTTAATTGCCACTTTCTCCTTTAAAGCATAGCTATGATAGCATACTATAAAGTCTCATGCTTGTTGGATTGTCATGCCACAAGGCTCTGTGTGCCTAGTCTAGTATTCTAGGTAGTCTTGAAGTTGGTTTAGGACAGATTTTTTGATTATTTTAGCAAAAATGGAATGGTTGCTATTGGTCTGTATGAGTTTGGTTCATTTCTGCTTAGTGCCTTGTTGTTTAGTATGGGGAAAATGGAGGACATTTTTAGGTCAGTGGGCATAATACTTTGGTTTATTATGTGAAGGAGGTATGGGGCGAGTTCAGTTTTTGTGGCCTTGATCCAGGACATGGGTCCATGGGGGAGGTAGTTGTGTTAATGTTAGACATTATATTTTTATCTTTTTTGATTTGTATTTTGGTCGCACCATTCCAGTACTAGTTCAAGATGAATTACATTCAGCAACACTAGGTATTTCCTTATTCCCAAGAAGGCTTACAAGGTGAAATTAGACCTTATCTGCTAATTTTCGTTCCTTTAGGTCACTCCAGTCCAGTCTACCAGGTTTATCTCTCTACCAGCAGATGGAGACTGGCAATTCCAGGCTTTAATATTGTCACTGCATAAGGAGACTGAGCTCCTCCCACTAAGCCAATATTCCAATGACAAAGCAGACTCAACAAGAGCATCAGTGAATAAACATAATGAAAACAAGTAGCCAAACTATATACATAACCAGACATGGACTAGGTATGGTGAAAGGGAAACCTGGCAACACCATCTGGTTCATGTGGAACGCTGATACTACATTGGGCAAAAAGGATGGCATGGGTAGCAGCACAACTTAATCCTTAGAGAGGATAAGAAAACCTTACATGACAAAGCCTGCAGCTCCAAAATCTACTGAGCCGAACAAATGGCCATCAGAAACACCACCTTCAGGGTCAGGTCTATAAGCAATGCAGACCCTAGGGCAGGGGTCTCAAACTCCAGTCCTGGAGGGCCATGAACCAGTCAGGTTTTCAGGGCATCCCTAATGAATATGCATGAGATGTATTTGCATACAATGGTGGCAGTGCATGCAAATATATCTCATGCATATTCATTAGGGATGCCCTGAAAACCTGACTGGGTTGTGGCCCTCCAGGACTGGAGTTTGAGACCCCTGCCGTAGGGGTTTGAAAGGAGCCTCAGTCAACATTGTTAAGACTAAGTTACAGTCCAAAGCTGGCACCATGGAATGCAAATGTAGCTGCAAGTGTTGTACTGCTCTGAGGAACTGCACCATGTTTGGATGCGATGCCAATAACCCATCAGAGTAGCCACTTGCATGCGCAGTGAATTCAAGGCGAAACCCTTCTCAACCCTGGCCTGCAAGAAGGTGAGCATGTCCAGAATGGAGGCCTGTAAGACTCGTTGTCCTCTAGTCACATACCAGACCTCAAATATGCACCATACTCTGACGCAGACAACCAAGGTGGACTGCTTATAAGCCTGCAACAACATGGCAATGACCAGTGCCAAATAACCTTGCTTCCTTAACTGAGCCCTCTCAAGAGCCAAGCTGTAAGCAAGAATTGTTCCACTTGATCCATGAGAACCGGGTCTTGCGATAACAGATCGGCCCTTGCTGGTAACAGCCACAGCCAATCCATGCACCGCGGTCTCAGAGGTCAATCTGGTACCATTAGCTTCCGATGCACCTCTATCTGCTGAAGCAGGTGCCCTATCAGTGGCCACATTGTGAACACACAGAGGAGACCCTACGCTGGCCAAGCTTGAGCCAGCACGTCGAGTTCTTCGGACATTCTTTCCAGCCGCTGACTGAAGAAACGGGTGGCCTTGGCGTAGCGCAATAGCCATCAGGTCCATCATGGGCATCCCCAATGTCTCATGAAACTACAAAACACAGATTCCTCAAGTGGTCCACTCTTCCAGATCCAACTGCTTCTGGCTGAAGAAGTCTGTCTGAACATTTTCCTTGCCCACTAGGTGGGCTGCAGATATCGCCAGGAGATTCTTCTTCGCTCACTGAAGCAGCGGTACAATCTCCTCGGCTTGCATCATGTTCCCTGTATTTTCCTAATGAATGTATGCCACCATGGTTGCATTATCCGAGAATATCCGTACCGCCTTGTGAACCACCAGCAGCTGAAACACTGGGAGTGCTAGAAACACTGCTCGCATTTCAGATGGTTGATGGACCATGAACTCTGCTCTAGAGACCACAGGCCCTGCACTATCTGCGACAGAAATTGTGCCCCTCCCCCCAACCTTAGACTGCCATCTGTCATCATTATTGTCCACTCCAGCAGATCACAACCTGCTGCTAACAACCTGTCCAAATTCAGCCACCATGTTAAACCGTGTCCGACTTCCAGTGAACACACCAGCCTTCAGGAGAGGGAGTGGCACTCAGGAGACCAGCGTGAAAGCAGGGCCCTCTGAAAGGGATGCATGTGCATCCTGGCCCAGGGAACCAGATCCAGTGTCGTTGCCCTTGACCACAAAGCCTGAAGATACAACTATGCTGATGGAGTTCGTAGACTCAAGAACTGTTGAAGCTGCCCCTGCAGCTTCTGGGCTCTCTACCAGCAGAAACACTAAGCCTCAACCCATGTCAAAACGAGACCCCAGATAATGTGAGATTCTGCAAAAGCACCAGATGACTCTTGGTCATATTGACTGCCCAGCCAAGACCCTGCAGAATGGCCAGCACCCGACTTGTCACTGTCCAAATTTCCTGCCACAACCTTGCCCTGATCAGCCAGTCATCCAGATATGGGTGTACCAACACCCCCTCATGACTGAGAGCTGCCGCCACTACAACCATGATCTTTGTAAAGGACCACGGTACCATCGCAAGGCCAAACGGTAGAGCCTGAAACTGGCCCATTGAAACCACAAACCTCAAGAAGTGCTGATCTGCACAAATAGGGACATGAAGGTATGTCTCCATGAGATCTAATGCCATCAGAAACTTGGCCTTTCTGACAACTATTATGATACAGTGCAAGGTTTCCATCTGAAAATGTGGGATCCGCAATGCCCAGTTGACATACTTGAGATTGAGAATAGGCCGAAAGGATCCCTCCTTTTTTGGACATTACACAACAGATGGAGTATTGACCTGAGCCTAACTGGTCTATGGGAACAGGTACCACCGCAACTGGAGTAGGCACTGAAGAGTGTCCCTGACCATCTTTACCTTGGTAGGAGCCTTGCAGGGGGACATGCAGAAAGGTGTCTGAGAGGGGATGCACACACTCCAGCGCATACCCATCACAAATGACTTCCAGCACCCACTGATCTGTACCCCAGGCAGAGTAAAGTTGGTGAAGAACCCTCCTAATGGAATCACCTCTGCCTGATCTCCCCCTCATCTCATTGTGATTTATTTATTTATTTTATTTAACCAGACTTATATACTGCTTTTCTACAAGTCAAAGCAGTGTACATTCAGGTACTGTACATATATTTCCCTTGTTCCCAAAGGGCTCACAATCTGTTTTTGTAACTGAGGCAATGGAGGGTTAAGTGGCTTGCCCAAAGCCACAAGGAGCACCTGTGGAACTAGAAAACCCAATCCTTCCAGCCCAAGGTTGCTGTCCTCTAGCAGGATTTGAACCTCTGGCCTGAGGTAACTTGCCTCAACCCCTATGCCACTCCTCCCTTATAGGCATCAGTCCCAGCATTGGTGAAAAAGCCACAGCCAGACCCTCTAGCTCCATGAAAGGGCTGATCCCTGGAAGGATAGCGTGCCTTCTTCACCAACTTTTCCAAGGCCTCACCAAACAGCAGCTTGTCCTTAAAGGGAAGCTTGCTCAACTGTGTCTTTGAGGACACAGCCACCGACCAATTCCACAACCACAGAAGTCATTGTGCTACTACTGAGGTCATGCTCTTAGGGGAAGCCCTAATGAGGTCATAAAATGTGTTTGCCAAATATGCCGCTCCCAACTCCACTCTAGCTACCTCGGCAGAGGTTGCTGCTCTCTGAAGTCCAAGTCCAGGAGGCCTTGCAACCAATGCAAACAGGCCCTGGCCACAGCTGCCCCACACACTGAGGCATGCAACGCCAAGTCATTCATCTCAAAGACCTGCTTTAATAAGGCCTCTATCTTCTTGTCCTCTATGTCCTTAAGAACTGCACCACCCTCTATGGAAATGGTTGTCTTCCTGGTGAGGGTTGAGATCAAGGCATCCACTTTAGGCAATCGGAGGTCTTTCTTTTTACCAGCTGGAATGGGATACAGGTGTCCATGGCCTACCTGCTTGCAAGCCTGCCTCCGGTACCTCCCACTCCATCTCAATCATCTGCTTGATGGCCCAGTGGACAGGAAAGGCCATCTCTGATGTCTTGATACCCTGCAGTAGGAAATCTTCTACAGGGGATTCTGTATCCTGAGGCTCTACTGGAATATTAAGGGCTGCCAGTGAATGCACAATCAACGCTGCTAGTTCTTCTTGGCAAAACAACAGAACTATGCTGGATCTTCTCCTAGCGGGATTTCTCCTCCTTCAAGGTATAGGGATGGCCCTGAAGCTCTATCTTCTTCTGCATCATCCGGTACCCGGTTCTCCCTAGTCAGAGGGGTGTCCCATGGTGGCCCAGTAGCTGAAGGCTCCTTCCTCAGTTAAGGAAGAGCTTTCTGGTACCCCTAAAGCTCCCCTGGGCCCTGCTTCATACAGTAAGCCTGGTGGAACAGTAAGATGAAATCCAGAGACAAAGGAACTTTACCTGCATCAGGAGTGTGCTCCAAAAGATGTTCAGAAGGAGCAGGAACCAAATCATGTCTCCCAGAGAACCAACCACAGGCAGACTGGTTGCACTTAAAATGCTCTTTTTTTAATTTAATTTAATCTAATCTAATCTAAATCCCTCCATGTAGTCCAGATTACATCAGAGCTCTTACACATATCCTGGAGACTACTATACTGGCTTAGGAGGAGCTCAATCTCCTTATGCAGTGACATCACTAAAGCCTGGAATTCTCAGTCTCCATCTATTGGAAGCGGGATAAAACCTGGTAGTCTGGACTGGAGGGATGCTATGGAATCTAAGGGCCTGGTATTCAATTGAGACGATTATGTGCTGCTACAGCTAACCTCTAACCCCAGATATTCAATACCAGGGTCATAGGCGGCCCTGGCATTGAATATCTGGAGTCACTGCACAGCTTCTGTTGCTGCAGAAGCTAATTGGGTAGTGGCGATATTGCACTGCTACGTGGTTAGCCCGAGGGTAAAACTAGGCCAGCTTTTGCTTTGCCTAGTTTTACCTGCAAGTTGCTAATCGGGTAGTGGTGCAATGGTTAAATTAGACTTACCTGCTAATTGTAGTTCCTGGAGTAACTCCAGTCTAGTCCCGGAATCTCTGGGTTGTCAACCTCATCCAGCAGCTTTGGAGACTGAGAAACTTCAGTGCTGTGATGTCACCAGTATATAAGGGCTGGCACCGCCTCCTCACACCAGTTAACCTATTGACAAAGCAGACTCACCGGAGCAACAAGTAAGTAACGAAATGCAGTATTAAACAACTGCCTAACTGAACTATAAAGGCCGGCCAACCCAACTATTCACAAGACCCTTGCGGATCGTACGCCAGGAGATCCCCTGTCCAGCACCCCACTACAGGGGACAGGAACCCCTATGCCCCGCCACTGGAAAATTCCGCTTTGCATGCACTCCGACCCCCCAAAAGAACTGAAAGTTTTGCTTACCGGTACTACAGTTTCTGCTTCAGGCCACGGTACACCAACGAGACAGGGCAGGACACGGGACTAGACTGAAGTTACTCCAGGAACTACAATTAGCAGGTAAGTCTAATTTAACCTTCCTGATCGTCCCTCCAGTCTAGTCCCGGAATCTCTAGGGATGTACCAGAGCAGTAAGTCCATTAACGGGAGGGTCCTGCTAGACCAGCCTGAAGCACAGCCGATCCAAAACAGGAGTCTCTGTCTGCCTGAACATCCAGACGGTAATGCTTCACAAAACTCTAGGTTACAAGCAAATTGTACAACAACCCACACATACAAAAGGAAACATCCTTGACCTCATATTTGCCCCACTATCCGCTCTCAATCAACTTCAAAATATTCCACTAGCAATTACAGATGTCCCATGGTCAGATCATAACCTCATTATATTCCAGATTCCCATTCAAAAGAAACAACATTCTGATGCAATGCAATGTGTGCCTTCGAGTCAGTCCTGACTCCTGGCGACCCAGAAGCTCCTGGGTTTTCTTGGCAGTGTCACCGGAAGTAGATTGCCAGGCCTTTCTTCCGAGGCAATGGAGGGTTAAGTGACTTGCCCAAGGCCACAAGGAGTGCTAGTGGGATTTGAACCCTGGTTGCTTGGTTACCAAGCCAGTGTTCTAACCACTAGGCTACTCCTCCACTCCTATTCTAAGGACCTAAACAAATATGCAAATAACACATCCAGAAGCTTCCAACCTTTTAACAGAGAACAGATCCTTGATGAAACTGACGCACTCTTCAAAGACTCTACCCTAAACTTGGAAGAGATTATCACTTCTTGGAATAACAGACTCAACCGCATTTCATCTCGTCCACCCAGAAACAAGTCCTCAAGAAAAAATGCTACGGCACCTTGGTTTACATCAGATCTGAAAGAATTCCTAAAACTTTTGCGAAAGCTCGAGAAGAAATGGAGGTCACGCACCAACACCAATCAGACTGCATACATGCAACATCTTGACGCCCACCGTAAAGCCATTTCAGAAAAAATTAAACTATATCATACAGACACCCTGAAACGTGCTATAAATAAACCCCACGACCTATTTACTCTTGTCAAGAAATTAGCCAAGGAACCCTCACCGGAACACCAGTGTGAAATCAACCCACAAGAATATGCTCTTTACATACAATCTAAGATGTGCTGTACAAATAAAATTACAATACCCCCTGTCCCGATTATTCATGGGCTCCCAGCCCCTTTAGTTTCATTCTCCACCCCTTCTTTGAAGCTAATTAAAGATATAATCTAATCTCTCAACTTATCCACAGCACATACTGATCCTTGTCCAGCCTTTTGGATAAAGGACCTTCGCAAAGAGCTTGCTCCTATAATATCCAAGATCATAAGGCTATCATTTGACACCGGCTCATTCCCTGCTGCCCTCAAACAGACTTCTATCAGACCTCTACTAAAAAACCTCAAGTTAGATCCACAAAAAAACAGACTCTTACCGACCCATCTCCAGCATACCCACTCTTGCTAAAATAATTGAAAAAATAGCCTACAGACAACTACAAGACCATATCGACACTGAAGCGCCTTTGGATACCTGTCAACATGGATTCAGAGAATCTCACGGAGTCGAAACGCTCCTCACCTCACTTCTCAACAGCCTAAACTCTGGTATCGATAACATCAAACAGGGTTTTGTTCTCATCTTTTTAGATATTGCGGCTGCTTTTGATTCGGTCTGTCACGATCTTCTTATTATCCGCCTAAGAGAGAAGGGCCTTTGTGGAAAGGCTCTCGAATGGTGCAACTCATACCTCTCAGAGAGATGGCAGCAGGTTTGCTCAAATGGTGAAATATCAGATCCGTTTCACCAAGGACAAGGAGTCCCGCAAGGATCCTCTTTATCATCACTATTATTTAACATATACATGCAACCTATATGCAACATTATCATGTCCTTCAATGTCAACTATATGATCTATGCTGATGACGTGTTACTATATATGCCGTTCTGCATAGATAAGATGAACCTCACCCCCATAACCAACTGTTTTAACACCATCTCAAATTGGCTACTGACTCAAAATCTCAGAATCCAGCACAAAAAAACGGAAGTTCTTTTTATCTCAAGGAACTCTAAGTTCACACCACCCACTTTCCTTGAGGTTCAAGATGCCAAGTTGCAAGTAAAATCCCACATCCGTTACCTTGGAGTGACTCTGGATCAGAATCTAGATATGAAGACCCACGTAGCCAACACAGTAAGGGCAGTTTATTTCAAGATTCGCTCCCTCAGACACCTCCGCCAACTGATTGATCCAAATGATTTCCGTACGGTCTACCAGGCTCTAATTATTCCCCACTTTGACTTCGCAAACTCTATATTACAGGGGCTCCCCCAATCCACCCTTAACCCGCTTCAACTAGCATTAAACAGCGCAGCAAGAGTGCTTTTCGGGGTACCTAAAAGAGAACATGTAACACCCCTCCTGAAACAATTACACTGGCTCCCAATCCAAGCGAGAATCACCTTCAAGACTCTGCTCCTAGCCTTCAAAGCTCATAAAGGACTCGCTCCCTCATCATTATCAGATATGATCCAACCAATCCCTACCAACAGGCTAAGAAGAACCACGGAATTAAATATGATAATGGTTCCAAAAGAGTCCTTAAGATACATCTCCGCAACAGTAAACCGATCCTTCAGTTTATGCGCTCCAAAACTTTGGAACACCCTCCCACCACACATTAGGGCCATCGCCGAGCTCTCCCAGTTCAAAAAGGCCTTGAAACATCACCTTTTCATCAAATATTTCCCAGAGAACATAGTAACACAGGCACACTCAAACAGCAACAACCCCGTTCTTAACACGTAACCTCTGCTAACCCAGTAACACATCATACCTCTCTCTCATACTAACAAGGTTCTTTTCATACAATATGCCTTCCAAATGTAAATAGTTCTATGACTATTATTTATTGTAAATAATTGCCCCGGTTTCCCAAGTTATTTTTCCTGTTTTATGTAAAAAAACCCAGATAATATGTATCTTATCTTTTCTTGTTCTATGTAAACCGCGCTGATTATGAATAGTGCGGTATATAAAAGATGTTAAATAAATAAATAAATAATAAATAAGTATGTAGCGACAACCAAGTAGCCGCTTTACAGATGTCCACCGCCGGCACCAAGCTAGACTCCGCCCAAGACGCCGCTTGTGCCCTAGTGGAATGAGCCTGCAGCCCTTCCGGTACTATGCGACCACGTAGAATGTAAGCTGATGCGATCGCTTCCTTTATCCAACGAGCAATGGAACCTTTCGAGGCCGCTTCCCCTCGTCTGGGCCCCGCGAACAGGACGAACAGCCTGTCCGACTTACGGAAGGGCGCTGTTCTAGCCACATACTTCTTCAATGCCCGGCGAATATCCAAACTATGAAGTCGATCCGCCACCGGAGTTTTACCTTTAACGCAAAACACGGACAAAGACACCACCTGATTCAAATGAAACACTGAGACCACCTTAGGCAAGAACGACGGAACCGGTCTCAACACCACTTTCGAATCGTAAAAAGACAGAAATGGTTTCCTACATGATAGCGCTTGTAACTCGGAAACTCGCCGAGCCGAGGCAATGGCCACCAAAAACACTACCTTCAGCGTAAGCTCTTTCACAGAAGCCTTCCCCAACGGCTCAAATGGCTCTCCACCTAGGGCCTCCAAGACTAAGGGTAGATCCCACGCCGGAACCATACGCGTGCGCGGTGGCCGAAGAAGAGCTACCGCCTTCAAAAAACGCTTAACATCCGCATGACTCCCCAGCGAGCATCCTTGCACCTTCCCCCTATAACAGGCTAAAGCCGCCAACTGCACCTTTAGGGAAGCTGCTGCTAGGCCCTTCAGAAAACCATTCTGCAAGAAAGATAGAATCTGTGGAACTGACGCCTTCAACGGAACACAGTCCCTCTCCGCACACCAAGCCTCAAAGACGCGCCAGACTCTGACGTATGCCAAGGAAGTTGACTTCCGCCGCGACTTCAGTAAGGTAGTAATTACTGCCGCCGAATAACCTCTTGCTTTCAACCTTGCCCTCTCAAGAGCCAGGCTGTAAGCGAGAATCGATCCACCTGGGGCATGCAGAGAGGCCCCTGGGTGAGAAGCTCCTTGCGAACAGGAAGCTTCCAGGACTGCCCCTCTAACAGTCTGACCAAGTCCGTGTACCAAGGCCTTCTTGGCCAATCCAGAGCAATTAGAACCACTCGACCCTTGTGCCGCTCTATGCGCTGTAGAACCCGCCCGATCAACACCCACGGCAGAAAAGCGTACAGCAGCTGCCCCTCTGGCCACTTCTGAATGAGAGCATCTAGGCCCTCCGACATCCTCTCCTTCCTTCTGCTGAAGAACTGATCGACCTTTGCGGACTGAAAGGTCACCATGAGATCCATTACTGGCGTCCCCCAGCGGTGAACCAACATCACAAACACGTCGGGGTGTAGAACCCATTCCCCCGGGTCCACCCTTACTCGACTCAGAAAGTCGGCCTCCACATTGTCTACCCCCGTGACATGCGCCGCCGACAAGGCCACCAGGTTCCTTTCGGCCCACTCGAACAAAACGTCCGCTTCGTCCTCTAGCGCCACACTGCTGGTGCCTCCTTGTCGATTTATGTATGCTACCGCCGTTGCGTTGTCCGAGAACACCCGAACGGCTTTCTCCTGCAGAAAAGGGCACAGCCGCTGAAGGGCCAGCATCACTGCCCGCAACTCCAGTCTGTTGATTGACCACAACTTTTCTCGGTCGGACCACTGACCTTGCACCAGGTGCCCCTGACAATGAGCTCTCCAGCCGTACAGACTGGCATCCGTTGTTAGAGACACCCATGCTGAAGCTTCCAACGACACCACCTTCTCTAGCCATCCTGGATTCAACCACCAACGCAGCGCCAGACTCATGTTCGGAGGACAAGCCAACCTCTGGGACAGAGAGTCTTCTTGATGCGACCATCTTCTCAACAGAGCCCGCTGCAACGGCCGCATGTGGGCCCGCGCCCACGGCACCAACTCTAGCGTTGCCGCCATCGTCCCTAACACCTGCAGATACTCCCAGGCTGTAGGACAACTGAGGCCGAGAAACCGACGCACCAATCGCCGGAGGGCCAGCACCCGCTGCTGGGGCAGAAACACTTGACCCACGCTCGTATCGAAACGCGCTCCGAGGTACTCCAGGTTTTGAGATGGCTCCAACTTGCTCTTTGCGGTATTGATCACCCAACCGAGGCTTTGCAAAAGAGCTATCACTCTGGCCGTAGCTGAAATACTTTCCTCCCTGGACTTCGCCCTGATCAACCAATTGTCCAGATATGGATGCACCAAAACTCCTTCCTTCCGCAACGCCGCCGCCACTACCACCATCACCTTGGTGAACGTTCGCAGCGCCGTCGCCCGACCAAACGGAAGCGCTTGAAACTGAAAATGCCCCATCGGCACCGCAAACCTGAGGAATTTCTGATGCTCCCGGCGGATCGGAATGTGAAGATACGCCTCCGATAAGTCCAGGGATGTCAGAAACTCTCCGCTCCTTACTGACTGACCTGAGAGTCTCCATCCGAAAATGAGACACGCGCAGACAGCGATTCACCCTTTTTAAATCCAGAATGGGCCGCCACGTCCCGTCTTTCTTTGGGACGACGAAGTAAATGGAGTATCGGCTGCAACCTAACTGGTCGGCAGGAACCGGGACAATGGCCTTGAGCAACAGAAGCCTTCGCACCGTTCTTCTTGCTTTCACTAACGCACTACACACGGCTCACGATCAGGGTGATATCTCGGTGGCGGTTGCCCTAGATCTCTCAGCAGCCTTTGATCTTGTTGACCACTCCCTTCTCCTCCTTCGTCTTCGGGAAGCTGGTTTATGTAGTACTGTGCATCACTGGTTTCACTCCTTTCTCTCTTCCCGCTCTTGTTCTGTGCTATCCCCCTCTTCTTCTGCCCCCTCGTCTAACTCTTTCCCTCTTACCTGTGGGGTACCCCAAGGTTCTGTTTTGGCTCCTCTTCTGTTTAACCTTTTCCTAGCACCCCTTGCACTCTTAATTCAACAATCAGGTATTTCTGCTTTTCTTTATGCAGACGACATTGTTCTGCTCCACCATACTTCTCCCTCTTGTCCCGATCTCACCGCGCTTAACTCTTGTCTTTCCGCTGTAGCCAACTGGTTGACCCTTCATTGCTTGCACCTTAATCTCACTAAGACCGTTGCCATTTGGTTTTCCCATGGGTCTACACCCCCTACCCTTGCCCCCTCATTTTCTGGGTCCCCGGTTCCATTAGTTTCTACCTTTCGTTACCTTGGTGTCCACTTTGATTCTGATCTTTCTTTCCAGTCCCACCTCTCTCACATTACCAAATCCTCCTTCTTTTTCCTCCGACAAATACGTGCAATTCGCCCCTTTCTGTCCTCAGCAGCCCTCACTACCCTTGTGTTGTCCTTGGTTATCTCTCGTGTCGACTTCGCAAATTCAGTTCTTGTCGGTCTCCCTAAGTCTCGCTTATCCCGTTTACAACGCATACATCACACTGCTGCTCGTCTCATTTGTCATGCGTCTCCCCGCGACCACATCACTCCCCTCCTGTTTCACCTCCACTGGTTACCCCTCCCTTACCGTTCCCAATTTAAGCTTCTCACTCTGGTACACAAAGTACTTCATACTGGCTCCCCCCAATATCTTGCTGACTTACTCTCTATCCACTCCCCTCGTTATACTCCCCGCTCCTTTCATCTTCACCGTCTAGCCCTTCCCTCCCCTTCCCGTGCTCATTTACAGTCCACCCGCTCCTCTGCTTTCTTCTTCATCGGCCCCGCCCTCTGGAACTCACTACCTCCCGCTCTCCGTCTTGAACCACTCTTCTCAACCTTCAAACAAAACCTAAAAACACACCTTTTCTCTTTGGCTTTTGATGTGCCCTCTCCTTTTGTGTAATCTCCTCTTCCCCGTCCCTAACCTTCCCTTGTTGTTTCTTCCCCACCCTCTCCATGTCTCTCTTGTCTACTCTTTTTAAACAGAAACTGTACTTTTAATCAGATATTGTATTTCTTTTCTTTTCCAGGCTTCGGCCTTTTTTAAGACAATTGTTTTTATATTGTACATCGCTTTGATTTCTGGAGAAAGGCGATTTTATCAAAACTAATAAACATAAACATAATAAACACCGTATCCTGCACTGCCTTGCGCTTTGCTCAAGCGTTGCATGGGGACCGAACGAAAGAATCTGATACCGGCTGCTGCAGCTCGAGCGCATAACCTTTGCGAAACACCTCTAACACCCACTGATCGGACGTGAGTCGGGCCCAGGCAGGGTAAAAATCCCGCAGCCGACCCCCTACGGGAACCAACCCCCCTGACTTCATTGTGACTTTTTGAAGGTGGAGGATGAGGACGCAGCCGCAGAACCCCTGTTTGCTCCTCAAAACCCCTGGGACCTACCAGGGAAGCGACCTCTCTGGGCCTGGCCCCCTCTCTGGGAACCGAACCGGCGAAAATCCCGCTGCTGCCCCCGAGACCCGGGACCAGCTCGGCTCTGCTTTTGCTTATCCTCTGGCAAACGACCACCCTTCAACTCCCCTAAATCCTTAACCAACATCTCCAAATCCTCGCCAAAGAGCAGCTTCCCCCGAAAAGGGAGCTTACTCAACCTCGCCTGTGAAGAACCATCCGCTGCCCCAATTTCGCAGCCACAGACACCATCTGCCGGCGAAAACAGAGGCCATACTCTTCGCTAAACCTCGGATCAGGTCATAGTGAATGTCGGCGAGATACGCCGCACCGGACTCCAATCTTGCCGCTTCCTCGGACACTTCCCCTGAGTGGTCACCCTGCACTCGCTGTGCCCACCGCAAACAGGCCCGTGCTACCCAGGCCCCACAAATAGACGCCTGTAAGGACAACGCATTGGCCTCAAAAATCTGCTTCAGCAACGTTTCCAACTTGCGGTCTTGCGCATCCTTAAGAGCCGCTGCACCTTCCACCGGGCTGGTAGTTTTCTTGGTCACTGCTGACACAGCTGCATCCACCTTGGGAGCCTTGAACAACTCCCTGTCCTGATCCGAGAGAGGATACAACCTTGCCATCACTCGAGACCCCTTAAGAGCAGCCTCCGGCGTATCCCATTCCTCCTGTATCATCTCCTTAAACACCCTATGCACCGGGAAAGTCCTCAGATTCTTCTGAACCGCCTGTAGCAGCGGATCCTCCAGGGTAGAGTCTGCTACCGGTCCCGCGTCCGGCATATTAAGCGTTTTAAGCGATTCTGTAATGAGCTCTCTACGAAATACCCTAACTACCCGCGCCTGATCTTCTTGTTCCCTAATCTCACCTTCCTCTAGATCCTTATCCATGTCCGTGTCCTCTGAACGCCCGTCCTCTGACACGACGGAGAGCGCTAGGTGATCTCTACCTGTCCTTGCTCTTTTGACACTGATGCCTGAGCCTGCCGCTGACAATGGAGAATGCGGCCGCTTCAGCCGCAGCTCAGCTCCTGAGGTACTTGCTGTAGGTGCTCCCTGAGAGCCCGCCAAAAACTTTTGGAGCAGAGCTATGAAATCCGATGAGAAAATCGCCCTTAGATTGCCTGCTAGAGTCTGCTGAGCGAGCGGAGGCACTGGGGCAGCAGAGGCACTGACCCCCGGCTCAGGAGTCGGTAGGAATGGGATACCGGGGTCCATCATATCCTCTAAACCCTCATGCCCCCTAGGCTCTAAATCGGGAACCACCTCTTTGGCCTCCAACTTGGGGGCGCAGCCCCTACAGACACCCTCCTGTGAGACTGAACTGCGCTTAGCCCCACACAAAAGATAGAGCTGCTTGGAAGGCATGCTGTCCTGACCCACACAGGGCGCAACCCCCACTCAGATAAATTTTTTTTTCCACTCCTGCACCTTCAGGGAGACTCCCCCACCGGAGCCCCGAAGAAAGAAACAGAAAACAAAGCTTCCAGGCCAAGCTAGGAAGCTCCAAAGCCCCACAATGGAAACCCGCGATCTTCCCACCCTCAGGCCACACAGTCCGGCTGCGCGTGTCAAATAGCTGTTTCACGCCGAAAAAGGCCTGCGAAACTGCTACCGGATTGCCAACCACTCTCCGTTCCCTTATACCGGCGATTTAAACACCCCCTGTTACCAATGTTCCCTCTAATTTTCTGTAGGCTGTGTGCGCATAAAATATCAGCTGTGCAGCTTTTTGAAGGAAGGTTAAATTTTTGTGCGCCACATAATGACACTCGGAGTTATATACTTTAAAATTTGACTACATGTCAGAATACAGTATGTACACCACATTGATTTTAATCAAATTAAATGAAAATAGACGATTACTAAATGAAGTATAAAATTTCTAGTAATTACAATCACTTTTAAATTTTAAGAAATCTGTGTTGTTTTCTATCAGAATCAGAACCGTAATTTTTGTGCGCTTTGTTGTAAAGTATGTGCGCTCGCTCGGTGAGGTGTGTGCGCGCGCACACGCGCACAGCTTAGAGGGAACAGTGCCTGTTACCTTTAGATGTCTGGCAGAACAGAAATCAGCTGGGACTGCTCCTAAGGGCTGTCGACACTGGCAGGCAAATACTTCTGCACTCACTGCGCCCCGAACACAAGTCGGCTCCGGTCCCTTGCAGTCGGGACGGTAACCTGCTGACGATTCTCTCTCCGACGTCGACCGGACCCCACTGTCTGGCTCCTGACTGTCCCCCGATTGAGATAAAGGGTGGGTAATGGAGCAGAGGATCCACAGGCAAAAAACAAGCCGCTGCTCTCCCAGACTACCGGCAGAGGAAAGACAAGGGCTTACGAAGTAATTTACCCCTTATCTTCTGGGCTTCCCCTTTTTTTTTTTAAACCTCCTCTAACTTTACTTAATCGTTCCTCTAATGAGCCCTGGTATCCCTGGGCTCACCACCTCTCTAGATGCTTTGGAGACTGAAAACTGGTGTGAGGAGGCGGTGCCAGCCCTTATATACTGGTGACATCACAGCACTGAAGTTTCTCAGTCTCCAAAGCTGCTGGATGAGGTTGACAACCCAGAGATTCCGGGACTAGACTGGAAGGACGATCAGGAAATTGCTGCTACCCTGTTTGTGATTGTTGCCACCCATGACACACGCTGATGCTAAGCGGTTAGTATCAGGTGTAGAGCAGTGTGAGTCAGGGATATTTGAATCCCACTAGTGCTAGGGTTTCTAGCACCACCCTGCAAGCTGTAGAGCGGTGCCCCCTTGCCCTCATTATTAAGGCTGGTTATAACCTTGCCCCTTCCATAAGGAGCCAATGATAAAAAAGCACCACTGTAAATACTGTACCAGGCCCTGGATCATCCAAACACCTATTTGAAAAGCTGAACAATTCAGATTACTACAGACAGAGCCCTATGTACAAATTCCATGTTAACAGAAAGCACAGTTACTTACCTGTAACAGGTGATCTCTGGGAACAGCAGGAATTAGTCCTCACATATGGGTACATCGGAACCGACGGAGCCTGCGCGGGAAAGCTCTCCAGCTTCCCAGAAGGAAGCTTTTGGGGCCTCCCACTGCACATGCGCGCTGCCTTCCCGCCTTCCTGACCAGCTCTCCTCAGTTCGAGTTTATAGCTGAGACAATAGAGAGAGGAAAGGAAGATAGATAGAAGATACAACTCCTAGGGGAGGTGGGTGGGTTGTGAGGACTAATTCCTGCTGTTCCCAGAGATCACCTGTTACAGGTAAGTAACTGTGCTATCTCCAGGAACAAGCAGGAATAAGTCCTCACATATGGGGACTCCCTAGCTGAGATGCCTGGGAGATCCCCTTTCAAGGGTTCGCCATCTTCGTATGGATCTCAGGCATCCATCCTGGGAAGGTGGGCAGGAGTTGTTAAAGTATGGAACAGGTGTTTGAGGACAGCCTGACCAAACAAGGCATCCCGGCGGGAGTCCTTGTCCAAACAGTAATGGGCTGTGAAGGTATGAACCGAGGCCCATGTGGCGGCTCGACAGATCTGATCTATGGATACAGAGTGAAGATGAGCCATAGAAGTGGCCATGGCTCTCACATTGTGAGCTGTGACATGGCCTTCCAGAGAAATATTTCTACTCTGGTAAGCAAAGGAAATACACTGAGCAATCCAATTGGAAAGTGTACGTTTGGAGACTGGAAGTCCCAAATGAGAAGGATCAAAAGCCACGAAAAGCTGGGAAAACTTTCGATGTGGCTGAGTCCTGTTGAGGTAAAAGGCAAGAGCTCTTTTACAATCTAAAGTATGAAGGTTCCTCTCTGCACTGGATGCATGAGGAGCTGGAAAAAAGACAGGTAGATATACCTCTTGATTAAGATGAAAAGGCGAGACCACTTTGGGCATAAAGTGGGGATTCGTCCTAAGGACCACCTTATCATGATGAAACCTGGTATAAGGTGGATGAGCCACTAAGGCCTGTAGTTCACTGATGCGGCGAGCCGAAGTGACTGCAATAAGGAAAAGGACCTTCCAGGAAAGAAATTTCAAGGAGGTAGAAACCAACGGTTCAAAAGGTGTCTTCATAAGCTGACCCAGAACTAGGTTCAAATCCCATGCTACCGGAGGAGGTCGGATGGGAGGCTTAGTTAGAGTCAGGCCTCTCATGAACCTTGCAACAAGCGGATGAGAGGAGACAGGTTGTCCATTTATAGGTTTTAAGGATGCTGCAATAGCACTCAAATGGACTCTTACTGAATTCGTCTTAAGGCCTGCATTAGAAAGATGCAGGAGATAGTCTAGTAGAGAATTCAAAGGAAGTGCTAGAGGGTCAAGACCCTGTTGAGCACACCAAATGGAAAAGCGTTTCCATTTGAAAGCATAGGAACGCCTCGTGGAGGGTTTCCTAGAGTCATGAAGGATATCTTTCACTGGTTGAGAAAGATTGAAGTCATGAAGGCTTAGGCCTTCAGTAACCAAGCTCTGAGGTGTAGGGACTTGGGGTTTGGGTGCCACAAAGTCCCTTCTTCCTGAGAGAGAAGGTCTGGCGCAGCTCCCAGGTCCAGGGAGGGTCCCTGGGAGAGATGCAGAAGTAGAGGGAACCACACTTGGCGTGGCCAGCGTGGAGCTATGAGGATCATCGATCCGTGATCCCTCTGGAGTTTGAACAGACTCTTGGGAATCAAAGGAATGGGTGGAAAGGCATATAGGAATTCCTGACCCCAATGTAGGAGAAAGGCGTCGTTGGCCTGAGCTCCCTGACACGGAGTCCTGGAACAGAACCGGGGAAGTTTGGCATTCCACGGACTTGCAAAGAGGTCTATGTCCGGGGTTCCCCATTCCTGAAAGATTCTGCTTATCTGGTCCATATGTAGGGACCATTCGTGTGGCAGCAGAACTCGACTGAGTCTGTCTGCCCAAGAGTTTTGAACCCCTGGAAGATAGACTGCCAGAAGATGAATTTGATGCTCTCTGGCGAAGGCCCATAATCTGAGAGCTTTGTTGCAAAGCGACAGAGAGCCTGTCCCTCCTTGTTTGTTTACGTAGAACATGGCCACCTGATTGTCTGTCTGAACTAGGACGGTCAGGTTGACAAGGAGGGTATGGAAGACTTTGAGGGCAAAGAAGATTGCTCGCAGTTCCAGGAGGTTGATGTGAAGGGTGGTCTCCTGTGGAGACCAAGTACCCTGAGTGGAGAGGGATTGTACATGGGCTCCCCACCCTGTTTGGGAGGCATCTGTTGTGAGGGTTGCTTGGGGCAACAAAGGTTGGAAGGGGGCCCCCAACAACAGATTCTTGGTGGACATCCACCAATGGAGGGACCAAAACAGACACTTTGAGGTGAGTATTTGGTCGGAGAGCGCTCCTGATGCTTGAGTCCACTGGGTGGCCAAGGTCCATTGAGCTGCTCTCATATGAAGACGAGCGTAGGGCACCACGTGTACCGTGGAGGCCATGTGGCCCAGAAGTCGCAGCATTTCTCTGGCTGTCAAGTGACTGCTGGACTGAGCTTGGGAGGCCAAGCACACCAGACGTTGGCCCCGGACTTGAGGTAGGTAGGCCCTTGCAGTGGTGGTGTCCAACTGGGCCCCTATGAATTCCAGAGACTGAGTAGGGGTAAGTTGAGACTTGGGAAGGTTTACCACCAGTCCCAGATACTGCAGAAGGTGCCTTGTGCGGTCCAGGGAAATCTGGGCCTCTGACTGAGATGGAGCTCGGATGAGCCAGTCGTCCAGATATGGGAATACAAAAATTCCCAGACCTCTTAGAAATGCGGCAACAACTGCCATGCATTTGGTGAACACTCCTGGAGCAGAGGCTAGACCGAAGGGAAGTACTCTGTACTGGAAATGTTTTCCCTGAAACAGAAATCTTAGATATTTTCTGTGGGATGGGTGGATGAGTATATGTGTGTACGCATCCTTGAGATCTAGAGAACAAAGCCAATCCTGACTCTGAAGGTATGGAAGGAGAATGCCTAGAGAAAGCATTTTGAATTTCTCCTTGTACAGAAATTTGTTCAATTCTCTCAGATCTAGGATAGGTCTGAATCCCCCTGTCTTCTTTGTTATGAGAAAATAAGGGGAGTAGAATCCTGTCCCTTGTTGAAGAAGAGGAACCTCTTCTATTGCCCCTTGGGCAAGGAGAGAAGAGACTTCCTGATCCAACTGGCCCAGGAGAGATGGGGGAGAATTGAAGTGCCTCACCATGGTATATGGAGGAAGGTTGGAAAAATGAAGTTTGTAGCCCTCTCTGATGATAGAGAGGGTCCAGTGCTCTGATGTAATTTGCCCCCATCTGGGAGCAAAGTGAGCTAACCTTCCGGGAATGGTGAGGGGCTCTGGTTGTTCTAGAGCCAGAAAGGTTAAGTTCTCTAGGGGCAAGTCAAAACCCCTGAGGGGGTTGAGCCTGCTGAGGAGTGGCAGACGCTGCAGGCTTTGATCTTGCCTGTTTAGGTTGCTGAGGTTTAGCAGCAAAGCGAGGCTGAGAAGATTGTTGGCCAGTATTTGTGGAAAATCTGGCCTTCTTGTAGTAAGGCCTCTTGAAAGACTTTTTCTTGGCAGGAGTAGAGGTAGACTTAGAAAGTCTATCTAATGTAGCATTCTCTGCGTCCATTTGAGTGGCTTTAATTTGCCAGTCCTTACCAAATAAGTTCTCACCTGTACAGGGCAGATTCCGTAAGCCATCCAGGACCCAGGGTTCTAGGTCAGAGGCCTGGAGCCAAGCAAGTCGTCGGGCTGCAATAGCAATGCCCGAAGCTCTACCGGCACCCTCAAAGGAATCAAAAGCTGCTCTGTTGGAGAACTTAGAAACATCTAGAAGCTGTTTCACCAGAGAAATGAACTCCTCCTTTCTATCCTGAGGGATAAAGGAGGCAAAATGCCGTATCTTTAGGGCAAGTTCCCTGAGAAATATGCCCATATACAGACTGTAAGAATTAATCCTGGCTATAAGCATACTAGCCTGGAAAAATTTCCTGCCAAAAGAGTCTAGGGTCTTACATTCTCGCCCTGGAGGGGTAGAAGAGTGCCTTTTGGTGCTCTTAATCTTTTTCAGCGCAGACTTCACCACAATGGAATGGTGAGGCAGCTGAGTCTTTTGAAATCCAGGAGGAGGAGGGACACGGTACATGGTGTCCAACCTACGAGAGTAAGGAGACAACGTTAGAGGAGCCTCCCATAAGTCCATCAAGTGTTCTTGAAGGATTTCATGGATAGGCAGGGTGACTGCCTCTTTAGGAACCTTAGGGTATCCTAAAATATCCAATTTCTTTGACCTAGGTTCTTTTTCAGAGGATGTGGTAATAGAAAGTCCTTTAGCTAGTTCTATAATGAAGTCTTGAAAGGACAAATCCTCTGGTGGAGACATTCTCCTCTTTGGGGAAGAGGGGTCTTCACGAAGAACTAGAGACAGCTCATCAGAGTCCTCAGAGGAGTCAAAATCCTCAGAAGAATCAGAGTATTCTCTATTTGCTTCCAACGCACGATACGCATACCGATCGGTATCGACATCGGGCGTACCGGGTATGGGATCGGTATCGGGTGAAAACCCGGATCCGGCATGCGGAACCGATCTGCGTTTGGAAGTCGATGGTCTCGGTTCCGGTATGGGAGACGGTACCGCTGAACGCGGTACCGAGGGCGTCGCAGCATTAATAAAAGCCAGCATGGCCTGCTGCATAGTCTGAACAGTATTGCTCATAGACGCCACTGCTGCCTGGATGTCTGTACCGGTATGGGCCGGTACCCCAGAGCAGTCTAACAGGTGATCAGTCGAGGCCGTGCCATCGATGTCAACCTGTAACCCCATAGATGGTGCTTTGGAAGCCAGAGCTTCCCGCCAGGGTTGTTTGGCTGGGGCATGGTCCTCACAGATTCAAAAGTGAGAGCCTCTCGATGCTTTGAAGGAGATTTGCTCTTTGAGGACCTGCCCGAAGAAGGTTTGGTTACCTGAGATCCATCCGGAGAGGAAGACCTGGATGACTGTGATGCTGGATTATCTGAAGCAAACAGCACATGGAATTTGTTGGCCCGGTTCTGCAACCCACGTTTAGACATCTGGGAGCAGGATGGGCAGTCCGGAATGGAGTGGTCAGGTCCCAAACATTTAAGACACCATTCATGGGTGTCTGTGACAGAAATAACAGCACTATACTTGGTACACTTCTTAAAACCAGGGGCTGGTTTCTCCATGAGGAGAATTTGTGTAGGCCTGAGGCCTAACCGAAGTCACCAAGTTGTGCAAGATAATGTGTTTTTTGTTTTTTTTTTTAAAGAAAAGAAAAGAGAGACCGGCGGTACCGGTTTCGGTATGGGGAAGGCAGGTACGCGGTCTAAAGAAACAAACTAAAACAATAATTTCTTCAGCGGTGACAGGAACACGACCTGCTGGCTCTGCGGAAAAAGAGAAACTGAGGAGAGCTGGTCAGGAAGGCGGGAAGGCAGCGCGCATGTGCAGTGGGAGGCCCCAAAAGCTTCCTTCTGGGAAGCTGGGGAGCTTTCCCGCGCAGGCTCCGTCGGTTCCGACGTACCCATATGTGAGGACTTATTCCTGCTTGTTCCTGGAGATCACCTGGCCTTTGTCACTCACGCAGGAGAAAGACACTTACCAAGTACAGAATAAGTGACAACAACATAAAAGTATGTTCCCACTTATTCTCAACCAATCTTAGATTGTTGTCTTCTTTTATCCCACACAATTTTGAAGTCTCCACCTAAGTCCCAGTCCCCTCTCTCCCCCATCTCCCTAATAACACCTTCTACATACACACCGCTACTTCTTTCTCTGCTATTCATTAACTCGACTGTTCCTCCTCCTTATCCCAGCATTCTTATGCCCCTCCCTCTTAACTGTTCTTGCGTGACCCTTTTTCTTTCATCCCCCACAAAATGTCCCCTCTCCATCCTCACTCCCCAGCTTTTTATTCCCTCCAACCCCACCCCCTTCCAAGCCCAGTTCTTCTATCTCCTAGCATCAGCCCGTTCCAGTCCTAGCTCCCATTAGACCACCTCCACTGTCTTTCCCAGCATCATCTCCCTTCCAATCCTAGGTTCCCCATACATCACCACCATCCCATTTACAGTACTAGCCCCCCCTCCTCCTCAGTCTTGTTCAAGTCCCTCCATCCCCCACGCTCAGCCCTTGCTTAACCCCCGTATCAGCTCCCCTCCTGTCCCAGTTCCTCCTAGGGCTGTGATAAGTTATAGATACTGGTGCTGCTGAATTCCTGGAAGCTAAACAGGGGCACTTCCAGTCTCCAGCGCAAGCTAAGAAGTGCTGCTGTTTAAACTCCAGGAATTTAGCGGTGCTGGTATCTGCAACTTATCACAGCTGTGGGACTAAAGGAGGTGAACTGGGGTGTTAGGCTTTGGGCCTCCCCTGCTCCCTGAGGTCAGTTAGGGGAAGATGGGGATCCTTATACCTGTACATGCCTAGGGCAGGCCCTGCTTGAGGCTAGCGTCGCCCGCTCGCCGTTGCCATGTAGCGCTAGTCTTGCCACGGGCACTCCTTGGGCAAGCCACTTAACCTTCCATTCCCTCGGGTACAAACTAAGTTTGTAAGCCCTTCGGGGCCAGTGAAATACATCTATGTTATAGTTTTACTTTAGCTTAGCTTAGTTTAACGTGACCCCCCCGATTAGAGAACCCGAGTCGGCGCCGTTGTGATGACGTCACCGCAGAAGTGGCTGATCTGATTGGGCCTGTGGACAATGGCAGTTGCAACGGCATCCGCAGATGCTACTTTGACGACGTCGTAGTAATTGGGAGGCGAGGTAGGCGTGGCCTTCTAGACCGGAAGTAGGAAATTGGGGACTATTTTTCCCTTCGTTTCCACGTGGGCCTGTAACTTGAAAGTAGGGAGCTGTAGGCAGGTATGGATTTTGTTCCTTCCCTGACACACCAAGACTTGTGGATAGGCGCTGTATGAAATAAGATAATATGAAAAACGCTTAATCTGTTGCTATATGATACACGCTCTGCACTGTTCACAGTTCCTCTAGTTATCTATAAGAATTCTTGTTAAGTAATTTTAGGGGAAAATAGCCTCTCTCTCCCAGTTCATATACTACAGGCTGAAAACTTCCAGAGGGGGATAACTGTTATTTTGGAGTAGTAAAAATGATAGTCTCGTGACACATTTTAGACTAATCATTATATTGAGACGATCTTTTAAGGCTCAGAGGCTACTTCAGATGCCTGAAGAGTACGTTACGGGAGAGAGGTACATGTATATATGCACACAAACGTAGTGCGATATATGTTTTATTGTACCCCAGTTAGGCTTTATAAGTGATGTGGGTAGTAGATTTGCATACCATATGGCTGTTTATATGTACACAGCATAGCACACACATTGAAATTGACAGGAGTTTAGGAACTCTGGTTCATTTGCATGTTTTAGTTTGCATTTGTACATACAACTTAGAAATTCAATAAGTTTAACAAACTACTCCATTGGTTCTGCCCGTTCAGTTTGGTTAATGGCTTTACAATGATATGAAATTGTATGAATTTAAACACCACAACTACCTTGGCTCTAGAGCAGGAGATTCATCTCTGTTTAACAAGCAGCAGAGAGACAAGCATTTTTGTTGTTAGGAGCAACCCCTATCCAGGCTCTGATTATGTCTGATGATGCGAGTTAGGGGACTATATGGTTCAGTTCTTGGTATTATAAACCACCATTGTAACTGTCACTGAGTAGGATGTCCTAGCAGGCAAGTTAAAGGCCGAGTATATACAATTGAAATGAGTTTAGATTATTTGTCATAAACTGCTAGTTATGTTTTAATGTTGTTACCCCTTGAATAAACCAGATTGACTATATTTTGTATATTGTTAAGGCTGGAGGATACATCACAAATATAATTAGTGATATGAATATGTACAATTGTGTTCCTGACAGAAAAAAGCAATGTGACTATCAGGCCACATGCTAACATTTTGATTTGGCAAGTAGACAGAATAAGTTTAGGAATGTAGATGAAAATAATGAGTATGTTACAGACTAGCTATGTAATTTATTTTTATTTATTTATTTGCATTTCTTATATACCGCACTATTTGCGATCAGCGCGGTTTACATAGAACAAACAGTATCCGACAATAAACAAAAGTCAGGTCATTATGTAGCAGCAAAGCGCAGACAAACCAATGATACCAGGAGTCTGTTCAGAAGGTCCAAATCATTTATTTGTGCACAAGTCTCAAGCAAGTCAATTTCAAAATGGCTGAGCAAAGTTTTCTAGCATTACAACAACTTTTATAGACTTCTGTTCCATTCTAGGTATAGAAAAACATTTCATTGGTCCCGGTACTCTCCCGTACCTCCCGTACCCCTTAGATTGGTGCCGGTACTGATAAGATTATCCAATTATGTTCCTTCAGTGGGCATGGCACCGGCATACCCCCCTTCTAGTCCCAATTACAATGGTCAGTTCATCAACTTGTTACTTTCATACTCTCAAGGCCTTAGAGCCAATTTGTGCATGCAGGGGAGCAGGGCTCTGCAACTCATCTGTCAGCACTCCCAATTATATTCCTTGCAGATGTACTTTTTCTTATCAGTAACTTTTAAACACATTTTTCTGTATTTTTCCATCTCTCAGTTTTGCTTACCTAAGTTAGTTTAGTTCTCTTACAGAGTTCTATCCTACAATAGCAGCATATTGGGGGATGTGCAATTCCTATGTGCCTCTCCACAGGCTTCATTTACAGGTCAAGCTAGTTAGGCCTGCCTGCTTATGTCAGACACCGTGGATCACAGGTCTGCACCTGCCACATTCCCCCCTTTGATTAATCTCACCCTATTACTTAATAAGGTGTGAGAATTAAATCACCTTTAGAAGAATCACATCATGATTGAAGGATTTCGACTAGGGCTGGCTTTATATAAAGCCATTATTTTAGTTGCGGTCTTCCGCTCTACTGTACTATCAATAGCATTATGAATGGAACGCATACAACATGGGATTAAACATGGTAATAAGAAGATAACAACAACAAGGATTAGTACTAAAACAATGAAAGTCTTAAATCCTCCCACCCATGAAAAGAGGTTAGCAAACCAGTTAGGGAATTTCAATGAGTGCCAAGTCTGCACTGGCACATAAGCATGTCTTTGCATATCTTTAGCAATTTCTTCAACTACTTGACCCCTATCATCTATTTTTAAACAGCAATTAGTTAAATTCAGTTTACCACATACTCCTCCTTCTGCTGCTAACAAATAATCAAGTGCTAAGCGGTTCTGATATATAGCAGTGCGCATCTGAGTACTTTGTCTAGCTAAAAGCGTAAGAGCATGACTAGTTTCATTGGTTATTATTTCAACTACTGCTTGTAAGCGAATAATACGATTAATCATATAGATTGGAGTGCGATAACCATACATACCATCATCATTCCAAGTGGCAGGCCCATAATACTCAATGATTCTTTCTGGTGGCCAATCATCACCCTGCCACTTCTCCCACTTGCCTATCTGTAAGGCTTCTCTTTTCTGTCTTAATGCTCGTTTGTGTCGGTGGGTAGTGTATACGGGGTATCCTAATTGTTCTCCATGTTCAGTGTTTAAAAGAAAGAAAGGTCTGATGGTTCCTAAGACACATGCTCCTCCCCATTGTGGCGGGAGTTGGGCATACGCTCGGTTTCCACAGATCCAATATAGGCCAGGTGGGGCTTGCCAGGCATGGACTTTGGCAAGGTTAGTCCATAAATCAGCAAGTTCAGGAAATCTAGCTAATGGATTAGGAGGTTCAGGATGTCTGATCCCTGACCACCATGCTGTCTTCTTGGTCGTGGCATTATAGTACTTCTGGCTAAGACAGACCAGCTGTCCTACCTTCTGGGTGAACTGGGGTCCAGTTCTGGCATAGCAAAGACGTCCAACGATTGAGTGCGCTAACACCCATTCACTGGTAGTCTTGTGTAATTCAGTCTGATTGTAAATCAAAGAATAATTCAATTCTTGGGCTTCCCATGGCCATTGGTCTCCCATTTGGGTTCCGCCACAGAAATAGCAATCTGAGATCTTAAGACTAGATACCACTGCTCCGGCTAATTCTAGAAATAAATTCTGTGAGGGATGAGGGATCTCAAACTTATTTACATGCATGGCTTCATAGAAGGTATTATGGATATGATATTTGGATGACTTGTGAGCTTGGGTATTCAATCTAATATACACAATGGTTCCTGGATCTACTGCTCCTCCAGCAATACGTAAACCAAACTTGTATCCTTGTTTCCATGCATAGGGATTGTGTATACGTAAGTGTAAGGGGTTACAAGCATCTTTCTGACATTTATCATTTGTGGTTGGCTTGGTTAAAGTAGCCATTCGTTTGTCTATCTTCTCATCAACTATACCATTATTCCAGGTAGCATAGAAAACACATCCCCAATACGGGCAATAGTAATCTGCTGCTGGTGCAGTACTATAGCCTGATCCCGTTTTACCTGTACACTTCCACCATCCTGTGGCACCTTCCGGACACATGTACTTATGGTCATTTCGATACGCTTTCTCCCAAGTACCACAGGTGGAATAACTATCTCTATTAATGACATTACATGCATCAAAATTCAAAACAGCAGGTTTAGTAATGTCTTTAAGTGGTGGTGTAGCAGCTATTATAGGTCCATCTGCATCCTTCCATCGTATTTCCAACGTGTAATAGGATGGATTCTGATGCGGATTATAGCATGCTCTAATTTTGCCATAAGTGCAAATATTTAGTTCAGTGGTGTTATAAATACACAGAGTCACTTTTCCCTTGCAAGCATAGTACGAGTGGTAAATCAAAGTCTGAGTTACTTTCAGTCCAGTTCGAGTAGAAGTAATGCAAGCAGTGCATGGAGGTAAAGCATAAGTCAGTTCAAAACCTCCAAATAAGGCAACCAAGGCAAAACAAAAGTAAAGATGCATGTTGATGTTGATTGGAGTTCTTCTGAATCCTCAGCTTGCTGATCTTGATCACGACGGTCTTTTATTCTTCGTCCCGTTTGCTAATGAAGCAATTTAACGGGTGCTGAGTGTTTATTGAAGATCCTCAGGTTGTCCAGTACACATTAACCAACTTATTAGCAATTTCAGTTGGCTTGTGAAGTCTGGCTAGTCAATGTAGTATCAAAGTAGTGTGCCAAATCGCACGCAAATTGGGTTCGTTGAAACAAAACTGTTGCTGCATGGAAAACAGCAATCCTCTTCGAAAGACTTGGCTACTGCAAGGCACTGTGATGAAGTGTCTACGTTGCTGGTTGCCGTCTCAGAGTAACTCGCAAGGGTGCATCAAGATGCTGTTCTGCTGTCCACTGCTCTGGTTCAGGATCAGCGGCGGGCTTGACTCTGCTGTGGTGGATCCAGGCGTCGATCTCGGCTACCTTTACTGCAGTTGGGGTAGACAGGATGACGGTGTACGGTCCCTTCCAATGGGGTTCCAACGGTGTCTTCTTCCAATCTTTGATCCACACCGAGGTACCAGGCTGATAGGGATGCAAGGGTTCCGTCAAGTTGATAGGCAACTGGTCTTGGATCCACGCATGGAGAGTCTGCAGAACAAAACTAAGAGCTAGGAGTTCTTGTCTGGTTACTTCTGAACCAATTTGGGCTAAACTTCCTTTGATTCCCTGCACTATTGGTGGGGGTTTACCATACAGAACTTCAAAAGGGGAAAATCCTGTTGACTTTACAGGAGCTGAGCGTATTCTGAGTAAAGCTATTGGGAGCACTTGGGGCTACTTCAAGTGTGTCTCCTGACAAAGCTTGGACATTTGGGCTTTTAAGGTACGATTCATTCGCTCAACTTTCCCTGAACTCTGGGGTCTGTATGCAGTGTGGAGTTTCCATTGTATCTGCAAAGCTTTTGCTAACTGTTGAGTAACCTGGGAGACAAATGAAGGTCCATTGTCTGACCCTATTACTGCTGGAATTCCGAACCTAGGGACAATCTCTCTCATTAGAACTTTGGTAACCTCTCGGGCTTTCTCAGTTCTGGTTGGGAAGGCTTCTACCCACCCAGAGAAAGTACAAACTAATACTAATAGGTAATGGTATCCATTGGCTCTTGGCATTTCGGTAAAATCAATTTGGAGGTTGTGCATAGGGGTTACACCTCCTGACTGAACTCGGGGTGCCGTTATAAGGCCTTGCTTGGCATTATTTTTGGCACAGGTTAGACATTGATGTGCTACTGAAGCTGATACGGTTGTCAATAGAGGAATGTAAAAATGTGGTCTGAGTGCTTTTTCCATAGCACTCTTCCCATAGTGGGTGATTTCGTGGAAAGCTTTGACAAAAGATGGTCCTAACAGTTCAGGAATTACTATTCGTCCAGGGGGTTGACTGCCCTCTTCTGGTGGCAGCTCAATCCATCCATCTTTCAGTACTCCATCTTCTTTGTTACAGTAGTAATCCAATTCTTTGGTGGTATATCGTGGCGTCCATAAATTTAGAGGTACTGGAAACAATGCTGCTTGCATTGGCATAGCTTGTGGGGCAATCTGTCCTGTCATAGCTGCTTGTCGTGCTGAGGCATCTGCAAATCTATTTCCTCGGGCAACTTCTCCTTTTCCGGCTTGATGTCCTCTGCAATGCATGACAGCTACACGTGTTGGGGCCCAAACTGCATCAAGTAACATTAATATCTCGGGACCATACTTGACTGATTTTCCTCCGGATGTGATGAGCCCTCGTTCTTTATAGAGAGCTCCATGGGCATGCAGAGTGGTGAAGGCATATTTGGAATCTGTATATACATTTAGCACAAGTTTTTCTCCTAACAACAATGCTCTGGTGAGTGCTATCAATTCGGCTTTCTGGGCTGATGTGCCTGAGGCTAGAGCTGATGATTCAACTACTTCGTGTTGAGTGACGACTGCATATCCGGCACAGCGTCGTCCATCGAGGATGAGACTGCTCCCATCAACATAATAGATTTGGTCAGGATTGTCTATGGGCACATCTGTCAAGTCAGGTCGACTGGAGAACACAGTTTCCATGACTTCGATACAGTCATGTTCTGGGAGTTCTTCACTGATGGGTATTAAGGTAGCTGGGTTCAAGGCATGACTCACTTCTAGTTGTATCTGTGGGTTTTCACATAACATGCTCTGGTACTTCAACATTCGGGAATTGGTGAGCCAATAATTTGCTTTTTGTTCCATAAGGGCAAGGACTGCATGTGGCACAGTGACTCGTATGTTCTGTCCTAATGTGAGCTTGTCTGCTTCGCTCACTAATAGTGCTGTAGCTGCAACTGCTCTCAGGCATGGTGGCCATCCTTTGGCCACAGTGTCCAACTGTTTCGATAGGTATGCTACAGGTCGTTCCCAATTTCTGAGTCAACATGCCTAAGGCATTTCCCTGTACTTCATGTACAAACAAGTGGAAAGGCTTGTGGACATCTGGTAGTCCAAGTGCTGGTGATGACATCAATTCTTCCTTTAACTTCTTGAAGGCTGTATCCTGCTCAAGTCCCCACTCCAGTGGCGACTTTTCTTCTCCTTTTGTGGCTTCATACAATGGTTTGGCAATTTGGGCAAAGTTGGGTATCCAGATTCGGCAATATCCTGCCGCTCCCAGAAAGGCTCTGACTTGCTTTCTGGTTGTTGGAGTTGGAATTCTACATACTGCTTCTTTTCTTTCTCTGCCTAATCTTCGGCTTCCTTGGGTTATACGAAAACCCAAGTATTTCACTTCTTTTTGGCATAGCTGTGCTTTTGCTCTGGAAACTTTGTATCCAGCTTCATCTAGTAACTGCAAGAGATCTTTGGTGGCTAGTATACATTCACTTTCTGATATGGCAGCTATCAGCAGATCGTCCACGTATTGGAGAAGCACTCTCTTCCCCGGGGCCACTGGATAGCTTGAAAGGTCTTGATTCAGTGCAGCACTAAAGATGGTAGGCGAATTTTTGAATCCTTGGGGTAATCTTGTCCAGGTGAGTTGGCCCCCTCTTCCAGAGATGGGGTCCTGCCATTCAAAGGCAAACAATATTTGACTTACAGGGGCTAATCTTATGCAAAAGAATGCATCTTTTAAATCCAGTACAGTGAAATGGGTAGCTTCAGCAGGTATCAGTCCTAGAAGAGTGTAAGGATTGGGTACAACTGGATGTATAGTTTCAACTGCATCATTTACTCTCCTTAAGTCTTGTACTGGACGGTAATCATCCGTTCCAGGTTTCTTTACTGGCAAAAGTGGAGTGTTCCATGGGGATTGACATACTTTTAGTAGGCCATACTCGAGCAATCTTTGCAGGTGGCGATGAATGCCTTCAATTGCAGCTCTTGGGAGAGGGTACTGTTTGACGTGCACTGGTGTAGCACTAGGCTTGAGGGTTACAATCACTGGAGCTATATGCTTGGCTAGGCCTGGGGGACTGCCTTCTGCCCATACTCCAGGTGGTGCATGAATGTTCTTTAAAGTTTGTTCGAAATAAGTGTCTTGGATAGAGTCATCAATGTAATACCTCCATTCTTCTTCTCGGGGAACTGTTAGCAGCATTATTCCTGCTGGTTTGGCTTGGGGATTTACTGTCATTTGCATTTCTCCTTCTTCGGAGAAAGATATTTGTGCTTGGAGTTTGGCTAACATATCTCGTCCCAGTAGTGGCACTGGACATTCGGGCATGTAAAGGAATTGATGAGTTATTTGCTGTCCTCCTAGACTGCATATACGATTCTGAAGAAAAGACTTTGTAGCTTTGACACCAGTTGCTCCTATAATGGTGACTGCTTTTGTAGAAAATGGGGCTATCTTCTTGTCTATTACTGAATGTTGTGCTCCAGTATCAACCATAAAGTCCATAACTTGGTCTCCTATTTGTATTCCGACCATAGGCTCCTGGAGACCTAAAGCAAACTTGGAGCCCGGTCTGTCCTAATCGACGTCATTTTCATCCTGGACCGTTGTGGCCAATGCTTGAATGGCTCCTCCTCCTCTTTCTCGCTGGAATTGTTCTCGATTGGCTCCTCCGCGGTTTCGGGGATAGCCTCGTCTTTCTTCTCGCCACTGATGATTGCTGTCGTCATCTTGCTGGGCGTCTTCGAGTTGCGGGCACGTATCTCTCCAATGTCCTTCCTCTCTACAGTAGGCGCATTGGTTCACGCCTAGCTTCTGGGTCCGGCCTCCGCCTTGACCCCGCCCTCTTCCTCTGCTCCGTCGACTAGGGACACCTCCCCTTTTCTGTTCAACTATGGCCGCAGCCAAAAAATCAGCTTTCTTCTTCATCTTTCTATCACATTCTCTCTGTCTTTCATTATCACGATTCACATACACTTTATGAGCGACTTCCAGTAACTGTGTTGCATTCATGCCCGCAAACCCTTCTAACTTCTGTAATTTACGTCTAATGTCTGGTTGAGACTGGTTTACAAAAGCAGAATTCACCATACATAAACTTCCTGGTGCCTCGGGATCATAGGGAGTATACATTCTGTATGCTTCAGTTAGTCTTTCATGAAAATCTGCTGGGCTCTCATCTACACCTTGGATAACTCCTGCAACTTTGGAAAGGTTCATAGCTTTTTGGCCCCCCCTTTTCAGGCCTTGTAAAAAGCCTTGGCGAAAACGGGCTAGGGCTGTGGATCCTTCATCTGTATTTGGATCCCAATGGGGGTCTTCATTCGGGAATTCCTTCTGAGCCGCTTCCCGATAGTCTATTCTGCTCAGTCCCTGTCCCGGAGCTACAGGGTTATCTGACATCCATTCAATAGCTGCTTTTCTAATTCGTGCTCGCTCTTCTGTCGTGAATAGGGTGGACAGGAGCTGACGACAATCTGCCCAGGTGGGTTGATGGGTTTCCATTAGAGTAGTTACTAATTCTGTAAGTTCCTGGGGCTTGCTAGTATAGGAGGCATAATGTGACCTCCAATTTAATAAATCAGTTGTAGAGAAAGGGATATACACATAAGTTAAGGGTCCCGCTACCACCTCCTCATTATCGTTCTTTATGGGCACTCCCGGGACTTGCCGTAAAGGCAGCATTTTGGCGGTAGCTGTTTTGTGGGATCTAAGGGCTGTTTTCTTAACTATCTTTCCCGAGACTACTTTCGCTTTCTCAACAGGTTTCACTTTGGGTGTACATTTTGCTGGCACGCTAGCACTGGCAATCGCTTGTTCGCTATCTTCCCCGCTTTGGGCATTCTCATTTTCTTCCTCTTCTACCTCTGCTTCTGACTCGCTTTTTATAACATCCTCTTCTTCAGCTGATTCCTCTCTCTGCCCTCCAGGAGGGGGTTCAGGGGTTGGGTCCCGCTCCGGCCGTCTCTGGGGGTCTGGGGCAGGACGCCGGGCTACTCTTATCGGACCTGGGGTTCGGGGCTGTCTGAGAATTATCTCCGGGGAATCAGGATCTACCAGGATGGGCTTCTTCCTGGACTTCTTATCCTGCTCTTTCATTCTAGGCTGTTCCGTTTTCTGTCTAGAATCTGTCTTAGCTAACATTATTCTGCACTGTTCCTCATAACAGCGCTGCGCCCAGGGGGGCGGATCTTCACAAATACTTAACCAGGAATCTATATAGGGGTACTGATCGGGGTGCGCTATCCGCACTCTACGATGTATTGACTGAATAATCTCTACATTAAACGTTCCCTCTCGGGGCCAGATGAGGTCTAGATCGGGCCACTCCCTAGTACACAAAATCTGCAAACGGGCTGCTGTCATTTTAATACCATAATCTCCAGAATATCCCTCTTTAAAATGTGCGATCATACATTCTAATGGAGTGTTTCTAGTAGACCCCGCCCCTCCCATTTTGATGTGTGCGCGCAACAACAGACAAAAGGGAAAAGGAGGGCGGACCGTGGGTAAGGGGTCCTCACGGCCCTGGAAACGTATAAGGAGTACAAATAACAAGACAAGACGACAATCGCTTCCCCCTTTTCGCGACCTGAACGCGGTCGCCCGGTCAGGAAATGCGCTACTCAGGGGTCCGCCTTCACTTGGTCCGTGCTGCCAGACCTCTCATTCACACTTCGTTCACACAATCATGCTAGCAACGTATCCCAGAATGCATTCGTTTCTATCTATTCTGACTAGTCTTTTTTCCCAATTACAATAAGGATGAGGGTTTCACCCGGCGAATTCCCATGCGGGGTTACTCGGCCCTTCCTTGAGAGGTGATCATGCTCTCTTACCAATTCCCAATATCTCGAGATTACAAATTCCAAATTCCAAGTTCCAATGGCAGTACTGCTCTTTCTATTTCTGTCTAGACACCAAATCAAAACTATACTCACCGGATCCGGTCCTCAAACTTCCCAAGCAGGCGCATGAGTTGGACCTCGGACTCCCCTCACTCGGGTTCGAGGCGTTGGCTCCAGCCGGGCCCGGCACCCGCCGAGGTCCGACCAGCTCCCTCCGATACAAGGGACCGGCGGCGCCAGGGAGCAGCCCTCGTCGGAAGGGCGCGATCCCGGCAGGACCAAGCCTATAGAGGCGGAAAGTCGTGGTATATTGCCCTATATACACTTTGATTCCACAACTTCCCGGCCAACGCACCAAGAATATGTAGCAGCAAAGCGCAGACAAACCAATGATACCAGGAGTCTGTTCAGAAGGTCCAAATCATTTATTTGTGCACAAGTCTCAAGCAAGTCAATTTCAAAATGGCTGAGCAAAGTTTTCTAGCATTACAACAACTTTTATAGACTTCTGTTCCATTCTAGGTATAGAAAAACATTTCATTGGTCCCGGTACTCTCCCGTACCTCCCGTACCCCTTCCATTGGTGCCGGTACTGATAAGATTATCCAATTATGTTCCTTCAGTGGGCATGGCACCTGCATACCCCCCTTCTAGTCCCAATTACAATGGTCAGTTCATCAACTTGTTACTTTCATACTCTCAAGGCCATAGAGCCAATTTGTGCATGCAGGGGAGCAGGGCTCTGCAACTCATCTGTCAGCACTCCCAATTATATTCCTTGCAGATGTACTTTTTCTTATCAGTAACTTTTAAACACATTTTTCTGTATTTTTCCATCTCTCAGTTTTGCTTACCTAAGTAAGTTTAGTTCTCTTACAGAGTTCTATCCTACAATAGCAGCATATTGGGGGATGTGCAATTCCTATGTGCCTCTCCACAGGCTTCATTTACAGGTCAAGCTAGTTAGGCCTGCCTGCTTATGTCAGACACCGTGGATCACAGGCCTGCACCTTCCACAATTACATTGAACAGGAACAAGTAACTTGGACAACAGGGTAAACTATATACATCTGCGATACGTTGAGTAAGGTAAATTTAAATACATGTACAAATGAAATTATTAGGTATTGGTTATACTTGGGGGTGCCCTAATAATGATGGCTGGGGTTCAGGGGAGTCAGTGAGGTATTTGATAAAGAGAAAGTTTAGTGCTAGCTATGGATGTATTGTAATTAACAATAGATAATATAATTCTGTTATAATTCTGTTCAACAATTTAAGACTGTCATTAGGGATGAATAATTGTGCTTGTTTGCAATTGTATGGCATCAAGAGAGATGCTGTAGTGGAGAATTGGATTTTTGCAAATTATATATTGTATGCACTGAATCTAATGGGCCGAAGAGGAAGAAAACGACTGAATGAAATGCTACTGAATATGGAGACTCCTGATAAAGATCAACGATTCCAGCGGAACTACTCATGTATGTGCAGCAGTGAAGCCTGGGTGGATGGTCACTGAAAAAGATTGATCTAAGATGTGCATAGCACAGCCCATGGTGAGAAAGGATGCTGCTGACGAATCTGGAGTGATGACTGGTGTCATGATATGAGGGACTAATCTCTGAATTATTGCTAGATCTACGAGAAGCAGTTGGCCACTGCTGGAAAAGGTAGTGCTTACAAGAATAATTGGTAAGGTCTTGTTCTCTGTACACATTTTTATTGAGGCTAAGCAAAGGTAAACAGTGTTACATGATTTTGTATAACTATTTCTTCCAATGAACAAGATGGAGTTCACCTATGGACCAGATGTGCCTAGGACTTTGAAGGAACATCTGCAAAATGAAGCCTATTGTAGAAGATTTATTCTGGAATTGGACATGTTTCAGCTACTGTTCTTTTGTAATGATTCTTTCTAGAATCACAGGGAGGACTGTAGGAATGGACAGATAAAGGGATACCAGAATCCCCAATATGTAATTGAAGATGGATGAATTTCTTGATACAAAATGTGTTTAGAAGTTTGACTTCTCACCTACTTCCTTTTAAATAGAATAGGATGTCATGATCATGGGTTCTGTGTAATCGTCTTTAAAATAGATGGAACAGTGTTAACTAAGCATAAAGGCTATGACCTGTGCAACCATAGTTCATTGTACAGTCACTGCTGACAAAACATAATTTTTGCAACTTTTGCAATTATAAATTTCATCTAATATACTGTAATCAGATCTTACTCTGTAAAAAGAACTTTGGCGACACCTTGTGTTATTTCATGGTTATAATAAATGACTGTTACTTCCTCTTTTTCTCTAATAAAAGGGAGCTTTTAGGAGGAGAACTTGGAATTCAATAAGCCTGGAATTATGCCTGTTCATAGTCCGCTTGTTGTCTTCCCTCTGAGCTCAAAGAAAATAGCACTTTGTGTGTGTGTGATTGTGTTCTGTATTACTCTCTGTCTGTTTCTCACTGCTTGATGGACCAGAGACCTAAAGAGCCGTGGTATTGTGGTTAGATCATGGAGTTTTCTTCAGTCACCTTTAAAAGTAATTCCTCCAGAAGATATTTGAGGCTTATTGCATAATTTTAGTGTGTGAGAAAACTTGCACTGCTGTTACTTGCATTCATTCATGCAATGTATACCCCTGCACCCCCCATATGGTGTGGTGCTGCATCTGATCATGTAAAATAAGTGACTTATACTGGCTGCCCATACTCTGCCTATGGTAAAATCAACCCCCATTTGTACTGTACTTTCTCTTTAGTGGGAACAGTGTATGAGTGAGGAAAGCTCGCATCGCTGCTATCTGTGCTGATTCTTTTCTATAATGGGACAGTGTGTGTGTGTGTGTGAGGGAAGCCTTCATGCACTCATTCTGTTCATACATAGTGGCCTTCTGTCCTATGTTTTGTTCTTGGCTTTATTTAGTAATGCTGAATAAAATGATGTCTCTTAGTTACTCACAGCAATATCTCAGGATATGCAGGGCTGGTTAAACCATCAGGCAAACTAGATGATCACTAGCTTCCTGGGATGGCAAAGAGCAGCTTTAGTCAAAGCAAAACTATATGTGCTGACAGACAACTCAAAGAATCATTTGCTACAAGCTTTTACTGACAGGGAGGGCGAGCAATTTTCACATAGCCCATTTGCCTTGATAAATAATCATTTACCTGAGTAAAAACTTTTATAAATTATCCTTATTACCTATGTATGTACAAAACAAAGTCTGATATTTAAAAATGTGAGGTCTGTGGATTTTTACAAGATTGTTCTGAGATGGGTGATGGGATAATTATGACTGTTGAGTTTATCTGAGTTTATGCATGCCCTCTGGGACATGAAAGATAATTTGAGAGGAAGGGGGCAAGGCTGAAAATTTGCCTGGGGCATCAAATACCCTTGCACCAACTCTGAGAATATAGAATCTAACCCGACCTTGGTTGTATGGTTTGACAGAGGGATCAGCTGCTTGTTTCTGCTTAGTCCGAGGCATCGGCTCCTGCTACTATGGGCAAGAAGAAGAAAATTGGAAAAAGCAGGAAGGACAAGTTCTACCATTTGGCTAAAGAAACAGGTGGGTGATGATATCAAGGGTGAATTGCAGAAGCAGGGTCTTTATTTTGTGTTGTATGTGTTTTGTGTTGTATGTGGGTGGGTGAGTGGAGAGGACTATCATCTGGCCAACATGTGGGTGTCACCCCCAAGTTCCTTGCGCACTATCTCTTTTTATCGCTCTGAGCAATCCAGTCATCGATTGGAATTTGTTAAAAGAACATAAGTGGTGACAAAGCAAGTTAGATCAGTAATCCTTTGAGACCAATATTCTGTTTCCAACAGTGGCCAGTATATCACTTGAAAGAATCCAGAAAATCCTAATAGGAAAGTTCATTACATATTTCTCAGTAGAGGTTCATGACTGTCATGGAATGCACAAAACTAACCCATTTGGAGATGTTTAAGAAACAAAAATGAGTAGTAGTGAAATGGAATTGCTTCTTAAATGTCATTATTGGAAGTATTCATGTGTGTGCAGCTCTGCAGTTTCCCTCCTCCCTCTTCCCTTTAAGCTGATGAGTGAGAGTAAAGTAATACAGGGTTGTGTGTGAAGTGACCATTTCCTTCATTAACACTTTACACTTGGGGGAATTCTCACAAAAGAATTTAAAATTCTGTGTGCAGTCTGCAAAATTATGCTTGCTTTATTAGTACATTTTTGCACAGAACTCCCCAATCATAAAGCTTAGCTCCTCCTCTAGACTTGAAATTTCTTTTATCTCTTTCCTCCTTAGCTCTCTTGCTCCATTCACAGTTCTGTCCCCAACCCATTATTCCCCTGTTTTCTCTCCCTCAATCTTCTAGCCCCCAGTAATCCCCCCACTCACAAGCAACCCAGCCCCCATCAAACCCTCCGCTCACCAGCAGCCCTTTCCTGGTACCAGCCAACCCCCTCTGCTCACCAGCAGCCTTTTCCTGTTCCTCCTGAATCCCGATCGAAATAACAGAGCCTCAGGAGCACTCCCATTTGCTCATACGGCTGTGATAGTCACCCGCATATTTTGAAAGGTACACAGGAAGTGTACCTTTTATATAGTGCCAGTGTTGGACTGTAGCACTGCCATAGGAACAAGTGCCCCGAAGCTGTGCTTGAGTCCGATGCTGGCGTATTTTGAAAGCACAGCCACAGGAGCAAACAAAAGTGCTTTCACGGTTGTGTTGCCTCACTGTCCGGTGCCCGCGCAAAATTCTGCACATCAAATGGGTAATTCTGCGCACATTCTGTGTTGCATAGTTGTACAGAATTCCCCCAGGAATAACACTTCTAATTGATTAATTTTCTCCCAGCAATATATTCATGCTTCTTTGGTTAATTTGAACCAGCCAGGGATTTTTTTTTCTTTGATAAATCCCTCCCTATCTTGCTCAATCTGGTCATTTCAGTGACAGCCCTTGACTGAGGTGGGAGGAGGGCATTGTCTACTGCTTCCTCCAAAAGTCCTGCAGTTGTGGTCCCTAAATCTGGCCACTAAGTGCTTCTGTTGCATGATTAATATTTCTTGCAGGGGCTTAGAAGGCTGATTACAACATCCCTGGCCTAGAGAATGGAAGATCTGACCCTGGAATGGATCCCAAGCCCTCTGCAGTGAGACATTAGACTGGATAATTTAACTTTACATTTTCAAATTCATATAAACAGTTCTGAGCATTCCTGAAATCCTTCTGTGACTGTCCATTTCTCTGTCTGACTCTCTGAGTGTATCTCACTCTGCACTATTCTCATTGACTAACTGTTTTGTCTAGGTTATCGGTCTCGTTCATCCTTTAAGTTGATTCAGTTGAACCGGAAGTTCCAGTTCTTGCAGAAAGCACGGGCTCTGGTGGACCTTTGTGCAGCACCTGGTGGCTGGTTAGTATGTCAAGTAGCAAGCTACTTAACAAGAGGGTTCTCAAACTGGAGGTCTTAGAATATGTTTTTCAGGGGTGGATCACCTACCCAAAGTAAAGGTAGATCATAGAGGGGGCACTGTACTTTCAGTGTAATCCTTGTGGTGTAATTTTCATTTTTGAACAGAGAGTGCACACCAAGGGGGTTATTTTAAAAGCGATATTCGTGCTTTGGACATCTGCAAATGGGCATGCAGAAATCCAAAGCACAGAGACATCTCCGGAAACTGGCTCCAGAAATGTCCCTGGTACAAGGATGTCCAAGCCAAGAAGGGGACATGGTGAGGCATGTACACTGCGTTCTCAAGAAGTTGGACACCCTCGCCCGATTTCAGAAATATATATTCAATATATCCAGGTCTGAATAGCATCGGAAAAGTGCATGTTTTGCCAGCTAGACAGCTGGAAGATGTGGAGGGGATACGCTCATATTCCCTATATTTTCCAGGTTGGCAATGAACGCTGATAGGGATTGAGGAATCATGTTTTTGTGTTACCATGCCGATAGATATCCCCGTATGCAAAGTAGCATATGATAGATGTTACTCCCTTAGGTTTTTTTTTGCAGGGATGTCTATGTTGATGCCGGCACGGGCGTCCATGTTGGGGATGTCTGTTTCATTTTTCAGATGTTAGTGAGAGGAGGAAGGGTAAAAGTGGTATTGTCAGACTCAAGGGTGAAGGGGAGGAATATGTAGAAGCTGATGAGGATAAAGCGGAATTGCTTAACATATATTTCTGTTCTGTGTTCACAGATGAAGAACCAGGAACAGGACCTCAGAAAACACCCACAAACAGGAACAGAAGCGAGGGGCATCTTGAACAATTTTCAGAAGACTGTGTTTGTGAGAAACTAGCTAAACATAAAGTAGACAAAGCGATGGGACTGGATAGGATACACCCTAGAATACTGAGGGAACTTGGGGACGTTCTAGCAGCTCCACTGACTGATCTTTTCAATGCCTTGTTGGAGTCAGGAGTGGTACCAAAGGACTGGAGAGAGGCTCATGTGGTACCTTTACACAAAAGCGGAAGTAAGGATGTGGTTGAAAACTACAGGCCGATTAGTTTAACTTTGCTGGTGAGTAAATTTTTGGAAACGCTGCTGAAAGAGAAAATAGTGAGGTTTCTGGAGTCCAGCGGATTACAGGATCCAAGGCAGCATGGATTCACCAGAGGCAGGTCTTGTCAGACAAATCTGATTGATTTCTTTGACTGGGTGGCCAGGGAGTTGGACCGAGGGAGAGCCCCAGATGTGGTGTATTTAGATTTCAGTAAAGCCTTTGTCACTGTTCCTCACAGGCGACTTATAAACAAACTGAGCACCCTAGGGAAGGACCCTAAAGTTACTGCTTGGGTTAGAAAATGGTTGGGTGGGAGGCGACAAAGAGTACAGGTAAATGGAGCTCACTCTGAGGAGAAGGATGTTACCAGTGGTGTGTCCCAGGGATCTGTCCTTGATCCAATTCTTTTTAACATCTTTGTTAGTGATATAGCAGAAGGGCTGTCAGATAAGGTTTGCCTCTATGCGGATGATACCAAAATCTGCAATAGAGTAGACACCCAGGAAGGTGTAAATAACATGAGGAGGGATCTAGCTAAGCTTGAAGAATGGTCTAGAATTTGGCAGCTGGGATTTAATGTTAAAAAATGTGGTCATGCATTTGGGCTGCAGCAATCCAAGGGAGCAATATAGTATAGTGGGTGAAGTACTTTTGTCCACTAAAAAAGAGCAGGACCTAGGCGTGGTTGTGTCTGATGATCTTAAAGTAGCTAAACAGGTAGAAAAGGCGACAGTAAAAGCTAGAAGGATGCTTGGGTGCATACAGAGAGGAATGGCTAGCAGAAAAAAGGAGGTGATAGTGCCTCTGTATAAGTCTTTGGTGCGACCTCATTTGGAGTATATGCAATTACCTTCAAAAGGATTTAAACAGGATGGAGTCAGTACAGAGGGTGGCTACTAAAATGGTTAGTGGTCTTCATTATAAAGCATGTGAGGACAGACTTAAAGATCTTAATATGTACACCTTAGAGGAAAGGCGGGATAGAGGTGATATGATTGAGATGTTTAAATACCTCCGTGGCATAAATGTTCGGGGAGAGAGCCTCTTTCAATTGAAAGCAAGTTCTGCTACGAGGGGACATGGGATGAGGGTGAAGGGAGATAGATTCAGGAGTGATATGCGGAAATATTTCTTTACGGAAAGAGTGGTGGATCCATGGAATAGTCTCCCAGTGGAGTTGGTAGAGATGAGGACAGTATCTGAATTCATAAAAGCATGGGACAAACACACAGGATCTCTAAAGGAAAAAAGGGGACTGTTGTAGTTGTTGATATGGAAGGACAGACTAGATAGGCTATGTGGTCTTTTTCTTTTGTCATATTTCTATGTTTCTATATTCAGGCTTTGTCCTGGATGTCTCAGATTGCACTTGTTAAGTGGCTTTTTAAAAAGGAGCATCCAAGTCCTGTGTTCCCAGAGATGGAAAGGGGAATGAAGAGCTGGGAGATAGATAAAAATTTAAAAAGAAGAGAGAGGGGGCGGGAGAAAAATATGTGGGTTCTGGAAGGAATATTAGGAGATGAGGTGAGGGGAAAGAAGTGGGCTGGAAGAGGAAAAGAGGGCAAATAAGTTGGGAAAATAAAAGAGGAGGGGTGAGACACAAGAAGGGCAGATGGAGGACTGGGCATGAGAGCTGGGAATGGGGGAGCTAGACAGCAGTGAGATAATGGTGGAGAGGAACAAAGATAGAGAGAGACATAGGTAAAATAATTTCAAGACGAGCCTAGGAAAGTCATGAGATGATATGCAAAAGATTAGCAGAGGAGACACCAAGATTTTAAAAAGCTAAGGAAAATATTCTGACAGCAAAAACAGAATTGGTTTTTGGTATAAGTTACTTCAACGTATAACAGTTTGTATATGCAATTTCTTTTGAACATGGTTATATTTATTGGGGAATTTTCAAAACGTCCTGCAATGGTGCAAAGCCTAGGGGTACTTTAACCTCAGGTCTTTGCACCAGTTCTCAGAGGGAAAGTGTGAGCAGGCTTTTGCTTGGGGAAATTGCTCCAGGAATAAACCAGTCTCTTTTTACATGTTGTTCTGAACAGTTCCCCTTGAAACGTGGGCTTCCTCAGGACTCCTCTTTGTTTGCTCTTCTATTTAGAATCGATATACGTCCACTATGTGACTTGCTACGTTCGTTAGAGGTGGACTATTGCTTATTTGCGGATGACATCATGATCTGTTTTCCTTTTGGTAACAATGTTGATGCAGCATTGGCCAAATTGACTGATTGTACTCTTAAAGTGATGGACTGATTAGGTTTGGAGATGAATTTAGCTAAGACTGAAATTATAATCATTCATTATAATACTGGCTTTGCAGCTACCTGATATGGTTATTAATGGAACATCTCAGGTTGCTTTTGTGTAGCAAACACACTATTTGGGTGTATTAGAGGACTCCCAATTGACTTTTTACTAACATATTGGGGAGCTAATTAAAAAGCCTTATTATAAATTGCATTTAGTTTGAAGATTAAAGCACTATCCCGATCCACTGGATTTTAGAAATGTTATCCAGTGTATGGTATATCACCCTTAGATTATTGTAGTACTATATTATTAGCTTATCTGTTGTTACTTTGAAACCATTACAAAGAGTCCAAAATGCCACATCTATATTGTTGATGGGCACAAAGTTACATGAACATATTTCCCCTTCCTTGTAGGCTCTTCCTATTTTTTCTATGTGAATTTTGGGTTTTATTTAGGCTTTTGCCATTAATTTTTAAGGTTCTCCATTTAGGGATAGATGTACCTTTGAAATTTTCTTGGGAAATTTAGGTCTCAAAGTGTGCATTATGATGCCAGGGGAGTGGACAGCTTCAATGTCCGGTCCTGCCTCCATCTTTTGAAGAGTGGATTTTGGATCATTTGGTTTTTTGTGGCTGGTCCCCTTGCCTCGAACAAACTTCCGTTAGAGTTATGACTTTTATAAGATTTTATGGATTTTAGAAAAAAGATGAAAGCATTTTATTTTAGGAAGGTTTTCTTTGAGGGTATAGGTAAATAATTTTGTATTATGGAATCTGAGTTTTATCACTTTTTGCAGAGCTGTTAGAATATTAGATTGGGGCTAGAGATTTTGTATCTGGAAATTTGTCATTTTGTTATGATTATATGCTATATCATATTTGTTATGTTAATTGTGTCTTGATTTTGGTTTATTTGCTTATGATTATGGCTTATGTTTTTGTAAACCGCGGAGGTCAAAATTTATTAACAATTATAGATTGCTTTATCTAAGAATCAAAGCGGTTTGCATACATCCATAGTAAGTTAAACATTTTAACAGAATATAAATTCAACAGGATGTGTACAATTCATGGAACTTTAACAACATTACTTCCATAGCGACAGTCCAATCCAGACTCTTGGGTTCTGTCCTCCTTCCAGTAGATGGAGATTGAGCATGCTGGCCTTTGGTGATATCACGGTGTAAGGAGCGTCTCCCACCAAGCCAGTATCCTTAGTCTCCAGCAGATGGGGAAGAACTCTGTGTAGTCTGGGCTATACTGAAGGGAATTTAATTGCTGAGAAAAAAAAAGAAGAATCAGATTACTCTCTTGACAGTATTCCTTTGTTAAAGGTTTTTAGCTTACTTTGGACAAATACTGTGGTGATCTGGTCTGCCCTGGGGGTACCGATGCTGTTTGGTCAGCTGTAGGACTCCGGGAGGAGCGGGAGTCTGGTGCTCCAGAATCCCTCTATCATTTAGACCAATTTCCCATTGCCTCTACAAGCTTTGGTGGTGTTGAAGTAAACGGGCCTCTGCCGCTTTAAATCTAAGTTGTACGTCTGCTTTCAGCAGTGTCAGTGGTTTCACTTCATAGCGCTCGGTGAGCCTGGTGAATCTCTTCCTTTCTCCTTTGGTTGTGACATGTTTGGGGTCAGTTTCCTGTGGGTAAGCGCCAAGAGTAAGGACTTTGTCGGTGGGCCTTTCCTGTGTTCCATCATGCCCTCGGGAAAGGCCATTTGCGCAGCCTACACAGTATCTGTAGCCATCTGTCTGCTGTGGGATTTTGTAGGGCCTGAGGAAGACTGCGTGATAGGAAACACTCTTTGGGGATCTCCTTCCCTAATGAGGGGGGTCCTCTGGTGGTGTTGGAAATGGCAGTGCAGGCAAATTTGGGCTTGTCTCTGGCCGCAGGACCTGCAGTTATGGTAGGAACCGTGGCCATTTATTCTCAGCACCTTCTGATATTTTGGAGTCCTCTGCACTGCAAGATTTGTTTCCTGTGCTCGGGGAACTATCTGGGGAATCTCAGGCTCACGGTAAGAACCCTCTGTTCTCTCCAGAATTTATTCTTTTACTCCACCAGGCTTACTGTATAAAGCAGGGCCTGGGGGAGTTGCAGAAACCCAGTTCTGCAGCTACGGTGCAGCGTAGACAACTGGGGGTTTCATCGCTCCTCACACCCTTGGGAGTCATGGCTTCCAGAGGTTTGGAGGCAATGGATGAGGCTGGGGCGTCGGATGATCCTTTGGAGGGTCCCTCCATGCTGGGCGGAGACGATTTGGCCCTGGGCCATCAGGAACGGGACCTTGCTCCTGGGGGAGGACCCTAGTATAGTGAGGACGTTCTGCAAGTAGTTGCTGGCTTACTCTTTGGCGTCCCTGAACCTTTGTCTGGAATTGCAGTCTTATGAAACCTCCCCTGGAACATCTGCTTTTGCAGGGCATCAAAATATCTGAAACCGCCTTTCCCGTGTATAGGGCCCTCAAGTAGATGATTGATTTGGAATGGGAAGTGCCCGAGGCCAGGCTGTGGGGTGGCAGAGCTATACAGCATCTTTATTCCATTCCGGCCAGTGAAAAGGATCTCTTGTAGCTGCCTAAGGTGGATGCCTTGGTGTCAGCAGTAACAAAGAAAACAACTGTTCCTGTGGAAGGAGGGGTAGCTTTGAAGGATCCGCAGGATAAAAAGTTGGAGACGCTGCTCAAGCAGGCCTTCGAGTTCAATGCCTTGGCCTTGCAGGCCTCAATGTGTGGCACTTATGTGGCTAGGGCTTGCATGAGGTGGGTGCAAGCCCTTTCAGAAACAGAGGCAGACGTTGGCCCGGCTTTGCCCAAGGTGGCTTGACTGGAGTCTGAAGCAGCATACCTGATGGATGTCTTCTGTGATTTGCTACAGGCCTCTGCCAAAGGCATGGAATTGGTGGTCGCGACTCGATAGCTGCTGTGGCTGCATAACTGGTTAGTTGATGTATTCTCTAAGCATTGCTTGAGTAAGCTACCATTTTGGGGCAAGCTCCTCTTTAGCGAAGCCCTGGAAAAGTTGATGAAGGAACTGGGGGACTCTAAGCTGGCTAAATTGCTGAAGGACAAGCCTAAGACCACCAAATCAATGCTGGCTTCCATGGCTCAAGCCTGGGATTTCTGGCATTTTTGGGCGGCATGTTTTGCTCCCTACCAGAGACCGGGGTATCCTACTTGAGGTCAGCCCTTTCAGAAGGGCAGAGGTTCCAGCCACGGTTTCTTCTCTGGAACCAGTAGCCACCTCGAAGAAAGCACAGTGAGATGAGGGGGGCTCCGGCAGGGGTTATGCTGGTCGGGAGTCACTTTTGCTAGCTTTACCTTGGGTCCAAATCGCCTCCAAGGTTCTGGAGGTCATTCACGAGGGGTATGTGTTGGAAATCGCTCGTCCCCTCAATGATGCTTTTCTTGTGTTGCCCTGCAAAGTGGCCACCAAATGGCAGGCTGTCAGGGAGACTGTAAGACTGCTTCAGCTGCAGTCAATGATACCTGTTCCCGTACACCAATTAGGTCAAGGTCAGTACTCAATATATTTTGTGGTCCACAAAAAGGATTGATCCTTTTGGCCCATACTTGACCTGAAATATGTCAAGCAGGCATTGCGTGTACTGCACTTTTGGATGGACACCTTGCAATCTGTCATATTCGCCATGCATCAAGAAGAATTCTTGACCACCTTCGATCTAACAGAGACCATCCTTCACTTTCCTATCCTGCCGGACTATTAAAAATATGAGGTTTGCCTTGCCCATGGGCCATTTCCAGTTTTATGCTCTTCCATTTGGCCTTTAATGGCTCCCTGAACCGTCACAAAGATGGTAGTGGTCACAATGACCCTGTGGAGCCAGGAAGTATTGGTTCATCCCCGTTTGAACGACTTACTAATCCAGGCGAAGTCGCAGGAGGGGAGAGTGCAGGCCACACAATACATAAGAACATAAGATATGCCATACTGGGTCAGACCATCAAGCCCAGTATCCTGTTTCCAACAGTGGCCAATGTAGGTCATACGTACCTAGCAGTTTCCCCAAGGGACACAGGTTCCACAATGCTTGTATTGGTTCAAGCATTGATATCCTGGGTCCCTTCTTAATAATGGTTTATGGACCTTTCCTCCAGGAACTTGTCCAAACCTTTTTTAAACCCAGCTACACTAACAGCCTTTACTACATCCTCCGGTAACAAATTCCACTATTCACCTTTCTCCATTGGGAAAATTGGCCAGTAGGTTCTAGCTACGCTCCAAACCCTTGGATGAGTGGTGAACACAACCATCTTACGACCTCTCAGAATCTCTTGTACCTCGGGGCTCACTTCGATATGGCTCGCGGGCTGGTGTTTCTGCCCGAGAAATGAAAGGTACATGCTCAGATCCACAGATTCTTGCATCAGCGCACCCAGTCAGCATGGTCATCTTCATATCTTGGGATCCATGGCAACTATTGGATAGCACCATGAACGAGGGTGCTTCTCTCGCGGTGGTCACCTCAGGTACATTACCTCTCCAAGAAGCTCCTTTGTCTGCTGGAGGTCTACAGCAGCCTGGCTTGGTGGTTAACGTCCTCCAGCCTCTTAACCGCAGTAGTGAGCAATAGTGAGAACAGACGCCAGCCTCTCTGGTTGGGGGTCACACTGTCACAAGTAGCCCAAGGACAGTGGTTGCAGGAGCAAACCCAGTGGTCCATCAATCACCTGGAAATGAGGGTCATAAGGTTGGCACTTCAGGTCTTTCTGCCCCTGTTACAACAGCAAGCAGTGAGAGTTTTCTCGGACAACACCATCAAGGTAGTGTACATAAATAGTCAGGGAGGTATGGGAAACGTGCTCCTTGCAGACGAGATTGCTCCACTACTTCAGTGAGCAGAGACAAATCTCTTGCAGTTGTCAGCATCCCACATCACAGAGAAGGAAAATGTGCATGCAGAATTTCTCAGTCTGCATCAGCTGGATCCAGGGGAGTGATCCCTGGAGGAGTCTGTTCTGCAGTCTGACCAATCACTGGGTCATGCCCATGATGGATTTGATGGCGTCAGCAGAGGAATGCCAAGGTGTCCCAGTTTTTCAGTCACCGCAGAGAGCAAATGTCAGAAGGTCTTGATGCATTAGTATAAGAGTGGCCGAGGGAGGTACTTCTATATGCCTTTCTGCCATGGCCTCTGATAGAGTGGCTGGTTCAGTGCATCGAAGCTCACTGAGTACTGGAAGTACTGGTGGCTTCAGATTGACCTTGGAGGCCATGGTACCTGGATCTTTTCCGACTAGCAGTGGACAGGTCGTGGCATCTGCTGGCCAAGCCCAATCTGTGGTCTCAGGGTCACATCTTGAAGCCTCAAGTGGATCGCTTCTCACTGGCAGCTTGGCTCTTGAAAGGGCACACCTGAGGAAGAGAGGTTATTCAGCACAAATCATTGCCATGTTGACGGCACAGTGGTGTTCTACCTCACTGGCTTACGTATGAATATAATGCGTTTTTGAGGCCATGTGTATTGAGTGTGGGCTGTGTCCTTTAAAAGCCTCTATCCTGGACGTTTTAGCCTTTCTACAGGCAGGCATGGATAAGGGTTTGGCCTTGAACTTCCTTAGAGTGCAGGTAGCCGCTCTTGCTTGTTACCGGGGACATGTGCAGGAGTCTCTTTAGCGTCTCCTCCTGATGTCGTGCATTTTCTCCGGTGTTGTCTGAGAGGTCTACTTCCAGAACCTAAAGATTTGGTTTGGGGTTGTTCTGGATCTGACTGTGGCCTTGGTCCTCTCAGGCTACACTACAATCACCACATTTCTTGCAAGAAGGTTTGCAAATAGTGTCAATAGTTGTCCTAGGGACAATGTTGCTCTGTTCCACTAGTGTTCTTTCTTTGACTGCTTTGACATTGGAATACTGGCTTGGTGGGGGAGCTCAGCCTTCTTATACTGTGACATCACTAAAAACTAGCATGCTCCAGTCTTCGTCTGCTGAAAGGTGGGCAGAACCCCCAGGAGTCTGGACTGGAGTGACTAAAGGGAATAAAATTATTTATTTAACAAGTTTTTTTTTATACCGCTTTATCATTTCAGTCAAAGCGGTTTACATTGTGACTTAAACTTGGTAATATTAAACAGGGACTTTGATAACTTGGATTTTTCTGAAGCAATGAAGGGTTGACTTGCCCAAGGCCAGGTAAGGTAGCAGGTAAGGTCTAATTTCACCATAGTAAATGTTAAGATTTAACAGTTCAACAGGGAGTGTATCATATGTATAAGGGGTTAGAGGTCAACGGAAAGAAACGTGGTAGCAAAATAAGGTGACTGATGTGCATTCTGAATTGTGCATGGGATGTGTATAGGCTGTTTCATTTCCAAAGTGCTCTTGGAATAAATACGTTTTTATTTCCTTGCTAAAACTTGCAAAGTCTTTGATGGCCTGTACACTTTTAGGGAGTCTATTCCACAGGCGTGGCACATATGGAGAAAGCCCTGGAGGAGGTCATATGGCTGGTTCTTATGTTATGAAAGCGGTGGAAATTATGATTTGTGTGCAGGATCTCCTTGTTCTGTTGTCTGCTGATTTTTATAGTATGGACTATAGATAATCTGAGGGTGGATCGCAGTTTGGAAGCTTCATAAATAAATACAATAAATAAAAACAAAAATACAGAGTTATTTTCATTGCTGCCCCTCTTGATTTTATGGGGCTATCTTGTGAATGTAAGACCTTATATGTATTTTATTTGTTTGTTTTCAGGCTACAGGTTGCATCTAAATTTATGCCTGTTTCCAGTCTGATTATTGGTAAGTGATGGAAGTTCTTTAAAGGTCTGGAAGAATCCCAAGAGCCAGGTCACCTGTTGCCCAGAATTTAGAAAAATAAAAATTAAGGGCAAGAAGCAAATATTTAAAGTGCAAAATGAAACAATGTTCCTGGCACATAAACCTTATTTTGCTTGTATTTACTCCCTGTCTTACAATGGAAAAGGAGACTGAGCAGCTTTTAAACTATTGGTGGTTTGGAGCCAGGGTGTTTACAAAGTATGCCATTATAAAAGGCGAGGTGGGGCATCCTGATTGCAAGGACATAGAACAAACTGATTCTAGCTTATCCGAAGTAACCGCTAGTAGGTGTGTTGGGAACAAGAAGGCGTAGTTACTCACCTGTAACAGGTGATCTCCGGGAACAGCAGGAATTTAGTCCTCACATATGGGTATCGTCGGTACCGATGGAGCCTGCGCGGGAACGCTCCCCAGCGTCCAATAGGAATGCTTTTGGGAGCATCCCTCAGCACATGCACGCTGCCTTCCCGCCTTTCCAACTGTCCCTCTTCAGTTAGGTTTGTAGCTGAGTGAAAGGATAGAGGGAGAGAGGAAAGAGACAAAGAGATAGAGAGACAACTCCTAGGGGAAGCGGGTGGGTTGTGAGGACTAAATTCCTGCTGTTCCCGGAGATCACCTGTTACAGGTGAGTAACTACGCTATCTCCAGGAACAAGCAGGAATGTAATCCTCACATATGGGGACTCCCTAGCTGAAGATGCCAGAGAGAGAGCCCCAGGAAGGTGCCACCCTAGAGGGTGGGAATCCTTCCTCCCATGGATCTCTGGCATTCCACCAGGGTTGGTGGGTAGGAGTTGATTTAGGTCTGAAAGAGATTTTGAAGAACAACTTGGCCAAAAAAAGCATCCCGACGGGAGGCTTTATCTAGGCAGTAGTGGGCTGTGAAGGTGTGTACCGAAGCCCAGGTGGCTGCTCGACAAATGTCATCGATAGACACAGAGTGGAAATTAGCCATAGCAGCTGCCATGGCTCTCACATTATGAGCTGTGACATGGTCCTGAAGAGGAAGACCCTTACTCTCATAAGCAAAGGATATGCTTTGGGCAATCCATTTAGATAAAGTTCTTTTGAAGGTCAAAAGCTATAAAAGGTTGCGAGGACTTCCTATGTTGCTGTGTTCTTTGTATGTAAAAGGCTAAGGTCCTTTTACAATCCAAAGTATGAAGGTTTCTTTCTGCAATAGAGGCGTGAGGCCTCGGAAAAAATACAGGAAGATAAATTGATTGATTTAAATGAAAAGGCGAAACCACCTTTGGCATAAAGTGGGGGTGAGTTCGAAGAACAACCTTATCATGATGAAACCTAGTATAAGGAGGATCAGCCACTAAAGCTTGCAATTCATTAATGCGACGGGCAGAGGTGATTGCAATTAGGAAGATGACCTTCCAGGTCAAAAACCTAAGGGCTGTAGTGGCCAAAGGTTCAAAAGGCGGCTTCATGAGCTGCCCGAGAACTATATTTAGATCCCATGCCACCGGTGGTGGCTTGATGGGAAGTTTAGTTAATAGAAGGCCTCATAAATCTTGATATGAGTGGATGAGAGGAAATTGGTTGTCCATTCCGAGGCTTATAAGAAGCTGCAATTGCACTAAGATGGACTCTTACCGAATTAGTCTTTAGACCAGAATTCGATAAGTGAAGGAGATACTCTAGTATTGATTCTAAAGGTATGACAAGGGGGTTTAATCTCTTCTTGGAGCACCATATAGTAAAATGTTTCCACTTGAAGGCATAAGATCTTCTTGTGGAAAGTTTCCTAGAAGCCTGAAGGATATCTTTTACCTGTTGGGACAGGTTGAAATCTTGGAGGTCTAAGCCTTCAGCAACCAGGCCGTAAGGTGCAGGGACTGGGGATTCAGGTGCCATAACGTCCCGTTCTCCTGGGAAAGGAGTTCTGGAGCATGCCCTAACTCCAGAGGTGCCGCTTGAGAGAGATGTAGAAGCAGGGAATGCCACGTTTGGCGTGGCCATCGTGGTGCTATGAGAATCATGCTACCCCTGTCTCTCTGAAGCTTGAAGAGTGTGTTTTGGGGATGAGGGGAATGGGTGGGAAGGCATAAAGGAAGTCCTGACCCCAGTGAAGGAGGAAGGCATCCCTTGCCTGACGGTTGTGAGCCGGAATCCTGGAACAGAACCGGGGAAGTTTGGCATTCAGTGGACTTGCAAAGAGGTCTATGTCTGGAGTGCCCCAGAGATGAAATATCTTTGCCATCTGGTCTAGGTGGAGGGACCACTCGTGAGGCAGCAGTACTCAACTGAGTTTCTGTCCAAATGCCTGGAAGTTATACCACTAGAAGGTGAATTTGATGCTCCCTGGCGAAGGCCCACAGTCGTAAAGCTTTGTTGCATAACGACAGAGAGCCTGTTCCGCCCTGCTTGTTCACATAGAACATGGCTACTTGATTGTCCGTCTGGACTAGGACTGTCTTGTAGCTGAGCTGGACGTGGAATACTCGAAGAGCTAAATAGATTGCTCGTAATTCCAGGAGGATTATGTGTAAAACAACCTCCTGTGGAGTCCAGGTGCCCTTGGTAGAGAGATGATTCAGGTGTGCTCCCCAACCCACCTGTGATGCATCTGTTGTTAGGGTAGCCTGAAAGAGGGGTTGATGGAAAGGAGACCCCACTGTCAGATTTTCTAGTGATTGCCACCATTGGAGGGACAAAATTAGTCATTGAGAGATTATTATTTTGTCCGACAAATGACCCGTGGCCTGTGTCCACTGTGTGGAGAGGGTCCACTGGGCTGCTCGCATGTGGAGGCGAGCATATGGGACTACATAAACTGTGGATGCCATATGTCCTAGCAACTGTAGTAGCTCCCGAGCAGTTAGGGAGGATTTCTCTGCTGCTTGAGAAGCTAGTTGCATTATGCAAAGACACCGGGCTTGTGGAAGGAAAGCCCTTGCCTGTCTGGTATCTAGACAGGCTTCTATGAATTCTAGGCATTGGGAAGGAATTAGTTGAGATTTTGGGAAGTTTATTACCAATCCCAATATTGGAGGATTCGCATTGTATGGGACAGTGCAGTGCTGGCCTCTGCAACTGTAGGGGCTCGAATGAGCCAGTCTAAGTAAGGGAAGACTAAAATCCCCAGGGTTCGTAGAAATGCAGCTACTACTGCCATGCATTTCGTGAATACCCTTGGTGCTGAAGCCAGACCAAAGGGAAGAACCCTGTACTGGAAATGTGTATCCCTGAAAAGGAAATGTAAGAATTTCCTGTGATCTGGATGGATGAGAATGTGAGTGCATGCATCCTTTAAGTCTAGAGAGCAAAGCCAATCCTGGCTTTGAAGGTATGGCAGAAGAGTTCCTAGAGAAATCATTTTGAATTTCTCTAGTTCAATTCTCTGAGGTCTAGAATGGGTCTGTGTCCTCCTGTTTTCTTTGGAATAAGAAAATAGGGGGAGTAGAACCCTGCACCCCGTTGAAGAATGGGCACTTCCTCTCTTGCCCCCTGGGCAAGAAGTGTGGAGACATCGTGATCTAGCAGATTGTCTGCAGAGGTTTGTGAAGTGAATTGCTTTAGAATTGTAGGAGGGGGCATGCTGTGAAAATGAAGCTTGTACCCCTCTCCTACAATGGACAAAGTCCAATCTTCTGCTGTTATCTGATGCCATCTGCTGACAAAGTGGCATAAGCTGCCCGGACTATTGGGGGGTTGGGGACCCCTCAGAGGCAGGGAGGCAAAGCTCTCTAGGAAGGAGTCAAAGCCCTTGAGGGGGGGCTGAACCTGGAGAGCTGGTTGGGCTCTCGGGCCTTTTGGCTTCTTTTGCTGTCTAGTTTGTCCCTTTTGGGCAACCTGACCTGGAGTTTGCTGGGTATAGGAAGGATAAAACTTCCTCTTTTTGCTAAAAGAGGGTTTTTTATAAGGCTTCCTTTTGGCTGGAGGTGGCTGTAGACTTTGACAGTCTGTCTAAGGTAGAATTGTCAGCATCTAACTCGTTAGCCTTCTCCTGCCAGTTCTTTCCGAAGAGATTCTCCCCCGTGCAAGGAATGTTGCCTAACTTGTCCTGTACCCAAGTCTCCAAGTCTGATGCCTGCAGACAGGCAATCCGTCATGCGCCAATGGCAATAGCAGAGGTTCTGCTGATGCTTTCGAAGCAGTCAAAGGCTGCACGATTAACAAACTTGGAGACATCCTGAGCATGCTTAACTAGAGCAAGAAAATCTTGTCTCTTGTCATCTGGGAGAAATGGGCTCATAAGTTCCAAGTCTCCTGTGACTTCCTTGAGGAACATTCCCATATATAGGATATATGAACTGATTCTAGCTGAAAGCATGAAAGCTTGAAAAGTTCAGCGCCCAAAAGCATCCAGAGTCCTGCATTCACGACCTGGAGGACTGGATGCATACCTCTTTGCACTTTTCATCCTACGCATGGCTGATTTCACTACCATTGAATGGTGTGGCAGCTGAGATTTCTGAAATCCAGGACATGGCGGAACTCGATACATAGTATCAAGTCTCCTAGAGTGAGGAGAAGTAGTCAGAGGTGTCTCCCATATTCTGAGCATCAAACTATGCAGAATTTCATGGATAGGCAGAGTGGCTGCCTCCTTAGTAGCTTTAGGATATGGAGAATTTCCAATTCCTTTGCTGTGGGTTCCTCCTCAGGAGCTACTGTGATTGAAAGACCTTTGGCCATATCACGGATGAAATCCTGAAATGACATGTCCTCTGGAGGTGACATTCTGCATTGGGGAGAAGAGGGATCTTCTAGGAGAAACCCTCTGGTGCCAGCAGAATTGTCAGAGTCTTCGTAATCTGAGGAATTGAAGTATTCCTGACCCCGATGCTCCTGCAAAGCTCAATCCCGGTTCCGATCGAAGTCGGTACGGAGCTGACCCGGTACCGCTTTCTCAGTTCCCGCCAGAGATGGCATGGGAAGAGTTCCCACCGGGGTCGGTACCGGTATCGGTATCGATGTTGATACTAGTGCCCGTGGGCCCACCGGTACCACAGCTGGAAGAAGAGCTGCGATACTGCGCTCGATAGCGAGGAACCTCTGGTCTATCGACGCTGCCGATGCTTGGGTGTCAGTACCGGTAAAGACGGCCGGAACCCCTGAGCATGGCACAGGTAGTTTTTGCGAGGTTGAGGCCTCGAACATCCTGAAGCCCCATCGATGCTTTGGAAGCCGAAGCCTCCCGCTGGGGCTGTTTTGCCGGTGTGGTTCCCTCAAGGGCAATGCCAATGGTCTCTCGATGTTAGCAGGAGAGCTACCCGTTGAGGACCGGCTTTTATGTTTAGTTACCTGAGATCCATGGGAGGAAGAAGAGGCCCTTGACGATGTCGATGCAATGGATCTGGCATCTGAAGAAAAGAGGGTACCGAGCTTTGCCAACCCGGTTCTGTCTTCCTCTTTTAGTCATCCCCATACAGGAGAGACATTCAATTGGAGAATGTTCAGGTTCTAAACATTTCAGACACCAATCATGGGTGTCGGTGATGGAAATGGTACTGCCACACGTAGTACATTTTTTAAAACCACTAGTTGGCTTTTTCATGTTTTAGGGAGATGGGGCCTAGTGCCCAAAATGGCGCCTAGCACCAAAGAGAAAAGTTTCTGAAAAGAAACAGTCGAAAGCCTAAGTTTTCATTAAAAAAAAAAAAAAAAAAAAAAAAAATAACCGGCGGTACCGGTAGGTGTCATGCAGTAGGCAAATGCGACCACAAGAAAAGAAATTTAAAGACGGAATTTTCTGCGGTGACAGGGATTAGAACCTGTCGGCTCCGCGGAAAATGAAGAACTGAAGAGGAACAGTTGGAAAGGCGGGAAGGCAGCGCGCATGTGCTGAGGGATGCTCCCAAAAGCATTCCTATTGGACGCTGGGGAGCGTTCCCGCGCAGGCTCCGTCGGTACCGACAATACCCATATGTGAGGACTACATTCCTGCTTGTTCCTGGAGATTAGACAGCTTGAAAGACTGGGGCTTAGAGTGTATGCCATTAGATACAGATATTGACATAATAGGAATCTCAGAGACCTGGTGGAAAAGGATAACTAATAGGACAATGCAATACTATATGTAGAAAGTGTACTGAAATAACAGAAGAGACAGAAATGGAAACATGGCACTATGTGTTAAGCATATTATAGAGTCAAGTTGGATGTAAATTCTGCAAGAGGCAAACTGCATTCTGGAATCTCTATGGATAGAAATTAAGTGCATGACAGGGAGGAATATAGCAGTGGGCGTGTACTACTGCCCTGGTGTTCCTAGGAAGGTGGTATATGAAAAAGTAAATGGAAGTGGAAAATTAAAGTACAATCCATTTGACTGGGATGGTAAAACAGATTTGTGAAATGCTAATAAAGCAGGGCTTCTCAGCCCAGTTCCTGGGATACACCTAGCTAGTCAGATTTTCAGGATAACCACAACGAATATGCTCTGCCCCCATTGTATGCAAATCTCTCTCATGCAAATTCATTTTGGTTATCCTGAAAACCTGAGTGGCTAGGTGTGTTCCGAGAACTGGGTTGACTACCCCTGTAATAGAGAAACTAGCTGGAGGGAAACTAAAAGGAGCAGTTGTAGGAGTTAAGTCTGTATGAGACCTGGAAACTATTTAAAAATATTATCTTGGAAGCCTAGATAAATTGTATTCCACATATTAAAATGGCCTGAAAGAAGAATAAGCATTACAGAATGACTAAATCGATCTCTGAAAGAGGTTATTGAACCCAAAAAGCAATCCTTTAAAATACAGAAAACATTATCCAGTGAAGAAAGTAGGAAGGCACATAAGCACTGGCAAATTAGATGTGCAACATTAATAACAATAATACATTATTTTTGATTACATGCTGTTTTTTTCCCAAGAGTTCAAATGTGTCTTCCAAGAGAGACTTTAAGGAGAGGTTTGCCAAAGAAGTATACCTGTTCATATGCTGCTGTTAGATTTGTTTGTTGATGTTGTTAATGATTATTTGTTTGCATTTAGGTTATGACTACCGTGATCTGTACCTTGCCAAGAACTGTAGTACATTGATGGGTTATAAATGATCTTTATAAATACAAGACTAATAAAAAAACTTCTGAGGGACTCAATAGGGCCATTAAATGATGGGGAGGGTGGTAAAAGGCCTACTCGGGTAGAATAAGATTATAACAGAAAAACAATATACATTTTTTTGCTTTGCTTTTGGTTTTTACATTGAAGGATCTTGGAGAAATTTCACATCAAGAGCATTCTTCATAGATGGTGATTCAGAGGAATTAAAAGAAAAATCTGTGTGAACCTAAAAGGAAATTGACAAGCTAAATTATAGCAAATTCCTGGGACTTAACTCAAATACAGAATTGCAGACCTACTACTGGTAATACAAAATCTGCTATTCAAATATGCCTCTGTACCTGACGAATGGAGGGTAATTAGCATAATGCCAGTTTTCAGTAACTGCTCAGGATTAACCCATGTAACTACCAAGCAGCAAACCTGATGTCGTTACCTGGTGAAATAGTAGAAGTTGTTGAAGATAAAGTTACTGGTCATTTATATAAACATGGCTTAATAGGAAAGACCCAGAATGGAGTTAACAAAGGGAGGTCTTGCCTTATTAATCTATTAGAAATTTTTGAAGGTGTAACAGTGAGCTGGTTGATATTGTGTGACTGACTCTTTAGGAAATTTAAAAATTAAAATCATAGGATAGGAGGCATTGTCTTTCTGTGGATTGTTAACTGGTTAAAATACAGGGCTGGCTTGGTGGTGATTCAGATGGTGTGACAGGAGGTCCCTGGTTTGATTCCTAAGTTGGGACTTAGTTTCCCAGGTCAGCTGGGGCTGGAGAGGCTGTGAAGACTGTGTTCCCAGGCCCTATAGTTGGGAGTGGGGAGGGGAGAAAGGTTATGGTCATTGCACAGGAGTGATGCCGAGAGGATCAGAGTTGGGGCCCATGGTTGTAAGGTTGCCAAGGGAGCCAGGCTACATGGCCTCCAGTCCAAGATGCTCAAGGTAGTGAACCAACTGAGTGTTTGTTTGGGTTTTACTGTAAAATAGGGAGGAAAATTCCCAGGTAGGGCAAATGAGGGGTCATAACATTGGATCCACGGCACTGTTTCTGACTGAGCAGGTGAGAGAATGGCCATCTCAGGAAAAATGGACAGTGGGATTAAATCGTAATTTTTCCTGATGAAAAGAGGACTGCCCCAGTGTGGTTTTTATAACACAATAATTAATGATCTGGAAAAAGGGGCAAGTGAGTGAAATGATCAATTTTGTGAACTACAGAAAAATAATCAAAGTAATTAAAATACAGATGGGTTGTGAAGGAACTGCAGAAGTCCTTACTAAACTGGGGACTGGGCTTCTAATTGCAGAGTGATGCACACAAGGAAAGTTATCTGAACTATAAGCAAATAATGCAGAGTTCCATAATAGATATCGCCACTCAAGAAAAGGATTTTAGAGTCATGGACAATACATTGAAATATTCAGTGTGTGTCAAAAAAGGAGAGAATAGAATAGGGGTTATTGAGAAAGGAATGGATAAGAAAACATAGGATATTATAATGCCTGGCCACACTTTGAGAACTGTGTGTATTTCTGGCTTCCACATTACAAAACATATATAGCAGCACTTGAAAAAGTTCAGAGAAGGGCCACAAAACTGAAAAAGGGAATGAAATAGCCTTGACTGATTTTCTTTGGGTTTTGGAACCTGGCCAAAAAGTTAGGAGCTAGTGGCTGAGACTCCTGCCCCTCCCCTGCCCTCAATTCTCTTCACTGAAAAGGTGGGGGGAGGAGAGGAATAGATCTCTTTAGAGATCTACCATAGCTCTTTAAGGGCTTGATTTGCCAAGGTTGTCACCCCTTCCTACTCTCACCCAATCTTGTTCTCTCCCCCCCCCCATCATCACCCAGTCTATCTCTTTTAGTCTGTTTCTCCCCACTAGTCTCCTCCCCATCTCACTGTTTCCTTCCTCCAGTCCCTATTCCCCATCCCACCTCACCTAACTAGCCCTCCCCGCAAATAAGCCAGTTGTTTCCCCCCCCCCCCCCCCCCCCCAGCTAGCACGTCCCACCTGGCAAGCCAGTCAGCCACCTTTCCGGTTAGTTCTCACCACCCATCAAGCCAGTCAACCACTATCCTCTGCCTCTGCAAGCCAGCCAGCCTGCCTCCTCCCCAGTCCAGCTAGACCTCACAACCCAGCAAGCAACTCGGCTGCCACCACCACCAGGCTCTATCCTCCTTGCCCCCCGATCAGGAGCTTCCTTTTCCCTGCACCATGTGATACAGGAACTTTTGCATTGGTGTGCAGTTTTCAAATCTCGCAAGGCCAATGCAAGAGTTCCTGCACCATGCAGCTCAGATTCAAACAGAAGGACAAACTCCTGGCTTTGGCAGCAATTGCAACTGAAAGGAGGCCTACTCAACTCCCATGCACCAGAGAGAAATTTCTAGTCGCTATGGCGACCTGGCGCCTAGGATTTGTTGAGGCCTCGGCTAAAGAGATTCAGGCTCTTTAGTTTGGAAAAGGTTTATAAAATCATGAGTGAGGTGGAATAGGTAAAAATGGTAAGAATTGCCATACTGGGTCAGACCAAAGATCCATCAAGCTCGGTATCTGTTTACAACAGTGGTCAATCCAGGTGACAGGTACCTGAAAAGATCCTAAAAGTAGCCAGATTCCATGTTATGTACCCTCGGGGATAAGCAGTGGCTTTCCCCAGATCTACTTTAATAATGATTTAGCCGCTTCCTCCAGAAATGTTTCAACATTTTTTTTAAACCCAGTTACACTAACTGCTTTTGCACATCCTCTGGCAAAAAGATCATACTTAAGTATGTGGTGAGAGAAAAAGAAAATTTATTTTTTTTAAATGTACTACTATGTAACATCGTGGCCTATCCTCTAGTCTTTGTACTTTCTGAAAGAGTAAATACCTGTTCCCTTTTCTACAGTACTAGGACTAGGGAAGTCCACATGAAACAAACTGGTAGCAGATTTAAATCAAATCGGGGGAAGTAGTGTCTTTTCATTCACTGTGGAATTTATTGCTGGGGGATGTGGTCCAGGCATCTAGCAGCTGAGTGTAAAAGGGCTTTGGACAGATTGCCGGAGGAAAGGTCCGTAGACAGTTGTGAGCTAGTTAGACATAGGAAGAGCACTCTTTATCTGTGAGAGTGAGCAACAAAGAACGGATGTATTCTTTTGGATCTGCCTGGTCAGAGACATTTTGATCTGACCCAGCATGACATGTTTTATGTTTTGTTTCTAAACATTTTTGACGGCCATTTCTGTTTTTTAAAATATTTTCACTCAGCCTTAATACAGCCTTCTGTAAGACTCTTGCAAAGAAGTGCAGTGTGATGCATTTGGTGTGCAGAAATCCAAAGGAACTGTATGTGGGGTGATATGCAGCTCCTGCCTCTCAGCGTTCCTTAACTACTTGATTACCTGTTTATTTTACTCTCCTTGTTTTTTTAATTTGTTTAATTTTATGTTACTTGTATTTAGTAAAGAACTATTTAGTTGTACACTGCTTTGATGTATTATTGAAAGGAGGGTAATCAAATAAAGTAAATATAAAGATCTGCAGTGGGGGGGGGGGGGGTTGGGAGAGAAGAGACTGATATGCACAGGCCATGAGAGAGAGCTTGTGGCAGTTATGAATTAGGATCTCAATGTGATGGCCCAAGCCAGAAGGATGCCAGGCTGCATAGAAAGCCTTAACCTGCAGAAAAGAGATGAACATGTTCCTTTACAGGTTGTTGAAATACTATGCTCTGTTTTGGAGGCTGTATCTCACAAAGAATATACAGAGGCTGAGCTAGTCTAGAGGAAAGCGACCAACATGGTGCAGAGGCTGTGCCAGAAGACTTGAGAACCTAAATATGTAGAGGAGAGGAAGGACGGGGGAATATGATACAGATGTTTTAATATTCAAACGCTGCAAATGAACACACGAAGCTGTAGAATGAGAGGACATGATATGAAGCTGCAAGGAAGTAGAGTGAAAAGCAACAGCAGGAATATCGTTTCACAGAGTATGGCAAATTCCTGGAATTGCCTTCCAGATGAGGTGGTGGAAACAATAACAGCGATGGAATTCAAAGAGACATTCAGTATGCACAGAGTTACCCCTATATAGCAAGAGGATGATGGAAACCAAGCATAGTACACTTCAGCTCAAAGCAATAGCAATAACAGCGATGGAATTCAAAGAGACATTCAGTATGCACAGAGTTACCCCTATATAGCAAGAGGATGGTGGAAACCAAGCATAGTACACTTCAGCTCAAAGCAATAGCAATAACAGCGATGGAATTCAAAGAGACATTCAGTATGCACAGAGTTACCCCTATATAGCAAGAGGATGGTGGAAACCAAGCATAAGACACTTCAGCTCAAAGCAATAGCAATAACAGCGATGGAATTCAAAGAGACATTCAGTATGCACAGAGTTACCCCTATATAGCAAGAGGATGGTGGAAACCAAGCATGGTACACTTCAGCTCAAAGCAATAGCAATAACAGCGATGGAATTCAAAGAGACATTCAGTATGCACAGAGTTACCCCTATATAGCAAGAGGATGGTGGAAACCAAGCATGGTACACTTCAGCTCAAAGCAATAGCAATAACAGCGATGGAATTCAAAGAGA